>OX451737.1:572891713-574242963 GCA_948472305.1 Vicia faba | reverse complement strand
CCATAATATAGAAGGTGGAGTTGAAGGTTTGGGAGCCTACTTTGATCGGAAGATCTACTTCCCCATGAACAGTCCTCTTTGATCCATCAAACGCCCTTACAATGATATCACTTGGCTTCAAGACTAAATCTTCACAGTCAAGGTGGTCTAACGCCCCCTTGGATGATACATTCAGAGAAGAACCAGTGTCGACTAACACATGTGCTAAGGTAGTCCCCTTGCACTCAATAGAAACATGTAAAGCTTTATTGTGATTCTTCCCAAGGGGAATTAAGTCAGCATCTGAAAATCCTAAGCCATTATCAACTGTCAGGCTAGCCACGCAATTCTCAAATTGGTCCGTTGTTGTCTCATGGGGGACATGAGCCTTTTTTAGGAACTTTATTAACGTTCGAGCATGGGCATCGGAACAAAGCAACAACGACAACATTGAAATCTTAGAAGGGGTTTTCCCCAACTGTTCCACAATCTTAAAGTCGCTTCTTTTTATTATCTTCAAGATCTCGTCCATCTCACGGGCAGAGGGTTCTTCATCAGCTACGTCCTTGGAGGGTACTTCAATCAGATCAGGCTCAACAACCTTCTCCTTCCCTCTTGTATCAGTACTTGGCTTGGCAGCAGTAATGCGGATGGGCGTCCTTGTAACAATTGGTGGTGAGATATTGGGTGAAAATATTCTCTCAGTTCTGGTTACTTTGCTTGAGCCAGCTATGTTATCAACATTGTCATCTTTTCCTTCTTCGATCTAAGCGTCTTGTTTAATCCCATGATAGAACACCTCAGCATCATAATTCCATGGTACTGCCTTATTTGAAGAATATGGAATCGGCCCGGGATTGGTAATTATTAAGGGAGAAACAGTGGGTTCGTTTGAAACCCTAATAGGACCTTTGGAGGTGATCCTAAAAGGCTTGTTTGAGATGGTAATATGGAGAGGTCTTCACATTTGTTAATCAAACTTTTGGCAAGTGGGGTCTTCTCGAATAGAATTTTGTGGCTATCCATCAGGCGTTGTATGCCTTTCTTCAGCCCTTCAAATCCATTGTGTTGTTTTGTAGAGCACACACAATCTTTTACACAGCCTGGGAAAATACCAACCTTCAACAGGTTCTTTTTTATGGTATTCAGCGGAGTAGTGAGTTCTTCAACAGAGGCAACAAAAATTGTATCTTCAATGGTATTAACACCCTTGTCATGCTTCGGCATTGGAGCGGTAATTATATTCGGTGTTGGAGGAGGATCGAGTTCAATAGTTTTGTCATCAATTAAATCCTGGATTTTGTTCTTCAAGGCCCAACACTGGTCAGTCTTGTGCCTGGGGCTGCTTGAATGGTAAGCATACTTAGCGTTCGAATTATACTTTGGTGACGAGGTATCAGGGTTGGCTGGAGGATCGCGCAATGTTACTAAATTATCCTTGAGAAATGTTGAAGGGCTTGAGACAGTGACATGCCTAACCTCATAAATTGTCTTCTTGGAGTTTCAAAACATTAATGATTTGCATATGGTCTTGGAGTAGGAGTCGGATTGGAGATTCGGACAACATTGACAGACGGACGATCATTCTTCTTGGTACGGGCCCTTGCTACGTACACAACATTGACTTACTTCTTTGCAGCAAAAGGTTTCTTGATAGGATTGGGAGTGGAGGTAGACGTCACATAGATCTTCCCACTTTTTATGCCACTTTCAACTCTTTCACAGGTTAAGATCAATTCGGTGAAACCAGAAGAAGAGCAACCAACCAACCGATTAAATAAGGGACCAGATAAAGTGCCCATGATCATATCGATGTGCTCCCTATCAGTCAAGGGAGGTTGGAACCTACTAGCAAGGTCTCTCCATTTTTGCACATATTCCTTAAATCCTTCATTCTTTTCCATGGTCATATCTTGCAACTGAACCCTCGTTAGTGCCATGTCGGTGTTGTACTGATACTGATGGTAGCAAGCAGTAGCTAAATCCTCCAAAGTATTAATACGAGAACCATCTAACTGATAAAACCATTCAAGTTGCATTCCAGCTAAGCTTTCTTGGAAAAAGTGAACCCATAGCTTCTTATCAGAGGTGTGCGGCTATATTTTGCGCACATAAGATTTTAGGTGGAGTTTTGGACAAGAAACTTCATCGTACTTTGCAAAGACTGGTATTTTGAATTTGTGGGGGATGACTACCCCAAAGATCAAACCCAAATCATCAAAATATAAATCGGGGACGGCTTGGATTTCAACAGCTTTTAATTTGTCTTCTAACTGCTTGTATTTGATATCGGTGGGTGGATACTGCTCGTCAAAATAATCATCATCAGATACTTGATCATTAGCACAGTCAGCTTGAGCACTCTTGACCTCACCGATCTGGTTCTCGTCCTCTTCAGATGAGTCTCCACCTACTGGGATTGGACGGACTGTCTCCTTCAACCTTCTACCCATGTTGAGTAGAGCTTTCCTCTTTGGCTTCTTTTTTAACAGCCAGTAAAGCCATCATATCTTGCTTCCCCTTGGCTAGGGCTAGGAGAGTCTCCTGAAACTGAGAATTCTGGGCTTGGAGATCCTTCACAGTTTTCTCTAGATCCATCTTGCTGAAATAAACAGCAGAGAGATAAGGAAACATGTTATGCGAAAACCTGTCATGTTATGATGCATGAATATGTATATGCAAATGATTTCAAGGATTAATGAGATTTAAATTTGTATAGACAAAAGAATGAATAAACGTTAAATTTCATTAGACAAAACAAGAAATATTATATCATGCCTCTTGGGCTTACAAAATAACTTTCTAAGATAAAAAGACCGAACGCATCCTCTTTGACGCGAGATAAGCATTCACACTTTGCTCTTCTTGTAGCTGCTTCGTAAGCTCCAAGACCCTCTTCTCACTAGCATAGAATTGAGCTTCCAAAGTATCTCGTTCTTCCTTAAGCGGAATCCAACCCTTTTCCAAGTCTTCGAGAGAGGTAGGCATGTCGGGGTGCAGGATAGTGTAGGGAACATCTCCTTCGACCACAGGCTCCATGATGACTGGTAAGATGGAAGGATAAGGCATCACAAGTTTTTGAGCACGAGCTCACACCCATTTAAGGTAAGGCTCGAGGGGAATGTAATTCTTGTATCCTAACGTCTTGCTACCCACCTTGTTAAACATCCTCCAGGCTCGGATAAACCTCTGACGGTAACCTTGATCGTCATTCTCGTAGTCAAATACCACTCCTTGGATGAGCATCTCACGGGGACCATCCCTACGGGCGTAACCAAATTGTCGTAGGGCTAAGAAGGGGTTATAAGTGATACCTATTCTAATTCCAAGAAAAGGGACATTAGGGAATTCTCCACAACGGTCGACGATAGTAACATTCTCCAATGAGCGAGAACACCAATGAATATCTGAACGTCTGAGTGTCATCAACCTATGGGACCATCTTGAACTTTGCTCATTTTTCAACACAGATTGGGGAAGATGTGAAATAAACCATCTTTCCAAGAGAGAAGTGAAACACATAAGGATACCTCTCTTCCTCAAAGTGCGAGAGTGAAACGAATGTAGGATGTCTCCTAACAAAGTAGGCACCGGGTTACGAGACATGAAGATTTTGACGGTGTTTACATCTATGAGTTGGTCAGGATTTGGAAACAAAATCATCCCATAGATGAGAAGGGCCACAATTTCCTCAAAATCTTGTAAGTCCAAGGAGTTCTAACAATCTTGAGCTTTCTCAAACAAGAATTTGGCTAAGAAACCTTTGACATTACTCCTTGTTTCCCAATAAATTGTGACATCAGATGGTTTCAAGTGTAGGGCTTGAGCAATCTCTTCTGGTTTTAGATCTCTTTCTGTACTGTTGAAGGGTGGTTGATTGAGAATGGGAATTCTAAAGAGTTGGGAGAATTCCTCCAAAGTTGGCACAAGATGATAATCGGGAAAAGTGAAGCAATGGTGTAGAGGATCAAAGAATTGGAAGAGCACCTTCATCATATCTTCATCAGTGTTGGAGGTAACCAAGTTTAGGAGGCGACCATGTCTTTCGGTAAATGGAGAATTTTCAGGAACCCTTGATGATATCTCTTTAAGTTGAGGAGGGATCCTTACGATATTGACTTGAACAGTTTTCCTGCGAACAAGATCCATGTCCTACAAAATAGAACAAAGATAAATCCCAAGATCCTTGAAATGGTTAGTGAATATGAGTATGATGTTTATGATGTTATGTACAAGTAAATATGAACAAACAAAGAAAACAAGTCCTTAGGTTTAGGCTTGCATGGAGTCTCATAGGTAAGTACCCTCTTGAAGTTTAGTTGGCTCAAAAATGTCCTAGTAATAGTAACCGGGTTCTAAGGGGCTCAATATCACTGGTTTGTTTCTTTGGGCATTGTTTCAGCGCAATCCTCTTTAATGGCGACCGAAATATCCCAAAAAAACAAACCTCAATGAGTGTAGTATCGAGTATCTACCAAATTCATATTGCACCAAAGCCGGTCATCTCACTACGTCCTAATTGCCAAGTTGGTCAAGTAAAGGTTCTAAAAGTTCATTAGTGCTTCATGACATCACTCAGCGGCCCCGTATTCTCCTTGACTACTCAAAGGCTACCGGTACCCACAAATATGTCGCACTAACATAGCTATTGCTTAGACCATGTCGGTATACCCCGCACAGTTTCCACAATGTATTGCTACTTACCTATAAGGTATCCTAAATCTGGGTAGAGGATTCAAACCCAAACAAAGAACCATAATGTAAAGCATACAAGTCAAACAAAGAAAGCAAGTAAATGTGATCTAACCCTAAGGTAACCCCACTTTTAGAAAATTTCCCCAGCAGAGTCTCCAGTTCTGTGATACGGTGAGAGAACTGACTTGGGTGTTTTGTGTTTTATAGCAAATGTTGCGGTTAGCAAGAGTCGCCATCGACTTTTCTTTTATCCAAAAGGAAAGGTGAAAAAGCACAGGAAATACCTTTGAGATTGTTTCTTGAGTTCGGGGGGTAGATTATGAAAAGGGAAGGTATTAGCACCCTTTTCATCCATGGTTTTCTATGGGCTCTTAGTTACTTTCTAAATCACTTGATTTTGTTTGAAAATATGCTTTGTGTGGTTTTTTGAAAGTATTTTGAAATGGTGTCATCGTTTAGGCAAACTTTGTAATGATTCTCATTCGTAAGAATGTATACAAAGTGTTGATCTTTTGAAAATGTTTTCAAGTTTGAAAGGTGTTTTGAAAGTGTTGGTGTTTGTTTTGAAAATAGAAAGGATGTTTTTGGCTTTGAAATTGAGCAAGCAACTAGGAACAATCTACCTACTCAAAAGTCTTTCATGTTCTTTTCCTTCTCCTTTAGATGTTGCTATCTTACCATTGTTTTGATAAGAAGCCCCATCGTTGGATGTGAAGGGACGGGCATGGGACGTTTGTATAGTCATAGAAAGCAACCCATGGAACGTTTTAGCAATGTCATTTTAGGGATAGATCGTTTACCGAAGGCAACATCGAGGGTCATCGAGGGACTACGATCTTTTATCGAGGGTCTTTGCTAAAACGCCCATGTTCGAGGGACATGACTATTTTCCGAAAGGCAACAAAGTGGGATTACCCTAAGGGTGCTAGTGTGCAAGTGTGTTTGATTTTCATGCATTTAGTCTTGGTTAGGGTTATCTATTTGTTGATTTTATGTCTTTCTATCCACACCCTAATTACTAACAATATATGAAAGCAATAAAAGTGCTGAAAGTAAAGATTCTACGCTATTACAATCATTAGGGGGATGGGGTGTACAAATTTATAAATAGGGATTGTAAGAAATTAAAGTCCTAATTATCGATTATAACCATATTGAAATAGTATACAAGAAATGTAAAATGGACTTGTTTTGTTTTTGTTAAGAAAATAAATAAATTTAAGAAAATATTTTGATCTTTTTGTTCTTAAAGAAATAAAATAAAACATGTGAATATGAAATATTTTTGGCATTTTTTGGTTATTAAAAGAAAAGATAAGACAAGTGAGAGAAAAAGGAATCAGAATCAGCACATTGCTAAAATTAAGAGGAACAGAAGTTCTGACTCTGATACGCTGCAAGAGGGAAAATATTAGTAGAAAAATGGAGGGTCAGAAGTTCTGGACTTGGGTACACCAAGTAATGAAGTTGAGGGGTTTAGAAGCTATAGCGTAGCTGGGGAACCTTGAAGTTCATATATCTCCGGTCAGTCAGAAGTTCTGATTATTTGAGAGAATGAAGTGATTATGCTGTTAGGTGAGGATATTTAGAAGTTCTGATTTAGGAGTATCGTCATTGGGGTGGCCATACATCCGGTATTAGAAGCAAAAGCATAAACATGTGTCACAAAGTAAACTCTGATGATGAACTTCATCTCCTTCTCCATGCTAGTCATAGCATCTGCAACTTAGTCAAATCTCAACAGAATAGAAAACATAGACATAACAATTATGGTAGTTTTCCACCATGGTTTCAGAAGCATAAAAATGTCAAGACTATAAATTAGAAACAAGCATGTATCTTCTAATCCTAGTTTCCTTAAGAAGTTCTGAATTGATGTTCTCCCTACTTAGGCAGGCAAATACATGAAACCTCAGAATATGTACAGCATCAGAATTTGGATGTCTACATTGTACTTTGGACATGCAAGTTTAACAATGCCTAAGTGATATGATGAGAGTCAGCAGAAGCTTACCCTGCAGCTGGAGAAAGTCCTGTGAAATGGAGCCTAGTTCTGACTGCTTGTAATGTTCTGATTAGCTTTCTCACGTATTCAGCAGGCTGGTACAACCTTTAACTTGGGTTATGAATGGCTGGAAAATTCTGGAACAACTAAGAATCAAAGTTCTGATTTTTTTGAAATGGAAGTTAGTGGAGATGGAATTGCAGTTGTAAACAGAAGTTGGGATTGTTTCTAATTTGGCCAAGAGATGTGAAAGAAAATTAGAGTTTGGGCGTGAAAGGAAACAGAAGCTTAGCAGGTTTTTGTGTTTATGTTTTTAGTTTCTTTCTTTAAAACTTCAACAAGGTTTCCAGGCTAATTTTAAAATTCTCCCCCTTTTTAGCTGCAAATGAAGTTCAATTTATAGGCAAGGATTTAGTAGCTTGGAGAAGTCATAAGTACAGCCATCATACACTAGGCGCTGACTTGTTCTTGAAGCAAGTTCAAACAAGTAAGGTTCAACGCACAAAGTATGGTGGTTAGCAGCTTTTAGCCGTGCCTAAGATGGATTTGTAAGCCTAAATTAAGGAAAAGTACCCGTAGAGGCAAAAGAAAATCATGGGCCCAGCATAAACTTGTACAAAAGTTTACTTTTCAAGGACATCAATGGTACTTCTATCTCACATGTGGGGAAATCCTTTGGATAAAAACTCAAAAGTGGTTGTGAGCATTAAATGATGATGAGATTTATCAAACCAGAAATCATGCACTATGAGATTGTGCATCATAGCTTAGATTTGGGCCAGAAGTTCAGCATCAGCGCAACTTAGAACAAAACATCCAACTTATGATCCTTTAATCTTTTATCTCCATCATGTTTTGAAGGAGTTCTCAGACTTTTCTGAAAGCTTGTAACACGCTTTGTAGACTTTCTTTGAATTACTTTTGCAAGCTCTGGATGAACGTTTGTGAAAACTCGCCCATAAGTTCTAACCAAACTCTGTCTTGAAAAGGTCCAGAATTTGCTGAGTGCTTCAATTTCATGGACGTGTCTTTGAAGATTTATAACTTGAAATTCCCACATTTCCAGGAGAATTTCCGTTCTGTAATGTTTCAGATCTTATTGAAGTCTACAACTCTTGTGTTAGAAGTTCTTCCAGAATCAGCTTGCATCATGGTGATAATCTGATCAGAAGTTCTGAGCTTGTCATATTTCTTAAACACTTAGAAAAATTCTAAGTATTTTAGAATTTTGACTTTTTAACTTCTTGATGAAACAAACTTCATATTTCAACATGTCTTGATTAAATATGATTCTTTAAACTTGATTTAGATCAAAAGTCAAAGTTTGACTTTTCAGTGTGCAAATGACCATTTTACCCTTGTGCCAATTCCAAGCCTAAATTGATGTATTAGTGCTGCAAACTTGACGTCATAGAAGATCTTGTGAGTGAATCCTTGAGAAATGAGAGGGCACATTTTGGGGTACAACACATGGCTATTTGTTTTTGTTTTCAATTTTTGTTTTCCTTTCGACAATCTCCTCTTACTAGGATATCTGTCTTTTTGTACAAAAAATGCCTATTCATGGGCAAAATATCAATACAAATATATTTTGAAGTGCAAACTTTCTGTTTTTGTTTTGAATGCAAAAATGTCCAATGACTAAAATTGAACGAACATATGCATGTGAACATAATTAAAACCATTTGGCACATGTGTCCTGCTAAGCAGCAACAAGCATCTCTTTAATGTATATGGAATATCCTCAGAGTTATTTCATTAGCATTATCCCCACAAGACCGGATACAATAAACCTTTCCCCATAGAGTTACCCACAAAGTCTCTTTGCATAGGTTGATCCCCAACCAAAGTCTCAATCTTTTGACAACTCTCTCTCCATCTAATTTGGGTCCTAAAAGAAGAAGCCTTATGGATCTCTTCCTAAAAGAACTCACCTCGTCAGCAGTTCGTCAAGTGTTCATCAACAGGGTTTATTTCCCCAACAAGGTTTATTTCCTCAACAAACAACGAATAGCAAAATTCCCCGGTATAGTCTATCCTCTCCAGCTTGAGTTTTCCTTTTAGACTATTACAAATCAGAGGGCCACAACCCCTAATCCCCAGTAAAGTCATCAACAAAGCCTTTACCATCTCCAAAAGATACTATGAAGCCTGGACCCGACCAGATGATAGTACAATTTTCAAGCTACTATGAAGCCTGGACCCGACCAGATAATAGTCAACTTCTCAAGTCACTATAGAGCCTGGACCCGACTAGATAATAGTGAAAACCTTTCAAATACTATGAAGCCTGGCCCCGACCAGATATTAGTACAGCTTTCAATTACTATAAAGCCTGGACCCAACCAGATAATAGTTTAACTCTTCAAGATAT
Source organism: Vicia faba (assembly GCA_948472305.1). Taxonomy (NCBI): domain Eukaryota; kingdom Viridiplantae; phylum Streptophyta; class Magnoliopsida; order Fabales; family Fabaceae; genus Vicia; species Vicia faba. The sequence continues at coordinate 574,233,910 of OX451737.1, read as the reverse complement.
TATTGAACCTAGACTCAACCAGACAAGCGTTTAACTTCTTTTCCCCAGTAGAGTTTGCCTCTACCAGAGAGTTACTGTGAATCTTGGATCCGACCAGATATCAGTTTTCAACTTCATCTTTTCAAGTAAGTTATTGTGAAGCATGGATCCGACTGAATAACAATTCCCCTCAGAAGTTTGTTCTGAAACCTGGAATCCAACCAGATAACAACTAATTTCCAAGCAAGTTACTGTAAAGCTTGGACCCGACCAGATATCAGTTCAACTATATCTCTTCAGATAAGTTTATTGTGAAGCCTGGACCTGACCAGATAGCAATTAACTTCATCCACCTCAAAATCTGTGAAGCCTGGATCCGACCAGATATCAGTTCAACTTCGTCTATTCAAGCAAGTTATTATGAAGCCTGGAGTCCGACTAGATAATAGTATAACTTTTCAAAAACTATAAAGCCTGGACCCGACCAGATAATAGTTACCACTTCAAGAAATCTGCGAAGCCTAGATCCGACCAAATAACAGTTCAATTTCAAGAAATCTTCTGCAAAGCCTGGAATCCGACCAGATAACACTTAATTTATTTTTCCCCAGTAAGTTACCATGAATCCTGGATCCGACCAGATATCAGTTGACTTCCTCATCCTCAGCAAATTGTTGTGAAGCCTGGATCCGACCAGATAACAGCTAACATTCAAGAGACAATCCCCGATAGAAGCATCCTTTCAACAAAATTTGAAAAGATGTATATTCTTTATCCCCAACAGCCATCTGGGATTCAGCTTCCCAAAACTCCTCAGCAGTAGTCAGGGATTTATTTTCCCGGACAAATATGCATCCCACATTCATACGTCATAGCATATACATATTAAATGCATTTAACACAATCTCATTCATCTTGTGAACATCATGCATACATCTGCATTTTGCTAACCCTTTTTCCCACAGGTAAAACATCCAGTCTTAGTAAAAATCGACCAAATATTTATGATGATACTTCTTCCAATGTTTACCATCATTCCTCCAAATGTCATCTATAAGCCCATTCCCAATACATCTTCGAGTGCAAATTTCTGGGCACTCTAGTGTTCAATCATCTTCCACCTTCAAGTCACGAATGGCGGATCCGCCAATCTAACTCTTCAGGTTTAAGAAGATTGAAAAGGGGCAGCTGTTGTACCCCAAAATTTCCCCTCTCATTTCTCAAGAAATCTCTCATAAGATCTCCTTTAGTTCAATACTACACAAGGTTTGATCAGCTCAAGACACCTCCTTAACACTGACAACTGAAAATTAGGGTTTGAGTTTTCACAAAGACAATTGGACTTTTAATTCCCCATATGACTTTCATGGATCATTAGGAACCCTCAAGTTTGCTCATGTCAAGTTTTAAGTCTTGGATCACATTTTTGCTCAGTCAATTGATCAGATGACCTAAAATTAATTATATTGGGGAAAAAGTCAATTGTAGTCAATTGGCAGTCAAACTTCATATTTTTTATCCATATCAACACTATGAACTCATATATTTCATTTGATCAAGTTTTGATCACAATTCCTCAAGATATTTGATCAGATCATCAAAAAGGCAAATGGTTAAAATTAGGGTTTTGACTGAGGAGGTTCAATTTTTGACTTTGGACCTAACAAATGACTATTTGGTGTAAGGCATGATCTAAAGGATTAGAATACATAATTTTGACCTAATGGCATGACTCAAAACATATCCCAAGATCAATTGATTGATAATTGAATTTCAGTCAAGTGATGAAAAGTCAATTGTACACTGAAAAGTCAAACTTTGACTTTTTGATCAAAATCAAGTTTCAAAGATTACAATTCATCAAGACATGTCAAAATATGAAACTTGTTCATCAAGGAATTGAAAAGTCAAAATTCATCTTTGAAAAGTCAAATTTCCAAGACTTAGAATTTTTCTAAGTGTTGGAAAGTTCACTTTTTTTCATAACTTTGAGCCAAATTTTCACCATAATACAAGATGATTCAAGGTAAACTTCCAACATGAAAGTTGTAGATCTCAATGAGATCTAAAACATTGAAGGGCAGAACTTTTCCTAGAAATGCTTATATTTCAAGTTGTGAATTTATGAAGTCTTGACCATGAAACTAAAAACACTTAGTGAAATTTTTCCCTAGTTAGGCAGATTTTTAGTAGCAACTTCATGGCAACTTTTCACTTAGATCCAAATTGAATTTTCAAAAATTTCCAACATGAAGGTTGTAGGGGATGTAACAAGCTTTCCAAAATGTCTAATAACTCATTTAGATCATGTTTGTGCTAAGAGAATCTAAGCCATGAAGTTAGGGTTTCATTCTTGTTTTGCAAGGCAAATTTGTGAAGAACACTTAATCCAATCTTCAAGCATGCTGTACAAATCCCACTTTGAAGGATTCTAACTTGCCTTTCACTCCATAATTAAATGTTTACACAACTGTTAGAGCTTTGATCCAAGCATTTGAGGCATTGTCCAAATGGTTATTCCATTAATGGCACAAAGGTAACACTTCCATTTTGGAAAAGCAAGCTTTATTGTAAAAGTCAATGCATAGAGCTCCCAACTTGTTTCATCTGAGTACAAGCAACGTCAAAGATAAAAGCAACATGTCTAGAGCCTCCAAGAAACTCAAACCATTCTTGTACTATGCCTTGAAACCATGTTTTCCACTTTTCTTCAAAATCAAGTAACATAGCCATAACTCTATATCTCATAGAGCTGTCAACTTAAAACCCTCTAACCTTTTTCATATAACTATATAAGTTATTTACAAGCTAACACATGAGTTCAAGCACCCTCAAAACCTCCCAAGAACCCTGCTGCATAAAATCTACCATAACTTGATAGTTTTGAACTAAAACTCACCATATCCATTTTCACTCGTGCGTTTTGATTTCTAATCATCCAAACACCTTACCTACATCATATACAAGTGACCCAGACCCCTGTTTCCTGACTGTAATCCCTCTATCACCATCCACCATTTTCAAAATTGAAGCTTGCACCTTAACTTGAGTTGGAGTTTCAGCCATCCTCAAAGAAAAGTAGGAGTTGGAATACACTCAAGGAGGTCCAGGCCAGCTAAACAAATCATTGGGAAACCTCAAAGCTTTCTCAAACTGAAAACACGACCTCCATCTACAAGGTAAGTTTTCTTAACTTATATCTCTTCATAGAAGGATCATTTGATTCTGATTTGTGAATATAAAATATAGATATCATTGCCCTGAAGTTGTACATATTCATAGTTTTCATTTATATTGATTGAGCTTAGAGAATTTTAGGTTTGAATCTCTAAAAAAAGTTAGGTCAGAATTTGGTACTTTTAGAAATTCATGTTCATCTTTGATAATTAGTTTAAGTTATATACATATTCAGGAACCATGGCTGGAGGTTGAAGATGAAGTTAATTTCTGAAACTTGTTTTGTATTATGTATTTATTGTTTCAGTTAAGTTAACGGATGTATAGCCACCCGAGTGGTAAGGTAGCGCGCATTTCATGTCTGTTTCCATCTACAATGCAGGCCCACTTTTTATTTTGTTTATTTTTCTGCTTACAAAAATCCCATTGGGCCAAGCTTCAAAATATGTTTTTTTTTCTCTAAAAAACTCTCAAACTCCATTTCAAACCCCCCTGACTTTTATTTTTATATTTTATTTTATTTTATTTTTTGTTATCATTATTATTATTATTATTGTTATTATTATTATTATTATTATTATTATTATTATTATTATTATTATTATTATTAATAAAAAATCCAAAAATATATTTTTATTTATCATTTGCATTTTACATACTTATATTTTTATTTTCTTTATAAAACAAAAAGACAAAAATATTTTCTTAAAGAAATTTAATTCTTTTTCTTAATAAATTAATAATTAGATTTAGGTTTAGTTATTTTCTCTTTTTTTAATTAAAATCAACTTAAAATTTAGGTTTTATTTTAATTAATTAATTTCCATATTATTTTGATTAAACTTAAACCCTTTTCTAAAAGAAACCTAAAAATGCTTTCTAACTTAATTTCTTTTCTTAATTAGTTTAGGTTTAATTTAATTAATCATTTTTATTTTAGATAATTAGGTTAAAACCCTTTTCTCAAAAATCCAAACAAAAATCATTTTCTTTTCCATTTATATCCTTGTATATTATATTTTCATTTCTTGTACAATATTCAATATGGTTGTAATAGATAATTAGGTTTAATTTCTTGCAATCCCCATTTGTAAATTTGTATACCCCATCCCATAATGATGTAATAGCGTAGTAATTTTACTTTTCGCAATTTAACGCTTTCATATAACTGCTAGTAATTATGGTTTGTATGGAAAGATGAAATCAACAAGTAGATACCCCTAATCAAAGATTAAATGCATGCAATTCAAACACACTATTCATGCACCCTTAGGGTAATTCCACTTGTTTCCTTATAAAAATGGTCATGTTATGCATGTGGGATGTCTTATCAAAAACAATCAAAAATACAAGATCATAGTCCCTCGATGACATTATAAATGTTGCCTTTCAATTTATCTTAGTCCCTCAAAGAGAAATGCTAAGATATCTCTCAACATTGCTATCATGATTATACGATGACCCACGCTCATCCCTTTACATTCAAAGATAAGGCTTCTTACCAATCAATGGTGAGATAGCAATATCAAAGGAAAGGAAGAAACGAACAAAAGACTTTTGAGTAGGTAGAGACGTTCTTAGTTACTTGCTCATTTTCAAAACAAACACCAAACACTTTCAAAACAAACTTTCAAAACATGAAATATTTTCAAAAGTCCAACACTTTGTATATGTTCTTACAAATGAGAACCATTACAAAGTTTGCCTAAACGAAGGTGCCTTTTCAAAAATACTTTTAAAAAACCACCACAAAGCACATTTTCAAACAAAAGCAAGTGATCTAGCAAGCAACTAAGAGCCCATAGATAACTATGGATGAAAAGGGTGCTAACACCTTCCCTTTTCATAATCTACCCGCCGAACTCAAGAAATAATCTCAAAGGGCTTTCCTATTCTTTTCCACCTTTCCTTTTGGATAAAAGAAAAGTCGGTGGTGACTCTTGCTAACCGCAACATTTGCGGTCAAACGCAAAACATCCCAAATCAGTTCTCCCACTGAATTACACCTATGAATACAACTTCACCTTTAAAGACATCCAAGCTTATGCATTCTTAAGCCATATATTGTCATATTGTAAGTTTTAACCCTTCACATTGAAGACTTATCGCAACTTTGATCGAGTCCGATCAAATTTGGAGCACCTGTACAAGTTTATTTTTGTTAGCATTTACTTTCTGTCAGCATTTATTTCAAGTTATTATACCAGATTCAAGACTCTATTTGGAGCAGGTTTTTAATTCATTCAGCATTTACTTTTAGCTTGTCTTTATTTTCCTGTCTTATTTTACTTACACTATTTCTCTTCATCTTATTTACCTTTATTGCAGGATCTATTTTAAAATGTCTTTTACTCGTCGTTGTGTTTACTTACACACTTAAAACTGTTTATGTTTTGTTTTCCATAAACATGTCTGGATAATTTACTAAGTGCTGAGATCTGAGGATAATTGATACATGATGCTCTAAATGTTGTCTCTTTAGGATTACCTATGTGGTCTATTTTGATTTAAACGCAATTTTTCTAAACTATTTTAATTTTTTTTCACGAAAGTGATGTAGTGAAAATGTCGGGTAACATCGAAAGTCGTCTGACACTAAATACTAAAATTGGTTTGTTTTTGGTTAACAAATACTGCGAAAACACTTTGTTAGTTAAATTAGGAAGATTTGACTTTTCTAGAAGGAAGTTTTGAAACTATTTGCGAACGCGTTTATAGGATTAGGATTCGGTTACCGAGTGAAAACCCAAAACCCTTTTTGGTTAAACTTTCCAATCAAAATCACTTTTCAACTGAGTTAAGGGTTTAATTTCTTAAAAATAGGTTTACTACTTTAACGCGATAAGCACATTCCATAAGTGACAATAGTTGGCATAAATTAGAGAAGTAAACTCGGTTCTGAATACACGACAACGACATTTATAATTCCCCTTAAATTAATTCTTTTCTTAGTAGAAAATATTGCTCCGTAAGAAATCTTATTAGAGATAATTAGGGTATCGTTGATTGATGTGAATTACATTTCAGTATTGTTATTCATCTGTTTTTATAAAAAGATTACTCATTCTTTCTCTTATTCCCAATTACTATTTCATTCACCTAAGATAAACATTGTGATAACTAGAAATAATAGAGTTGACTCTTGGTCTCTGTGGTTCGATATATTTTAAAACTACACGATAGGTTGTGCACTTGCAGTTAATTCCTATACACTAAGTAGCCAATCACTGAGCTTGACTCTTCCACGGAAAACCAAGATTGAAACTTTGATTCCTCAACATAGGTAACACTGCCAACTTTTCTTAGGGAAAAATTTCGAACACATGTCTATCACAATTGTGAACTACATCAGACTGATGATCCTTTGAGAAAGGACATAAAGAGATGCCTGGAGAATTGTCTTGAAGTAAGCTGCCCCAAATTAGCTGATTGCTGAGGATAAAGTGATCATGGCTTCAGTATGGCTATTGCTGGGAATCAATTGATCATGGCTTTAGTTCTTGAAATGACTATTGAGAAAGCTTGTCCCAGAATGATTCTTGAAAAAGATCTTCTAGCTAACTAATTATGTGAGTAACTTGCACTGAGCAACAAATCTTGAACTGATTCACAACATGATCTGGAAGTGACTTGCCCCTGATAGGATCACTGACCAAGTTTCTCAACAGTTTGAAATTCTTTGATGAGGAAAACTTGTTTTGCAAGCAAAAAATTGTTCATTCAAACAGGGTAATTTTAATGCAAAGTTCATGCAAAAGTTTTGAAACCAAAATCATATTTAGAATGATGTTATTGATATATAAAAAATGAATCATTGGTCAAAACATGATGGTTTAGACATTCAAAGTGAAAGAAAAAGAAAAGGTATCATACCAAGACAAATGATTTGCAAACGATCTTAGGAGTCAGTTTACGCAACCTTGTTGTAGTACGCTTTCAAAAGAAACTTGGCTTCAATTAGGTCTTTTGAGGGTTGTAACATGGTCTAGTTCACGATTTATGAAACAAAGGATTGAGTTTCAAAGTTTATTTGTACCCAACCCAATATTCGCGATGTTCTTCAGTCTTACGTTCAGTTAATTCATACTACACATTCAGGTTCCAAGAGAATTTGGAATTATACTGATGATAGTAATGATGATGGTTCAGAAACCAAGGGATTCTTGAGATGGAAGTCACTTCTTCCTATAACATCTTGTTGTTTGAGAACTTTAGTCAACTCTGGTAGAGAATTTTGAGGATTTGAAGACCTCTTTCTTTTGAATTTGCTATCCCTAACTTTTTCCTGAACTGTTTCATTTGAGATTACAGTCAGCGGGATGCCCCGATTTTTTCCTAAGTCTCCTTCATAGGTTTTGACTTAGCAGGCTTTTTCTTTTATTTTTTTGGAAAGATAGTGACTGCCTATCTTAATGATTATGGAGAACCATCATTGTCACTTTTATTTTGGAAGACATCTTCGACACTTCCTTGATGTGTGTGAAGGAAAGCTTGATTACAATCTTTATTGAAAGGTGTCTTATATGATTCTCTTGTATTTGAATGCATGGCCAAATCAACTGAGAACTACCCATCCCCAGGTTAAAATTTCAGGTTTTTTCGTATAGAAAGAAACTTTAACTTCTAGGCTCAAAGAGGTTGACAAGGGATTAACTTCCTTATTTCTCTAGTGTTTGGGAATTGAAATAATGCATGTACGTCATTAGAATAGTTTTATTTGAAAGCATACCAACAACAATTATGGGTATTTAATTTTCATTATCCTTCCTCCAATCTTTACAAAAACAAAAGTTTGATAAAGAAAGTAAACAAGAGATTGTTTTGAAAAGACAGCAGTAAGTGAAAATGAATTGAATCAAAACATTGCAATGCTAATTTCATTAAAATTAACATGAAAGTACAAATAAAGTTTGAAAGCAACAATTTAACATAATTAAAGGAAAATGAAAACAAAAAGAAACATAGCCTAATGACTAATCAGAACAAGGATGAGTTGTCCTGTCTTAAACATTGGCTTTAGGAGGTAAGTTGGCTTTGACTGAAGCCTCAATTGTCATGCCCTCGAAAGGGTTTGTTGATAACATTTGGAGTAACATATTCAAAATTTATGATTTGTCCTCTGACCATGCCTCATACTCTTGCCTTCAGTGCAAAGCATTTTTCCAAATCATGACATGTAACTCCCTGATGGAACTCACAATGGAGGTCAGGCCTGAATCCAGTTGGAATAGGATCTGGAGGAGTTAAATACCTTGTTGTGATCAAACCTAGATGAATCAAGTGAGGATATAATGAAGTGTAAGTCATTGGAATAGGATCAAATCGAGTCCTAGTCATTGTATTGTGGTTCTGATTTTGATTCCTATTGTCTCAGGGAGGAACAAACAATGGTTATTAATGTAAAGCCTTGGGAGATATATCAGGTGGCTTCCCATTTCAAGTACTTGGAATCTTCTTTCTGTGTAAAGATCTCATCACTGCCTTATCAACTCTTCTTTTGCCTAACCTTGAGGTAAACATTGGACTCTTCTGAACTTATTCAAAATTATCACTGACCACCTTTGGAAACATGGGTTAAGGAAGATCCTTCAGGGATGGACCGTACATCGGTACATGAGTAATCACTGAATGGTGCTGCCTTTGGGATGGCGTAACAAAGGAAAAGGCTAGAGGAGTATCCACTATTGTTATAAAAATCAGTGGAGAGTAATTCAAATGTAGCCCTGTTAGGCTACGGTGACTTATCTAGAGGGGGGTGATAGATGTCCAATTTAAAATTACCTATCAAAATGGTTACTTAAAAGATTATTTGAAAAACAATGTTGAGCAGAAGGTTTCTGGCCTAGATCAATATAGTATTCTAAACAAACCTAGTTATTGGAAACTCGGATATGCACAAGCCATATGGAATTTACATAATGATAAAGTCAATCAACATAGTAATATCTTAATTAATTGTTTAATATCCAACACAACAGTTTCATATTTCCAATGAAATCATATTAAAAACATAACTTGACAATTTATTGAACATGTGGCGCGCAATCAATTTTTAAAAATTTTCTTTGAGTTTTGTTGATATGAAAAATAAATTACAACCAAAGTGATTATAAGCTAATCAACAAAGCAATTTGAACTTTAATAAACAAAGAGAAATTATATATGAATCGATTGATCAACACATTCAACAAATTTCATATAAAAAGTAAATGAGAGTAAGATAGATAGAGAGAGAGAGAGAGAGAGAGCGAAACAAGGATTTGTTTAATAAGTTCACTAATCGTCCTTTCTATGGTTACATCTTCCCCAATTCCAAATTTGGAATTAGGATAATTTCTTACTTTGCAAAAGTATGATTACAAGAGAAGTGTTCAAGAGAAGTCGTACAAGCCCTAACCGTTTGATGTTGATTCAACCCCTTTTATTCTTTTGGTATTCAACAAGACCTAGACACAATAGCTACAAATTTACTATATGGATCTTGCTACTCCTTTGCGTAATTTATCTCCAAAGCATTCACGCACCGTCAAATCCACCTATTGCAACACACGACTTTAATTTTGATTCGTCATTCTCTCGCTACTTCCTTTGATTTCTTTATCTCCAAAGGATCCTTTGTGTTCTTTATCTCCAAAGGACTTCACTTGGCCTCAGTCCTCTTTTCAATGTCTTGCACAAAAACCCCCAAATCAATCAATGATCTCGGAGGACAAACCCGTGGTTTTTCCAGATGAAGACCCCTGCAAACTAATCCTCGTCTAGATGGCACCCTAACAAAGAATTGTTACAATGGTTTGTTAGTGTGTATACATAGATTGGAGGTTGAAGATGATAAGAAAATGCAGGCTAATTTTATGGTATCATGAAAATGAATTGATGCATGAATAATGTATTATATTTTGGAAGTTTAGGGCAAAAGATGATATTTTCATAATTAAAAGATTTGAAAATTGACCAAAACAATCAGTGTATGTCGACCTATAAATCGTATGTGTCGACACATACGTTAAGTTTAAGTTGTATGTGTCGACCTGAAGATGTTTATGTGTCGATCGAAGCAAGTCAGAGGCTACATGCTTTAAAATGATAGTAAATGTGTCGACATGAAATTCGTATGTTTCGACACATAAAATAAAATTTTCTGCAATTTATGAAATGCTTCAGTATGTTTTGACATGTATGATGCATATGTCAACCTAAAGTAGTCAGAAGTTAAAAGGTTATTTACTGAGTTGTATGTGTTGACCTGAAATACATATGTGTCGACACATGCAATGAAAAATTATGCTGAAACTCATTTTTTATGACTTGGATGAATTTTCAAATGCTTTTTAATGGTTCCTAAGACCTCTAATACAAGGGAGTGACACAATACATAAGAACATCGTCCAATATATTGAAATGCTAGCTTTCCGAGTTTTGACATCATGCAAACCATCTTGTCGAAGAAGTTGTACTCAAATACTCCCCTTTTTGATGATGGAAAAACTTACATTGATGCATTTCATGCAGTTTTCTAAGGCTCCCCTTGAATTTGTGCTTCCCAACTTCTTCTTGCATATGCTTCTCCCCCATTTACAATATCAAAAAGAAAGATAACAAACCATGATAAGTATTATAGTCCAAAAAAATATTAATATATCACTCAGAGGCGTTTTTGCATAGAAGAGCAACAATCACATATCCACATATATATGTCAATGATGTGAAATTGATAAAAAATTGTCAACCTACATTACAACACATACAATTTAATGAGTGAAGAATAAACAAGCAGTTAATTAGTGAATATGTCAAGTTGCATTTATAGTGTCATGATTATGTAATGCAACATAATGGAGCTCTCGATGATGCACACACATGTTCCTAGCATAGCGACAATAACATGTCGATACTCAAACCAAATTGAAGAAGTTTATCATATCATGCAACCAATCATAACCAGAAATATACATCACAAATAACACACATCCAATTTAGCTCAAGCACAATCGCAAGAGGTAAAGAAATAAACATAACACATGCTCTCATAACTAGAACAAACTTATACAAATGTGAAAGAATTAATACATGAGGTCATTATAAGCATATAGATTAGGAACACGCAATGGTTAGTAATCAAAGATTTTTGGAAATTAAAATTCATAGTTTTCAACATTTTAGAAATTATCAAGCATTCTTGTAAATAGACAAGTAACATGCATTAAGGCAAATTTTAACTTTCAAGGAGAAATTGAAACGATATTACCTCACTTTTGACGGAATAGAAGTTGCACTCACATGATGTAAAATACTCAAATAAAGTGTTACAGTGAAAATATAGAGTGCAAGCAACAAGATAGAATTAAGCTACATTGGAGACATTAATAATCCCCAATTCCTCACGATTTTTGAAAACCGGTTTAATTGCAAACATTTTGTAAAAATGTCGACAAGTTAATTTTTACTATCAACATGCTCGAACACAACATCCCCTATTTCAACATGATCATGAAGGTAATTCTCCACACATGTGTTCATTTTTTGAGTTACTTTATTTGGAGTCCTAGAAAGTAATTCAAATCCATACAAGACTTATTTCAAATACTTCTTGCATAATCTTAGAGAACTCTTTGACAAGTTGCATGTTAGTAGAATCAAATATGTTATAATGTCAAATGTGTAATGCATGATGGTTAATGAAGCTAAACATTCTTATGTACACATAAGTGTTATAAGATGAAATACATGAAAATATAGTATGATGAGATCATTAGAAGTATATAAACTGATAAGTCACTATGATTATTAGTTAAGAATTATTTTACAAATGAATACTCGTAATATATATATCATACACCAAGTGTGTCATGTACTTAGAAAAACAAACAAGTAAAAGAGAGAACTTACTAACAAAGAAAAAGTTAAATATATACTACCTCATCATAGAATATGATGGAGGATGCACTTGCATTTCACACATAACTCTCTGAAGAAAGTTGAACCAAATTCAAAGTACACCACAAATATTTTAGAACAAAATGATATTACCACTTTTCAAATTTGATAAAGTACCCACAAGTATAATTTGTGATGAATCCAAGAAGGTAATTAATTTAGTGGTCATTTATTTTCATTGAAATTTCATCTTTATCCTTTTCATGATAGTTATCTTACTCCTCCTCGTGTTTCACTGATTCGGGTTGATCAATTCCTTCTTCGGTGTCATTGAGTATGTGTCTTGAAGATACACATATATCGTGAAATAAAATACCTTTTCCAAGCATTTTCGAATACAACATCAAAAGTAATTTATTCATCTTTTACCAATAAAACAAAACTTGTTGTTTCTTTTTAGATCACATAATTCATCTTCTTGCCACATATACAATAGGATTAGAATATGTTCATATGCCTTGAGTCACCATAAATGAGAATCTATATTCACTTCATAGAGTCAAGAAAATGTTCCTACAAAAACAACAAAACACACTAGTAACCCAATCTTCATTTGGTCCTTGGGGGTTAGTGAAAAATTGGTTGCATTTGGGCAAGCCTTTCATACAACCATAGTGACAATTTAAATTTTCACCATCACTAAAATCACTATCGTGAACATGCTCACTTTTTGAGGACCTTGAACTTGACGCACTAAAATCTTTAGACTTTGTTATTTCCTCCTTATTCGTGTCTTTCTCATTTTTCTCAAGTTTCCTTTCATGTTGCTCTACGCAAGTAAGTTCTTGCATATGTTCTTCAAGCTCACCAACCAATGTAGTGAGATCAAGTGTTGTAAGATCACTAGCTTCCTTGATTGCAGTGACCTTCGGTAGCAAATTCCTAGGAAAACATCTCAAAATTTTGTTAGTAGTAATTTCATTGGAAATAGGATTACCAAGTGTGTTCAAACAATTAAGGAGATTTAGTGAATTTATCTTATCGTCATTATTTCATAGTGCTTATGACTTAGGTGTGAAATCGTCATTAGAAATTGTTTGAGTAATAGTGTCACACATATCCTTGTCATATGAGTTAACATAAATGTGAATACAATATTTCCAATAACTATAGTTTTCTCTTGTGAAAATTGGAGTTCTCTTATAATCCCTTTTAGGTTTATACGCCATTTTCTAATGAGTGTCGAAGCCGGAAAGAACTAGGCTTTGATACCACTTGTTAGACTATGGCGACTTATCTAGAGGAGGGTGAATAGATCCCCAGTTAAAAATCACCTATCAAAATGGTTACTTAAAATCTTATTTGAAAAAAAATGTTGAGCAGAAGGTTTTTGGCCTAGATCAATATAGTAGTCTAAACAAACCTAGCTATTGGAAAATCGGATATACACAAGCCATATGGAATTAACATAATGATAAAATCAATAAACATAGTAATATCTCAATTAATTGTTTAATATCCAACACAATGGTTTCCTATTTCCAATGAAATCATATTTAAAACATAACTTGTCAATTTATCGAACATGTGGCGCGCAATCAATTTTTCAAAATTTTCTTTGAGCTTTGTGTATATGAAAAAGCACTTACAACCAAAGTGATTATAAGCTAATCAATAAAGCAATTTGAACTTTAATAAAAAAATAAAAATTCTATGCGAATAGATTGATCAATAACATATTCAACAAATTTCGTATAGAAAGTGTAATACAGTGGGAGAACTGACTTGGTGTTTTGTGTTTTATCGCAAGTGTTGCGGATAGCAAGAGTCTCCACTGACTTTTCTTTTATCCAATAAAGTAAAGGGTTAAAAGAACAATAAATAACTTTTGAGAATTTTCTTGAGTTCGGGGGGTAGGTTATGAAAAGGGAAGGTGTTAGCATCCTTTTCATTCGCAGTTATCTACCGGCTCTTAATTGCTAGCTCACTTTGAAATGCTTTGTGTTTTGTGTAAGTTGAAAGATGTTTTGAAGATGTTTTGAAAGTGGTTATTTTGTAATGATTCTCATATCGTTGAGAATGTATACAAAATGTTTGCTTTTTTGGGAAATATTTTGAAAATGCCTTGGTACAGAAAACTTTGTAATGATTCACGTATCGTTCAGAATGCATGCAAAGTATTTGTTTTGAAAATATTTGTTTGAAAAGAAAGTGTTTGAAAATATGTTTGTTTTTGGAAATGTGAGGTGTGAAAATAGTTTTATTTTGTGAGCAAGCGATTACGAGCAATCTACCTACTCAAAAAGTCTTTATTCTTTTCCTCCTCCTTTAGATACTGCTACTTTACCATTGGTTGGTAGGGAGCCATATCATTGGATGTGAGGGACAGGCGTGGGTCATCGTACAGTCATAGAAGGCAACTTATAATTTGTTTTAGCAATTTTTGTAAGGGACTAAGATCGTTTACCAAAGGCAACATCGAAGGACTACGATCTTTTAACTGGGGGTCTTTGCTAAAACATCCCACATTCGAGGGACATGATTGTTTTAATCCGAGGCAACAAGTGTGGGGTTATCCTAGAGGTGAATGTGTGCAAAGTATGTTTGATTGAATTATTTGCTATGAATTAGGGTTGTCTAATGTTTGATTTTAAATCTTTCCATACAAACCCTGATTACTAACAATAATAAGGAAACCGATAAATTGTGGGATTGAAATATCCTATGCTATTACAACGCTTTGGGAATGGGGGGTACAAGTTTGTGAATGAGGGGGAGAAAGAAATAAAGCCTAATTTTCTATTACAAACCATGTACATAAATGATAATGTGAAATAATAAAATGCCCAAGAATGTAAAGTAGAGAAAAAGAAATTGTTTTGATAATTTTTGATGGAAAAGGTTTGATGGTTAATTAATTGATTGGCTTTGTGTTTAAAAGAATTTAGTAAACCTAAATAAATTAAACTAAGATAAAAACTAAATTCATTAATCAAAAGGAAAAAATAATTTAAGTATAGAAGAAACCTAAATCTAAATTAATTTAAAAGAGAAATTAATTGTTAAAAAATATTTTGAGGTTTTATTTGTTTGAAACAAAATGAAGTAAATAAAATAAAATAAAAATAATTGAATTAAAATATTTTAAATTTAATTATTCAAGAATTATTTTTTTGTATTTTTGGTTAAATAAAAATAAATAAATAAAAATAAAGAAAATATGAAGAATATAAAAATATTGGGTCTGGGTGTTAAAAAGTAAAAGGGGTGTGAAATATAGCAAAAAAAAAATTAGGCCCAAATCTATATTTTTGTTTGGATCAGAAATAAAAATAAAAAGGGGTTGGAGTGGGCCTGTAGTATGAGAAATAAAAGGGGTGAGAAAAACAAAAGTTCCAGGCACAATAAGCTTCCTGTGCTGGATTCTGTGTGTCTGCTCTAGGAGAGTTCACCATGAGGATGTGCGGCTGGAGCACTTAATGCTATTGTTGTTGATCTGATGTTAAACTGATGATAGTGAAGCAAAGGTGTACAGTATGAACGATGGGGTACCTGCATGGAATTAGTGAAGGTCATCCACAAGGGCGGTGACAAGTGTCACTGCCTAATTAGCATTCTGAATAAATCTTAATTAAGCAAAACAACAAAACAAATAACAAAACAGAAAACATAATGTTTCTCTCTTCCCTTTGTGTTTTCGTTCTCTCTATCATTTGCTGGAATGCTCTCATCTCTCTCTTAACTACCCTGATAGGTCTCTATCGAAGACGATGATTTAGCCGCACTGGAAATCGCTTCTACAGCGGCGACGACGGCGGTGAAGCTTTGATTGTAAAGTTTTTTACATCTTTCGCTTTGTCTCTCTTCTCTGATTAAACTTTTAGCCTTTGATTTTGCAGGAGGTGGGGGATTTGGCCTAGATCTTGAAAGGGGGTTCTGAAACCCTAGCTCTCGGATTCGACCTCCTTCGATGTTTTTAGGGTGATACTGCTCTAAACTTCTCTTCCTCTTCTTCTTTCTCAGATTCTGAAGGGAATTATGTTTTGGAAAATGATGAGAAAAAATTAGGGTTTTTGGTTTGGATTTTGATTGTTGCTGTATTTTTTGTGTGAACTGTCTTTTGCTTCTCCTGTGAACGATTTGAAGGGTTTGATGATACTGAGGAAGATGATGAGTCCTTTAGGGTTTTTGTTGTTGCGGCTGTGTTTCTGTATATTTTTTGTATGAACTGCATCTTGGGCTTTCTCTGTGAATGATTGAGGAAGATGATTTTTCAATCTAGGGTTTGTGGTTTTGCCATTGTGCTTCTGTCTCTTTCTTTGAACTGTTTGTTGAGCTTGCTTTTAAGAAAGATCATGGAAGAGAACAGCATTAGGGTTTGTGTGTTCTGCAACTGTCTATATGTGAATTGTCCTTGTTGCTTGTTATCCCTGTTGTGATATGGTGGCAGAACCGACTGTTAATACTGGTTTGCGTTTTTTGTTCGCAAAATGTCACAGTAAGTAAGAGTCACCACCAACTTTTATTTTATCCAACAAGGAAAAGGAAAAAGAACAGAAAAAACCTTTTTCGAGATGTTTCTGAGTACGGGGGGTAGATTATAGAAAGGGAAGGTGTTAGCACCCTTTCTATCCATGGTTTTCCATGGGCTCTTAGGTACTTGCTCATTTTTAAAATTGCTTGTGTATGCTTGCTTTGAAAAGTTCTATTTTACTTCGTTTTAACCCTTGTTTCTGTCCTCAAGAGTGTTACGGAGTTGTTTTTGAAAACTTTGTTTGAAAAGCGTTTGGGTGAAGAAGTTTTTGTTTGTTTGAGCAAGTACTTAAGAACTAATCTACCTACTTGAAAAATATTGTTCATTTTCCTTTTAGACAATGCTATCCCCTTATTGAGAAATAGGTAGCATTGTCGTTGGAGTTTTTAGGGACGTTCGAAGGGACATGTACGATCACAAAAGAAATGTTAGGAAATGTTAGTAATCATCCTAAAGCCTTAAAGATCTTTTTCCGAGGCAACATCTGAATAGGTCATTTTGGATCTTTTGGGGCTAGAGGACGACCACTAACAAACCCTATACTTCATGACCGTTTACCGAAGGCAACCGAAGTGGAGTAAACCCTAGGAGTGAGCATGTGCGAGTGTAATTTTCAGTTAATTATCTTTGCACAATTAGGGTTTTCTACTGTTTTAATTTTAAGTTAGTCTTTCCATGCAATCCTATTAACATTCATCTAAGCAGTTTGTAGTTTGCGGAAATTAAAATGCGAGAAATTAAAGTCCTAGCTATTACAAGGCTTTCGCAGATACATAATTATTTTGGACTGAAAATAAAATACGGAATTTAAAACCCTAATTACTATTACAAACTCGGACCAGTTACAATAATAATAAAAGGAAATTAAAAAATGCGCGCGGCGAATTAAATACGAGAATAATTTAAGAATCCTAAAATTCAAATTGAAAAATATTTAGGTTAGTTTTTGAGAAAAATTAATTAGGTTATGTACAAAATAAAACCCTAATTTCTAATTGATTTTAAATTATAAAAAAAGAAATTAAATTGCCCTAAATTAAATTAATCTAACTAATTAAGGAAATAAAATATTTTTATGAAAAAAATGATTTTAATGTTTTTTGTGATTTTTTTGATTTTATGATAAAAAATGTTTTTTGTTATTTGTGAAAAGAAAATAATTAGTAAGTAATAAAAATAATTAAAGAGAAAAGAAAAAGAATTGGGCCTGTGTTGTTGAGCAATTAGGGGGGTGTATGTTGAATTTGTTTAGGCCCAAATTCCTGGGCCCAGTCTTTGCGTGAGATTCAGTGTTGTTCAAGCTTGGAGATGTACCATAGGGACGTATCCTGTGGCGCTGGATTGGTGATGGTGATGATCCAGTGATAGAATGATGCTAGCGCGTGGTAGACGTCTTGATGTGTAAAGTACAGAATCTGCATTCAAATGTTAAGAAAATAACAAAATGTCGGGGCCTGGGTTGTAATGCTTAGTTGTTATAATATTGAAACAACAATAATATAAT
Source organism: Vicia faba (assembly GCA_948472305.1). Lineage (NCBI taxonomy): Eukaryota > Viridiplantae > Streptophyta > Magnoliopsida > Fabales > Fabaceae > Vicia > Vicia faba. Next base: position 574,215,839 of record OX451737.1, on the reverse strand, counting down.
AGAGTATGAGTCAGTGTGATAAATAAACGCGCAAAATTTGAATTGCCCAATCAGGCTGGGACACGCCATCATCTTCCTCACAGATCTGTCGTTTTAGGTGTGATACCTTTACCTACGGCCTGTCTCTGTAGCTATAACCCTGCATCTTTCAAAAATCTCAAACAAGAAAGATAAATTAATTCCAAATATACCAATCAACTCGTTGTGATCTCAGGAGTATGATGGCATCCTTCTTTTGCCCTAATTTTCCCTGTATCAAGAAGCCCTAAAACGGCCATGAAAACCCTAACAACGGCAAACACGTATACAGGCATCAAAGCTTCAATTAAACCATTCAAACACGTTGAAAATATGTCAATGAACACAAATATATCATTAGAACATATTTATGATGCATGAATCATTGTAATCAAATTTGAAAAAGGAAGCAAACCGCGTGAGTGTTAGGTGACGATTTTGGGCTTGTGGAAGCTTGCAAATGATTGGAAAACATTCTGGAGATGTCCAGGAATCGATTGGAAGCCTTGTAATGCTTTGAATTGTCCTCTAGAATAAAAACTGGTCCACCTCTTTTTGCCAAAATTTTGAGTTTTGTTTGATGCCTTGCACGACCTCAACCCCTTTCCTTGCGCATTGGTTATGTTCAGTGTATATACTAGAGCATATTAGGTCAACAAAACTGCTTTGTATCTTTGATAATCATGGAGATTTGATTTGATTTTTATCTTGTATGATATGTTTCCAAAATAGGCCTAATCATGCCATCTTTGTTCTAATTTTCTCTTGCACGATTTGATATGCTATGCCAGCTTGATTGGATTGTGATTCCTACAAAAATCAGATCAAAACCAATCCTTTTATATTTTTTTTCAATTTTTTTGATTTAATTTGAATTTTAAATAATAAAAAATTAAAATAAAATAAATAATGAAGCAAATAAAGTGTATATACTGATTTGGGTCGTGGACCATGTCACAAACAAGATTCAATCATGAAAAACTAGGCCCATTTGACAAAAAATGCACTTTTGAGCACATTTGACTTTTAGCAATTTTGCAAAAATGGTCAACTTTGACCAGGCATATCTCCTCCAATTTTAACCCTAGAGAGGTGTTCTTTGACTTTTTAGAAAGCTTAGGATGTCCCCTAAACAACCCTTTTGGTTTCATATCAATTGGGTCTTCCATTTTCATGTAAGAAGCTTTGACCCAAAAGGTGTTTTTGTTGACTTTTCAAAAGGACCTATAATGTAGAAATTCCTATCTTTTGATGGGTGAATATTTTGAACTTGAGGGATGAAGATGAGTTGTATGGAATTGCATCTTATTCAAAATTACCCTTGGATGGAAAATTTCTAATAAATTATGAAGAATTTATGACTGGTCAAAGTTTGGTTGACTTTTCCTAAGAAACCCTAATTTAGCAACTTTTGGGTTTTGATGAATTTGGGGGCATTCCTTGAGGAATCATGATCAACCCTTGATCAAATGATGGATATCTCTTCAAAATGTTGATGTTGACCAAAATCTTGAAGTTTGACTATATGTGGGCCATAGTTGACTTTCGACCTAGTACAATTGATTTTCAGGCATCTGGGCAGTTGACTAAGAAAACTTCTTGTGCAAGGCATGAAACTTGACATGGATGATCTTGAGAACATATTAGGACCATGTAAAGCAATTGGGACCTTTGGAGTTCACACATCCTAATGAAAATGGGAACCCTAGTTTGAGGTACATTGCCTTAGGAGAGAGTTTGTCTGGTCAACTCTTGGGCATCCTTGAGCAAGTTGAGGACCTTAATGGGAATGTGTTGAGTAAAATGAGAGCACAAATTTTAGGGTACAACATCTGCCCCTGTTCAATCTTCTTAAACCTGAGGATGTAGATTGGCTTATCTTTCTTTCGCAATCTGAAGGTGGAATATGATTGAACACTAGAGTGCCCAGAAATTTGCACTCGTCTGAGAGGGTGCTGGACTGTGTAGCTAGTATCGGGAATGGGATTACAGATGCCATTTTGAGGAGATGACGGAAGGTCACTGGAGATGGGCTTAAAGATGCCATCCGGAAGATATGACGGAGAATTATCGGAGATGGGCTTAAAGATGCCATCTAGAGGATGTTGATTTCCCGAGATATTCCTTTGATGAGAATTCTTGTTCCTGTCGTTGAGGAGGAATCTACTGAGGAATGTTAGTCTCTGTCTTGGGAGAAATAGAATTTTAGGAGCTTCAGTTGTCCGTTACTCTACTGAGGAATCATTTCTTAGTCAAGGAGGTGAAAGCGAACTGATATATGGTTGTGCTTCAGGCTTTACAGTGATTTGCTAAGGGTAATAAGATTAACTGCTATTTGGCCGTGCTCCAGGTTTCACAGTGACTTACTCTGGATATGATATTAAACTTGCTATCTGGTCGTGCTCCAGGCTTCACAATCTCAAAAACTGTTATCTAGTCGTGCTCAAGGCTTCAAGTGTCTCTTGCCGCTATCTGGTCGTGCTCCAGTCTTCACAGAGTCTTATACCATTATTTGGTCGTGCTCCAGGCTTCATGGTGTCTTATACCACTATCTGGTCGATTTCAGGCTTCGTAGTATTTTGGAGAAATCAAGATATTATGCAGTCGATTTCTGGGCTTCATACCTTAAATTTGAGATATACCACTATCTGGTCGATTCCAGGCTTCGTAGTATTTTGGAGAAATCAAGATATTATCCGGTCGATTTTCGGGCTTCATAGCTTGAACTGGAATAGAAATCTTAGTATCGATTTGACTAAACCAGGGAAGGGTCTCGAGTTGTCTTCAACTGGGAGAGAAATCTTAGTATCGATTTGACTGATCCCAAGAGACGTCTCGGATTAACTTTGACTGGCATAGAAATCAGGGGAATCTTAGCGGCGATTCGGCTGACCCAGACGAAAGTCTTAGAACATCTTCAACTAGAATACAAACCTTAGTGTCAGTTTGACTGAACCTGAGAAAATCTTGAAAAGTGTTGGAGTATCTTCAGCTAGAATAGAAACCTTGATGTCGGTTTGACTGAACCAGAGAGAACTCGTGAGAACTTGATTGCATCTTTCCCTGAAAGGTAAAGAGTTAGTCGTATGTAATGTCATGATGTATGAAATGTATTGAGTAATGATGTTCTCAAAATAAATGAGATTGTGTTGTATAATATGTATGTGCATGCCGTGATGTATGGATATGCAATGCTATTGTGATATTCTTTAGCTGGGGAAGATAAATCCTGGACTGCTGCTGGAGAGTATAAGGAGTTGAGTTCTTCATTTCCGCTGGGGATAGTGACCGAAGATGATTAGCTGGAGATTTACATCCATTCTGCTTAAGAATATTCTGCCGAGAGAGACTCTGTCTGAGAATAATCCTGCAGGGGAATGACTCTGTGGGGAAGAGAGATACTATGTTGGAAGATCTGCTGATTTGGAGAAATAAACTTAGCTGGGGATGAACTTCCATTGTTGGAGAGAAGAGCTCTGTCAGAGATTGAGCTTCCGCTTTCAGAGAAATAAACTCTGCTCGGGAGAAAACTTTATAAACCGTTAATGATTATAAAGCTCAGCTAGGGAATACAAGCATTAGCTTTCTAAAAGAGCCAGTTGGGGAAGAAATTCCTGCTTGGGGATACGGAGGTCAGACCTTGGTTGTCTCGGCTCTGTGGGGAATATAGGTATCACTGGCTTATATGTGATAGTGACTTTGCTTCCAACTGTCTCTGCCTCTTGTACCATGTTGGAAAAAGTACATGCGGAGATTTTGGTTTTGTACCAGTTTCTTTGAGTTCTTAGTAATTGTCTTTCTGTTTTTATATGTAGATATTTGTGAACAGTAATCATATTCAAATGCATATGTAAAGAATAAAACATTGGACGTTTTTTGCAAAACAAAATAGAAAACGGAAAAAACAAACACAGTTTTGTACTCAAAATATGCTTTGTATTGATTTGAAATTTTCCTATAATAGGCGTTTTTTACAAGGAGGCTGACGCTCTAGTAAGAGAATGCCGCCGTAAAAATGGAAATTATTACAGAAATTGTGTACAAAAAGAAAACAGCTATGTGTAGTGATCCCATTGGGTTTCAATCCTGCTATTGCCCCTATGTCTTTGAGCATCTCATCACTTTGCTGCTTGTCCGAGGCTGACTGGATTGATCGGTACCATTTGAGCTTGATATCTGATTACTGAGGTCTGATTGCAAGGTGATCCAATGGGACATAGTGATACGCTTTAATCCCTAATTTTTTCCTGGACCTCCCTTTTGGGTTTTCAGTCCACGGGGATACCCTTTTTTGCCCAAGCCGCCCTTTCGGGTTTTCGACTTGCTGGGTGTACAAATTTTTTTAATTTTTTATCTCTAATTTTTTCCTGAACCCTTTTGGTTCGCCAGGATGCCCTTATTTTTTCCTAGGTATGTCAACCTAGCGGGTCTTTTCTATGCGTAGTATCTTTTCACTATGTCCGCGTTGACAAGGTGTGGAAGGTCATCACCATCCATGGTGGTCAGAATCATGGCTCCACCCGAAAGTATGTTCTTTACTACAAATGGTCCCTCATAGGTGGGAGTCCATTTGCCCCTGGGATCACCTTGCGGAAGTATGATGCGCTTGATTACCAGATCCCCTACTTGATACACTTGTTGTCTGACTTTCTTGTTGAATGCCTTAATCACCCGTTTCTGATACATTTGACCATGGCAGACAGCAGTAATTCTTTTCTCGTCGATTAAGTTCAATTGATCAAGTCGAGTCTGGATTCAATCATCCTCGCTCAAACCCGCATCCTTCATAATCTGTAGAGAAGGGATCTGGACCTCTATGGGTAGGACAACCTCCATGCCATATACCAAAGAATAGGGTGTTTCCCCTGTCGACATACGTGCTGAAGTACGGTACCCATGAAGAGAAAACGGTAACATCTCGTGCCAGTATTTATATGTCATTGTCATCTTCTGTATGATCTTTTTTATATTCTTGTTAGCAGCTTCGACATCCCCATTCATCTTCGGCCGGTAAGGAGAAGAGTTGTGATGCTAAATCTTGAATTGTTTACAGAGTTCAGTGAACATCGAGTTGTTGAGATTAGTACCATTGTCCGTGATGATTCTCTCAAGGATACCATAACGACAAACTAGGTTATGCTTGATGAACCGTGCCACCACATTCTTAGTAACCGTAGAAAAGGAGGCATCCTCAACCCGCTTCGTAAAGTAATCAATGGCAACTAGGATGAAGCGATGCCCGTTGGACGCGGTAGGTCTGATCTCGCCGATCATGTAAATTCACCACATTGCAAAGGGCCAGGGAGCTGTCAAAACATTCAAGGTAACTGGAGGTACATGCACCTTATCAGCGTAGATTTGGAACTTGTGACAGGTTCGAGAATTATGATAACAATCGGCTTCCATAGTGGACCAGTAGTATCCTTCCCGTAGGATCTTCTTTTCCATGGTATGTCCACTGGAATGAGTGCCAAAGGTACCTCTGTGTAGGTCTACCATGATCCTCTCTGCTTTGCTCTTGTCTACACACCGCAGTAAGGTAGAGTCAAGATTGCGCTTATAGAGGATTCCATTGCTGAGGAAGAACTTTGTAGCAAACCTTCTTAGAAATTTCTTGTCATTGACAGATGCCCCCTCGGGGTATTCTTGAGCCTCGAGATACCTTTTCACCTCATGAAACTAAGGTTTATCGTCTACCTCCTCAGTATCGATCTCACAGCAGTATGTCGGTTCATCCAACCTCTCAATAGTGATTTGGGGAGCTTCATTGTCCCACATGGCCTTGAACATTGACGACATAGTAGCTAGAGCGTCCGCTAACTGATTCTCTTCTCATGGGGAATGTTCAAAGGTGATCTCTTCAAAATGCGGCAGCAGTGTCAGTACATACTCTTTGTAAGGGGTAAGGTTCGGGTGTTTCGTATCCCACTCGCCTTTGATATGACTTATCACCAAAGCGGAATCCCCGAATACACTCAAGAACTTGATCCTTAGGTCAATAGCAGCTCTAAGACCCATAATACATGCTTCATACTCCGCCATGTTGTTGGTACAGTTGAAACATAATTGGGCAGTGAACGGAGTATGACAGCCCTCGGGAGATAAGATTATGGGGCCAATGCCGTTACCCAGTACGTTTGAGGCTCCATCAAAAAACATAGACCATCGGGATCCTTCCTCAGGTCCTTCATCCGGTCCAGGTTCTTCACAGTCGGTTACTAACATGATATTCTCATCCAGGAACTCAAAATTCATGGACTGGTAGTCATCCACGGCCTGATGCACCAAATGATCAGCTAACACACTTCCCTTGATTTCCTTTTGGGTTATGTATTGGATGTCGTACTCGGTCAAGATCATTTGCCATCTTGCTATTCTTCAGGAGAGAGTGGGCTTCTCGAAAATGTACTTGATCGAATCCATCTTAGATATCAACAAAGTAGTGTGGGTCAACATATACTGTCTCAGTCGGCGAGCATCCCATGCCAAAGTGCAGCAAGTTTTCTCAAGCAGTGAGTATCGTGTTTCAAAGTTGGTAAAATTTTTGCTAAGGTAGTATATTGCGTGCTCTTTTCGACCAGACTCGTCATGCTGCCCCAACACACACCCCATTGAATTGTCTAGCACTGTTAAGTACATTATCAAATGTCTTCCTTCAGTCAGAGGCATCAGAATAGGAGGTTCTTGGAGGTACTTCTTGATTCTATCAAAGGCGACCTGGCATTCGTCATTCCACTTTACCACTTGATCTTTCTTCAGAAGCTTGAAGATTGGCTCACAAGTAGCATTCAGATGTGAAATGAACTTGGAAATGTAATTCAGGCGTCCCAAGAAACCTCTAACTTCCTTCTCAGTGTGGGGAGCCAGCATCTCTTGTATGGCCTTCACCTTTGCAGGGTCTACTTGAATATCTTTGTCACTGACAATGAACCCCAGAAGCTTACCAGACCTTACTCCGAAGGTGCACGTGTTCAGATTTTACCTCAGCTTGTACGTCTTCAACCTATCAAACAGTTTTTGTAGATGATCAAGATGTTCTTCCTCTGTTTGAGACCTGCATATCATGTCATCGATGTAAACCTCTATCTCATGGTGAATCATGTCATGAAACAGAGCTACCATAGCTCGCTGATAAGTTGCCCCAGCATTCTTCAACCCAAACAGCATCACCTTGTAGCAGAAAGTGCCCCACTGTGTAACAAAGGTTGTCTTCTCCATGTCTTCAGGTGCCATCTTGATCTGATTATAGCCAGAGAAACCGTCCATGAAGGAAAATACTTTGTATTGTGCAGTGTTGTCAACCATAACGTCGATGTGGGGTAGTGGGAAGTCATCCTTGGGGCTTGCCCTGTTCAGGTCTCTAATCCACACACATTTGTACTTTACCATCTTTCTTAGGTACTGGAACCACATTAGCAACCCACTGTGAATAGGAGGTGACAACTAAGAACCCTGTGTTGAACTGCTTCATAACCTCTGCTTTAATCTTCTCTGACATCCCAGGGCGCATACGACAGACCTTTTGCTTTACCAGAGGGTAGTCTTCTTTAGTCAACAGACGATGAACCATTATATCTGTGTCTAGTCCCGACATGTCTTCATATGACCAGACGAAGATTTCAACATACTCATGCAACATCTGTACCAACCGATGTTTGACACTAAGCTTCAGATTTGCACCTATCTTAACCTCTTTTCTGTCTTCCTCTGTACCCAAGTTCACTGTCTCAACCAGCTCTTCATGAGGATGTGTGGCCCTTTCTTCCTACTGTAATAGCCTAGCAAGTTCTCCGGGTACCTCACAATCTTCCTCACCTTCGTCCTCGGCTTGGTTGATCGGATTTTCAAAGTCATAATGAGCAGTAGCAGAACTGTTACCAATGGGATCCATAGTGGATATGGATCTGCATTTGGATACGTGAGTGTGTGTAAGATCATAGTTGTATAGACAGAATAAAAGAAAATAAAGACAGAGAGCACAAAATTTGTATGCAAATGTCCAATGCTTTATTGATGTCATATGAAAATGAAACATGATAACCCTCACAAATAGAACCATTGTGCCCTGGGTAAGACACATGGCTATAGAGTTTATATTTTTTTTTAAATTACATATCCGAAAATATCAAAAAGACAATTACTCCTGAACAAAAGTAATCGGTACAAAGTCCTTGATAGTCCAGTTACTGAGTCCACCGTTGGTAGTCGAGAAGATCCAGCTGTCAATGTCGGAATCACCATCACTGTCTTCAAGAGCATTGAACCCAGAATTGTTGATGCGTAGGGGAGGTCCTCCAGCCCGAGCATGACGAACAGCCCTTTGAGCACCTGTAGTGAAGCCCAAACCAGCTTTGTCAGACTTGTAATGAATAACCAGGAGCTGACCCCAAATGGTAGACCCACCTTCTTCAACCACTTCACGTGCATCCTTGAGAGAAGCCATCTTCAAGGGAGATTTGGTGACCTTCGGAGGACTGGTGGTAGTTTCTGCTGTAACCATAATCTGAGGTACCTATTAAAAGTTCTGGCAAGGAGTCTCGATGAACTCGTCATCCATCTCTACGTACCTGAAGGAGTTCAAGTGACTGATCATGTACTCCTCTTCACCATGCACAGTGACAATCTTTCGTCTTACTGGGTACTTCAACATTTGGTGGATGGTAGAAGTAACAGCCCCAGCCCCATGTATCCAAGGGCATCCCAACAAGCAAGAATATGATGGTTTGATATCCATTACATAGAAAGTGGAGTCGAAGTTCTGGGAACCAACTTTGATAGGGACATCCACTTCCCCGTGCACCATCCTCTTCGAACAATTGAAAGCTCTCACTACTATATTTCTAGGCCTCAAAGTCAAGCCTTTGCAGTCCAATTTGTCCAGAGCTTTTTTAGGTAACACGTTCAACGAGGAGCCAGTATCTACCAAAACATGGGCCAGATTCGTGCCCATGCATTCAACGAGCATCATTATACTTCCTCACTTTTGGTGTCAGATCCGCGTCAGAAAAACCCAAACCATTCTCGGTAGTCAGACTAGCCACACAATCCTTAAACTGATCATCAGATGTCTCTTGTGGTACGTGAGCCGTCTTCAGAAGCTTACCCAAAGCCTTCGCATGGGCCTCGGAACATAACAACAAAGCCAACATAGAAATTTTGGATGGGGTCTGCCCCAGCTGCTCGACCATGTTGTAGTCGCTCTTCTTTATTATCTTCAAAATTTATTCCATTTCTTTTTTGGAAGCTTCTGGTATGGTTACTGAATTGGCCCTTGTCAGGACAGGCTCAATCAGTATGTCTTTTCCTCGAGTCTCGGCCGACTCGATGATGGGAGGGTCAACAGGAGTAATTATTGGAATTGCAGTAGTAGTCTTGGGTGGAACCACAGCGGGAATGATCACAGGACCGGTAGCAGTCTTTGGAGAAGAAATCTCAGGGGAGAACACTCTTCCACTTCTTGTTATTTTACTGGTTTCAGCAATATTGACGATGTCGAAATCAGCACTTTCAGCAATCTTGTCTTCAATGGCCAGCATGTCCCGCTTGACGCTGTGGTAATAGACGCCGACCCCATAGTTCCAAGGAACAGCTTTGTCCGAGGAGTATGGATTGGTCCAGGCATGGTTATGATCAACGGAGTCACCTTTGGAACTGATGTAATCTTGACGGGTCTCTTAGCGGAGGCCCTGAGAGGATTAGTGGAAATGGTTATGATAGCAACGTCTTCACAGGAAACAGTCGGAACAAGAGTCTTCTCAAACAGAATCTCTTGGTCATCTATTAGGCGTTGAACACCTGTCTTCAACAAAGGGCAACCAGTTGGTAGAAATGAGCAAAGGTGGCAACTTTCATCACATCCCGAAAATAAATCGGCCTTCAATAAATTCCCCTTGATAATCATGAGTGGAGTCACCAATTCTTCCACAGAAGTCACAAACACATCTTCTTCAATGGCATTAACACCCCGACCATGTTTCGGCATAGGAGTAGTGATAATGTTGGGAGTTTCTGGGGGATCAAATTCAATCTTCGTAGCATCAATCAAATCATGTACTTTGTTCTTCAAATTCCAGCAGTCATTGGTATCATGGCCTGGACTTTCTGAATGGTAAGCACAACGAGCATTCGGTTTATAGTAGGGAGAGGTGGTGTTCGGATTCTTCTGAGCTTCCCTCAGAGTAACCAGATTGGACTTCAGCAAATGAGGTAAAACCTAAAACAACATCATGTTGATCTGAGTGAACTGTCTAGCTGGTCTTTCTGCTCTTGGCTGATTATTTCTTTGCTGAGCAGGTGTAGGTTTGGGAATCATAACAACCCCTACTTCCGGACGACGCTCGGTTCGATTCTGATTCTTTTGGTTATAGACGACACTGACTTCCTTTTTACCTGCAAACGGCTTCCTTGCAGCACTAGAAGAGGCATCCTTCTAAATTTTTCCACTTCGGATTCCAGCTTCCACTCTTTCTCTTGTTAAGATCAGTTCAGTAAAACCCGCCGATGAACTTCCAATCAGATGGTTGAAGAATGGCCCAGTCAAAGTTCCCAGAAACATATCCACGATATCCCTGTCATCCAAGGGAGGTTGAACTCTTCCGGCCAAATCTCTCCATTTCTGAGCATAATCCTTGAAACCCTCGTTCGAACCCATAGACAAATTTTGGAGTTGTGTACGGGTGGGAGCGAGGTCTGCATTATACTGATATTGCTTATAAAATGCAGCAGCAAGGTCTTCCCAGTTACGAACATTGGCTCTTTCCAACTGATAGAACCAATCCAGTTGTGTTCCAGACAGACTGTCTTGGAAGAAGTGAACCCACAAGTCTTTGTCAGCAGTATGAGGTTGTATCTTCCTCACAAAGGAACGGAGATGCATTTTAGGACAAGAGACCCTATCATACTGCAAATACCGGTGCCTTCAATTTTGGGGGGATGACAACCCCGGAGACCAGACCCAACTCTTTAAAATCCAGCCCAGGAACCTTCTGGATTTCCATAGCACTCAGACTCTCTTCTAACTGCTTATACTCTTCATCAGCCGGAGGGTACTGCTCCTCATTATAATCAGTTTCATTGTCAGACTCTTTAGGACTAGGGTCCTCTTCTCTGGCTTCACCCTCTTGATTCTCTCCCTCTTTAGATGAAGAAGCTAAATCAACAACCCGTCTTGGCGGCCCTCTGAACCTTCTGCTCATATGTGCCACACCGGCTGTCCTCTTGGTCTTCTTAGTGTTCTTCTTAACAATCATAGCCTTCAGCTCTTCCTATCCTTTGGCCAGAGCCACAATCATTTGCTGGAACTGCGTGTTCTAATTCTGAAGATCTTTCACAGTTTGTTTAAGAGCCATTGCTGAAATAAACAGCGGAGGAGAAGGAGAAACCTGTTATGAATCCTATTATTCAATGATATGTATGATATGTATGCAATGTTTTCAAGGCTTCTTAAAGGCTCAAATTTTCTTAAACAAAAAGGAACAAACGCGAATTGTATTAGTAAACTTGAATTTTTACGAAGAATTTATTTTGAGAGTACAATTAAGCAAAATAAAACAAAAAGAAGACTAGGTTTCCCACGAGCGCATCCTCTTTGGCGCGATGTAGGCGTTGATATTCCTCTCTTCATGAAGTATCCTAGTGAGTTCTAAGACCTTCTTCTTGTTGGCATAGAATTGGGCTTCAAACGTATCCTGCTCCTCTTTAAGCTGAACCCGGGACTTTTGTGACTCTTCATGATCAGTTGGCCTGTCTGGATGAAGAACAAGATGAGGAGTGTCTCCCTCGGTAAAATGTTCCATAATCATAGGTTGGATAGCGAGATAAGGCATCATAAGAGTTTGAGTGCGGGCTCGTACCCATCTAAGATAAGGCTCGAGAGGTATGGAATTCTTATTCCCAAGTGTCTTGATGTCAACCCTATGTACCATACTCCAAGCTTGTATGAACCTTTTGCGGTAACCCTGAACATCATTCTCATAGTTGAAGGCGATTACTTGAATAAGTGTATCATGAGGACCATCCTTTCTCGCATAACCAAACTGTCGTAATGCTAAGAAAGGGTTATAAGTGATTCCTCCCCTAATGCCTAAGAGAGGGACATTGGGGAATTAACCACAGCGATCGATGATAGTAATATCTTCCGAGAATCATGAACACCAATGAATGTCTGAATGCGTAAGAGACATCAGTCGATGATACCATCTTTTACCTTGTTCATTCTTCAAAGTAGATCTGGGTAGGTGCGAAATAAAACACCTAGCCAATAAAGGAGTGCAACATTGGAGGGTCCCCCTTCTTTTTAGAGTGCGAGCATGTAGAGAGTGTAGAATATCCCAGAGTAATGTAGGTACCAGATTCCGAGACAGAAAAACCTTGATTATGCTCACATCTACGAGTTGATCCATATTAGGGAATAGTACCATACCGTAGACAAGGAGCGCCAAAACCTCTTTAAAAGCTTGTAGATCCAGGGTATCCAAAAAATAGTAATCCTTCTCAAACAGAAATTTAACCGGAATTCCTTGAACACTCCCTCTGGTTTCCCAATTTGTCACTATGTCGTACCGTTGTAAGGACATAGCTCTAGAAATCTCTTCAGGTTTGGAATGTCTTTCTGTACCGCTGAAAGGTAGCTGATCAAGAATGGGTATCCCTAATAACTGAGAAAATTCCTCCATAGTAGGCACTAGATGGTAATCCGGGAAGGTGAAACAATGGTGCACAGGATCGAAGAACTGAAACAACACTTTTAATAATTCTTCATCAGGTTTTGCAGTGACCAAGTTGAGCAACTGACCATGCTTTTTAGTGAAATGAGAACTTTCAAGAACCTTTAATGCTAGATCTTTTAGTTGGAGAGACACTTTCACAAGGTTGATCTGTACAGTGTTCCTACGGGCGGATGCCATGTCCTACAAAACAAACCAAAAATGAGCCCTAGGAAATCCTTGAAATGGTTAGTCATGATATGCCATGCTTATGATGTCATGATTATGTTAGAAAATCACAGGTATAGCAAACAACAAACAAGTCACACCAAGTCCTTAGGTTTAAGGCCTGCATGAGTTTTAAGGTCATACCCTGTTGAAGTTGGATTGGTTCAACCTGTCCTATAAATAGTAATCGGGTTCTAAGGGATCTCAATATCATTGATCTTTCCCCCAGCTTCGTTCAATGGGCGATTGACTCTCAACCAAACAAAACTAAAGAGTCAAACCTCAATGAGTGCAGCATCGAGTATCTGTCGACCTTGGGCATACACCAAAGTCGGCCATCTCGCTACGTCCTACTGGCCAAGTTGTGAAATTAAAGGTTCTAAGGTCAGTTGATGCTTTATGACACCACGCGGCGGCCCCGTACATCTCCCTGATTGACTCAAGGGTTACGGGTACCAACCAAAGTGCCACATCAATGTAGCTACTGCTTCAACTGTGTCGGTATACCCCAACACAGCTCCCTCACAGTTTATTGCTACTTACCTAAAAGGTGTTTCCCGATCCGGGTGTAGGATCAAATAACACAAACAGTTCCCATAAATATAAAGCAAGCAAGACAATCAAGAGGAAGCAATTAAATATGACCTAGATTCTAAGGTTTACCCCACTTTATATTTTATCCCCGGCAGAGTTGCCAGTTCTGTGATACGGTGGCAGAACCGACAGTTAATACTGGTTTGCGTTTTTTGTTCGCAAAATGTCACGGTAAGCAAGAGTCATCATCGACTTTTATTTTATCCAACAAGGAAAAGGAAAAAAGAATAGAAAAAACCTTTTTCGAGATGTTTGAGTACGGGGGTAGATTATAGAAAGGGAAGGTGTTAACACCCTTTCTATCCATGGTTTTCCATGGGCTCTTAGGTACTTGCTCATTTTTAAAATTTCTTGTGTATGCTTGCTTTGAAAAGTTCTGTTTTACTTTGTTTTAACCCTTGTTTCTGTCCTCAAGAGTGTTACGAAGTTGTTTTTGAAAACTTTATTTGAAAAGCGTTTGGGTGAAGAAGTTTTTGTTTGTTTGAGAAAGTACTTAAGAACTAATCTACCTGCTCGAAAAAGACTGTTCGTTTTCCTTTTAGACAATGCTATCCCCTTATTGAGAAATAGGTAGCATCGTCGTTGGAGTTTTTAGGGACGTTCGAAGGGACATGTACGATCACAAAAGCAATGTTAGGAAATGTTAGTAATCATCCTAAAGCCTTAAAGATCTTTTCCGAGGCAACATCTGAATGGGTCATTTTGGATCTTTCGGGGCTAGAGGACGACCACTAACAAATCCTATACTTCATAACCGTTTACCGAAGGCAACCGAAGTGGAGTAAACCCTAGGAGTGAGCATGTGCGGGTCTAATTTTCAGTTAATTATCTTTGCACAATTAGGGTTTTCTACTATTTTAATTTTCAGTTAGTCTTTCCATGCAATCCTATTAACATTTATCTAAGCAGTTTGTAGTTTGCGGAAATTAAAATGTGAGAAATTAAAGTCCTAGCTATCACAAGGCTTTCGCAGATACATAATTATTTTGGAATGAAAATAAAAATGCGGAATTTAAAACCCTAATTACTATTACAAACTCGGAGCAGTTACAATAATAATAAAAGTAAATTAAAAAATGTGCGCGGCTAATTAAATACGAGAATAATTTAAGAATCCTAAAAATCTAATTGAAAAATATTTAGGTTAGTTTTTGAGAAAAATTAATTAGGTTATGTACAAATTAAAACCCTAATTTCTAATTGATTTTAAATTATAAAAAAAGAAATTAAATTGCCCTAAATTAAATTAATCTAATTAATTAAATAAAGTATTTTTATGAAAAAAATGATTTTAATGTTTTTTGTGATTTTTTTTGATTTTATGATAAAAAATGATTTTTTGTTATTTGTGAAAAGAAAATAATTAGTAAATAATAAAAATAATTAAAGAGAAAAGAAAAAGAATTGGGCTTGTGTTGTTGAGCAATCAGGGGGGTGTATGTTGAATTTGTTTAGGCCCAAATTCCTTGGCTCAGTCTTTGCGTGAGATTCAGTGTTGTTCAAGCTTGGAGATGTACCATAGTGACGCATCCTGAGGCGCTGGATTAGTGGTGGTGATCATCTAGTGGCAGAATGATGCTAGCACGTGGTAGACATCTTGATGTGTAAAGTACAGGATCTGTATTCAAATGTTAAGAAAATAACAAAATGTTGGGGCCTGGGATCGAACCCAGGTCCCTCTCTTCACAAACGCGCGCTTGACCACTGGGCTGTAATGCTTAGTTGTTATAATATTGAAACAACAATAATATAATAGAGTATGAATCAGTATGATAAATAAACACACAAAATTTGAATTTCCCAATCAGGCTGGGACACGCCATCGTCTTCCTCACAAATTTGTCGTTTTAGGTGTGATACCTTTACCTACTGCCTGTCTTTGTAGCTATAACCCTGCATCTTTCAAAAATCTCAAACAAGCAAGATAAATTAATTCCAAATATACCAATCAACTCGTTATGATCTCACGAGTATGATGGCATCCTTCTTTTACCCTAATTTTCCCTGTATCAAGAAGCCCTAAAACGGCCATGAAAACCCTAACAATGGCAAACACGTATACAGGCATCAAAGCTTCAATTATACCATTCAAACATGTTGCAAATATGTCAATGAACACAAATATATCATTAGAACATATTTATGATGCAAGAATCATTGTAATCGAATTTGAAAAAGGAAGCAAACCGCGTGAGTGTTAGGTGACGATTCTGGGCTTGTGGAAGCTTGCAAATGATTGGAAAACATTTTGGAGATATCCAAGAATCGATTGGCATTCTTGTAATGCTTTGAATTGTCTTCTAGAGTAAAAACCGATCCACCTCTTTTTTCCAAAATTTTGAGTTTTTTTTATGCCTTGCACGACCTCAACCCCTTTTCTTGCGCATTGGTTATGTTTAGTATATATACTAGAGCATATTAGGTCAACAAAAATGCTTTATATCTTTGATAATCATGGAGATTTGATTTGATTTTTCTCTTGTATGATATGTTTCTAAAATAGGCCTAATCATGCCATATTTGTTCTAATTTTCGCTTGCATGATTTGATATGCTATGCCAGCTTGATTGGATTGTGATTCCTACAAAAATCAGATCAAAACCAATCCTTTTATATTTTTTGTAATTTATTTGATTTAATTTGAATTTTAAATAATAAAAAATCAAAATAAAATAAATAATGAAGCAAATAAAGTGTAGATGCTGATTTGGGTCGTGGACCATGTCACAAACAAGATTCAATCATGAAAAACTAGGCCCATTTGACAAAAAATGCACGTTTGAGCATATTTGACTTTTGGCAATTTTGCAAAAATGGTCAACTTTGACAAGGCATATCTCCTCCCATTTTAACCCTAGAGAGGTGTTCTTGGACTTTTTATAAAGATTAGGATGTCCCCTAAACAACCCTTTTGGTTTCATCTCAATTGGGTCTTCCATTTTCATGCAAGAAGTTTTGACCCAAAAGGAGTTTTTGTTGACTTTTCAAAAGGACCTATAATATAGAAATCCCTATCTTTTTATGGGTGCATATTTTGAACTTGAGGGATGAAGATGAGTTGTAGGGAATTGCGTCCTATTCAAAATGAGCCTTGGATAGAAAATTTCTGATAAAGTATGAAGAAGTTATGCCTGGTCAAAGTTTGGTTGACTTTTCTTGAGAAACCCTAATTTAGCAACTTTTGGGTTTTGATGAATTTGGGGGCATTCCTTGAGGAATCATGATAAAACCTTGATAAAATGATGGATATCTCTTCAAAATGTTGATGTTGACCAAAATCTTGAAGTTTGACTGTATGTGGGCCACAATTGACTTTTGACCTAGTATAGTTGATTTTCAGGCATCTGAGCTGTTGACTGAGCAAACTTCTTGTGCAAGGAATGAAACTTGACATGGATGATCTTGAGAACATATTAGGACCATGGAAAGCATTTGGGACCTTTGGAGTTCACACATCTTGATGAAAATGGGAACCCTAGTTTGAGGTACATTGCCTTAGGAGAGAGTTTGTCTGGTCAACTCTTGGGCATCCTTGAGCAAGTTGAGGACCTCAATAGGCATGTGTTGAGTAAAATGAGAGGGAAAATTTTGGGGTACAACACCTGTGAATTATCCATGTTGCTTGTTGGCTTTATGTGAATTCTGATTTTCTGTACTGTGATGTTTTTTCACTGAATTTGTACTTGTGCAGTACATTGCCTTTTTTTACTTTTACTTTTACTGTGAACCAAACATAGTCCGTTTTGTTTGAGATTTGTAGTAAATGGATAGACCTATCATTTATATTGCAGCTCTGACTTTTGTTGAAACAAAGCAGTATGAGGCTTTTGATTGTTCTATGTTGGGCTTTGGAACTTTTGATATGTTATTGTTGTGGTCTTGGTGAATGAAACTCTTACTGCAGTGAATTCTTGGATGGGCTGTGATATTTTACTTTGCTATTGGGCTGGAACTGTGATGAAATTCAGTTTTGAACCTCTTTGAATTTGTCTTTTGTGAACCAATTTGTTTGTGATTTGCAATATACATACGCCTATGATTAAATCCAATTTTGTACAAGGCTTTTTGGCACATGAATATGATTGAGAAATAACCTAAAATCTGATTCCTTAAACAAAACCCTAATGATGAAATTGAAGAGAAAACTTGCTTTAAAACTTTCTTTGTTTGTTCTCAAATTTAATTGTTTTGATTGCTTGCTAACCATTCCTCTTATTTGTTTCATGTGTGAGAAAATTGATGGACAATAGAGCAAATTGATAAAGAGAATGAAATAGGCGGGAGTGACTTGAAGTGCTCGATGAAGACTTGAAGATGAAGAAAATTTTCCTTGTAGTTTAAAAAACCTTTTAACCATTAGGAACTTTTGTAACAGTGTGATTTTAATTTGTGGTTTGAACTTTGAGATTTGAAGACTTGTAAATGTATTCAAATTCACTTGTAACTTAAATAACAATGATGCTTTGTTATAATCTTGGATTATTGAATGAACTTAGCTTTAGGACACCATGTAGAACCTATTAATTTTGAATTGGAAATTAAACTTATTTAAGATTCATTTGAAATTTGAAAGATTTGAATTGAAAACCACTTGAATCCTTGCTTAGAATTAACTTTTGACATCATGAGCACATATGCTCTTGAACAAATTATTTTGGATGTATCAAGTAATGAAACCAAATCTTTAATTACCAAATCCAAGTTTAACTTGTATTTCAAGAAAATCCGAATAATCCAACTTCAACCTTTCTCCTTTCCAACTTCAAACAACTTGAATCATATGGTTTTGATAATGAAAGGCAAATGATAGTGAAATAATGTGATGTCACAAGCTTATAAAGATAAGGTATGGTGCGACATGGTACTAGAGATGGGATAAAGAAATTATAAATTTTGATGAAGAAAATGAAGATTGGTTCATGGCATGAAGTCTTGGAGGGAAAATTCAAAAAGAGATGTGAAATCTTGCCATTAGAATCTCATAGGATAGATTAGATTAGGAATTCTCTGTTCATTTCAAAGTATTCGACAAACAAATGAGTTTTTCTTCTGAAGTAGTGAAAGCAACAACAATACTCTTTTTCTATAATGAGTTTTCCTCTGAGTGAATATCTAAGTAAAAGGATTGACTCTAGTAATAACTCAAAAGATCTCTTATCTTAAATTTTCATCATAACTTCAACCCTTGAACTCAACAATTGAATCAATAAATAACCAAATATTCACTTAGTCTCAGAAGCCAGATAAAATTCCTTCTAAATGAAAACCCACATAGAAAACCCTATTCATAATTAAAAGTGTACTTCATGATGATAATGATTCGAGAATTTAGTCAAGAAAAATGCCACACACTTCAGTAACCAAAACCCTAGCACAAGAGCCAATAGATAAGAGAAAATGTGATCCAAATTTTGAAGCACTTGCAACCCTGAATCCTTGATGGAAAAAAAATCAGTTGACATGTCTTGGAGTCTAAGAAGCCTTGGTAGCCTTGAGTAGTTGGAAACCCTAAGATAATGTCTTGAAGAAAAGGCAGGGCAAATTTTAGGGTACAACAGCTTCCCCTTGTAATAAGGTGGGAGAACTGACTTGGGTGTTTTACGTTTTATCGTAATTGTTGTGGATATCAAGATTCGCCACCTACTTTTATTTTATCTAATAAAAGAAAGAGTGAAAAGAACAAGAAAGACATTTTGAGATATTTTCTTGAGTTCGGGGGGTAGATTATGAAAAGGGAAGGTGTTATCACCTTTTTCATTCGTAGTTATCTACGGGCTCTTAGTTGCTAGCTCACTTTGAAATGCTTTGTTTGAAATGTGTTTTGTGATGATTTTGAAAGTATTTTTGAAAAGTTCCTTCATTTAGGAGAACTTTTTAATGATTCTCGTCTCTATAAGAATGCATACAAAGTGTTGAATTTTGAAAATATTTCATGGAAAGTGTTGGTGTGTTTGAAAGATGTTTTGAAAATGGCTGTGAGCGAGAAATTACGAGCATTCTACCTACTCAAAAAAAAGTCTTTGTTTATTTCCTCCTCCTTTATATATTGTTATCTTACCATTGATTGATAAGAAGCCCTATCATTGGATGTGAAGGGACGGGCGCGGGTCGTCGTATAGTCACAAAAGGCAACATTGTAGGATACCTTAGCAATTTATCTTAAGGGTCTAAGATCGTTTACCGAAAGCAACATTGAATGGTCATCGAGGGAAGACGATCTTGTATTAGAGGGTCATTGCTAAAGTATCCCACGTTCAAGGGACATGACTATTTTATTCGAGGAAATAAATGAGGGTTACCCTAGAGGTGCAAGTGTGCAAAGTGTTTTGATTACATGAATTTTGTATTTGAGTTTAGGTTTTTCTAACGATTGATTTTATCTTACCATACAAACCCTAATTACTAGCAATAATATTGAAAGCGATAAATTGTGGGAATTTAAAGTTCTACGCTATTACATCATTTTGGGGATGGGGATACAAGTTTATGAATGGGAGATGAAAGCAATAAAGTTATAATTATACTATTACAACCATATTTAATATTGAATAACAATGTCTAAAAATATAAAGATAATGTAAAAAGGAAGGAAAATTGTTTTAAAAAAAAACTTTATGCATTGACACATGCACTTATGCATCAATACATATCACTTCTTAACCCTGGAAATTGAAACCAACTCAGAATGTATTGATACATAATGGTTTGCATCGGCTCATATCTATTTTGCATCGACACATGCACTTATGCATCGATACATATCATTTTTATCCTGGAAATCAAAATCAATTCAGTATGTATTGATACATAATGGTTTGCATCAACACATATCTGTTTTGCATCGACTCATTCGTGTTTTGCATCGACTCATACACATTTTTCATCTCTGTAATGTGTCTTGATAACAATATGTATTGATGCATAATGCATTGTATCGGTTCATCCCCAGTTTTGTAACTAATATGAGTCGACGCATATGCGATATGTATCGACTCATACTGCAGTTTTACCTCTAACATTTTTTCTGTTACCTATATAAGTCAGTTCTCAACACATGGTTAATGAAAATGAAAAGTGAGCATATGGTTAGCTTTAGGTCAATGATATCTACATTTTATCTTCACAAATGAACCATTAATGATGCTTGTATGAAGAGTTCAAAAGTCAAGAAAACTTACCTTAAAACTGAAATTCGTGTTTTGATTTAGAGTTGTTGTATTGTCTTGGAGAAGTTAAGTTACAGGAGGTTGTTTTTGAGTTTGGTAAATGGTGATAGTGATGTTACATAAGTTTCTCTTGTGTTTTAACAACTTCTATACGATGTATATGAAGTATTTGGATGGTTTATTGGGACAAGATTTGCAAGGTTTGAGAGATTTGAAGATTTTGGTTTCAAAACTCAAATGGAGATTTTTGTGGACAATTCTGGTTTTTAGAGTATATGGGAGTTTTGAGGATTTTTCAACACACAAGAATTTGGCCTGTTTAGCTTGAAAATGACCTCTCTATTTATAGAGAAAAGGTTTGGGAAGTTGAAGTAATCAGATTTGCAAGATAACAAATTATGGTTTGGTTGGAATGCAAATTTCAAGTTATGCCAAGTCTTCCATGGTCCCAAGATGAAGTATCAAAGTTGTTGGTATAGAGGGGATACTTTCCATGATAATTGTGGAGTATAATCAGAAGTGGGTAAGGTATGGGATCAAGACAAATTTTGTACCAAAAACTTGCTTTTCAAGAATAGCAATGGTGCCTTTCTGCCATAAATGGAAAGATCTTTTGGACAATGGCTCAAACACTTGGGTAATAGCTCAAGAGTAAGTGTAAGAATTAAATTATGCTTAGATTTTCAAGTTATAAGGCCTTCAACACAAGATTATGCAGCATAACATATAGATTGGATTATGTGTTCTTCAACAAAATGTCTTGTAATTCAAGAATGGATTTCCAACTTCGTGCCTTTGAATATCCTAGCTCAAGTATGATAAGTTAATGCTCTTGGACATTTTGGAAAGCTTGAAACAACCTCTACAACTTTCATGTTGACCTTTTGACAAAATCATCTTAGAGCTTGGTGAAAATTGGCCAAGAAGTTAGGTCAAAAATCTGCCTAAACTAGGTGAAAATTTATCTAAGTGTTTAAGAAAAAAGTGCATGACTTCATGAATTTATAACTCAAAATACAAGCACTTATAGGACTTTGTGATACGGTGGCAGAACCGACTATTTATACTGGTTTGCGTTTTTTGTTCGCAAATGTCGCGGTAAGCAAGAGTCGCCACCGACTTTTCTTTTATCCAACAAAAGAAAGGTTGAAAAGAACAGAAAAATACCTTTTTCGAGATTTTTTGAGTAAGGGGGTAGATTATAGAAAGGGAAGGTGTTAGCACCCTTTCCATCCGTGGTTTTGCACGGGCTCTTAGGTACTTGCTCATTTTGAAAATTGTTTGTGTGCTTGTGTGTTTTGAAAGTTTTTGTTTGCTTTATGGTAACTCTTGTATCAGTCCTCAAGAGTGTGATGAAGCGTTTTTGAAAATATTTTTGAAAAGTGTGTAAGTGTGAAAATTTCAGGTTTGAGCGAGTACCTAACAGTTATCTACCTACTCGAAAAAGGATGTTCTTTTCCTCCTACCCTTTAGATATTGTTATCCTACTATTAGTGAGTAGGTAGCCCTATCGTTGGATGTTGAGGGACTATCAAAAGGGACATTATAGTCATTGAAGGCAACAAGTAAAGATATCTTAGTATTCGAAGGGACTGTCATCACATAGGAAACATCGAGGGACAAGATCATTTTTTCTTGTAGGTAACTCGAGGGGCGTTAAGGGACCATGATATTTATGATGACTTTTGAATCGTGGGTCTTTACTAAGATATCCCTACGTTCGAGGGACATGACCATTTCCAAAGGCAACCAAGTGAGGAATACCCTAGGATGCAAGTGTGAGAAGTATATTTTTTTCAGTTATATTATCTTGAGATCAGTGGTCTAATGGTTAATTGACTTTATCTTGTCATGCACGCCTAAGTTACTAGC
The DNA here is from genome assembly GCA_948472305.1 of Vicia faba. Lineage (NCBI taxonomy): Eukaryota > Viridiplantae > Streptophyta > Magnoliopsida > Fabales > Fabaceae > Vicia > Vicia faba. The sequence goes on along the minus strand of OX451737.1, from coordinate 574,193,257 downwards.
AGTTATATATACAGAAAAATAAAGTGCAGAAAATATAAATCTAGACTATTACATGGCTTCGGGGAGGGGGATTTACTTTTCAAACCAAATAGGGAAAAGAAAATAAAACAAATAAGTATATCCCTATTGGCTATTACATCCAGTATAACAATTACATGAATATAAAATGCAAATAGAAATAAACACGCGAAAAGAAATATTACGTCTGAAAACATAAAAGAAAATCTTTTTGTTGTTTTTGATTTAAGAAAAATAATTAAATTAATTATCCTAAAGTCTACTTAGAAAATTAAATTAAGAAAAATAAACTAAGCCTTTTTTGTGGTTTTTTTTTATTATGAAAATATTTGAATGAAATAACCTAAGTCTAATAGATTTTAAAGTTAATAAAATAAAATCAAAATAATTAACTAATTAATTAAAATATTTTTTAGAAAAAAAACTAAATCTATTTTTTTTTTATTTATTAAAAAAAATTGAAAATAAATAAACAAAAAATAAAATGAAATTAGAAAACAAATAAAGCAAATGGGCTTGGCATCAAAACAAAAATGGGGGGTGTAGTTGTCAAAAAACGTTTGGCCCAAAAGTTAAAGCCCAGATTGGCTTTGGATCCTATGTGGACACGCCTGGAGAGTCCATGATGGGGACTACTTATTGGAAGCAATGGATCCAAGTTGAGTATGATCTGGTGGTGTTGATGGCAGGGTGTATGGTGAACCCTTGGCTAACGCGTGCATCAAATCTGCGTGTGAAAATTGTTAGAAAAATAATATGTTGGACCTGGGACTCGAACCCAGGTCCTTTCCTTTACCAACGCGCTTCCCTGCCAACTGAACTAACATGCCATTCGTTTATTATAACGAAACTATAATATTATATTAAAAAACAAGTCCTTATCCAGAAAATAAAAAAGAAACGCGCGCCAATATTTGAATAGGCCAATCAAAGGCTAACACACTTTGTCTTGTTCGCTCCTCTGTCGTTTTAGATCAAACACCTATAGTGACAGTTTTTCACTTGTCACTATAGCACCTGCAATATGTACAATCCACAATACACAATGAAAATAAAATGTGAGGACATAGATTGATTGCTTTCAACCTCCTGAGCAAGATGGTGCCCTTAATTTTGGCTAATTTTGGCCAATACAAAAAAAACCCAATTTGGAGGTCTGAACCCTAACTATGGCAAACTGTTATTCCTGCACTCAAACTTCAACCCAACTATGCAAAAAGCTTGCAAACACTTCAACAATCAGTAATATATGATCAAAATGCATTGATGTTACATGAATCAAGCAGAATGAATTTGAAAAGAAATATAAACCGTGCAAACTGGTTGATACGTTTGGCAATGTTTTAAAGCTCAGTAATGGTTGCAAACGCTTCAGGGGACCTCCAGGGGTGTGTTTTGATCTTTGTTTTGGACTAAAACAGGCTGGAGATGGGAATTCGAATTTGACAACCTTAATGTGTTTTTTTTTGCAAAACATTTAGGGGTTCCCCAGGCTATGTCTCCGTCTTTGATGCTTGTCAATGGCTTTTTTATATAGAGAATGATGAGGAGACACGAAATTTAATGCTTGTAATAGCCATAGACAAGCATTTGAATTCCATGAATGTTCATTTGTAACCTTGGCCAAGGTTAAGGGATTTTGCCCATTTTTGAAATTTGAATGAATGCAAGCATATTGGCCTTGTTGTACACGAAAATGGGGACCCCTCTATGCATTAAAACAAGCCTTAACCATATTATTTGTAATAATCTTGATTTATTTGATTTTTAATTAAATAAAACTAATATAAAATGCAAATAAAGTCAAGACTATGCAAAAATGGTTTTAAGCATCCTCTATACTCTTAGGAAGATGTTTGAAGTTCAAGAAATTGAGCCATTGCCTTAAAAACTCAAATTTGCTCAATGCATATTTCTTGAAATTTCCCAAATTTTCCCAACTTGGGCAAGCCATAACTTGCTCAATTTTTGATGATTATCTTCTACTTTTTGGAAAGCCCAAGATTTCTACTTCAATCCCTCTTTTGATCAATTTTGCATTTGAAGAGGTTATCTTGATGTAAAATGTCTTGGCAAAAAGTGGCTTTTGTTGACTTTCTAAAAATGACCTGTAATGTATGAACTTGTATCTTTAAAATGGTGCATTTCTTGGACTTGAGGGCTGAAGAGAAGTTGTAGGGAATTGTATTATCTTCAAAATTAGCTTTGGTTGTAAATTTTATGATAAAGTATGAGAAAGTTATGCTTGGTCAAAGTTTTGTTGACTTTTCCTATAAAAACCCTAATTTGCCGTTTTTGACTTTTGATGGGTTAGGAGCATTTCTTGAGGAATCATGATCAACCCTTGATAAAATTATGAATATCACTTCAAAATGTTGATGTTGACCAAAAATCTTGAAGTTTGACTGCACATGGGCCATTATTGACTTTTGACCTAGCACAGTTGATTTTCCAATACTTGAGCAATTGACTGAGCAAACTTATTGAGCAAGGCATGAAACCCTGCATGGATGATCTTGAAGACATATTAGGACCATGGAAAGCATTTTATACCTTTGGAGCTCAACCATCTTTATGAAAATTGAAACCCTAGTTGGGGGTTCATTGCCTTAGGAGGAGAATTGTCTCGTCATTTCTTGGTCAACCTTGAGCAATTGAGAATCTCTAGGAGTATGTCTTGTGTGAAAAATGGGAGGGAAAATTTTGGGGTACAACAGACTTGATCAGTAAAGAAAAGTTTTATATCTCATCAACATCCATAACTTTCATGTTGAAAGTTTTCTTTGAATCATCTTGCATCTTGGTGAAAAATTGGCATGAAGTAGTGAAATTATCATGTTTAAAACACTTAGAAAAATTTTCTAAGTCTTGAAAGGTTTGTCTTTTCAAATTGACTTTTGACTTTCTTGATTTGTTTATTATCAAGCTTCATATTTTTAATTTCTTGATGAATTTTGATCTTTGAAATTAAATCTTGACCAAAAAAGTCAAAGTTTGACTTTTTGTGCATCAATTGACTTTTCATCAGTTGATCAAATTTCAACTATTAATCCATTGATCTTGAGAGATGAATTGAGTCATGAAATTAGGTCAAAATTATGTATTTGAATCCTTGATATCATTTTTAAAACCAACAAGTCATGTATTAAGTCAAAAGTCAAGAATCAGTCATTCTCGGTCAAAACCCTAATTTTGACCATTTTGCCCTTTTGTGATTTGAACATTTTTCTTGAGGAATTGTAATCCAAACTTGATCAATTTATGCATATAACTTTAAAATGATGATATCGGTCAAAAATCTTGAAGTTTGGCTGTAAGTTGACCACAATTGACTTTTTACCCAATATAGTTGATTTTTAGTCATGTGGTCAATTGGTTGAGCAAAATTGTGATTTCAAGACTTGAAATTTGACATGAGTATTCTTGAAGGTCTATAATGGTCCATGCAAGTAATTTGATGCATTAGAAGTCCAATTGTATTTGTGAAAATCAAAACCCTAATTTGAGGCATCAGTGTTTAGGAGATACTTTGACCTAGTCAACACTTGTGCAAGGTTGATCCATTGAAGATATTTGTGAGAAATGTCTTGAGAAATGAGAGGGAAATTTTTAGGGTACAACAACTTCCACTGTTCAATCTTCTTAAACCTGAAGAGTTAGATTGACGGATCCATCATTCGTGACTTGAAGGTGAAAGATGATTGAACACTAGAGTACCCAGAAATTTGCACTCACTGATGCACAAAGTAATGTGTTAGTTGATTGCGTCGGAAATAAGCTTAACAGATGACATTTGGAGAGGTGATGAATAGTTTGTCGAAGATGGGCTTACAAATGCCATCCAGAGTGATTGTTGGTAGAAATTGGAAGAAGTGTCAGAATAAATCTTTGGCCGATTCATACTGAAATAGTAGATGTCTTTTGCCTATTTTAACTGGAAAAGATAAATCTAACTAGAAGAGGTCTGTTGTTTGGCGACTTCACCGGGAAAATAATCCTAACCAGAAGAGGTCTATCATTTTCTTGTCTTTAACTGGAAGAAGTGAATCTAACCAGAAGAGGTTTGTTGATTGTCAAAAGAGGTATGTCGATTTCCTATCATTAACTGGAAGAAGTGAATCTAACCAGAAGAGGTCTTTGTCTGCCTATCTTTAATCTAGAAGAAATAAATCTAACCAGAAGAGGTTTGTCGTTTTCCTGTCTTTAACTGGAAGAAGTGAATCTAGCCAGAAGAGGTCTATCGGTTTCCTATCATTAACTGGAAGAAGTGAATCTAACCATAAGAGGTCTTTGTTTGTCTGTCTTTAATCTGGAAAAAATAAATCTAACCAGAAGAGGTCTTTGTCTGCCTGTCTTTAATCTGGAAGAAATAAATCTAACAAGAAGAGGTCTTCGTTCGCATGTCTTTAATCTGGAAGAAATAAATCTAACCAGAAGAGGTCTTCGTTCGTCTGTCTTTAATCTGGAAGAAATGAATCTAACCAGAAGAGGTCTTCATCTGCTTGTCTTTAATCTAGAAGAAATAAATCTAATCAGAAGAGGTCTTCGTCTGCCTGTCTTTACTCTGGAAGAAATAAATCTAACCATAAGAGGTATTCATTCGCTTGTCTTTAATCTGGAAGAAATAAATCTAACCAGAAGAGGTCTTTTTTCGCCTGTCTTTAATATGGAAGAAATAAATCTAACCAGAAGAGGTCTTTGTTCGCCTATCTTTAATCTGGAAGAAATAAATCTAACCAGAAGAGGTCTTCGTCTGCATGTCTTTAATCTGGAAGAAATAAATCTAACAAGAAGAGGTCTTTTGTTTTTTTTTATTGATTTTTCCTGCAAGGAAGAGGGTTAGTTGCACGCAGATGTATGCATGGTGTAATGATGTTTTTAAAATAAATGAGACTATGTTGTATGCATTTGTCATGTATGTGCTATGATGTATGAATGTGAAATATTGAAGTGCATCTTTGTCTGGAAAATAAATCCTTGACAAATTACTGGGGAGTATTGGGAAGCTGAATCCCAAACTATGGCTAGAGATGAAGAGTATGTGTATCTTCAACTTTGTTTAAAATGTTTCCGCTAGGGATTCCAGTTTTGTTCGGAGAAACTCTGTGGGGAATGTTGATTTCTGCTTGGGAAGTAGGGTTCAGGGATCTTTGGTCTTCCATCACTCTATTGGGGAATTTAATTCTTACTTACCCTGACTAGGGATAAAAGAGATGGTTAAACTTTCGTCTCGGAGAGGATAGTTGACTGGTATCTGGTCGAAATCCAGGCTTCGCAACAACTTTCTAGGGAGGATGAAGTTAACTATTATCTGGTCGGATTCCAGGCTTCGCATCAACTTACTGGTAGGATGAAGTTAATTGTTATTTTGTCATTTTCCAGGCTTTGCAGCAACTTACTGGGGATATTATCAATTCCGCTGGGGACAAGGGGTTTTGTTTATTGATTTGTAATAGTCTGAGAAAAGACTCGTGGTGGGGAATCTGGAGTTTGTTAGGGAAATAAACCCTGTTGTGGAAAGCATTTTGAAGACGTCATTATGGAGATGATTCTTTCAGGGACGAACTCCGCAAGGTTTCTCTTGTAGTTTAGGACCAACTCAGCTGGGGAAATGATTGTCAAGAGATTGGAACTCCGGATGGATATTGTATGAATTCAAATCTGTGGGGATAATTTTGTTGAAGTATCTCTGTGGGGATATCCCGAATCCTTAAGAAAATGTTTATTACTGTTTTTAAACATACATTTGTTAACAATTAATCATGTTCATATGCATATGTTCATTCAATTTTAGTCATTAGACGTTTTTGCACTCAAAACATAAAAACAAAAAGTTTGTACTTCAAAGTATATTTGTATTGATGTTTTTCCTATAAATAGGTGTTTTTGTACAAGGAGATAGAGATCCTAGTAAGAGGAAATCGTCGAAAGAATACAAAGTGAAAACAAAAATAATAGCCATGTGGAAGTGATCTCATTGTGTTCCAACTCCGCTATTGCCCCTATGTCTTCGAACATCATCCCTTGTCGTTGAAAGAAGTTGATTGAATTGATCTTACACCCAAGAACTTGGACCTTGGTAATAAAGCTAGTTGTAGTGATCTCATGGGAAATAGTCATACTCTTTAATCCTTTACTTTTGCCTGGACCGTCCTTTCGGGTTTTCAGCCCACCAGGATACCCTTTTTTACCCAAGCTACTCTTTCGGGTTTTCGACATGCCGGGTGTAAAATATCTTGTATATATCCCTAACTTTTTCCCGAACTCTTTTGTTTCTCCAGGATGCCCCTTATTTTTGCTTAGGTATGTCAACCTAGTGGATCATTTTTATGCGTAGTATTTTTTAACTATGTCCGCATTCACCGGACGTGGAAAATCTTCGTCGTCCATAGTAGTTAGCATCATATCTCCGCCAGAGAATACTTTTTTAACCATGAAAGACCCTTCTTAAGTGGGAGTCCATTTTCCCCTGGGATCGTCTTAAGGAAGAATGTTGTGCTTTATTACCAAATCACCAGTCTGATACACTCGAGGTTTGATCTTTTTATTGAAATCCTTGATCATATGATTTTGATACATTTGACAATGACAAATAGCAGACAATCTCTTCTCATTAATCAAGTTCAACTGATCCAACCTAGTCTTAATCCATTCATCTTCTCCTAAATCTGCTTCTTTCATAATACTTCCACAGGAAGGACATCTTCCATGCCATAGACTAAAGGGAAAGGGGTTTCCCCAGTTGAAGTTCGAGCCTAAGTACGGTAGACATGAAGAGAAAATGGTAGCATCTCATGCCAATATTTGTAGGTCACCACCATCTTTTGCACAATCTTATTTATGTTTTTGTTGGTGGCTTCTACCGCGCCATTCATCTTAGGTTTGTATGGAAAAGAGTTGTGATGCTTGATTTTGAACTGTGTACAAAGTTCAGTGATCATAGCATTGTTGAGATTGGTTCTGTTATCAGTGATGATCCTTTCAGGGATGTCGTACCGGCAGATGAGGTTATGCTTGATAAACTGGGCTATAACATTCTTAGTGACTGAGGTAAATGAAGCAGCTTCGACCCATTTGGTGAAGTAGTCGATGGCAACGAGGATGAAGCGATGTCCATTAGAGGCAGTGGGCTTGATCTCTCCAATCATGTCAATGCCCCATATTGCAAATGGCCACGGATCAGTCATGACATTCAAAGGAATTGGAGGCACATGAACCATTTCTGCATAGATTTGACACTTATGGAAAGTCCTCGAGTAATGGTGATAATCAGTTTCCATAGTCGAACAATAGTAACCAGCCCTCAGAATCTTCTTGGCCATAGTGTACCCACTAGAGTAAGATCCAAAAAGGCCACCATGCATGTCCTTTGTGATCTTCTCTGCCTCTTTCTTGTCCACACACTGAAGTAGATTTGAATCATGGTTGCGCTTGTAGAGGATTCCAATGCTTAGGAAGAATTTGGCTAAAAACCTTCGTATGAATTTCTTGTCATTGATGGAAGCTCCTTCAGGACATTCTTGTGCTTCCAGATATCTTCTCACTTCATGGTACCATGGTTTCTCTTCGTCAGTGTCGATTTTACAATAGTGTGCAGGTTCATCAAATCTTTCAACTGTAATTATAGGAGCTTCGTTGTCCCACTTGACCTTGAACATGGATGACATTGTTGCTAAGGCATCTGCCAACTGATTGTCTTCTCTTAGAAAGTGTTCGAAGGTAACCCCCTCAATGTATGGGATCAGGGTTAACACAAGCTCTTTGTAGGGGATCAGATTAGGATGTTTGGTATCCCACTCTCCTTTAACTTGACTGATTACTAATGCCGAATCTCCATATACTCGCAAGAATTTGAATCTTAGATCAATGACAGCCTTAAGACCCAAGATGCATGCCTCATACTCATCCATGTTGTTTGTACAATCGGAGCATAGCCTAGTAGTGAAAGGTGTATGGAAACCTTCAGGAGAAATAATTACAACACCAACTCCATTACCCAAAGCATTGGAAGCCCCATCAAAAACCATAGTCCATCTGGATCCTTGTTCAGGTCTGTCATACGGTCCAAGCTTTACACAATCAATCAACATGATATTCTCGTCCGAGAATTCAAAGTTCATGGATTGGTAGTCATCAACAGCTTGATGGGCCAAATGATTTTCTAGCACACTTCCTTTGATGGCCTTTTATGTAGTATATTGGATATCATGTTCAGTCAAGATCATTTTCCATCTAGCTATTCCTTCGGGGAGAGCTGGTTTCTCGAAGATGTACTTGATAGGGTCCATCTTAGAAATCAATAAAGTGGTGTTAGTCAACATATATTGTCTTAGCCACGAGCAGCCCATGCCAAAGCGCATCAAGTTTTCTGGAGTAGTGAATATCTGGTTTCACAGTCGGTAAACTTTTTGCTAAGGTAGTATATTGCATGCTCTTTTCGGCCAGACTCGTCATATTGACCCAGCATACACACCCATTGAATTCTCTATACAGTCAAGTACATAATCAGAGGTCTTCCTTCAACTAGAGGCATCAGGATTAGAGGTTCTTGCAAATATTCTTTGATCTTGTCAAAAGCCGCTTGACAGTCGTTGTTCCATCTGACTACTTTATCTTTCTTCAATAGTTTGAAGATTGGCTCACAAGTAGCATATAAGTGAGATATGAATCGAGAAATGCAGTTGAGTCGACCTAAGAAACCCCTGACCTCCTTCTCAGTACAGGGAGCTGGCATTTCTTGTATGGCTTTGACTTTCGCAAGATCAACTTCAATACCTTTTTCACTGACGACAAACCCTAGGAGTTTTCCAGATCTTACCCCGAAGGTGCACTTGTTGGGATTCAGCCTTAGTTTGTACTTCTTCAACCTTTTAAATAACTCTTATAAATGATCAAGGTGTTCTTATTTAGTTTGCGACCTTGCAATCATATCATCAACGTACACTTTTATCTCATGATGGATCATATCGTGAAATAGAGTTACCATAGATCGTTGATAAGTTGCCCCTGCATTCTTCAAACTGAAAGGCATGACCTTATAGCAGAAAGTGCCCCACTGTGTGACAAAGATGGTCTTCTCCATGTCCTCGGGAGCCATTTTGATTTGATTGTAGCTGGAGAAGCCATCCATAAATGAGAAGACTTTATGTTGAGCAGTATTGTTGACCAATACATAAATATGTGGTAGTGGAAAATCATCTTTAGGGCTTGCCCTATTCAAATCTCTATAGTCTACGCACATACGGACCTTTCCATCCTTCTTTGGCATGGGGACCACATTTTCCACCCATTGTAGATATGATGTCACTGCCAGAAAACCTGCATTGAATTGCTTCATTACCTCAGCTTTTATCTTTTCAGACATGTCTGGCCGCATACGACGAACTTTTTTCTTGACTGAAGGACAATCTTCCTTTGTTGGTAGATGATGAACTACAATGTCGGTATCAATCCCCAACATATCTTCATATGACCAAGCAAACACTTCAACGTGGTCATGCAACATCTTGACCAATCTGCCTTTGATACTGTCTTCCAAGTTAGCGTCGATCTTGACCTCTTTCTTGACTTCCTCAGTACCTAGGTTGATCACTCTGACTGACTCCTCATGCGGTTGAGTGGTTTTCTCCTCTTGTATGAAAAGTCAGGCTAGTTCCCCAGGTATTTCACAATCTTCCTTGCCTCGTCTTCAACTTGGTAGATTGGATGTTCAAAGTCATAGATGGCAATGGCAGAGTCGTTGTCAATGAGATCCGGAGTGGATGTGGATCTGCAAATGTGTCTGTATGTGTGTGCATGGAAGGTTTCATGTCTAATTTTGAAAATGCAATAAAGCGAAAGAAAGACAATGAGCGCAAAATTTGAATGAAAAAGAGTCCAATGTTTTTCATTAAATGATCATATGGCGTATGAAAATGAACAAACCCTTAACAAATGGACCATGGTGCCCCGGGCATGGCACATGGCTTAAAGTCATTGTTTCAATAAAGTTACAGATAGAGTTCTTAAATTGATAAAATAGTAAATGGTAATTACTCCTTGTTGAAGGAGATGGGAATGAAATCTTTGGCACGCCAGTTGTTGAGCCCTTCACCGGCAGTCGAGTAGATCCAGTCATTAAAATCACACTCATTATTGGAGTCTTCAAGAGCATTCACTTCATGATTACTGATGTGGGGATGTGGCTTTCCTATGCAAGCACATATGACCTCCTTTTGAGCTTTGACAGTGAATCCCAAACCACATTTGTCTGATTTGAAAGGGATGTCAGGCAGTTGTCCCCAAATGGTACAACCTTCGTCTTCAATCACAGCGTGAGCATCTTTGAGGGAAGCCATTCTAGGAACATCTTTAAGAGATTTTGGAACATCAGGAGTAGCTTTGGCAGTAGCGACCATGGGAGAGACGACTTCGAAGTCTTGGCAAGGAGTTTCTATGAACTCTCCGTCCATCTCAACATACTTAAACGAATTCAGGTGGCTAACCATAAACTCTTCTTCACCATAGACAGTAACGATCTTTCCTTTGATTGGATCTTTCAATTTTTGATGAAGTGTAGAAGTCACTACTCCTGCCCCATGTATCCAAGGGAGTCCAAGTAGGAAAGAGTAGGCAGGACGGATGTCCTTCACATAGAAAGTCGAGTTAAAAGTTTGAGAACCAACTTTGATGGGAAGGTCAACCTCTCCATGTACCATCCCCTTTGATCCATCGAAAGCCCTTACCACTATGTCACTTGGCTTCAACACTAAACCTTCGTAATCCAACCTATCTAGGGAACCCTTGGGTAAGACATTTAGAGAGGACCCAATATCCACCCATACATGGGCTAGAGTGGTTCCTTTGCATTCAATAGAGACATGCAAATCCTTGTTGTGATTTCTTCCGGCTGGAGTTAAATTAGTATTCGAGAATCCCAATCCATTATCGACAGTCAAACTCGCTACAAAATTTTCAAACTAGTCGGTTGTAGTCTCTTGAGGAACATGAGCTTTCTTCATAAATTTTATCAAGGCTTGAGCATGCGCATCAGAACAAAGTAATAAATATAGCATAGAAATCTTTGAGGGGGTTTACCCCAACTGCTCTACTATCTTATAATAACTTTTCCTTATGATCTTCAAAATATCCTCCATCTCTTGGGTGGAGGGTTCCTCAGTTGTATGTCTTTGGAAGGCGCCTCCATCCTGGCAGGCTCAGTCATCTTTTCTTTTCCCCTAGCATTTGTACGAGGTTTATCAATAGTAATGCGAACAGGTGTGGTCGTGGTGATTGGATGTGAAATATCAGGAGAGAAAATTCTCCATGTTCTAGTCACCTTGCTAGACCCAGCAATGTTGGTAATATCAACAGTCTTGTCTTCATCAATCCAGGAGTGTTGTCTAATACCATGGTAGTATACTTCAGCGCCATAATTCCAAGGTACCGCCTTATCGTAAGAATAAGGGACTGGCCTCGGTGTGGTAATTATCAATGGAGCTATCTCTGGTTCATTGGAAATCCTAATAGGACCTTTTGAAGTGATCCTAATAGGTTTGTTGGAGATAGTGATGATGGATATACCTTCAACTTCTTGAGGTACAACTTCAGTCAAACTTTTTACGGATGGAGTTCTTTCGAATAGGATCTCATGGTTGTCCATTAGGTGTTAGACACCTCTTTTCATCCATTCACAACCATTTATTTGCACAACACGGTAACAACAATCTTCAAGGCAACCAGGGAAAACCCCAGCTTTCAACAAATTGTTTTTGACAAACTTCAATGGAGTGGTTAAGTCATTAACAGAGGAAACAAAAGCAGTATCTTTAATAGCGTGGACACCTTTGCCATGGTTTGGCATAGGTGTGATGATTACATTTGGAGTTGGAGGAGGATCAAATTCAATGGTCTTGTTGTCAATGAGGTCTTGGATCTTTCATTTTAATGCCCAACAATGATCAGTGTCATGCCTGGGACTATTGGAGTGGTAAACACATTTGGCGTTCGGGTTGTACTTTGGAGATGAAACATTGTGATTTCAAGGGGGATCACGCAATGTTACCAAATTATCCTTTAACAGGTGTTGTAGGGCTTGAGATAGTGACATGTTGATCTTTGTAAATTGTCTTCTTGGAATATCGAGTCTTTGGTAGCCAGCTTGTTATTGTGGTCTTTGAGTAGAGTTCGGATTGGAGATTAGAACTGCATTTACAAATTGACGATGGTCCTTCTTGATATGGCCCCTTGACCCATACACGACATTAGTTTCCTTTTTACCGGTAAAAGGTTTATTCATAGTATTTGATGTAGAGGCAGAGGCCATTGGAATCTTTCCACTTTTAATACCTCTCTCAACCCTTTCACCAGTCAAGATTAACCCGGTGAAACCATATGATGAGCTCCCAATTAGTAAATTGAAAAATGGCCCAGTCAATGTTCCCGTGAACATATCTACCAATTCTCTATCAGTCAATTGTGGCTGCACCTTGCCACCCAGGTCTCTCCATTTCTGTGCATATTCTTTAAAGCCTTCATTGGAACCCATGGTCATTCCTTGTAACTGCACTCTAGTTGGTGCCATATCGGCATTATACTGATATTGAAGGTAGAAGGCGGTGGCCAAGTCCTCCCAAGTATGGATGTTGGAACCTTCTAACTGGTAAAACCACTCCAATTGAGTCTTAGAAAGACTCTCTTGAAAGAAGTGCACCCATAACTTCTTATCAGTGGTATGCGGTTGAATTTTACGGACGTAAGATCTCAAATGAAGCTTCAGGCACGAAACACCATCGTACTTGGCGAAAATTGCAATCTTGAATTTGTGAGGGATTGCTACCCCGGGAACCAAACCCAAATCACCAAAATCTAGGCCAGGCACAACTTGGATTACCATAGCCTTCAATATATCCTTAAGTTGCTTATACTTGTCTTCAGCCGGTGGATATTGTTCATCAAAATAGTCCTCATCTTCAGAGATTGGATTGCTACCACCCCTAGCACGCGTGCTCCTTGCATCTTCATCCTGATTTTCATCCTCCTCGGAGGAGTCTTCTACCACTTGAACTCGTCAAACGGGGCCCTTGAATCTCTTCCCCATGTTGATCAAAGCCTTCTTATTGGTCTTATTTTTGTAACCAGAAGTGACATTAATTCTTGTTTCCCTTTGGCCAAGTTGAGCAAGGTTTCTTGAAATTGAGAATTTTGTGTCTGCAAGTCCTTCACAGTCTGCTCAAGATCCATCTTACTGAAATAAATAGTAGAAAGATGAGGAAACATATGTCGGAATACCTTCTTATGTTATGATGCATGTAATGTGAATGCAAATGTTTTCAAGGACCTTTAAGATTTAAATTTGCTTAAATAAAGAAGGAACAAACATTAATTGTATTAATAAGTTCAAACGGTTACAAAAAACATGCCTCTTGGGCTTACAACAAAAGAAAAAACAAACAAAATGAACTAATACAAAAGGCTCGGGTCTCCTATGGATGCTTCCTCTTTGGAGTAATGTAGGCATTCAGGTTTCGCTCCTCGTGGAGTTGCCTTGTGAGCTCCAACACTTTCATCTCGCTTGAGTTGAACTGGGCTTCAAAGGTGTTTCGCTCCCCCTTGAGTTGAATCCATGATCTTTGCAATTCCTTGAGAGTAGTAGGCATGTTAGAATGAAGAATAGTGTAGGGAACATCTCCTTCGTCCATAGGCTCCATGATAATATGTAAGATGGTAGGGTACGACATCACGAGGATTTGAGCGCGAGCTCACACCCATTTGAGATAAGGCTCCAATGGAATAGAGTTCTTATGCCCCAAAGTTTTGATATCAACTTTGTTCACCATGCCCCAAGCTCGTATAAATCTTTGACCATAACCTTTGACATCATTCTCATAGTCAAATATAACTCCTTAGATAAGCGCGTCATGAGGGAAATCCCTCCGAGCATACCCAATTTGTCGTAGAGCCAAGCAAGGATTATAGTTGATACCTCCCCTAATGTCAAAGAGAGGGACATTAGGGAATTCACCACAATGATCAATGATGGTGACATCCTCCAAAGATCGAGAACACCCACGGATATTTGAATGCGAGAGTGACATCAACCTTTGAGACCAACTCATACCTTGTTCGTTCTTCAAAACTGATCGAGGAAGGTGCAAAATAAACCACCTAGCCAGCAAAGGAGTACAACACATAAGAATCTCCCTTCTCTTCATGGTGCGAGTATGAAAAGAATGCAAAATATCTTCAAGTAAGGTAGGCATCGGGTTACGAGATAAAAAACTTTGACCGTATTTACATCTATGAGTTGGTCCGGGTTAGGAAATAGTACCATCCCATAGAGTAGAAGAGCCAAAATTTCTTCAAAAACTTGAAAATCCAAAGCATCCCAAAATTGTTTAGCCTTCTCAAACAAAAACTTGGCTAAAAAACCTTTAACACCACTTCTTGTTTTCCAATTTTCCACAACGTCGAACCGTTGCAAATATAAAGCTAAAGCAATCTCCTCGGGTCTTGGGTCTTTCTCAATACTGGTGAAGGGTAATTGATCAAGAATAGGAACTCCCAAAAGTTGAGAAAACTCCTCCATGGTGGGCACTAATTGGTAATCAGGAAATGTAAAGCAATGGTGCTTAGGGTCAAAGAATTGAAAGAGTACCTCCATCATTTTTTCTTCAAAATTTGAGGTAGCCAAGTTGATGAGACGACCATACTTCTTGGTGAACGGAGAATCATGGGGAACTCTTAACTCTAACTCCTTGAGTTGAGGAGGCACTTTCACAAAGCCGATTCGGATAGTCTTTCTACGAGTGGAATCCATCTCCTACAAAATAGACAAAGATAAATCCTAAGGTCCTTGAAATGGTTAGTTCAAATTCCATGGTATGATATCAAGATGTTATGTACAAACAACACAAACAAGTCCTTAGATTTAGGCTTGCAAGAGTTTCATAGGTAAGTACACCTTTGAAGTTTAGTTGGTTCAACTTGTCCTACAAAGTAATCGGGTTCTAGGTAATATCAATATTATTGATCTTTCTTCATTGGACATTGTCTCAGCATAATCAATCTTTTCTTGTGGCCGAAATATCCCAAAAGTCCAATCTTAATGAGCGTAGTATCGAGTATCAACCAATTTTCAACTTTCCACCGAAACTGGCTATCTCACTACTTCCTAATGGCCAAGTTGTTCTGATCTTGTGGTTGATCAGAACCTAGAGAGTGGCCGGAGGGTGATCTTCAGTCGGGCAGAGGAGAGAGGGGGTTGTACCTGCAAGGTACTCCAACGATCAAGTAACAGCGGGAGCAAGAAGGTGCTAGAAAAATATCAGGTAGTGAGTAGTAAGTATGTGATACCTGGCGCTCACATCCGTGAGGGTTTATATACTGCCTCTAGCGCGTGACTATTGGTTCTTGATTTTCCACCTACATATGCAGGTCAAAAAATCAGGTAACTGCCAGGACTTGGTCAAACCGGGCAGATATGCCCGCAACTAGCCGTTGGTTCTGAGGAGGAGGCTAATTGCGCGCATCTCTCGGGTCCGTCCCTGGTGGTCTGCACGATGCTAGAGTCGGGCAGACTGAGAAGATGCTCGACGGGAATCTTGGATCGGAGCCGGATCAAGAGGGAAAGAGGGTGGTATTTCCCGATAGGGTGGCATCTATGAGACTCCTTAGACTGGGCCTACTCAAGATTTCGGGCCAGTCCAGAACAGTAGCCCCCTAAGTCATTACTTCTGGGCACAGGAGTGAATACTTTGATGTCTGCTATGAGGACGGGGAAATGAGCATTTTCCCATTGTACTTCTTTATCGGGGAGGCAGAATGTTTGCCGTTGGGACCGTTGAATTTGGAGAGGTAGCATGTTTTGGGAAACGTGTCGGTCGAGCGGCGCAAATGATGTCCTAGGGCTAGGGTGTCATGATGACGACCCTGGGGTTCCCAAGGCGCGTGTTTCGTACGTGCGGACTGTTTCAGCTATAAATACGAGAGGAACAGGGAGATTAGTATTTTTCGCTTTCTTCTTCAACTGCTCGTATTAGCTCGACGGTCGACCATCAACATTTGCTCAGCTTCTTCGTTCGCGGTCATCCAACTTCGTCTCTTCTTCTTCTCTTTGTGAGTTTCCGTTTATCCATTGTTACATGTTTTAGCACTTTCGTTTTTTGCTTCTTATATATCCATGCGGTTAGGATTTAGGGTTCCATTATGGAGGAGATCGTTAGAGACCCTAGGTGGCAGACGTCGCTCTTGCTGCGCATGGCTGCCGGAGCCGCCGTGGAACTCTCTTGGGGGCCTGGCGCTGTGTTATAGGTGATTCATTTAGGGATTGAGTTTTTTCTGCAACCTGTGCCCGTTAGAGTACCTTAGTGAACTTTTGGGCTTTTTCCGCGTTTTGTGCCCGGCAGCACACCTCAGTGAAAGTTCTGGTCGGGGATAGAATCCTCGTCTCCCAGCTCCGTTTCACATGTTTAGCGATGGAAGGGTGGTTCTGGAATTGATGTCGAGCTCACCCTTTTCCTATGCTTTTCAGGTGTTGTGGCTGATGACGCGCATGTTGTCATTTCGAGCGAATCCACAGAATCCTCCAGGAGCTATTCGAGTGAGACCAGTGGCAGCTCGTCGAGCATATTAGAAGTCTCTAGGGAGCAGCAAAACATGATAGATCAATAGATGGAGGAGCCCGACATGGGGGTGACCTCTTCGGCACGGAACGACCAGTTTCCTCCTCGAGATGACGAGGATCCTCGAGATTGGGTAGCTAAGGACCCTTGGGAGTTGTAGTTATATCTTTATGAGCATGGGGAAGATGTCTTCACCAATGTTTACATCCACGAGGAGGGATCCCGGGAGGAGTGGTCGTTGTATATCCCTAGGAAAGACAGCAGGATCTGCTCAAGATACGACAGGAGGCGGATTCCTATGTATGACATAGTTTTCTGGGATATGGGTCTCCGTCTCCATTTTTCTGACTTTGAAGTGGTTATTTTCTGGCATCTGCATGTGGCCCTCTCTCAGTTGCATTCGAACAAGATTGCATTCGTGCGGGCATTCCAGATAGTGTGTGACATTTAGAGGAGTCGGACTGACAGGCGGTAGGGATGGGTCTCCCTTAAACAGAGCAACGGGAATTTATTCAAGGCCTACTCGGAGTCCGTACGCCATTTCAAAGACAAGTACATTTTGGTGCAGCCCACGTTGACGAAGGCGCTGCTGAACGTTTTTAGGAGTCGGCCGCCTCTCAACAAGGACTAGCAGACATTTCGAGAAGGAGCTGGGCTCCTATGTCTAGAGAGAGGGGGATCTTTGGGATGAGGACCTATCGAACTTCACCACTTTGACCTTGTTTGTTGCTCAAATTCCTCTGGTTCAGCGAGTCGGTCGAGGAGGTAGGCCAGTGCTGCACATAAATGGGGAGCTCGTGTTTAAGTCGGGTCTCATAAACATTCGGAAGCTCCTTGGGAGCGAGGATCCTGTTAGATATATGGGTATAAATTTTCTTTTTCCAGTATGTGATCATCACTTGTTTGACCCATCATTTTACTGACTCTTGTTTTTTCTTTGTCTTGCAGAAAATATGAATCCTGCCCAAGAACGTCTGGCCAAGACACTCGCCGCTTGGGCGAGAAATGCCAAACAGGATGCCCAGACTAGCGCATGGCCAGTTCCTTCCCCTGGATCAGGTGGGTCATCTTCGACCCCGTCCACAGCTGCTTTATCCCCGTCTTCTGTTTCCTCGAAGGCGAAGAGGCCTCGACCTGAGGGGAGCGTTGACCTCACTGGGGAGACGGGAAAAGGGGCTTATGATCTACCTCCTTGCTGGCTGGAGAAGTCCTTTTTCGAGAGCACGACACTTCGTCTTCCCAGGGCCAAATCTCTCCTTCTCAAGGGGACGAGTCGTCCGGAGAAGAGGGCGACACTGGCTCAAGACGCAGGCAACTTGATGCGGATCTTGGAGATGGATGTGGCGTATATCGACGGGATTTAATCCCATGATATGGAAATCAAGAACCTCCGATCCAAGTTGGTGATGATCGAGAAGGCCTTGGTCGATAAAGACAAAGCCCTAAAGCTAGCCAAGGCAGAGTCGGGGAAATTGGCCGAGGAGCGCAGCGCCTTCATGCTCAAGAGCGAGAGTCTCGAAGGGAAGGTGACGGCCTTGACCGCCGAGCTAGCGCCCGCTGAAGACGATCCAGAGGACACCAAGGATCTGTGAAATCGGGCTAAGCTAGTAGCCTGTTTCCAGCTCGCAGTGGACGATGATCAGGCTGCTTTCGAGGGGAGCTTCGACAACACGGTGAATCAGATACGTGTGTTGAATCACGACATTGAGCTTAACACTTCGAGCATGGGGGGTCAACTATTATGTGGCTGACGGGCAAATTCTGGTTCCCGACTACCTGAGGGATATCATCGATAAGCCAGCTGGGGATCCCGCTCGACTGTCACCTATCATCAAAGGAGAAGCGAAGGGATGATCGTTTATTTGTTTCGGCTTGCGTGCCGTTTTTTGTAATATTTTTTGTTTCCCGGTCTATTTCCCGTTTATGTAATATTCGCACAATTTTGGCCCAAGTGGTTGCTTTATTTATTTTCCGGCCATTGGTCGTTTCGCTTTGAATATTTAATGTGTTATTTGCATGATTGTTGGCAAGTCAGCTCGATTAGAACTTTTGTATTTTGCTAATTTTATATTGGGGATATGCTCGTTTTGTATGTTCGTCGGTGTGGGGAAACCGATCAAACTGCCAGGGTGAATGTCGGGCGAGAGCTGGAATCCAGGTCTCGTTTTCGGGGGACCCGGGTTCGACAGCGTGAACTTCCCGTCACGAGTTGGGCATTCTACCGCCGTGGCATGAAGACTGTGGAGCTCGGTCGAGTTATCCACGTCGAGCTAAGGCTATACTCGTCAACAGAGCAGAACCTCGCCCCTTCTACATACTTTGGGTGCTACGCTTGTTCCTAGACGCACATGTGTGGTCGAGTTCAGGCGGGCCTCTCTTGTCGACTGAACCTGCCGACATCCCAGTGGTTTCAATTATAGTATTGTTTTAGCTTTTCAGTGTTCCATGATCGAATGAGTTGTTCCCCTTGTAAATTTTCTTAGTAATACGCTCTGGTTCCCGTTTTGCTTAGACACGATAAGGACCCTCCCAATTCGCCGCGAGCTTGCCCTCGCGATATTCTTTGTGATTTCTCTTCATGACAAGGCTACGGACCTCGAACTCCCGACGTATTACGTTGACATTATAGCGCATGGCTATTTTTTATTTGAGCAAAGCCTCTCGCAGGGCCACTCCTGTTCTGATTTCTTCCACCAGGTCGAGTTCTTCTCTGAGGGAGACGTCGTTCATCTCTTTGGCGAGAGGTGCCTCAGTTTGTCTGGAAGGTTCCCCGATCTCTACGGGGATAACGGCTTCCGTCCCATATGCTATCCGGAACAGAGATTCCCCGGTAGACTAGTGAGTGGTCGTTCGATACGCCCAGATCACACTATGTAGCTCCTCGACCCACCGCTTCTTGGTTTCGTCCAACCTTCGCTTGAGACCTCTGAGTATCACCATGTTGGCGGCCTCGGCCTGGCCATTGGTCTGGGGGTGTTCAACGGAGGCGAAGTGTTGGGTCGTGCCAAGTTTTATGACGAATTCGTGGAATGTGTTGTCCATGAATTGGGTCCCTTTGTCGATGACTATCGCTCGTGGGATGTCGAAACAGGCCAAAATATTTCTTTTGTAGAAGTAAAGGACGTTATGGGCAGTAATTTTGGCCAGGGCTTCGGCTTCTATCCACTTGGTGAAGTAGTCGACCGCTACTATCAGATATTTGTTCTGATTGGTTTCTACCACAGATGGGCCGAGGAGATCTAGTCTCCAAAGGCGAAGGTCCAGGGAGAGGAGAGGGATTTGAGCTCGCTAGGAGGAGCTAAATGCATGTCCCCGTGTCTTTGGAATTTATCAAATTTCTTCACGTGTTCTCTTGCATCGTGCTGCATGGTGGGCCAGTAGTATCCCACCCACAAGGCTTTCCTCGTGAGGGATCTTCCGCCCAAATGCTGACTTTGATGCCCTCGTGGATTTTGAGCAGTATGCATTCCGCCGCGCTTCGGTCGACACACTTGAGGAGTGGGATGGAAATTTCTCTTTTGTAGAGTTTGCCATCGACCAATACGTATGAGCAGGCCCTTCGTCTAACGATGATCGATTCTTTCGGGTCGTCGGGGAGTTTGTCTTTAGTGAGGTAATCGTGTATGAGGGTCATCCAACAATCGCTGTCCCCGATGGTGAATACTCCTAGGGTGACAGATGGTTTCTGGGTGCTCGGCCGAGGGAGTACCTCTTATATAATAGATTTATTTCCTCCCTTCTTCTTTGTGCTCTCCAATTTGGATAAGACGTCTGCGCGGGCATTATGATCGCGAGGGACGTGTTAAACGTCCACAGACCTGAATTTCTCCTTTGCCTCCTGGACCAGGGCCTAATATTCGGCGAGTTGGTCTTTTTTGACCTGATATTCACCTCATACATGCGAGGTGACCAGTTGAGAATCTCTGAAGATTTTTACTTTCTCGTCTCCCAGATCTTCGGCTAGCCGTAAGCCTGCGAGGAGTGCCTCGTACTCGGCTTGATTATTGAAGGTTGGAAAAGACAAAGCGAGGGAACTTCGACCAGGGTCCCTTCCTCGTTTTCTAATATGATGCCCGCGCCACTTCCGGTCGAGCTGGAGGCGCCATCGACGAAGATTGTCTAGCGGCGCGAGCCTTCTGGGTCCCCAGGTGAGGTCATTTTCGCTACGAAGTTAGCTAAGGCTTGAGCCTTCAGGGATTTCCTTCTTTCGTATTGGATGTCGAATTCAGAGAGTTCCAGAGACCATTTCAGCATCCTTCCGACCATATTTGGTCTTCCGAGCAACTGTTTTATTGGTTGGTCCGTCTGTACCACTATGGTATGGGCCAGGAAGTAGTATCTTAGACTCCTCGCAGCGTTCATGAGGGCAAGGGCTACTTTCTCGATTTGTTGGTATCTTGCTTTCAGGACTTGCAGGGCTTTGCTCGTGAAATAAATTGGCCTTTGTCCCTCCGGGGTTTCCCTTATTAGTGTCGTGCTTATTGCCTCAGAGGCGACAGCTAGATAAAGGTAGAGGACTTCGTCTTTCCCAGGTTTGGACAAGACGGGCGGCTGTGAGATCTCTCCTTTCAAATGGGCGAGGGCTTACTCGCATTTGGGCGTCCACTCGAAGGCGACTTCCTTGCGCAGGAGTTTGAACAAGGGGAGCGCGCGCGGGGCGGATTTTGCCACGAATTGGAAAAGAGAAGTGAGCATGCCGTTTAAGATTCAGATATATTTCTTTGAGGTTGGCATCAGAAATTCGGAGAAAGCCCGACATTTGTCGGGGTTCTCCTTGATGCCTCATTCTGTCAGATAGAACCCGAGGAACTTTCTCGCCCGTACGCCGAAGGTGCATTTTTCGGGGTTGAATCACATTTGGCATTTTCGGGCTTGCTCGAACACTTTTTTCAAATGGTCGAGCTCTTCAGTGGACTTGACGATCATGTTGTCCATGTAGGCTTCGAGCATGTCGCCTATTTCATTGGAAAAGACTTTGTTCATCATGCGCTGGTAGGTAGCGCCCGCGTTTTTCAGGCCGAAGGGAATTACATTGTAGTAATAATTTCCCGACTCGATCATGAAGGCGGTAAATTTCTTATCTGTTTTTGCCATGGGAATCTGGTTGTAACCAGAGTATGGGTCCATGAAAGATAGCAATTTAAAACCGGTCGATTTTTCGACCAGTTTGTCAATATTGGGGAAGGGATAAGCATCTTTCGAGAAATCCTGGTTGAGATCAGTATAGTCAATGCACATTCGCCATTTTCCATTAGATTTTTTAACAAGGGCTACATTGGAGAGTCGGGTTAAGTGCTGGGCTTCAGAAATAAAATGTGCCTCTATGAGGTCTTTTACAGCTAATTCAGTAGCCTATGACTTCTCGGTCGACTGCTTTCTTCTGTGTTACACGACCGCCTTGACGGTGGAATCAATGGTCAGGTGATGGAATGCGACCTCAGAGTCTGAACCGGGCATCTCGACCGTACTCCAGGCAAAGAGATCAGCATTCTCCCACCGGTAAGCTTTGAGTTGCCTCTTCGCCAGGTCGGGGAGGTCCGCTCCGATCTTTACTCCCCTGGTGGGGTCTTCTCCAAGGGGAACCAACTCGAAGTCGCCGTCTGGGATAGGCCGTGCGTGAATTGAGAGCTTGTTGTAGCCAGTAGAGGAGGTTACCCATCGTCTTGGACCATGGGCTCCTTCCCTTTCTTCCTTTGCTCGACCCTGTCTTCCATATAGAAGCGACTGTCGAGGTCAATGGTGTCGACCCTCAGTAGCGGCTTGGATTCCTCGGAGCTGGAGGGCTGCATGGCTCTAGTGGCCGTTCGAGGCTGGGCGTTGATGGAGCTGAGGCCCTTCGCAGAAGCTTCAAAGAACCTCCTGGCTGCTCGGATGTCCCCGTGAAGAGTGGCAACCAAACCTTCGGTCGTGTAGTATTTCATCTTGAGGTGAACGGTAGAGGGGACCGCGATGAGTTCAGCGAGAGTGGGTCTCTCAAAGATGCATTGGTAGAGAGATGGGCAGTCTACCACCAAGAATTGGATCTTGATGGCTCTGGCCATTATCCCCCTGCCAAAGGTGACGATCATCTCCACGTACCCTCATGGCTTCGTGTTGGCCCCGTTGAAACCTTGAAGATCAGAACTCACATAGGGGGTTAGGTGCCTCTCGTTCAGCTGCAAAGTGTTGAACAGTTGGGCGTACATGATGTCCACCGAACTGACCTGGTCGACCAAAATGCAACGCACGTCAAAGTTAGCCATCTGGGCTCTCACGAGTAGTGGGATGCTCGAATTCGGGGCTCCTCCAAGTAACTCTTCTCTGTAGAATGCGAGGGTGAGATCCTCCCCGAAACTTGTCGAGCGTGGAGTCCATTTTGGAGTTGGCTTCGATGAGTTGGTTGAACCTTCTCTTCACTGATCTGACCGTATGCCTGTTAAACCCTCCGCCGGAAATGACCATGGCTGCAGGGAAGGATTCCCATAGACTGTGGGTGGAAAAGTACAGGGGGACGTCCTCTATGTCCAAAAAGTAGAAGTCTTCCGGTCGTGAGATGCTCAGGGCGATCGAAATGGTGTCGAGGTCGGGGGATTTCTTCCCTTCCTCGACATTCTTCATCTCTGGTGATTCATCGTGAGCGTCCTCTTTTTTCTTGTACTACTTGAGGTGCCCATCTCTAATTAATATTTCGATTGCATCCTTAAGGTGAATGCAACCCTCCGTGTTGTGGTCGTGACTCTTGTGGAACCTACAGTATTTGCTTTTGTCGGTTCCAGGCTTCGACGGTGTTTGTCGGGGAAAGTGCACCCCGGCTTGCTTGAACTCAGAATTAGCGCATTCGGAAAGAATACGCTCCCTCGAGGTTGTCAGGGGTGTGTAGTCGTGGAAGCAACCGGCCGACCCCTTGCAATATTTTGGGTCACGGGATTTGTCCTCCCGTTTCTTCTCCCCCCGACGGGATGTCAAGGGTTCATCATTCTTTGAGGGTCTGGCACTCTCTTTGTGCCTGGATTCCCAGGAGCTATTAGCCGCCTCCTTCTCCTCGTACTGTATGTATGCCTGGGCCTTAAGGAGGAGGTAATCGAGCGTTACCGGTGTCTCTATGCCTACAGCCTTGGCAAAGTCACTGCGGGGATGGAGCCCACGCCCGAGTAGGTATTTCTTTGTGTTGTCCGTTTTCGGGACCTGGACCGCTTCTTTGTTTAAGCGCTCAATGTACGCTCACAGAGATTCTTCTCTTCCTTGTATGATTGCCTCGAGCGAAGCTTCTGATTTAGGGTGTCGGTGGGAGGCAGTGAAATGCCTTGAAAACATCTTCCTGAGCTGTTTCCACAAGGTGATGGATTCATCGGGAAAACCTTTGTACCATGCCATCGCCCCTTTCCTGAGAGTAGTCGGGAAGAGCCTGCATTTGATGGCGCCCCTGACCCCTCTGTATTTGAGGAGCGCATAGATGTTTTCGATGTGCTCGTCAGGGTTTTTCGTGCTGTCGTAGGTCCCTTGAGTGGGCGGCTTCTCTAGGCCGACGGGGAGTGGAGCTTCAGTGATCTCCCAGGATAGTGGATTGTGGGGCTTGTCATCTTCACTGTTGACGGGAGATGGAGAAGGAGAGTGATAATTTCTCCCCCGTCGGTTGTCGCGACCCCGTCGAGGGGAGGAGCTCCTTCGTTTTTGTTTTGGCTCGGGAGAGGGCAATCGAGGGCGGTCGATCTTCCCGTTGTCCTTCTTCTTTTTGAATGAAGGGGAGTCTTGATCTCGGGCAGGAGGTGTGTGATTTCATTTCTTGAAGAAAGAAACATTGTGCCTTTCCCTCTTGGGTGGTGGACCACGCCTGGGTGGTGATGCACTGGAGGAAATTCGTCTTCGGGTCCTCCGGGGAGGAGATTTTAAACGCCTGTTTTCCAAGGCTCCTATCCTATGGTTTTGTTGAAGGATGAGGGCGTTGGTCTGATTTAGGAAGCGAGCAGTGCTGCCATGGCCGGGTCGGTGTTGAGAGGAATAGGAACCGGTTGCAAGATTTATGGCAGTTCCTCAACAGGATTCTTGGAATGTACTTCGTCTAAGAGTAGGTCGTCGCCACACCGGGCGTCAGCGCAATCAGGGGACGCAGTTTGTCTGTAATTGGGGCCCATGAGAAAAAGATGGTTTTTCTGGACATGTAAAGATCGTTATAGTCGGCCATGATATGAGAGATGAATCTTGAAAGAAGAGTTGCTTTGATCTTAGAGTCCGAGGGGAGAAAGATGGGGATAGCAGTTTCCCAGACAGTGCCACTGATCTTGCGGTTGATCAGAACCTGGAGAGTGGCCGGAGGGTGATCTTCAGTCGGGCAGAGGAGAGAGGGGGTTGTACCTGCAAGGTGCTCTAACGATCAAGTAAGAGCGGGAGCAAGAAGTTACTAGCAAAATATCAGGTAGTGAGTAGTAAGTATGTGATACTTGGCCCTCACAGGTGTGAGGGTTTATCTACTGCCCCTGGCGCGTGGCCATTGGTTCCTGATTTCCCGCCTAGATATGCGGGTCCGGAAAATAAGGTAACTGCCAGGACTTGGTCAAACCGGGAAGATGTGCCCGCAACTAGCTGTTGGTTATGGGGAGGAGGCTGATTGCAGGCATCTCTATGGTCGGTCCCTGGTGGTCTGCACGACGCTGGAGTCGGGCAGACTAAGAAGATGCTCGACGGGCATCTTGGATCGGAGCCGGATCAAGAGGGCAAGAGGGTGGTATTTCCCAACAGGGTGGCTCCTATGAGACGCCTTAGACTGGGCCCACTCAAGCTTTCGGGCCAGTCCAGAACATGTTCATTTAAAGGTTCTAAGGTCAGTTAGTTTTTCATGATACCACATAGCGGCCCCATATTCTCCTTGATTCAACACAAAGGATACCGGTACCCACAAATGTGTCACACTAACATAGCTATTGCTTGAACCATACCGGTCTATTTCGTACAGTCTCCACAATCTTTTCTACTTACCCAATAATGTTCCCCGATCCAGGTAGAGGGGTCAACACAAAACCCAAACAAGGACCCAAAATTTAAAGCAAACAAGTCAAATAATGAAAAGCATTTAAATGTGATCTAGTCTCTGAGGTAACCCCACTTTAAAGAATTCCCCAGCAGAGTTTCCGGTTCTGTAATATTGTGGGAGAACCGACTTGGGTATTTTGCATTTTATCGCAATTGTTGCGGATAGCAAGAGTCGTTATTGACTTTTCGTTTATCCAATAAAGGAAAGGGTGAAAAGAACAGGAAAGTCCTTTTGAGATATTTACTTGAGTTCGGGGGGTAGGTTATGAAAAGGGAAGGTGTTAGCACCCTTTTCATCCGTAGTTATCTACGGGCTCTAAATTTTTAGCTCACTTTGAAATGCTTTGTTTGAAATGTGTTTTGTGATGATTTTTAAAGTGTTTTTGAAAAGTGCCTTTGTTTAGGCGAACTTTGTAATGATTCTCGTCTCTATAAGAATGCATACAAAGTGTTGACTTTTAAAAATATTTCATGGAAAGTGTTAGTGTGTTTGAAAGATGTTTTGAAAATGGTTGTGAGCGAGCAACTACGAGCGTTCTACCTACTCAAAAAAAAGTCTTTGTTCATTTCCTCCTCCTTTTAATATTGCTATCTTACCATTGATTGATAAGAAGCCCTATCATTGGATGTGAAGGGACGGGCGCGGGTCGTCTTATAGTCATAGAAGGAAACGTTGTAGGATACCTTAGCAATTTATCTTAAGGTTCTAAGATCGTTTACCGGAGGCAACATTGAAGGGTCATCGAGGGACTACAGTCTTGTATTCGAGGTTCATTGCTAAAGTATCTCACATTCGAGGGACATGATTGTTTTATTCGAGGCAATAAGTGTGGGTTACCCTAGAGGTGCAAGTGTGCAAAGTGTTTTAATTACATTCATTTTTGTCTTTGAGATTAGAGTTTTCTAACGATTGATTTTATCTTACCATACAAACCCTAATTACTAGAAATAATATTGAAAGCGAAAAATTGCGGGAATTTAAAGTTCTACGCTATTACATCATTTTGGGGATGGGGATACAAGTTTATGAATGGGGGATGACAGCAATAAAGTTCTAATTATACTATTACAACCATATTGAATAATGAATAACAATATCTAAAAATATAAAGATAATGTAAAAAGGAAGGAAAATTATTTTTAAAAAAACTTTATGCATTGACACATGCACTTATGCATCAATACATATCACTTCTTGCCCTTGGAAATCAAAACCAACTAGGTATGTATTGATACATAATGGTTTGCATTGGCTCATATCTATTTTGCATCAACACATGCACTTATGCATCGATACATATCATTTTTTCTCCTGGAAATCAAAACCAATTCAATATGTATCGATACATAATGGTTTGCATTGACACATATCTGTTTTGCATCGACTCATTCATATTTTGCATCGACTCATACACATTTTTTTCTCTTTGTAATGTGTCTTGATAACAATAAGTATTGATGCATAATGCATTGTATCGGCTCATCCCCGATTTTGTAACTAAAATGAGTCGATGCATATGGGATATGTATCGACTCATACTATAGTTTTACCTTTAACATTTTTTCTGTTACCTATATAAGTCAGTTCTCAACACATGGTTAATGAAAATGAAAAGTGAGCATATGGTTAGCTTCAGGGTAATGATATCTACATTTTATATTCACAAATGAACCATTAATGATGCTTGTATGAAGAGTTCAAAAGTCATGAAAACTTACCTTGAAACTGAATTTTGTGTTTTGATTTAGAGTTGTTGTATTATCTTGGAAAAGTCAAGTTGCAGGAGGCTGTTTTTAAGTTTGGAAAATGATGATAGTGATGTTACAGAAGTTTCTCTTATGTTTGAACAACTTTTATGTAATGTATATGAATTATTTGGATGGTTTGTTGGGACAAGATTTGCAAGGTTTGAGAGATTTGAAGATTTTGGTTTCAAAACTCAAAAATGGAGATTTTTATGGACAATTATGGTTTTTAGAGTATAATGGAGTTTTGAGGATTTTTCAACACACAAGAATCTGGCCTATTTAGCTTGCAAATGACCTCTCTATTTATAGAGAAAAGGTTTGGGAAGTTGAAGTAATCAGATTTGCAAGATAACAAATTCTGGTTTGGTTGGAATGCAAATTTCAAGTTATGCCAAGTCTTCCATGGTCCCAAGATGAAGTACTAAAGTAACTGGTATAGAGTGGATACTTTCCATGATTTATGGTGGAGTATAATCCGAAGTAAGCAAGGTATGGGCTCAAGACAAATTTTGTACCAAAAGCTTGCTTTTCAAGAATAGCAATGGTGCATTTATGCCATAATTGGAAAGATCTTTTGGACAATGGCTCAAACACTTGGGTAATAGATCAATAGTAGGTGTAAGGATTAAATTATGGTGAGATTTTCAAGTTAGAAGGCCTGCAACACAAGATTATGCAGCATAGCATATAGATTGGATTATGTGTTCTTCAACAAAATGTCTTGTAATTCAAGAATGGATGTCCAACTTCATGTCTTTGAATATCCCAGCTCAAGTATGATAAATTCATGCTCTTGGACATTTTGGAAAGCTTGAAATATCCTCTACAACTTTCATGTTGACCATTTTGACAAAATCATCTTGGAGCTTGGTGAAAATTGGCCAAGAAGTTAGGTCAAAAATTTGCCTAAACTAGGTGAAATTTTCTCTAAGTGTTTAAGAAAAAAGTGCATGACTCCATGAATTTATAACTCAAAATCCAAGCACTTATAGTACTTGATCAGTAAAGTGAAGTTGTAGATATCATCAAGATCCACAAATTTCATGTTGAAAGTTTTCTTTGAATCGTCTTGCATCTTGGTGAAAATTTGGCATGAAGTAGTGAAATTATCATGTTTAAAACACTTAGAAATTTTTTCTAAGTCTTGAAATGTTTGACTTTTCAAATTGACTTTTGACTTTCTTGATTTCTTGATGATCAAGCTTCATATTTTTGAATGTGTTGATGAATTTTGATCTTTGAAATTAAATCTTGACCAAAAAAGTCAAAATTTTGACTTTTTGTGCATCAATTGACTTTTCATCAGTTGATCCAATTTCAACTATTAATCCATTGATCTTGAGAGATGAATTGAGTCATGAAATTAGTTCAAAATGATGTCTTTTAATCCTTGATATCATGTTTCAAACCAATAAGTCATGTATTAAGTCAAAAGTCAAGAATCAGACATTCTCGGTCAAAACCCTAATTTTGACCATTTTGCCCTTTTGATGATTTAAACATTTTTCTTGAGGAATTGTAATCCAAACTTGTGATTTCAAGACTTAAAATTTGATCAAAATTAGGGTTGAGCAAAATTGTGATTTCAAGACTTAAAATTTGACATGAGTATTCTTGAAGGTCTATAATGATCCATGTAATTCATTTGATGCATTATAAGTCCAATTGTCTTTGTGAAAATCAAAACCCTAATTTGAGGCATCAGTGTTTAGGAGATAGTTTGACCTAGTCAACAGTTGTGTAAGCTTAAGCCATTGAAGATCTTTGTTAGAAATGTCTTGAGAAATGAGAGGGAAAATTTTGGGGTACAATAGCTGCCCCTGTTCAATCTTCTTAAACCTGAAGAGTTAGATTGGTGGGTCCGCCATTTGTGACTTAAAGGTGGAAGATGATTGAACACTAGCGTGCCCAGAAATTTGCACTCGTTGATGCACAAAGTAATATGTTAGTTGATTGTGTCAGAAATGGGATTAACAGATGAAATTTGGAGAGGTGATGAAGAGTTTATCGGAGATGGGCTTACAATGTAATCCAAAGTAACTTTTGATAGAGAAATTAGACTAAGTCTACACTCGACTTAAACTGGGAGAAGTACTAGATTAAATCTTTGGTCGATTTAATATGAGCCAGAAAAATGTCTACTGGAAGAAGTATCAGAATAAATATTTGGTCGATTTAATCTGAGCCAGAAAAGGTCTACTGAGAGAAGTATCAGAATAAATAGTTGGTCGATTTAATCTGAGCCAACAGAGGTCTTTAAATCTTTAGCTAGGAGAAGTATCAGAATAAATCTTTGGTCGATTTAATCTGAGCCAGAAAGGGTCTACTGAGAAAAGTATAAGAATAAATCTTTGGTCAATTTAATCTGAGCCAGAAAAAGTCTACTAGAAGAAGTATCAGAATAAATCTTTGGTCGATTTAAACTGAGCTAGAAGATGTCTTTGTCTGTCTTTAACTGAGAGAAGTATCAGAATAAATCTTTGGTCGATTTAAACTGAGCCAAAAGATGTTTATGTCTTTCTTTAAATGGGAGACATATCAGAATAAATCTTTGGCCGATTTATCCTAAGCCAGAAAAAGTATCTACTGGAATAAGTATCAGAATAAATCTTTGGTCAATTTAAACTGAGCCAAAAGATGTCTGTGTCCGACTTTAACTGGGAGAAGTATCAGAATAAATCTTTGGTTGATTTAATCTGAGCCAGAAAAAGTCTACTAGAAGAAGTATCAAAATAAATCTTTGGTCGATTTAATTTGAGCCAACAGAGGTTTTTGTTTGTCTTTAACTGGGAGAAGTATCTGAATAAATCTTTGGTCGATTTAAACTAATCCAGAAGATGTATGTGTCTGTCTTTAACTGGGAGAATTATCAGAATAAATATTTGGTCGATTTATCATGAACCGGAAAAAGTATCTACTGAAAGAAGTATCAGAATAAATCTTTGATCGATTTAAACTGAGCCAGAAGATGTTTGTGTCCGTCTTTAACTGGGAGAAGTATCAGAATAAATCTTTGGTCAATTTAATCTGAGCCAACAGAGGTTTTTGTTTGTCTTTAACTTGGAGAGGTATAAGAATAAATCTTTGGTTGATTTAATCTGATCTAAAAAAGTCTAATGGAAGAAGTATCATAATAAATCTTTGGTCGATTTAGTCTGAGCCAGTAGAGGTCTATGCTTGATTGCATCTGAAAATTATATTAGAATGAGTCTATGCCCAACTGTCTCTTAAAGTGGATCAGAATGAGTCTTTGCCCGACTGTATCTGAACCATGCTTCCCAGAATGAAACTCTAGGAAGGGTGTTTGAGTAGCTATTCGTCATGTAGATAATCGCTCTGTCCTGTTTCGGGATTTAATATGGAACCTGATTTGTTGGTAAACTCGTCCTATTTTGGGAATTCATACCATTGGTGATAAAGATAGTCGCCTCGTCCTATTTCAGTAATTGATCTTTATCTGACCATAAAAAAAGGAAGATAGTTTCCCTGTCCTATTTCGGGAGTTAATCTTCAATCTATTCGTGTAGATAGTCTCCATGTCCTGTTTCGGGATTTGAGATTGAACCTATTTTATTGGTAAACCTGTCATGTTTCGGGAATTCATACCATTGGTGATAAAGATAGTCGCCTCGTCCTGTTTCAGGAATTGATCTTTATCTGACCATAAAGAAAGGAAGATAGTTTCCACGTCCTGTTTCGGGCTTTAATCTTCAATATGTTCGTGTAGATAGTCGCCCCTTCCTGTTTCGGGAATTGATCTTCAATCTGTTTTTTCACAGATTGTTGCCCTGTCTTATTTCAGGAATTAATCTGTGGCTGGTCATCCAGATAGTTGGCTCGTCTTGTTTCAGGAATTAATCTGGAACATTTGTTTTATTGGCCGTAGAGATAGTTTCCCCGTCTTGCTTCAGGAATTAATCTCTGACCTGGTCTCATAGATAATTTCCTCGTCTTGTTTCAAGAATTAATCTACAATTTGTTCTTCACAGATAGTTGCCCTGTATTATTTCAGGAGTTAATATGGAACTTGATTTTTGTTGGCCATGGAGATAGTTTCCCCATCTTGTTTCGGGAATTAATCTCTGACCTGGTCACATAGATAGTCGCGCCGTCCTGTTTCGAGAATTGATCTACAACTTGTTCTTCACAAATAGTTGCCCTATCTTATTTTAGGAATTAATATGTGGCTGGTCATCCAGATAGTTGCCCCATCTTGTTTTGTGGATTAATCTGGAACCTACTTTTGTTGGCCATAGAGATAGTTGCCCCATCTTGTTTCAGGAATTAATCTTTATCTGACCATAAAGAAAGAAAGATAGTTTCCCCGTCCTGTCTCGGGAGTTAATCTTTAACCTGTTCGTGCAGATAGTCACCCCGTCCTGTTTCGGGAATTGATCTATAATATGTTTTTCATATATAGTTGCCCTATCTTGTTTCATGAATTAATATGTGATCTGGTCTCGTAGATAGTTACCCCGTCTTGTTTCAGGAATTAATCTTGGACCTATTTGAGAATTGTTGATGATATTTGTTTGTTGATTGATCTTTCCTGAAAAGGTAAAGAGTCAAATGTATGCAATGTCATGATGTATGAAATGCATTGTGTAATAATGTTCTTAAAATAAATGAGACTGTGCTATATGCGTTTCGTATGCATATGCTATGATGTATGAATGTGAAATGTTGTTGAAATGTATTTGTAAAGATGTGTAGTATCTTTGTCTGGGAAAATAAATCCCTGACTATTGTTGGGGATGAAGAGTATGTATATCTTCAATCTTGTCTAGAATGCTTCTGTTGGGGATTCCTGCTTGCTGTTTGAGGAAACTCAGCTGAGGAATATCGATTTCTGCTTTGGGGGAGAAGAGTTCAGGAACCTTGGTTGTCCGTTGCTCTACTAGGGAATTTAATTCTTATATATCCTGACTGGGGATAAAAGAGATGGATAAGCTTCTGACTCGTCTGGGGAAGATAATTCTTATGTACCATGACTGAGGATAAAAGAGATGGATAACCTTCTGACTCGTCTTGGGAGGATAATTCTTATATACCCTGACTGGGGATAAAAGAGATGGATAATCTTCTGACTCGTCTGGGGAGGATAATTCTTATATACCCTGACTGAGGATAAAAGAGATGGATAATCTCTTGAATCATCTGGGGAGGATAATGTTTGACTGGTATCTGGTCCGGCTCTAGGTTTTGTAGAAACTCTCTGGAGATAGTGGAAGTTTCACTGGGGATAAGAATTTTGCCGGTGATTCGTAGCAATCTGGGGAAACTGTAATCTGTTGGGGAAATAAACCATGTTGACAGAGAAATACTCTACTGAGGAAACAAATCCTCCTGGGGAAATTTAATTTTGCTAAAGAGAAGAAATTTGCAGGAGTTTTACAGTTTTCGAACTTAGTTGGGGAAGAGAATTTCCATGAATTGTACTGATTGGAACTCTGTAGGTGGACGATATTGTCAGGGAGAAGATCATGCTCCTTTATCCGCTAGGGGGATCTGCTGGTGAGTATGACTATGTTATCAACTGAAAGATGCCCCACTTTCTGTAAGGCATTTTAGACTTGTTGGGAAATGTATCTTTGTTGAAGATGAGCTGGTGAAGATGACCCTGTAGGGATAATCCCGTGGAGATTTCTCTATGGGGATGACTTGAACATTGTCCCATCACCTAGAGTCCTCGGTAAATGTTGATCAGAGTGATAATTCTTTTACTGATAGACAAGTGATGAGATAACGGGACATAGATGTACACTTTAATCCCTAACTTTTGCCTGGACCGTCTTTTTAGATTTTCAGTCCACCGGGATACCCTTTTTTGCCCAAGCCTCCTTTTTAGGTTTTCAACTAGCCGGGTGTACCATATTTATGTATATATATCCCTAATTTTTTCCCAAACCCTTTTGGTTCGCCGGGATGCCCTTACTTTTGCCTAGGCATGTCAACCTAG
This sequence comes from Vicia faba, assembly GCA_948472305.1. Classification (NCBI taxonomy): domain Eukaryota; kingdom Viridiplantae; phylum Streptophyta; class Magnoliopsida; order Fabales; family Fabaceae; genus Vicia; species Vicia faba. The sequence goes on along the minus strand of OX451737.1, from coordinate 574,159,924 downwards.
CGGGTCTCTTTTATGCGTAGTATCTTCCGACTATGTCTGCATTCATAGGGTGCGGAGAATTGGCATTGTCCATAGTAGTAAGTGTTGTAGCAATGCCAGGAAATGTTTGCTTGATCACACGTGAACTTTCATATGTGGGAGCCTGTTTTCCCCTGGGGTTAGTCTGATGCACCTGATGTTTGAAGTTTTTTATCAAGTTTCTGATAGTCTTGACCTTCCTCAGTATTTTTCCAAGAACTGTCATGGAAGGATCCAAAGACATGATACTAACACCATCTGATACTACTAGTACATATAAGCAATTTGATGAAACCGAAGATTCAAATTTCAAAGTGGTTTTTACTGGAACCCCAGATCAATGTAACATGCCCCAAGTGATTCAGATGGAGATTTGCCCCTGGCTATTCAACACTTTTGAGAGATTCTTTGAATCTCGACTTGACTGACACATATGAGTTGGAAAATAACATGTCATGCCCCTTTATTATGGAAGGTTTGTCATTGGAAGTGTCTTTCCATTTGAAGTGATTTTGTTTATTGAGAGGATTTTTGTTCATTGGATATTCGTCATGCAAATTTCTCTACTGTCGAACAATTAGTTATATGCAAATAGTGGTATTCAAGATGCAAAGCCTATGTTCGTCTTAAAGTTTTTGAAAATGCATTTTTTTAATAAACAACAGAATTTTGTAAGAATATGAATTTAACTCGGGATTTCTAGTAAGCCTTACAAGAGTCAGGATACCTTTTGTAACAGTATGCTTTCAAACTAACATATGCTTCAACTAGGACTTTTAAGGGTTATAACATGGCCTGGTTCACGGTTTAAGAAACAAAAGATAAGGCTCAAAGTTTATTTGTACCCAACCCGTTCTTCGTGATGTTCTTCAACCTTATACTCAGTTAATTGTGCGTTTGGATTCCAATTGAGTCTGGAATGATGTTTTGGTGATGGTTCGGAAACTAGAAATTTATTTGAGAAGGCAGTCATTTTATTTTTGTTGAGGATTTGTAGTGAACTCTTCTTGACTTTATCATCCCTACCTTTTGCCTGAACTGTTTCTTTTGTGATTACAGTCAGCGGGATGCCCCAGTATATTTTCTTAAGTCTCCTTAATAGGTTTCGACTTAGCGGGATCTTCTTTTAAAAGATAATGAATGCCTGTTTTACGGGGAACCATCACCGTCTTTTGATTTGGAAGGACGTCTCTGATGTTATTTGTTGTGTACGAAGTGAAAGCTTGCGACTGAATACGCATTTGAATTAAATGAGAAACTACCCTGCCCCAGGTTATGAATAAAGGTTTAAATTTATACGAAAAAGAAAACTCCTACTTCTTAGGCTCAAAGGGGTTGACTAGGGATTATCTTCCTTATAACTCCACTGTTTAGGATTTGAAACAACGCCTGTACATCGTCAGCAAGGTCTGTTCAAAAGCATACTGTAGAGATTACGGTAATTTTTGTCATCCTCCCTCTAAAGACTTATAACTTTTAATCGAGAGTTGAATATCACTAAAGGAAGTAAAATCATAGTTTAAGTATAGTGAAAACGAATGGATTAATTCAAGACGAACATATGCAATGCATTAATTAGGACAACCAAAAGTCTGACATAAAGATAGATGTTTGAATCAACTAGAGAAATTACAAATGAAAATTTGAATGAACAAAAAGCTTCTCTGCATGGACTTGTCACTTTAGATGGTATTCCTTGCAGCCTCAGCATTTGGGGGATAACATAAGAAGTCGATCTGACCATCTTGCATGAACTCAACAATTCCTTCATCAATCAGGTCCTGAATCTTATGTTTCAACGCCCAACATCTGTCAGTGTCATGCCCAAGACTGTTGGAGTGGTATGCGCACCTTACATTAGGATTGTGACAGGAGGAAGAAGTATTGGGCTTAGGATAAGGATCCTTCAATGACACCAGCTTGGCCTTCAACATGTGTTGCAATGCTTGAGCCAATGACATGTTAATTTCGGTAAATCATCTTTTAGGTGTATTCTGCTTACACTGATTCCCCTGTTGTTGTTGGCGAGGAAGTTGTTGGGTTTGCAATGTTATAGTCATCCAGAAAGGCCTACTTTTAACCAAGCCAACTTCTTATCTTATTGGAGATTGATTAATGATTTGATCCCTAATTCTAGTTGTTCGTCCCATACGGTTGTATTCATTTTGATGAAGTTTTTTGATGAGAGTTCTCAACTCTTCTTTCCCCCGAGCTAAGTTTTGGATAAGAGTCATCTGTCCCATCATTTGGATTCTTATCGTTGCCATCTCAGCTTGCAGTTGTTCCAATTGGTCATCCTTGTTATCTTCAGGATTCTTCTTGGTCATACTCTCAGTGAGGAGTGCTTTCAATTCTTCTTGTCCCTTGGATAAGTTCAGGAACATTTATTTTAACTGAGCATCTTCAACTTGGGGATTTTTGATGGTCTGTTCGAGATCCATCTTTACTAAAATAAACAGTAAGCAGATGAGAAAACCTATATGGGAAAAACCTTTTATGACATGATGCATCATATGTAGATGCAATGTTTTCAAGGATCTCGCGGGGTAAACAGAAGAAAATGTTAGAAGTCAAATCTGACTGCAGTTTTAATTGAAGAACTTTGTATCATTGAATGTTCTTCTATGAGAATCAAGCTCACCATGTCGAGTGGGTCATAGCCTTTGACTCAAGATATCGTGCCTCCGTCTTTGACGGCATTGGTTAGAGGAAAATAAATCGCATTGCCCCTTGCTAGACGTCTGGCTCATGATGCTTTGACGACATTTGGTTAGAGGAAAATAAATCCTCCTGCCACTTGCTAGGCGCCTGGTTCATGATAACCTACATCAATGGCCCTTGAGATCCTTGAACTGGTCAGTGAGAATGATATGGAATGATGTTATGATATGTATTCTATGCACCAAGCAAAAATTTAAGGTAGTGAAAACAAGTAAGCCTTACAAGAAATCCAGGTTACTGGATAATAACTACAAACAAGTCTTGCAAGGAATTCAAGTTGTTAGATCATAAATTCAACCAAGTCACACAAATAGCCTTAGGTTCAAAGGCTTGCATGGAGTTTGTAGGTAAGTATCCTCTTGAAGTTTTAGTTGGCTTAACCTTTCTTAAAAGAAAGTAATCGGGTTCTAAGGAATCTCAATATCATTAATCTTTCTTCATCGGACATTGTTTCAGCACAAGGATCAAACTGTGACCGAAATATCCCGAAAGTCTGATCTCAATGAGTGTAGTATCGAGTATCAACCAACTTCGATCTGCACCAAAGCCAAATATCTAACTACTTTCTAATGGCCAAGTTGTTCAACTAAGGTCCTACAGTCAGTTAGTGCTTTATAACACCATACAGCGGCCCCGTATTCTCCTTGATTCAACTCAAGGGACACCGGTACCAACAAATGTCACACTAATGTAGCCATCGCTTCAACCATATCGGTCTATGTCGTACAGTTTCCATGATCTATTTCTACTTACCTAATATACCCCACATCCGGATATAGGATCTTTTCAAGAAATAAACCCAAGCATAGACCCAAAATGTAAAAAACAAGGCAAACAAATAAATCAATAAAGGTGATCTAGCTCTTAAGGTAACCCCACTTTTAAGAAATTAAACTCCCCAGCAGAGTCGCCAGTTCTGTAACACCCCAATTCTACCCAACAATTATATATGAAATCAGAGTTATAAAAATTCCACAACTAAATCAGGATGCTACAAATTCAACGTAAAAACAATGGCATTCATTACAGATACATAACACATTAAACTGGAATGAACCAACAACAACATAATTTTAATCCTTTAACACCTTCCACAACTACGCAACGGAGTCAAATATTCAACTTAAAGGAATATAACATCTTTATCCAACTAAAACAACTTCAAACAACTTAAAGTGCAACAACTGAATAGTAACAATAAAATAGCAAGCGTTCACCCCCCCGAGTGTTACGTATCAGAGCAATGACACCGACTCGAACTATTGAAGGTAAACAACCTTCACTCTAGATTACCTGCACGTTACCAACATCGGGGTAACATTCAAACAGAAGGGGTGAGATATCAAACAATATAATTGAATGTATGATAAAGATTACATTAGAATTAGTCTATGCAAAATCACCACTTTACAACTTTAAACAACATCAATCACAACAAAACATCAATGAAACATAATAGTTAATTCGTCAACACGACAACTCAATATGCAATGTGAAATTCAACTTGTTACTATGCATATGCATGTGGTACCAATGGAGTAGAACTCCCATCTTAAAAGCGGAGCAGAACTCCCAACTTAAAAACGTTGCAGAACTCCCAACTTAATAATTGCCAATTAATAGAGGCATCAACAAGGCATAAGCCTTCTTCACAGTTTGCCAGTCCAGTCCGTCGTAAAATATGCAAATGTACGTGACTCAATGAATTCACTATCACATACTCGTAACAATCATTGTTCACCACAAGGAATAAGCCTATATCACCATTATTACTAGTAAATAAAGGTAATTCGTCGTCATTTAAAAATTCCTGCAACTTCACATTATCAACAAAATTCACACCAACAATCACAACAACACAACAACATTGGCAGAAGCCTACATCTTAATAACAATTGAACATAAATCAATATAAACCAACGTTGGCCATAAGCCTACAACTTCAACAACAATTCAACATAAATCATCAAGCTGTAATTTCTCAACTCAGAATAACTTACACAACAACTAAGAAGAATAACAACTAACTTATACTCCTCGGCCAAACCTGCAACTTCGTTCCGCTCGACAACAGTATTGTGCTCCTCGGCATGCCTCACAGCCTAATTCCGCTTTACATCTGACACATATATTCCCCAACACACTTTACATCCTAAACTCTGCTCGACACCTAACACCATCAGCATCCTCCTCGATGGCTAGTTCGGCCAAAAACATAGAATAACACGACATCATAACGACCACATTAATACAATTCATAACTTTAGACCAACTGCTCGGAATACCATAGTAATGGGCAACTATGTTTCCTATCAACAGATTCATTCATTGTATAAGACTGTCACACATAAACCTTCCTAAAACGACCACAATAACAATTTACTAATTTCCTGCCAACTGCTCGGTACACCGCAACATCATAACGACCACATCACCCAATAATAAACTACACTAACATAATCATCGATCCTACCAGGAAATCATTCATACAACTCAAAATTCCCACAACATTACTAACGGGAAACTTCAATATCAGGTTTACTAATCATGCAATACAGTCATAAAATGACTCCCTAACAACCACAACATAGAGGAACAGGCAACTTCGATAACAAATCAGAAACATCAACGCACACATTCATACAAACAATCAATTCCCACATGATACACATCATAAATCCCATTATAAGGTCAGAACCCCACCCTTACCTGGATTGAAGTTCGCTCAACCAAAGCTTCGGTCGTAATCCTCGCTCTGCTCTGCTCGACACCAGGCAGCTGCTCCTCTCGTCGTGCGGCTTCACACGGTCAGCGCAGAGAATTCCTTATTCTCCAAAAACCAAATCTTTGTGTCAGCTTAATCTTATATATCAATCTTATTGAGCTTAACTTTCACACCCCCACTTTACTACTTCCAACCAATAAAATAGGCCTAACACAATTGTTCTATTAATTCCAACATTATTATTATTAATCAACTAATTAATTTATTAATAATAATATAACAACTTATATCAATAATTCCCAACATCTTACAACTTCAACAAATAGTCCAAAAATAATTTAATTAAATAATTAATTAAATAAACGGGCGTTACAACTCTCCCTCACTTAGAATATTTTCGTCCTCGAAAATTTACCTTATTCGAATAACGCCCGTAATTTAATTAATTATTTAATTAAATTATTTTTGGAATATTTGTGAAGTTGTGTTATAATATTTGAGGTATTATTTTATTAAGTGGAGAAATAATATCAGAGATATAATATTATATGGTGAAATAATATTATAAGTGTAATATTATTTAATGTGAGCTTATTTTGAGGGAGTAGAAGTAATAATGGTGTGTGTTGGTTTTAAGCCCAATAAGGAGTTAAAAGAATAATAGGGTTATTTGTATTACTGTTAGAAGGAATAGAAAGAAAGAGGCAGTAGAGGAATAAGTATTTAGAAGAGAACGCGAAGCTGCTGGAAAAAGAGGGAAAACGGCAAGAACGAGAATTTAACCCGGTAATTGTAGAGCAACCTTCGACCCAAGGTAAGGGTGGGGTTCTGACTTTATAATTGGGTTCATGATTTTTGATATGTGGGGTTAGAGGTGATTGTTGTTTTGTTCTTGAATTGGATGTATATGATGATGTATGATGAAGATTTGATGAATTTTAGATGAATAACGATGTCATGATGTTGTTTAATCGATGTAGTATTATAGGATAATGTTAGGTGTTGATTTATCATGATTATAATAAGGTTGTAGGGTTAAGAATATGATTCCCGTAGTAAAAATGCAGAGGAAATCATGGAATTATGCAGGAAGGGTCAGGATGTGTCGACCCCAAACTTGATGCGTCGATACATGAAGGTTGTAAGACTCAGGATGAGTCGATACGAAAGAGGCGTGCATCGATGCATGAGGGTTGAAAGACTCAGGACGAGTCGATCGGTGGGATGCATGTGTCGATACATGTTGTGTATGAAACCAGGATGAGTCGATCCATAAGGAGGATGCGTCGACTCATGTTATACAGATGGAGCAGTACGCGTCGATCCAAGGGATTTTGCGTTGACCCATGTTGCCTGATTTTTGACAGATTCAGTTTTAAAGTGTTGTAACTTGAGTTTTATGATGCCGTTTGAGATGTCGTTCAAAGCATTGAATAGTTAACGCGATGAACTTTATTGTAGAGGATTAAAATGATGAATAAGAGGTGTAACCCTAGTAGCCAATTTTAGGATTTAGAATTAATTCTCGTGTTGATCGTTGTGCTGGTTTTTGAACAGAATGATGAATATGAGATGTTTAGAGGCTGCTGTTTAAATTATGACAGTAGGATTAGTGACAGTAACAATGTAAAATTGCTAAATAATAGTATGGATTACTGTATTATTAATATACAGTTGAGTTGTTAGTGAGATGTTATTAATGAATTTTTGTTTGATAATTTATGCTGAATAAATGACGTTTATGAATAAATGATGTTTAATGAATTATTTTGATGATATGAGATGATGACGACGAGACGTTGAGATGCATTTGAGATGTTGTTATTTTAAGACGCTTTTGATATGTTAATTGAGATATTTTTAGATGATTTGAGATGTTGTTAACTTGGGTGTTGTTATTACATTCATGGTTGTGTCACATACATTGCATTTTTTTGAGATGGAGCTTATGCTCGTTGAGATGGCCTGTATTGGAAAATTTTGAGATGAAGGCTATGCCTTGTTGATGCCTATATTAATTGGAAAATTTTTGAGAAGGGATTTCTGCTCCAATGGTACCACATGCATTTGCATAATATTGAGTCGCATTATATGATTTCATAAAGAAGTGTATTTTGATGTTGATGAATGTGTATATACGTTGTAATTATTGTTGATTATGAGATGAGAAATGGTGATGTTGTTGATCTAATTTAATATATTAATTATCATGCGCTTTATTATATTGTTAGATATCTCACCCCTTATGTTTGAATGTTGCCCTTATGTTGGTAACGTGCAGGTAATCGAGAGTGAATACCGTATACCTCCAATAGATCGAGTCGGTGTCATTGCTCTGATATGTAACACTCGGGGGGATGAACGCTTGCTAATTTTTTATTGCTGATTTTTAGTTGTTAAACTTTAAATTGATTATTATTAAATATGTGATGTTTCGAAGTTGATGTTTTGTTGTTTAAAGATGTTACTGAGAATTCCGCTGCGTAGTTGTTGAATTATTTAATTAAAGATGTTACGATGGTGGTTCATCCGATGTTTTAAAAGTGTTATATATCCACGATGAATGCAATGAATTTTGATAGAAGAATTTGTGACGTCCCGATTCGTTCGCATGATTGAACTTTTATAACTCTGATTTATTTATATAATTTGTCGGGGTAGAATTGGGGTGTTACAAAGTTGCTATCAGAGCAAAAGGTTGGTCCGACCTTGTTGTTGAGTCGTAGTTGTCTAATAATCGAGTATTGTTATTTTGAGTTCTAACTGTTGTTTGTGTTGTAGTGATAAGTTGAGATGGCTGGAAGGAATGATGTTGCACTTGCTGCTGCTTTAGAAGCAATGGCTCATGTGATGGAAAATCAGCCGAATGTTGACGGGAATACTGGATCTCGTAGCTTGGCGACTTTCCAGAGAGAAAATCCACCTACATTCAAGGGAAAGTATGATCCTGACGGAGCATTGGAGTGGTTAAAAGAGATTGAAAGAATATTTCGTGTGATGGACTGCACTCCAGCGTAGAAGGTTCGTTATGGGACTCATATGCTAGCAGTCGAGGTTGATGACTGGTGGCTAGAGGCTTGTCAGAAGTTAGAAGCTGCAGGTGAGAATGTCACTTGGGCGGTGTTCCATAGGGAATTTTTGAGAAAGTATTTTCCTGAAGATGTCGGTGGTAAGAAGGAAATTGAGTTTCTTGAGCTGAAGCAAGGAAGTATGTTTGTTGTTGAGTATGCTGCCAAGTTTGCTGAGTTGGCTAAGTTTTATCCTCATTACGCTGAGGCAGATGCTGAATTTTCAAAGTGTATTAAATTTGAGAACGGGTTGTGCCCGGAGATTAAGAAGGCAGTTGGATACCAGAAGATTCGTGTCTTTGCTGATTTGGTTGATAGCTGCAAGATTTATGAGGAGGATAATAATGCCCATTACAAGATTATCAGTGAGAGGAGGGGTAAGCACCAACAGAATCGTGGTAAGCCTTATGATGACCCAGCTGGTAAAGGTAAGCAGAAAGTTGCTCATGGTCAGAGGACTAGTGGGGGAGATGCTCTTGCTGGTGTGATTTGTTTTAAGTGTGGAAAACCTGGGCACAAGAGTAATGTGTGCACTGCTGAAGTGAAGAGATGTTACCGTTGTGGTAAGAACGGACATGTTGTATCTGAGTGTGAACACAAGAATGTGATTTGTTTCAACTGTAGAGAAGAAGGGCATATTGGTAGTTAGTGTCCAAAACCGAAGAGGGCTCATTCAAGTGGTAAAGTGTTTGCTTTGGTTGAGGATCAGACAGCTGCTGAGGACGGACTTATTAGAGGTACATGTTTCATTAATAGTACTCCTTTAATTACTATTATTGATACTGGTGCTACGCATTGACTTATTGCTGCTGATTGTGTTGAAAGATTTGGTCTTATGTTGTCTTCTTGGAATGGAGAAATGGTCATCGATACTCCAGCCAAGGGTTTGATGACTACTTCTTTTGTGTGTGCTAAGTGTCCCTTGTCGATCTTCGACAGAGACTTTGTTGTTGATTTGGTTTGTTTACCGTTAAGAGGTTTGGATGTAATTTTGGGTATGAACTGGTTAGAGCATAACTGTGTTCATATTAACTATTATGACAAGTCGGTGAAGTTTTCTACTCCTGAAGAAGAGGAAGGTGGTCTGTTGTCTGCTAGACAGTTGAGGAAGTTGATGCAAGAAGAGGCACAGATTTTCTCGTTGATGGTGTCGCTATCTGTAGATACTCAAGCTATAAATGAGGAATTGCATGTGGTGTGTGAATTTCCTGAAGTTTTCCCTGATGAGATTCTTGATGTACCGCCAGAGAGGGAAGTTGAATTTACGATTGATCTTGTACCTGGTACCAGACCTGTGCCTATGGCACCATATAGGATGTCTGCATCTGAGCTTTCAGAGTTGAAGAAGCAATTGGAAGAGTTACTTGAGAAGAAGTTTGTAAGACCAAGTGTATCGCCGTAGGGAATTCCAGTGATGTTAGTAAAGAAGAAAGATGGGAGTATGAGGCTTTGTGTTGATTTAGACAGCTGAATAAAGTGACGATTAAGAACAAGTATCCGCTTCCAAGAATAAATGACTTGATGGACCAATTGGTGGATGCTCGTGTGTTTAGTAAGATTGATTTGAGGTCAGGTTACCATCAGATTAAAGTGAAGGATGAAGATATTCAGAAGACGGTTTTCAGAACGCGTTATGGACATTACGAGTATTCAGTGATGCCTTTCGGTGTTACTAATGCACCGGGTGTATTCATGGAATATATGAATTGTATATTTCATACTTATTTGGATCGGTTCGTAGTGGTGTTCATTGATGATATTTTGATTTACTCTAAGTCAGAAGAAGAGCATGCAGAGCATTTAGTATTGAAAATTTTGAAAGAGAAGAAGTTGTATGCAAAGCTTTCCAAGTGAGAGTTTTGGTTGAAAGAGGTTAGTTTTCTTGGTCATGTGATTTCAGGTAATGGCATTGCTATAGATCCATCGAAGGTTGATGCTGTGTTGCAATGGGAAACTCCAAAGTCAGCTACTCAGATTAGAAGCTTCTTGGGATTAGCCGGTTATAATCGAAGGTTTATGGAAGGGTTTTCTAAGTTTTCACTTCCAATGACTAAGTTGACTTGTAAAGGTAGAGCGTTTGTATGGGATGTTCAATGCGAAGAAAGTTTTACAGAATTGAAGAAGAGGTTGACGTTGGCTCCGATTTTGACGTTGCCTAATCCAGGAGAGCCTTTTGGGGTGTATTGTGATGCTTCTAAGATGGGTTTAGGAGGTGTGCTTATGCAGAATGGTAAGGTAGTTGCTTATGCGTCAAGGCAGTTAAGGACTCATGAGAAGAACTACCCTACGCATGATTTAGAGCTTGCTGCAGTTGTTTTTGTGTTGAATATTTGGAGGCATTATCTTTATGGTTCTAGATTTGAAGTGTTTAGTGACCATAAGAGCTTAAAGTATTTATTTGATCAGAAAGAGTTGAATATGAGGGAACGAAGATGGTTGGAATTGTTAAAGGATTATGATTTCAGTTTGAATTATCATCCAGGAAAGGCGAATATGGTAGCTGATGCGTTGAGTCGAAAGACTTTACATATGTCAGCAATGATGATTAAAGAGTTGGAGCGCAAGATGCGAGACTCCTATCCTGAATTGTTTGATTGAGGTAAATTTTCGAGGACGAAAATATTCTAAGTGGGGGGTAGTTGTAACGCCCGTAATTTAATTAATTATTTAATTAAAGTATTTTTGGAATATTTGTGAAGTTGTGTTATAATATTTGAGGTATTATTTTATTAAGTGGAGAAATAATATTAGAGATATAATATTATGTGGTGAAATAATATTAGAAGTGTAATATTATTTAATGTGGGCTTATTTTGAGGGAGTGGAAGTAATAAGGCGGGTGTTGGTTTTAAGCCCAATAAGGAGTTAAAAGAATAATAGGGTTATTTTTATTATTGTTAGAAGGAATAGAAAGAAAGAGGCAGTAGAGGAATAAGGATTTAGAAGAGAACGTGAAGCTGCTGGAAAAAGAGGAAAAACGGCAAGAACGAGAATTCAATCCGGTAATTATAGAGTGACCTTCAATCCAAGGTAAGGGTGGGGTTCTGACTTTATAATTGGGTTCATGATTTTTGATATGTGGGGTTAGAGGTGATTGTTGTTTTGTTCTTGAATTGGATGTATATGATGATGTATGATGAAGATTTGATGAATTTTAGATGAATAACAATGTCATGATGTTGTTTAATCGATGTAGTATTATAGGATAATGTTAGGTGTTGATTTATCATGATTATAATAAGGTTGTAGGGTTAAGAATATGATTCCCGTAGTAAAAATGCAGAGGAAATCATGGAATTATGCAGGAAGGGTCAGGATGTGTCGACCCCAAGCTTGATGCGTCGATACATGAAGGTTGTAAGACTCAGGATGAGTCGATACGAAAGAGGCGTGCATCGATGCATGAGGGTTGAAAGACTCAGGACGAGTCGATCGGTGGGATGCATGTGTCGATACATGTTGTGTATGAAACCAGGATGAGTCGATCCATAAGGAGGATGCGTCGACTCATGTTATACAGATGGAGCAGTACGCGTCGATCCAAGGGATTTTGCGTTGACCCATGTTGCCTGATTTTTGACAGATTCAGTTTTAAAGTTTTGTAACTTGAGTTTTATGATGCCGTTTGAGATGTCGTTCAAAGCATTGAATAGTTAACGCGATGAACTTTATTGTAGAGGATTAAAATGATGAATAAGAGGTGTAACCCTAGTAGCCAATTTTAGGATTTAGAATTAATTCTCGTGTTGATTGTTGTGCTGGTTTTTGAGATGAAGGCTATGCCTTGTTGATGCATCTTGTTGTACCCCAAAATTTTCCTTCCCATATTTGGCAAAACATTTCAAGTGAGGTCCTCAAATTGCTCAAGGAAGCCCAACAGTTGACCAGACAAACTCTCTCCTAAGGCAGTCTACCCCAAATTAGGGTTTCATTTGGCATCAAGATGTTTGTGTCCAAAGGATCCCAAATGCTCACCATTGTCCTAATATGTTCTCAAGATCATCCATGTCAAGTTTCAAGCCTTGCAGAGGAAGTTTGCTCAGTCAATTGCTCAAAGGCCTGAAAATCGATTGTGCTAGGGCAAAAGTCAACGGTGGCCCACATACAGTCAAACTTCAAGATTTTTTGTCAACATCCTCATTTTGAAGTATTATTCATCATTGGATCAAAGTATGGTCATGTTTCATCAAGGATTGCTCACAATTCACCAAGACCCAAAAGTTGCTAAATTAGGGTTTTGTAGGAAAAGTCAATCAACTTTGACCAAGCATAACTTTCTTATACTTTATCAAAAATGAACCATCCAAAGCTCATTTTGAAGAGGATTAAATTCCCTACAATTCATCTTCAGCTCCCAAGTTCAAAATATACACTCACAAGAAGATATGAATTTGGACATTATAGGTCATTTTGAAAAGTCAACAAAAACACCTTTTATGTCAAAGCTTCATACATGAACATGGAAGACTCAATTGAGATGAGACCAAAAGGGATGCTTAGAGGACATCTTAAGATTTCTAAAAAGTTAGGGAAACATCTCTAAGGTCAAAATTGAAAGAGTTATGCATTGGTAAAGTTGACCCTTTTTGCAAAATTGCCAAAAGTCAAATGTGGCCAAAATTGCATTTTTTGTCAAATGGGCTCAACTTTTTATGCTTGCACTGAGTTTGTAATGTGACCCACGACCCATGATCCCTTCCATTTGTCATTATTTTATTTTTGTCATTTATTTTGATTTAATTTCAATTAAATCAAATAAAATCAAAATAAAATCATGAAAATATCAAAAACTAATCAAAGCTTGAGATTTTATGCATGTTTAGGTCTATTATACAGCTGGAGATGGAATCAAATCGTGCAAGGCTCATATGGATACAAAAAGATTACATTTTCCTTGATTTGGAAAGATTTTGTACAATGATCAAATCATGAATCAATAGTCATAATTGGAGAGATTTGATACAAGTTTGCAACCCTAATTCATTCTTGGGTACATAAGGAACAAGTGCAGATCAGAAAACAAGGGATTGGAGGCGTGTAAAAGAGAGAGCAAGTTTCAAAAAATTCAAGAAAAGTGGCAAACTGATTTCCACGTTTCAGGCCAATTCAAAGCATTCTAGTCATCCCAAATGTTTGTTGGACATCCCAGGAACGTGTTTCAACCATTAACAAGCTTTCCCATGTTCAGAATTGCACTGTAAGGGTCACACGGTTCATCTCTTTTCTTGAATTTGCATATCTTAATTCTGGCATCTTTAACATGATTTATTAGCATATTCTTGATCCTTGAGTTATTTAAAAGTTATTTATTACATCCAATTGCATTTTTACTGACTATACACCAAGATGCCATAGTTAGGGTTCTTTCTTCGTTTTTAGGGTTTTTCTGTACAGGAACAATTGGCCATGGATAATGGTACCATGATGCTCGTGAGGTTGCAACGAGTTGATTGTACCATTGGTTGTGATTTATCATGCTTGCATAAGATTTTGGAGATGCACAGGGTTGTACCTACGCCCAGCGTCCGTAGGTAAAAGTAGTTTGTCTAAAACGACAGAGGCGACGAAGGAGACGATGGCGTGGCGTGCTGTGAATGGGCCATTTGAATTGCGTGTGTTTTAAGAGTTCAATTTTTGTTTTTACCATATAATAATTGTTGGTTATTTTTTATACAACTAATACAACCAGCTCAGTTGGCAAGCACGCAGTGGATGAAGGTTCAAGGACCTGGGTTCGATCCCCAGGTCCCAACAATGTTACATATTATTTTTCCTTGTATAATCAGGTATACAGGCGTCCCATAAGTCCACCATACGTCCTCAATATTCAACCATTCGATCCATCAACAAGCCAGATCCAAGGCTCCTTCAGTGAGGGTCCACCGTGTGCATAGGTCAAGCATGCACACACGATTGAAAAAGTCAAAGCAGACCAGGAGTTATTGGGCTCAGAATTACAAGTCTCACCCCCCTTCTGCTAGCATAACACCAGGCCCTTTTCTCTTTCTTTTCTCTAATTTGTTTTTTAATTTAATTTGTTTAAATTATTTACTAACCAAAATTAATTTCTTTTTTCACAAAAATCATAAAATCAAATTTCACAAATTTAGATTTAGGTTTTTTTATTATTTTATCAAATTTAATTTAATATTAATTTAATTTAGGATTAATTCTAACTTTTTTCATATATTTAAAATCAATTAGAAAAATTAGGTTTAGCATGTGATTTAATTTCTACTTCTTTCTCAAATAAAACAAAAATACAAAAATAGGTCGATTTAATTATTTTTCTTAAATTTAAATTAATTAGAAATTAGGTTTTTTTTATTTATTCAATTAAACTTTATTTTCTCAAAATAATCAAAACAACCAAAAATGATTTCTTCTTGTAAATTACAATTAGGTAGTTGGGGTCAAAACCCTAATTTCTCATTTTCGTTTCATCGCGCGCGCTTATTATTTTTGCAATATTAATGTAACTGCTCACAGTATGTAATAGTTTAATTAGGACTTTCTTTCTTTATCGCTTTACGGGTTTTTTTGGCTATGTAATTAATCCCTACCCCGAAGCCTTGTAATAGCGTAGTTTTTATTTCTCACATTTTAATTCTCGCAAATATTAACTGTTAGATGTATGTTAATAGGATTGTATGACAAGATTGCATGATAATTTAAAATGGTTAGAAAACCCTAATGTGCAAAGATAATAACTGAAATCAAATCACTCGCACATGCGCACTCTTAGGGTATACTCTCACTTCGGTTGCCTTCGGTAAACGGTCATTAAGTATAGGGTGCCCTAGTGGTCGCCCTCCTGTCTAATAAAGATCGAAAGTCCCGTTCGGAAATGTTGTCTCGGAAATGTTGCCTCGAATATGATCTTAAGACATTAGGGTTATTACTAAGACGTCCTAACATTGCTTGAGTGATTGTACGTCCCTTACGAATTGGAACAAATGAAGAACCTGAGGAAGGATCCCGATGGTCTATGTATTTTGATGGAGCATCAAACACGTTAGGTAATGGCATTGGCGCTGTAATTATATCTCCTGAGGGCTGTCATACTTCGTTCACCGCCTGACTATCTTTTAACTGCACCAATAATATGGCGGAGTATGAAGCATGTATCCTGGGTCTTCGGGCTACTGTTGACCTGAGGATTAAGTTCTTAAGTGTATTTGGAGATTCTTCTCTGGTGATCAGTCAGATCAAAGGCGAGTGGGATACGAAGCACCCAAATCTTATTCCTTACAAAGAGTATGTATTGACGTTGCTCCCACACTTTGAGGAGATAACCTTTGAACACTTCCCCAGAGAAGAGAACCAGTTAGCGGACGCGCTAGCTACCATGTCTTCTATGTTCAAAGTCAGGTGGGCCAATGAAGCTCCCCAAATTACCATCGAGAGGTTGGACGAACCCGCATATTGCTATGACATTGAGACTGAAGAGGTAGCAGATAAACCCTGGTTTCACGAGGTAAAGAGGTATCTTGAGACTCAGGAATACCCCGAGGGTGCATCTGTTAATTATAAGAAGTTCTTGAGAAGGTTCGCCGCGAAGTTCTTCATCAGCAATGGTGTCCTTTACAAGCGTAATCATGATTCAAACTTACTGCGATGTATGGACAAAAGCGAGGCAGGAAGGATCATGGCAGAGTTACATGAAGGTACCTTCGGAACTCATTCCAGTGGACATACCATGGCGAAGAAACTCCTACGGGCAGGATATTACTGGTCTACTATGGAAGCCGATTGTTATCAACACTCTCGGGCCTGTCATAAGTGCCAAGTCCATGCTGATAAAGTGCATGTGTGATACGGTGGCCAGAACCGGACTGTTTTGGAATGCTGGTTTGCATTTTGCGTTTGTGTTCGCAAAATGTCGCGGTAAGCAAAAGTCGCCACCGACTTTTATTTATCCAACAAGGAAAGGAAAAAAGCACAAAAAAATTCCTTTTTTGAGATATTTCTGAGTACGGGGGTAGATTATAGAAAGGGAAGGTATTAGCACCCTTTCTATCCATGGTTTTCCATTGGCTCTTAGGTACTTGCTCATCATTTTCAAAATTGTTTTCTTTGTGTTTGTATGCTTTGAAAAGTTTTTTGTTTTAACTTCGATTTAACTCATGCTTCTACCTTCAAGAGTGTAATGAAGTGTTTTTGAAAACTTTGTTTGTAAAGGAGTGTAAGTGTGAAAAAAGTTCGTTTTGTTTGAGCAAGTACTTAAGAATTAATCTACCTACTCGAAAAAAGAATTGTTCTATGCTTGTTTCCTTTAGACAGTGATATCCCACTATTAGTGAGTAGGTAGCATCGTCGTTGGAGTTTGAGGGTCAATTCGAAAGAGGGGCGTACGGTCACTAAAGCAATGTTAGGACGTCTTAGTAATAACCCTAATTTCTTAAGATCAATCATTTGAGGCAACAATTCCGAGGCAACTTTGATCTTTTGGACAAGAGGACGACCACTAAAACATCCTATACTCAATGACCATTTACCGAAGGCAACCAAGTGGGAGTGTACCCTAGGAGTGCGCATGTGCGAGTGATTCAATTTCAGATTATTTATCTTTGCACATGTTTAGGGTTATCTAACTGTTTTAAAATTAAACATACATTCTTGTCATGCATCCTATATCATACATCTAACAGTTCAATATTTTACGGAATTTAAAGTGCGGAATTTAAACTACGCTATTACAAGGCTTCGGGTATTTACATAGCCAAAAACAAACCCTTTGAAATTAAAGCTATAAATGCAAATAAACGTCCTAATTAAACTATTAAAAGATGTAGGCAGTTACATCAATATGATAAATAATAAAAATAAAGCGTGCGAGGAAAATTAAGAACGAATGCGAAATAGGGTTTTGACCCTTCTATCCTAATTAAAAGAGAAAATGTTTTTGTTGTTTTTTTAATATTTTTTTAAAGAAAAGAATTTAGTTTTTTTTAAAAATAAATATACAAATAAATTAGTGATTAAATTAATTAATAAAAATAATTACATAACCAATTTTTGGTTCTTTGTTATTTTTAAAAAAAGAAAGAAAAATTAAATTTGGAATAAAAACCTAATTATTCTAATTATTTTTAATTATGTACAAAAAGAAATTAAAGTTATCTAAATTAACAAACCTAATTAAATTAATTAGTTTTTTAATAAAAATAAAATCTAGACCTAATTTATGAAAAGTAATATTTTTGTGATTTTTTGGTAAAAAAGAAAATAATTTAATTGGTTAGTAAATAAATAAATAAATTAAAAGAAATAAAATAAAATAAATTAGAGAAAGAAATTGGGCCTGAAAAGGATTTTTGGGGGTGTGAGAAGCAGGATTATGGGCCCAAAAGAGTGAGGTCCACGTTGACCTTCATGATTTGATGTTATGCGTTTAACTAGGCTTAGGATGTACCCTTATGGATGGCCATCAGATTTGGCCATCTGGCCACTTGGCAGACTGGATCTTGAGGTCACATGATAGACCCTTGGCTTGTGTATGTACTGAATCCTGAAAAGGAAAAATACATGAAATATTTTGGGGGACCTGGGATTCGAACCCAGGTCCTGAAGCGTTTTGCACATAACCCACTACCATCTGCGCCAGCTGTTTTGTTTGTATGTAACATGAACAACAATTATTATATGATAAACAAAGAAATAATAAAATATTCGTGCAGAAATTTGAACAAGCCAATGGAGGGGAGCCAACTGGTCATCTTCTTCCTCTCTCCGTGGGTAAAAGTCCCAGACTTTTACCTACGGACGTTTGTCTGTTGCTATAAACAGGGTCCGTTCCCAAATCTTCCATGGGCCATATAAATGACACCTAATGTTATGGTTAGATTCGTCTCATCCTTCTGAACATGATGGTACCCTTCACCAAGGCTAATTTTTCCTGCATACAAAAACCCTAATTCGAAGCTACAAACCCTAGCCATGGTGAAATCTTGTACATGACATATAAATGAAATTAAACGATGCAGAAAGTTTGCAAATGTTCTATGGATCAACAATATATGATTAATTCATCCTAACAATGCCTAAATCATGCTAACTGAATTCAAAATTTCAATGATATCGTGATGGACTTACAGTGTTTTTGGGTACTGGAAAGGCTTGGTTCTTGATTGCTTTGGCTTGCTGATGACCTCAGGAAATGATTGGAATGGTTCAAAGGTCCTGAAATTGCCTCTAAATGGGAATTCGTGCTTACACTTTCTTGGTATTTTTTCAAATTTTGTTCTCCTTGTTGTGCCTCTTTCCAACCTAGTTTTTGGTCTGGCTTCGTTCAATATGTATCAAGGAATAGATTAGGGTTCCAAAACTGATCCAAATCTTCCTCCATCAATGAATTTGATTTTGATTTGATACACCTTAAAAATATTTCCAAAAATGTCCTATTTCAATATTTTTGTACACACCATGCCTTGATACGAATTTGAATACTTGCTAGCTGTGATTGAAACCTGAAACAAGCACAAAATCTTTTGTTTTCATTATTTTGGATTTTATATGATTTATTTTGATTAAAATTGATTTAAATCAAACCAAAATCAAAATAAATAATAAAAACATGATAATGACAAGTGGCAAGGGCTAGAGCTCGTGGACTATGTTTCCAACTCAAAACAAGTGAAAAAGATTGGGCCCATTTGGCAAAAATTAAAGTTTTAGGCATAGTTGACTTTTGGCAATTTTGCAAAAAAGGTCAACTTCACCAATGCATAACTTGGTCAATTTTGACTCTTTGGAGGTGTTCTTGGACTTTTTAGAAAGCTTGAGATGTCCTCTAAGCAACCCTTTTGCTCTCGTATCATTTTTATATTCCATGCTCATGTATGAAGCTTTGACAAGAAAGGTGTTTTTGTTGACTTTTCAAAATGACCTATAATGTCCAAATTCATAACTTCTTGTGAGTGCATATTTTGAACTTGGGAGCTGAAGATGGATTGTAGGGAATTGCATCCTCTTCAAAATTAGCTTTGGATGGGTCATTTCTCATAAAGTATGAGAACGTTATGCTTGGTAAAAGTTGAGTTGACTTTTCCTACAAAACCCTAATTTAGCAACTTTTGGTCCTTGATGAATTATGAGAAATCCTTGATGAATCATGATCAACCCTTGATCAAATGATGAAATATACTTCAAAATGAGGATGTTGAACAAAAATATTGAAGTTTGACTGTATGTGAGCCACGGTTGACTTTTACCCTAGCACAGTCGATTTTTAGGCCTTTGAGCAATTGACTGAGCAAACTTCCTATGCAAGGCTTGAAACTTAACATGGATGATCTTGAGAACATATTAGGACATTGGTGAGCATTTGGGATCACTTGTACTCAAGCATATTGATGCAACATGAAACTCTAGTTTGAGGTAGACTGCCTTAGGAGAGAGCTTGTGTGGCCAACCCTTGGACTACCTTGAGCAACTTGGGGATCTTTCTTGAAATGTTTTTAGAAATATGGGAGGTCAAATTTTGGGGTATAACAGCTGCCCCTGTTCAATTTTCTTAAACCTGAAGATTTAGATTGGCTTGTCTGCCTTTCGTGATCTGAAGGTGGAAGATGATTGAACACTAGAGTGCCCAGAAATTTGCACTCGCATGAAGTGGTAATTGTCTTGTGATGTCGGGAATGGGTTTAATGATGCCATTTGGAGACTGATGACGGGAGATGGGCTTAAAGATGCCATCCGAAGGAGTGTCGATCGCATAAGAGATTCCTTAGAGAGAGCTTGTATACTTGTGGTTGAGGAGGATTCCGCTGGGGAAGGCTGGTCTTTATTGAGAGAAGTAGAATTTTAGGAGCTTCGGTCGTCTGTTATTCTGCTGGTGAGTCGTCTCAGTTTGAATTTTAGGAACTTCGGTCGTCCGTATTCTACTGAGGAATCATATTTGTTGAATTTTAGGAACTTCGGTCGTCCGTATTCTATTGAGGAATCATATTTGTTGAATTTTAGGAACTTCGGTCGTCCGTATTCTTACTGAGGAATCATCTCTATTGAATTTTAGGAACCTCGGTCATCCGTATTCTACTGAGGAAACATCTCTGTCGAATTTTAGGAACTTCGGTCGTCCGTATTCTACTGAGGAAACATCTCTTTCGAATTTTAGGAACTTTGGTCGTTCGTATTCTACTGAGGAAACATCTCTGTTGAATTTTAGGAACTTCGGTCGTCCGTATTCAACTGAGGAATCATCTCTATTGAAGAGGAAAGTTGAGAATGAACTACTATCTGGTCGTGTTCCAGGCTTCGTAGTTTGAACTTTGTGAGAATTTGATTGTATCTTTCCTGAAAGGTAAAGGTTAGTTGTATGTAATGCATGACATGTATCGGGAAATGATGTTCTCAAAATAAATGAGATTGTGTTTGATTATGCGTATGCATGTCATGATGTATGGAAATGTGATGTTTTTAGCTGGGGGAAATAAATCCCGGGTTACTGCTGGAGAAAAGAGTTGGATTCTTCGTTTCCTCTAGGGATAGTGAATGAAGATGATTGTGAGAATAAACCTACAGGGGAGGATAACTCCGCTGGGGAATAAACTGACGAGGAAATGACTCTGTGGGGAGGACATATTCTGCTAGAGGACCTGTTGATTTGGAGAAATAAACTCAATTGGGGATGAGTTACCGTTGTTTGTGATAATGAACCCTGTTGGGGATTGAGTTTCTATTTGTGAAAGGAATGAACTCCGCTGGGGATGATTTTCCAGTTGCGACTTCACTGGGAATAATCTTTTAGACTCTACTGGGGATAATCTTTTAGACTCTACTGGGGACAATCCTCCATCCTCTACTGGGGATAATTCTCCAAACTTCACTAGGTATAATCTTCTAGTGCTGGTGATAAATAAACTCTGCTTGGGGAGAATATCGCCGACTCATTCGCGGTTGTGAGTCTCAGTTGGGGAGAGTGGTGTCCTATTTTGGACAGCTAACATCACTGTCTTTTTCTTACTCTGTGGGGAGTGGATGTTACTGGGATGCATGCGGAGGATATGACGATGACTCTGCATTGAGACTTTTCTGCCCCTGTACCTGCGGGGGAAGGTGCCTGCGGAGGCCTTGTAGATTGAGTGTCATCCCAACTTATGAGGTGCTTAGTAACTACCGATCGGAATAATAAGTCTTCTACTGATAGGAAAGTGACAAGATAACAGGACATAGTCGTACGCTTTAATCCCTAATTTTTGCCTGGATTGGCTTTTCAGATTTTTAGTCCACCGGGATACCCTTTTTTGCCCAAGCCGCCCTTTCGGGTTTTCGACTTGCCGGGTGTACAGATTTTTTGATTATCCCTAATTTTTGCCCGAACCTTTTTGGTTCGTCGGGATACCCTTATTTTTGCCTAGGCCAGTCAACCTAGCGGGTCTTTGTTCATGCGCAGTATTTCCTGACTATGTCCATGCTCTCAGAGTGTAGGTAGTTGTCACTATCGGTAGTGTTGTGTTGCCATACTACTAGAAGATGTTCGTTTGATCATGCAAGATTCGTTGCTGGAATTTATGTCCAATGCCCCAAGTGATTCAGATGGAGATCTGCCCCTGGCTATTTGGCATCTTTGCGAGATTCCTTGAATCTTGACTTGGATGCCCCAGATGATGGGCGATGATCATGTCGTGCCCCTTGGTTGGAAGTGTTTTTTCCACTTGAGGTGATCCTTTTTATTGATAGGGTTTTTGTTCACTAGATATTCATCGTGCGAATTTCTCTGTTGTTGAACAAATAGTCATATGCAAACAATGTTATTTTAAGAATGCAAAGCTTATGTCTGTCTTGAAATTTTTTGAAAATGCATTTTCCAGTAAAACAGGCAAATTTTGTAAAATGTGATGTCAACTCAGGATTTACAGCAAGTCCTACAGGAGTCAGGATACCTTTGTAACAGTGTGCTTCCGAACTAACCCATGCTTCATCTAGGACTTTTAAGGGTTATAACGTGGCCTGGTTCACGGTTCAAGAAACAAAGGATAAAGGCTCAAATTTTATTTGTACCCACCCGTTCTTCGTGATGTTCTTCGATCCTAAACACAGCTAATTGTGCACTTAGATCTCGTATGAGTCTTTGCTCTGATATTCCAGTGATGGTTCGATGCTGACAGTTTATTTCAAACAGGCAGTCATTTTGTTGATAGTTTGCAGGATCTCTTTCCTTTTGATTTTTATTATCCCTGTCTTTTTCCTGAACTGTTTCTTTTTGTGATTACAGTCAGCGGGATGCCCCAGTTTTTCTTAAGTCTCCTTCATAGGTTTTGACTTATTGGGCTTTTATTTCGAGAGATAATGATTGCCTGTCTTGATGATTATAGGGAACCATCACTGTCTTTTGCTTTGGAAGGACTTCTCTGATGCCATTCATGGTGCACCCGACTTAACTGAGAAAACTACCCTGCCCCAGGTTGTGATTAAGGGTTTCAATTTGTGTGAAAAGAAAAAACTCCTACTTCTTTGGCTCAAAGGGGTTGACTAGGGATTATCTTCCTTATAACTCCACTGTTTAGGATTCGAAACAACGCCTGTACATTGTCAGCAGGGTCTGTTCAAAAGCATACTGTAGATATTTTGATATCATTTTCGTCATCCTCCCTCTAAAGGCTTAGAGTTTTTTAACCGAGAGTTGAACATCACAAAAAGGAAATCAATTTAAATATAGTGAATATGAATGGATTGATTCAAAACAGACATATGCAATGCATTAATAAAGTAACAAAGTTTGACATGACTAAATGTTTGAACAATCAAAAGAAAATTACAACTTGAAAATTCTAATGAACAAAAGCCTCTCTTGTCATAACTTGTCACTTCAAGTGGTGAGCCTTGGAGGATTGGCTGAAACATTCCAGTTGACCATCTTGTGTGAATTCCAATGCTCCTTCATCAATCAGGTCTTGAATTTTGTTTTTCAATGCCCAACAGTCATCAGTATCATGCCCCGGGCTGTTGGAATGGTATGCACACCTTGCATCAGGATTGTAGTTTGGGGAGGCTATGTTGGGATTCTGAGGAGGGTCCCTTAACATAACCAACTTTGCCTTCAACATGTGTTGCAATTCTTGAGCCAATGACATGTTGATTTCGGTGAAGCATCTTTCAGATGTATTCTTCTTATGCTGATTTCCCCGTTGTTTTTGGCGAGGTTGTTATTGGACCCATGAGGTAGTAGCAACTTGGAGAGGTCTATTCTTCATAAAACCAAACCCTTGACTTCTCGGAAGTTGATCAATGACTTGGTCCCTGGCCTCGACCGTTTGCTTCATACTGTTATATTTGTCTTGATGAAGCTGGTTGATAGTGGTTCTCAACTCTTCTTGTTCCCGGGCTAAGCCTTGGATAAGATCCATTTGTCCCAGCATCTGGGTTCTTATTGCATCTACCTCAGCTTGCATTTGTTTCAGCCGCTCGTCCTTATTGTCTTCAGGACTTTTCTTGACCAAGTTCCCAACGAGGAGTGTTTTCAACTCTTCCTGCCCCTTGGATAGGTTTAGGAAGATTTCCCTGAACTGTGTTTCTTGAAGATCTCCGTTGTCTTGTTTGAGAGCCATTGCTGAAATAAACAGCGAGAACATGAGAGACCTGTATTGGAAGACCTGTTATGCAATGATATGTATGTATGCATGTTTTCAAGGATCTCGCGGGGTAAACAAGAAATTGTTAGTTGAATTTTGTAGTTTTGATTGAAGAAACTTCATGTCGTCAAGAGTCCTCCTTCAAGAGTCAAGCTCACCATATCGAGTGGGTCATAGCCACGGACTCAAGTCATCGTGTTTTAATCTCTAAACGATATTGGCTAGAGGAAAATAAATCCCCTTTGCCCCTTGCTAGACGTTTGATTTACCATAACCTGCATCACAAACCCTTGAGATCCTTGAAATGGTTAAGGAAATGTTAAGGCATGATGTTATGATGTGTATGCTATGCGTTTAAACAAAAATGCGAGGTGATGCAAACAAGTAAACTCGGCAAGAAATCCAAGTTATTGGATAAGGACTATAAACAAAACCTGCAAGGAACTCATGTTGTCAGACGATAAAAATGTGCAAGTAGTTCAAGTTGAAGGCACACAAGTCACACAAACAGCCTTAGGTTTAGGCTTTCATGGGGTCTAGGTATTACCCTCTTGAAGTTCAGTTGGTTCAACCTGTCCTAATAATAGTAATCGGGTTCTAGAGGTTCTCAATATCACTGACCATCCTCCATCGATCATAATTCCAGTCACGCAATCTTTTCTTGCAGCCAGAACCATCTCGAGAGTATGGTCTCAATGAGTGTAGCATACTGCTACTTTCTATGGCCAAGTTGGTCAATTATAGGTTCTAAGGTCAGTTGATGCTTAATGACCCATTAGCAGCCCCATACTCTCCTTGTAGCTCCACAAGGGATATCGATACCAACTAATGTGCCACATCAATGTAGCTACTGCTTCAACCGTATCGGTCTACGCCGTACAGTTCCCTCATAGTCTATTTCTACTTACCTAAAAGGTGTCCCCAGATCCGAGTTAGGATCTATAGTAACTCTGATACAAAGCCCACAAAGATAAAGAAAACAAATCAAACAATTGAAAACAATATGATGAACTAATCCTAAGGTACACCCCACTTATTTCTCCCCAGCAGAGTCGCCATTTCTGTGATACGGTGGCCAGAACCGGACTGTTTTGGAATGCTGGTTTGCATTTTGCGTTTGTGTTTGCAAAATGTTGCGGTAAGCAAGACTCGCCACAGACTTTTATTTTATCCAACAAGGAAAGGAAAAAAGCACAGAAAAATTCCTTTTTTGAGATATTTCTGAGTACGGGGGGTAGATTATAGAAAGGGGAGGTATTAGAACCCTTTCTATCCATGGTTTTCCATGGGCTCTTAGGTACTTGCTCATCATTTTCAAAATTGTTTTCTTTGTGTTTGTGTGCTTTAAAAAGTTTTTTGTTTTAACTTCGATTTAACTCTTGCTTCTGTCTTCAAGAGTGTAATGAAGTGTTTTTGAAAACTTTGTTTGTAAAGGAGTGTAAGTGTGAAAAAAGTTCGTTTTGTTTGAGCAAGTACTTAATAATTAATCTACCTACTCGAAAAAAGAATCGTTCTATGCTTATTTCCTTTAGACAGTGCTATCCCACTATTAGTGAGTAGGTAGCATCGTCGTTGGAGTTTGAGGGTCAATTCGAAAGAGGGACGTACAGTCACTAAAGCAATGTTAGGACGTCTTAGTAATAACCCTAATGTCTTAAGATCAATCATTCGAGGCAAAAATTCTGAGGCAACTTTGATTTTTTGGACAAGAGGACGACCACTAAAACATTCTATTCTCAATGACCGTTTACCGAAGGCAACCAAGTGGGAGTGTACCCTAGGAGTGCGCATGTGCGAGTGATTCAATTTCAGATTATTTATCTTTGCACATGTTTAGGGTTATCTAACTGTTTTAAAATTAAACATACATTCTTGTCATGCATCCTATATCATACATCAAACAGTTCAATATTTTGTGGAATTTAACGTGTGGAATTTAAACTACGCTATTACAAGGCTTCGGGTATTTACATAGCCAAAAACAAACCCTTTGAAATTAAAGCGATAATTGTAAATAAACGTCCTAATTAAACTATTACAAACTGTAGGCAGTTACATCAATATGATAAATAATAAAAATAAAGCGCGCGAGGAAAATTAAGAACGAATGCGAAATAGGGTTTTTACCCTTCTATCCTAATTAAAAGAGAAAATGTTTTTGTTGTTTTTTTAATATTTTTTTTAAAGAAAAGAATTTAGGTTTTTTTAAAAAATAAATATACAAATAAATTAGTGATTAAATTAATTAATAAAAATAATTACATAACCTATTTTTGGTTTTTTGTTATTTTTAAGAAAAGAAAGAAAAATTAAATTTGGAATAAAAACCTAATTATTCTAATTATTTTTAATTATGTACAAAAAGAAATTAAAGTTATCTAAATTAACAAACCTAATTAAATTAATTAATTTTTTAATAAAAATAAAATCTAGACCTAATTTATGAAAAGTAATATTTTTGTGATTTTTTGGTAAAAAAGATAATAATTTAATTGGTTAGTAAATAAATAAATAAATTAAAAGAAATAAAATAAAATAAAGTAGAGAAAGAAATTGGGCCTGAAAAGGATTTTTGGGGGTATGAGAAGCAGGATTCTGGGCCCAAAAGAGTGAGGTCCACGTTGACCTTCTTGATTTGATGCTATGTGTTTGACTAGGCTTAGGATGCACCCTCATTGATGGCCATCAGATTTGGCCATCTGGCCACTTGGCAGACTGGATCTTGAGGTCACATGATAGACCCTTGGCTTGTGTATGCACTGAATCCTGAAAAGGAAAAATACATGAAATATTTTGGGGGACCTGGGATTCAAACCCAGGTCCTGAAGTGTTTTGCACATAACCCACTACCATCTGCGCCAGCTATTTTGTTTGTATGTAACATGAACAACAATTATTATAGGATAAACAAAGAAATAATAAAATATTCGCGCGGAAATTTGAACAAGCCAATGGAGGGGCGCCAACTGGTCATATTCTTCCTCTCTGTGGGTAAAAGTCCCAGACTTTTACCTACCGACGCTTGTCAGTTGCTATAAACAGGGTTCGTTCCCAAATCTTCCATGGGCCATATAAATGACACCTAATGCTATGGTTATATTCGTCTCATCCTTCTGAACATGATGGTACCCTTCATCAAGGCTAATTTTTCCTGCATAGAAAAACCTTAATTCGAAGCTACAAACCCTAGCCATGGTGAAAATCTTGTACAGGACATATAAATGAAATTAAACGATGCAGAAAGTTTGCAAATGTTCTATGGATCAACAATATATGATTAATTCATCCTAACAATGCCTAAATCATGCTAACCGAATTCAAAATTTCAATGATATCGTGTTGGACTTACAACTCTTTTGGGTACTGGAAAGGATTGGTTCTTGATTGCTTTGGCTTGCTGGTGACCTCAGGAAACGATTGGAATGGTTCAAAGGTCCTGAAATTGCCTCTAAATGGGAATTCGTGCTTACACTTTCTTGGTATTTTTTCAAATTTTGTTCTCCTTGTTGTGCCTCTTTCCAACCTAGTTTTTGGTCTGGCTTCGGTATATATGTATTAAGGAATAGATTAGGGTTCCAAAACTGATCCAAATCTTCCTCCATCAATGAATTTGATTTTGATTTGATACACGTTAAAAATATTTCCAAAAATGGCCTATTTCAATCTTTTTGTACACACCATGCCTTGATACGAATTTTAATACTTGCTAGCTGTGATTGAAACCTGAAACAAGCACAAAATCTTTTGTTTTCATTATTTTGGATTTTATATGATTTATTTTGATTAAAATTGATTTAAATCAAATAAAAATCAAAATAAATAAAAAAACATGATAATGACAAGTGGCAAGGGCTATAGCTCGTGGACTATGTTGCCAACTCAAAACAAGTGAAAAAGATTGGGCCCATTTGGCAAAAATTGAAGTTTTAGGCATAGTTGACTTTTGGCAATTTTGCAAAAAAGGTCAACTTCACCAATGCATAACTTCCTCAATTTTTACTCTTTGGAGGTGTTCTGGGACTTTTTAGAAAGCTTGAGATGTCCTATAAGCAACCCTTTTGGTCTCATCTCATATTGATATTCCATGCTCGTGTATGAAGCTTTGACAAAAAAGGTGTTTTTGTTGACTTTTCAAAATGACCTATAATGTCCAAATTCATAACTTCTTGTGAGTGCATATTTTGAACTTGGGAGATGAAGATGGATTATAGGGAATTGCATCCTCTTAAAAATGAGCTTTGGATGGGTCATTTCTCATAAAGTATGAGAAAGTTATGCTTGGTCAAAGTTGAGTTGACTTTTCCTGCAAAACCCTAGTTTAGCAACTTTTGGTCCTTAATGAATTATGAGCAATCCTTAATGAATCATGATCAACCCTTGATCAAATGATTAAATATACTTCAAAATGAGGATGTTGATCAAAAATCTTGAATTTTGACTTTATGTGAGCCACAGTTGACTTTTGCCCTAGCATAGTCGATTTGCAGGCCTTTGAGCAATTGACTGAGCAAACTTCCTCTGCAAGGCTTGAAACTTGACATGGATGATCTTGAGAACATATTAGGACATTCGTGAGCATTTGGGATCACTTGGACTCAAGCATCTTGATGCAACATGAAACCCTAATTTGAGGTAGATTGCCTTAGGAGAGAGCTTGTCTGGCCAACCCTTGGACTACCTTGAGCAACTTGGGGATCTTTCTTGAAATGTTTTGAGAAATATGGGAGGGAAAATTTTGGGGTAGAACAGCATGTACCTCAAGTTCCTCTGAATGTTTTGACAGCTCCTTGGCCTTTTGCAATGTGGGTCATCGACATGATTGGCGAGATCAGACCCATTGCGTCTAACGAGCATCGTTTCATTCTAGTAGCTATTTATTATTTCACGAAGTGGGTTGAGGCATCTTCCTTTTCTACAGTAACCAAGAACTTCGTAGCGCGGTTTATCTAAAACAATATGATATGTTGATACGGTGTACCAGAGAGGATCATTACGGACAATGGTACAAATCTCTACAATACAATGATCACCGAGCTCTGCAAACAGTTTAAGATACAACATTATAACTCTTCTCCCTACTGGCCGAAGATGAATGGGCCTGTTGAAGTGGCTAACAAGAGCATTAAGAAGATTGTGCAGAAGATGACGGTGACCTACAAAGACTGGCATGAGATGTTACCATTTGCTCTTCATGGGTGTCGTACCTCGGCAAGGACATCGACAGGGGCAACACCCTACTCTCTGGTGTATGGCACGGAGGCAGTCTTACCCATCAAAGTCCAGACACCCTCTCTCCGGATTATGAAGGATGCGAGTTTGAACGAAGAGGACTGGATCCAGACCCGGCTTGACCAGCTGAATTTAATCGATGAAAAGAGACTTACTGCTATTTGTCATGGTCGACGTATCAAAAGCGAATGATCAAGGCTTTTAACAAGAAAGTCAGACATCAAGAATATTAAGTCGGGGATCTGTTGATCAAACGCATCATTTTGCCGCAAGGTGATCCCAGGGGAAAATGGACCCCCACATACGAAGGGCCATTTATGGTTAAGAACATTTTCTCGGGAGGAGCTATGATTCTAACCACCATAGATGGTGACGACTGATCGCACTAAATCGCACTATGTTTCTGACTCAAATATCACATGTTTTCCTTAGTTTTTATTATCATTTTCTCGTATTATGTTCCTTTTTCCTTTGTTTTCAGGATTCTTGTCATTTCAGAGCCTTCTGTGAAGAAACGAGCCAAAACGCCCAGAAATTAGGGTTTTTCAAGATATTTTGCACTTATGGCGTTCAGCACCGCGCTGGCTACAGGAAACGCGATGACATGGCCCACTTTCACCCAGAGATCAACTGCCACGTTCCCATGATGTGGCGGTTCCAGGCGCCGCGCCCGCGGCCACCCTCACCGCGCCCGCGGCCTTCACAAAAAGGCTCCCGCTCAAAAGAAGTTAAGGGGCATGCTGGTCCTTACGCACCTCAAAGTTCCTCTATAAATAGCCTTCGATTCTCATTCTTTAGTTTCATCCAAGCTTAGTACAATCTTAAGCCATATACTATCAGTTTCTGTAAAGTGATAATCTCTTCACATCGGGGAGTTATTGCGGTGTAGATTGAGTTGTAATCGAGTCTTGGAGCACTTTGGTTGAAGTTCATCATACCGGCCTTACTTTTCCGTAGATTTGTATCAGATTCAAGTCTCCGACCGGAGCAAGGTTCTAATTTATTGCATTTCTTTATTTAAATGCTCTTACCATAGTCTACACGTTTTATAGACTTTAAATGCTCTTACCATAGTCTACACGTTTTATAGACTTTAAATGCTCTTACCATAGTCTACACGTTTTATAGACTTTAAATGCTCTTACCATAGTCTACACGTTTTATAGACTTTAAATGCTCTTACCATAGTCTACACGTTTTATAGACTTTAAATGCTCTTACCATAGTCTACATGTTTTATAGACTCGCACTTATTATGTCTGGCTAAACTATAAAGGTTAGGATGTAATGATTGTCATCGTGGTTGTGTTCCAATTATCATGCTAGTGAAAATACTCTGGGGATGTTTTGCTTCTAACTTAAGTCAATTGTGTTTTAATGTTTATTGGGTAAGATCGAAAGCCGTCCAAACTAATGATACGACTTGATTATTATTTAACCAAACAAAAAGAGCGACAGCCGTTGATTGGTTAAATAGGAATCATTGACCTTTTTAGAAAACGATTTTGAAACTATTTTCGGACGCGTTTGTAGGTTTGAAATCTGACTCTTGGTCAAAAGCCAAAAGTCTCTTTAAGTTAATCTTTCCGAGTAAGATCACTTTTCTGTTAAGTCAAAACTATCAATTTCTTAAAAATAGGTTTACCTCTTTAACGCGGAAGGCACCCTTTATATGTGACAATAAAGGAATTTAATTTAAAGAGTAAACTCGGTTCTTAGTAGTCAAAAGCTACAAGTTCCCGTTAAACTGATTCTTTGCTATCAATAGAAAATACTGCCCCACAAGTAGGTTCATCTACGCATGACCGGACCAATATCTGATTACATGATTTACATTCCAACCTGTCTTTTAAACTGTTATTTCCCTCGCTCATTTACTTTGTGCACTGCACTCACATCAATATCCTTATTCGCCTTAGATAAGCACCTTAGCAATAGAGTTGATAGATTGACAATTGGTCTCTGTGGTTCGATAATCTTATATATTACTTCGATAGGCTGTACACTTGCAGTACTACATTTAGGCTATACGTTACAGATTAAACCCCATCAAGTTTTTGGCGCCGTTGCCGGGGACCAACTTCGTCAAATTTCGTACCCTATTGTTATCCCGTTTAGACTAAGGCTATTCTAGCCGGTAGATGCGTAGAAATCGTAGCACCGGCAACCTAATAGATCCTTTAGTAGAACCTGAACGTTACGCTCGTGCCCGTCTTTTTATTCGCAAGATAAGAAGAGCTATGGCAGAAGATCGTAACCAAAGACCGCTCAAGGAATTCGCCCAACCATCTAACGAGGAACCTAGTTCTAGTATAGTAAACCCTGCTATAACTACCAACAACTTTGAACTAAAGCCCTCGTTACTACAATTAGTACAACAAAACCAATTCGCTGGTCTCGCTACCGAGAACCCGAATCAACATTTAAAGGTATTTATCCAGTTAGCTGACACCCTTAAGGCAAATGGAGCCACGCCCGAAGCTATCCGATTAAGACTATTTCCTTTTTCCCTTAGAGGTAAAGCTCACGACTGGTTAGACGCCCTTCCAACTAACTCAATAACAACTTGGGAAGACCTTAGGAGAGCTTTTCTTGCGAGGTATTTTCCACCAAGCAAGACCGCTGTTCTTAGGAACCTGATCACTTGTTTCACCCAAAACCAAGGCGAATCACTTTTTGATGCCTGGGAGAGATATAAAGAACTTTTAAGAGCCTGTCCGCACCATGGCCTAGAGCAATGGTTAATCATACATACCTTCTATAATGGACTCCATTACAACACAAAGATGTCCATAGACGCTGCCGCTGGCGGAGCGTTGATGAACAAACCTTACCCTGACGCTTGTGCCCTAATAGAGGACATGGCCCAAAACCACGCCCAATGGGGATTAGAACGAGCGACAGTAGAGAAAAAGGAGAGCCATGGAGGAAAGCATGAGGTAAGTTGCATGGACATGATCAATGCCAAGATGGATGCCCTAGCCTTGAGAGTCGAGAACATGTCTCAAAACCCAACCACAGTAGCAGCAATCCAATCGGAGTGCGAACTCTGTGGAACTCAAGGACATCAAACCGTTGACTGTAACCTTTTGAACGAATCAAGCTCAGACCAAGTTAACTATACTCAAGGGAACCCTTTCTCGAATACCTACAATCCTGGATGGAGGAACCACCCGAATTTCTCTTACAAAAACAACAACCCTATCCAAAATCCCGGACCTTCGAGACCTCAAGGATTCCAAACGCAAAAACAAAACCAACCTATGCAAATAGTACCCCCAAGACCAAACCTTAAAGAAACCATAGACACCTTTATTCAAGCTCAAACCCAGCAAAATAAGGAGTTTATGAACCAACATATTCACACGAACGAACTGGTTACTCAACTAGCAACCAAGTTTGACCAGATAATAACCCACACCAAAATGCTTGAGACTCAGATTTCCCAAGTAGCACAAAACACCTCTGTACAAGTTGCACCTGGAGGACAATTCCCTGGACAAACTCAACCAAATCCAAAAGGCCAAGCAAATTCTATCACACTAAGAAGTGGAACCGCTTATGAAGGACCTAGAAATCCTGACTTAAGCACATCAGAAAAACCTATGGAAGATGCTACGCCCAAAGACCAGGTGGAGGAACCAGAGAAACCAGGAAAGCAATCAAAACCAGAAGTAGAGAAAAACACTCAACAACCTTATAAACCACCTATTCCATTCCCACAGAGGCTGAAAAACACCAAAGTAGAAAACCAGTACCAAAAGTTTATTAAGGTAATAGAGAAACTCCATGTTGAGATTCCTTTTACTGAAGCTATAACCCAGATACCATCATATGCTAAGTTTCTGAAAGATATTTTGACCAATAAACGACGACTCGATGATCCCAAGCCTTTAGAATGTCATTTTATATCCGAAAATAAACTCGCCAAGAAAGATAAAGACCCTGGAAGTTTTTCTATCCCTTGCATCCTAGGTAACCATATGATAGACAAAGCATTTTTAGACCTAGGAGCAAGTGTAAGTCTGATGCCTCTGGCCGTCTGTAAAAGGTTAAAATTAGGAGAACTTCAACCTACTAAGATGTCCTTACAACTAGCTGATAGATCTGTCAAATATCCCATGGGTATTTTAGAAGACATACCTGTCAAGATTGGTCAGTTGTACATTCCGACCGACTTCGTCGTAATGGATATCAAAGAAGATGAAGACATCCCAATCCTCTTAGGAAGACCCTTCCTATCGACCGCCGGAGCTATAATAGATGTTAAGAAAGGGAAACTGACTTTCGAGGTAGGAGATGAAAAGATTGAGTTCATTTTATCAAAATTTCTAATGGCACCAGTGATAGGAGATGCGTGTTATGCCATCGACATCATTGATGAATGTGTAAATGAGCTCGAACAAAACGAATTATTAACCAAATTACCATCAACCCCTATTTTAGAGGATGGCGGATTTGAGAGTATCGAACCATACATTGACGACAACCTTTTCGAATGCTTAGCTCTTACCCATGACCTTATGCCACGTACTGAGAAAACCACTATAGAACTTAAGGAACTACCCAAGAATCTAAGATATGAGTTTTTGGATGAGGAGATGAATAGACCTGTTATAATTAGCGCCACTCTAAACCAAATAGAAACAAATCAACTATTAGATACCTTGCGAAAATATCCCTCAGCTTTAGGGTATAAAGTTTCAGATTTAAGAGGTATAAGCCCATCCGTATGCATGCATCGGATTATGCTAGAAGAAGATTCAAAACCCTCAAGAGAACATCAAAGAAGAATAAACCCTATCATGAGTGATGTAGTCAAGAAAGAAGTTCTTAAGTTATTAGAGGCTGGTATCATATACCAAATTTCGGATAGTGAATGGGTAAGCCCAGTCCATGTGGTACCCAAGAAAGGAGGTATCACTGTTCTAAAAAATGAGAAAGGTGAGCATGTGGCAAAACGTACAGAAGGAGGATGGCGAATGTGTATAGATTACAGAAGGTTGAATAAGGCAACAAGAAAAGACCATTTCCCTCTCCCATTTATAGATCAGATGCTTGAACGTCTAGCAAGACACTCATGTTTCTGCTATCTTGATGGATATTCGGGATTTTTCCAAATCCCTATTCACCCAGAGGACCAAGAAAAAACCACATTTACCTGCCCTTATGGAACATTCGCTTATAGACGAATGCCCTTTGGACTCTGTAATGCACCTGCCACTTTCCAACGTTGTATGATGTCAATTTTCGCAGACTACCTAGATGGAATTATGGAAGTATTTATGGACGATTTTTCAGTGTGTGGGTTTGATTTCAAAAACTGCCTCTCGAACTTGGAGAAAATCTTAAAAAGATGTGTGGAAGTAAACCTTGTGTTGAATTGGGAAAAGTGCCACTTTATGGTAAGTGAAGGGATAGTCTTGGGACACATTATTTCTGAAAGAGGTATAGAAGTCGATAAGGCCAAGATAGAAGTTATAGAAAACTTAAACCCACCTAAGACCGTTAGGGAAATAAGAAGTTTCCTAGGACATGCCGGGTTCTACCGACGTTTCATCAGGAATTTTTCCGCAATAACAAAACCTTTAACTAACTTATTGATGAAGGATGTCGAGTTTGAATTCGACCAAAAATGTCTTGAGGCCTTTGAAGTTTTAAAGCAAGCTCTTATTTCAGCACCTATCATAAGACCACCTGATTGGACACAACCCTTTGAAATCATGTGCGATGCTAGTGATTTTGCTGTAGGAGCTGTACTAGGGCAAAGAGAAGACAAAAAACTGCATGCAATTTACTACGCTAGTAGAACACTAGACGCCGCCCAGCTAAATTATACAACCACAGAAAAAGAATTGCTAGCCGTAGTTTTTGCTATTGATAAATTTCGATCTTATTTGGTGGGAGCAAAAATAATAGTATACACAGATCATGCAGCAATCCGGTACTTGTTAAGTAAGAAAGATGCTAAGCCTAGATTGCTCAGATGGGTACTTTTACTCCAAGAATTTGACTTGGATATTAAGGATAAAAAAGGAGCTGAAAACTTAGTAGCTGATCATCTCTCCAGGTTAGAACACCTTAAGCCTGAACTTATACCTATAGACGATCACTCTACTTATGAAAGATTAATAGCTGGGATAAACTTAACTGAAGAAGAGACCTATGAGGAAATCTCAACCATGAACAACATACCATGGTACGCAGATATTGTAAATTATCTAGCCGCTGATATCATACCCCCCGACTTAAGCTACCAACAGAAGAAGAAGTTTTTCAGAGATGTTAAACACTTCTTTTGGGATGAACCCCTCCTATTCAAAAGAGGAATAGATAATATATTCCGACGATGTGTGCCGGAGGAAGAAGTAGGCAATGTCATTAAACATTGTCATGCTTCACCTTATGGTGGACATGCAAGCACGTCTAAAACATGCGCCAAAATATTTCAAGCAGGTTTTTATTGGCCTACTGTATGGCGCGATGTCCACACTTACATTACAAAATGTGACCGATGCCAACGCACTGGGAACATCTCAAGACGTGATGAAATGCCTTTAAGAAACATCCAAGAAGTGGAAATATTTGATGTCTGGGGTATTGATTTCATGGGACCTTTTCCTTCCTCAATGGGTAATAAGTATATCCTAGTAGCTGTCGATTATGTCTCAAAGTGGATCGAAGCTGTTGCATCACCCACAAACGATACCAAGGTAGTTATCAAACTGTTTAAGAATATTATTTTTCCTAGGTTTGGAACCCCGAGGTTAGTCATAAGTGATGGAGGATCGCATTTTATATCTAAGATATTTGACAAGCTTCTAAGCAAATACGGAGTAAAACATAGAGTAGCATCACCATATCACCCGCAAACCAGTGGCCAAGTAGAGGTATCGAATAGGGAGATTAAGCAGATCCTAGAAAAAACCGTATCATTATCCAGAAAAGACTGGTCTGGAAAACTTAAAGACGCCTTATGGGCTTATAGAACGGCTTATAAAACCCCTATTGGAACAACTCCTTATCAATTGGTTTATGGAAAGTCCTGTCATTTACCCTTCGAATTAGAACATAAAGCCTATTGGGCCATTAAATCCTTGAATCTAGATTACCTGAAAGCCGGAGAAAAACGTATCCTGGACATTCACAAGCTAGAAGAGCTTCGCTTGAATTCCTATGAGAATGCCATCATATATAAGGAAAGAACCAAAATGTGGCATGATAAAAAAATCATCAAGAAAGATTTCAACATTGGTGATCCTGTTCTCCTATTTAACTCAAGGTTACGACTTTTTCCTGGTAAGCTTCGTTCAAGATGGACAGGTCCATTGGAAGTGTCAAAAGTTCTAAAGTCTGGAGCAGTAGAAATCAAAAACAATTCATGCGCTCCATTTGTGGTAAATGGACAAAGACTGAAGCTCTACAAAGGAGGCGATTTGCCTGTTGACTACTCTAGTCATATTCTTATAGACCCACCAATACCCACATAAAGTAAGATCTAATCGTCAAGCTAAATGACGTTAAACAAGCGCTGCATGGGAGGCAACCCATGGTTTATTTTTCATTTTATTTTATTTTAGTAATTTATATATTTTATCTGGACTAATTTCTTGTGTTTATATTTTCAGGATGCATTACCCCGATGGTATGGTTGTGATTTTCAGAGATGAAGCGCAAAAGGCCCGATTTGCTACCTTATCTGCTAGACCTATGGTACCCACTAGGTACCCCGATCAGAGCTACATGGAGGCACTCGGGATTGAGCCAAGTATTCGGTATCTATGCAACCAACTTAGCTGGGATTCTTATGCCGATGATGTCCACAAAACCTACAGGAACCTTACTCTGGAGTTTCTTAGCTCTATGGACTATAATCCACGAGTGGGTGAAGGAGATGAGCGAGGACGCCTGAGTTTCAGATTGTTTGGCACCGAGTATACCCTGACCACCAAAGAATTTGGGGATTTGCTTGGTTTCCAAACTGGACCGACCGCTATAACTGAGTTCCCGTTGAGTTGCTACATGGACAGAGACATTGACAAATTTTGGCAGGACATTACTGATAGAGCCAGTCTTGACCCCTCTACCCAGCTGTCCCGGAAGATCCATAACCCGGCCTTCCGATACTTCGAGATGATCCTATGCCACACTTTCTTTGGGAGGAGTTACTGTGACCACTTGGTCACCGCTGAGGAGATCCTTTTCCTATACTGTGCTAGTCAGTCCAGACCTATAGCTAGTGGAAGTTTTCTGATAGAGAGCCTCGAGCAGACTGCTCGATCCGCTGTAGGGCTCATTCATTCCGGAGGGAATGTGACACAGATAGCTTCTGCTTTGGGTTTAGGCAGTATGATAGCACAGCTGACCCCATATTGTGGATATACTTTTCTGGATTTAGACTTTTGCATGGATCGTGGATTCATGAGGAGGGCCTCTTTCCACCCATATCGGTACAGATTGCTTATCAATGACCAGACAGTTTACACCTTCACCATGCCAGACCCTCAGATGACTTGTGTTTCCAACTCTGCTAATTGGAACTATTCTGTAGAAGGTTGGGGTGAGATATCAGAGTACACTCCAGAATACACTCCTGCTTCCGAAGATCTCACTCCAGAGTACACTCTTGCTTCCGAAGATCCCACTCAGGACTACACACCTGCTTCCGAGGACTCCGCTCCGGATCACACATCCCGACCCGAGGTTACACACACTACTGTACTTACTAATAACCTCAGCTTGCAGGAACCTGATATTCGCACTCTATTGACTGCTATGCGCACTGAGATAACCACTCTCCGCAATGAGGTGGCTGACCTTCATTTGCAGTTGGAAGTGAATGATGTTACCTTTGCTGGTGAGTTAGATGAATTAGCTCACGAGGTGGCAGAGATTCGACGCCAGCTGACTGAGCTGCGTGGCCCAGGCACTCCTGCAGAGCATCCTACCGGTTGGCAATAGATCTTTATTGTTCACAAGATATCTAGTTTCAGTATTATTAGTATTATGTTGATTTCCTTTTCAGACTCATTTTTATTTTTGCATTATCTGTTTCCTAAGTTGTTAATATTTATTTTGATGACCCAATGTCCGTACCTATATCTATATATATATGCATATGTTTTATTTATTTACTAATGTTTTTGTTTTTCTAGGTCACCATAGTTTTAATATAAAAATAAAATAAATAAACATGTGTATATGTATTCACGTACATATATGCACATTTATAAGAAAAATAGGTACACCTCCAGAAATTGAAGATAATGGCGAGGAAGAAAAAGCCCAATGGAAAGAAAGCCAGGCCAGCCCAACTGACCTCGACCTCACCGCGCCCGCGGTAGGCCCTGCCGCGCCCGCGGTGACGCAACGGTCACCTAACGGCTAGTAGCTCGTTTTCCCCCATTTTACCACTTTTTTCATTCCCAATCCCATTTTCTTCCATTTTTAACCCACTTTATTACCCATACTAACCCACTACATTTATTTCCATTATTTTCATCATAAATATTTACAACCACCATTTTCTTTCTTCCCTTCCTATAAATACCCCCTACTATATCATTTTCTTCCTCACACCTTCATTACTTCTACATCCCATTCTTTCTCTCTTTTTACCCACAAGAAAATCCTATGGAATATCACGGTTACATTTTACGTGGTGGTCAAGCCGGAGAAAGGCAACTAAAGCGGCTTGAAAAATTGCTGACAACACCAATACACTCTACCAGGTATATCGATGAAAACTGTCTATATTCATTAGGTATATACCATAGTGTATTCTTCCTTCTAGATAAAATAGGTATGCATGATATTTTTGCTACTCAAGCACCAACCTACCCTAGGCTGACGTTCGAGTTTTTAAGTTCTTTAATTTATAACGTCTCCCCTAACACTGCTAGCACCGTAGGTGGAGTCAAATTTAGAATGTTTAATGTCGAATATGATTACTCCACTGACGGTCTAGCCGCCATGTTAGGATTGCCTTATGGGGATGGTGCCATTTGTGAAGCACCTTTAGACACGGATTGGGCATTTGAAGCATTTTGGGCCAGAATTACTAAACAAAATGCAACATCTTTTGATGGCCTTCTTGCTTCTCACATCCACAATCCTGCCCTTCGTGTCTTTAGATTTCTTTTAGCATCCACCATCTTTGCTCGGGAAAACCCAAACAAGGTGAATGCTAAAGAATTAATTATCATGCAGAGCTGCCTCACAGACACCAAAGTTAATCCCGTTCCATTCATGATTGCCCACATGCACCATGTTTTAAGAAAAGGTGGGCCGATTTCCTTTGGTGGACTGATTACCACTATTGCCCGTGCCATAGGATTGGATACGGAACTTGCCACCCTAGAACCACTTCCTCCTCGGATTGCAAATCTTAAATTTTTCAGGGATATGCGTTTATGCAAGACGAGGAAGGAAGGTGGTTACTTCCTCATGGTTGGAGGTGCTGCTGTACCCAGTGTTGTTATGCCTTGCACCCGTCGTACTGATATTCGATTTGAGCGTAACTGGACCTACGATCTCAACGCTCCTGCTTTTATTGGTCCGTTGCCCCCAAATCTACCTTTAAATGAGGGTAACAACACTGATGATGAGTACGATTTCCAAGCAGAGGAACCACCCCATTTTTCACCTCCACACACGGCACCTTCTACCTCTAACCCACATGCAGGTACAGCTCCTAGCTTCCATGTCACTGAGGACATGTGGCGTGAGCATATGGCCCGAGAGGCCCAGAGGGACACCCTCCTTGCTACCTTGCAGCAACAGGCGGCCGACAACATGGCCTTCATGCAAACGTCCCAAGAACAAAATGCTAGCTCTTTGCGCACTATTATGGAAAGTCAGCTGGCTTTCCAGAGATAACAGCACCTACACCAGACCACATACGCTCGTCACTTCCAATTGATGGAGGCAACCCAAGGCACCCTCATTGGTCGGACCCAAGAGCTACAAGCGGCAAATGCCGCCTTGTCAGAGAGACTGAAGCAGCTTGTTTTGGACCGAGATAGCCGCCGTCGCAGCCGTAGCCGCCGTTCCGGTCGTACCAACCAGGATGGTGAAGGTCTTAGTGGCCCCCACTAGTGTTTTCAGGTACCTCCTCCTACCTTATTTTGGAACATTGAGGACAATGTCTGATTTAAGTGTGGGAGGAGCATTTATCGCTTTTATTTCCCATTTTCGCTTTTATTTATCGCTTTTATTTTCCGTTTTTCCTGCTTTTATTTCCCTTCCGCATTTTTCCTTTTTTATATTCGTAGTTAATAAAATGCATGTGATAGGCGAGTCTTTCTGCGTAGTGTACCCTTTCATTTCCCCCACCTTTTAGCCTTACAAAAATTTTTTTTTTTTCAAAGATTTATGGTTGTTTTTAAGGATTTGGGCTATGAGACAGGTCCTAGATAGGGTCTGTTTCTCGGACACTCACTTTTTGAAAAATTCGTTATCATTTTTACACCATAAACCTTTTTGAATATTTAGATTAGATCCTTTCTCCCCAATATGCTATGATTTTGAATAAAACTGTACAAATAGGTCTTCAAGTAGTTTATCTTAGCAGTCAGCTCCGGCCTAAGCATGCTCTAAGTGTGGGATCGATGAATATAAGTGGATGATCTCTATTTTTGCCTTAAAAGCTACAAAATAAAGTATGAATACGACTACGAGTTGGGTGATCCTCACAAAGATTACTTAACTCAAGAAAGTTGTAAGCACTAACAAAAACAAAGAAAAAATATATATAAGGCATATCTGTTGTAGTTGGTTCAGAGGTATCTGGTGCTGAACTTGGTAGGGCGGACTACGGTCCGATCCCCCGCAACTGCAAATGGGTAAAATAAAAAGGGATTAAACCAACTCTTGTACCAGAATCCCATCACTTGAGATCAGAGTCACTAACCGGTCACTACACCATGAGTATGTACGGATAACGGGCTTAATGTGATTGCGCCTGAATGAAAAAGGACCTCGTAAAAAAGGGAAGTCTTAGCATAGTAAGGATATTAGGATCGATCTGTATACTTATGAGGTTTATGTCCGCATTTCTGCGAGTAGTGTAATTACGATACCTTTGATTCAGATCGTCAGTACCTGACGACACACCCTTACTCGGACTTAGAAGCCCTCTTTGCCCAAAACCTGTATACACCATAATTTTCTTTCATCTACTTTTAAGAGTTGTTGCTTGAGGACAAGCAAAGGTCTAAGCGTGGGAGGATTTGATCGCACTAAATCGCACTATGTTTCTGACTCAAATATCACATGTTTTCCTTAGTTTTTATTGTCATTTTCTCGTATTATGTTCCTTTTTCCTTTGTTTTCAGGATTCTTGTCATTTCAGAGCCTTCTGTGAAGAAACGAGCCAAAACGCCCAGAAATTAGGGTTTTTCAAGATATTTTGCACTTATGGCGTTCAGCACCGCGCTGGCTACAGGAAACGCGATGACATGGCCCACTTTCACCCAGAGATCAACTGCCACGTTCCCATGATGTGGCGGTTCCAGGCGCCGCGCCTGCGGCCACCCTCACCGCGCCCGCGGCCT
This sequence comes from Vicia faba, assembly GCA_948472305.1. Classification (NCBI taxonomy): domain Eukaryota; kingdom Viridiplantae; phylum Streptophyta; class Magnoliopsida; order Fabales; family Fabaceae; genus Vicia; species Vicia faba. The sequence continues at coordinate 574,118,034 of OX451737.1, read as the reverse complement.
TCACAAAAAGGCTCCCGCTCAAAAGAAGTTAAGGGGCATGCTGGTCCTTACGCACCTCAAAGTTCCTCTATAAATAGCCTTCGATTCTCATTCTTTAGTTTCATCCAAGCTTAGTACAATCTTAAGCCATATACTATCAGTTTCTGTAAAGTGATAATCTCTTCACATCGGGGAGTTATTGCGGTGTAGATTGAGTTGTAATCGAGTCTTGGAGCACTTTGGTTGAAGTTCATCATACCGGCCTTACTTTTCCGTAGATTTGTATCAGATTCAAGTCTCCGACCGGAGCAAGGTTCTAATTTATTGCATTTCTTTATTTAAATGCTCTTACCATAGTCTACACGTTTTATAGACTTTAAATGCTCTTACCATAGTCTACACGTTTTATAGACTTTAAATGCTCTTACCATAGTCTACACGTTTTATAGACTTTAAATGCTCTTACCATAGTCTACACGTTTTATAGACTTTAAATGCTCTTACCATAGTCTACACGTTTTATAGACTTTAAATGCTCTTACCATAGTCTACATGTTTTATAGACTCGCACTTATTATGTCTGGCTAAACTATAAAGGTTAGGATGTAATGATTGTCATCGTGGTTGTGTTCCAATTATCATGCTAGTGAAAATACTCTGGGGATGTTTTGCTTCTAACTTAAGTCAATTGTGTTTTAATGTTTATTGGGTAAGATCGAAAGCCGTCCAAACTAATGATACGACTTGATTATTATTTAACCAAACAAAAAGAGCGACAGCCGTTGATTGGTTAAATAGGAATCATTGACCTTTTTAGAAAACGATTTTGAAACTATTTTCGGACGCGTTTGTAGGTTTGAAATCTGACTCTTGGTCAAAAGCCAAAAGTCTCTTTAAGTTAATCTTTCCGAGTAAGATCACTTTTCTGTTAAGTCAAAACTATCAATTTCTTAAAAATAGGTTTACCTCTTTAACGCGGAAGGCACCCTTTATATGTGACAATAAAGGAATTTAATTTAAAGAGTAAACTCGGTTCTTAGTAGTCAAAAGCTACAAGTTCCCGTTAAACTGATTCTTTGCTATCAATAGAAAATACTGCCCCATAAGTAGGTTCATCTACGCATGACCGGACCAATATCTGATTACATGATTTACATTCCAACCTGTCTTTTAAACTGTTATTTCCCTCGCTCATTTACTTTGTGCACTGCACTCACATCAATATCCTTATTCGCCTTAGATAAGCACCTTAGCAATAGAGTTGATAGATTGACAATTGGTCTCTGTGGTTCGATAATCTTATATATTACTTTGATAGGCTGTACACTTGCAGTACTACATTTAGGCTATACGTTACAGATTAAACCCCATCAACGACCTTCCTCACCCCGCCAATGCAGACATAGTAAAAAGATACTACGCATGATAAAAGACCTGCTAGGTTGATTAGCCTAGGCAAAAATAAGGGCTTCCCGGCGAACCAAAAGGGTTCGGGCAAAAGTAAGGAATGAAAATGAAAAAAAAATTGTACACCCGGCTAGTCGAAAACCTGAAAAGGCGGCTTGGGCAAAAAAGGGTATCCCGGTGGATTGAAAACCCGAAAGGGCGGTCTAGGAAAAAATTAGAGATTGAAGCGTAACACTATGTCTCATTGGATCATCTTACAAACAGACTTCAGTATCGACTATCAAGCTCGGACGACGCCAATCAATCTGATCTACCTTCGACCAAGTAGCAAAGTGATGAGACGCTCGAAGATATAAAGGCAATAGCAGAGTTGGAACCCAATGGGATTGTTCACATAGCTGTTTTTCTTTCTTTTACACAAATTGTATAATTTTTGTTCCCTCAGCGGCGTTCTCTTACTAGGACGTCAGCCTCTTTGTACAAAACGCCTGTTATAGGCCAATTTCAAAAATCAATACAATACATTTTCACAAAAAATTTCAACTTGTTTTGCTTTTTCTGTTTTGTTTTTCAAGAACGTCCAATGGTTCATTTTCGATATATGCATTTGAAAGTAATTACTGCTCATAAATGTTTGCGAAACAAAAGACAATTACTTGTAATTCCAAGAACAGGGGCAAACAAGAAGTGTCCAAACATTACAGTTGCTCTACCCACTAGGTACATGGATAGAACCAGCTTGAGAATATAACTAAAGATACATACACTCCCCTCAGAGTAGGAAGTATCCGAAGATAGTGGTGTTAACTCTCCCCAAGCAGAATTTATCTACCACCAACAATAGAAGTTCACTATCAGCTGGGTTTATTGCTCCCACTGGCAAAAATTCAATCCCCGACAGAGTTCATCATCACCAGCAACGGTAATTCATCCCCAGCGGAGTGGTTTCTCCAAATCAGCGGAGCGTCCAGTAGAGTATCTCGCTTCCCCGCAGAGTCATTCTCCCGCAGGGTTATCCTCAAACAGAGTTCCTCCTAGAGGAATATTCTCAAGCAGAACAGACACAAGTCTCCAGCTAATCATCTTCGATCACTATCCACAGCGAGAACGAAGAACTCACCTCCTTATACTCTCCAGCAGAAGCCCGGGATTTATTCTCCCCAGCCGGAGAATACCGCAAGAACATTGCATATCCATACATTGTGGCATGCGCATATGCATCATACCGCACTATCTCATTTATTTTGAGAACATCATTACTCAATACATTTCATACATCATGACATTACATACGACTAACTCTTTACCTTTCAGGGAAAGATACCATCAAATTCTCACAAGGTTTTCTCTGGTTCAGTCAAATCGATACTAAGATTTCTACTTTCAGCTCAAGCTATGAAGTCCGGAAATTGACCGGATAATATCTTGATTTCTCCAAAATACTATGAAGCCTGGAATCGACCAGATAGTGGTACATCTTAAATTCAATCTTTGAAGCCCGGAAGTCAACCGAAAATAGCATAACCCTCAACAAGTTATTGTAAAGCCTGGAAATTGAGCAGATATCAATACAAGATACCATGAAGCCTGGAATCGAACAGATAATGGTATAAGACGCTGTGAAGACTGGATCACGACCAGATAGTAGCAAATAACACTGAAACCTGGGACACTACCAGATAACAATATAAGGTACTGCAAAGCTTGGAGTTCGACCAAATAGTAGTTAACTCGGCCAATTACTATGAAGCTCGGAAATCGATCGGATATTAGTATGCGTTAAATTCAAGTTGGAAGCCCGGATGCGACCGAATGACCACTCGATTCCTTCTGAAGCCTAGAGCATGACCAGATAAGAATTGAGAAATTGCAAAACCCGGAGCACGACCAGATAGCAAGACTAATCTCATCTCCCTGGTAAGTCATTGTAAAGCCTGGAGCACGACCAGATAGCAATCGATCTTATTTTTCTCAGCAAATTACTGTAAAGCCTGGAGCACGACCAGATAGCAGTTCACTTTCACCTCCTCGACTAAGAGATGATTCCCCAGTAGAATAACGGACAACTGAAGCTCCTAAAATTCTATTTCTCTCAAGACAGAGACCAGCATTCCCCAGCGAAGTCCTCCTCAACAACAGGTATACGGGCTCTCTCAAAGGAATCTCATATGCGATCGATATTTCTTCCAAATGGCATCTATAATCCCATTCCCGACATAGCAAGATGAGTACCACTTCATGCGAGTGCAAATTTCTGGGCACTCTAGTGTTCAATCATCTTCCACCTTCAGATCACGAAAGGCAGACAAGCCAATCTACATCCTCGGGTTTAAGAAGATTGAACAGGGGCAGCTGTTGTACCCCAAAATTTTCCCTCCCATATTTGGCAAAACATTTCAAGTGAGGTCCTCAAATTTCTCAAGGAAGCCCAAGAGTTGACCAGACAAACTCTCTCCTAAGGCAGTCTAGCCCAAATTAGGGTTTCATTTGGCATCAAGATGTTTGAGTCCAAAGGATCCCAAATTCTCACCATTGTCCTAATATTTTCTCAAGATCATCCATGTAAAGTTTCAAGCCTTGCAGAGGAAGTTTGCTCAGTCAATTGCTCAAAGGCCTGAAAATCGACTATGCTAGGGCAAAAGTCAACTGTGGTCCACATACAGTCAAACTTCAAGATTTTTGGTCAACATCCTCATTTTGAAGTATTATTCATCATTGGATCAATGTTTGGTCATGTTTCCTCAAGGATTGCTCACAATTCACCAAGACCCAAAAGTTGCTAAATTAGGGTTTTTTAGGAAAAGTCAACTCAACTTTGACCAAGCATAACTTTCTCATACTTTATCAAAAATGACCCATACAAAGCTCATTTTGAATAGGATGCAATTCCCTACAATTCATCTTCAGCTCCCAAGTTCAAAATATGCACTCACAAGAAGATATGAATTTGGACATTATAGGTCATTTTGAAAAGTCAACAAAAACACCTTTTATGTCAAAGCTTCATACATGAACATGGAAGACTCAATTGAGATGAGACAAAAAGGGATGCTTAGAGGACATCTTAGGATTTCTAAAAAGTCCAAGAACACATCTCTAAGGTCAAAATTGAAAGAGTTATGCATTGGTAAAGTTGACCCTTTTTTGCAAAATTGCCAAAAGTCAAATGTGGCCAAAATTGCATTTTTTGTCAAATGGGCCTAACTTTTTATGCTTGCACTGAGTTTGTAATGTGACCCACGACCCATGATCCCTTCCACTTGTCATTCTTTTATTTTTGTCATTTATTTTGATTTTATTTCAATTAAATCAAATAAAATCATGAAAATATCAAAAACTAATCAAAGCTTGAGATTTTGTGCATGTTTAGGTCTATTATACAGCTGGAGATGGAATCAAATCGTGCAAGGCTCATATGGATACAAAAAGATTGCATTTTGCTTGATTTGGAAATATTTTGTACAATGATTAAATCATGAATCAATAATCATAATTGGAGAGATTTGATACAAGTTTGCAACCCTAATTCATTCTAGGGTACATAAGGAACAAGTGCAGATCAGAAAACAAGGGATTGGAGGCGTGTAAAAGAGAGAGCAAGTTTCAAAAAATTCAAGAAAAGTGGCAAACTGATTTCCACGTTTTAGGCCAATTCAAAGCATTCTAGCCTTCCCAAACGTTTGCTGGACATCCCAGGAGCGTGTTTCAACCATTAACAAGCTTTCCCACGTTCAGAATTGCACTGTAAGGGTCACACGGTTCATCTCTTTTCTTGAATTCGCATATCTTAATTCTGGCATCTTTAACATTATTTATTAGCATATTCTTGATCCTTGAGTTATTTGCAAGCTATTGATTATATCCAATTGCGTTTTTACTGACTATACACCAAGATGCCATAGTTAGGGTTCTTGCTTTGTTTTTAGGGTTTTTCTGTACAGGAACAATTGGCCATGGATAATGGTACCATGATGCTCGTGAGGTTGCAACGAGTTGCTGGGTACCATTGGTTGTGATTTATCATGCTTGCATAAGATTTTGGAGATGCACAGGGTTGTACCTACGCCCAGCGTCCGTAGGTAAAAGTAGTTTGTCTAAAACGACAGAGGCGACGAAGGAGACGATGGCGTGGCGTGCTGTGAATGAGCACTTTGAATTGCGCGTGTTTTAAGAATTCACTTTTTGTTTTTACCATATAATAATTGTTGGTTATTTTTTATACAACTAAACCAGCTCAGCTGGCAAGCGTGCAGTGGATGAAGGTTCATGGACCTGGGTTCGATCCCCAGGTCCCAACAATGTTGCATATTATTTTTCCTTGTATAATTAGGTATACAGGCGTCCCATAAGTCCACCATACATCCTCAATATCCAACCATTCCATCCATCAACAAGCCAGATCCAAGCCTCCTTCAGTGAGGGTCCACCGTGTGCATAGGTCAAGCGTGCACACAAGATTGAAAAAGTCAAAGCAAGCCAGGAGTTATTGGGCTCAGAATTGCAAGTCTCACCCCCCTTCTACTAGCATAACACCAGGCCCTTTTCTCTTTCTTTTCTCTAATTTGTTTTTTAATTTAATTTGTTTAAATTATTTTCTAACCAAAATTAATTTCTTTTTTCACAAAAATCATAAAATCAAATTTCACAAATTTAGATTTAGGTTTTTTTATTATTTTATCAAATTTAATTTAATATTAATTTAATTTAGGATTAATTCTAACTTTTTTCATATATTTAAAATCAATTAGAAAAATTAGGTTTAGCATGTGATTTAATTCCTACTTCTTTCTCAAATAAAACAAAAATACAAAAATAGGTCGATTTAATTATTTTTCTTAAATTTAAATTAATTAGAAATTAGGTTTTTTTTTTATTTATTCAATTAAACTTTATTTTTTTTAAATAATCAAAACAACCAAAAATGATTTCTTCTTGTAAATTACAATTAGGTAGTTGGGGTCAAAACCCTAATCTCTCGTTTTCGTTTCATCGTGCACGCTTATTATTTTTGCAATATTAATGTAACTGCTCACAGTATGTAATAGTTTAATTAGGATTTTATTTCTTTATCGTTTTACGGGTTTTTTTGGCTATGTAATTAATCCCTACCCCGAAGCCTTGTAATAGCGTAGTTTTTATTTCTCGCATTTTAATTCTCGCAAATATTAACTGTTAGATGTATGTTAATAGGATTGTATGACAAGATTGCATGATAATTTAAAACGGTTAGAAAACCCTAATGTGCAAAGATAATAACTGAAATCAAATCACTCGCACATGCGCACTCTTAGGGTATACTCTCACTTCGGTTGCCTTCGGTAAACGGTCATTAAGTATAGGGTGCCCTAGTGGTCGCCCTCCTGTCTAATAAAGATCGAAAGTCTCGTTCGGAAATGTTGCCTCGGAAATGTTGCCTCGAATATGATCTTAAGACATTAGGGTTATTACTAAGACGTCCTAACATTGCTTTAGTGATCGTACGTCTCTTACGAATTGACCCTTACAACTCCAACGACGGTGCTACCTATTTCTCAGTAGTAGGATAGCATTGTCTAAAGGAAATGAGAATAGAAACAATCCTTTTTCGAGTAGGTAGATGCTAGTAGGTACTTGCTCAAAATCAAACTTTTTAACACCAAACACTTTTTTCAAACAAAGTTTTCCAAAACAACTTCGTAACACTCTTGAAGACAGAAACAAGGGTTAAAACGAAGTAAAACAAAACTTTTTAAAACAAACACACACAAGCAATTTTAAAAGATGAGCAAGTACCTAAGAGCCCATGGAAAACCATGGATAGAAAGGGTGCTAACACCTTCCTTTTCTATAACTACCCCCCCGTACTCAAAAATCTCGAAAAAGGAATTTTTCTATGCTTTTTTCCTTTCCAGTTGGATAAAATAAAAGTCGATGGCGACTCTTGCTTACCGTGACATTTTACGAACACAAACGCAAAACACAAACCAGCATTTTCCAAAACAGTCGGTTCTGCCACCATATCACAGAATTGGCGACTCTGTTGGGGATCTAATAAGTGGGGTATACCTTAGGGGTTAGTTCATCATAAATTGCTTCTCTTGTTTGTTTTGGTTGCTTTAATTTTAAAGGTTTTGTTTGGGAGTTACTATAGATCCTAACTCAGATCTGGGGACACCTTTTAGGTAAGTAGCAATAAACTGTAAGGGAATTATACAGCGTAGACCGATACGGTTGAAGCAGTAGCTACGTTGATGTGGCACATTGGTTGGTACCGGTATCCCTTGTGGAGAAACGAGGAGAATACGGGGCTGCTATGTGTGTCGTTAAGCATTAACTGACCTTAGAACCTTTAATCGACCAACTTGGCCATTAGAAAGTAGTGAGATAGTCGGCCTCGGTATAAAGCTAAGAACTGGTTGATACTCGATGCTACACTCATTGAGACCATACTCTCGAGATAGTTTCGGCCGCAAGAAAAGATTGCGTAAGCTGAAACCATGACCGATAGAGGATGGTCAGTGATATTGAGAACCTCTAGAACCCGGTTACTTTTACTAGGACAGGTTAAAACCAACTGAACTTCAAGAGGGTAATACCTTTGACTTCATGCAAGCCTTAAACTTAAGGGCTTTTGTGTGACTTGTTTGCCTTTGCCATGTCTGTTATCTGCTATACCTGTTGTTTTTATCATGACATCATGCATCATAACATAGCATGCATACTTCATTATACTAACCATTTCAAAGACCAAGGGGATTTATCTTTGTTCTGCTTTGCAGATTATGGCTTTCGTGCGCAGAAACACCATCTGAGTTAACTTTATGCAAATACCTGCTCAACTTAAAGAGTTAGCCTCAAGAGTTTCTGAGATTTCTTCATTCATTAAGAGACATGGTCAGCTTCTTAGCCTGGTCACTTTAAAGTTTGGTGAGCAGATGATGAGTGTGTTTTTCCAGTTCTTTGATCCTATGCATCATTACTTCACCTTTCCAGATTATCAGCTGGTTCCCACTTTGGAAGAGTTTTCTCACTTATTGGGCATATCCATCCTTGAGAAGATGCCCTTCACAGGTATGGAAGAGACTCCTAGACCAGAAGACATTGCCTCAGCTCTGCATCTGAAACGGGCTGATGTAGTATCCAATTGGGAAACACGAAGCGGGGTCGAAGGGTTCTTAGCCAAATTTCTAATAGATCAGACTCAGCTATTCTGGGATAATTTGGACTTTCAGGCTTTCGAAGACATCTTGGCTCTCCTTATCTATGGTTGGGTTCTCTTCCCAAATTCGGATTCTTTTGTAGATGTGCATGTTGTCAAGATTTTTCTTTCTCGCAATCTTGTGCCTACTCTTCTAGGTGATATCTTGCATACCCTCTACACTCGTACCGTGTGAAGAAGAGGGACTCTTATGTGTTGCATGTCATTGTTGTCGAGGTGGTTTATTTCGCACCTCCCTAAGTCTATGCTGAAGAACGAAGAAGGTTTGGGATGGTCCTACAGAATAATGTCACTTGCCCATACAGACATTCTTTGGTGTTCCTGGGCTATGTAAGACACTGCTGTCATTAATTGTTGTGGGGGATACCCTAATGTCCCTTTGCTTGGAATCAGAGGGGGTATAACCTACAATCCTTGTTTAGCTTTGCGACAATTTGTTCGTTCTCGGAGAGACGGTCCCCATGAGCTACTTCTTGAGAATATTGCATTTGACTACAAGGAAGATGTTGATGAGCACCGCCGGAGGTTCATACGAGCTTGGGGCATGGTGAACAGATCTGACCCCCAAGAGTTGGGACCAAGGACTTCCCTTCCTATGCAGCCTTACCTCCAATGGGTCCGAGCTCATTCCCAGAAGCTTGGGATGCCTTATAAAGCCGTATTGCCAGTGATTGTAGAGCCCACTAATGAAGAAGGTGTTCCTTACACCGTTCTTTATCCTTACATGCCCACTGATCCTGGGGAATTGCAGAGGTCTTGGATTCAGCTGAAAGAGGAAAGGGATACTTACCGGGAGAAGTACCATGAGCAAGAAAGGAAGATTCTGAAGCTTACTAGGCAGCTCGAGGAAGAAAGAGTGATCAATGACTACGTCAGCACAAAGAGGAAACGTCCATGGGACTTTTGATTTTTCTTTTCTAGTTTTAGATTTGTTTCCCATTTACTTCTTTGTAACGCCCCGAAGGCATTGTTGAACCTTTTACAAGTTAATCTAATAAAGTTTGTTTGTTTTTGGTTTGCAAATTTAAATCTCCCAAAGTCTTTGAAATCATTACATACGCATCCCATTATCATGGACATCATTACAAGTACCATTACAGATTTCTCATCTCCTTCGTTGTTTATTTTAGCAGAAATGTCTTCTGATCAAGCCATCAAAGATCTTCAGCCACAGAACTCCCAGTTCCAAGAGATGTTCTTGAGCTTAGCTAAAGGGCGAGAGGATTTGAAGACTCTCATTTTGAAGGAGGAGAAGAAGAAGGTCGTTCTTCTGAGTATGGGCAAAAGGTTTGGGAATAGGTTGCAACAACAAGCTGATCTGATCTACTCATCCAAGGACAGGGAAAACCAAGAAGAATAAAAGGGCTCCAGTCCCGCAGTTTCTGATAATGATACTGATTTTGATGATGAGCAATATCCTCCTTCTGAGGATAGGTACAAGCAGCTAGAAGACCGGATGAGTGCTATGGAGATTCAGAAGATCCCTGGTTTGGACTTCGGAGAACTGGGACTGGTATCAGGAGTGGTGATCCCTCATAAGTTTAAAGCTCCGGTTTTTGCCAAGTACGATGGAGTATCCTGTCCAAAACTCCATCTCCGCTCGTATGTCAGGAAAATCCAACCCCACACTGCTGATAGAAATTTATGGGTGCATTTCTTTCAAGATAGTCTATCAAGGACTCGACTTGAATGGTTTTATCAATTGGACGGAGCTAATGTCCGAAACTGGGAAGACCTTACTGCTGCTTTTTACAGGCAGTATCAGTATAACATCGACCTTGCTCCCACTCGTACTCAGCTTCAGGGTATGTCAATGGGTGCAAGCGAAGGTTTTAAGGACTATGCTCAAAAGTGGAGATACTTGGCTGGAAGAGTCCAACCCCATTTGTCTGATAGGGAGTTGGTTGACATGTTTCTAGGGATTCTATCTGGTCCATTCTTCAATCATCTGATCGGTAGTTCGTTAGCTGGGTTTACTGAGTTGATCTTGACTGGGGAGAGAGTAGAAGCTAGTATCTGAAGTGGTAAAATACAGAAGGATACTTCATCAAGTGCAGTGAAGAAGCCTTTCACTGGTAAGAAAGAAGCTAGTGCAGTCTACGGCCCAAGGGGCCAAAGCAGACCTGAACACCGTCAAGCAGTGAATGCGGTTGTGATATCAAGACCCACAGTTGCTCCACAACGCAACAATCAACAAAGGGTGGAAAGACCACAAAGGCAGTACACTCGGCTCAATATGAACTTGTCTCAAATTCTACCATAATTATTGAAGACCAATCTGGTAACTCTGAGGGAAGCCCCGAAGAACCCCAACGCCACTTCTCCTCACTATAACCTGAATGCCTGCTGCACCTATCACTCTGAAAGTCCAAGTCATGATACAAACAATTGTTGGGCCTTGAAAAATAAGGTGCAAGATTTGATCGAAGCCAAAGAGATTGAGTTTGACGCTCCAGAGAAGTCCAACGTTATAACTGCTCCCATGCCCAAACATGGTCATGGAGTAAATGTTGTGGATGATGATTTATTTGTGACCTCTGTGGAAGAAATTTCTACTCCTTTGATGACAGTTAAGAAGAATTTGTTGTTAGCCGATTTATTTTTGGGCTATGGTGAAGGTTGCCACATACGTTCAATTCTGCCTGCTGGTTGCCACTTATTAAAATCAAGTGTTCAGCGCCTGATGGATAACAAAGAAATCATGTTCGAAAAGACTTTGATTTCGTTGGTTACAATTCAAGATGTTGCCGTCATAACCATTTCCGCAAATCCTTCCAAGGTTTCCTCGAGAAAGCCTATTAGGATTACACCCGTCCCAAGAATTGCTCCATTAATAATTACTGTCCCTGGTCCTATCCCATACACTTCAGATAAGGCTGTCCCTTGGCACTATGGTGCTGATGTGTATTACCATGGAGTTAAGCAAGACTTAAAAAGTGAGGAAGCTAATGTGGATGTCAGCATTATTATCGGGGCTAGCAAGGTCACTAGAAGTGGAAGACTCTTTTCTCCTGAGATTTCCTCTCCGACTGTTCACAAACCTGTTGTCATCCCACCTGCTAGTACATCGACTACTATCCCAGTTCCTATTCTAGTTATCACCCCTGTCGCCAAGCCATCTGCCACTCGGGGCAAAGAAATCACAGATGAGCCTGCCCGGACAGAGGCACTTAAGAATATCATTGTAGAAACCTCGAAACAAGAGATAGAAGAAATTTTGAAGAATATCAAGAAGAGCGACTACAACGTAGTCGAGCAGCTGGGGCAGACCCCGTCAAAAATCTCCATGTTGTCCTTGTTGTTATGCTCTGAAGCCCATGCGAAGGATCTAATTGCATTCCTCAAGACTGCGCATGTGCCGCAGGAAACTTTAGCCAATCAATTCAAAGACTGCGTAGCTAGCCTGACTGCCGACAACGGGTTGGGTTTCTCAGATGCAGATTTGACTGCTAAAAGAAGGAATCATAATGATGCTTTGCACGTCTCGATCGAGTGCAGGGGCACTACTATGGCCCATGTACTGGTGGATACCGGGTCCAAGTTGAATGTTCTGCCAAAGAAAGCATTAGACCGTCTGGATTGTGAAGATTTGATTCTGAAGCCGAGCAATATTGTGGTCAGGGCTTTCGACGGGTCAAAAAGGATGGTGCATGGGGAGGTGGACATCCCTGTTAAAGTTGGCTCTCAGACTTTTGGATCCACCTTCTATGTAATGGACATCAGACCATCGTATTCCTGCTTGCTGGGTCGTCCTTGGATTTATAAGGCTGGGGCAGTGACTTCAACGCTCCATCAAATGCTGAAATATCCGGTAAAAGGGAAAATTGTCACGGTACGGGGTGAAGAGGAGTATATGGTGAGTCATCTCAATTCCTTTCGCTACATGGAGATGGATGGGGAGTTCATAGAAACCCCTTGTCATAACTTCGAAGAGGTCCCCCAGACTTTGGCGTCAACTGAAGTTGCTACTGACAAACCTCCGATGAAGATGGCTTCTCTCAAGGATGTCAGGGCTGTAATCGAAGAAGGTGGGTGTACCAATTGGGGTCAGCTCCCTGTTTTCACGCACAAAACTGACAAATTTGGTTTGGGCTTTACTACAGGGGCTCAAAGGGCTGTTAGGCGTGCACAGATTGGAAGACCTCCTCTACACATCAGCAATCAGGGAGTTAATGCGATTGAAGACGGTGAAGAAGATTCAGATATCGACAGTTGGATCTACCCTACAACCAATGGTGGATTGAACAACTGGACGGCGAAGGACTTCATACCTATTTCTTTTATTCCACAGTAATTGACTTTTGTTTTAAGATTTGTAATAAACAGTTTGAAACTTTACGGCCTGGTGCCTTGCCCGAGGCACTTTGGCCTTGCTTATGAGGGCTTATTATTTGTCATTTTCATATATCATTAATAAAGCATTGGACGTTCTTGCATTATAAATTTTGCACTCCTTGTTTTTCTTTTCTGTCTTTCACTCTATTAAAACAGTTATTCTCTTACAGACACTCACGTATCATACTGCAGATCCATATCCACTCTGGATCCCATTGATAATAGTTCTGCTATTGCCGGTTATGACTTCGAAAATACGATCAACCAAGCTGAGGACGAAGGTGAGAATGATTGTGAGGTTCTTGGAGAACTTGCTAGGCTGTTACTACAGGAAGAAAGGGCCATACAGCCTCATGAAGAGCCAGTTGAATCAGTGAATTTGGGTACAGAGGAAAACAGGAAAGAGGTTAAGATAGGTGCAAACTTGGAGCCTAGTGTCAAGCAGCGATTGATACAAATGCTACGCGACTATGTTGAGATCTTCGCCTGGTCCTATGAAGACATGCTTGGTTTGGACACTGACATTGTGGTACACCGCCTGCCGACTAAAGAAGACTGTCCTCCGGTAAAGCAGAAGGTTCACTGTATGTGCCCTGAGATGTCTGAAAAAATCAAAGTTGAGGTCATGAAACAGTTCGACGCGGGATTTTTAGTTGTCACTTCTTATCCACAGTGGGTTGCCAACGTTGTTCCGGTGCCTAAGAAAGATGGTAAGTGTGATCGGTGGATCTGGAACTGACTGTTTAACGCTGGTTCGCGAAATGTCGCGGAAGCAAGAGTCGCCACCGTCTTTTATTTTCTCCAAATGGAAAGGACAAAAGCACAGAAAAATTCCTTAAAGAGATTGCTCTCGGTTCGGGAGGTAGGTTATAGAAAGGGAAGGTGTTAGCACCCTTTCTATCCATGGTTATCCATGGGCTCTTAGATACTTGCTCATTGTGTTTTCAAAAGTGGTTTGTTTGCTTTTCAACTGTGGGTTTTAAAAAGTTTCTTTGAAAATTCCAGTTCGACTCTTGTATCGGTCCTCAAGAGTGTTTGAAAAATTGCTTTCGAAAGCTTTTTGAAAAGGTGTCGGTGTGAAAAGTATTTTTGATTTGTTTTGAAATTTAGAGCAAGTATCTAGAGTCGTCTACCTACCCTAAGGAATTCGTCTGTGTAAATGTCCTTTAAGGTAATGCCATCCCACCATTGAGAGGTAGGTAGCACCACCGTTGGAGGTGTTCGGGTCAATTAGAGGTTCGGGACATGGTGATCACCAGAGCAATAGGAAGACACCTTAGAAGCTACCCTCATGCCAGGTTCCCGGATCATGAGGACTTACTAAGACATCCTCTACTCGACGATCACCTTTCGAGGCAAGGCAACAGTGAGGCGTACCCTAGGGGTGGTGTGTGATTTGTGTGTCATGTTCAGTTATCTTGTCTTATTCATGTCAAGGTGATCTATGCGTTTGTTTTTATTTTAGGCCATTCATTCTTGCATGCATTTATTTAACAGTTAAAAAGTGCGAGAAAGGTAAAGTTCTAAACTATTACAAAAGGCGCGGGTCCACATCGCCAAAATTTCCAGGACCCGATTTGACAGAAAGTAAATAAATAAAGTAAAGTGCAAAAGATAAATATTTACATGGCTTTGGGAGAGGTACATAAATAATTAAAAGAAACGAGATAAAGGTGCGAATTGAATTAAAATTAGAAACGAGGGCGTTGAACCCTTTTAACGAAATTAAATTAAATGATTAAATTAATTAAAATTAAAATGAAAGGAAGTTATTTTTTGGTATTTTTTCGATTTTATGATCTTTATGAAATTGAATTAAATTGAGAAATTAATCCTAATTCTAATTGTTTTTTTTAGTTTATTATTAAAAAATATTAAAGTTAAACCTAAGTTAACCTAATTAATTACATGGTAATTTAATTACAAAATAAATAATTTTTAATTATTAGTGAGAAAAAAAAGGAAGAAAAAAAAGAATAAAAAGATTTGAAACCCTAATTCTATCAATTTTTAAGTTTTATTGAAAAATATTAAAGTTAACCCTAGATTAAAACTAATTAATTAACAAAGGTTTTATTTACAAAATATTAAAAAATTAAATAAAATATTTATTTTTGCCTTTTTCTGATTTTATATTGTTTTTTTATGTTTTTTTATGAAAATATTAAATTAATTAAAAACAATAATTGAAATAAATAAAAAGAATGAAAAGAATGTAAAAAGCTTGCAAACCTAGGGGGGTTCTGCCCCTAATTTGGAGGTGTACTTGTAGCATTCAGGCCCAATTATCCCTGGCCCCATTGACCTTTTCAGGACGCGTGTGGGATCTTTGACTAGGGTTTACCACGCTCTTCAGATCCGATCCCTTGGATTGGTCTTTCTATACGCGTGGCAAGCTGGGAATTATGGACGCATGGTGTTCCCTCATAGTGAATCTGCACAGAAGCGTGAGTGGAAAAACAATATTGGAAAGGGGTGGGGACCTGGGGCTCGAACCCAGGTCCTGAAGATTACTAATGCCTATGCTTACCAAACGCGCTGCTTGAGTTCTTTGTATATTATACAATCAATAAACATAATAAAATAAACAAACGTTAATGCTTCTTTTTCGCGCGAGAATTTGAATATTCTAATCAACGCTGGCCACGTACCCTTCTTCTTCCTTGGCTTGTTTATTTCCTGAAAATAGAAAATGATTAGCGGGGGTTTTTAACCCCCCCAAAACATGCCATATCTGAAAATAACGATTAGGCCGTTCGGCCACATAAATTAGGCGCAAGGGTCGTTTCTAAATCGTCCAAGCCTGCTAGTTTTAACCATGGTATTATGATCCTCTAATTTTACAGCATTTGGAAATGCCCAAATCAAAAGCTTGGTAACCCTAAATATCTTTAATGGTGAATCCTTCAATGGGGCACGAAAACAAAATCAAACCACACAGTTAGCTTCAGAATTGAATAATGAACATAAATCAAATGTTAAAAATTGCTAAAGATGCATGAATCGAGATGCACGAATGTAAAATATTTTCTGTACAAGTCACGATGATTCTCACGTTTCTTGGTGTCAAAGCTTATGGTTTTGATTCTAATTCCTTCCTTGAAGTCTCAGCAAGCTAATGGAACGGATATTTTGCCTTGAATCGACTTGTATCCCTGTTTTCAGTTTTCAATTTTTAAGCAAAAAACTCAAGTGTGGTTTTCTATGTATGGCGCAGCTTCGAGTCCTTGGGCACGAGGGTTAGCATGTGTATATGTATGTGAGTGATTAGGTCAAAGAATTTGAGCCAAAGAATCAAGGAATTGATGAAACAATATTTGATTTTCCATGCCATAATTTTTCCAATCTTTTTCAAGCATATTTGGTCTCAATCATATCCAATCATCATAATTCCTTCCATATTTGATTGTACACGAAATATTGAGATTATTCTATGCACAAAAAGATTTAAAACATTAGGTTTAGCATTTTTCACCTATTTAATTTAATTAAATGAATTATTAATAATTAAAAATCCAAATAAATAAATAAAAATGATAAAAAACTTCCCTTTGGGCCAAATGGTCGTGCACATGCCTTGGATGATGAATTGTGGAAGAAAAAGAGGCCCATTAGCAATTTTAGGTCATTTGAATCAATGTTGACTTTTCAAAATATCCAAATATTTCCCAACTTCCACAAGGCATAACTTGCTCAATTTTTAAGCTTTGCTCATGTTCTTTGACATTTTGGAAAGGTCTTTGAGTCCTATAACCAATGTCTTTGGTCCCATGTCATTTTGATTTACCAATCTCAAGTTATGGCCTTTGACTTAAAGTCCCTTTTTGTTGACTCTTGAAAATGACCTATAATGTTGAAATTGATAACTTTTTGTGAGAGCATTTATTGGACTTGAAGTGTGAAGAGGAGTTGTAGGAAATGTCATTCTCTTCAAAATGAGCTTTGGATGGAATTTTTCTGATAATCCATGTGGAAGTTATGCCCTGGTCAAGTTACAGTTGACTTTTTCAGCTGTCCAAATATGGAAACTTTTGCATCTTGATGATTTTTGAGCCAAGTTTTGAGAATCATGATCAAGCATTGATCAAATGATGTTTATGACTTCAAAATGAGATGTTGACCAAAAATTTGAACTTTTTACTGTCAAATGACCATTTTGCCCCTATAGTTGACTGTAGTGCAATTAGGGTTTTTGACTGTGCAATTTTGTGCTGTAAGTCTTGAAACTTGATATGAGGATGCTTGACCATATTTGTAGGCATGTGGGACTTGATTGGGCCCTTGGAAATTTCACTTTCTTTGTCAGAACCAAAACCCTAGTTTTGACTGTTTAGGAGACCCTTGAACTGTGCAACCCTTGAGGAGATTTTGAAGCTTTGACTTGGCAAATCTTGAAGAATATGGGAGGGCAAATTTTGGGGTACAACAGTTGCCCCTGTTCAATCTTCTTAGACCTGAGGATGCAGATTGGCTGACGTGCCTTTCGTAATCCGAAGGTGGAAGATGATTGAACACTAGAGTGCCCAGAAATTTGCGCTCACATAGTAGCAGTGTGATGATGGAATGGGCTTATAGATGCCATTTGGAGACTGATGGATGGGATGATGGGCTTATAGATGCCATGCTAAGAGATGATGGAAGGTGGATGGGCTTATAGATGCCATCTGGATGTTGATCGCGTAAGAGATTCCTTAGCGAGAACCTGCGTACCTGCAAAAGGAAAAAATGATTACCTGACCTGTTACAGGAGTGGTCTTCAAACTCTTGTATAGATGTGTCCTTACTGGTTACAGGAGCTGAATCTGGAGCTTCAAATGGTGATGAATGAACCAGGGATGGTTACTACCTCAACAGGAACGGTGAGAGAACCTTGGATGACTTTAACTTCAACAGCAATCATTGAGAAAATCTTGGGATGATTACTACCTCCGCAGTATCGGGGAGAGAACCATAGGCGACTACAACCTCAATAGCAATCATTGAGTGAATCTTGGATAACTTCAACTTCAACAGCAATCGTTGAGCGAATCTTGGGATTACCACCTCCGTAGTATCGGGGAGAGAACCGTAGGCGACTACAACCTCAATAGCAATCATTGAGAGAATCTTGGATAACTTCAACTTCAACAGCAATCGTTGAGCGAATCTTGGGATTACCACCTCCGCAGTATCGGGGAGAGAACCATAGGCGACTACAACCTCAATAGCAATCATTGAGAGAATCTTGGATAACTTCAACTTCAACAGCAATCGTTGAGCGAATCTTGGGATTACCACCTCCGCAGTATCGGGGAGAGAACCATGGGCGACTACAACCTCAATAGCAATCATTGAGAGAATCTTGGATATCTTCTACTGAGTCTTCAAAAGAAAAACCTTTAGGAGTCGGTTTAACTAGACCAGAGAAGGCCTTTGACTGGATAATAACCAGGAAAATCTTTGGGAGTCGATTTAACTGAACCAGACAAGGTCTTGGAGTCTTCAACTGAGTCTTCAAAAGAAAAACCTTTAGGAGTCGGTTTAACTAGACCAGAGAAGGCCTTTGATTGGATAACAACCAGGAAAATCTTTGGGAGTCGATTTAACTGAACCAGACAAGGTCTTGGAGTCTTCAACTGAGTATTCAAAAGAAAAACCTTTAGGAGTCGGTTTAACTAGACCAGAGAAGGCCTTTGACTGGATAACAACCAGGAAAATCTTTGGGAGTCGATTTAACTGAACCAGACAAGATCTTGGAGTCTTCCACTGAGTCTTCAAAAGAAAAAACTTTAGGAGTCGGTTTAACTAGACCAGAGAAGGCCTTTGACTGGATAATAACCAGGAAAATCTTTGGGAGTCGATTTAACTGAACCAGACAAGGTCTTGGAGTGTAGCTTGAGAACTTAACTGGATCTTTCCTGAAAGGTAAAGGTCAGTCATATGCAATGCATGATATGGGTCAAGCAATGATGTTCTCAACACAAATGAGATTTGTAAGATACGATGCGTATATGCATGCTATAATGTATGGAAGTGCGATGTTTATGAATGTATCTTTTCGTCTTAGGAAAATAAATCCTTGACGGGTGCCGGGAAGTCACTCCTGGGCTGATGTTGGAGAATAGATTTTGCTTCCACTGGGGATGATAGTTGCAAGTATACCGGTAGGAGAAGATGACTCCGTTGGGGAATAAACTTGGCGAATAGATTACTCTGCAGGGAGAAAAGTACTTCTAACGATCTTGCTGGGAAGCAATACTCTGTGGGGAGAGAGATACTTTGCTGGAACGTTGATGGTAACTTGCTGGGGATACCCTTGCTGTGTTGGAAGTGCTAATAGACTTCGTTGGGGATAAGAAGACCTCGTCGAGGACAATCTTTCCGTTGCTTTTTGGCTGAGGATAACCCAGTTATATCTTGGTAAGGAAATAACTCTTTGAATAAAGCCGGGAGACGCGTTCGGGCTCTGCAGAGGATAAGCTTCCAGAATCTACTGGGGATAAGCTTACTGCTTGGGGAGATGGATTCCAACTTTCTTGGGGAAACTGGATTGGACTCTCCTGGGGGAAGTTCTGAACTGTGTCGGGGAAGGGACTCCACTGAATGTATGATATACCTCCGGGGAACAATCTTTAGGCCAAGATTGCCGGGGATGCTTGTTAAGAATGTCCGTATACTGCTGGGGAATGTTGAGATCTGCGGGAGGATACCCAACTTCCTTATGGTTTGATAATAGCTTCGCTTGAGGAGAGTGTATTGACTTGCTGACATACTCTCTGGGGAATTAAGATATGCCGGTTGTGTTCTTTAGCTGAACCTACCTTGGTACCTTGGAGGACAGAACAATTAGATTGCTTAGACAACTCTTGTTTCAGTGGTGGGCTGATAGGGACCTGTGAGGTACTGATGGTTGTTGATGGACAAACCTTCTTCTGGTAGACAGGTGACAAGATGACGGGACATAGTCGTACGCTTTGATCCCTAACTTTTGCCTGGACCGCCCTTTCGGGTTTTCAGTCCACCGGGATACCCATTTTTGCCCAAGCCGCCTTTTCAGGTTTTCGACTTGCCGGGTGTACAGATTTTTTCTTTTCATCCCTTCATTTTGCCCGAACCCTTTTGGTTCGCCGGGAAGCCCTTATTTTTTCCTAGGTGTGTCAACCTAGCGGGTCTTTGATTTTGCGTAGTATTTTTTTCGACTATGTCCACGTTCAGGGAATGTAGGGAGTTGCCCCTGTTGGGAGTGTTTTGTCATGCCCCAGAAGGTGTTTGATCAGGCGAGATTCGTTGCTGGAGTGCCCCAAGTGACTCAGACGGAGATTTGCCCCAGTCTATTTGGCCTTTGAGAGATTCTCCGAATCTTGATTGGACTGCCCCAGATGATGGCCAATTGTCATGTCTGCCCCTTGATTGGAAATGCTTTTGTTCATTAGGAATTCGTCGTGCGAATTTCTATGCTGTTCAAACAAAAAGTCATATGCAAACAAAGTTATGTTAAAAATGCAAAGCTTATGTCTGTCTTGAAGATTTTGAAAATGCATTCTTTTTTCATAAAACAAATGAATGTTTGTAAAACGTGATGTCAACTCCGTATTTACCGTAAGCCTTAAGGAGTCAGGATACCTTTCGTAACAGTATGCTTTCGAACTAACCCATGCTTCAGCTAGGACTTTTAAGGGTTATAACGTGGCCTGGTTCACGGTTTAAGAAACAAAGGATAAAGGCTCAAATTATTTGTACCCACCCGTTCTTCGTGATATTCTTCGATCCTAAACTTAGCTAATCGTGCATTAGACCTTGGTTGAGTCTTTGCTTTGATATACCAACGATGGTTCGGATATTGACAGTATATTCTGATTAGGCAGTCATTTCCTTTTTTGTTGAGGGTTTGTAGGACCTCTTTCTTTTTGATTTCGTTATCCCTATTTTTTGCCTGAGCTGTTTCCTTTTTGGAATTACAGTCAGCGGGATGCCCCAGTTTTGTAAGTCTCCTTCGTGGGTTTTGACTTAATGGGTTTTTCATTTTTTGAGATAATGACTGCCTTTCTTTATTGATTACTTGGAACCATCACTGTTTTTCTTTGCTTTGTAAGGACCTCTTTGGTGCCATTCGTTATGCACTTGGATCAACCGAGAGAACTACCCTGCCCCAGGTTATGATGAAGGGTTTTGAATTTCGAAAAGAAAAACTCCTACTTCTTTGGCTCAGAGGGGTTGACGAGGGATTATCATCCTTATAACTCCAGTGTTTAGGGATTGAAACAATGCCTGTACCTCATCAGCGGGGTCTGTTCAAAAGCCTACTGTAAGGATCGTGGTATCATTTTCGTCATCCTCCCTCAAGAGGCTTAGAATTATTAATTAAGAGTTGATCATCAGAAAAAATATGAAAATAATTTGCATATAGTGAATACGATATAATTACTTCAAAACGGACATATGTAATGCATTAATGAAATAACAATGTTTGACATGAATATTATTGTTTGAATAAACAAAGAAAAATACGACTTGAATTCAAATGAACAAAAAGTGCTTTCTATCCTTGCCATGTTTTGGCATGGGAGCAGTGATCACGTTGGGAGCCTCGGGCGCCTCGAACTCAATCTCCTTTGCGTCAATCAAGTCTTGGATCTTATTTTTCAAGCTCCAACAATCATCTGTAGTATGCCCCGGGCTGTCAGAGTGATAAGCGCAGCGGGCGTTGGGGTTATACTTCGGTGACGTTGTATTTTGATTCTTCGGAGCTTCTTTTAAAGTTAACAGCTTGGTCTCCAGCAACTGTGGCAATATCTGGGATAAGGTCATGCTGAGCCGAGTGAACTGCCTTCTCTCGCTCTTTTGTTGGTTGTGATGTTGAAGAGCACCAGCAGGTTTTGAGATCACCACTGCATTGGCAGCTTGGCGGCGTTCTGGTCTATTCTGTCTCCTTGAACCATAGATGGCATTGGATTCCTTCTTAAAAGGTTTTTTATCGGTGCTCGATGAAGCATCCTTCTGTATCTTCCCAGCCTTGATACCAGCTTCGATCCTCTCCCCAGTCAAGATCAGATCTGTAAACCCAGCAGAAGAGTTCCCAATCAGATGGTTGAAGAATGGACCAGACAGGGTCCCTAAGAACATGTCGACGAGCTCGCGGTCAGTCAGAGGTGGTTGTACCCTTCCAGCAAGGTCCCTCCACTTCTGCGCATATTCTTTAAAACCTTCTCCCGATCCTAACGACATACCCTGGAGTTGGGTACGCGTAGGAGCGAGGTCGGCATTGTACTGATACTGCTTATAAAAAGCAGTAGCCAACTCCTCCCAGTTACGAACCTTGGTTCCATCCAGCTGATAGAACCATTCGAGATGAGTCCCTGAAAGACTTTCCTGGAAGAAGTGGATCCACAAGTTCTTGTCCACAGTATACGGTTGAATCTTCCGCACATAAGACCTGAGATGCAGCTTGGGACAGGATGTCCCATCGTACTTGGCAAAAGAGGGTGCTTTGAATTTGTGTGGGATCACCACACCAGAAGTTAGACCCAAGTCTCCGAAATCCAAACCAGGCACTTGTTGAATTTCCATTGCATTCAGGCGGTCTTCCAACTGTTTGTACTTGTCTTCAGCAGGAGGGTATTGTTCGTCGTTGAAATTTGTCTCGTTGTCGGAGACCACTGGACTAGGCACCTCTCTCTCATGGTGACTGCCTTTCCCCACAGATGGAGTTGTCCTCTCAGCTTCATCCTGCAGTGTATTCCCAGATCTGCGTCTAGGGCTGAACAAAACAGTCCTCTTCTTCTTCTTCTGAATCAGAGTCTTCAATTCTTTTTGACCCTGGGCTAGGCTCATAATCAACTCCTGGAACTGGGCATTCTGAGCCTGGAGGGCCTTGATAGTCTGCTCAGTGGATGATTCAGGATTCATGACGATTGGCTGAAATAAACAGCGAAGAAGGTAAGCAACCTGCAGAGAAAGGGTACCTGTTATGCAATGATATGCATGATATGCATGCGATGTTTTCAAGGACCTCGCGGGGTAAACAAGAAAATTGGTTAGAATTTGGGAACTGGTAACTTGATTGAAGGAAACCCATGTTACTGAGAATTCTTCTTCAAGGGTCAAAGGCTCACCATATCCAGTGGGTCATAGCCCCTGACAACCTTGGCTAGAGGAAAATAAATCCTCTTTGCCCCTTGCTAGAGGTTTGATTTATCATGACCTGCATCACAAGCCCTTAAGATCCTTGAAATGGGTTAGGATGTATGCAATGGTATGATGTTATGCTATGCATGGGGTAATATGGATAAACCCTGTTATGAGCCCTTGTTAAGGACTGCAAACCAAAACCTGCAAGAAACTCAAGTAAAACCTGTCATGAGTCCCAATTAAGGACTATGAACAAAAACCTGCAAGAAACTCGGTAAACTTTGTTATGAGTCCTAATTAAGGACTGCAAACAAAACCTGCAAGTAGTTCATGTGTCAGTTAACAAGCATGCAAGTAGACAAGTACGAAGGCACACAAGTCACACAAGAGAAACCCTTAGAGTTTAGGCCAGCATGGGGTCTGGGTATTACCCTCTTTCAGTTTGTTGGTTCAACCTGTCCTATCAGAAGTAACCGGGTTCTAAGGGTCCCAATATCACTGGATTGCTTTCATTGTTCATCGTTTCGATTTAGCCACTGAACTGGCGACCGAAATATTCCAGGAAAGCAACCCTCAATTGAGTGTAGTATCGAGTATCAACCAACCTCGGACTGCACCAAAGTCAGTTATCTCACTACCCTAAAGAGGCCAAGATAGTTCAATTAAGGTTCCTAAGGTCTGTTGATGCTTCATGACACCACGCGGAGGCCCCGTACTCTCCTTGACTGAACTCAAGGGTTACCGGTACACACCAAAGTGCCACATCAACGTAGCAGACTGTTTCAACCATGTCGGTATACCCCGCACAGTTCCCTCACAGCCTTGTTGCTACTTTCTAAGAAGGTATCCCCCAGATCCGGGTTAGGATCTATAGAACTCCCAAGCAACCCACAATTTAAAGCAAACAAGGAAAGCAATTGAAAACACAGTTATGAACTATCTCTAAGGTACACCTCACTTTATAAGTTTATCCCCAGCAGAGTCGCCAGTTCTGTGATCGGTGGATCTGGAACTGACTGTTTAACGCTGGTTCGCGAAATGTCGCGGAAGCAAGAGTCGCCACCGTCTTTTATTTTCTCCAAATGGAAAGGACAAAAGCACAGAAAAATTCCTTAAAGAGATTGCTCTCGGTTCGGGAGGTAGGTTATAGAAAGGGAAGGTGTTAGCACCCTTTCTATCCATGGTTATCCATGGGCTCTTAGATACTTGCTCATTGTGTTTTCAAAAGTGGTTTGTTTGCTTTTCAACTGTGGGTTTTAAAAAGTTTCTTTGAAAATTCCAGTTCGACTCTTGTATCGGTCCTCAAGAGTGTTTGAAAAATTGCTTTCGAAAGCTTTTTGAAAAGGTGTCGGTGTGAAAAGTATTTTTGATTTGTTTTGAAATTTAGAGCAAGTATCTAGAGTCGTCTACCTACCCTAAGGAATTCGTCTGTGTAAATGTCCTTTAAGGTAATGCCATCCCACCATTGAGAGGTAGGTAGCACCACCGTTGGAGGTGTTCGGGTCAATTCGAGGTTCGGGACATGGTGATCACCAGAGCAATAGGAAGACACCTTAGAAGCTACCCTCATGCCAGGTTCCCGGATCATGAGGACTTACTAAGACATCCTCTACTCGACGATCACCTTTCGAGGCAAGGCAACAGTGAGGCGTACCCTAGGGGTGGTGTGTGATTTGTGTGTCATGTTCAGTTATCTTGTCTTATTCATGTCAAGGTGATCTATGCGTTTGTTTTTATTTTAGGCCATTCATTCTTGCATGCATTTATTTAACAGTTAAAAAGTGCGAGAAAGGTAAAGTTCTAAACTATTACAAAAGGCGCGGGTCCACATCGCCAAAATTTCCAGGACCCGATTTGACAGAAAGTAAATAAATAAAGTAAAGTGCGAAAGATAAATATTTACATGGCTTTGGGAGAGGTACATAAATAATTAAAAGAAACGAGATAAAGGTGTGAATTGAATTAAAATTAGAAACGAGGGCGTTGAACCCTTTTAACGAAATTAAATTAAATGATTAAATTAATTAAAATTAAAATGAAAGGAAGTTGTTTTTTGGTATTTTTTGGATTTTATGATCTTTATGAAATTGAATTAAATTGAGAAATTAATCCTAATTCTAATTGTTTTTTTTAGTTTATTATTAAAAAATATTAAAGTTAAACCTAAGTTAACCTAATTAATTACATGGTAATTTAATTACAAAATAAATAATTTTTAATTATTAGTGAGAAAAAAAAAGGAAGAAAAAAAAGAATGAAAAGATTTGAAACCCTAATTCTATCAATTTTTAAGTTTTATTGAAAAATATTAAAGTTAACCCTAGATTAAAACTAATTAATTAACAAAGGTTTTATTTACAAAATATTAAAAAATTAAATAAAATATTTATTTTTGCCTTTTTCTGATTTTATATTGTTTTTTTATGTTTTTTTATGAAAATATTAAATTAATTAAAAACAATAATTGAAATAAATAAAAAGAATGAAAAAAATGTAAAAAGCTTGCAAACCTAGGGGGGTTCTGCCCCTAATTTGGAGGTGTACTTGTAGCATTCAGGCCCAATTATCCCTGGCCCCATTGACCTTTTCAGGACGCGTGTGGGATCTTTGACTAGGGTTTACCACGCTCTTCAGATCTGGTCCCTTGGATTGGTCTTTCTATACGCGTGGCAAGCTGGGAATTGTGGACGCATGGTGTTCCCTCATCGTGAATCTGCACAGAAGCGTGAGTGGAAAAACAATATTGGAAAGGGGTGGGGACCTGGGGCTCGAACCCAGGTCCTGAAGATTACTAATTCCTATGCTTACCAAACGCGCTGCTTGAGTTCTTTGTATATTATACAATCAATAAACATAATAAAATAAACAAACGTTAATGCTTCTTTTTCGCGCGAGAATTTGAATATTCCAATCAACGCTGGCCACGTACCCTTCTTCTTCCTTGGCTTGTTTATTTCCTGAAAATAGAAAATGATTAGCGGGGGTTTTTAACCCCCCCAAAACATGCCATATCTGAAAATAACGATTAGGCCGTCCGGCCACATAAATTAGGCGCAAGGGTCGTTTCTAAATCGTCCAAGCCTGCTAGTTTTAACCATGGTATTATGATCCTCTAATTTTACAGCATTTGGAAATGCCTAAATCAAAAGCTTGGTAACCCTAAATATCTTTAATGGTGAATCCTTCAATGGGGCACGAAAACAAAATCAAACCACACAGTTAGCTTCAGAATTGAATAATGAACATAAATCAAATGTTAAAAATTGCTAAAGATGCATGAATCGAGATGCACGAATGTAAAATATTTTATGTACAGGTCACGATGATTCTCACGTTTCTTGGTGTCAAAGCTTATGGTTTTGATTCTAATTCCTTCCTTGAAGTCTCAGCAAGCTAATGGAACGGATATTTTGCCTTGAATCGCCTTGTATCCCTGTTTTCAATTTTCAATTTTTAAGCAAAAAACTCAAGTGTGGTTTTCTATGTATGGCGCAGCTTCGAGTCCTTGGGCACGAGGGTTAGCATGTGTATATGTATGTGAGTGATTAGGTCAAAGAATTTGAGCCAAAGAATCAAGGAATTGATGAAACAATATTTGATTTTCCATGCCATAATTTTTCCAATCTTTTTCAAGCATATTTGGTCTCAATCATATCCAATCATCATAATTCCTTCCATATTTGATTGTACACGAAATATTGAGATTATTCTATGCACAAAAAGATTTAAAACATTAGGTTTAGCATTTTTCACCTATTTAATTTAATTAAATGAATTATTAATAATTAAAAATCCAAATAAATAAATAAAAATGATAAAAAACTTCCCTTTGGGCCAAATGGTCGTGAACATGCCTTGGATGATGAATTGTGGAAGAAAAAGAGGCCCATTAGCAATTTTAGGTCATTTGAATCAATGTTGACTTTTCAAAATATCCAAAAATTTCCCAACTTCCACAAGGCATAACTTGCTCAATTTTTAAGCTTTGCTCATGTTCTTTGACATTTTGGA
This sequence comes from Vicia faba, assembly GCA_948472305.1. Taxonomy (NCBI): domain Eukaryota; kingdom Viridiplantae; phylum Streptophyta; class Magnoliopsida; order Fabales; family Fabaceae; genus Vicia; species Vicia faba. The sequence continues at coordinate 574,090,997 of OX451737.1, read as the reverse complement.
AAGGTCTTTGAGTCCTCTAACCAATGTCTTTGGTCCCATGTCATTTTGATTTACCAATCTCAAGTTATGGCCTTTGATTTAAAGTCCCTTTTTGTTGACTCTTGAAAATGACCTATAATGTTGAAATTGATAACTTTTTGTGAGAGCATTTATTGGACTTTAAGTGTGAAGAGGAGTTGTAGGAAATGTCATTCTCTTCAAAATGAGCTTTGGATGGAATTTTTCTGATAATCCATGTGGAAGTTATGCCCTGGTCAAGTTACAGTTGACTTTTTCAGCTGTCCAAATATGGAAACTTTTGCATCTTGATGATTTTTGAGCCAAGTTTTGAGAATCATGATCAAGCATTGATCAAATGATGTTTATGGCTTCAAAATGAGATGTTGACCAAAAATTTGAACTTTTGACTGTCAAATGACCATTTTGCCCCTATAGTTGACTGTAGTGCAATTAGGGTTTTTGACTGTGCAATTTTGTGCTGTAAGTCTTGAAACTTGATATGAGGATGCTTGACCATATTTGTAGGCATGTGGGACTTGATTGGGCCCTTGGAAATTTCACTTTCTTTGTCAGAACCAAAACCCTAGTTTTGACTGTTTAGGAGACCCTTGAACTGTGCAACCCTTGAGGAGATTTTGAAGCTTTGACTTGGCAAATCTTGAAGAATATGGGAGGGCAAATTTTGGGGTACAACAGTAAGGTACGGATGTGTGTGGACTATAGAGATCTGAGTAGGGCAAGCCCCAAGGATGACTTCCCACTTCCTCACATTGATGTTTTGGTTGACAATACCGCGCAGCATAAGATCTTCTCCTTCATGGATGGTTTTTCTGGCTACAACCAGATCAAAATGGCTCCCGGAGACATGGAGAAGACAACCTTTGTTACAAAGTGGGGAACCTTCTGTTACAAGGTAATGCCTTTCGGGTTGAAGAATGTTGGGGGAACTTATCAGCGCGCCATGTTCGCTTTGTTCCATGATATGATTCACCATGAGATTGAGGTTTATGTTGATGACATGATCGCAAGGTCCCAGACTGAGGAAGAGCACCTTGACCATCTCCAGAAACTGTTCGACTGGTTGAAGACGTACAAGCTGAGGCTGAACCCGAACAAGTGCACCTTCGGGGTAAGGTCTGGAAAGCTGCTGGGTTTCGTCGTTAGCGATAAGGGTATTCAGGTGGACCCTGCCAAGGTAAAAGCCATACAAAAGATGCTGGCTCCCCGCACAGAAAAGGAAGTAAGAGGTTTTTTGGGACGTCTGAATTACATTTCCAGGTTCATTTCACACCTAACCGCTACTTGTGAGCCAATCTTCAAGCTGCTAAAGAAAGATCAAGTGGTAAAGTGGAATGACGAGTGTCAGACCGCTTTCGAAAGAATCAAGGAATACCTCCAAGAGCCGCAAATTTTGATGCCTCCAGTTGAAGGAAGACCTTTGATCTTATAATTGACAGTACTGGATAGTTCAATGGGGTGCGTGCTGGGGCAGCATGACGAGTCTGGCCGAAAAGAGCATGCTATTTACTACCTTAGCAAAAATGTTACCGACTGTGAGACCTGATACTCATTGCTCGAGAAAACTTGCTGCACTTTGGCATGGGCTGCTCGCCGGCTAAGACAGTATATGTGGACTCACACCACCTTATTGATATCAAAGATGGATCCAATCAAGTATATCTTCGAAAAGCCTGCCTTATCCGGAAGAATAGCAAGATGGCAGATGATCTTAACCGAGTATGACATCTAATACACAACCCAAAAAGCAATCAAGGGGAGTGTATTGGCGGGTCATTTAGCACATCAGATCGTGGACGACTACCAGTCCATGAATTTCGAGTTCCCGGATGAGAATATCATGTTGGTGACCGACTTTGAAGAACTTGGACCGAATGAAGGACCTGAGAAAGGATCCTGATGGTCTATGTATTTTGATTGAGCATCAAACGCGTTGGGTAATGGCATTGGCGCTATAATTATAACTCCTGAGGGCTGTCATACTCCGTTCACCGCCCGACTATGTTTTAACTGCACCAATAATATGGCGGAGTATGAAGCATGTATCCTGGGTCTTTGAGCTACTGTTGACCTGAGGATTAAGTTCTTAAGTGTATTTGGAGATTCTGCTCTAGTGATCAGTCAGATCAAAGGCGAGTGGGATACGAAGCACCCAAATCTTATTCCTTACAAAAAGTATGTATTGACGTTTCTCCCACACTTTGAGGAGATAACCTTTGAACACTTCCCCAGAGAAGAGAACCAGTTAGCGGACGCACTAGCTACCATGTCTTCTATGTTCAAAGTCAGGTGGGACAATGAAGCTCCCCAGATTACCATCGAGAGGTTGGACGAACCCGCACATTGCTGTGACTTTGAGACTGAAGAGGTAGCAGATAAACCCTGGTTTCATGAGGTAAAGAGGTATCTTGAGGCTCAGGAATACCCCGAGGGTGCATCTGTTAATGATAAGAAGTTCTTGAGAAGGTTCGCCGCGAAGTTCTTCGTCAGCAATGGTATCCTTTACAAGTGTAATCATGATTCAACCTTACTGTGATGTGTTGACAAAATCGAGGCAGAAAGGATCATGGCAGAGTTACATGAAGGTACCTTCGGAACTCATTCCAGTGGACATACCATGGAGAAGAAAATCCTACGGGCAGGATATTACTGGTCTACTATGGAAGCCGATTGTTATCAACACTCTCGGACCTGTCATAAGTGCCAAGTCTATGCTGATAAAGTGCATGTACCTCCAGTTCCTCTGAATGTTTTGACAGCTCCTTGGCCTTTTGCAATGTGGGTCATCGACATGATTGGCGAGATCAGACCCACTGCGTCTAACAGGCATCTTTTCATTCTGGTAGCTATTGATTATTTCACGAAGTGGGTTGAGGAAGCTTCCTTTGCTACAGTAACCAAGAACGTCGTGGCGCGGTTTATCCGACACAATTTGATTTATCGATACGGTGTACCAGAGAGGATCATTACGGACAATGGTACAAATCTCAACAATACAATGATCACCGAGCTCTGCAAACAGTTTAAGATACAGCATCATAACTCTTCTCCCTACCGGCCAAAGATGAATGGGGCTGTTGAAGCGGCTAACAAGAACATCAAGAAGATTGTGCAGAAGATGACGGTGGCCTACAAAGACTGGCATAAGATGTCACCATTTGCTCTTCATGGGTACCTTACCTCGGCAAGGACATCGACAGGGGCAACACCCTACTCTTTGGTGTATGGCACAGAGGCGGTCCTACCCAGCGAAGTCCAAATACCCTCTCTCCAGATTATGAAGGATGCGGGTTTGAACAAAGAGGACTGGATCCAGACCCGGCTTGACCAGTTGAATTTAATCGATGAAAAGAGGCTTACTGCTATTTGTCATGGTCGACTCATCAAAAGCGAATGATCAAGGCTTTTAACAAGAAAGTCAGACGTCGAGAATATCAAGTCGGGGATCTGGTGATCAAACGCATCATTTTGCTGCAAGGTGATCCCAGGGGTAAATGGACCCCCACATACGAAGGGTCATTTATGGTTAAGATCATTTTCTCGGGAGGAGCTATGATTCTAACCACCATGGATGGTGACGACCTTCCTCACCCCGTTAATGCAGACATAGTGAAAAGGTACTACGCATGATAAAAGACCCGCTAGGTTGACTGGCCTAGGCAAAAATAAGGGCTTCCCGGCGAACCAAAAGAGTTCGGGCAAAAGTAAAGGATGAAAATGAAATAAAACTGTACACCCGGCCAGTCGAAAACCTGAAAAGGCGGGTTGGGTAAAAAAGGGTATCCCGGTGGACTGAAAACCCGAAAGGGCGGTCCAGGAAAAAATTAGAGATTGAAGCGTAACACTATGTCTCATTGGATCATCTTACAAACAGACTTCGGTATCAACTATCAAGCTTGGACGGTGCCAATCAATCTGATCTACCTTCTACCAAGTAGCAAAGTGATGAGACGCTCGAAGATATACAGGCAATAGTAGAGTTGGAACCCAATGGGATTGTTCACATAGCTATTTTTCTTTCTTTTACACAAATTGTATAATTTCTGTTCCCTCGGCGGCGTTCTCTTACTAGGACGTCAGCCTCTTTGTACAAAACGCATGTTATAGGCCAATTTCAAAAATCAATACAATACATTTTCACAAGAAATTTCAACTTGTTTTGTTTTTTCTGTTTTGTTTTGCAAGAACATCCAATGGTTCATTTTCGATATATGCATTTGAAAGTAATTGCTGCTCATAAATGTTTACAAAACAAAAGACAATTACTCGTAATTCCAGGAACAGGGGAAAACAAGAAGTGTTCAAACTTTACAGTTGCTCTACCCACCAGGTACAGGGATAGAACCAGCTTGAGAATATAACTAAAGATACATACACTCCCCACAGAGTAGGAAGTATCCAAAGACAGTGGTGTTAATTCTCCCCAAGAAGAATTTATCTACCACCAACAATAGAAGTTCACCATCAGCTGGGTTTATTGCTCCCACAGGCAAAAATTCAATCCCCGACAGAGTTCATCATCACCAGCAACGGTAATTCATCCCCAGCGGAGTGGTTTCTCCAAATCAGCGAATCGTCTAGCAGAGTATCTCCCTTCCCCGCAGAGACATTCTCCCGCAGGGTTATTCTCAAACAAAGTTCCTCCGAGAGGAATGTTCTCAAGCAGAACAGACGCAAGTCTCTAGCTAATCATCTTCGGTCACTATCCCCAGCGAGAACAAAGAACTCACCTCCTTATACTCTCCAGCAGCAGCCTGGGATTTATTCTCCCCAGCCGGAGAATACCGCAAGAACATTGCATATACATACATTGTGGCATGCGCATATGCATCATACAACACTATCTCATTTATTTTGAGAACATCATTACTCAATACATTTCATACATCATGACATTACATACGACTAACTCTTTACCTTTCAGGGAAAGATACCATCAAGTTCTCACAAGGTTTTCTCTAGTTTAGTCAAATCGATACTAAGATTTCTACTTTCAGTTCAAGCTATGAAGCCCGAAGATCGACCGGATAATATCTTGATTTCTCCAAAATACTATGAAGCCTGGAATAAACCAGATAGTGGTACATCTTAAATTCAATCTTTGAAGCCCGGAAATCGACCGGAAAACAGCTTAACCCTCAGCAAGTTATTGTGAAGCCTGGAAATCGACCAGATAGCAATACAAGATACCATAAAGCCTGGAATCGACCAGATAATAGTATAAGACGCTGTGAAGACTGGATCACGACCAGATAGCAGCAAATAACACTGAAACTTGGGACACGACCAGATAACAGTATAAGGTATTGTGAAGCTTGGAGTTCAACCAAATAGCAGTTTACCCGACCAATTACTATGAAGCCCGGAAATCGACCGGATATTAGTATGCCTTAAATTAAAGTTGGAAGCCAAGATGCGACCGAATGACCACTCGATTCCTTCTGAAGCCTGGAGAACGACCAGATAAGAATTTAGAAATTACAAAGCCTGGAGCACGACCAGATAGTAAGACTAATCTCATCTCCCCGGTAAGTCACTGTAAAGCCTGGAGCACGACCAAATAGCAGTCGGTCTTATTTTTCTCAGCAAATTACTGTAAATCCTGGAGCATGACCAGATAGTAGTTCACTTTCACCTCCTCGACTAAGAGATGATTCCCCAGTAGAATAACGGACAACTGAAGCTCCTAAAATTCTATTTCTCTCAAGACAGAGACCAGCATTCCCCAGCGAAGTCCTCCTCAACAACAGGTATACGGGCTCTCGCAAAGGAATCTCTTATGTGATTGATACTTCTTCCAAATGGCATCTATAATCCCATTCCCGACATAGCAAGACGAGTACCACTTCATGCGAGTGCAAATTTCTGGGCACTCTAGTGTTCAATCATCTTCCACCTTCGGATCACGAAAGCAAGACAAGTCAATCTACATCCTCAGGTTTAAGAAGATTTAACAGGGGCAGCTGTTGTACCCCAAAATTTTCACTCCCATATTTGGTAAAACATTTCAAGTGAGGTCCTCAAATTGCTCAAGGAAGCCCAAGAGTTGACCAGACAAACTCTCTCCTAAGGCAGTCTACCCCAAATTAGGGTTTCATTTGGCATCAAGATGTTTGAGTCCAAAGGATCCCAAATGCTCACCATTGTCCTAATATGTTCTCAAGATCATCCATGTAAAGTTTCAAGCCTTGCAGAGGAAGTCTGCTCAGTCAATTGCTCAAAGGCCTGAAAATCGAATGTGCTAGGGCAAAAGTCAATTGTGGCCCACATACAGTCAAACTTCAAGATTTTTGGTCAACATCCTCATTTTGAAGTATTATTCATCATTGGATCAAGGTTTGGTCATTTTTCCTCAAGTATTGCTCACAATTCACCAAGACCCAAAAGTTGCTAAATTAGGGTTTTGTAGGAAAAGTCAACTCAACTTTGACCAAGCATAACTTTCTCATACTTTATCAAAAATGACCCATACAAATCTCATTTTGAAGAGGATGCAATTCCCTACAATTCATCTTCAGCTCCCAAGTTCAAAATATGGACTCACAAGAAGATATGAATTTGGACATTATAGGTCATTTTGAAAAGTCAACAAAAACACCTTTTATGTCAAAGCTTCATACATGAACATGGAAGACTCAATTGAGATTATACCAAAAGGGCTGCTTAGAGGACATCTTAAGCTTTCTAAAAAGTCCAAGAACACATCTCTAAGGTTAAAATTGAAAGAGTTATGCATTGGTAAAGTTGACCCTTTTGGAAAAATTGCCAAAATTCAAATGTGGCCAAAATTGCATTTTTTGTCAAATAGGCCCAACTTTTTATGCTTGCACTGAGTTTGTAATGTGACCCATGACCCATGATCCCTTACATTTGTCATTATTTTATTTTTGTCATTTATTTTGATTTTATTTCAATTAAATCAAATAAAATCAAAATAAAATCATGAAAATATCAAAAACTAATCAAAGTTTGAGATTTTGTGCATGTTTAGGTCTATTATACAGCTGGAGATGGAATCAAATCGTGCAAGGCTCATATGGATACAAAAAGATTGCATTTTGCTTGATTTGGAAAGATTTTGTACAATGATCAAATCATGAATCAATAATCATAATTGGAGAGATTTGATACAAGTTTGCAACCCTAATTCATTCTAGGGTACATAAGGAACAAGTGCAGATCAGAAAACAAGGGATTGGAGGAGTGTAAAAGAGAGAGCAATTTTCAAAAAATTCAAGAAAAATGGCAAACTGATTTCCACGATTCAGGCCAATTCAAAGCATTCTAGCCATCCCAAACGTTTGTTGGACATCCCAGGAACGTGTTTCAACCATTAACAAGCTTTCCCATGTTCAGAATTGCATTGTAAGGGTCACACGGTTCATCTCTTTTCTTGAATTCGCATATCTTAATTCTGGCATCTTTAACATGATTTATTCGCATATTCTTGATCCTTGAGTTATTTGCAAGCTATTGATTATATCCAATTGCGTTTTTATTGACTATACACCAAGATGCCATAGTTAGGGTTCTTGCTTCGTTTTTAGGGTTTTTCTGTATAGGAACAATTGTCATGGATAATGGTACCATGATGCTCGTGAGGTTGCAACGAGTTGATTGGTACCATTGATTGTGATTTATCATGCTTGCATAAGATTTTGGAGATGTACAGGGTTGTACCTACGCCCAGCGTCCGTAGGTAAAAGTAGTTTGTCTAAAACGACAGAGGCGACGAAGGAGACGATGGAGTGGCGTGTTATGAATGGGCCATTTGAATTGCGCGCATTTTAAGAATTCACTTTTTGTTTTTACCATATAATAATTGTTGGTTATTTTTTATACAACTAATACAACCAGCTCAGCTGGCAAGCGCGCAGTGGATGAAGGTTCAAGCACCTGAGTTCGATCCCCAGGTCCCAACAATGTTGCATATTATTTTTCCTTGTATAATCAGGTATACAGGTGTCCCATAAGTCCACCATACGTCCTCAATATCCAACCATTTCATCCATCAACAAGCCAGATCCAAGGCTCCTTCAGTGAGGGTCCATCGTGTGCATAGGTCAAGCATGCACACAAGATTGAAAAAGTCAAAGCAGGCCATGAGTTATTGGGCTCAGAATTGCAAGTCTCACCCCCCTTCTGCTAGCATAACACCAGGCCCTTTTCTCTTTCTTTTCTCTAATTTGTTTTTTAATTTAATTTGTTTAAATTATTTTCTAACCAAAATTAATTTCTTTTTTCACAAAAATCATAAAATCAAATTTCACAAATTTAGATTTAGGTTTTTTTATTATTTTATCAAATTTAATTTAATATTAATTTAATTTATAATTAATTCTAACTTTTTTCATATATTTAAAATCAATTAGAAAAATTAGGTTTAGCATGTGATTTAATTTCTACTTCTTTCTCAAATAAAACAAAAATACAAAAATAGGTCGATTTAATTATTTTTCTTAAATTTAAAGTAATTAGAAATTAGGTTTTTTTTATTTATTCAATTAAAATTTATTTTCTCAAAATAATCAAAACAACCAAAAATGATTTCTTCTTGTAAATTACAATTAGGTAGTTGGGGTCAAAACCCTAATCTCTCGTTTTCGTTTCATCGCGCGCGCTTATTATTTTTGCAATATTAATGTAACTGCTCACAGTATGTAATAGTTTAATTAGGATTTTCTTTCTTTATCGTTTTATGGGTTTTTTTGGCTATGTAATTAATCCCTACCCCGAAGCCTTGTAATAGCGTAGTTTTTATTTCTCGCATTTTAATTCTCGCAAATATTAACTATTAGATGTATGTTAATAGGATTGTATGAAAGATCGCATGATAATTTAAAATGGTTAGAAAACCCTAATGTGCAAAGATAATAACTGAAATCAAATCACTCGCACATGCGCACTCTTAGGGTATACTCTCACTTCGGTTGCCTTCGGTAAACGGTCATTAAGTATAGGATGCCCTAGTGGTCGCCCTCCTGTCTAATAAAGATCAAAAGTCCCGTTCGGAAATGTTGCCTCGAATATGATCTTAAGACATTAGGGTTATTACTAAGACGTCCTAACATTGTTTTAGTGATCGTACGTCCCTTACGAATTGACCCTTACAACTCCATCGACGGTGCTACCTATTTCTCAATGGTAGGATAGCATTGTCTAAAGGAAACGAGAATAGAAACAATCCTTTTTCGAGTAGGTAGATGCTAGTAGGTACTTGCTCAAAATCAAACTTTTTCACACCAAACACTTTTTTCAAACAAAGTTTTCTAAAACAACTTCGTAACACTCTTGAAGACAGAAACAAGGGTTAAAACGAAGTAAAACAAAACTTTTCAAAACAAACACACACAAGCAATTTTAAAAGATGAGCAAGTACCTAAGAGCCCATGGAAAACCATGGATAGAAAGGGTGCTAACACATTCCCTTTCTATTACTACCCCCCTGTTGGCTGAAGATTTTGATGATATTGTTCGAAGCGAAACAAATTGGATGTTTCGATTGGAATAAAGCAAGATGTCATGTTTCGAAATGGTAGAAGCAGTGCTTCGAATGGGCATATCGAAGCTTGGAGCTTCGAGTGACAGTTATGAGGATATATTCAAAAGAAGTCTCGAAGTGGTAACAAGGTTGTGTCCAAGAAATGAGTTCGAAACGAAGAGTGCCAAAACATTTGAAATTCAAACGCAAGCGGGATGTTTGAAATTTAAAAATATATGCGCTGGAGCATTCGAAGACGCGTGGAAGCGAGAGAGGGGCATTGCTTTGCATGTTCTGAATGTGGCAGAATCTTATAGCAAGACCGTTATGGTCGAAGTAGTATAAATAGAAGTCTTAGAATTAGGATTTAGTGTGTCATATCTATTGTACAAAAAACTCAGTAAACATTCAAAATACCACATGGCTAGGGAAACGAATGCACGAGCAATGTACGTATGATAACACCAAGTGTTTATGATTTAATAAAACTCTTTATCATTTCCAGTATTTTCCTCTATCTTCATGTCAATATCATTCAAAAGCCTTTGCATTAAAATATTTTCATTCGAAGTCTTTTTACTGATGCCTTACATTTAAATGTTTTCTTTCCATTTCAAATCCTTTACTTTCAGAAACTTTTGTACACTTCATGCCTTTATCTTCATGCTTTTATCATTCGAATACATTTTTCATTTAAAGTCATTTTACTGATTTCTTGCATTAAAACGCTTTCTTCATATTTCGAATCTTTTACATTCCAGAGAATCTTTTACATTACATGCTTTTATATTTCGAAGTCATTTACTTGTCTTTTCTGCAGTTTTATATGTCTTTACAATTGAACTTTATTCATGCAATTTAGTTTCGCGCGCATTTACTTGATCACGCCTTTAGATCTTTAATAGATTAATCGAAGTAAGTTAAACACATACACAACATTCTAAATACCAACCATGAATATCAGTTCTATAATGAGAGTTATCCAAATGACCAATACATCCTAGGATCAATCTAGTCAATCCTGCAAGTTACCAGAGAGATTAAATAACAGTCATTAAGATTATTTGATAGTTTGGAGGACTAGCGGTTGTTTACCAGAAATCAGTGTAAACAAATTGGCACACCCGGTGGGACCCGTCATTGGCCATTACGAAATTTAGAACAAAGTAAAAAATTGTTGAGACATAACCATTGAAAAAGTACTCTCTGAGTGATAAGTTTGTTGTTTTATGAACCTTAGAAGTGGTAGAATAACCAATAGCAACCAACCCTTATCCAGAAGAAAACGTTTAAACAAGATGTCTAATCCAGACAGTCAACAAGGGGAACAAAATATCCCGCATACAACAGGCACTAATATGTCTGCTTCGATGGGAACATCTAATGTGATCCCTTCGAACGCACAGTCTGTTGCATCTTCTACCAGTAATGTAGCCACTAATGGAATAAGTGGCATATCAACTAATAGTTCGATCCTAGGAAATACTGGAACCATTGGTTACCCTGGGGGATTCGTCCCACCATCAGGGACACAAACCCATTTCGTCACCCCATTAACTAGACCACCCGGTTTCGATGGTAATAGAACCAGAAATTCCTCTTATGGGATGCCAACATCTTTTATGGCAGGCTTACACAATTCCACGTCGAATTCATCACCACAGTTAGGGTCTGGGTCTGGGGAAAATCAATTTATGACAAATAACCAAGGATCAGTGGGTTATAGTGCAATGCCTATCTTAACCACAGAAAATCAGTTGGCCTTTAGGCAATTAATGGATGACAGTAACCATAATATGATAGGAGTGTTAGCACAAACTATGCAGGAAATCTTTGCCCCAATAGTACAAAATGTAACTGTGACGAACAGAGAAAACGCAGATAACATGAGTCGAATAGCAGACTTCTTCGCTCCCCCAGAAAGGCGTAGGCAGAATCAGGCGGGAGTTCAAGCAAACGTACCTATCATAGAACAAGTTGCTAACGACCCACCCTATAGACCAGCCAGAGAGGAGGTTAATTTGGGGGCAAGGGCACAAAGGTTAGAAGCCCCAATGATTCATGGCCCACAGAGGGAAATTATGGAACCAGGGGCAAGGGTCGAAAGGCTAGAAGTCCCAGAGTTTCGAGAAGAACAACCTAGAGGAGTTGTCATGGTGGGTCGAAATCAAGATGCTGATGCAGTCGTTCATAGAATTCGAAATGACAACATCTTGGCAGAAAATAATTTAACCACCATGATAGAGAGAATCATGGCCCAGAATGGCCTCAACACAAGAATTAGAAGGCCAAATTATGCCTCCCCTATATTAGATTACATAATGCACACTGATTTACCAAGGGGATATAAAGTCCCTAAGTTTACAAAGTTTGTTGGGGATACCAATGAGTCAACAGTCGAACACATAGCCAGGTATCTAACCGAAGCAGGAGATATAGCCAATAATGACGACCTTAGGATCAAATATTTCCCAAGTTCCCTGACTAAGAACGCTTTCACATGGTTCACCACTTTACCTCCTGGATCCATAGATACTTGGGCTTTGTTGGAGAGATTATTCCATGAGCAGTTCTACATGGGACAATCAAAAATAAGTCTGAAGGAACTAGCCAGTGTCAAGAGGAAGTTTACTGAACCCATAGATGATTATCTGAATAGATTCAGGCTCTTAAAATCTAGATGTTTTACAGTAGTTCCTGAACATGAGTTAGTCGAAATGGCTGCTGGCGGCCTGGATTACTCTATTCGAAAGAAACTAGACACTCAATACTTGAGGGATATGGCTCAATTAGCCGATAGGGTTCGACAGGTCGAAAGGCTAAAGGCCGAAAAGGCCAGAGTCTTTAAAAATAACAAGAAGGAAAGGGTCTCCTATGTTGGAACTTAGGAAACAGAAGATTATCCTGAATTCGAATTCGAAGAGGTCGAAATCGACCTCGCTGAATTAAAACAGGCATCACCTTACTCCTGCAAATTATTAGTTCCCACAAAAGGGAAAGAAATTGTTGAAAATGAGAAAAGTGACAAATTCCCAAAGAAGGTTTATACCTTCGATGTCACTATGTGTGACGAGATTTTTGATTTACTTGTCAAAGATGGCCAACTCATTGTGCCATCAAATGTCAAAATACCTCCTTTAGATCAAAGAAAGAAAAGAGGATTTTGCAAGTATCATAGTTTCCTAGGCCACAAAACCTCACAGTGTTTTCTTTTCAGGGACCTAATTCAGAATGCAATTAAAGATGGCAGACTGAAGTTTGCTGATAAAGCAAAAATGAAAGTAGACGAAGATCCTTTGGACGTCGCAGACACCAATTACTCCGAGCCTGCATGCATTGGGGAAATTAACATGGTGGAAGCTGACCAAAGTGATGCTCCAGTAGGAGAGAAAGGTACTGAAAATGAAAGATGGGTGATAGTCGAAGTCAATAAGGGGGTCACTGAAGACGTCCACAAGCAACCAGAGACTTCGATTGAAGCAGAACCTTTAGCTGTTGCAAAAGAAATCCAGGCTACTGAAGGCCAGGAAAACCAAAACCAAGAGTGGACACAGGTTACTGAAGGCCTGAGGCTAGAATTGGAGAAAGTCCAAATCACGAAGCCAACCTCCCCTCAGAAAGAAATATGGGATACTTTAGGGGAACCCAGTGGAAAGTTTGACTACTTGGTCAAATATTCTGCCCCAGAGAGTTCAAAGGTCCAAATTGAAGATATAAAACCTACAGGTTGGGGAGATGATGACACTAAGGGGGAGGATGTTGAGGTAAACATGGTGGATATGGAGAGACCTCGTTCTGAAATGGAGGAGGTGGAGAGATACTTAGAAAAAGAGAAGTATAAAATGGAGGATAATCATGCTGGAGATGCTAGTCTTAAGGATTACCTCATGATGTGCCACAAAGGAGATACAGGAATGATACTATGCCCTAGGTGCAGCATCCTCTGCAATCAGAGAATCGCTGCAAACTTCGAGAGGGTACAAAGGGCGCGAACTGGCAACAACGGGCGCCAGGATAACCAGTTATTCAGGTGTTATCCTAAAGCTGGAGAAAGTTTGTTGGAATTTGTGCTTCGCTGCTACAAAGGGGCAACCAAATGCTTGATATGCCCAAGGTGTTCTGCTGTGTATGATCAAAGCGTGGCCAGAGCCTTCGAAACAATCCCTTTCGCCCCTTGCTGGAACCACCAAGAGACTGCTCAGATGGGCCCACGTTTCGATAGCAAATACAATCAACGAAGGCGTGATAGTCCTCAGCCCAAGGGCGCTCGAAGAGTGACGTTCAAAATCCCTGCTGAAGTGCCAACAGACAAATGGCTGCAAGTCAGAAATGACAAAGGCAAGGACAAATGGAGAAACAATGAACGAAACGCACGCCATGCTATGACATATAGAAGGCAGTTCAACATAGCAAAGAGGGAATAAGTGAGATTAGAGAACTACAAAGGAAGAAACCCCATGTCAAGATCTCAATGGCGAAGGCAACAGAGATTTCGAAAGGCTGAAAGGGAAGCTGTGGCAAACAAAGGAGTAACTTCAATAAAAAACCAAGGTGAATCTAGCACCAACAAACCCACACCAAAAAATCAAACTGAAGACAAACCCCCAGTTAGTAGGAGGCTCTTCTCTGAAGTACAACCAACTGAACCAAAGGAATACACTCCAGGGCCAGAAGAAGACGAAGATATGCTAACGGACAATTTCGAGTCAGAGGGGGAGTCTTCGTTCAATATCAATTGAAACGTGGTATCTGTGCTTCCTTGTGAGTTTGGACAGGAAACTGAAATTGACGAGTATGAGGAAGAAGATACCATAGATCTGATGAAGCATAGGCCTGTGTGCTACTATGTGATGGATAATGGAGCTGTCGAGGAGCAGAATGCGTTCTTCGAGCGTCCAGAACCAGCTATGAAGAATCATCTGAAGCCATTATTTATTCGAGCAAAGGTTGGTGCCCATGGCGTGAATAAGGTTCTAGTGGATGGGGGCACTCCAGTCAACTTAATACCCCATTTCATGCTGAAAAGGTTAGAAATACGCGAAGGAGACATCAAACCACACAACATGGTTCTATCCAATTATGAAGGAAAAGTAGGCAAAACACTGGGGGTGGTTCAATTGGACTTGACGGTAGGCTCAAGCTGTAGGCCCACCATGTTCATGGTGATCGAAGCCAAGGCCAACTACAACTTGTTGCTGGGAATGGAGTGGATCCATGGCGTAGGAGCAGTTCCTTCGTCAATGCACCAGCGATTAGTTTTGTGGAGAGAAGATGGGATCGTGGAAAACATTGAAGCGGACCAGAGTTACTTCATGTCAGCAGTAAACTTAGTTAACAAGAGGAATTATGACAAACATCTGGCAAAGATTGCTCCCTGTGTCCCAAATGATGAAATCAACGAAACCAGGAACGCACACTACTACATGACCCTTCGCCATGATGGCATATACTGGGATAGAAGAATAATCAGTGAAGATGAAGGAATCGAAGGTACTATGCAAAGAAGGCCAGCAGGCTGGGAATTCGACAACCTTACTCATGACTGAGTCTTCCTTTTTCGAAAGGATTTCGGCCTATATGGCTGAGAACGAATCAAAGGCGGCCTTAGAGGCTGAAATGAATAAACTGGCTGTAAAGATGAACGAAATAAATGGGGATAGCTCGAAAGGCTCACCCTTTGAAGAACTTGAGATAGATCAAATGATGGACGCCATCTATGATAAAGAACCCTTAGGCTTCGAGAGGGACCCCATAGACTCAGGTGCCAAAATGTTGGCGCGGGATCCACTCGAAGAAGTGAACTTAGGGGATGAGAACACGAAAAGAATAACCTATATAAGTGCAAAACTTAACCCAGGCCTCAAGCAGGAAGTGATCGAAGTCCTCAGAAAAAACAAAGATTGCTTCGCGTGGGACTACGACGAAATGCCTGGTTTAAAGAGGGAGTTAGTCGAACACAGACTTCCAATCAAAGATGGCAAGAAGCCCATCAAGCAAACTCCTAGAAGATTCGCACCAGCGGTTCTCACAAAGATCAAAGCTGAGATCGAAAGGTTGATGCGTTGCAGATTCATCAGAACCACAAGGTATGTCGAATGGTTAGCAAATATAGTGCCTGTTATTAAGAAAATTGGTTCTTTGAGAATCTGCATAGATTTTAGGGATTTAAATACTGCAACCCCTAAAGATGAGTACTCCATGCCTGTGGCAGAAATGTTAGTAGACTCTGCTGCAGGATTCGAATATTTAAGTATGTTAGATGGATACTCTGGGTATAATCAGATTTTTATTGCTGAAGAAGATGTTGCCAAGACAGCATTTCGTTGCCCAGGAGCCTTAGGCACCTACGAATGGGTGGTGATGCCTTTTGGTTTAAAAAACGATGGGGCAACTTATCAAAGGGCAATGAATTCGATTTTCCATGATTTCATTGAAACCTTTATGCAGGTGTATATTGATGATATAGTCATCAAATCTATATCTGCAGAAACCCATTTGCATCATTTGAGCCAATCATTCGAACGAATGAGAAAACATGGCTTAAAGATGAATCCCCTTAAATGTGCATTTTTTGTGCAGGCTGGAGATTTCCTTGGCTTTGTGGTTCACAAGAAAGGAATTGAGATCAACCAAAACAAAACCAAAGCCGTAATGGAGACGAAAGCACCTACGTCAAAAAGGGAGCTGCAATCTTTGCTAGGGAAGATTAACTTTCTCAGAAGGTTCATTTCGAATCTGAGTGGAAGAACCCAAGCTTTCTCTCTGTTGCTTCGTTTGAAGCAAGGCCAAGCCTTCGAGTGGAACGAAGCCCATCAGGAGGCATTTGACAAGATAAAAAGCTATCTCTCTCAGCCTCCCATCTTGTCTCCACCTTCATGGGGAAAGCCCATGAGATTGTACATATCTGCCTCTGAAGTTAGTATAGGTAGTATGTTAGCACAAGAAGATAGAAATGGCATCGAAAGAGCCATATACTATTTAAGTAGGGTATTGAATGATGCAGAGACTAGATATAGAAATTTAGAAACGTTATGTCTCTGTTTGTACTTTTCTTGTATGAAACTCAAGTATTATATAAAGCCTGTTGATGTTTATGTTTCATCTCATTTCGATGTCATTAAACACATGCTTTCAAAAGCGATAATGCATAGCAGAGTTGGCAAATGGGCTTTAGCCTTAACAGAATATTCTTTGACTTTCATGCCTTTAAAAGCTGTGAAAGGCCAAGTGATTTCTAATTTCATTGTGGACCATTCATTGGTTTAACAGACTGTCATGAGTTACGTGGAAATGCAACCTTGGAAATTATACTTTGATGGTTCGACCCACAGGAATGGTAGTGGTGTTGGAGTCCTTTTAATTTCTCCTGAAGGAATTCCAACAAAATTCAAGTATAAATTAGATGGTCCTCGTTGCTCGAACAACGAAGCAAAGTATGAAGCGCTTATTGTTGGACTTGAAGCTTTGTTGGAATTGGGGGCAACTAGAGTCGAAATTAAAGGAGACTCAGAATTAGTAGTCAAGCAAATAACAAAGGAGTATAAATGCATAAAGGAAAACCTGATGATATACTTCGTCATAGTTAACAGGCTACTTAGAAAATTTGAATACATGGATATTCAACATATACCAAGAATAGAAAACCAAGAAGCAAATGACTTAGCACAGTTGGCTTCAGGTTATAAAGTTTCTGCCAAAAACTTTGAGGATTTAGTTGAATTAAGGGGTAGAGTTATGGCTACTAGATTCATACCATCAGATCTAGAGAGTATAAAATTAGGTTATGCTGAGAAACAAGAGTTCGAAGTACTAGCCATAGACACCTTATCAGATGTAGATTGGCGAAGTCCACTTGTGAGCTATTTAACAAATCCAACTTCGAATGTTGATAGGAAGATAAAATATAGAGCATTGTCATATGTCTTCATGGGGAACGAATTGTTCAAAAAGACCCAAGAAGGCGTATTACTGAAATGCCTAGGAGAAAGTGAGGCATACTTAGCATTATCAGAAGTCCACAATGGGGCATGTGGGGCACATCAAGCAGGTCATAAAATGAAATGGTTGTTATTTCGATATGGCATGTATTGGCCCAGCATGCTCAAAGATTGTATAGACTTTGCTAAAGGTTGTGAAGAATGCCAGAAGCATGCAGGGATTCAACATGCCCCTGCAAGTGAGTTGCATTCAATCATTAAACCATGGCCCTTTAGAGGATGGGCATTGGATTTAATAGGAGAAATAAATCCTGCTTCGTCTAAAGGACAGAAATATATCTTGGTAGGAATAGATTATTTTACCAAGTGGATCGAAGCAATACCATTAATAGTTGCTGATCAGGAGGCTATTATTGAGTTCATACAGAAACAAATTATCCATAGGTTCGGATTGCCAGAGAGCATAACCACAGACCAAGGTTCTGTGATTACTGGTAGAAAGATGCAAGAATTTGCTCAAGAGATGGGGTTTAAATTACTGACATCAACGCCATATTATGCTCAAGAAAATGGTCAGGTCGAAGCAGCTAATAAAGTGATAATAGGGTTAATCAAGAAACATATTGGTAAAAAGCCAAGGAACTGGCACAAAACTCTGGACCAAATACTATGGGCCTGTAGAACATCTCCTAAAGAAGCTACTAACACCACGCCTTTCCAACTCACATTTGGTCATGATGCAGTTCTGCCAGTAGAAATTCATCTACAATCAGTTCGAATTCAAAGACAAAATGAAATTCCAGCTGCATTATATTGGGAGATGATGATGAATGAGTTAGTTGAATTGGACGAAGTTAGATTGCATGCATTGGAAATCCTGATGAGACAAAAGGAAAGAGTGGCCAGGACATATAACAAAAGGGTGAAAGGAAAATCATTCACTATTAATGACTTAGTCTGGAAAGTCATATTGCCAATGGACAAGAAAAATAAAACGTTAGGTAAATGGTCACCTCATTGGGAAGGACCTTTTCGAATAATAAAGGTATTTTCAAATAATGCATATGAAATCGAAGAGCTGATGGATGATAAACGTATCCTAAAGGTTAATGGGAAATATTTAAAGAAATATAAGCCACGCCTGCAGGAGATTCGAATAATAACAACGTAATTAAGATATCAAAAATGCCAAAATGGTAATATGGGGTTGCCAAAATGGAGTTGCTCAGATGTTACAGACAAAAACCAAATTTCAAAACTAATCAACACTAAGATTTAAAAATAGACATTATTCTTCAATCTGTTAAAGGTACTTCGAAAAGACTCAAGCCTTTGTTGAGTAAAACGTCTTGCTCCCTCTAAGGTAGCCACTTCTCCCTTGAGTTGTTCTGCGGTTTCCATTTCTGCAAGCCCTTTGTTGAGGAGCTCTTCGAATTGGTTGCCAGCAGTATTGGTTTCGTAGGCTAATTGTTGTTCTTGAGCCTCCTTAACCTTCTGTTGAAGTTCCTGAATTTTCCTTTCCCAGAGAAGGATGGACTCAGCTCGAGCCTCATAATCAGTTTTTGCTTGCTTTAGATGCATGGCTTGATCCTCAGCTTCTTGAGAGAGTTTCGAAGCATGCTCATAAGCAGCATCCATTGCAGTTCATTTTTCTTGAACCTTTCTGGCAGCAAATTCATCTTGGAGAAGGCACCCAGTCACGTTGTCTAGCAGAGATTGAAGATCGAACAAGATAGTGCTAACTGGCAAGGAGCAGGTAGCAAGGTTGACTTTTGTAAGTAACTTCTTCATAGTGTAGCAAGCTGTGCTATCCTGTTTGAGCACTTCGAACAAATCCACATCAAAAATTGTTCTCCTAATCCTGTTAAGAAGTACAATTCTATCATTTGTGGGCAACGGATGGCTAGTCGAACTTGTACCAGCCCTAGTAGGTGGAATATCCCTTTGAGCTAGCTTCGCCTTCATGTACCCAATAGGGTCATTTCGTCTCAGGAGAGCAAGCTCCTCTTCAGTCATTCGGGATAGAGACGGTTGAGGGAGTTCCACGCGCAGGGGAGTCATATCCATTTCGACTTCCATGGGTTTATTGGTCGCGTCACCGTCACCTTCATTCGTTTCATGCTCATTGTCTTCTTCATTTTCATCCAAATCCACCACTTTGATATCTTCGTTCTCGCTGCTATTTGCATCTGACTCTGTCCCAGCAGTCGAACCATCGTTGGCATCTTCTTCCTCAGACCCTTCCTCTGCAGATTCTTCGTTTCTCTGATCAGAATCAGCTTTCTCTCCTTCAGCATGAATGTCCTTTGGATCCTCTTGAAGGGTTTCAAGAGGGGACTTTTAAAGAGAAGTTCTTTGTAAAGTCTCTGCAGATTCATGAAGCGTTGCTTCATTTGTTTCTTTTAGAGGAGGAGAAGTACTCTGGTCATCTTGCTGCTCTGAAGCCCCAGCCAGAACCGCCATATTGGAGGAACCTTTGTTCTGCACCAGGTTGCTGGAGTCCCCTTGAGGAGAAGAATTGATAGGAGCAGCAGTTTTCGATGGAGAAGTCGAAGTGGTAAGAGTTGGAGTCAAAATGTCCTACAGAGGCAAAAGAATATTAAAAGCATGCACCAAGGTAATGAATAATTGTTTTGTCAAAGATTTAAAGTTCAAGTTACCTGTGGACTCTCAGAAGAGAGGTTGCTAGTTATGCGTTCCAACATTACGTTGGAGGTCGAAGGTGGATTTTTGGATTTAGTTGAGGGAGCAGCATCTCTGGAATCGAGTCCAGAGACACTAGTTGGTGCATCACTTTTAGAAATTTCCTTCTTCTGCTTCTTCTTCGAAGCAGCTGGTAAATTCCCTCCAGCATTGGGGTCTTCCCCAGTAGTGTTTGTTTTTCTTTTCTTTGGAGTGGTTGGCGGGAGTTTGTTAGTCTGAAAATATTTAAACAATAAGTTAGATACAAATCATGAAACATTAGTGTATTCGAAACATCAAGGCTAAGTGATTACCTGTGGAGTTGGAGCAGTAGTTATTACTGGTGTTGTTGTTGTTGTAGCAGTTGTTGTTGGTTTGGATAGAGTCACATTATCAATGGTTTCGACAGATGCCTGAGAGGCGCTTCCCTCTTTTGACTTTGAAGCAGCAGTCTTTATCCTGATGGCTGAAAATCGAAACAATTAAGGCAAAAGTTAAAAATGTAGAAAATGAGAAACATTTGGGATTTTCCCAAGCATTCGCACCTGCGCCTTGATCAGATTTAATCGACATGGCAGAAAGGTCATAGCGAAGATGTCCTGGGAATCGTGGAGCCAATGTCGAGCCCATGTCACAGTCTCAGATGGCTTTGGTTTCTTTTGAAGATATTTGAACATTTCTTTGCAAGTGAACCACCAAGGGTATGGAGGAAACCAAGCCAGAGCCAGTTCTGAGGTAGGTAATCTAGGAAATTTAGGTGGATGCATTTCGAATGCCAACCTATACCTATCCTCAGGTGACAACCCTGAAGGAAGTTTTAACTTAGAAATTTTTTCTTTGAATTTTTTCTTCAAGGTCTCAGCCGCTTGATGCACAGTGGATTCCAAGTGTGTGGGATCATAAGTAGTTTCGAAATAATTTTGAAAAGCCCTAATCTCTTTGGCATGAGTGAACATACCTTTCTTGGATTGTACCTGCACATCGAATGCATCAGTTAGTTTCTGTTGAATAGTGAGGGTATCGAACATATAAGACTGATAGAACTTTGTCCACCATTCCAGAAAACCCTTTGCTGTAAGGTGTGTAGGTTCGAAAGATATTAGTTCAAAGTGGGCAAAGCCTTGGTATTGTTCCTGTTGTAGTTTGGCTTCTCTTGCCTTGAAGGTTCGCCCAGAGGTGATGGCACTTTCTGTTTGGAATAGGGGTTAAGGGATTAGTTGGCACAAGCCAAATTGTCTCGAAACGAAGTTGGGTTGATAAGAAAAAAGGAAGATTTGATTCTTAGCAGGAGTAATTCGTGAGGATATTAGTCTGGGAAGCAAAAAGGCTTTCCATACATCTTGAATTTCTTTGCTTTTGACTGCTTCTGAGAGAGCCATAGTGAACCACGATGGCCCATGAGCCCTTGAAGCAAAAGGCGCCATGGTCTCTTCGAATTTATGCCTCTTGGAGAAAATCATGATGTATTTGGAGAAGAGAACTTTGAAGTCATCCTTATCATCGTTTGGGGTAAGTCTTCACAGCCTAGTGCCTTCGATGATTCTATCCGCTATTTCTGGGTCATGTTCAACAATAGTGTTGGCAGTTGATAGTGAAGGTTCGAACATGGCATTAAGCCATAACTGGAGTAACCAGAAAGGGCCAGCTAGCAAGATGTTTTTGGAGGTGTGGGATTTCAAACTCGAAACAGCTGATCTTAGACTTTCGTAAAGATCAACAACTAGCAGTTCGCTTAAACACACCCTCTGATTCTCATGTAAATCTCTAGCTAGAGGAATAAACCTACTGGCTACCTGTAGGGATCTGCTGCAAAAGACATACATTGACAACCATAAGGTAAGGAAAGCAATGTGTTCCACATCCGACACACTGTCTCCTTCAGTGTGATAGTGGCTAATGAACTTCGAAAAGCTGGCTAACTTGACTTCGAAGTCAATAATGCTCAAATGCTCTTCATTGTCAGGAATATAGGTTTCTCCTATTGGTGATAACCCAGTAATGGCTGCTATGTCAAAAAAGGTGGGTGTAATCATTCCACCTGGGAGATGGAAAGTATTGTAAGTGCTGTCCCAGAAGTATAAGGACACGAATAATAATGGGTGGCTATAGGTAAATCCTGGTTTCGATAGTTTAATCAAGTTGTAAATACCTAATTCTTCCCATTGCTGGGATTTCTTAGCTTCTACTTTAGTAAACCAGTTGTGATAAGCTGTGTCAGAGGTGGGGCAAGATCGAAATGGTTTGAAGTTACTCTTCACATAATCTAGCACAAAAGGGTCCTTAGGGGGAATGATTGGATTTTCCACGGTGGTCGAATCAGAAGACTCTACTGTCTTAGGCGTATCCATTTTATTAAACAAAGGTTTAAAATTATAACAAACAGGGAAAAAATTTCTGGGGTCTTTTAAGATTTCAAAGACTGTAAGAGGGCCCATTAAAGCTAACCTCTTGCCAGCGGCGTTAGTAGGAATTAGTACCTGAGATGCGTAAAGCATTTCCTTCTCTTTTGAGATCATCTGGGGAATAAGCACAGACTGACCTTGGTAGGTGCCAACCTTGCTTTCCATTATGGTTCCTGTGTTCTTTCCTTTCTTTTTGGAAGCTTTTTTCAGTTGAGATGAAGTTGAGGAAGACATTGTTGGAAGAATGTTGGAAGTTTAGGGTTTAGGTGAGAAGAGAGGAAGAAAAGATTTAGAATGTGGGAAGAAAAGAAAAAGACTAAGTTAATGGGTTTTTATAGTGTGGAAGTTTAAACATCCACTGAGTAAGATTGTGATACGTGGTAGTCGTGGGTTGGTTTGAGAAGGAGGTGGCGTAAAGTTAATATTGGTAATAGGCGTGATTTAATAAATAATCATTGCTGTGTAACTGCACCATGCTGTGAAACGGTTCAAGATGGTTAAGGAATCTGAAAAGCGTTGTGATTGACATGACTGGAGTCATATGCAATAAATGTTACGATGATTCAAAGGTCGCATCAAAATCTTGCGTATATGTTTAAAATAGGTATTTCTCAAAGGAATCGAAATACATATTTTAAAGGGGCATTTTGTTGGCTGAAGATTTTGATGATATTGTTCGAAGCGAAACAAATTGGATGTTTCGATTGGAATAAAGCAAGATGTCATGTTTCAAAATGGTAGAAGCAGTGCTTCGAATGGGCATATCGAAGCTTGGAGCTTCGAGTGACAATTATGAGGATATATTCAAAAGAAGTCTCGAAGTGGTAACAAGGTTGTGTCCAAGAAACGAGTTCGAAACGAAGAGTGCCAAAACATTTGAAATTCAAACGCAAGCGGGATGTTCGAAATTTAAAAATATATGCGCTGGAGCATTCGAAGACGCGTGGAAGCGAGAGAGGGGCATTGCTTTGCATGTTCTGAACGTGGCAGAATCTTATAGCAAGACCGTTATGGTCGAAGTAGTATAAATAGAAGTCTTAGCATTAGGATTTAGTGTGTCATATCTATTGTACAAAAAACTCAGTAAACATTCAAAATACCACATGGCTAGGGAAACGAATGCACGAGCAATGTACGTATGATAACACCAAGTGTTTATGATTTAATAAAACTCTTTATCATTTCCAGTATTTTCCTCTATCTTCATGTCAATATCATTCAAAAGCCTTTGCATTAAAATATTTTCATTCGAAGTCTTTTTACTGATGCCTTACATTTAAATGTTTTCTTTCCATTTCAAATCCTTTACTTTCAGAAACTTTTGTACACTTCATGCCTTTATCTTCATGCTTTTATCATTCGAATACATTTTTCATTTAAAGTCATTTTACTGATTTCTTGCATTAAAACGCTTTCTTCATATTTTGAATCTTTTACATTCCAGAGAATCTTTTACATTACATGCTTTTATATTTCGAAGTCATTTACTTGTCTTTTCTGCAGTTTTATATGTCTTTACAATTGAACTTTATTCATGCAATTTAGTTTCGCGCGCATTTACTTGATCACGCCTTTAGATC
The DNA here is from genome assembly GCA_948472305.1 of Vicia faba. NCBI lineage: Eukaryota > Viridiplantae > Streptophyta > Magnoliopsida > Fabales > Fabaceae > Vicia > Vicia faba. Next base: position 574,066,897 of record OX451737.1, on the reverse strand, counting down.
TTTAATAGATTAATCGAAGTAAGTTAAACACCTACACAACATTCTAAATACCAACCATGAATATCAGTTCTATAATGAGAGTTATCCAAATGACCAATACATCCTAGGATCAATCTAGTCGATCCTGCAAGTTACCAGAGAGATTAAATAACAGTCATTAAGATTATTTGATAGTTTGGAGGACTAGCGGTTGTTTACCAGAAATCACTGTAAGCACCCCCGTACTCAAAAATCTCGAAAAAGGAATTTGTCTGTGCTTTTTTCCTTTCTAGTTGGATAAAATAAAAGTCGGTGGCGACTCTTGCTTACCGCGACATTTTGCGAACACAAACGCAAAACGCAAACCAGCATTTTCCAAAACAGTCGGTTCTACCACCGTATCACAGAACTGGCGACTCTGCTGAGGATCTAATAAGTGGGGTATACCTTAGGCCTTAGTTCATCATAAATTGCTTCTCTTGTTTGTTTTGGTTGCTTTACTTTTAAAGGTTTTGTTTGGGAGTTACTATAGATCCTAACCTGGATCTGGGGACACCTTTTAGGTAAGTAGCAATAAACTGTAAGGGAACTGTACGGTGTAGACCGATACGGTTGAAGCAGTAGCTACATTGATGTGGCACATTGGTTGGTACCGGTATCCCTTGTGGAGAAACAAAGAGAATGCGGGGCTGCTATGTGTGTCGTTAAGCATCAACTGACCTTAGAACCTTTAATAGACCAACTTAGCCATTAGAAAGTAGTGAGATAGCCGGCCTCGGTATAAAGCTGAGAACTGGTTGATACTCGATGCTACACTCATTGAGACCATACTCTCGAGATAGTTCCGGCCGCAAGAAAAGATTGCGTGAGCTGAAACCATGATCGATGGAGGATGGTCAGTGATATTGAGAACCTCTAGAACCCAGTTACTTTTGCTAGGACAGGTTGAAACCAATTGAACTTCAAGAGGGTAATACCTTTGACTCCATGCAAGCCTTAAACTTAAGGGCTTTTGTGTGACTTGTTTGCCTTTTCCATGTCTGTTATCTGCTATACTTGTTGTTTTTATCATGACATCATGCATCATAACATAGCATGCATACTTCATTATACTAACCATTTCAAAGACCGAGGGGATTTATCTTTGTTCTGTTTTGCAGATTATGGCTTTCGTGCGCAGAAACACCATCTGAGTTAACTTTGTGAAAATACATGCTCAACTTAAAGAGTTGGCCTCAAGAGTTTCTGAGAATTCTTCATTCGTTAAGAGACATGGTCAGCTTCTTAGCCTGGTCACTTCAAAGTTTGGTGAGAAGATGATGACTGTGCTTTTCCAGTTCTTCGATCCTGTGCATCATTGCTTCACCTTTCCAGATTATCAGCTGGTTCCCACTTTGGAAGAGTTTTCTCACTTATTGGGCATATCCATCCTTGAGCAGATGCCCTTCACAGGTATGGAAGAGACTCATAGACCAGAAGACATTGCCTCAGCTCTGCATCTAAAACAGGCTGATGTAGTATCCAATTGGGAAACACGAAGCGGGGTCGAATGGTTCTTAGCCAAATTTCTGATAGACCAGGCTCATCTTTTCTGGGATAATTTGGACTTTCAAGCTTTCGAAGACATCTTGGCTCTCCTTATCTATGGTTTGGTTCTCTTCCCAAATCTGGATTCTTTTGTAGATGTGCATGCTGTCAAGATTTTCCTTTCTCGCAATCCTGTGCCTACTCTTCTGAGTGATATCTTGCATACCCTCTACACTCGTACCGTGTGAAGAAGAGGGACTCTTATGTGTTGCATGCCATTGCTGTCCAGGTGGTTTATTTCGCATCTTCCTAAGTCTGTGCTGAAGAATGAAGAAGGTTTGGGATGGTCCTACAGAATAATGTCACTTGCTCATACAGACATTCTTTGGTGTTCCTGGGCTATGGAAGACACTGCTGTCATTGACCGTTGTGGGGGATACCCTAATGTCCCTTTGCTTGGAATCAGAGGGGGTATAACCTACAAGCCTTGTTTAGCTTTGCGACAATTCGGCCGTGCTCGGAGAGACGGTCCCCATGAGCTACTTCTTGAGAATATTGCATTTGACTACAAGATGTTGACGAGCACCTCCGGAGGTTCATACGAGCTTGGGGCATGGTGAACAGATCTGACTCCCAAGAGTTGGGACCAAGGACTTTCCTTCCTATGCAGCCTTACCTCCAATGGGTCCGAGATCGTGCCCATAAGCTTGGGATGTCTTATGAAGTCATATTGCCAGTGATTGTGGAGCCCACTAATGAAGAATGTGTTCCTTACACGGTTCTTTATCCTTACATGCCCACTGATCCTGGGGCATTGCAGGGGTCTTGGATTCAGTTGAAAGAGGAAAGAGATACTTACCGGGAGAAGTACCATGAGCAAGAAAGGAAGATTTTGAAGCTCACCAGGCAGCTCCAGGAAGAAAGAGTGATCAATGACTACGTCAGCACAAAGAGGAAACATCCATGGGACTTTTGATTTTGCTTTTCTAGTTTTAGATTTGTTTCCCATTTACTTCTTTGTAACACCCCAAAGGCATTGTTGAACCTTTTACAAGTTAATCTAATAAAGTTTGTTTATTTTTGGTTTGCAAATTTAAATCTCCCAAAGTCTTTGAAATCATTACATATGCATCCCATTATCATGCACATCATTACAGGTACCATTTTAGGTTTCTCATCTCCTTCGTTGTTTATTTCAGCAGAAATGTCTTCTGATCAAGCCATCAAAGATCTTCAGGCACAGAACGCCCAGTTCCAAGAGATGTTCTTGAGCTTGGCTAAAGGGCAAGATGATTTGAAGACTCTCATTCTGAAGGAGAAGAAGAAGAAGAAGGTCGTTCTTCTGAGTATGGGAAAAAGGTTTGGGAATAGGTTACAATAGCAAGCTGATCTGATCTCCTCGTCCAAGGATAGGGAAAACCAAGAAGAAGAAAAGGGCTTCAGTCCTGCAGTTTCTGATAATGATACTGATTTTGATGATGAGCAATATCCTCCTGCCGAGGATAGGTACAAGCAGCTAGAAGACCGGCTGAGTGCTATGGAGATTCAGAAGATCCCTGGTTTGGACTTCAGAGAACTGGGACTGGTATCAGGAGTGGTGATCCCTCATAAGTTCAAAGCTTCGGTTTTTGCCAAGTACGATGGAGTATCCTGTCCAAAACTCCATCTCCGCTCGTATGTCAGGAAAATCCAACCCCACACTGCTGATAGAAATTTATGGGTGCATTTCTTTCAAGATAGTCTGTCAGGGACTCAACTTGAATGGTTTTATCAATTGGAAGGAGCTAATGTCTGAAACTGGGAAGACCTTACTGCTGCTTTTTACAGGAAGTATCAGTATAACACCGACCTTGCTCCTACTCGTACTCAGCTTCAGGGTATGTCAATAGGTGCAAGCGAAGGTTTTAAGGACTATGCTCAAAAGTGGAGAGACTTGGCTGGAAGAGTCCAACCCCCTTTGTCTGATAGGGAGTTGGTTGACATGTTTCTAGGAACGCTATCTGGTCCGTTCTTCAATCATCTGATCGGCAGTTCGTCATCTGGGTTTACTAAGTTGATCTTGACTAGGGAGAGAGTAGAAGCTGGTATCTGAAGTGGTAAAATACAGAAGGATACTTCATCAAGTGCAGTGAAGAAGCCTTTCACTGGTAAGAATGAAGCTAGTGCAGTCTACGACCTAAGGGGCCAAAGCAGACCTGAACACCGTCAAGCAGTGAATGTGGTAGTGATATCAAGACCCACAGTTGCTCCACAATGCAACAATCAACAAAGGGTGGAAAGACCACAAAGGCAGTACACTCGGCTCAATATGACCTTGTCTCAAATTCTACCACAATTATTGAAGACCAATCTGGTAACTCTGAGGGAAGCCCCGAAGAACCCCAACACCACTTCTCCTCACTATAACCCGAATGCCTACTGCACCTATCACTTTGAAAGTCCAAGTCATGATACAAACAACTGTTGGGCCTTGAAAAATAAGGTGCAAGATTTGATCTAAGCCAAAGAGATTGAGTTTGACGCTCCAGAGAACCCCAACGTTATAACTGCTCCCATGCCCAAACATGGTCATGGAGTAAATGTTGTGGACGATGATTTATTTGTGACCTCTGTGGAAGAAATTTCTACTCCTTTGATGATAGTTAAGAAGAATTTGTTGTTAGCCGGTTTATTTTCGGGTTGTGGTGAAGGTTGCCACATATGTTCAATTCTGCCTGTTGGTTGCCACTTATTGAAATCAGGTGTTCAGCACCTGATGGATAACAAAGGAATCTTGTTCGAAAAGACTTTGATTCTGTTGGTTCCAATTCAAGATGTTGCCATCATAACCATTTCCGCCAATCCTTCCAAGGTTTCCTCGAGAAAGCCTGTTAGGATTACACCCGTCCCAAGAATTGCTCCATTAATAATTATTGTCCCTGGTCATATCCCATACACTTCAGATAAGACTATCCCTTGGCACTATGATGCTGATGTGTATTACCATGGAGTTAAGAAAGACTTAAAAAGTGAGGAAGTTGATATGGATGTCAGCAATATTGTCGGGGCTAGCAAGGTGACTAGAAGTGGAAGACACTTTTCTCCTGAGATTTCCTCTCCGACTGTTCACAAACCTGTTGTCATCCCACCTGCTAGTACATCGTCTACTATCCCAGTTCCTATTCCAGTTATCACCCCCTATATATCCATGATGAATGCAATGAATTTTGATAGAAGAATTTGTGACGTCCCGATTCGTTCGCATGATTGAACTTTTATAACTCTGATTTATTTATATAATTTTTCGAGGTAGAATTGGGGTGTTACACGTTACAACTCTCCCTCACATAGAATATTTTCGTCCTCGAAAATTTACCTTATTCGAATAACTCAGGATAGGAGTCTCGCATATTGCTTTCCAACTCCCACGTCATGCTTTCTCCGGCAGCTCCTAGCTAGACTACTTTCACCAAAGCAATTTCCTTACCTCTTAAAGTCTTTATTTCACGATCCGCGATCCGTACAGGCATCGTCTCCACAATAAGATTATCCCGTACTTGCATATCATCCATATGAATCACATGAGATGGATCTGAAATATACTTCCGGAGTTGTGACACATGAAACACATCATGCAAATTCGAAAGATTAGGCGGTAAAGCCACTCTATAAGCAACATTCCCAACTCTGTCCAAAATATGATACAGACCAATAAAATGGGAAGTGAGCTTCTTAGACTTCAATGCTCGCCCAACACCAGTCACAGGTGTAATTCTCGGAAACACATGGCCACCTGCTTGAAATTCCAAATATTTCCTTCTCTTATCATGATAACTCTTCTGTCTACTTTGGGAAGCTTTCATCTTTTCTAGAATCAACTTCACCTTCTCAGTAGTCTCACTAACAAGTTCAGGTCCATGCACTACACTTTCTCCAGATTCATGCCAACATAAAAGAGTTCTACATCTCCGGCCATACAACGCTCCAAAAGGTGCCATTATTATACTAGAATGGTAACTGTTATTATAAGTGAACTCTATTAATGGAAGATAAGTATCCCACGAACCTTCCTGCTTAAGAACACGTGCTCTCAATAAATCTTCTAACGACTGAATCATCCTTTCCATTTGACCATACGCCTGAGGATGATATGCCGAACTCAACCTTAACTTCGAACCCAACGCCTCCTACAAACTCTTCAAAAAATCTGAAGTAGACCTCGGATCTCTATCCGAAACAATACATAAAGGAACACCATGTAGCTTTACAATTACACTAGTGTAAATCTCTGCCAACTTCGATACTAGAAAACTGATGTTAATAGGAATAAAATGAGCCGACTTTGTAAGCCTATCAACAATCACCCAAATAGAATCATGTACTCTTAAATTATTAGGTAATCCCATCACAAAGTCCATCGAAATGATATCTCATTTCCATTCTGGAACTTCTAACGGTTGCATCAGCCCTGCAGGCTTCTGATGTTCAACTTTCGACTTCTGATAAGTTAAACATGCATGCACAAACCGAGCCACATCACTCTTCATTCCAGGACACCAAAACAAAATCTTCAAATCTTGATATACCTTTGTAGCTCTCGGATGAATGTTCAACTTGCTTCTATGACTTTCCTAAAGAATTACTTTCTTCATCTCTGCATCATCAGGAATGCAAATTCGATTACAGAATCTCAACTCACCTTGCGCATCTAACTTGAAATCATTATTCTTGGATTGATCGATCCCAACCATCGAATCTACCAATTTTACATCCAACTTCTAAGCTTCTTTGATACTATCTAGAAATTCATTGTTAATTTTCAACATAACACTTTGTGGTGTTACTTCGCAAACTAAGCTCATATCTCTGAACTGTTCAATTAATTCCAACTCTTTAACCATCATTGCTGACATATGTAAGGTATTCCGACTTAACGCATCAGCCACCACATTCACTTTTCCTGGATGATAATTCAAACCGAAATCATAATCCTTTAACAACTCCAACCATCTTCGTTGTCTCATATTCAATTCCTTCTGATCAAACAAATAATTTAAACTCTTATGGTCGCTAAGTACTTCAAATCTAGAACCATAAAGATAATGCCTCCAAATCTTCAAGACAAAAACAACTGTAGTAAGCTCTAAATCATGCGTAGGATAGTTCTTCTCATGAGTCCTCAACTGCCTTGACGCATAAGCAACTACGTTATCATTATGCATAAGCACACCTCCTAAACCCGTCTTGGAAGCATCACAATATACCACAAAAGGTTCTCCCGGATTAGGTAATGTCAAAATTGGAGCCGACGTTAATCTCTTCTTCAATTCTGAAAAACTTTATTCACATTGAACATCCCATACAAAATCTCTACCTTTACAAGTCAACTTAGTCAACGGAAGTGCCAACTCAAAAAACCTTCGATAAACCTTCTATAATAACCAGCTAATCCTAAAAAGCTTCTAATCTCGGTAGCCGACTTTGGAGTTTCCCATTGCAACACAACATCTACCTTAGATGGATCTACAACAATTCCACTACCTGAGATAACATGACCAAGAAAACTAATCTCCTTTAACCAAAATTCACACTTAGACAACTTTGCATACAACTTCTTCTCTTTTAAAACTTGAAATACTATTCTAAAGTGTTCTGCATGCTCTTCTTCCTATTTAGAGTAAATCAAAATGTCATCAATGAACACCACTATAAACCCATCCAAACAAGTATGGAAGATACGGTTCATATATTCCATGAATACTCACGGCGCATTAGTAACACCGAAAGGCATCAGTGAATACTCATAATGTCCATAACGCATTCTGAAAGCCGACTTCTGGATATCTTCATCTTTCACTTTAATCTGGTGATAACCCGCCTCAAATCAATCTTACTAAACACTCGAGCACCCACCAATTGATCCATCAAATCGTCTATTCTTGGAAGTGGATATTTGTTCTTAATCGTCACTTTATTCAATTTTCTATAATCAACACAAAGTCTCATACTTCCATCTTTCTTCTTTACTAGCAACACTGGAGCTCCTCACGGCGATACAATTGGTCTTACAAATTTCTTTTCAAGTAACTCTTCCAATTGCTTCTTTAGTTCTGACAATTCAGATGCATACATCATGTATGGTGCCATAGAAATAGGTCTGGTACTAGGTACAAGATCAATAGCAAATTCAACTTCCCTCTCTGGCGGTACATCAAGAATTTCATCAGGGAAAACTTCAGGAAATTCATGCACCACTTCCAATTCCTCAATTATAGCTTGATTCTCGACAGATAGAGACGCCGTCAACGAGAACATTTGAGCCTCTTCTTGCATCAACTTCCTCAACTATCTAGCAGACAATAGACCAGCTTCCTCTTCCTCAGGAGTAGAAAACCTCACCGACTTGTTATAACAGTTAATATGAACATAGTTATTCTCTAACCAGTTCATACCTAAAATTACATTCAACCCACTTAAAGGAAAACAAACCAAATCAACAGCAAAGTCTCTGTCGAATATCGACAAAGGACACTTTAAACACATAAAAGAAGTAGTCACCAACCCCTTGGCTGGAGTATCGACGACCATCTCTCCATTCATAGAAGATAACATAAGACCCAATCTTTCAACACAATCAGCAGCAATAAAGCAATAAGTAGCACCAATATCAATAATAGTAATTAAAGGAGTACTATTAATGAAACATGTACCTCTGATGAGTGTCTTCATTAGCCGTCTGATTCTCAGCCAAAGCGAACACTTTTCCATTGTTTTTCGCCTTCTTCGGCTTCTAACACTGACTACCAATGTGTCCTTCTTCACCATAATTGAAGCAAATCACCTCCTTATGCTTGCACTCAGATGCAACATGTCCAGTCTTACCACAACGGAAACACCTCTTCACCTCAATAGTACAAACATTATTCTTATGAACAGGTTTTCCATATTTGAAACTAACCACACTACCAGGAGCATCTCCCCCACTAGTCCGCTGACCCTGAGCAACTCTCTGTTTACCTTTACCAACTGGGGCATCATAATGCTTACCACGATTCTGTTGGTGCTTACCCCTCTTCTCACTGATAATATTATAATGAGCATTATTATCCTCTTCATAAATCATGCAACTATCAATCAAATCAGCAAAGATACGAATCTTCTGGTATCCAACTGCCTTCTTAATCTCTGGGCATAACCTATTCTCAAACTTGACGCACTTCGAAAACTCAACATTAGCCTCGCTATAGTGCGGATAAAACTTAGCCAACTCAACAAACTTTACAGCATACTTAACAATCGACATACTCCCTTGCTTCATCTCAAGAAACTCAATTTCCTTCTTGCCACGAACATCTTCAGGAAAATAATTCCTCATAAATTCCCTATGAAACACAGCCCAAGTGACATTTTCACCTGCAGCTTCCAACTTCTGACAAGTCCCTAGCCACCAGTCATCAGCTTCGACTGCTAGCACATGAGTACCATATCGAGCATTCTGCGCTGGAGTGCAGTCAATCACACGAAAGATCCTATCAATCTCTTTCAACCAATCCAACGCTACATCAGGATCATACTTACCCTTGAAGGTAGGCGGATTCTCCCTCTCGAAGGTCGCCAAACTATAAGATCCAACATTCTCGTCAGCGTTCAGGTGATTCTCCATAGCATACGCCATTGCTTCTAAAGCAGCAGCAAGTGCAACATCATTCCTTCCAGCCATCTCAACTTATCTCTATAACATAAACAATAGTTATAACTCAAATTAACAATACTCGATTGTTAGACAAAATTACGACTCGACAACTTGGTCGGACAGACATACTTGCTCTGATACCAACTTTGTAACACCTCAATTCTACCCAACAATTATATATGAAATAAGAGTTATAAAACTTCCACAACTAAATCAGGATGCTACAAATTCAACTTAAAAACAACGATGTTCATTATAGATACATAACACATTAAACTGTAATGAACCAACATCAACATAATTTTAATCCTTTAAAACTAACAACTTCCACAACTATGCAGCAGAGTCAAATATTCAACTTAAAGGAATATGACATCTTTATCCAACTAAAACAACTTCAGACAACTTAAAGTGAAACAACTGAATAGTAACAATAAAAAAACAAGTGTTCATCCCCCCGAGTGTTACATATCAGAGCAATGACACCTACTCGAACTACTGAGGTAAACAACCTTCACTTTGGATTACCTGCACGTTACCAACATCGGGGTAACATTCAAACAGAAGGGGTGAGATATTGAACAATATAATCAAATGTATGATAAAGATTACATTAGAATTAGTCTATTCAAAATCACCAATTAACAACTTTAAACAACATCAATCACAATAAAACATCAACGAAACATAATAATTGATTTGTCACCACGATAACTCAATATGCAACGTGAAATACAACTTGTTACTATGCATATGCATGTGGTACCAATGGAGCAGAACTCCCATCTTAAAAATGGAGCAGAACTCCCAACTTAAAAACGTAGCAGAACTCCCAACTTAATAATTGCCAATTAATAGAGGCATCAATAAGGCATAAGCCTTCTCAACATTTTGCCAGTCCAGGCTATCGCAAAATATACAAATGTATGTGAATCAATGAATGCACTATCACATATTCGCAATAATCATCGTTCACTGCAAGGAATAAGCCTATATCACCATTATTACCAGTAAATAGAGGTAATTCATCATCATTTAAAAATTCCTGCAACTTCGCATTATCAACAAAATTCACAATAACAATCACAACAACACAACAACATTGGCACAAGCCTACATCTTAATAACAATTCAACATAAATCAACATAAATCAACGTTGTCCATAAGCCTTTAACTTCAACAATAATTCAACATAAATCATCAACCTGTAATTTCTCAACTCAGAACAACTTACACAGCAACTAAGAAGAATAACAACTAACTTATACTCCTCAGCCAAACCTGTAACTTCATTCCACTCGACAACAGTATTGTGCTCCTCGGCACGCCTTGTAGCCTAATGTCGCTCGACATCAAACACATATATTCCCCGACACACTTTGGAGCCTAAACGCCACTCGACACCTAACACCAACAGAATCCTCCTCGACCACTAGTTCGTCCAATAACATAGAACAACATGATATCATAATGACCATATCAATATAATTCATAACTTCTAACCAACTGCTCGGAATACCACAGTAACGGGCAACTATGTTTTCTATCAATAGTTCCGTTTATTGTATAATACCGTCACGCAGAAACCTTCCTAAAATGACCATGTTGTACCCCAAAATTTTCCCTCCCATATTTCCCAAGACATTGCAAGAATAATCTCCAAATGGCTCAAGATTGCTCAAGAGTTGGACAGTCAAAATCATCTCCTAAGGCAGTCAATTCAAAATTAGGGTTTTGTGTTGCATCAAGGTCCTTGCATCCAAATGACATCAAGTTCTCCCAAATGTCCTAATATGTTCTCAAGTTCATCCATGTCAAATTTCAAGCCTTGCAGAGGAAGTTTGGTTAGTCAATTGCTCAAGAGGCCCAAAAATCGACTGTGCTAGGGCAAAAGTCAACTGTGACCCAAATACAGTTAAACCTCAAGATTTTTTTGTCAAAATTATCATTTTGAAGGATATTTCATCATTTTATCAAGGGTTGATCATGATTCATCAAGGATTGCTCAAGATTCATCAAGATTCAAAAGTTGCTAAATTAGGGTTTTGTAGAAAAAGTCAACTCAACTTTGACCAAGCATAACTTTCTCATACTTTATGAGAAATTACCCATCCAAAGCTCATTTTGAAGAGGATGCAATTTCCTACAATAAATCTTCATACCCCAAGATCAAGAAATTTACTCACAAAAAGTTACAAATTTGGACATTATAGGTCATTTTTGAAAGTCAACAAAAACACCTTTTTTTCCAAAGCTTATAACTTGAGCATGGAATAACAAAATGAGATGAGACCAAAAGGGTTGGTTAGAGGACATATCAAGGTTTCTAAAAAGTCCAAGAAAACCTCCAAAAGTTCAAAATTGAAGAAGTTATGCATTGTTGAAGTTGGGCATTTTTCCAAAATTGCCAAAAGTCAACTATCCCCAAAACTTCAAATTTTGTCAAATGGACCCACTTTTTTCCACTTGATTTGATCTTGTCACACTACACACGTGTCTTATCTTCAGTCTTGTGACCATTCATTGATTTTTATATTTTATTTGATTTTTATTGAATTAATTCATTTTAAATCAATTTAAATCCAAATAAAATCTAAATATTGATGAAATAGGAACTTTTTGATTGATACAGGTTTCAATTATCATGATGGACACAATCAAACTCGTATCAAGCCATGTTATGAACAAAATATTGGATTTGGGACACTTTTGGAAGCTTTGTAATGGAAGATCATATCAAATCCTAAATCATCAATGCATAAGGATTCAAAGCCCAAATGTTAACCTAATTCATTCCTTATTACTCATACAAGGCAAAGGCAGGAGGGATAGAACCGAGAGGCTGCAAAAATCACAAAAGCAAAACTTGAAGAAAGCTTGAAAAAGCTTGAATCTGAAATCCATCCTAGAGGCGTTTTCAAGGCCAAAACTCCATGCTATTCAATTGCCAGACATCCACTGAGTGAGAAGGAATCAAAAGCAAGCCCTCTCCCTCCCTGAATCGCGCTGTAAGTCTCCTTGAACACCGCCCTATACATGAAAACGCAATCTCTCATTCTTGCATTTTTTTGACAAACCATGGACATATTCTTGATCCTTGCATGATTTCTAAGCTTTCTACATTATTCAATTGTATTTTTGTAGCCTGTAATGCCATACCCGAAACTAGGGTTTTTGGTTCTTGTTTTTAGGCGTTTGAGTTTCAGGCCAAATTGAGGCAAATAATGGACATGGATGAATTCAGGAGGGAGAGACGAACAAGACCATGGCTTTAGATTGAATTTTCATGGCCTGGATTTGGTTTTAGGTTCAACCTACATTTTTTGATGCGGATACGAATCCGCAGGTAATTCCTATGTAATTCCAAGGACAGGGACGAAGACGTGTCCCCATCCCATACGTCCATTCAAATATTTCGCGCTTATTTTTTTTATTTCCAGCATAATTACGTTTTTCCATATATTATGATTAGTGTGTATTCCACTAACAATCAAAAGGCCTTGGTCCAGTGGTAAAGGCGTGTATGCATGGGCTAATGGGACCTGGGTTCGAATCCCAGGTCCCCCACATGTTTGCAATTGTTTTTCTTCAGATATTCCAATGCATTCCAGGAGTTGTGGTTCATCATGCAGCCTCACCTAATCATCTTCCAGATGGCCCCAGGCCAGATCTGGTGGCTCAGAGTGAAAGTCCATCATACGCCCTAGTCAACCAAGGCACGTGGAATCATGGAAAGTCAATACAAGCCTGCGCCTCTTGGGCCAAAGATTTGCAATTCTCACCTCCAACTTGGGCCCAAACCCCCCATTGGGTTATTTCTAATTCTTTTTTTTATAAATTTCATTTTTTTGTTTTGTTTAATTATTATTATTACTTAAACTAACCAATTAATATTTTTTCTTAATAAAATCAAAAACACAAAAATATGTTTTTTTATTAAAATTAAAATCATCACTTTATTTTTGTAAATAAATTAATTTAATCAATTTAGCTTTAATTAGGTTTAACTTTTAACATTTTTGCAATATTTAAAATCAATTTAGATAATTAGGTTTTATTAACTTTTAATCAATTTGTTTTATTTCTTTAAATACTCAAAAAATCCAAAAATATTTTCATTAATTAATTAATTTAATTGTTAATTTAGATTTAATTCCATTTAATTCAAAAATAAACCAAAAATGCTTTCTTTCAAAAAGGGGTCAAAACCCTAAAAAATGCGTCGTTTTAATTTCTCGCACGCGATCTATTTTACCAATATTGTAATTGCTTCCAGAATGTAATAGCTTTAAATAGGACTTTATTTTATCGCTTTATTTTACTTTCCGCATTTTAATTTCAAGGGTTGCTTTTGGCGATGTAAATACCTGACGCCTTGTAATAGTTTAGATTTAATTTCCGCAATTTAAATTCTGCAACTATAAACTGTTAGATGTTTGGTAATAGGGAATGCATGATAAGATCAAATCTTTAATCTAAAATCAACGTAGCTCACCCATGACATGTACAAAGACAAAATTAACCGAAATAACACACTCGCACATGCGCACTCTTAGGGTACACCTCACTTGGTTGCCTTTGAACGTGGTCATTGAGTATAGGAAGTTTTAGAGGTCGCCCTCTTGTCCAAAGATCATAATTGCCTCGAAACGGTTGCCTCAGAAAAATGATCTAAGACATTAGGGTTACCGCTAAGGCGTCCTAACATTGCTTTAGTGACCACACGTCCCTTAATCAAATTGACCCTTAAACTCCAACGGCGATGCTACCTACTCATCAATAGTGGGATAGCGTTGTCTAAAGGACATTAGCACAGATTGATTCCTTTTTCGAGTAGGTAGAAGGTTCTTAAGTACTTGCTCTTTCTAAAACAAAACAAAACTTTTTGCACTTACACCTTTATAACAAAAAACTTCTTTCAAACCCACAAACACAAAGAAAAGCAAATTTTGAAAACACTTTGAGCAAGTACCTAAGAGCCCGTGGATAACCACGGATAGAAAGGGTGCTAACACCTTCCCTTTCTATAATCTACCCCCCGGACCCGAGAAACATCTCGAAAAAGGAATTTTTGTGCTTTTTTCCTTTCCTTGTTGGATAAAATAAAAGACGGTGGCAACTCTTGCTTACCGCGACATTTTGCGAAAACAAACACAAAACGCGAACCAGCATTCCAAAAATAGTCAGTTCTCTTCCCACCGTATCACAGAACTGGCGACTCTGCTGGGGATATCTTAATAAGTGAGGTGTACCTTAGGATTAGATCATTGTGTTTTCAATTGTTTGCTTTGTATGCTTTAATTTCGTGGGCTTGTATCGGAGTTTCTATAGATCCTAACCCAGATCTGGGGGTACCCTTTAGGTAAGTAGCAATAAACTGTGAGGTAACTGTCTGGCGTAGACCGACACGGTTGAAGCAGTAGCTACATTGGTGTGGAACTTTAGTCTGTACTGATATCCCTTGTGTTAGAACGAGGAGAATATGGGTCTTCTAAGGGGTCATTAAGCACCAACTGACCTTAGAACCTTTAAATTGACCAACTTGGCCATAGAACAGTAGCAGTATGCTACACTCATTGAGACTAAACTCTCGCGATGATTCTGGCTGCAAGAAAAGGTTGCTAAACTAGAATTATGACTGATTGAGGGTAGTCAGTGATATTGAGATCCTCTAGAACCCGGTTACTATTTTTAGGACAGGTTTAAACCAACTGAACTGAAAGAGGGTAGTACCTAAGCTCCTTGCCAGCCTGAAATCTAAGGGCTCTTTTGTGTGACTTGTGTGCCTTTACCATGTTTGCTGTTTGTGGATACTTGTGGTGTGCTTACTATCATGACATCATAACATTGCATACATCTTGCATTTGGACTAACCTATTTCAAAGACAGGAGGGATTCATCTTTGTTCTGTTTTGTAGGTCATCATGATGCCTATGTGTAAGAATACCATCCGGATCAACTCTGTCCAAGTTCCCACCCTGCTTAAATATTTGGTTGCAAAGATGCCTGATACAACTTCCTTCATCAGAAGACATGGTTACCTTCTCAGTTTGGTCACTTCCAAATTGGACGGGCAGATGATGAGTGTCCTAGTCCAGTTTTATGATCCGCTGTACCATTGCTTTACTTTTCAAGACTATCAGCTGGTTCCCACCCTAGAAGAGTTCTCTGAGCTGCTCGGTATCTCTGTTTTGGAGCAGACCCTGTTTACTGGTTGGGAGAAGACCCTTAGGCCTGAAGAGATTGCTGCAGCCCTTCATTTGACCAAAGAGGAGGTAATGGCTAATTGGAAGACTAGAAGTGGAGCAAAGGGCTTTCTGACTAAATTCTTGGTTGGTAAGGCTAACTATTTCTGGGATAGTCTAGACTTCAAGGCATTCGAGGATATTCTGGCTCTTTTGATATACGACTTGGTATTGTTTCTGAACTCTGACTCCTTTGTTGATGTTAATGCGGTAAAGATCTTCATCTCTCGGAATCCTATACCCACTCTCTTGGGTGACATCCTTCATCAGCTCTATGCTCGTACTGCCCGAAAGCGGGGAATCTTGATGTGCTGTGCTCCCTTATTGGCAAGGTGGTTTATTTCACACCTTCCCAAGTCAGTGCTGAAGAACAAAGAAGGCATGGGCTGGGTGTTGTACCCCAAAATTTGCCCTCCCATATTCTTCAAGGTTTGTTAAGATCATGCTTCAAAATCTCCCAAGGGTTGCACAGTCCAATTGCCTCCTAACAGTCAAAATTTAGGGTTTTGGTGCTGGCAAAGGAATTGAAATTTCCAAGGGTCCAAACAAGTCCCACATGCCTACATACATTGTCAAGCATCCATATGCCAAGTTTCAAGACTCACAGCATCAAATTGCACAGTCAAAAACCCTAATTGCTTCACAGTCAACTGCAGGGGGAAAATGGTCATTTGACAGTCAAAAGTCAAAAATTTTTGTCAACATCTTATTTTGAAGCCACAAACATCATTTGATCAATTCTTGATCATGATTCTCAAGGCATGGCTCAAAAAGTCTCAAGATGCAAAAGTTTCTATTTTTGGACAGTTGAAAAAGTCAACTGCAAATTGACCAGGGCATAACTTCCTCATGGTTTATCAGAAAAATTCCATCCAAAGCTCATTTTGAAGAGAATGACATTTCCTACAACTCATCTTCACACTTCAAGTCCAAGAAATGCTCTCACAAAAAGTTATCAATCTCAACATTATAGGTCATTTTCAAAAGTCAACAAAAAGGCACTTTAAGTCAAAGACCATAACTTGAGATTGGTAAATCAAAATGACATGGGACCAAAGACATTGGTTAGAGGACTTCAAGAGCTTTCCAAAATGTCCAAGAACATGATCAAAGCTTAAAAATTGAGCAAGATATGCCTTGTGGAAGTTGGGAAATTTTTGGGAATTTTGAAAAGTCAACTTTGCTTCAAATGCCTCAAAAATGCTAATGGGCCTCAATTTCCTCCATGAATCATCACCCAAAGGCTATGCACGACCCATTAAGCTAAAAGGGAGTTATTTTCTTATTTTTAATTAATTAATTGAATTTTTAATCTTATTAATTCATTTAATTAAATTTAATTATGAGAAAAATACTAAATAATGATTTTAAATCTTTTTGGTGCAGCAAATCCTTCCATCATGACCTAAATATTTCGTGCACATTCTCAAAGGAACAAAATCTTCCATATTTGGCATGATTGGCATGAAAAAGATTGAAATTGATATGCTTAAAAACCAAATCTCCAAATCATGAATGCATAGACTTTGGGCTTGTTTTTCTTAACCTAATCATGCTCAGGTACATATAGAACATAACCCTAATGCCCTGGACACACAAGCGGCGCTCAGAACAATAGAACACATTGCACTTTTTCACAAGAAATATTGAAAACTGTTTTCATACATAGAAGGTGTTTCAAGGCTTGAAAAGTGTTCCAATACATTGCCAAGGGACCCAGGAAGCTTTTACAATCAAAGACAAGTCTCCATACATCCAGAAGTGGTAGAATGACATCGCCCTGTTCATGAAATTTTTCACATTCGTATTTGAATTTACATGCATTTTCCATACGTTTTAATGTTTGATTTACACTAACATGAACCTTCTGAAGCTATTGGTGCCCTCTAATTGAATCAATACTGCCTGTGTCAAAAGTTACCATTAATGTATTTTAGGGTTTCAGGAACTTTGAATTAGGGTTTTGCATATATGGAAAAATTGGACAATCAAATTGGTACCACTGAAATCGTGACCTCCAAACGAATGGAATCCATACCTCGCGCCCTTTTTCTTTTTAAACATGCTCTAATCGCTATTATTGCAGGTCTGTTTTAGTGGGGGTTTAAAACCCCCGCTATTCGCTTTTAGTTACAGGGAAAGAGGAAGACAATGCATATGTGTCATAACATGATGGGATGATTCAAACATTGGCGCGCGATTTTTTGCTTTATGCCACTAGCGCTTATTTTCTATTATATTAATTATGTTCTATTATAATAACAAAGAGAATCAATAGCCTGGATGGTTGGTGCGTTGGCTTGCAGGTATTGGGACCTGGGTTCGATTCCCAGGTCCCCCACTTCTTCCATAATTTTTTCTTTAATGTACTTCTATACAGCGTGCCATCAGAAGACCACCATACAACCTCACCTCCTAGCTTGCC
The DNA here is from genome assembly GCA_948472305.1 of Vicia faba. Lineage (NCBI taxonomy): Eukaryota > Viridiplantae > Streptophyta > Magnoliopsida > Fabales > Fabaceae > Vicia > Vicia faba. The sequence goes on along the minus strand of OX451737.1, from coordinate 574,049,048 downwards.
ACGCGCCCAGGAGATCAATCCAATGGCCAGAACCTGGACTCCATCATGCACGCTAGTCCAAGGATCCACACGCAAATACAGAAAAGTCAACAAAGGCCTTGAATTCAGTGGGCCAAATGCTTCAATACACCTCTCAATTGGGTCAGCCACCCCCATGGTTTGCATATTTTTTTCTTTATTTTAATTTTTCTTTTTATTCTTTTATTTGTTTTATTGTTTTATTTAATTCATAAAAATAATTTTCATAACACAAAAAAATCAGAAATCATAAAAATATGTTTTATTTAACATTTAATTCATTATATTTTTGTAAATAAATTTTTAATAATCAATTTAGGTTAATTTAGGTTAAAATTTTAATGTTTTTTTCTTAAATAACTAAAAAATGTAGAAATTAGGTGTTTAGCATTTTTATTCTCTTTTCTTAATAAATAACTTTTTCTTCTTATTATTATTATTAATTATTAGCTAATTTTGTAATAAATATGTAATTAATTAATTAGGGTAAATTAGGTTAAAACTTTAATCTCTTTCTTTAATAATTAAAAATATTTAGAATTAGGGTTTTCTTTTAATTTTAATTTTTCTTTATTTCATAAATACCAAAAAAACATAAAAAATAACTTCTTTTCTTTATTAAATAATTAATTAAATATTGAAATTCCTGGTATGTCACAGACTCAGGATGTCTAATGGAATGTTAAGACATCTGATCCGACATTAAGCGCTGTACAGGTAGAATAGGCTGTACTTTTGATATCTGTTCTACAATAGTCACTGAATTATCATACTAGAACCTGCAACACCTTTTGACAAACGTAGGTTCTGATTTACTGAAGTTCAGAGCAGTTAAGGTTAATCATATACATTGAAGTCATGAGGAATGCTGTGACATCAAACAAATAACCAATGCAGAAAGTAAATAACACACAGAATTGTTCACCCAGTTCGGTTCAACCAACCTACATCTGGAGGCTTCCAAGCCAGGGATAAAGTTCACTATTAGCAGTATCAATTCAAAGACTCTACAGCCAACACACCCGTTGACAGCCTTCTCACTTAATCACTACCCAATGACACTTTTACCTAAGATCCAATCCTAGATATGAGACCCCTCTCACTCCCCCTCAATCACCGCAGTGATAACTTTCTACAGTACATAAACTGCTCAGAAGATACACCTTGATCATGCTTAAAAGCTTCAATCAAGTACAATACATACATCCTCTAACCTACAGGTTTCAAGGAGTATGGTGACCATCCCACAGCCCGGGTGGTTCACAACAAAACTAGCCCTAAATAATTACATCTTGTCAATACACGGCTTGCTTAAATTAGGTTACAATACTTCTATTTATAACCCTTTTTACCCAACTGGATTTGGGCCTTCATATGACAGCAATGCAGCTTTAACGACCTGCATAAATTAAGCAGAAAACTTCTGCTGTAAGTTAGGTCTTCAATCGAGCTTTTCTCCTTATCCTTAGCTTCTGATTGAATCTTCTAGGGCTCCACATATGCCTTCAATTTTCGCTACTTGTTATGCATTCTATTTGGCAGAATATTCTGCATAACTTCAGGAACAGAACTGCATCAGACTTGACAGTTCAGTAGCTTGATGTCTGGTATGATGTTATGACATCTCTTGAGACATGTTGTTCCAGATGTTGATTTACAATAGGATTTTCAGGCTGTTCCTATTGTACATTATATTACATTATTGTTGTTACTATTTGTTTTACAAGAAATGAGCCAATCCTAAACGAAGGCACTTACAATCTCCCCCTTTGGCAAATTTTGGCTAAAAACAAATACAACAATAAAAAATAAAAGTGTAACCACACTAACCATCCAGGACCTCTTGAAGCACAGGAGGAAGAGGATGCACCTCATTCCCTTTTAAACCACGAACCATTTCTTGTCACTGGTGGTGGAAAAAGAGGACCGTGGGAGATAAACTATCCTTTCAGAGGCATCAGAGAACCTTTAAGGAGTGACCAGAATATCTCCCTTGTAACTCAGAACACAGGTCACAACTATGTTCATAACTCAGATCACAAGTCACAAAGAAATTCACGCCATTTGAATTTCTGCTGAATTTGTGACAAGTCTTGGTGATCAAAGTTTTGAGTAGCTTCTGCAACGAGGACAATGTCAAACCGTAACAGTACTCCTTTACTCCTTTCTCCCCCTTTTTGGCCAAAAATTGACAAAGAAAGCCCTCACAAAACCAGATCCAAGAACAGTTTTCCCATATCCGTACAAACCCCATGATGGTTGTGAGAGAAAAGAATGTGTGACAGGAGGTTATATAAGGAGATAACAGGTTCAAGAAGATGGCAATATAAAATCTTGGTCAAGGTTGCAATGTCGTTGGTAATGTCATGACACTTACTTAGACATTCTTCAACAACAGCAGCCTTCTTTTTACTTCTCTTAGTTAGGCACATAGAAGGACACTTTAAACAGCCAGTAGCAAGAGACTAGTAGCATTAAGCATGGCCATCAATCATGCTTTCTTAAGTGTTGCTGAGATCCACCACATTTACTTTCTACCTTCTTCCGGACAACAAAATGAGGAAGGAGGGGATAAACCAGAAGACTCCAAAATGCTTCACAAGACATCACAGATTAGTTCTAATACACAAAATTTAGATGCCACTTCAAGAACCTCTTGAGCATATGCTGAATATATCAGATTTCTGATTTACTTCTTCTGATCTTCCATTAAGTCCAACAATACACATACAAAGTCTCCCTTCAATGTATATTGTAATTGGGGAAAGTGCAACACTCAGTGACTCCCCTTGTTAATGCCAATCAAAACCGTAGCGTGGAAACCAGTAGTACTAGCTCTGAGGTGGTAACTTCAAGCACCCTGAACTAGTCTTAGAACAGTAAGGACATCTCTGATTCATGACTCTCTGGATGGCTGAGAATTCATGTAGCCATCGTCTGAAACCAACCTCCAACTTTCTTAGTGTGCTTACAAGCTTTACTAAGATTCAGACTTTCTAGAAGGATTATCCTTTGATCATGTTATCCTTCTGTATAATATATTTACTAGTAGTTGCTAATACTAGTAAATTCTTCAGACCACAACAGTAGTTATGCATTGTTAAGCATACTACTTTTAAACACAAGTAGAATCTACTTATTCCAAACCGACAATAGAACTGCCACTTCTGAATGAGGCGATAGAATATTAAGATTCACAGTCCCAAGTCTCTGCCACAGACTTCTAACAGTAATGATGTTATAGCCTCATCTGGGACATCAGAACCTATCTGCTTGGGTTCTGAAGTTAAAATTCGGGGGATTGATGCCCTTTTATATTCCCCATATGAAAGGTATGATCTTCATCTTCAGCAATAATTACTCACCAGAATACCCTAGAGAGAAATAAACTCTCTACTAAGTTCTGAGAAATAGGTTCAGAATACAGTCTTGAATGCATATCATACAAACACTTAGTCTCCCATCAAAGTGCTTATATATATCTTTATGCAAGATCCTAATGAATACTTAGTCTCCCGTCAAAGTATTCATTATTAGTTAGATTAAGCCACCTTCTCAAGGTAGGATAATTATACTAACAATCTTCTGCTTAGCTTCCTTTGCTGAAGAGGCCCTTTGTTTGAGATGATGTTGCAACATCAGATCTGACATTGATCTCAACCATATGAACCTGGCTTATACTATGGTTTTGGATGAACATCCATAGCAATCAAAGCACACTTTTCTTACATCTTTTATGTTCAGACCCACAACAACCACATAACCATGCAGCAACTAGCATGTATCACCTTCACCTTGTCTGCTGACCCTTGAACAGTACAAAGGAGTTAATTGTACCATACTCCTGTAGACACGAGTAGACCAAGTTGTTCTATTATGTGAGGACACCACATAAATGAACTTCAAGTAAAAAAAAAGGATCTTCTCAGGAACCCATGATCTTTTGAAGATAACTCCTCCTTGCTACATACAACTAACAAGTTCATCCAAGGTGATGGGGATGACTTGTCAAAGTGCAGATATCCACCATTTGATTTTGGTCCAGGATGTCAAGACATTTTATATGACATGTCTTCCAAGATCTTCAGGTTAAGGACTCCCCCTGAAACTCAGCTCAGATCTTTGTAGAGAATTAAGTGAATTCTCCTTCACATGCTGCAGTTTATGTGATTGGTAGACATAACCTGTTCTATTCCTATCCTCCTTGGAAATCACTAAGATCATGAGAAATAAACTCAAGCATCTTATAGAACAAGGTAAGATGAACTCCCTTTCACATCAGCTTGATCATACTACTCCCTCTGAATAAAATGTTATCCAACTTCCCTCTTTATGGATACAGTGTTGAGCTCTTTACTTTAGACACATAGTAAGTACTCTTTATTTGGAATTTGCCAAGGTTTCAAATTAAGAGTCCTTAGTTTGCTTGCTGTACAAGTTTCAGGTTGCCACATTCTGTAACTTGTACTAGAAGAAACTTCATTATCAATCATGAGGATGTTCACTAAATCTGGAACTTTTCTGTCTTTCCTCAACAACTGATGTCTTCAACAGTTGTGATGTTGTACATCCTTTATCATCACAAGCTTTAGAACTTTTGATTCTGATTTCCATCATTTATTCAGTTAGAATTATCTAATCACACTAGAGGATCCTGACTGATTACTTCTTCATGCTTGCTAAGCATATTTACTTGGATGAAGACACAGAAATGCTGTTCCATCATCCATCACATGAGGGGAAACCTGGAAATCACAGCTTTAAAGTCCTTTTAGCTCAGCACATATACTCCCTTAAACTCACAACTGGAGTAGATGACCTGTTGATCGTGTCCTGATCAATTATTTTAAAACCGATGTCTCCTCTTCCAGATCAGGAGTAGGTTCCAAACATATGTACTCACATTACATGTGTTTAGCACCCAGAACATCTGTTCTTCAACTGGCAGTTGCATGATGTTCTAACATCCTTAAGAACATCAGTTCCATCATCCTTGATAATCTTCAAGGTCTTCAAGCAGCTTGCAGATGTAAATGAGAATCATTGATCAATTGATACTCATCAACACTAATAATAAAAGCCTTTATGAGTGGACTTGAGGAAATCTCAAGTATCTTTGACATTATTGATAGATTGTAAAATCTGCTTATAAATTCTGTTGAAAATAATAACCCTAGAGTTCTTCTTTCACTTCAGGAGTTGTATCAGAAGCTATGCAGCGGAATAGCAGTACTTCACCAGAACTTACGCAGTGCTTACTCCATATAGCAAGCATGACACATAAGGATTGAAAATAAATTAATCCTACAAGTTGTTTGCTTCTTCACCAAGCAACTTTCTAGACCCAACTCTACAGCCCTGTTAAAAGAAAGCTTTATAAACACATATGATGTCTTATCAATATCTTCACTCCCGCATGAAGGTTTTGATAATATTCTTCTCTGTGCTGAATACAGGTTGAACAATGCACTCCAAAATCTTCACTCCCGCATGAGGTCATAGCTGATCTAGTTTCTCCCAAATTGGTCCATCCTCCACTTCTAGGGACCAAACAATATGAACACTACTGGTTCAAACAATATTCTACCTTGTACACAACCGGAAAGTATCCCCCATGGATCTCATCCAGAGACAGACAGGATGCCTGCTCTGATACCAATTGAAATTCCTGGTATGTCACAGACTCAGGATGTCTAATGGAATGTTAAGACATCTGATCCGACATTAAGCGCTGTACAGGTAGAATAGGCTGTACTTTTGATATCTGTTCTACAATAGTCACTGAATTATCATACCAGAACCTGCAACACCTTTTGACAAACGTAGGTTCTGATTTACTGAAGTTCAGAGCAGTTAAGGTTAATCATATACATTGAAGTCATGAGGAATGCTGTGACATCAAACAAATAACCAATGCAGAAAGTAAATAACACACAGAATTGTTCACCCAGTTCGGTTCAACCAACCTACATCTGGAGGCTTCCAAGCCAGGGATAAAGTTCACTATTAGCAGTATCAATTCAAAGACTCTACAGCCAACACACCCGTTGACAGCCTTCTCACTTAATCACTACCCAATGACACTTTTACCTAAGATCCAATCCTAGATATGAGACCCCTCTCACTCCCCCTCAATCACCGCAGTGATAACTTTCTACAGTACATAAACTGCTCAGAAGATACACCTTGATCATGCTTAAAAGCTTCAATCAAGTACAATACATACATCCTCTAACCTACAGGTTTCAAGGAGTATGGTGACCATCCCACAGCCCGGGTGGTTCACAACAAAACTAGCCCTAAATAATTACATCTTGTCAATACACGGCTTGCTTAAATTAGGTTACAATACTTCTATTTATAACCCTTTTTACCCAACTGGATTTGGGCCTTCATATGACAGCAATGCAGCTTTAACGACCTGCATAAATTAAGCAGAAAACTTCTGCTGTAAGTTAGGTCTTCAATCGAGCTTTTCTCCTTATCCTTAGCTTCTGATTGAATCTTCTAGGGCTCCACATATGCCTTCAATTTTCGCTACTTGTTATGCATTCTATTTGGCAGAATATTCTGCATAACTTCAGGAACAGAACTGCATCAGACTTGACAGTTCAGTAGCTTGATGTCTGGTATGATGTTATGACATCTCTTGAGACATGTTGTTCTAGATGTTGATTTACAATAGGATTTTCAGGCTGTTCCTATTGTACATTATATTACATTATTGTTGTTACTATTTGTTTTACAAGAAATGAGCCAATCCTAAACGAAGGCACTTACAAATATTAATTTCAATTTAACCTTTAAAGGGTCCAACGCCCTCGAACATTCGATTCTAATTTCTTTTCGCGCGTTTGTCCTTATTTTTCTTTTAAATATTATGTAATTGCTCAAAGCCTTGTAATAGTTATTAGGAAATTTATTTACTTTCTGCATTTATTAAAAAAACGGGTCTTTGTTAATTTGGCGATGTATAAACCTGCGCCTTGTAATAGCGTAGGACTTTATTTTCCGTACTTTAATTTCCGCACCCCTTAACTGCTAAGTTTTGCATGAAAGAATGAATGGCCCAAATAAAATCAAAGCGTAGCTCACCCAATGCATGATCAAGATAAAACATAACTGAAAACAATACACAAAATTCACACACCACTCTTAGGGTACGCTTCACTGTTGACTTGCCCCTCGAAACGTGGTCGTCGAGTATAGGACGTTTTAGTAAGTCCTTATGTCCATGAACATGGCATAAGGGTAGCTTCTAAGGTGTCCTACTGTTGCTCTGGTGACCACACTGTCCCTAAAAACGAATTGACCCGAACACCTCCAACGGTGGCGCTACCTACCTCTCAATGGTGGGATGACACTACCTTAAGGACATTTACACAGCCTAATTCCTTAGGGTAGGTAGATGACTCAGATACTTGCTCTATTCAAAAACAATCAAAACTCTTTTCACACCGACACTTTCAAAAAAAAGCTTTCAAAACAATCTTTCAAACACTCTTGAGGACTGATACAAGATTCGAACTGAAATCTTTAAACGAAACTTTTTCAAACTCACTCACAATTGAAAAGCAAACACTTTTGAAAACACAAATGAGCAAGTATCTAAGAGCCCATGGATAACCATGGATAGAAAGGGTGCTAACACCTTCCCTTTCTATAAATCTACCTCCCGAACCGAGAAACTATCTCATAAGGAATTTTGCTGTGCTTTTGTCCTGTCCATGTTGGAGAAAATAAAAGACGGTGGCGACTCTTGCTTCCGCGACATTTCGCGAACCAGCGTTAAACAGTTAGTTCCAGATCCACCGATCACAGAACTGGCGACTCTGCTGGGGATTCTTATAAAGTGAGGTGTACCTTAGGATAGTTCATAACTGTGTTTTCAATTTGCTTTATTATTGTGGGACTGTCATGGGAGTTTTATAGATCCTAACCCGGATCTGGGGATACCTTCTCAGAAAGTAGCAACAAGGTTGTGAGGGAACTGTGCGGGGTATACCGACATGGTTGAAGCAGTCTGCTACGTTGATGTGGCACTTTGGTGTGTACCGATAACCCTTGAGTTCAGTCAAGGAGAGTACGGGGCCTCCGCGTGGTGTCGTGAAGCATCAACTGACCTTAGGAACCTTAATTGAACCATCTTGGCCTCTTTAGGGTAGTGAGATAACTGACTTTGGTGCAGTCCGAGGTTGGTTGATACTCGATACTACACTTAATTGAGGGTTGTTTTCTTGGAATATTTCGGTCGCCAGTTCAGTGGCTAAATCGAAACGATGAACAATGAAAGAAATCCAGTGATATTGGGACCCTTAGAACCCGGTTTCTTCTGATAGGACAGGTTGAGCCCACCAACTTCAAGAGGGTAATACCCAGACCCCATGTTGGCCTAAACCCTAAGGGCTTGTCTTGTGTGACTTGTGTGCCTTACCATGTTTGCTTCTTGTGAATATTTGTGGTGTGTCTAATCATAGCATCATAACATCATACAACATCATATGCATTGACTAACCATTTCAGGGGTTCGAATCTTCATCTTTGTTCTTGTTTTGTAGGACATGGAAACTGTTCGCAGAAAGACAATTCAGATCAGCCTTGTAAGGATCCCTCCTTAGCTTAAGGAGCTTATATCCAGGATTCCCGAGAGCTCTTCATTCAGTGAAAGACATGGAAGACTCATCAGCTTGGTCAACACCAACATTGAGGAAGATATGATAAAGGTCCTGTTCCAGTTCTTTGACCCTCTGCACCATTGCTTTACTTTCCTGGATTACCAACTGGTACCTACATTGGAAGAGTTCTCCCGGCTCTTGAAGATCCCTATCCTTGATCAGCTACCCTACAACGGTACGGAAAAGGAACCCAAGCTTGAAGAGATTGCTAAAGCCTTACACCTACAACCCTCTGACATCAAGGGACATTGGGAAGTTAGAAGTGGTATCAAAGGGTTCTTAGCCAGGTTTCTGTTTGAGAAGGCCCAAGAATGTTGGAACTCCCTTGACCTACAAGCTTTTGAAGAAGTTGTGGCCCTCCTTGTCTATGGTTTGGTGTTGTTCCCTAATCCAGATTAGCTTATAGATATCAGTGTTGTCCAGATCTTCATGTCCAGGAATCCTATACCTACATTGCTTGGGGACATCCTTCACTCATGTTACACTCGAACCATGAGAAAAAGAGGTGTTCTTATGTACTGTACTCCTCTCCTGGGAAGGTGGTTTATTTCGCACCTTCCACAATCAATTTTGAAGAACGAGCGGGGTTTGAGATGGTCACAACGATTGATGACTCTTACACATGCTGATATACATTGGTGCTCCCGGTCCAGAGAGGATGTCACTATCATTGATCGTTGCGGGGAGTACCCTAATGTTCCTTTACTTGGAATCAGGGGAGGTATTACTTACAACCCGTGCCTGGCTTTGAGACAATTTGGTTATGCTCGGAGGGACGGCCCTCATGACATGTTAATTCCTGACATAGTTTTTGACTTCGACAACGATGCACAAGGACTTCGCCAGAGGTTTATCAGAGCTTGGAGGATGCCAAGTAGGATAGACAGCAAGACCCTGGGGCACAGGAATTCCATCCCGTTGGAGCCTTATCTCAAGTGGGTACGCGCCCGCTCCCGGAAGTTAGTAATGCCCTACCCTCATGTTCTCCCTGTGATCAAAGAGCCAGTATTGGAAGGAGAGGTGTCCTACACCATTCAACATCCTGACATGCCCACGTCCTGGGAAGAGATGCAGAAGAGCTGGATCCAGCTTAAGGAAGAACGGAATTCTCTTGAGACCAGTCTACATGCTAGTGAGAAGAAGGTCTTGGAGATCACCCGCCTACTGCACGAGGAGAGGAATCTCAACACTTACATAGCTCCAAAGAGGATGCGTAGTGTCTTCTGGGATTGATTCACTTTTGTAATGTTTTGCCCATGAGGCCCTGATGTACTGAACAATTATTTCCTTAATGATAACGTGTGTTCCTTTTTGTCTACAACAAATTTGAACTTTTGAACCCTTGAATGCATTGCATAAACACATATCATTCATCATGTGCATAGCAGGTGTGATCGGTGGATCTGGAACTGACTATTTTAAAGCTGGTTCGCGAAGATGTCGCGGTAAGCAAGAGTCGCCACCGTCTTTTATTTTCTCCAATTGGAAAGGACAAAAGCACAGAAAAATTCCTTTAAAGAGATTGCTCTCGGTTCGGGAGGTAGGTTATAGAAAGGGAAGGTGTTAGCACCCTTTCTATCCATGGTTATCCATGGGCTCTTAGGTACTTGCTCAATGTGTTTTCAAAATTGTTGTTTGCTTTTCAATTGTGGGTTTCAAAATATTCTTTGAAAAGTTTCAATTCAACTCGTACGTCAGAGTGTTTGAAAAGTTTGTTTTGAAAGTTTTTGAAAGCGTGTCGGTGTGAAAAGATGTTTTGATTTGTTTGAAATTAGAGCAAGTACCTTTGAGAACCTACCTACCCTAAGGAATTAGTCTGTGTAAATGTCCTTTAAGGTAGTGCCATCCCACCATTGAGAGGTAAGTAGCACCACCAGAGGAGGTGTTCGGGTCAATTCGAGTTTTAGGGACAGTGTGGTCACCAAAGCAATGGTAGGACACCTTAGAAGTAACTCTAATGTCCTAGATCCTTTTAATCCGAGGCAACTGTTTCGAGGCAACCGGATCTTTAGACATCAGAGCGACTGCTAAAACATTCTATGCTTGACGACCACCTTTCGAAAGGCGACAGTGAGGCGTACCCTAGGGGTGGTGTGTGCGAATTGTGTGTCATTTTCAGTTCATTGTTTGTCTTGTCATGCATTGGTGATCTAACGATTTAATTTTATTTTCGGGCATTCATTCTTTCATGCATATTTATTAACAGTTATATTTGCGAGAAAATAAATCTAACTATTACAACTGGCGCGGGTCCACATCGCCAAAAAACCGAACCCGATTTGACTGAAGATAAATAAAGCGAATAAATAAAAGTCCGAGAGTTTTAAATTACATGGCTTTGGGGCATATACAGAGGTATTTAAACAATGTAAAATAAATGCGCGAAATAAAGACTAAACAAAATTAGGGCATTGGACCCTTTTACAAACAATTAAAAATTAATCAAGGAATCTAAAATTAAAAATTAAATGAAAAATAATGTTTTTGTGTTTTTTAGGTTTAAAAGAAAAAAAGAGAAAAGTTAATTAAAATTAAAATCCTAGTTCTAATGTTTTTTAAGTTTTTAAGAAAGAGATTTAATTTTCTAACCTAATTAAATTCTAAACTAATTTACATACAATTTTTGATTTATGAAAAAATAAATAATAAATAATAATATTGTGAGGAAAAAAAAAAAAAAAGGATGTGAAAAATTAATAATTACCCTAATTCTACATTTTTTGGATTTTTATTATGAAAAAAGAATTAAAATTAAAACTAAGACCTAATTAAACTAAATGAGTTACATTTTAATTTAAAAAAAAAGAATTAAAATTAATTATATTTTTTTTGTCCTTTCTGTATTTTTAATGTTTTTATATTTTTTGTAAGAATTAATTAAATCAGAAAATAAAACACAAAAAATAATAGAATATAAAGAAAATTAGAAAAAAGAAAAAAAAGATATAACCAGGGAGGTGTGGATTTGAAACTTGGAGGTGCAAGCCTGAAAAGCCTGGCCCATTTGCTGGCAATTTGTTGACTTTTTCCATTCAAGTGTGCGCCTGCTGACTTGCATCCATCCTATGCCTTTATTCTGGACCCTTGGATGATCATCTGGGACACGTGGATGAACTGACTTTGCAGTGCATGGTGAGTCCTTATGTGAGCGCTGCATGGAACCTTGAAAGGAAAAATAATATGAGAAATTGCAAGACCTGGGACTTGAACCCAGGTCTTTGAGGTTAACACGCTTATCCCTTGCCACTGAGCCAGTTATATTTCAATTAACATATAATAGTCAATAAATAATAAAAAGAATAATCAATGCATAGTGGTCAAACGCGCGCGCGAATTCAAATTGCCCAGTCTCCGTGTGACAACTCATCGTCTCTTTCATTCTTTCTGAAACATGAAGGACAAAGGCAACGTTTTTTTGATCGTTGTTTTAGGGCGCCTAATAGAAAATAGCGACTAGCCCCTCGTCGCTCATAAATTGAGCGCGAGGGGGCCATCTTCTTCGTCTGGATGAGCTGAGCATGATGATGGTACTGGCATGGTCCAATTTTTCCCCTAGTGAGAACCCCCAATTTGAAGCAACCTGTAACCCTAAAAAACGCACATGGCGGATTCTTGTATACAGCAAAATAATGTAATTAAACGTTGTGGTCAGCTTAGAAATAGCAATATGAACATGAATCAACAAAGAAAAATGCAAAAGGATGATGGAATCATGCTATACGATTTCAAAAGTTTCAAGGTTCAGTTTTGATTCTAACTACCAATTCTTGAGGTTTTAGTTGATGTTAATGATTGGCACGCGTTCAGAATTGTCTCAAGAAGCTATTGGTACAAAAAATTTGGCTTGAAAAGATCCCTAGCACTGATTTCAGTTTTGCATTTTATGGCCAAATTTTCAAATGTCCAATGGCCTTTTGAACGAGTTTTTTGCTGCACTAGGGTTAGGGTTTGACTCAATGATCCTTATGGAATAGACTTGGCTTGCTATTTGACCTTAATCCATGCTTGAGAAAGAATTGGCATTAGGGTTTGTCCATTAACCATTTTTTCCTAATTTCTAGCCAAAACCTAGACCTAGTGTGTAAATGAACCTTGGCCTGATTTTTGAGTTGGTTCATGATACATAGAACTTGTCCAAGTTCATATGACACCATTTCATTGATTTTCAAATTTTATTTGAATTTTCAATGAATTAAAATGAATTAAATCATCAAAAATTAAATAAAATAAAAAAGTCAACATTTGGTCTTGAAATCAACCATGGGCCACGTGTGTGGCATGACAAGGATGGACAAAGTGAGAAAAATGGGGCCCTTTTGTCAAAATTGGATTTTCAAGGATAGTTGACTTTTGCCATTTCACAAAATTTTCCCAACTTCTACAAGGCATAACTTGCTCAATTTTTAAGATTTTCTCATGTTCTTGGACATTTTGGAAAGGTCTTTGAGTCCTTTAACCAATGCCTTTGGTCCCATGTCATTTTGATTTACCAATCTCAAGTTATGGTCTTTGACTTAAAGTCCCCTTTTGTTGACTTTTGAAAATGACCTGTAATGTTGAAATTGATAACTTTTTGTGAGAGAATTTCTTGGACTTGAAGTATGAAGATGAGTTGTAGGAAATGTCTTTCTCTTCAAAATGAGCTTTGGATGGAATTTTTCTGATAATCCATGTGAAAGTTATGCCCTGGTCAATCTCAGTTGACTTTTTCAGCTGTCCAAATATAGCAACTTTTGCATCTTTGGTGATTTCTGAGCCAAATTTTGAGAATCATGATCAAGCATTGATCAAATGATGTTTGTGGCTTCAAAATGATATGTTGACCAAAAATTTGAACTTTTGACTGTCAAATGACCATTTTGCCCCTACAGTTGACTGTAGTGCAATTTAGGGTTTTGACTGTGCAATCTTGAGCTGAATGCCTTGAAACTTGATATGAGGATACTTGACCATGTTTATAAGCATATGAGACTTGATTGGACCTTTGAAAACTTCCTTTTCTTGATCAGAACCTAAACCCTAGTTTTGACTGTGTAGGAGACAGTTGAGCTGCACAACCCTTGGGGAATTTTGTGACTTGGCTTGGCAATATGGGAGGGCAAATTTTGGGGTATAACAGTTGCCCCTGTTCAATCTTCTTAGACCTGAGGATGCAGATTGGCTGACGTGCCTTTCGTAATCCGAGGGTAAAAGATGATTGGACACTAGAGTGCCCGGAAATTTGCGCTCACATGTTAGCAATGATGGTGGAACGGGCTTATAGATGCCGTTTGGAGATTGCTGGACTGGATGATGGGCTTATAGATGCCATCTGGATGTTGATCGCGTAGGAGATGCCTTAGCGAGAACCTGCATACCTACAAAAGAGAAAATGAGTACCTGACACGTTGCAGGAGCTGATTTTTTAGATGCCTGGTATAGATGTGTCCTGACTGGTTACAGGAGCTGAGTCTGGAATTTCAAACGGCGATGAAAGAATCAGGGATGATTACTTCCTTAGTATGAATGGTAAGAGAGCCTTGGGTGACTTTCACTTCAACAACGCTCGTTGAGAAAAATCTTGGGTGTCTTCTACTGGGACAAGAACCAGAGAAGGCCTTTGACTGGATAAGCAATCAGGAAAATCTTGGGACGATTTAACTGAACCGGTCTAGGTCTTGAAATGTCTTCCACTGGATAAGCAATCAGGAAAATCTTGGGGCGATTTAACTGAACCAGAGGAGGCCTTTGACTGGATAAGCAATCAGGAAAATCTTGGGACGATTTAACTGAACCGGTCTAGGTCTTGAAATGTCTTCCACTGGATAAGCAATCAGGAAAATCTTGGGACGATTTAACTGAACCAGAGGAGGCCTTTGACTGGATAAGCAATCAGGAAAATCTTGGGACGATTTAACTGAACCGGTCTAGGTCTTGAAATGTCTTCCACTGGATAAGCAATCAGGAAAATCTTGGGACGATTTAACTGAACCAGAGGAGGCCTTTGACTGGATAAGCAATCAGGAAAATCTTGGGACGATTTAACTGAACCGGTCTAGGTCTTGAAATGTCTTCCACTGGATAAGCAATCAGGAAAATCTTGGGACGATTTAACTGAACCAGAGGAGGCCTTTGACTGGATAAGCAATCAGGAAAATCTTGGGACGATTTAACTGAACCGGTCTAGGTCTTGAAATGTCTTCCACTGGATAAGCAATCAGGAAAATCTTGGGACGATTTAACTGAACCAGAGGAGGCCTTTGACTGGATAAGCAATCAGGAAAATCTTGGGACGATTTAACTGAACCGGTCTAGGTCTTGAAATGTCTTCCACTGGATAAGCAATCAGGAAAATCTTGGGACGATTTAACTGAACCAGAGGAGGCCTTTGACTGAACCAGTCTAGGTCTTGAAATGTCTTCAAAGGGATAAGCATCAGGAAAATCTTGGGACGATTTAACTGAACCAGAGAAGGCCTTTGACTGAACCAGTCTAGGTCTTGAAATGTCTTCAAAGGGATCAGCATCAGGAAAATCTTGGGACGATTTAACTGAACCAGAGAAGGCCTTTTGACTGAACCAGTCTAGGTCTTGAAATGTCTTCAAAGGGATAAGCATCAGGAAAATCTTGGGACGATTTAACTGAACCAGAGAAGGCCTTTTGACTGAACCAGCCTAGGTCTTGAAATGTAGCTTGAGAACTTAACTGGATCTTCCCTGAAAGGTAAAAGTCAGTCATATGCAATGCATGATATGGATCAAGCAATGATGTTCTCAACATAAATGAGATTTGTATGATGCAGTGCGTTAATGCTGTATGTGATGTTTTATGTATGTTTTCGTCTAGGAAAATGAATCCTTGACGGGTTCCGGGAAGTCGTATCCCGAGCTGATGTCGAAGAATAGATTTTGCTTCCGCTGGGGATGATAACTGCAAGGATACCGGTAGGAGAAGATGACTCCGTTGCGGAATAAACTTGGCGAATGGGAGATTCTGCGGGGAGAAAAGATACTTTAGCGATCATGCTGGAAAGCAATGCTCTGTGGGAAGAGTGATGCCTTGCTGAATGTTGATAGTAACTCTGTTGGGGATACCGTTGCTGTATTGGAAGTGTAAATTGACTTCGCTGGAGATAGGAAAGAACTACGTTGACGACGACCTCCCCTTGGCTTTTGGCTGAGGATAACCCAGTTATATCCTGTTGAGGAAATAATTCTTTGAATAAAGCCGGGACGACGTGTTCGTGCTCTGCTAGGGGATAAGCTTCCAGAATATACTGGGGATAAGCTTATTGCTTGGGGAGATAAATTCCATCTTTCCTGGGGAACTTGGATGGGACTCTCCTGGGGAAGTTTTGATATGCTGGGGAAGTAATTCCTTTGAACGTTGACGTATGCCGCCGGGGAACAATCTTTAGACCAAGACTGCCGGGGATGCTTGTTAAGAATATATGCTGCCGGGGAATATTGGGATCTACTGGAGGACACCCAACTTCCTTAAGGTTGATAACTGTTTTGCTTGAGGAGGAACGCACTGACTTGCTGTCTCATTCTCTGGGGAATTTAAGATGCCTGGTTAGGTTCTTTGGCTGAACCTATTTTGATACCTTGGAGGACAGAACAATTAGATTACTCTTAGACAGCTCCTTATTGCCCCTGTTTCTGAGGTGCTGATAGCTTGCTGATGGACAAACCTTCTTCTGGTAGGCAGGTGACGAGATGACAGGACATAGTCGTACGCTTTGATCCCTAATTTTTACCTGGACTGCCTGTTCGGGTTTTCAGTCCACCGGGATACCCATTTTTGCCCCAGGCGCCTTTTCAGGTTTTCGACTTGCCGGGTGTACAGATTTTTCATGTCATTCCTTCATTTTGCCCGAACCTTTTTGGTTCGTCGGGAAGCCCTAATTTTTGCCTAGGTGTGTCAACCTAGCGGGTCTTTGATTTTGCGTAGTATTTTTCGACCATGTCCGTGCTTTCAGAATGTAGGGAGTTGCCCCTATTAGTGGTATTGCGTTTCTGTACCACTAGAAGATGTCTGATCAGGCAAGTTTCGTTGTCGGAATGTCCCAGGTGATCCAGATGGAGATTTGCCCCTGGCTGTTTGGCCTTCCGAATCTTGATTTAACTGCCCCAGATGGTAGACCATGACCATGCCGTGCCCCTTGTTTGGAAGTGCTTTTTGTCATGTCACCAGAAGATCTTCGTTTGATCGTCCAATGCCCCAAGTGACTTAGACGGAGATTTGCCCCAGGCCGGTTGGCCTTTTGAGAGATTCTCCGAATCTTGACTTAACTGCCCCAGATGATAGACAATAGTCATGCCATGCCCCTTGATTGGAGGTATTTCTGTTCATTAGGCATTCGTCATGCGAATTTCCTTGCCGTTCAAACAAAAGGTCATATGCAAACAAAGTTATGTTAACAATGCAAAGCCTATGTCCGTCTTGAAGATTTTGAAAATGCATTTTTCATAAAACAAGTGATTGTTTGTAAAACATGATGTCAACTCTGTATTTACCGTAGCCTTAAGGAGTCAGGATACCTTTGCAACAGTATGCTTTCGAACTAACCCATGCTTCAGCTAGGACTTTTGAGGGTTATAACGTGGCCTGGTTCACGGTTTAAGAAACAAAGAATAAGGCTCAAATTATTTGTACCCACCCACTCTTCGTGCCGTTCTTCAAACCTAAACTCAGTTGATCATGCGTTAGATCTTGTTTGAGTCTTCGTTCTGATTTTCCGGTGATGGTTCAGTCATTGATGATTTATTCTGAATAAGCAGTCATCATTTTTTGTCGAGGGTTTGTAGGACCTCTTTCTTTTTGATTTTGTTATCCCTATTTTTTTTGCCTGAACTGTTTCCTTTTTGGAATTACAGTCAGCGGGATGCCCCAGTTTCGTAAGTCTCCTTCATAGGTTTTGACTTTTTGGGCTTTTCGTTTATGATTTCTTTTTTTTGATAATGACTGCCTGTCCTTATGATTGTTCAGAACCATCACTGTCTTCGTTCGTTTCGTAAAGACCTCTTTGGTGCCCTTCGTTGTGCACTTGGATCAACTGAGAGAATTACCCTGCCCCAGGTTATGATTAAGGGTTCTGATTTTCGAAAATAAAAACTCCTATTTCTTTGGCTCTGATGGGTTGACGAGGGATTATCATCCTTATAACTCCAGTGTTTAGGAATTGAAACAATGCCTGTACTTCATTAGCGGGGTCTGTTCAAAAGCATACTGTAAATTGTGGTATCGTTTTCGTCATCCTCCCTCAAGAGGCTTAGAATTATTGATTGAGAGTTGACATCAGAACAAATATGAAAATAATTTGCGTATACGAATATATTGATTCAAAATAGACATAAGCGATGCATTAATGAAATAACAATGTTTTAACAATGAGTAAATGTTTGAACAAAAGAAAATTGCAACTTGAACATTCGAATGAACAAAAATTTCTAGTCTCAGGGCTTGTCACTTCAAATGGTGAGCCTTGGAGGGATGGTAGAAAAATTCAGCCTGACCATCTTGTGTGAATTCCAGTGCTCCTTCATCAATCAGGTCCTGGATCTTGTTTTTCAAAGCCCAACATTCGTTTGCATTATGTCCTGGGCAGGCAGAGTGGTAGGCGCACCTTTTATTGCGATCATAAGCAGGATGTGCTGTGTTAAGGTTCTGGGGCTGAGCCCTTAATGTGATCAGGTTCAATCTCAACAGGCGTTGTAAAGCTTGAAACAGCGACATATTGAGCGGGGTGAACTGCCTCCTGGGCTTGTCTGTCTGAAGTTGGTGAAGTTGCTGCTGAATTGGTGATACTGGAGCCATATGAGGAGCTTTCTCCTTGCCTCTTTGTCTCAAAGGTGGTTGAACGATGATTGGCTTTTTACTCTTAGATGTTTGCCCCAGTTGGTTACCCTGAAGCAGTTTGTTGATGAGAACCCCGAGCTCATCTTGTCTTTGAGTTAAACCCTGAATGGCAGTCATCTGCCCCAGCATCTGGGCTTTCAATGCATCCACCTCAGCTTGTAGGTGTTCCAGCCTTTCATCCTCAGCACTATTCCTGGCAAAAGTCTCCATGATAAGTGTCCTTAGCTCTTCCTGCCCCTTGGATAGATTCAGGAGGATTTTCCCGAACCGGGTCTCTTGAGCAAGAAAGTCCTGATTGTCTTGTTGGGAAGCCATGGCTGAAATAAACAGCGGGAAAGGTGAGTGACCTGTAAAAGGGATACCTGTGATGATGTGTATGATATGCATGCAATGTTTTCAAGGACCTCGCGGGGTAAACAAGAAGATTTGTTAGCATTGGAATTTAGAGCTTGATTGAAGGACACCCATGTTGTTGAGAACTCTTCTTCAAGGGTCAAAGGCTCACCATATCAAGTGGGTCATAGCCCCTGACAACTTTGTCTAGAGGAAAATAAATCCTCTTTGCCCCTTGCTGGGATAATTGCTTCACCATGACCTGCATCACAAGCCCTTGAGGTCCTTGAAATAGGTTAGGATGTATGCAATGGTATGATGTCATGCTATGCATGGGGTGATGTCAGTAACCCTATTATGGGTCCTAATTAAGGACTGAAACAAACCTGCAAGAAACAAGTGTTAGATCACAAGCATGCAGATAGTCAAGTACTAAGGCACACAAGTCACACAAGAGAGAGCCCTTAGGTTTAGGCCAGCATGGGGTCTGGGTAGTACCCTCTTGAAGTTGGTGGGTTCATCCTGTCCTAATCAAAGTAACCGGGTTCTAAGGTTCCCAATATCACGGGATTGCTTTCATTGTTCATCGTTTCGATTTAGCCACTGAACTGGCGATCGAAATATTCCAGGAAAGCAACCCTCAATTGAGTGTAGTATCGAGTATCAACCAACCTCGGACTGCACCAAAGTCAGTTATCTCACTACCCTAAAGAGGCCAAGATGGTTCAATTAAGGTTCCTAAGGTCTGTTGATGCTTCATGACACCACGCGGAGGCCCCGTACTCTCCTTGACTGACTCAAGGGTTACCGGTACACACCAAAGTGTCACATCAACGTAGCAGACTGCTTCAACCATGTCGGTATACCCCGCACAGTTCCCTCACAGCCTTGTTGCTACTTTCTAAAAGGGTATCCCCCAGATCCGGGTTAGGATCTATAGAACTCCCAAGCAACCCACAATTTTAAAGCATACAAGGAAAACAATTGAAAACATGGTTATGAGCTAGCCCTAAGGTACACCTCACTTTTAGAAGGTCCCCAGCAGAGTCGCCAGTTCTGTGATCGGTGGATCTGGAACTGACTATTTTAAAGCTGGTTCGCGAAGATGTCGCGGTAAGCAAGAGTCGCCACCGTCTTTTATTTTCTCCAATTGGAAAGGACAAAAGCACAGAAAAATTCCTTTAAAGAGATTGCTCTCGGTTCGGGAGGTAGGTTATAGAAAGGGAAGGTGTTAGCACCCTTTCTATCCATGGTTATCCATGGGCTCTTAGGTACTTGCTCAATGTGTTTTCAAAATTGTTGTTTGCTTTTCAATTGTGGGTTTCAAAATATTCTTTGAAAAGTTTCAATTCAACTCGTACGTCAGAGTGTTTGAAAAGTTTGTTTTGAAAGTTTTTGAAAGCGTGTCGGTGTGAAAAGATGTTTTGATTTGTTTGAAATTAGAGCAAGTACCTTTGAGAACCTACCTACCCTAAGGAATTAGTCTGTGTAAATGTCCTTTAAGGTAGTGCCATCCCACCATTGAGAGGTAAGTAGCACCACCAGAGGAGGTGTTCGGGTCAATTCGAGTTTTAGGGACAGTGTGGTCACCAAAGCAATGGTAGGACACCTTAGAAGTAACTCTAATGTCCTAGATCCTTTTAATCCGAGGCAACTGTTTCGAGGCAACCGGATCTTTAGACATCAGAGCGACTGCTAAAACATTCTATGCTTGACGACCACCTTTCGAAAGGCGACAGTGAGGCGTACCCTAGGGGTGGTGTGTGCGAATTGTGTGTCATTTTCAGTTCATTGTTTGTCTTGTCATGCATTGGTGATCTAACGATTTAATTTTATTTTCGGGCATTCATTCTTTCATGCATATTTATTAACAGTTATATTTGCGAGAAAATAAATCTAACTATTACAACTGGCGCGGGTCCACATCGCCAAAAAACCGAACTCGATTTGACTGAAGATAAATAAAGCGAATAAATAAAAGTCCGAGAGTTTTAAATTACATGGCTTTGGGGCATATACAGAGGTATTTAAACAATGTAAAATAAATGCGCGAAATAAAGACTAAACAAAATTAGGGCATTGGACCCTTTTACAAACAATTAAAAATTAATCAAGGAATCTAAAATTAAAAATTAAATGAAAAATAATGTTTTTGTGTTTTTTAGGTTTAAAAGAAAAAAAGAGAAAAGTTAATTAAAATTAAAATCCTAGTTCTAATGTTTTTTAAGTTTTTAAGAAAGAGATTTAATTTTCTAACCTAATTAAATTCTAAACTAATTTACATACAATTTTTGATTTATGAAAAAATAAATAATAAATAATAATATTGTGAGGAAAAAAAAAAAAAAGGATGTGAAAAATTAATAATTACCCTAATTCTACATTTTTTGGATTTTTATTATGAAAAAAGAATTAAAATTAAAACTAAGACCTAATTAAACTAAATGAGTTACATTTTAATTTAAAAAAAAAGAATTAAAATTAATTATATTTTTTTTGTCCTTTCTGTATTTTTAATGTTTTTATATTTTTTGTAAGAATTAATTAAATCAGAAAATAAAACACAAAAAATAATAGAATATAAAGAAAATTAGAAAAAAGAAAAAAAAGATATAACCAGGGAGGTGTGGATTTGAAACTTGGAGGTGCAAGCCTGAAAAGCCTGGCCCATTTGCTGGCAATTTGTTGACTTTTTCCATTCAAGTGTGCGCCTGCTGACTTGCATCCATCCTATGCCTTTATTCTGGACCCTTGGATGATCATCTGGGACACGTGGATGAACTGACTTTGCAGTGCATGGTGAGTCCTTATGTGAGCGCTGCATGGAACCTTGAAAGGAAAAATAATATGAGAAATTGCAAGACCTGGGACTTGAACCCAGGTCTTTGAGGTTAACACGCTTATCCCTTGCCACTGAGCCAGTTATATTTCAATTAACATATAATAGTCAATAAATAATAAAAAGAATAATCAATGCATAGTGGTCAAACGCGCGCGCGAATTCAAATTGCCCAGTCTCCGTGTGACAACTCATCGTCTCTTTCATTCTTTCTGAAACATGAAGGACAAAGGCAACGTTTTTTTGATCGTTGTTTTAGGGCGCCTAATAGAAAATAGCGACTAGCCCCTCGTCGCTCATAAATTGAGCGCGAGGGGGCCATCTTCTTCGTCTGGATGAGCTGAGCATGATGATGGTACTGGCATGGTCCAATTTTTCCCCTAGTGAGAACCCCCAATTTGAAGCAACCTGTAACCCTAAAAAACGCACATGGCGGATTCTTGTATACAGCAAAATAATGTAATTAAACGTTGTGGTCAGCTTAGAAATAGCAATATGAACATGAATCAACAAAGAAAAATGCAAAAGGATGATGGAATCATGCTATACGATTTCAAAAGTTTCAAGGTTCAGTTTTGATTCTAACTACCAATTCTTGAGGTTTTAGTTGATGTTAATGATTGGCACGCGTTCAGAATTGTCTCAAGAAGCTATTGGTACAAAAATTTTGGCTTGAAAAGATCCCTAGCACTGATTTCAGTTTTGCATTTTATGGCCAAATTTTCAAATGTCCAATGGCCTTTTGAACGAGTTTTTTGCTGCACTAGGGTTAGGGTTTGACTCAATGATCCTTATGGAATAGACTTGGCTTGCTATTTGACCTTAATCCATGCTTGAGAAAGAATTGGCATTAGGGTTTGTCCATTAACCATTTTTTCCTAATTTCTAGCCAAAACCTAGACCTAGTGTGTAAATGAACCTTGGCCTGATTTTTGAGTTGGTTCATGATACATAGAACTTGTCCAAGTTCATATGACACCATTTCATTGATTTTCAAATTTTATTTGAATTTTCAATGAATTAAAATGAATTAAATCATCAAAAATTAAATAAAATAAAAAAGTCAACATTTGGTCTTGAAATCAACCATGGGCCACGTGTGTGGCATGACAAGGATGGACAAAGTGAGAAAAATGGGGCCCTTTTGTCAAAATTGGATTTTCAAGGATAGTTGACTTTTTCCATTTCACAAAATTTTCCCAACTTCTACAAGGCATAACTTGCTCAATTTTTAAGATTTTCTCATGTTCTTGGACATTTTGGAAAGGTCTTTGAGTCCTTTAACCAATGCCTTTGGTCCCATGTCATTTTGATTTACCAATCTCAAGTTATGGTCTTTGACTTAAAGTCCCCTTTTGTTGACTTTTGAAAATGACCTGTAATGTTGAAATTGATAACTTTTTGTGAGAGCATTTCTTGGACTTGAAGTATGAAGATGAGTTGTAGGAAATGTCTTTCTCTTCAAAATGAGCTTTGGATGGAATTTTTCTGATAATCCATGTGAAAGTTATGCCCTGGTCAATCTCAGTTGACTTTTTCAGCTGTCCAAATATAGCAACTTTTGCATCTTTGGTGATTTCTGAGCCAAATTTTGAGAATCATGATCAAGCATTGATCAAATGATGTTTGTGGCTTCAAAATGATATGTTGACCAAAAATTTGAACTTTTGACTGTCAAATGACCATTTTGCCCCTACAGTTGACTGTAGTGCAATTTAGGGTTTTGACTGTGCAATCTTGAGCTGAATGCCTTGAAACTTGATATGAGGATACTTGACCATGTTTATAAGCATATGAGACTTGATTGGGCCTTTGAAAACTTCCTTTTCTTGATCAGAACCTAAACCCTAGTTTTGACTGTGTAGGAGACAGTTGAGCTGCACAACCCTTGGGGAATTTTGTGACTTGGCTTGGCAATATGGGAGGGCAAATTTTGGGGTATAACAGCAGGTACTCTTCTTTTCAGGTTGCTTACTGTTCTTCGCTGTTTATTTCAGCATCATGAACCCTGAATCATCTACCGAGCAGTCTATCAAGGCCCTTCAGGCGCAGAACGCACAATTCCAAGAGCTGATTATGGGTTTGGCTCAAGGTCAAGAGGAGCTGAAGGCTCTGCTGGTTAAGAAGAAGAAGAAGAAGAGAACTGTTCTATTCAACACAGGCCGGAGATTTGGTAACACACTGCAGAATGAGGAAGCTGGTTCTTCTGTAGGCAAAGACAGTCCCCAGGGGGGAAGGGCTCCATGTCTGGTGGTCTCTGACAACGAGACTGGTTTTAATGAGGAACAGTATCCTCCAGCTGAAGACAGATACAAGCAGTTGGAAGACCGTCTGAACGCCATGGAAATTCAACAAGTGCCTGGTTTGGATTTCGGAGACTTGGGTTTATCTTCTGGTGTGATCATCCCGCACAAGTTTAAAGCACCATCTTTCGCCAAGTATGACGGGGCATCCTGCCCTAAGCTACACCTCAGATCTTACGTGCGGAAGATTCAGCCGTACACAGTGGACAAGAACTTGTGGATCCACTTCTTCCAGGAGAGTCTTTCAGGGACTCATCTCGAATGGTTCTATCAGCTGGATGGAACCAAGGTTCGTAACTGGGAGGAGTTGGCTACTGCTTTGTACAAGCAGTATCAATATAATGTCGACCTCGCTCCTACACGTACCCAACTCCAAGGTATGTCGCTAGGAGCGGGAGAAGGTTTTAAAGAGTATGCGCAGAAATGGAGGGACCTGGCTGGCAGGGTGCAGCCACCATTGACAGACCGTGAGCTAGTGGATATGTTCTTGGGGACCCTATCCGGGCCATTCTTCAATCATCTTATCGATAATTCATCTGCAGGGTTCACAGACCTTATTCTGACTGGGGAAAGGATAGAGGCTGGTATGAAGTCAGGAAAGATTCAGAAAGGTGCGTCTTCAAGTTCTGAGAAGAAGCCTTTCAAGAAGGAGGCCAGTGCTGTGTATGGGCCTAGAAGGCAAGATAAACCAGAGCGCCGCCAATCTGTCAACACGGTGGTGATTGTAAAGCCTGTGGCCGCTCCTCGGCAAGCTAATCAACCAAGGGGTGAGAGACCCAGAAGAGAATTTACCCGGCTGAGTATGACCGTGTCACAAATCTTGCCGCAATTGCTATCAACCAACTTGGTGACCGTCAGGGAGGCTCCGAAGGTTGTGAATACTGCATCCCCCAAGTATAATCCAAATGCCCGCTGTGCTTATCACTCCGATAGCCCGGGGCATTCTACTGATGACTGCTGGGCCCTGAGGAATAAGGTGCAGGACCTTATTGATGCAAAGGAGATACAATTTGAGGCGCCTGAGAGACCAAATGTTGTGACTGCTCCTATGCCCCAGCATGGAGTAAATGCTGTTGATGAAGACTTGTATGCCGTTTCTGTGAATGATGTGGTTACCCCTCTATTGACTGTTAAGAGGAACCTACTGCTGGCCGGTTTATTTCCGGGTTGTAGAGAAGGTTGCCTTTTGTGTGATGTTTCCCTTACTGGTTGTCTGTTGCTGAAGTTAGGCATCCAAAGCCTGATGGACAGCAAGGAGATTCTGTTCAAGAAGACCGTTGTTCCTTTTGTTCCTGTGGAAGAAGTATCTGTCGTTACAATTTTCAACAATCCAATCAAGGCTCCCCCGAGGAAGCCAGTTAAAATCATGACTGTTGCACCCATTGTTATTACTGTTCCGGGGCCCCTCCCCTATGAATCTGACAAGGTTGTCCCATGGCACTATGGGGCAGATGTATATGTACTTGGAATAAAGCAAGAGTTCAACACCGGTACCAGTATCAGCAATATCACTGGTCCCGCCAAAGTAACCCGCAGTGGCAGGCTCTTCTCGCCTGACATTGCGCCACCAGCTATTCGAAGACCTCTCATAATTACACCTGCAAGTGCGTCTGTTTCAACTTCTGATCAAGTTGCTTCCCCTGCTGCCGAGTCATCTAATACTCGGGGCAAAGGGATTGATGATGAGCCCGCCCGGATGGAGGCACCAAAGTCTGTGAATGTTGAAGCCTCCCAGCAAGAGATGGAGGAAATTCTTAAGATAATCAAGAAGAGCGACTTCAATGTCGTTGAACAGCTGGGGCATACCCCCTCCAAGATCTCTATGCTCTCATTGCTGCTATGCTCAGAGGCCCATGCCAAGGCCCTGATTTCATTTCTAAAGACGGCCCATGTGCCACAAGAGACCTCTGCAGATCAATTCACTGACTGTGTGGCCAATTTGACAGCTGACAATGGTTTGGGTTTCTCGGATGCTGGTCTTACCGCCAAGGGAAAGAACCACAATGATGCCCTGCATGTCTCCATTGAATGCAGGGGCACTACTCTTGCTCACGTGTTGGTGGATACCGGTTCTTCCCTGAATGTATTGCCCAAGAAGGCCTTAGACCGGTTGGATTGTGAGGGCCTGGAGTTGAAACCTAGCAACATCATTGTTAGAGCCTTTGACGGATCGAAGAGGATGGTTCATGGAGAAGTAGACATTCCTATTCGTGTTGGTTCCCAAGTCTTTGACTCAACATTCTATGTGATGGATATTCGTCCATCTTATTCTTGTTTGCTGGGTCGCCCGTGGATCCACAAGGCTGGAGCTGTGACCTCCACGTTGCATCAGAAGCTCAAATACCCGGTCAGGGGGAAGATTGTAACAGTGCAAGGGGAAGAGGAATACATGGTCAGCCACCTCAACTCCTTCAGGTACGTGGAAATGGACGGGGAGTTCATCGAGACTCCCTTTCAACATTTTGAAGAGGTGCCATAAACATTGGCAGCAGCAGAAGCAGTGACTGAAGAGGGTTCTCCTTTGAAGATGGCTTCCTTGAAGGATGCCCGGGCTGTGGTTGAAAAAGGTGAATGTGCAAACTGGGGCAGGCTCCCTGATTTTACTCCTAAGACTAACAAGTTTGGGCTGGGTTTCACTGCAGAGGCTCAGAAGGCTGTGCGCAAGGCAAGGATTGGAAGACCTCCTGTGCTCATCACCAATCCAGGAGTGAATGCTATTGGGGATGAAGACGAAGTGGAAGAATCCGAGTTTGACAGCTGGATCTACCCAACGACTAACGGTGGACCTAGCAACTGGACCGCAAAAGACTTTACACCCATTACTTTTGTCACCCAGTAATGAACTTCTTTGTTTTGGATTTGTAATAAACAATAATTTGAAACTTTATGGCCCGGTGTCTTACCCGGGGCACCGTGGTTTTATTTGTGAGGGCTTTTGTTTGTCACTTTCATATATCATGAATAAAAGCATTGGACGTTTTTCACATTTCAAATCTTGCGCTCCCTTTCTTTCTTTATATATTGCAAAACAGCTGTATTTACACACACCCACCCATACAGGTTTCAATCCACTCTGGATCTCACTGGTGACGACTCTGCTACTGCCAGTTATGACTTCGAAGATCCGATCAACTTAGCCGAAGACGAAGGTGAAGATGATTGCGAAGTGCCTAGCGAACTTGCAAGACTGTTACTCCAGGAAGAGAGGGCCATTCAACCACATGAAGAGCCAGTGGAAACGGTAAATCTGGGTACTGAGGCAGACAGAAAGGAAGTCAAGATTGGTGCCAATCTAGAGCTCAGCGTGAAACAACGGTTGATTCAGATGTTACATGATTATGTGGAGATCTTCGCCTGGTCCTACGAAGACATGCCGGGGTTAGATACTGACATTATGGTCCATCATTTGCCTACCAAGGAAGACTGCCCTCCGGTTAAGCAAAAGGTCCGCCGTATGCGTCCAGAGATGTCTGAGAAGATCAAAGCTGAGGTTATGAAGCAATTCGATGCCGGGTTTCTTGCAGTGACTTCTTACCCTCAGTGGGTTGCCAATGTGGTTCCGGTACCGAAGAAGGATGGTAAGGTCAGAATGTGTGTGGACTACAGGGATCTGAACAGGGCCAGCCCCAAGGATGACTTCCCCCTACCTCACATTGATGTTTTGGTTGATAATACTGCTCAGCATAAGGTGTTCTCTTTCATGGATGGTTTTTCAGGGTATAATCAGATCAAGATGGCTCTTGAAGACATGGAAAAGACTACCTTTGTTACTCAGTGGGGCACTTTCTGCTACAAGGTCATGCCATTCGGGTTGAAAAATGTTGGGGCAACCTACCAACGTGCCATGGTTGATTTATTTCATGATATGATCCATCATGAGATTGAAGTGTATGTCGATGATATGATTGCAAGGTCTCAAACCGAGGAGGAGCACCTTGACCATCTACAGAAGCAGTTTGACCGATTGAAGTTGTACAAGATGAGGTTGAACCCGAACAAGTGCACCTTCGGGGTAAGATCTGGAAAGTTGCTAGGCTTCGTCGTAAGCGACAAGGGTATTCAAGTGGACCCTGCCAAGGTTAAAGCCATTCAAGAGATGCCAGTTCCTAAGACAGAGAAAGAGGTCAGAGGCTTTTTAGGACGCCTGAATTACATTGCCCGGTTCATCTCGCATCTAACTGCTACCTGTGAGCCAATCTTCAAGCTGCTGAAGAAAGATCAGGTAGTACGTTGGAATGATGAATGTCAGGCCGCTTTTGACAGAATTAAAGAGTATCTCCAAGAACCACCCATCCTTATGCCACCGGTTGAAGGGAGACCTCTGATACTATACCTGACAGTACTTGACAACTCAATGGGATGTGTGTTGGGGCAGCATGACGAGTCTGGCCGAAAAGAGCATTGCATTTATTACCTTAGCAAAAAGTTTACCGACTGTGAGACCCGATACTCACTGCTCGAGAAAACTTGTTGCGCTTTGGTATGGGCTGCTCGCCGGCTGAGACAGTATATGCTGACTCACACTACCTTGTTGATTTCAAAGATGGATCCAATAAAGTACATATTTGAAAAGCCTGCTCTGTCTGGGAGAATAGCAAGATGGCAAATGATCTTGACGGAATACGACATCCAGTACACGACCCAGAAATCTATCAAAGGAAGTGTATTGGCAGACCACTTGGCACACCAGGCAGTAGACGACTATCAGTCAATGAACTTCGAGTTTCCGGACGAGAGCATCATGATAGTGACTGATTGTGAAGTACCTGGACCGGATGAAGGACCTGAGGAAGGATCCCGATGGTCTATGCACTTTGACGGAGCCTCCAACGCTTTGGGTAACGGTATTGGTGCTGTGATCATATCCCCTCAAGGCACTCATACTCCACTCACTGCCCGGCTATGTTTCAACTGCACCAACAACATGGCGGAGTATGAGGCATGCATCATGGGACTTCAAGCTGCAATTGACTTAAGGATCAAGTTTCTGAGTGTCTTCGGAGATTCCGCTCTCGTGATCAATCAGATCAAAGGCGAGTGGGATACGAAACATCCGAATCTTATTCCTTACAGAGAATGTGTGTTGACATTGATCCCCCATTTCACAGAGATAACTTTTGAACACTTTCTGAGAGATGAGAATCAGTTGGCGGATGCGTTAGCTACGATGTCTTCCATGTTCAAAGTCAAATGGGACAATGAGGCTCCCCGGGTCATTATCTGGAAACTGGACGAACCGGCATACTGTTGTGATCTTGAGGCTGAGGTAGTGACTGAAAAACCTTGGTACCATGAGGTGAAGAGATACTTGGAAGCTCAGGAATACCCTGAAGGTGCATCTCTCAATGACAAGAAGTTTCTGAGAAGGTTCGCAGCAAAGTTCTTCCTTAGCAACGGCATTCTGTACAAGCAAAACCATGATTCGACCTTACTGCGTTCTGTGGATAAGACTGAAGCAGAAAGGATCGTGGCGGAGCTGCATGAAGGTACCTTCGGAACACATTCCAGTGGACACACCATGGCAAAGAAGATCCTTCGGGCAGGATATTACTGGTCCACTATGGAAGCTGACTGTTACCAACATTCTCGGACATGCCACAAATGCCAGATTTATGCTGATAAGGTGCACGTTCCTCCAGTTCCTCTAAATGTCCTGACTGCACCTTGGCCGTTTGCAATGTGGGGCATAGATATGATCGGCGAGATTAAACCTACGGCATCCAACGGGCATCGCTTCATTCTTGTGGCGATTGATTACTTTACAAAGTGGGTTGAAGCAGCTTCCTACGCCACTGTAACCAAGAATGTCGTGGCACGGTTCATTCGGCACAACCTGATCTGTCGATACGGCATCCCAGAAAGGATCATTACAGACAACGGTACCAATCTTAACAACAATATGATCACTGAGCTCTGCGAGCAATTTAAGATACAGCACCACAACTCTTCTCCTTACCGGCCGAAGATGAATGGGGCTGTAGAAGCAGCTAATAAGAATATCAAGAAAATTGTGCAGAAGATGACAGTGATCTATAAAGATTGGCACGAGATGTTACCGTTTGCTCTACATAGGTACCGTACCTCAGCAAGGACGTCAATCGGGGCAACTCTTTTTTCCTTGGTCTACGGCATGGAGGCAGTCTTGCCGATCGAAGTGCAGATACCCTCTCTCCGGATAATGAAGGATGCAGATCTGAGCGAAGATGATTGGATCTAGACTCGACTTGATCAATTAAACCTAATCGACGAAAAGAGACTTGCTGCTATTTGTCATGGTCAGACGTATCAAAAACGGATGATCAGGGCATTTAACAAAAAGGTCAGACCACAAGAGTATCAAGTTGGGGATCTGGTAATCAAACGCATCATCCTTCCACAGAGTGATCCCAGGGGCAAATGGACCCCCACATACGAAGGGCCATTTATGGTTAAACATGTGTTCTCAGGAGGAGCCATGATCCTAACCACCATGGATGGTGACGACCTTCCTCACCCCGCCAATGCAGACATAGTAAAAAGATACTACGCATGATAAAAGACCCGCTAGGTTGACATACCTAGGCAAAAATTAGGGCTTCCCGGCGAACCAAAAGGGTTCGGGCAAAATGAGGGATGAAATGAAAAAAAATCTGTACACCCGGCAAGTCGAAAACCTGAAAAGGCGGCTTGGGCAAAAATGGGTATCCCGGTGGACTGAAAACCCGAAAGGGCAGTCCAGGCAAAAGTTAGGGATAAAGCGTAATACTATGTCTCATTGGATCACCTTGCATCCAGGATCCGGTATCAACAATCAAGTTCAAACGGCATCGATCAATCAACTTCATCGTCAACTGAGCAGCAAAGTGATGAGACGCTCGAAGATATAAAGGCGATAGCAGAGTTGGAACCCAGTGGGATTATTCTTTTCACATAGCTGTTTTGTTTTCCCTTTTCACAAATTGTATAAACTCTTTTGTTCAGCGGCGTTCTCCTACTAGGACGTCAGTCTCTTGTATATAAAACGCTTATTTACAGGCAAATTCAAAAATCAATACAAATACACTTTTCAGACAAATTGCCCTTTGTTTTTCCTTTTTCTGTTTTGTTTTGCGAAGAACGTCCAAGGTTCAATCTGTGATATATGCATTTGACACTAATTGCTAACTCATAAATATTTGCATACGAAACAAAGGATTAATTACAGGTAACATTAGAAACAGGGGCAATAATGAGTTGTCTAAAGCGATCTAATTGCTCTGTCTACCTAGGTACCAAGGTAAGTTCAGCTGAAAAACATAACCAAGATATCTTAAGTCCCCAGAGAGTGAGCCAGCAAGTCAATGCACTCTCCCCAAACAGAGTTATCCTGTCAGCCTTAAGGAAGTTGGGTATCCCCAGCAGATCTCAACATTCCTCAGCGGAGTACACAGACATTCTTAACGAGCATCCCCGGCAATCTTGATCTAAGATTGTTCCCCGGCGGTACACCAGACATTCAGTGGAGTCACTTCCCCAATACAGTTCAAGATTTCCCCAGGAGATTCCAGTCTGAAGATTTCCCCAGGAAAGCTGAATCATCTCCCCAGCAGGAAGCTTATCCCCAGTAGATTCTGGAAGCTTCCCCCCTGCAGAGCACGAACGCGTCTCCCGGTTTTATTCAAAGGTTATTTCCCTACCAGGATATAACTGGGTTATCCTCAGCCAAAAGCCACGGAAGGATCATCCTCGGCGAAGTCTTCTCATCCCCAGCGGAGTCTATTAAAAGTTCCAACATAACAACGGTATCCCCAGCGAAGTTATCATCAATATCTCAGCAAAGTATCTCTCTTCCCACAGAGTATTGTTCCCCAGCAAGATCGCTAGAGTAATTTTCTCCCCGCAGAGTAATCCATTCGCCAAGTTTATTCCCCAACGGAGTCATCTTCTCCTATCGGTATTCTTGCAACCATCACTCCCCAGCGGAAACAGCGAAATGCTATTCACATCAGCCCAGGATTTGACTTCCCGGCACCCGTCAAGGATTTACTTTCCTAGACAAAAACATACATTCATAAACATCGCATCTTCATACATTATAGCATGCATATACGCATCATGAACATACAATCTCATCTCGCATGTCATACATCATGACATTACGCACAACTAACGTTTTGTCTTTTCAGGACAAAAGTTAATACAAAGATGATTGCCATCAATAGTCGTGATTCCAGATCCGATTCCTGTATCTCGCCAGGGTGTATCTGTTGACGACTGATTCCAGACCCGATTCCTGTATCTTGCCAGGGTGCGTCTGAAGAGTTTGAGGATCCGATTCCTGTATCTCTCCAGGGTGTATCTGTTGACAACTAGCATTACCAGACCCGATTCTTGTATCTTACCAGGGTGCGTATGAAGAGTTTGAGGATCTGATTCCTGTATCTTGCCAGGGTGTATCTGTTGACAACTAACATTACCAGACCCGATTCCTGTATCTTGCCAGGGTGCGTCTGAAGAGTTTGAGGATCCGATTCCTATATCTTGCTAGGGTGTATCTGTTAACGACTAGCATTACCAGGCCCGATTCCTGTATCTTGCCAGGGTGCGTCTGAAGAGTTTGAGGATCCGATTCCTGTATCTCGCCAGGGTGTATCTGTTGACAACTAGCATTACCAGACCTGATTCCTGTATCTTGCCAGGGTGCGTCTGAAGAGTTTGAGGATCCGATTCCTGTATCTCGCCAGGGTGTATCTGTTGACAACTAGCATTACCAGACCCGATTCCTGTATCTTGCCAGGGTGCGTCTGAAGAGTTTGAGGATCCGATTCCTGTATCTTGCCAGGGTGTATCTGTTGACGACTAACATTACCAGACCCGATTCCTGTATCTTTCTAGGGTGCGTCTGAAGAGTTTAAAGACCCGATTCCTGTATCTTGCCAGGGTGCGTCTGAAGAGTTTGAGGATCCGATTCCTGTATCTTGCCAGGGTGTATCTGTTGACGACTAGCATTACCAGACTCGATTCCTGTATCTCGCCAGGGCACGTCTGAAGAGTTCGAAGATCCGATTCCTGTATCTTGCCAGGGTGTATCTATTGACGACGGTATTCTCCGGACTCGATTCCTGTATCTCGCCAGGGCACGTCTGAAGAATTTAAAGATCCATTTCCTGTATCCAGCCAGGGCGCATCTACACAAAGAATTTGAAGACCAACTCCTGTAACAGGCCAGGTAATCATTTTCTTTCTCAGGTACGCAAGTTCTCGCTAAGGAATCTCTTACGCGATCGACAACCTCCCGATGGCATCTATAAGCCCATCTTCCTATCCATCAATCTCCAAATGGCATCTGTAAGCCCATTCCCACCATCATATTGCTGACACTCTACTATGTGAGTGCAAATTTCTGGGAACTCTAGTGTTCAATCATCTTCTACCCTCGGATTACGAAAGGCACGCTAGCCAATCTACATCCTCAGGTCTAAGAAGATTGAACAGGGGCAACTGTTGTACCCCAAAATTTGCCCTCCCATATTCTTCAAGGTTTACTAAGATCATGCTTCAAAATCTCCCAAGGGTTGCACAGTCCAATTGCCTCCTAACAGTCAAAAATTAGGGTTTTGGTGCTGGCAAAGGAATTGAAATTTCCAAGGGTCCAAACAAGTCCCACATGCCTACATACATTGTCAAGCATCCATATGCCAAGTTTCAAGACTCACAGCATCAAATTGCACAGTCAAAAACCCTAATTGCTTCACAGTCAACTGTAGGGGGAAAATGGTCATTTGACAGTCAAAAGTCAAAAATTTTGGTCAACATCTTATTTTGAAGCCACAAACATCATTTGATCAATTCTTGATCATGATTCTCAAGGCATGGCTCAAAAAGTCTCAAGATGCAAAAGTTTCTATTTTTGGACAGTTGAAAAAGTCAACTGCAAATTGACCAGGGCATAACTTCCTCATGGTTTATCAGAAAAATTCCATCCAAATCTCATTTTGAAGAGAATGA
Source organism: Vicia faba (assembly GCA_948472305.1). Classification (NCBI taxonomy): domain Eukaryota; kingdom Viridiplantae; phylum Streptophyta; class Magnoliopsida; order Fabales; family Fabaceae; genus Vicia; species Vicia faba. Next base: position 574,015,074 of record OX451737.1, on the reverse strand, counting down.
CATTTCCTACAACTCATATTCACACTTCAAGTCCAAGAAATGCTCTCACAAAAAGTTATCAATCTCAACATTATAGGTCATTTTCAAAAGTCAACAAAAAGGCACTTTAAGTCAAAGACCATAACTTGAGATTGGTAAATCAAAATGACATGGGACCAAAGACATTGGTTAGAGGACTTCAAGAGCTTTCCAAAATGTCCAAGAACATGATCAAATCTTAAACATTGAGCAAGATATGCCTTGTGGAAGTTGGGAAATTTTTGGGAATTTTGAAAAGTCAACTTTGCTTCAAATGCCTCAAAAATGCTAATGGGCCTCAATTTCCTCCATGAATCATCACCCAAAGGCTATGCACGACCCATTAAGCTAAAAGGGAGTTATTTTCTTATTTTTAATTAATTAATTGAATTTTTAATCTTATTAATTCATTTAATTAGATTTAATTATGAGAAAAATACTAAATAATGATTTTAAATCTTTTTGGTGCAGCAAATCCTTCCATCATGACCTAAATATTTCGTGCACATTCTCAAAGGAACAAAATCTTCCATATTTGGCATGATTGGCATGAAAAAGATTGAAATTGATATGCTTAAAAACCAAATCTCCAAATCATGAATGCATAGACTTTGGGCTTGTTTTTCTTAACCTAATCATGCTCAGGTACATATAGAACATAACCCTAATGCCCTGGACACACAAGCGGCGCTCAGAACAATAGAACACATTGCACTTTTTCACAAGAAATATTGAAAACTGTTTTCATACATAGAAGGTGTTTCAAGGCTTGAAAAGTGTTCCAATACATTGCCAAGGGACCCAGGAAGCTTTTACAATCAAAGACAAGTCTCCATACATCCAGAAGTGGTAGAATGACATCGCCCTGTTCATGAAATTTTTCACATTCGTATTTGAATTTACATGCATTTTCCATACGTTTTAATGTTTGATTTACACTAACATGAACCTTCTGAAGCTATTGGTGCCCTCTAATTGAATCAATACTGCCTGTGTCAAAAGTTACCATTAATGTATTTTAGGGTTTCAGGAACTTTGAATTAGGGCTTTGCATATATGGAAAAATTGGACAATCAAATTGGTACCACTGAAATCGTGACCTCCAAACGAATGGAATCCACACCTCGCGCCCTTTTTCTTTTTAAACATGCTCTAATCGCTATTATTGCAGGTCTGTTTTAGTGGGGGTTTAAAACCCCCGCTATTCGCTTTTAGTTACAGGGAAAGAGGAAGACGATGCATATGTGTCATAACATGATGGGATGATTCAAACATTGGCGCGCGATTTTTTGCTTTATGCCACTAGCGCTTATTTTCTATTATATTAATTGTGTTCTATTATAATAACAAAGAGAATCAACAGCCTGGATGGTTGGTGCGTTGGCTTGCAGGTATTGGGACCTGGGTTCGATTCCCAGGTCCCCCACTTCTTCCATAATTTTTTCTTTAATGTACTTCTATACAGCGTGCCGTCAGAAGACCACCATACAACCTCACCTCCTAGCTTGCCACGCGCCCAGGAGATCAATCCAATGGCCAGAACCTGGACTCCATCATGCACGCTAGTCCAAGGATCCACACGCAAATACAGAAAAGTCAACAAAGGCCTTGAATTCAGTGGGCCAAATGCTTCAATACACCTCTCAATTGGGTCAGCCACCCCCATGGTTTGCATATTTTTTTCTTTATTTTAATTTTTCTTTTATTTGTTTTATTGTTTTATTTAATTCATAAAAATAATTTTCATAACACAAAAAAATCAGAAATCATAAAAATATGTTTTATTTAACATTTAATTCATTATATTTTTGTAAATAAATTTTTAATAATCAATTTAGGTTAATTTAGGTTAAAATTTTAATGTTTTTTTCTTAAATAACTAAAAAATGTAGAAATTAGGTGTTTAGCATTTTTATTCTCTTTTCTTAATAAATAACTTTTTCTTCTTATTATTATTATTAATTATTAGCTAATTTTGTAAATAAATATGTAATTAATTAATTAGGTTAAAACTTTAATCTCTTTCTTTAATAATTAAAAATATTTAGAATTAGGGTTTTCTTTTAATTTTAATTTTTCTTTATTTCATAAATACCAAAAAAACATAAAAAATAACTTCTTTTCTTTATTAAATAATTAATTAAATGTTAATTTCAATTTAACCTTTAAAGGGTCCAACGCCCTCGAACATTCGATTCTAATTTCTTTTCGCGCGTTTGTCCTTATTTTTCTTTTAAATATTATGTAATTGCTCAAAGCCTTGTAATAGTTATTAGGAAATTTATTTACTTTCTGCATTTATTAAAAAAACGGGTCTTTGTTAATTTGGCGATGTATAGACCCGCGCCTTGTAATAGCGTAGGACTTTATTTTCCGTACTTTAATTTTCGCACCCCTTAACTGCTAAATTTTGCATGAAAGAATGAATGGCCCAAATAAAATCAAAGCGTAGCTCACCCAATGCATGATCAAGATAAAACATAACTGAAAACAATACACAAAATTCACACACCACTCTTAGGGTACGCTTCACTGTTGCCTTGCCCCTCGAAATGTGGTCGTCGAGTATAGGACGTTTTAGTAAGTCCTTATGTCCATGAACATGGCATAAGGGTAGCTTCTAAGGTGTCCTACTGTTGCTCTGGTGACCACACTGTCCCTAAAAACGAATTGACCTGAACACCTCCAACGGTGGCGCTACCTACCTCTCAATGGTGGGATGACACTACCTTAAGGACATTTACACAGCCTAATTCCTTAGGGTAGGTAGATGACTCAGATACTTTCTCTATTCAAAAACAATCAAAACTCTTTTCACACCGACACTTTCAAAAAAAAGCTTTCAAAACAATCTTTCAAACACTCTTGAGGACTGATACAAGAGTCGAACTGAAATCTTTAAACGAAACTTTTTCAAACTCACTCACAATTGAAAAGCAAACACTTTTGAAAACACAAATGAGCAAGTATCTAAGAGCCCATGGATAACCATGGATATAAAGGGTGCTAACACCTTCCCTTTCTATAAATCTACCTCCCGAACCGAGAAACTATCTCATAAGGAATTTTGTTGTGCTTTTGTCCTGTCCATGTTGGAGAAAATAAAAGACGGTGGCGACTCTTGCTTCCGCGACATTTCGCGAACCAGCGTTAAACAATCAGTTCCAGATCCACCGATCACACTGGGCTTATAGGGTTATGTCTCTCTCGCATAATGACATCATTTGGACTCTCAAGGGTATGGACGAGGTGACTATCATTGATCGCTGTGTGGAGTACCCTAATGTTCCATTGATAGGAACCCATGGAGGAATTTCTTACAATCTGTGCTTAGCCTTACGTCAGTTTGGAAGAGCCAGAAGAGAAGGACCTCACGAGCTGCTAATGCCTAGTATCATCTTTGATTTTCAAGGGGATAGCGACGAGCAACGTCGCAGATTCATAAGGGCTTGGGATAGAGTTCACCAATCTGATCCACATGAGCTGGGTCCAAAGACTTCTCTCCCGATGGAGCCATATCTCATATGGGTCCATATCTGTGCCCAAAAGTTGGGTATGCCGTATGAAGTCGTTCGGCCTGTCATTCTTGAAGTTGCTAATGAAGAAGGGGTTCTTCCAACCATCCTCCATCCTTATATGCCCACTGACATTGGGGCACTGAAAAGGTCCTGGATGCAGCTGAGAGAGGAACATGATTCTTACCGGGAAAAGTTCAACGAGCAAGAGTAGAAGATCCAGAAGTTGACTAGGAAGCTGGAGAATAAGCGGATCCTTAATGACTATGTCCGCACCGAGAAGAAGAGACCATGGGAGCATTGATGGACCTTTAATGATTTCATTTCCAGTTTTACTTACTTTTCAGTATTTCCTTCCTTGTAATGCCTTAAGGGCAATTTGTTGAACAATTTGAATTCTAAAGTTTTATCTAATAAAGTGTGTTTCCTTTCTGGTTTACAAATTTGAATCTCCCGATTGTCTTTGAAATCATGTCATACGCATTTCATCCCATGCACTTCATAAACAGGTACCCATTACAGGTCTCTTATCTTCTTCGCTGTTTATTTCAACACTCATCATGTCTGTTGAACCTTCAACTGAGTAAGCAATCAAGGCCCTCCAGGCCCAGAATGCCCAATTCCAAGAGTTGTTCATGAATTTAGCTAAGGGTCAGCAAGATCTGAAGACCCTGATTCTGAAAGAGAAGAAGAAGAAGAAGAAGAAGAAGAAGAAGAAGAAGAGGATATCATTGAGAATATCATTGCTTGATCCCCATCATGCATTGCATATGACTGACCTTTACCTTTCAGGAAAGATGCAGTTAAGTTCTCAGCTATGTCAAAGGAGACAAAACCAGTTAAATCGATTCCTAAAGATTTTCCTGAGGACAATTAAGTCAAAAGAGACAAGACCAGTTAAATCGATTCCTAAAGATTTTTCTGATGCCGATCCAGTCAAAAGAGACAAAACCAGTCAAAACGATTCCTAAAGATTTTTCTGAGGCCAATCAAGTCAAAAGAGACAAGACCAGTTAAATCGATTCCTAAAGATTTTTCTGAGGCCAATCAAGTCAAAAGAGACAAGACCAGTTAAATCGATTCCTAAAGATTTTTCTGAGGCCAATCAAGTCAAAAGAGACAAAACCAGTTAAATCGATTCCTAAAGATTTTTCTGAGGCCAATCAAGTCAAAAGAAGACAAAACCAGTTAAATCAATTCCTAAAGATTTTTCTGAGGCCAATCCAGTCAAAGAAGACAAAACCAGTTAAATCGATTCCTAAAGATTTTTTCTGAGGCCAATCCAGTCAAAGAAGACAAAACCAGTTAAATTGATTCCTAAAGATTTTTCTGAGGCCAATCCAGTCAAAGAAGACAAGACCAGTCAAATCGATTCCTAAAGATTTTTCTGATGCCAATCCACTCAAAGAAGACAAAACCCCCTTTGGTCCAGTTAAATCGATTCTTAAAGATTTTTCTGATATCAATCCAGTCAAAGAAGACAAAACCTCCTCTGGTCCAGTTAAATCGATTCCTAAAGATTTTTCTGGTGCCACCCCAGTCAAAGAAGACAAAACCCCCTCCGGTTCAGTCAGATCGCCGATAAGATCTCTCTGATTCCTATTCCAGACAAAGTTCAGACCACCTACCAATAATATCCAAATGGCATCCATAAGCCCATTCTCGTCATCACAATGTTGATACCATGTCATGCGAGTGCAAATTTCTGGGCACTCTAGTGTTCAATCATCTTCCACCTTTGGATCACGAAAGGCCCGAAAGCCAATCTATATCCTCAGTTTTAAGAAGATTGAACAGGGGCAACTATTGTACCCCAAAATTTTCCCTCCCATATTTCCTAAGACATTGCAAGAATAATCTCCAAATGGCTCAAGATTGCTCAAGAGTTGGACAGTCAAAATCATCTCCTAAGGTAGTCAATTCAAAATTAGGGTTTTGTGTTGCATCAAGTTCCTTGCATCCAAATGACCTCAAGTGCTCCCCAATGTCCTAATATGTTCTCAAGTTCATCCATGTCAAATTTCAAGCCTTGCAGAGGAAGTTTGGTCAGTCAATTGCTCAAGAGGCCCAAAAATCGACTATGCTAGGGCAAAAGTCAACTGTGACCCAAATACAGTTAAACCTCAAGATTTTTTATCAACATTCTCATTTTAAAGGATATTTTATCATTTTATCAAGGTTTGATCATGATTCATCAAGGATTGCTCAAGATTCATCAAGATTCAAAAGTTGTTAAATTAGGGTTTTGTAGGAAAAGTCAACTCAACTTTGAACAAGCATAACTTTCTCATAATTTATGATAAATGACACATCCAAAGCTCATTTTGAAGAGGATTCAATTTCCTACAATCCATCTTCATACCCCAAGATCAAGAAATGCACTCACAAAAAGTTACAAATTTGGACATTATAGGTCATTTTTGAAAGTCAACAAAAACACTTTTTTTCCAAAGCTTATAACTTTAGAATGGTATATCAAAATGATATAAGACCAAAAGTTTTGGTTAGAGGACATCTCAAGGTTTCTAAAAAGTCTAAGAACACCTCCAAAAGTTCAAAATGGAAAAGGTTATGCATTGTTGAAGTTGGGCATTTTTCCAAAATTGCCAAAATTCAACTATCCCCAAAACTTCATATTTTGTCAAATGGGCCCACTTTTTTACACTTGATTTGATCTTGTCACACTACACACGTGTCCTATCTTCAGTCTTGTGACCATTCATTGATTTTTCTATTTTATTTGATTTTTATTAAATTAAATCATTTTAAATCAATTTAAATCCAAATAAAATCTAAATATTGATGAAATAGGATCTTTTTGATTGATACAAGTTTCAATTATCATGATGGACACAATCAAACTCGTATCAAGCCATGTTATGAACAAAATATTGGATTTGGGACACTTTTGGAAGCTTTGTAATGGAAGATCATATCAAATCCTAAATCATCAATGCATAAGGATTCAAAGCCCAAATGTTAACCTAATTCATTCCTTATTACTCATACAAGGCAAAGGCACGAGGGACAGAACCGAGAGGCTGCAAAAATCACAAAAGCAAAACTTGAAAAAAGCTTGAAAAAGCTTGAATCTGAAATCCATCCTAGAGGCATTTTCAAGGCCAAAACTCCACGCTATTCAATTGCCTGACGTCCACTGAGTGAGAAGGAACCAAAAGCAAGCCCTCTCCCTCCCTGAATCGCGTTGTAAGTCTCCTTGAACACCGCCATGTACATGAAAATGCAATCTCTCATTCTTGCATTTTTTGACAAACCATGGACATATTCTTGATCCTTGCATGATTTCTAAGCTTTCTACATTATTCAATTGTATTTTTGTAGCCTGTAATGCCATACTCGAAACTAGGGTTTTTGGTTCTTGTTTTTAGGCATTTGAGTTTCAGGCCAAATTGAGGCAAATAATGGACATGGATGAATTCAGGAGGGAGAGACGAACAAGACCATGGCTTTAGATTGAATTTTCATGGCCTGGATTTGGTTTTAGGTTCAACCTACATTTTTTACTGCAGATACGAATCCGCAGGTAATTCCTGTGTAATTCCAAGGACAGGGACGAAGACGTGTCCCCATCCCATACGTCCATTCAAATATTTCGCGCTTATTTTTTTATTTCCAACATAATTACGTTTTTCCATATATTATGATTAGTGTGTATTCCACTAACAATCAAAAGGCCTTGGTCCAATGGTAAAGGCGTGTATGCATGGGCTAATGGGACCTGGGTTCGAATCCCATGTCCCCCACATCTTTGCTATTGTTTTTCTTCAGATATTCCAATGCATTCCAGGAGTTGTGGTTCATCATGCAGCCTCACCTAATCATCTTCCAGATGGCCCCAGGCCAGATCTGGTGGCCAGAGTGAAAGTCCATCATACGCCCTAGTCAACCAAGGCACGTGGAATCAGGGAAAGTCAATACAGGCCTGTGCCTGTTGGGCCAAAGATTTGCAATTCTCACCTCCAACTTGGGCCCAAACCCCCCATTGGGTTATTTCTATTTCTTTTTTTTATTCATTTCATTTATTTGTTTTGTTTAATTATTATTATTACTTAAACTAACCAATTAATATTTTTTCTTAATAAAATCAAAAACACAAAAATATGTTTTTTTATTAAAATTAAAATCATCACTTTATTTTTGTAAATAAATTAATTTAATCAATTTAGCTTTAATTAGGTTTAACTTTTAACATTTTTGCAATATTTAAAATCAATTTAGATAATTAGGTTTTATTTACTTTTAATCAATTTGTTTTATTTCTTTAAATACTCAAAAAATCCAAAAATATTTTCATTAATTAATTAATTTAATTGTTAATTTAGATTTAATTCCATTTAATTAAAAAATAAACCAAAAATGCTTTCTTTCAAAAAGGGGTCAAAACCCTAAAAAATGCGTCGTTTTAATTTCTCGCACGCGATCTATTTTACCAATATTGTAATTGCTTCCAGAATGTAATAGCTTTAAATAGGACTTTATTTTATCGCTTTATTTTACTTTCCGCATTTTAATTTCAAGGGTTGCTTTTGGCGATGTAAATACCCGACGCCTTGTAATAGTTTAGATTTAATTTCCGCAATTTAAATTCCGCAACTATAAATTGTTAGATGTTTGGTAATAGGGAATGCATGACAAGATCAAATCTTTAATCTAAAATCAACGTAGCTCACCCATGACATGTACAAAGACAAAATTAACTGAAATAACACACTCGCACATGCGCACTCTTAGGGTACACCTCACTTGGTTGCCTTTGAACGTGGTCATTGAGTATAGGAAGTTTTAGAGGTCGCCCTCTTGTCCAAAGATCATAGTTGCCTCGAAACTATTTCCTCGGAAAAATGATCTAAGACATTAGGGTTACCGCTAAGGCGTCCTAACATTGCTTTAGTGACCACACGTCCCTTAATCGAATTGACCCTTAAACTCCAACGACGATGCTACCTACTCATCAATAGTGGGATAGCGTTGTCTAAAGGACATTAGCACAGATTGATTCCTTTTTCGAGTAGGTAGAAGGTTCTTAAGTACTTGCTCTTTCTAAAACAAAACAAAACTTTTCGCACTTACACCTTTATAACAAAAAACTTCTTTCAAACCCACAAACACAAAGAAAAGCAAATTTTGAAAACACTTTGAGCAAGTACCTAAGAGCCCGTGGATAACCACGGATAGAAAGGGTGCTAACACCTTCCCTTTCTATAATCTACCTCCCGGACCCGAGAAACATCTCGAAAAAGGAATTTTTCTGTGCTTTTTTCCTTTCCTTGTTGGATAAAATAAAAGACGGTGGCGACTCTTGCTTACCGCGACATTTTGCAAAAACAAACGCAAAACGCGAACCAGCATTCCAAAAACAGTCAGTTCTACCAATAATTTCCAACATCTTACAACTTCAACAAATAATCCAAAAATAATTTAATTAAATAATTAATTAAATAAACGGGCATTACACAAGCATCAAACTGCAACTAAAATATCCCGAAAGTCTGATCTCAATGAGTGAAGTATCGAGTATCAACCAACTTCAGTATGCACCAAAGCCAACTATCTCACTACTTTCTAATGGCCAAGTTGTTCAACTAAGGTCGTACAATTAGTTAATGCTTTATGACACCACACAACGGCCTCATATTCTCCTTGATTCAACTCAAGGGACACCGGTACCAACAAATATGTCACACTAACGTAGCCATCAGTTTAACTATATCGGTCTATGTTGTACAGTTTCCACGATCTATTTCTACTTACCTAATATGCCCCAGATTCGAGTATAGGATCTTTTCAAGAAATAAACCCAAGCATAGACCCAAAATGTAAAGAAAACAAGGCAAAGAAATAAGGCAATAAAGGTGATCTAGCTCTTAAGGTAACCCCACTTTTAAGAAATTAAACTCCCCATTAGAGTCGCCAGTTCTGTAATATGGTGGAAGAACTGACTTGGTGTTTTGCATTTTATTGCAAGTGTTGTGGATAGCAAGAGTCTCCACCAACTTTTCTTTTATCCAATAAAGGAAAGGGTGAAAAGAACAGGAAAGACCTTTTGAGAATTTTCTTGAGTTCGGGGGGTAGGTTATGAAAAGGGAATGTGTTAGCACCCTTTTCATCCGTAGTTATCTACGGGCTCTTAATTGCTAGACCACTTTGAAATGTTTTGTGTTTGGTGTAAGTTGAAAGATGTTTTGAAGATGTTTTGAAAGTGGTGATTTTGTAATGATTCTCGTATCGTTGATAATGTATACAAAATATTTACTTTTTTTGGAAATATTTTGAAAACGCCTTGGTACGATAAACTTTATAATGATTTTGTATCATTGAGAATACATACAAAGTATTTGTTTTGAAATATTTGTTTGAAAAGAGAGTGTTTGAAAAGATGTTTGTTTTTTAAAGTGTGAGGTGTGAAAATGGTTTTAGTTTGTGAGCAAGCAATTACGAGCAATCTACCTACTCAAAAAGTCTTTATTCTTTTCCTCCTCCTTTAGATAGTTCTACTTTACCATTGGTTGGTAGGTAGCCATATCATTGGATATGAGGGACAGGTGTAGGTCATCGTACAGTCATAGAAGGCAAGTTGTATGATATTTTAGAAATTTTTGTAAGGGACTAAGATCGTTTACCAAAGGCAACATCGAAGGGTCGTCGAGGGACTACGATCTTTTAACTGAGGGTCTTTGCTAAAACATCCCACATTCGAGAGACATGACTGCTTTAATCTGAGATAACAAGTGTGAGTTACCCTAGAGGTGCATATGTGCAAAATATGTTTGATTCAATTATTTGTCTTGGATTAGGATTGTCTAATGTTTGATTTTAAATCTTGCCATACAAACCCTAATTACTAACAATAATAAGGAAAGCGATAAATTACGGAATTTAAATGTCCTACGCTATTACAATGCTTTGGAAATGGAGGGTACAAGTTTGTGAATGAGGGGGAGAAAGTAATAAATCCTAATTATATATTGCAAACCATGTACATAAATGATAATGCGAAATAATAAAATACGCAAGAATGTAAAGTAGAGAAAAAGAAATTGTTTTGATGATTTTTGATGGAAAAGAGTTTGATGGTTAATTAATTGATTGGCTTTGTATTTAAAAGAATTTAGTAAACCTAAATAAATTAAACTAAGATAAAAACTAAATTCATTAATCAAAAGGATAAAATAATTTAAGTATAGAAGAAACCTAAATCTAAATTAATTTAAAAGAGAAATTAATTATTATAAAATATTTTGAGGTTTTATTTGTTTGATAAAAAAGAAGTAAATAAAATAAAATAAAAAGAATTGAATTAAAATATTTTAAATTTAATTATTCAAGAAAAACATATTTTTTTTTGTATTTTTGGTTAAATAAAAATAAATAAATAAATAAATAAAATTAAAGAAAATATGAAGAATATAAAAATATTTGGCCTGGGTTCTAAAAAGTAAAAGGGTGTGAAATATAACCAAAAAAAACATTAGGCCCAAATCTATATTTTTGTTTGGATCAGAAATAAAAATAAAAAGGGGTTGGAGTGGGCATGTAGTATGAGAAAAAAAGAGGATGAGAAAAACAAAATTTCCAGGCCCAATAAGCTTCCGGTGCTGGATTTTGTGTGTCTGCTCCAGAAGAGTCCACCATGAGGATGCGCGGCTGGAGCACTTGACGCTGTTGTTGTTGATCTGATGTCAATCTGATGATAATGAAGCAAAGGTGCACATTATGAACGATGGGGTACCTGCATGGAACTAGCGAAGGTCATCCACAAGGATGGTGACAAGTGTCACCGCCTGATTAGAATTCTGAGTAAATCTTAATTAAGTAAAACAACAAAACAAATAACAACACAGAAAACATAATGTTTCTCGCTTCCCTTTGTGTTTTCGTTCTCTCTATCTTTTGCTGGAATGCTCTCGTCTCTCTCTTAATTGCCCTGATAGGTCTTTGCCGAAGACGATGAGTTGGTCGCGCCGAAAATCGTCTCCATAGAGGCGACAACGACAGTGATGGAGAAGCTTCGATTGTAAATTTTTTTACATCTTTCGCTTTGTCTCTCTTCTCTGATTACACTTATGGCCTTTGATTTTGTAGGAGGTGAGGGATTTGGCCTAGTTCCTGAAAGGGAGTTTCAAAATCCTAGCGCTCGGATTCGACCTCCTTCAACGTTTTTTGGGTGAGATCGCTCTAAACTTCTCTTCCTCTTCTTCTTTCTCAGATTCTGAAGGGATTAATGTTTAGGAAAATGATGAGGAAAAAACTTAGGATTTTAGGTATGGCTTTTGCTTGTTGTTGGATTTTTTGTGTGAACTGTCTTTTGCTTCTTCCGTGAATGATTTGAAGGGTTTGATGATACTGAGGAAGATGATGAATCCTTTAGGGTTTTTGTTGTTACGGCTGTGTTTCTGTATATTTTTTGTATGAACTGTATCTTGTGCTTTCTATGTGAACGATTGAGGAAGATGATTTTTCAATCTAGGGTTTGTGGTTTTTCCACTGTGTTTCTGTATCTTTCTTTGAACTGTTTGTTGAGCTTGCTTTTAAGGAAGATGACGGAAGACAACAACCTTAGGGTTTGCGTGTTCTGTAGCTGTCTATTTGTGAACTGCCCATGTTGCTTGTTGGCCCTGTGAATTGTCCTTGCTGCTTGCTGTCTTTGTGTGAATTCTGATTTTCTGTATTGTGATGTTTTTCACTGAATTTGTACTTGTGCAGTACATTTCCTTTTTTACTATTACTTTTACTGTGAACCAAACAAAGTCCCTTTTGTTTGAGATTTATAGTAAAGGTCTAGGCCTATGATTGATATTGTAGCTCTGACTTTTGTTAAAACAAAGCAATACGAGGCTTTTGATTGTTCTATGTTGGGCTTTGCAACTTTTGATATGTTATTGTTGTGGCCTTTGTGAATGAAACTCTTACTGCAATGAATTCTTGGTTGGGCTGTGATATTTTACTTTGCTATTGGGCTAGAACTGTGATGAAATTCTATTTTGAACCTCTTTGAATTTGTGTTTTGTGAACCAATTTGTTTGTGATTTGCAATAGACTTAGGCCTATGGTTAAATTTGATTTTGTATGAGGCTTTTTGGCGCACGAACATGATTGAGAAACAACCTAAAATTTGATTCCTTAAACAAAACCCTAATGATGAAATTGAAGAGAAAACTTGCTTGAAAACTTTCTTTCTTTGTGCTCAAATTTAATTGTTTTGATTGCTTGCTAACCATGTCTCTTATTTGTTTCATGTGTGAGAAAATTGATGGACAATAGAGCAAATTGATGAAGAGAATGAAATAGGCGGGAGAGACTTGAAGTTATCGATGAAGATATAAATATGAAGAAAATTTTCCTTGTAGTTTAGAAAACCTTTTATATGTTAGGAACTTTTGTAACATTGTGATTTCAATTTGTGATTTGAACTTTGAGATTTGAAGACTTGTAAATGTATTCAAATTCACTTGTAAACTTAAATCACAATGATGCTTTATTGTAATCTTGTATTCTTGAATGAACTTAGCTTTAGGACACCATGTAGAACATATGAATTTTGAATTGGAAATTAAACTTCTTTAAGATTCATTTGAAATTTGAAAGATTTGAATTGAAAACCACTTGAATCCTTGCTTAGAATTAACTTTTGACATCATGAGCACATATGCTCTTGAGCAATATATTTTGGATGTATCAAGTAATGAAACCAAATATTTAATTACCAAATCCAAGTTTAACTTATACTTCAAGAAAATCAAAATAATTCAACTTCAACCTTTCTTCTTTCCAACTTCAAACAACTTGAATCATATGGTGTTGACAATGAAAGGCAAATGATAGTGAAATAATGTGATGTCACAAGCTTATAAAGATAAGGTATGGTGCGACATGGTACTAGAGATGGGATAAAGAAATGATAAATTTTGATGAAGAAAATGAAGATCGGTCCATGGCATGAAGTCTTGGAGGGAAAATTCAAAAGATATGTGAAATCTTGCCATTAGAATCTCATAGGATAGATTAGATTATGAATTCTCTCTTCATTTCAAAGTATTCGACAAACAAATGAGCTTTTCTTCTGAAGTAGTGAAAGCAACAACAATACTCTTTTTCTACAATGAGTTTTCCTCTGAGTAAATATCTAAGTCAAAGGTTTGACTCTAGTAATAACTCAAAAGATCTCTTCTCTTAAATTTGCATCATAACTTCAACCCTTGAACTTAGAAATTGAATCAACAAGTAACCAAATATTCACTTAGTCTTAGAAGCCAGATAAAATTCCTTCTAAATGAAAACACACATAGAAAACCCTGTTGATAATTGAAGGTGTACTTCATGATGATAATGATTCAAGAATTTAGTCAAGAAAAATGCCACACACTTCAGTAACCAAAACCCTAGCACAAGAGACAATAGATAAGAGAAAATGTGATTCAAATTTTGAAGCACTTGCAACCCTGAATCCTTGATGAAATAAAAAAAATCAGTTGACATGTCTTGGATTCTGAGAAGCCTTGGTAGCCTTGAGTAGTAGGAAACCCTAAGAGAATGTCTTGAAGAAAAGGGAGGGCAAATTTTGGGGTACAACAGAAAGTAAATGAGAGTAAGATATATATATATATATATATATATATATATATATATATATATATATATATATATATATATATATATATATATATATATATATATATATAGAGAGAGAGAGAGAGAGAGAAAGGGGAACAAGGATTTGTTTAGGAAGTTCACCAATTGTACTCACTATGGCCACATCTCCCCCCAATTCAAATTTTGGAATTAGGATAATTTATTACTTTGCAAAAGTATAATTATAAGAGAAATGTTCAAGAGAAACCTTACAAACCCTAACTGTTTGATGTTGGTCCAACCCCTTCTCTTCTTTTGATCTTCAACAAGACTAAGACACAATAGCTGCAAATTAACTATTTGTATCTTGCTACTCATTTGCATACTTTATCTCTAAAGCTTTCGCGCACCGTCGATTTCACCTATTGCAACATAAGACTTCAATTTTGATCTGTCGTTCTCTCGTTACTTCCTTTGCGTTCTTTATCTCCAAAGGATCCTTTGCATTCTTTATCTCCAAAGGGATTTAATTGGCCATAATCCTCTTTTAAATATCTTACATGAAAACCTCCAAATCAATCAATGATCTCGAAGGATAAACCCATGGTTTTTCTGGATGAAGATCCCTACAAATCTCAACCTGATATTCTCGACTATACAAGAACCTAATTGGACGTTATCAATCCTCGTCTAGATGGCACCCCAATAAAGAATCGTTACAATGGTTTGTCAGTGTGTATGCATAGATTTGAGGTTGAAGATGATGAGCAAATGCATGCTAATTTTATGGTATCATGAAGGTGAAATGATGCATGAATGAAGTATTTATAGTTTTGGAAGTTTAGGGGAAAAGATGATATTTTGGGAATTAAAAGATTTGAAAATTTGACTAAAACAATCAGTATGTGTCGAACTATAAATCATATGTGTCGACACATACATTAAGTTTAAGTTATATGTATCGACCTAAACAAGTTTATGTGTCAACTGAAGCAAGTGAGTGGCTACAGGATTTAAAACCATAGTAAATATGTTGACCTGAAAATCGTATGTGTCGACACATAAAATAAAAATTTCTACAATTTTTGAAATGCTTCAGTATGTGTTGACCAGTATGATGCATGTGTCGACCCAAACAAGTTAGAAGCTAAACTTTTATTTACTGAGTTGCATGTCGACCTGAAATGCGTATGTGTCGACACATGCAATGAAAAATTAAGCTGAAACTCATTTTTCATGACTTGGATGAATTTTAAAATGCTTTTTAATGGTTCCTAAGACCTTTAATGCAAGGGAGTTCCATAAGACATAGGGATACCATCCAATATACTGAAATGCTAGATTTTCGAGTTTTGACATCATGTAAAACACCTTGATGAAGAATTTGTACTCACAAACTCCCCCTTTTGATGATGGAAAAACTTGCAACGATGCATTTCATGTTGTTGCTGAAGGCTTCCCCTGACTTTGTGTTTCCTAACTTCATATTGCATATGCTTCTCCCCCTTTGACAACATCAAAAAGGAAGATAAAAAACCGTGAGA
Source organism: Vicia faba (assembly GCA_948472305.1). NCBI lineage: Eukaryota > Viridiplantae > Streptophyta > Magnoliopsida > Fabales > Fabaceae > Vicia > Vicia faba. Next base: position 573,999,407 of record OX451737.1, on the reverse strand, counting down.
AGTATTATAGTCCAAAATAAATATTAATGTATCACTTAGAGGCGTTTTTGCATAGAAGAGTAACAATCACATATCCCTATATATATGTAAATGATGCGAAATTGAAAAATAACCAGAAACCTACATTACAACACATGCAATGTAATGAGTGAAGAATAAATAAGAAGTTAATTAGAGAATATGTCAAGTTGCATTTATAGCGTCATGATTACGTAACCCAACATAATGGATCTCTCGATGCCGCACACGCGTGTGCCTAGCATAGCGAGAAGAACATGTCGCTACTCAAACCAAAATGAAGAATTTTATCATATCATGCAACCAATCACAACCATAAATATACATCACAAATAACACACATCCAATTTAGCTCAAGCAGAAGTGCAAGAGGTAAAGAAATAAACATAACACATGCTCACATAACTAGAACAAATTTATACAAATGCGAAAGAATTAATACATGAAGTCATTATAAGCATATAGATTAGGAACACACAATGGTTAGTAAACAAATATTTTTGGAAAAGAACATTCATGGTTTTCATCATTTGAGAAATTGTCAAGCATTCTTGGAAATAGACAAGTAACATGCATTAAAAGTAATTTATGCATATTTTACCACTTCGTGGTGGCATTCTCGGATACAACATCAAAAGTAATTTATGCATATTTTACCAATAAAACAAAACTTGATGTTGTTTTCTAGATCACATCATCCATCTTCTTGCCACATATACAATAGGATTATAATATGTTCATATGCCTTGAGCCACCATAAATGAGAACACATATTCTCTTTATAGAGTCAAGACAATGTTCCTACAAAAATAACAATACAAGCCAGTAACCCAATCTTCATTGGGTCCTTTGGTTGCATTTGGGCAAGCCTTTCATACAACCATAGTGATAATTTAAATTTTCACCATCACTAAAATTATTATCGTGTATGTGCTCACTTTTTGAGGACCTTGAACTTGATGCCCTAAGAGCTTTAGACTTCGTTCTTTACTCCTTACCCATGTCTTTCTCTTTTTTCTCAAGTTTCCTTTCATGTTGCTCTAAGCAAGTAAGTTCTTGCATATGTTCTTCAAGCTTACCAACCAATATAGTGAGATCAAGTGTTGTAAGATCATTAGCTTCTATGATTGCGGTGACCTTCGGTAGCCAATTATTAGTAAGACATCTCAAAACTTTATTAGTATAAATTTCATTGGAAATAGGATTACCAATTACGTTTAAACAATTAATGAGATTTAGTGAATTTATCTTATCATCATCATTCCATAGGGCTTAACGCTTAGGTGTGACAACGACATTAGAATTGGTTTGAGTAATAGAGTCACACATATCCTTGTCATATGAATTGACATAAATGTGCATACAAGCTTTCCAATAACTTCAGTTTTCTCCTGTGAAAATTGGGGCTCTCTTATAATCCCTTTTTGGTTCGTACGCCATTTTCTATGAGTGTTGAAGCCGGAAAAAACCAGACTCTGATACCACTTGTTAGACTATGACGACTTATCTAGAGGGGGGGTGAATAGATCCCCAGTTAAAATAACCTATCAAAATAGTTACTTAAAAACTTATTTGAAAACCAATATTGAGCGAAAGGTTTTTGGCCTAGATCAATATAGTAGTCTAAACGAACCTAGTTATTGAAAACTCAGATATGCATAAGGCATATGGAATTAACATAATGATAAAATCAATCAACATAGTAGTATCTAAATTAACCGTTTAATATCTAACACAAAAGTTTCCTATTTCCAATGAAATCATATTAAAAACATAACTTGACAATTTATCGAAAATGTAGCGCACAATCAATTTTTTAGAATTTTCTTTGAGATTTGTTTATATGAAAAAACACTTACAACCAAAGTGATTATAAGCTAATCAACAAAGCAATTTTAACTTTAATAATCAAAGAGAAATTCTATACGAATCGATTGATTAACAACACATTCAACAAATTCCATATAGAAAGTAAATGAGAGTAAGAGATAGAAAGAGAGAGAGAGAGAGAGAGAGAGAGAGAGAGAGAGAGAGAGAGAGATAGACAAGTATTTTTTTAGAAAGTTCACCAATCTTCCTCTCTATGGCTAAATCTCCCCCCAATTCCAAATTTGTAATTAAGATAATTTTCTTACTTTGCAAAAGTATGGTTACAAGAGAAGTGTTTAAGAGCAACCGTACAAAACCTAACCATTTTATGTTGATTCAACCCCTTCTCTTCTTTTGATCTTCAACAAGACCAAGACACAATAGTTGCAAATTGACTATCTGGATCTTGCTACTCCTTTGCATACTTTATCACTAAGGCTTTCGCACACCATCAATTTCACTTATTGTAACACAAGACTTCAATTTTGATCTGCCGTTTTCTCGCTACTTCCTTTGATTTCTTTATCTCCAAAGGATCCTTTGAATTCTTTATCTCCAAAGGGCTTCACTTAGCCGAAATCCTCTTTTGAATGTCTTGCACGAAAACCCCCAAATCAATCAATGATCTTGGAAGATAAACCCGTGGTTTTTCCGGATGAAGACTCTTACAAATCTCAACCCAATATTCTCGGCTACACAAGAACCTAATTGGACATTATCAATCATCGTCTAGATTAAACCCTCTAAAGAATCGTTACAATGGTTTATTAGTGTGTATGCATAAATTAGAGGTTGATATATCATTGAGTTCTTTTTGTATCAACACAACTTAAGAAAATTTCTAAAAACTCAATTGTACACCAAGTATTCGACAAATTGTTTTGGACTGTTCTTGTAATTAATTGCCATTGGAAATAGATTTACTAGTAACTTGAACTAAATGTTAAATAAGTTATAAATTGATTCAAGGTTATTAATTCATTTTGTCATCTTCAATCCCTTTTTTATTTGTTTTTAATTTGCATATTCGAGCTTCCAATAACTATTCGTACAAGACAACTTTTCAAAAACTCTTCCGCTCAAATACTTCGATAAATAATTTTGAAAAACCATAATTTTTATAAGTTTTAAAGTTAGGTATCTATTCACCCCCTCTAGATACGTTGTCGTCATCTAACAAGAAAGTGCCACAAGGCATAAGGATACCGTCCAATATACTGAAATGTTAGCTTTCCGAGTTTTAACATCGAGTTTTGACATCATGTAAAATATCTTGAAGAAGAAGTTGTACTCACAAGCCCAAATTCTGGTCATGTAGTGGTTGTATGCTGGATAGCTTGAGGGTCAACAATAGCAGTTGAGATTTCAGAGTTCACAACCCTATGAGGTGGCTCTCCTCTGGAAATCATAACTTGCATCATCTCAGTAAGTTTGGCCATTCCCGACTTCAACGCATCGATTTCCATTCTGACTTCTATGTTGTGTTGTTCTTGGTTTTTCATTCTTCTTCTGATGTTAGTTCTAGTTGTAACACCCCAATTTTAGTAATAGTTATATATTATATTAATTAACTATTTGTTGGTGTTGTGAATAATTGTTTTTTTAATTATTCGATATGTGCTATGTGATGGGTTTGTCGAGTTAAGTATGACAAACCGTAGAAATACCCTTAAGAAGTAATATCGGTTTATGGTAGGATTATTTTAGTGACAGTTATGTACAAATAATAGAGTAAAGGTGTTTGGGCCTAATGGGGGATAATGTGATTATTAATGTGGGAGGTGTGATAGATAAGCCTGTTTGATTTAGTTACTAGAGTTAATATTATTTTATTAGTTAAATAGAAAAATAGAAAAAGAGAATTAGTAAAAAAAATAAGGAGAAGAAAAGGCTAAAGTGGAGAGAAAGGAGAAAGAGGAGAAGAACCCTAAGGAAGATTCAAAAAGCTATCGAAAATCAAGGTAAGGGTGGGATTTTAATTTGATTATTGGGATTGTTGATGATGCATGATGGATAGTAGTATGTTTTAGGATCAATTTCCCTAAATTTCAATAGTTGTGAGTGTTAGGTTTTGATTGATAATCCATGAATGTGATGAATGTTTATGTTTTGATGTTTCTATTTGGATATGTATGTTAGATATAGGTTATAGCACCTTAAATCATGACAAATTGTATGTTAAAATATGTTTTAGGGTCGAGGAATCACATGGGTTTGCTGCTGTCATCGCATCAGATTTTTCTAGTTTTCGCTGAGGGCGCTTAGCATAGAAGCTTCTGTAAGTCGACGTTGTGAGAACGCTTTGCGCAATCTGAGAGATAAAATTTTACATTTTTCTTAGTTTGATATGAGATTATGTGTCCTTATGTTTTATAGTAATTAATACTTAAATTTATAATTTTAAGACTACTTGTTTAATGTGTTTTTGAAGGCTATTTGTTAATGACCCGAAACATGTTTATATGGCTATAATGTGTTTTGTAAACAGATGTTGGAATATAATGATGCCTTGTGTATTACTTTTTATGTGTTTTTATGATGGTGTAATATGGTGTTACCATGAATATGAGTATGTGTGTGTGAAAATTCAATGTGATGAATTATTGAGATATGCATGAATGCTAAGATTAGAGAATGGTCTTAATTGAATATTGTGATATGGTGGGAGAACTGACTTGAAGTTTGCGTTTGTGTCCGCAAAATGTCGCGGTTAGCAAGAGTCGCCACCAACTTTTATTTTATCCAAAAGGAAAGGTAAAAAAGCATAGGAAAGACCTTTGAGATGTTTTCTTGAGTTCGGGGGGTAGATTATGAAAAGGGAAGGTGCTAGCACCCTTTTCATCCATGGTTTTCCATGGGCTCTTAGTTACTTGCTTAGATCACTTGCTTTGCTTTTGAAATTGTTTGAAATGGTGCTTTTGGTGTGGTTTTAAAAATTATTTGTAAAAGTGGCCTTTGTTTAGGCAACCTTTGTAATGATTCTCGTTCGTAAGAATGTATACAAAGGTGTTTGTCTTTTTGAAAATGTTTTCAATGTTTTGAAATGTTTTGAAATGTGTGTGTGTGTTTGTTTTAAAAATAGCAAGGATTTGTTTGGAAGGAGCAAGTAACTTAGGAGATATCTACCTACTCAAAAAGTCTTTCTTATGCATTTTCATTCCTTTGATGTTGTTGATTTACCATTGATTTGGTAACCAACCCTATCTTTGGATGTTTAACGGGACGGGGCGGGGGTCATCGTATAACCATGATACAATGTTGCTAGGTATCTTGGCATTTTTTCTGAGGGACCAAAATCATTTGTTTTAGGCAACCTTGTCTAGCGTCATCGAGGGACTATGATCTTATTTTGCTTTGTTTTGCCAAGATACTTTGCATGCATACCATGGCCATTTTTGTTTAGGCAACCAAGTGGGTGAAACCCTAAGGGGTGCTTGTGTGCAATGTGTGTCATATTACATGCTTGATTGTCTTGGATTAGGTCATTCTATTTGTTTGTTTGTTTTTGTCTTGTCATGCAAACCCTAATTTACTACACATGATATAAATGCGATAAATTGCATAAACGTAAACTAAGCTATTACAACAATTATTATGGGAGGGGGATACAAGTTTTTGAATGGGGATATTGCACAAAAATAAACCCTAAAATACTATTACAACCCAATTGAATAATGTGCAAAAATAAATAAATATACAATTATTTAAATATGCAATAAAAATGTATTTATGCAAAAAATGTTTTGTATTTGTTTTATGTATGAGAAAATAAAATTATTTAAGTCCTAAAAATAAGAAAAATAATATTGTTATTTTTGAAAGGGTGAAAAACCCTAGTTTTTTTATTAAAATAAAATATATATCCTATATTTTTATTTTTGTCCATTTTCATACAAGAAATAATAAATAATATTATTAACAAATATTAAAAATTAAAATATGTATAAAAATAATATTTTATGTGTATAAATGATAAAATAAAAATGTATAGTATTTTTTAAATGTATTTACAATTTATTTAAGAAAATAAAGTCCATTATCCTAATAAACTATCATTTTTATGCAAAAAATAATAAATAAAATAAAATAAAATGAAAAAATAAAGAAAATATTTTTCAAGATTTTTTAATGTTCAGAAAAATAAATAAAAGCAAAAAATAGAAAAATGAAAAAAAAATATGAAAAATATACAAAATAAAGCCAGGGGGTGCAAATATCAAGTCAGAGGGTGTGAAAATCAAAAACAGGAGGCCCAAGGCGCCAAAGGCCCAGGACAGTCATCCCTGTCCTCCAGCCAAGCTTCCTGCGCGCGCGTTTTTGCCTCAAACCTGTATCTTGCTATAGCTTGCATAAAAACAAAAACTTATAACACAAAAAATGTACCTTGTAATCTCACGTTTCCAATGATATAAAATTTGTAAACTAACTCTCAAAGATCAGAGAGAATTTTATCATCCCTAAATCGTGACCTAATTATTTCAGCAACTTCAAGGTTCAAATTCTCTTAGCTCAGTTAACATAAATGAAAAGTATGCATATGTACAACTTCACCATGTTAAGGACTACATTTTTTCTTCACAAATCGTGGGTTGAGGATGCCTAAATAGAGAGATAAAGTTTTGAAAAATACCTCATTCAGCTGGATTTGGATATGGAAATGTGGGGACTTTGAGTGAGGCCCGAGGATCGTGTGAGCTTCCTTGAAGTTCCTTCAAGCTATTCCAATGCTTATGGTGCTTTGTGGATGGCCAGAACTCTCTGTAGAAGTCAAGCTGCAACCTCCAAACTTGAAAATGGTGATGGCTGAAACAGGGGTTACAACAACAATGTAAAGGCTTGGATAGCTTTGATATGATGTGGATGAAGTGTTTCAAAGGTTAAAAGGCAAAACGCACGAGCCAAAATGAAGTTGGCAAGAGTTTTGCAGAAGTGTAATGTTTTGGCAGAAAAATGTGTTTTTTGAGCTTGAGAGTGTTTTGGATACTATCAATTCGTGTCTTAGCCTTGTAATGACTTTGTGTATTTGTATAAAATGATACAAAGTCCACTCTTCCCCTGCTGTACAAGTTCTGAACTTTTGGCCAACTTTCTTGCATTTTAAGAAAAGTGAGAAGTGATTATGCAAACATGCTTGTACTGGTTGCTTGTGAGCTGCAAAAGGCTTGTACAAGTTGCTCAAGACCTATGGAAATTGCCTGTACCAAAGGGGCATCTCCAAGGCTCAAGAATTGTAAAGTTGCCAAAAGCTTGCTTTATGAAAATGGCAATGTGCCCTTTATGCCATTTATGGAATTACAACTTGTACAATGCTTCAAAAGTGAAAACAAAGCCTTTATCCACTGAGTTAGCATTTAATTATGGAGTGTAGAATGAGTTTAGGACCTGTAATGCAAGGTACAAGCATCCAAGATCAGATTTGCAACTTGACACTTTGTGAAAATGGCATGAACAAAAGTGATAAAATGCCAATTTCTCTTCTTCGATTCTCCATAACCACAAATGATCTTGGAGATTTCTTGGACATTTTGGAAAGCTTGCAACATTCTCTACAATCCATCTTTGAAATGCAACTTGAGATACCTCTTGGAATTAGGTGAAAAGTTGCCATGAAGTTAGGTCAAAAACCTGCCTAAATTAGGGCAAAATTTCACTAAGTTATTTAGTTCATGGACCCCTATTCACAAATTTATATCTTGAGATCCAAGCATCTTTTTGGAAAACTTTGTGAAGCAAAGTTGTATATTTCATGGAGGACTACAACTTTCATGTTGGAAGTTTTCTTTGAATCAAATTGCATCATGGTGAAAAAGTTGGGAAAAGATAGGAAAAAATAAGAAAATTTTCATACTTAGAAAAATTCTAAGTTATGAAAAATTTTCAATGTTTTGACATATCTTGATGAATTATGACCCTTGGCACTTGATTTTGACCAAAAAGTCAAAGTTTGACTTTTCAGTGTACAGTTGATTTTTATCAGTTGATTGAAAAATTCATCTTTCAATCATATGTACTTGAGATCTTTTGAACCATGTAATTAGGTCAAGATGATGCCATTGGATCCTTGAAACCATGCTTGAACTCAATTGGCCATTGGCTAGGTTGAAAATCAAAAATTGCCCTTCCTCGGTCAAAACCCTAATTTTGACCATTTTGCCCTTTTGATGATCTGATAATTTCTTGAGGAGTTGTGATCCAAAATTGATCAAATGGTTCATATGAGTCTAGAATGTTGATGTGGGTCAAAAATTATGAGGTTTGACTGTAAATTGGCCATGGTTGACTTTTTCCCCAATACAGCTGATTTTTAGGTCAACTGTCCAATTGACTGGTCAAAAATGTGATTCAAGGCTTGAAACTTGGTATGAGCAATCTTAAGGGTCCAACATGATGTATGAAAGTCACATGAAGCATTAGTGGTCCAAAAATCCTTGTGCAAACTCAAACCTTAATTCCAGGCTATTAGTGCAAGATGAGGTGTTTTGAGCTGACCAAACCCTAATCTTGTCTTGAGTCCAAGAACTCTTGTGAGAAAAATCTTGATATATGAGAGGGAAAATTTTGGGGTACAACAGCTGCCCCTGTTCAATCTTCTTGAACCTGAAGAGTTAGATTGGTGAGTTCTGTCGTTCGTGACTCAAAGGTAAGAGATGATTGGACACTAGAGTGCCCATAAATTTGCACTTGATGAAGGAGTTGAGGGAATGGGCTTAAAGATGCCATTTGGAGAGGTGATAGAATCTTGTTGGAGATGGGCTTGTAGATTCCATCCAAGAATGTTTGTTGTAAGTCAAAAGAATGAGCATCAGAATGGTGTCCGTATTTGGAACGTATCTGAGTTGTATCTGAACTTGAATCTGAATAAGTGATAGAATGGCAACCGTGTCTAGAGCGTATCTGTATTGTATCTGAACTATATCTTGAAGTTGAAATCTGAATAAGTGACAGAATAGCTTCTGTGTCTGGAGTGTATCTGGATTGTATCATGAAGTTGAGGTCTGAATGAGTGATAGAATGCCTTCCGTGTCTGGAGCGTATCTGGACTGTATCCGAGCTTGAAATCTGAATGAGTAGTAGAATGAATTCTGTGTCTGGAGTGTATCTATATTGTATCTTGACTTTGAATTCTGAATGAGTAATAGAATGACTTCCGTGTCTGGAGTGTATCTGTACTGTATCTGAAATTGAAATCTGAATGAGTATCAGAATGACTTACGTGTCTGGAGTGTATCTGTACTGTATCTGAAGTTGAAATCTGAATGAGTATCAGAATGGCATCCTTGTCTGGAGCGTATATGTACTGTATCTGAAATCTTTGAATCATTGTTAATGATAGCTGTTAATCTTATCCTGAAAAGGGTAAAATGTTAGCTGAAACACAAAGTTATGTTGCATGAAATGTATGATGCAATATATGTGCTTTATCAATGTTTATGATATATGAATGTAATGTATGCGCATGTAAGCTGATTTGCTGTATTACTGAGGAAAATAAATCTTTGACTGTTGTCGGGGAAAATAAATCCTTGACTGTTGAGGATAAGAAATCCTTGGCGACTTCACTGGGGATATAAGAGTTCTTCATGTCTTGAAGTTGGAGTACTGACAAAAATTCCGTTGTAGGAGTAATGCCATGTACTGCTTGAGAAACCTGCTTGGGGAATCCCAAGAACTTTGATGACTTCGGCTGGGGATTAAGAATGGAAATCTTCAATCTGTTGGAAATTAATAAAAACTCTGCGGGGAAAAAGTTTATCCTGTTGGGGAGCAGTGAAAACTCTGTGGGGAAAAGTTATCCTGCTGGGGAGTTCAGGAGTTTGGTTTGTATGCCAATCTACTAGGGAATTATCCGAAGTTGTTGTCTGGTTAGTTTTCAGGCTTCAAAGCAACTTGCTGGGGAATTATCAATTTTTAGGACAAACTCCTGGGGAATTGGAGGAAACTGGGGGGTTTCCACTGGGGATTGAAGGTTGAATTTTTAGCTCCGTTGGGGATCTTAATGATGTACTGTAGGGATTTCCCCTGGAATAGCCTAAAGACATTTTCCTATTCTTTCAACCCGTCAGTAATTATTCTTTCCCAATTCGTTTATTTGTAAACAATGATTATATTCAAATGCATATGCTCATTAATAAATCATTGGATGTTTTCACAAATAAAACTCAAGTGTAAAAAGAAAAGACAAATAGCTTTCTGTACTTTGAAGAGATATCTTTGTATTAACTTTGAGTAAGTGTTTTGTACAAAGGTGTCATAGAAAAAAATTAGAAAAATTTATACAAAGAAAGATGGCTATGTGTAAAAATCCCATGGGGTTCCCATTCTGCTATAGCCTTCGTAATTCTGAATATCTTGTCCATTTGCTGCTTTATCCGAAGATGATTGAATTGATCAGAAGCCCGGAGTTTGTCTGTGAAGAGATTGTCCTTAAAGTGATCCGACGAGACATAGTCATACGCTTTAATTCCCTAACTTTTGCCTGGACCTCCCTTTCAGGTTTTCAGTCCGCCGGGAAACCCTTTTTTGCCCAAGTCGCCCTTTCGGGTTTTCAACTTGCCGGGTGTACAGATTTTTTTGGTTTTATCCCTAACTTTTGCCCGAACCTTTTGGTTCGCCGGGATGCCCTTGTTTTGCCTAGGTGTGTCAACCTAGCGGGTCTCTTATGCGTAGTATCTTTTGACTATGTCTGCGTTCGCAGGGTGTGGCAGGTCGTCGCCGTCCATGGTGGTTAAGATCATTGCCCCACCAGAAAAGATGTTTTTGATCACAAATGGTCCTTCGTAGGTAAGAGTCCATTTACCCCTGGGATCACTTTGTGGCAAAATGATGCTCTTGATCACTAGATCTCCGACTTGATATACATGGCGTCTGACTTTCTTGTTAAAAGCCTTGATCATCCGTTTTTGATACGCTTGACCATGGCAAACAGCAGTAAGTCTCTTCTCGTCAATTAAGTTCAATTGATCAAGTCGGGTCTGGATCCAATCGTCTTCACTCAAACCTGCATCCTTCATGATTCTTAGAGAGGGGATCTGAACCTCAATAGGCAAGACAACCTCCATGCCATAAACCAAAGAATAGGGTGTTGCCCCAGTTGATGTGCGAGCCGTGGTACGGTACCCGTGGAGAGCAAACGGTAGTATCTCATTCCAGTCTTTGTAGGTGACTGTCATTTTATGTATGATCTTCTTAATGTTTTTGTTCGCAGCTTCGACTGCACCATTCATCTTCGGCCGATAGGGGGATGAATTGTGATGTTGAATTTTGAACTGCTTGCACAAGGCGGTGATCATAGTATTGTTAAGGTTTGTACCGTTGTTAGTGATGATCCTTTCAGGGATACCGTACTGGCAAATGAGATTTTGCTTGATGAAGCGGGCAACAACATTCTTAGTAACGGAGGCGAAGGAAGCTGCTTCGACCCACTTGGTGAAGTAGTCAATGGCCACTAGAATGAAGCAGTGTCCATTGGAGGCTGTAGGCTTGATCTCCCCAATCATATTGATTCCCCATATAGTGAAGGGCCAAGGAGTTGTTAAGTCATTGAGAGGAACTGGAGGCACGTGCACCTTGTCTGCATAGACTTGACATTTGTGACAAGTCCTGGAGTGTTGATAGCAGTCAGCTTCTATGGTAGACCAGTAATAGCCTGCCCGTAGGATTTTCTTCTCCATCGTATACCCGCTAGAGTGAGTGCCAAAGGTACCATTGTGCAATTCGGCCATGATCTTTTCAGCTTCGATCTTGTGCATACAATGGAGCAGAATACAATCATGATTGCGCTTGTACATGATACCATTACTTAGAAAGAACTTAGCAGAGAATCTCCTCAAGAACTTTTTATCATTGACTGAAGCTCCTTCTGGATATTCTTGAGCCTCGAGATACCTCTTGACTTCGTGAAACCAAGGCCGGTCCATTACTTCTTCGGTATTAATCTCGTGACAATGGGCTGGTTTGTCCATTCGTTCAATGGTGATCTGGGGAGCCTCGTTATCCCAGTTAAGATTAAACATAGATGACATTGTAGCTAGAGCATCTGCTAGCTGATTTTCTTCTCACGAGAAATGCTCGAAGGTAATCTGCTCAAAATGTGGTAACAATGTCAAAACATGTTATTTGTAAGGGATAAGGTTGGGATGTTTAGTGTCTCATTCTCCTTTGATCTGACTGATGACCAAAGCTGAGTCTCCAAACATAACCAAAGATTTGATTCCCAGGTCTATGGCAGCCTTGAGACCAAAGATGCAAGCTTCGTACTCTGCCATGTTGTTGGTACAGTTGAAGCAAAGTCTGGCAGTAAAAGGAGTATGGCATCCTTCTGGAGATATGAGCATAGCGCCGATACTGTTACCAAGTGCATTGGATGCCTCATCAAAGAACAGGGTCCATCGGGATCCTTGTTCAGGTCCGTCATATGGTCTGATTCCTTCACAGTTGTCCACTATCATGATGTCCTCGTCTGGGAATTCAAACTTCATGGATTGATAATCTTCTACAGCTTGATGAGCAAGATGATCAGCTAGCACACTGCCCTTTATAGCTTTTGGGTCGTGTACTATATGTGATATTCTGTTAGGATCATTTGCCATCTAGCTATCCTTCCAGATAAGGCAGGCTTCTCGAAGATGTATTTTATCGGATCCATCTTAGATATCAGCAAAGTGGTATGAGTCAACATGTACTGTCTTAGCCGGCGAGAATCCCATACCAAAGCGCAACAAGTTTTCTTGAGCAATGAATATCTGGTTTCACAGTCGATAAACTTTTTGCTAAGGTAATAAATGGCGTGCTCTTTTCGGCCAGACTTGTCATGCTGCCCCAGTACGCACCCCATTGAGTTCTCTAAGACGGTCAGATACATGATGAGTGGCCTTCCTTCAACGGGTGGCATCAAGACAGGAGGTTCTAGCAAATACCCTTTGATTCTGTCAAAAGCAATCTGGCATTCGTCATTCCACCTGACTACCTGGTCTTTCTTCAACAGCTTGAAAATTGGCTCACAGGTAGATGTTAGGTGTGAAATGAATCTAGCAATATAGTTTAGGCGTCCCAAGAACCCTCTGACTTCCTTCTCAGTGCGAGGAGCAGGCATTTCTTGTATCGCTTTGACTTTGGCAGGATCAACCTCAATGCCTTTGTTGCTGACAATGAAACCCAAGAGTTTACCGGATCGGACTACGAATGTGCATTTGTTATGGTTTAACCTTAGCTTATATTCCTTCAATTTGACGAACAGCTTCTGCAAGTGGTTAAGGTGTTCTTCCTCAGTTTGTGATCGGGCTATCATGTCATCTACGTAGACCTCTATCTCATGATGTATCATGTCATGAAACAAAGCTACCATGGCGCGTTGATAGGTTGCCCCAGCATTCTTCAGTCCGAATGGCATCACTTTGTAGCAGAATGTACCCCATTGTGTTACAAAAGTAGTTTTCTCCATGTCTTCAGGTGCCATTTTGATCTGGTTGTAACCTGAAAATCCGTCCATGAAATAAAATACTTTGTGCTAAGCTGTGTTGTCAACTAGGATGTCAATGTGTGGAAGTGGAAAATCATCTTTAGGGCTGGCCCTGTTTAAGTCTCTATAATCCATGCACATCCGTACATTTCCTTCTTTTTTAGGCACAAGCACAATGTTAGCAACCCATTGAGGATAGGAAGTAACAGCCAAAAACCCAGTATTGAACTGCTTCATAACTTCTGCTTTGATCTTCTCTGACATGTCAGGTCTCATGCGGCGGACTTTTTGTTTCACTGGTGGACAGTCTTCTCTTGTGGGTAGACGGTGTACCACGATGTTTGTATCGAGTCCGGGCATGTCTTCATATGACCAGGCAAAGATCTCAACATTATCATGCAACAGCTGAATTAGACGCTCCTTGACACTCGGCTCTAGGTTGGCACCCACTTTGATTTTTTTCTTATCCTCCTCAGTACCCAAGTTTATTGTATCCAAGAGCTCCTCATGAGGCAAGATAGCCCTTTCTTCTTGTTGTAGCAGTCTAGCCAATTCCCCTGGCACCTCACAATCTTCCTCACCTTCGTATTCGGCTTGGTAGACCAGATCTTCAGAGTCACTGAAGGCCATAGCAGAATTGTTACCCATGGAATCCATAATGGAAGGGTACCTACATTTGTGAGTGTGGGTGTGTGTAAGGGTATAGCCACCTTTAAACAAATAAAATGTAAAAAGAAAGACAATGAACACAAAAGTTTATATTTGAAAAACGTCCATGATTCATTAAATGGCATATGCATATGAAAAATAAAAACCCTTACAAATGGACCTTTGTGCCTCGGGTAAGACACAAGGTTAAAAGTGTACGAATTGTTTGAGAAAATTACAAGCCAACAAAAATGTTTGAAAGATAAATTACTGCGGTATGAAAGTAATCAGGACAAAGTCTTTTGCTTCCCAGTTGCACAGTTGTTGTACCCCAAAATTTGCCCTCCCATATTTCTCAAAACATTTCAAGAAAAATTCACAAGTCCAACCCGGCGCGTCATATTCAGGTGTTCTTTTGCCAAGATATCTCTAATAACGTATTCTCAAATTCAGGTTCGGCTCAAGAGTCAATTCTTTAAAGAAGGTATTTGAATGTGTGAGTTTTCTCGAAGAAATATGGTGAAAAAGTATGCTGAAAGTGCAGTTTTTACGCGCTAAAAAATTCATAACTTGAAGATCGTGACTCGTTTTGAACCCGTTCCGGTGGCCAAAATTCTGTCTTGATGTCATCTATGTTTTCATATCTCACGGCTGGAAGCCAATTTCGATCAGAAGGTCTTCAAAAATGTGGATTTATCAAGTATTTTCATACAGAAAATTTGTGACAGAAGTTTATTTGCATCATGTTCAGAAAATCATAACTTGGTCGATTTTCATCGTATCGAGCTGGTTCCGGCGCCAAAATTTCACAAATTGAGTTGGATAAGTTTTCACAGAAGGTATTGAGTTCGAACGATATCCAAAAGGTCTTCTTTTTTTGCTCAGAGCATGCGTGACGCGCCGAAAATCCTGAATGCTGAATATTATTTCATCTGAGCCGAAACTTCAAAAATTCATAACTCGGTCAATTTTTATCGGATTGGGCTCATATTTTTACACAAGGTCACTGACTCATGGATCTACAACTTTTTCAAAAGTCGAGAGCGGATTATGCTCCGATCAATACCAGTTTTTTATTGAAGAACGTGTCAGAGTCGACACTGGAGCCCAAAATAAGTTTGTCTGAGCTGAAACTTCAAAAATTCATAACTCATTCACCGTTAATCCGATTGAGCCGATTTTCGGACAGGAGTTAGTTCTCGATGTCGGCTACATTTTGTTTTCACATTTCAACTTCAAAAATTGCACTTAAGTCCTTGCGATTTAGCCTGGAAAGTGACGAACTCAAGTGAACATTGGAGACCCAATTGCACATTCAAAGCCCATTTTTTGCTCTCCAATTTCTATTATATAATCCCATTCTTTTCACACAAACAAGGAGGAAAAAAAACCTTTGCCACAACGCTGTCAGAATATCAAATTCTTTCAAGAACCCTAAAACCTTGAAATCCTTATTACAAATCTCTCTCTCACTACAAACAAGTCATCCCGGTTACAAACCAACATCTCACTACTTCTTCAGTAAGGGTAAGGCTGGCTTTATCTCCATGATCAAAAGGGCATAAAAACATTCATATCACTACTTCTCCAAGGATAACGCTGATTTGATCTCCATGATTAAAAGGGTATAATCATTCATACATGTCATATTGGGCCTAAACATTAAATTTCTTCATATATTGGCTTTATTTGTATTTTATGATATATCGTAATTTATTTAATGTGTTCATGAGATTCAACACTGCAGATTTAGACAGGATCCCATGCAGGTTCATTAAGGAAAGTTGAGGCCAAAACACAACTGACCAAAAGCCAAAACACAAATGGCCAAAACAGAACAGCTTAAACATGACACCAATACATGGCGAGGCAGACATCCTGAGAAGGTTAAGGAACGTTGAGGTCATAACACAAATGGCCAAAAGTCAAAACACAAATGGCCAAAACAGAACAGCTTACACATGACACCAATACATGGCGAGGCAGACATCCTGAGAAGGTTAAGGAACATTGAGGTCAGAACACAAATGGCCAAAAGCCAAAACACAAATGGCCAAAACAAAACAGTTTACACATGACGCCAACAGCTGTTTCACCCCTCCAATCAGGCCCGTATACTCCTAAACTCTCTCTCTATTTTTATTATTTTCCTTTAATTAATTAATTGTTATTCTTTTTATTAATCACTAACCAATTAATCTTTTTTCTTAATAAAATCAAAAACAAAAAAATATATTTTATTTATTAAAATTAAATTCAGCACTTTATTTTTGTAAATAAATATTAATTCAAGTAATTTAGTTTAATTAGGAAATAACTTTAATATTTTTTGCAATAATTAAAATTAATTTAGATAATTAGGTTTTTATTAGCTTTGATTAATTTATTTTATTTATTTAAATACTCAAAAATCTAAAAGTATTTTAATTAATTAATTAGTTTATTAATTTAATTGTTAACTTAATTTAATTTCTTTTAATCCAAAAATAACCAAAAAAATCACTTTCTTTCAAAAAAGGGTCAAAACCCCAAAAAACTCGCATTCGATTTAATTTCTCACCCGCGATCCATTTTATCATATTATTGTATTTGTTTCCCGGAATGTAATAGTTTAATTAGGACTTTGATTATTTTACCGCTTTATTTTATTTTCCGCATTTTAAATTAAAGGGTTGTTTTTGGCGATGTAAATACCCGACGCCTTGTAATAGTTTAGATTTAATTTCCGCAATTTAAATTCCGCAACTATAAATTGTTAGATGTTTGATAATAGGGAATGCATGACAAGATCGAATGTATGAACTTAAAATCAACATAGCTCACCCATGACATGTACAAAGATAAAATTAACCGAAATAACACACTCGCACATGTGCACTCTTAGGGTACACCTCACTCGGTTGCCTTCGAACATGGTCATTGAGTATAGGAAGTTTTAGAGGTCGTCCTCTTGTCCAAAGATCATAGTTGCCTCGAAACGGTTGCCTCGGATAAAATGATCTAAGACATTAGGGTTACCGCTAAGGCGTCCTAACATTGCTTTAGTGACCACACGTCCCTTAATCGAATTGACCCGAAAACTCCAACAACAGTGCTACCTACTCCTCAATAGTGGGATAGCATTATCTAAAGGACATTTGCACAGATTAATTCCTTTTTCGAGTAGGTAGATGGTTCTTAAGTACTTGCTCCTTTTAAAAACATAACAAAACTTTTCGCACTTACACTTCTTTCAAACAAAAAACTCTTTTCAAACCCACAAACACAAAGAAAAGCAAACTTTTGAAAACACAATGAGCAAGTACCTAAGAGCCCGTGGATAACCACAGATAGAAAGGGTGCTAACACCTTCCCTTTCTATAATCTACCTACCGAACTCGAGAAATATCTCAAAAAAGGAATTTTTCTGTGCTTTTGTCCTTTCCTTGTTGGATAAAATAAAAGACGGTGGCGACTCTTGCTTACTTCGACATTTTGCGAAAACAAACGCAAACGCGAACCAGCATTCCAAAACAGTCAGTTCTCATTCCCACCGATCACAAAACTGGCGACTCTGCTGGGGAATAAATTTAAAGTGAGGTGTACCTTAGGATTAGATCACTGTTGTTTTCAATTGTATGCTTTGTATGCTTTAATTTTGTGGGCTTGTATCGGAGTTCTATAGATCCTAACCCGGATCTGGGGATACCCTTTAGGTAAGTAGCAATAAACTGTGAGGGATCTGTACGGTGTAGACCGATACGGATGAAGCAGTAGCTACGTTGGTGTGGCACTTTAGTCTGTACCGATATCCCTTGTGTTGGAACGAGGAGAATATGGGTCTTCTAAGGGGTCATTAAGCACCAACTGACCTTAGAACCTTAAATTGACCAACGTGGCCATAGTACAGTAGCAGTATGCTACACTCATTGAGACTAAACTCTCGCGATGATTCCGGCTGCAAGAAAAGGTTGCTAAACTGGAATTATGACCGATCGAGGGTAGTCAGTGATATTGAGATCCTTTAGAACCCGGTTACTATTTTTAGGACAGGTTTAAACCAACTAAACTGAAATAGGGTAATGCCTAAACTCCATGCCAGCCTAAACTTAAGGTTATTTGTGTGACTTGTGTGCCTTCAAATTTGAACTACTTGCACATTCTTGTTATCTGACAACATGAGTTCCTTGCAGGTTTTGTTTACAGTCCTTATCCAATAATTTGGATTTATTGAAGGGTTTACTTACAGCACCTCACACTTTTGCTTAAACGCATATCATACACATCATAACATCATGTCTTAACATTTCCTTAACCATTTCAAGGATCTCAAGGGCTTGTGATGCAGGTTATGGTAAATCAAATGTCCAGCAAGGGGCAAAGGGGATTTATTTTCCTCTAGCCAATGTCGTCTAGAGAACAAAACACGATAACTTGAGTCAGGGGCTATGACCCACTCGATATGGTGAGCTTGACTCTTGAAGAAAGACTCTTAATAACACGAAGTTTCTTCAATCAAAGCTGCAAAATTCAAATTTTAACAAGTTTCTTGTTTACCCCACGAGATCCTTGAAAACATTGCATACATATATCATACATATCATTGTATGACAGGTCTCCCAGTACAGGTCTCTCATGTTCTCGCTGTTTATTTCAGCAATGGCTTTCCAACCAGACAACCAAGATCTTCAAACTCGAGAAGCTCAGTTCAGAGAAATCTTCCTAAACCTATCCAAGGGGCAGGAAGAGTTGAAAACACTCCTCGTTGGGAACTTGGTCAAGAAAAGTCATGAAGATAATAAGGACGAACAGATGGAACAACTGCTAGCTGAGTTCAGTGCCATGAAAATCCAGATGCTGGGGAAGATGGCTCTTATCCAAGGCTTAGCTCGGGAACAAGAAGAACAGAGAACCATTATCAACCAGCTTCATCAAGACAGATACAACAACATGAAGCAAACAGTCAAGGCCGGGGATCAAGTCATTAATCAATTTCCGAGAAGTCAAAGGTTTGGTTTGATGAAGAATAGACATCTCCAAGTTGCTACTACCTCACGGGTCCAATAACGACCTCGCCAAGAACAACGGGTTGATCAGAGTAAGCCAAACATGCCCATGAGGCAATTTACCAAGCTCAACATGCCGTTGTCTCAAGCTTTATAACACCTGTTGAGATTGAATCTGGTGACGTTAAGGGACCCTCCTAAGAATCCCAACATAGCCTCCCCAAGGTACAATCCTGATGCAAGGTGTGCATATCACTCCAACAGCCCGGGGCATGATACTAACATCTGTTGGGCGTTGAGCAACAAAATTCAAGACCTGATTGAGGAAGGAGCATTGGAACTCACACAAGACGGTCATATTGAATTCTTTTACCATCCCCCCAAGGTTCCCCATTTGAAGTGACAAGTACTGAGACGAGAAGACTTTTTGTTCATTAGAATTTTCAAGTTGTAATTTTCTTTTGATTGTTCGAACATTTATTCATGTCAAACTTTGTTACTTTATCAATGCATTGCATATGTCTGTTTTGAATCAGTCCATTCGTATTCACTATATTCAAATTGCTTTCATTTTTGTGATATTCAACACTCGATTAAAAAATTCTAAGCCTTTTGAGGGAGGATGACGAAAATGATATCAAAATCTCTACAGTATGCTTTTGAACAGACCCCGCTGATGAGGTACAGGCATTGTTTCAAATCCTAAACAGTGGAGTTATAAGGAATATAGTCCCTAGTCAACCCCTTTGAGCCAAAGAAGTTGGAGTTTTTCTTTTCACAAATTAAAACCCTTAATTATAACCTGGGGCAGGGTAGTTTTCTCAGTTGATCCTGGTGCACAATGAATGGCATCAAAGAAGTCCTTCCGTAACAAAAGACAGTGTTGGTTCTGTATAATCGTAAGGACAAGCAGTCATTATCTCTCAAAATAAAATCCTAATTAAGTCAAAACCCATGAAGGAGACTCAAGAAAAAAACTGGGGCATCCCGCTGGCTGTAGTCACAAAAACGAACAGTTCAGGCAAAAGACAGGGATAATAAAATCAAAAAGAAAGAGATCCTACAAACTCTATACAAAAAAATGACTGCCTGTTCAAAATAAACTGTCAGTATCCGAACCATCACTGGTATATCAGAACAAAGACTCAAACAAGATCTAATGCACGATTAGCTGAGTTTAGGATCGAAGAACATCACGAAGAACGGGTGGGTACAAATAAAATTTGTGCCTTTATCCTTTGTTTCTTAAACCGTGAACCAGACCACGTTATAACCCTTAAAAAGTCCTAGCTGAAGCATGGGTTAGTCCGAAAGCATACTGTTACAAAAGGTATCCTGACTCCTGTAGGGCTTGCTGTACATCCTGAGTTGACATCACATTTTACAAAATTTGCCTGTTTTACTGAAAAATGCATTTTCAAAAACTTCAAGACAGACATAAGCTTTGCATTCTTAAAATAACATTGTTTTCATATGACTATTTGTTCAACAGCAGAGAAATTCGCACAACGAATATCTAGTGAATAAAAACCTTCTCAATAAGAAGGATCACCTCAAGTGGAAAAACACTTCCAATCAAGGGGCACGGCATGATCATTGTCCATCACCTGGGGAAGTCAAGTCAATATTCAAGGAATCTCTCAAAATGCCAAATAGCCAGGGGCAAATCTCCATCTGAATCAATTGGGGCATTGGACATGAATTCCAGCAACGAATCTTGCATGATCAAACATCTTCTGGTAGTATGGCAACACGACACTACAGACAGTGACACCTCCCTACATCCTGAGAGCATGGACATAATTAGAAAATACTACGCATAATCAAATACCCGCTAGGTCGACTGGCCTAGGCAAAAATAAGGGCTTCCCGGCGAACCAAAAGGGTTCGGGCAAAAATTAGGGATAAAAATGAAAAAAATTTGTACACCCGGCAAGTCGAAAACCTGAAAAGGCGGCTTGGGAAAAAAAGGGTATCCCAATATACTGACAACTCAAAAGGCCGGTCCAGGCAAAAATTAGGGATTCAAGCGTACGATTATGTCCCGTCATCTCGTCACTTGCCTACCAGAAGAAGACTTGTCATTTCAATCGAAAGATACCAAACACCTCATAGGTTGGGATAATACTCGATCCACAAGGCCTCCGCAAGCACCTTCTCCCGCAGATATAGGGGAAGAAAAGTCTTGATGCAAAGCCATCGTCATATCCTTAGCACGCGTCCCAGTAACATTCACTCCCTGCAGAGTAAGACAGTAATGATAGCTCTCCCCCAGCTGAGACTTGCAACTATGAACGAATCAGCAATACTCTCCCCAAGTAGAGTTGATCTACCATCAACACTGGAAAGGTTGGGTATCCCCATAAGGTCTTAATCTTCCCCAGCGGAATATAAAGATATTCCCCAGCAAGCATAAGAGTATCCCCGGCAGAATACAAGATACCCCAGTGGAGCCATTTCCCCAGCGCAGTCTAAAGAAGATTCTCCAACGGAGTTGAGGCATCATCCCCAGTAGACTTTGGAAGCTTACCCCCAGTGGAGTACAAAATCAATCTCCCCAGCCAAATTCAGAGGATTATCCCCACGAAAGATTAACAGGGTTACCCCCAGCAAGTTGCAATTGAAAGATCATCCCCCAACAAAGTTCTTTCTTTTCCCCCCAGCAGGACTTCAATCCTCAAAAGATTCAATCTCACCAGCAACGGTAATCCATCTCCAGTGGAGTTCATCATTGAAATCCCCAGCAAAGTGTATCAGCGGAATCCCCAACGGAGTTTATCAGTTAAAATCCTCAGCAGAACATCTCTTCCCCACAGAGTAATTCCCCTCGGAGTAATCTCTTCATCAGTTTATTACCCAACGAAGTTCTTTTCTCCTGCAGGTTTATTCTCACAATCATCTTCGTCCACCATCCCGGGCGGAAGCAAAGCATTCAACTTTATTCTCCCAGCAGCTCCGGGATTTATTTTCCCCAGCTAAGACATTACATGTCCATACATCATGATGCATGCATATACGCATCATACCATACAATCTCATTTATTTTGAGAACATCATTGCCTGATACACATCATGCATTACATACAGCTAACCTTTACCTTTCAAGAAAGATACAATCAAAATTCAAGTTATGAAGCCTGGGTACGACCAGATAGTATCTTGATTTCTACAGCATATTGAGAAGCCCGGACTACAACCGGATAACAATATCAGACTACCGCGAAGCCTGGATTACGACCAGATAGTGATATCTCTCAAAAGTAAGCTATGAAGCCCGGAGAACAATCGGGTAATAGTTTATTCCCCAGTGAGCCGTGCAGCCCGGATTACGACCGGATAGCAGCTCAGTAAGCACCATAAAGCCTGGATTCAAACAGATAGTGGTATATCATAAACACAAGCCGTGAAACTCGGATCACGACCGGATAACAACTCAGCAAGTTATCGTGAAGCCTGGATTACGACCAGATAGCAACCAAGAGTACTACGAAGCCCGGGTTTCGACCAGATAGTGGTATGATACATCGTGAAGCCTGGATTGTGACCAGATAGTGTTAAGGGACACTGTGAAGCTTGGATTACAACCAAATAACAGTTTACCCAACCAGTTGCTATGAAGCCCGGATTCAACCGGATACTAGTAAACCCAACAGTCAAAGGGAAGCCCGGATGCGGACGGATAACCACTTGATTTGTTCTGAAGCCTGGATTTCGACCAGATAAGAAGTGAGGTATTGTGAAGCTTGGATTACGACCAAATAACAGTTTACCCATCCAGTTTCTATGAAGCCCGGATTCGACCGGATACTGGTAAACCCAACAGTCAAAGGGAAGCCCGGATGCGGCCGGATAACCACTTGATTTGTTCTGAAGCCTGGATTTCGACCAGATAAGAAGTGAGGTATTATGAAGCTTGGATTACGACCAAATAACAGTTTACCCAGCCAGTTGCTATGAAGCCCGGATTCGACCGGATACTAGTAAACCCAACAGTCAAAGGGAAGCCCGGATGCGGCCGGATAACCACTTGATTTATTCTGAAGCCTGGATTTCGACCAGATAAGAAGTGAGGTATTGTGAAGATTGGATTCGACCAGATAGCAGTACGTGAAACCATGAAGCCTGGATTCGACCAGATAATGGTATAACGCATCGTGAAGCCTGGATTACGACCAGATAGCGGTACAAGACACTGTGAAGCTTGGATTTCAACCAAATAGCAGTTTACATGGACAGTTACTAAGAAGCCAGGAATCGGCCGGATATTAGTGTGCCCTAAATTCAAGTTGAAGCCCGGATGTGACCGAATAACCACTTGATTTGCTCTGAAGCCTGGATTTCGACTAGATAAGAAGTGAGGTATTGCAAAGCCTGGATTACGACCGGATAGCAAGTTTAATCTCATCTCCCCAGTAAGTCACTTTAAAGCCTGGATTGCGACCAGATAGCAGTCGGTCTTATCACTATGAAGCCTGGGTTGCGACCAGATAGTAGTTCACTCTCACCTCTTCAACAGAGATGATTCCCCAATAGAATAACAGACGACCGGAGCTCCTAAAGTTCTATTTCTCCTAAGACAAAGAAAAGCATTCCACAGCGTAATCTCCCTCAACAACAGGTATACAAGCTCTCGCTAAGGAATCTCTTCCGCGATCGACACTCCTTCGGATGGCATCTTTAAACCACCTATCAACAATCTCCAAATGGCATCTGTAAGCCCATTCCCGACATCACAATTCTGATACTACTTCATGCGAGTGAAAATTTCTGGGCACTCTAGTGTTCAATCATCTCCCACTTTTGGATCACGAAAGGCCCGAATGTAAATCTATATCCTCAGGTTTAAGAAGATTTAACAGGGGCAACTATTGTACCCCAAAATTTGCCCTCCCATATTTCTCAAAACATTTCAAGAAAAATTCACAAGTCCAACCCGGCGCGTCATATTCAAGTGTTCTTTCGCCAAGATATCTCTGATAACGTATTCTCAAATTCAGGTTCGGCTCAAGAGTCAATTCTTTAAAGAAGGTATCTGAATGTGTGAGTTTTCTCGAAGAAATATGGTGAAAAAGTGTGTTAAAAGTGCAGTTTTTACGTGCTAAAAAATTCATAACTTGAAGATCGTGACTTGTTTTGAACCTGTTCTGGTGGCCGAAATTCCGTCTTGATGTCATCTATGTTTTCATCTCTCACGGCTGGAAGCCAATTTCGATCAGAAGGTCTTCAAAAATATGGATTTATCAAGTATTTTCGTACAGAAAATTTGTGACAGAAGTTTATTTGCGTCATGTTCAGAAAATCATAACTTGGTCGATTTTCATCGTATCGAGCTGGTTCCGGCGCCAAAATATCACAAATTGAGTTGGCTAAGTTTTCACAGAAGGTATTGAGTTTGAACGGTATTCAAAAGGTCTTCGTTTTTTTCTCAGAGCACACGTGACGCGCCGAAAATCCTGAATGCTGAATATTATTTCATCTGGGCCGAAACTTCGAAAATTTATAACTCGGTCAATTTTTATTGGATTGGGCTCATATTTTTACACAAGGTCACTGACTCATAGATCTACAACTTTGCTTCAAAAGTCGAGACCGGATTATGCTCCGATCAATACCAGTTTTTTATTGAACAACGTGTCAGAGTCGACACTGGAGCCCAAAATAAGTTTGTCTGAGCTGAAACTTCAAAAATTCATAACTAATTCACTTTTTATCCGATTGAGCCGATTTTCGGACAGGAGTTAGTTCTCAATGTCGGCTACATTTTGTTTTCACATTTCAACTTCAAAAATTGCACTTAAGTCCCTGCGACTTAGCCTGGAAAGTGACGAACTCAAGTGAACATTGGAGGCCCAATTGCACATTCAAAGTCCATTTTTTGCTCTCCAATTTCTATTATATAATCCCATTCTTTTCACACAAACAAGAAGAGAAAAAAAACCCTTGCCACAACGCTGTCAGAATATCAAATTCTTTCAAGAACCCTAAAACCTTGAAATCCTTATTACAAATCCCTCTCTCACTACAAACAAGTCATCCTGGTTACAAACCAACATCTCACTACTTCTTCAGTAAGGGTAAGGCTGGCTTGATCTCCATGATCAAAAGGACATAAAAGCATTCATATCACTACTTCTCCAAGGGTAAGGCTGATTTGATCTCCATGATCAAAAGGGTATAATCATTCATACATGCCATATTGGGCCTAAACATTAAATTTCTTCATATATTGACTTTATTTGTATTTTATGATATATAGTAATTTATTTAATGTGTTCATGAGATTCAACACTGCAGATTTAGACAAGATCCCATGCAGGTTCATTAAAGAACGTTGAGGCCAAAACACAAATGGCCAAAAGCCAAAACATAAATGGCCAAAACAGAATAGCTTACACATGACACCAATACATGGCGAGGCCAAAACAAAACAGTTTACACATGACGCCAACAGTTGTTTCACCCCTCCAATCAGGCCCGTATACTCCTAAACTCTCTCTCTATTTTTATTATTTTCCTTTAATTAATTAATTGTTATTCTTTTTATTAATCACTAACCAATTAATCTTTTTTCTTAATAAAATCAAAAACAAAAAAATATATTTTATTTATTAAAATTAAATTCAGCACTTTATTTTTGTAAATAAATATTAATTCAATTAATTTAGTTTAATTAGGAAATAACTTTAATATTTTTTGCAATAATTAAAATTAATTTAGATAATTAGGTTTTTATTAGCTTTGATTAATTTATTTTATTTCTTTAAATACTCAAAAATCCAAAAATATTTTAATTAATTAATTAGTTTATTAATTTAATTGTTAACTTTATTTAATTTCTTTTAATCCAAAAATAACCAAAAAAATCACTTTCTTTCAAAAAAGGGTCAAAACCCCAAAAAACTCGCATCCGATTTAATTTCCCACACGCGATCCATTTTATCATATTATTGTATTTGTTTCTCGGAATGTAATAGTTTAATTAGGACTTTGATTATTTTACCGCTTTATTTTATTTTCTGCATTTTAAATTAAAGGGTTGTTTTTGGCGATGTAAATACTCGATGCCTTGTAATAGTTTAGATTTAATTTGCGCAAGTTAAATTCCGCAACTATAAACTGTTAGATATTTGATAATAAGGAATGCATGACAAGATCGAATGTATGAACTTAAAATCAACATAGCTCACCCATGACATGTACAAAGATAAAATTAACCGAAATAACACACTCGCACATGCGCACTCTTAGGGTACACCTTACTTGGTTGCCTTCGAACGTGGTCATTGAGTATAGGAAGTTTTAGAGGTCGTCCTCTTGTCCAAAGATCATAGTTGCCTCGAAACGGTTGCCTCGGATAAAATGATCTAAGACATTAGGGTTACCGCTAAGGCGTCCTAACATTGCTTTAGTGACCACACGTCCCTTAATCGAGTTGACCCGAAAACTCCAACGACAGTGCTACCTACTCCTCAATAGTGGGATAGCATTATCTAAAGGACATTTGCACAGATTAATTCCTTTTTCGAGTAGGTAGATGGTTCTTAAGTACTTGCTCCTTTTAAAAACAAAACAAAACTTTTCGCACTTACACTCCTTTCAAACAAAAAACTCTTTTCAAACCCACAAACACAAAGAAAAGCAAACTTTTGAAAACACAATGAGCAAGTACCTAAGAGCCCGTGGATAATCACGGATAGAAAGGGTGCTAACACCTTCCCTTTCTATAATCTACCTCCCGAACCCGAGAAATATCTCAAAAAAGGAATTTTTCTGTGCTTTTGTCCTTTCCTGGTTGGATAAAATAAAAGACGGTGGCAACACTTGCTTACCGCGACATTTTGCGAAAACAAACGCAAACGCGAACCAGCATTCCAAAACAGTCAGTTCTCATTCCCACCGATCACAGAACTGACGACTCTGCTGGGGAATAAATTTAAAGTGAGGTGTACCTTAGGATTAGATCACTGTTGTTTTCAATTGTATGCTTTGTATGCTTTAATTTTGTGGGCTTGTATCGGAGTTCTATAGATCCTAACCCGGATCTGGGGATACCCTTTAGGTAAGTAGCAATAAACTGTGAGGGATTTGTACGGTGTAGACCGATACGGATGAAGCAGTAGCTACGTTGGTGTGGCACTTTAGTCTGTACCGATATCCCTTGTGTTGGAACAAGGAGAATATGGGTCTTCTAAGGGGTCATTAAGCACCAACTGACCTTAGAACCTTAAATTGACCAACTTGGCCATAGAACAATAGCAGTATGCTACACTCATTGAGACTAAACTCTCGCGATGATTCCGGCCGCAAGAAAAGGTTGTTAAACTGGAATTATGACCGATCGAGGGTAGTCAGTGATATTGAGATCCTCTAGAACCCGGTTACTATTTTTAGAACAGGTTTAAACCAACTAAACTGAAAGAGGGTAATGCCTAAACTCCATGCCAGCCTAAACTTAAGGCTATTTGTGTGACTTGTGTGCCTTCAAATTTGAACTACTTGCACATTCTTGTTATCTGACAACATGAGTTCCTTGCAGGTTTTGTTTACAGTCCTTATCCAATAATTTGGATTTATTGCAGGGTTTACTTACATCACCTCACACTTTTGCTTAAACGCATATCATACATATCATAACATCATGCCTTAACATTTCCTTAACCATTTCAAGGATCTCAAGGGCTTGTGATGCAGGTTATGGTAAATTAAATGTCCAGCAAGGGGCAAAGGGGATTTATTTTCCTCTAGCCAATGCCGTCTAGAGATCAAAACACGATAACTTGAGTCAGGGGCTATGACCCACTCGATATGATGAGCTTGACTCTTGAAGAAGGACTCTTAACAACACGAAGTTTCTTCAATCAAAGCTGCAAAATTCAAATTCTAACAAGTTTCTTGTTTACCCCGCGAGATCCTTGAAAACATTGCATACATATATCATACATATCATTGCATGACAGGTCTCCCAGTACAGGTCTCTCATGTTCTCGCTGTTTATTTCAGCAATGGCTTTCCAACCAGACAACCAAGATCTTCAAACTCGAGAAGCTCAGTTCAGAGAAATCTTCCTAAACCTATCCAAGGGGCAGGAAGAGTTGCAAACACTCCTCGTTGGGAACTTGGTCAAGAAAAGTCCTGAAGATAATAAGGACAAACGGCTGGAACAACTGCAAGCTGAGTTCAGTGCCATGAAAACCCAGATGCTGGGGCAGATGGCTCTTATCCAAGGCTTAGCTCGGGAACAAGAAGAACTGAGAACCATTATCAACCAGCTTCATCAAGACAGATACAACAACATGAAGCAAACAGTCAAGGTCGGGGATCAAGTCATTAATCAACTTCCGAGAAGTCAAAGGTTTGGTTTGATGAAGAATAGACCTCTCCAAGTTGCTACTACCTCACGGGTCCAACAACGACCTCGCCAAGAACAACGGGTTTATTAGAGTAAGCCAAACATGCCCAGGAGGCAATTTACCAAGCTCAACATGCCGCTGTCTCAAGCTTTACAACACCTGTTGAGATTGAATCTGGTGACGTTAAGGGACCCTCCTAAGAATCCCAACATAGCCTCCCCAAGGTACAATCCTGATGCAAGGTGTGCATATTACTCCAACAGCCCGGGGCATGATACTAACATATGTTGGGCGTTGAGCAACAAAATTCAAGACCTGATTGAGGAAGGAGCATTGGAACTCACACAAGACGGTCATATTGAATTCTTTTGCCATCCCCCCAAGGTTCCCTATTTGAAGTGATAAGTACTGATACGAGAAGACTTTTTGTTCATTAGAATTTTCAAGTTGTAATTTTCTTTTGATTGTTCGAACATTTATTCATGTCAAACTTTGTTACTTTATCAATGCTTTGCATATGTCTGTTTTGAATCAGTCCATTCGTATTCACTATATTCAAATTGCTTTCATTTTTGTGATGTTCAACACTCAATAAAAAAATTCTAAGCCTTTTGAGGGAGGATGAGGAAAATGATATCAAAATCTCTACAGTATGCTTTTGAACAGACCCCGCTGACGAGGTACAGGCATTGTTTCAAATCCTAAACAGTGGAGTTATAAGGAAGATAGTCCCTAGTCAACCCCTTTGAGCCAAAGAAGTTGGAGTTTTTCTTTTCACAAATTAAAACCCTTAATTATAACCTGGGGCAGGGTAGTTTTCTCAGTTGATCCAGGTGCACAATGAATGGCATCAAAGAAGTCCTTCCGTAACAAAAGACAGTGTTGGTTCCGTATAATCATAAGGACAGGCAGTCATTATCTCTCAAAATAAAATCCTAATTAAGTCAAAACCCATGAAGGAGACTCAAGAAAAAAACTGGGGCATCCCGCTGGGTGTAGTCACAAAAACGAATAGTTCAGGCAAAAGACAGGGATAATAAAATCAAAAAGAAAGAGATCCTACAAACTCTCAACAAAAAAATGACTTCCTGTTTAAAATAAACGGTCAGTATCCGAACCATCACTGGTATATCAGAACAAAGACTCAAACAAGATCTAATGCATGATTAGCTGAGTTTAGGATCGAAGAACATCACGAAGAACGGGTGGGTACAAATAAAATTTGTGCCTTTATCCTTTGTTTCTTAAATCGTGAACCAGACCACGTTATAACCCTTAAAAAGTCCTAGCTGAAGCATGGGTTAGTCCGAAAGCATACTGTTACAAAAGGTATCCTGACTCCTGTAGGGCTTGCTGTACATCCTGAGTTGACATCACATTTTACAAAATTTGCCTGTTTTACTGAAAAATGCATTTTCAAAAACTTCAAGACAGACATAAGCTTTGCATTCTTAAAATAACATTGTTTGCATATGACTATTTGTTCAACAGCAGAGAAATTCGCACGACGAATATCTAGTGAACAAAAACCTTCTCAATAAGAAGGATCACCTTAAGTGGAAAAACACTTCCAATCAAGGGGCACGGCATGATCATTGTCCATCACCTGGGGAAGTCAAGTCAAGATTCAAGGAATCTCTCAAAATGCCAAATAGCCACGGGCAAATCTCCATCTGAATCAATTGGGGCATTGGACATAAATTCCAGCAACGAATCTTGCATGATCAAACATCTTCTGGTAGTATGGCAACACGACACTACAGACAGTGACACCTCCCTACATCCTGAGATCGTGGACATAATTAGAAAATACTACGCATAATCAAATACCCGCTAGGTCGACTGGCATAGGCAAAAATATGGGCTTCCCGGCGAACCAAAAGGGTTCGGGCAAAAATTAGGGATAAAAATGGAAAAAATCTGTACACCCGGCAAGTCGAAAACCTGAAAAGACGGCTTGGGCAAAAAAGGGTATCCCGATGGACTGAAAACTCGAAAGGCCGGTCCAGGCAAAAATTAGGGATTAAAGCGTACGACTATGTCCCGTCATCTCGTCACTTGCCTACCAGAAGAAGACTTGTCATTTCAATCGAAAGATACCAAGCACCTCATAGGTTGGGATAATACTCGATCCACAAGGCCTCCGCAGGCACCTTCTCCCGCAGATACAGGGGCAGAAAAGTCTCGATGGAAAGCCATCGTCATATCCTTAGCACGCGTCCCAATAACATTCACTCCCTGCAGAGTAAGACAGTAATGATAGCTCTCCCCCAGTTGAGACTTGCAACTATGAACGAATCAGCAATACTCTCCCCAAGCAGAGTTGATCTACCATCAGCACTAGAAAGGTTGGGTATCCCAAGAAGGTCTTAATCTTCCCCAGCGGAATATAAAGATATTCCCCAACAAGCATAAGAGTATCCCCGGCAGAATACAAGATACCCCAGTGGAGCCATTTCCCCAGTGCAGTCTAAAGAAGATTCTCCAACGGAGTTGAGGCATCATCCCCAGTAGACTTTGGAAGCTTACCCCCAGTGGAGTACAAAATCAATCTCCCCAGCCAAATTCAGAGGATTATCCCCACGAAAGATTAACAGGGTTATCCCCAGCAAGTTGCAATTGAAAGATTATCCCTCAGCAAAGTTCTTTCTTTTCCCCCCAGCAGGACTTCAATCCTCAAAAGATTCAATCTCACCAGCAACGGTAATCCATCTCCAGCGGAGTTCATCATTGAAATCCCCAACAGAGTGTATCAGCGGAATCCCCAGCGGAGTTTATCAGTTAAAATCCTCAGCAGAGCATCTCTTCCCCACAGAGTAATTCCCCTCGAAGTAATATATTCATCAGTTTATTACCCAACGGATTTCTTTTCTCCTGCAGGTTTATTCTCACAATCATCTTCGTCCACCATCCCTGGCGGAAGCAAAGCATTCAACTTTATTCTCCCAGCAGCTCCGGGATTTATTTTCCCCAGCTAAGACATTACATGTCCATACATCATGATGCATGCATATACGCATCATACCATACAATCTCATTTATTTTGAGAACATCATTGCCTGATACATGTCATGCATTACATACAGCTAACCTTTACCTTTCAGGAAAGATACAATCAAAATTCAAGTTATGAAGCCCGGGTACGACCGGATAGTATCTTGATTTCTACAGCATATTGAGAAGCCCGGACTACGACCAGATAATAATATCAGACTACCGCGAAGCCTGGATTACGACCAGATAGTGATATCTCTCAAAAGCAAGCTATGAAGCCCGAAGAACGACCGGATAATAGTTTATTCCCCAGTGAGCCGTGCAGCCCGGATTACGACCAGATAGCAGCCTAGTAAGCACCATGAAGCCTTGATTCGACCATATAGTGGTATATCATAAACACAAGCCGTGAAACTCGGATCACGACCGGATAACAACTCAGCAAGTTATTGTGAAGCCTGGATTACGACCAGATAGCAACCAAGAGTACTACGAAGCCTGGGTTTTGACCAGATAGTGGTATGATACATCGTGAAGCCTGGATTGCGACCAGATAGCGTTAAGGGACACTGTGAAGCTTGGATTACGACCAAATAACAGTTTACCCAGCCATTTGCTATGAAGGCCGGATTCGACCGGATACTAGTAAACCCAA
Organism: Vicia faba; assembly: GCA_948472305.1. Classification (NCBI taxonomy): domain Eukaryota; kingdom Viridiplantae; phylum Streptophyta; class Magnoliopsida; order Fabales; family Fabaceae; genus Vicia; species Vicia faba. The sequence goes on along the minus strand of OX451737.1, from coordinate 573,967,430 downwards.
CAGTCAAAGGGAAGCCCGGATGCGGCCGGATAACCACTTGATTTGTTCTGAAGCCTGGATTTCGACCAGATAAGAAGTGAGGTATTGTGAAGCTTGGATTACGACCAAATAACAGTTTACCCAGCCAGTTGCTATGAAGCCCGGATTCGACCGGATACTAGTAAACCCAACAGTCAAAGGGAAGCCCGGATGCGGCCGGATAACCATTTGATTTGTTCTGAAGCCTGGATTTCGACCAGATAAGAAGTGAGGTATTATGAAGCTTGGATTACGACCAAATAATAGTTTACCCATCCAGTTTCTATGAAGCCCGGGTTCGACCGGATACTAGTAAACCCAACAGTCAAAGGAAGCCCGGATGCGGCCGGATAACCACTTGATTTGTTCTGAAGCCTGGATTTCGACTAGATAAGAAGTGAGGTATTGTGAAGATTGGATTCGACCAGATAGCAGTACGTGAAACCATGAAGCCTGGATTCGACCAGATAATGGTATAACGCATCGTGAAGCTTGGATTACGACCAGATAGCGGTACAAGACACTGTGAAGCTTGGATTTCAACCAAATAGCAGTTTACATGGACAGTTACTAAGAAGCCCGGAATCGGCCGGATATTAGTGTGCCCTAAATTCAAGTTGAAGCCCAGATGCAACCGGATAACCACTTGATTTGTTCTGAAGCCTGGATTTCGACCAAATAAGAAGTGAGGTATTGCAAAGCCTGGATTACGACCGGATAGCAAGTTTAATCTCATCTCCCCAGTAAGTCATTGTAAAGCCTGGATTGCGACCAGATAGCAGTCGGTCTTATCACTATGAAGCCTGGGTTGCAACCAGAAAGTAGTTCACTCTCACCTCTTCAACAGAGATGATTCCTCAGTAGAATAACGGACGACCGGAGCTCCTAAAGTTCTATTTCTCCTAATACAAAGAAAAGCATTCCCCAGCGGAATCTCCCTCAACAACAGGTATACAAGCTCTCGCTAAGGAATCTCTTACGCGATCGACACTCCTTCGGATGGCATCTTTAAACCACCTATCAACAATCTCCAAATGGCATCTGTAAGCCCATTCCCGACATCACAATGCTGATACTACTTCATGCGAGTGAAAATTTCTGGGCACTCTAGTGTTCAATCATCTCCCACCTTCGGATCACGAAAGTCCCGAATTCCAATCTATATCCTCAGGTTTAAGATTGAACAGGGGCAACTGTTGTACCCCAAAATTTACCCTCCCATATTTCTCAAAACATTTCAAGAAAAATTCACAAGTCCAACCCGGCGCGTCATATTCAGGTGTTCTTTCGCCAAGATATCTCTGATAACGTATTCTCAAATTCAGGTTCGGCTCAAGAGTTAATTCTTTAAAGAAGGTATCCGAATGTGTGAGTTTTCTCGAAGAAATATGGTGAAAAAGTGTGCTAAAAGTGCAGTTTTTACGTGCTAAAAAATTCATAACTTGAAGATCGTGACTTGTTTTGAACCTGTTCCGGTGGCCGAAATTCCATCTTGACGTCATCTATGTTTTCATCTCTCACGGCTGGAAGCCAATTTCGATCAGAAGGTCTTCAAAAATGTGGATTTATCAAGTATTTTCGTACAGAAAATTTGTGACAGAAGTTTATTTGCGTCATGTTCAGAAAATCATAACTTGGTCGATTTTCATTGTATCGAGCTGGTTCTGGTAACAAAATTTCAAAATTTGAGTTGGCTAAGTTTTCACAGAAGGTATTGAGTTCGAACGGTATCCAAAAGGTCTTCATTTTTTGCTCAGAGCACGCGTGACGCGCCGAAAATCCTGAATGCTGAATATTATTTCATCTAGGCCGAAACGCCGAAAATCCCATTCTTTTCACACAAACAAGGAGAGAGAAAAAACTCTTGCCACAACGCTGTCAGAATATCAAATTCTTTCAAGAATCCTAAAACCTTGAAATCCTTATTACAAATCTCTCTCTCACTACAAACAAGTCATCTCGGTTACAAACCAACATCTCACTACTTCTTCAGTAAGGGTAAGGCTGGCTTGATCTCCATGATCAAAAGGGCATAAAAGCATTCATATCACTACTTCTCCAAGAGTGAGGCTGATTTGATCTCCATGATCAAAAGGGTATAATCATTCATACATGCCATATTGGGCCTAAACATTAAATTTCTTCATATATTGGCTTTATTTATATTTTATGATATATAGTAATTTATTTAATGTGTTCATGAGATTCAACACTGCAGATTTAGACAGGATCCCATGCAGGTTCATTAAAGAACGTTGAGGCCAAAACACAAATGGCCAAAAGCCCAAACACAAATGACCAAAATAGAACAACTTACACATGACACTTATACATGGCGAGGCAGACATCCTGAGAAGGTTAAGGAACGTTGAGGCCATAACTCAAATGGCCAAAAGCCAAAACACAAATGGCCAAAACAAAACAGTTTACACATGACGCCAACAACTGTTTCACCTCTCCAATCAGGCCCGTATACTCCTAAACTCTCTCTCTATTTTTATTATTTTCCTTTAATTAATTAATTGTTATTCTTTTTATTAATCACTAACCAATTAATCTTTTTTCTTAATAAAATCAAAAACAAAAAAATATATTTTATTTATTAAAATTAAATTCAACACTTTATTTTTGTAAATAAATATTAATTCAATTAATTTAGTTTAATTAGGAAATAACTTTAATATTTTTTGCAATAATTAAAATTAATTTAGATAATTAGGTTTTTATTAGCTTTGATTAATTTATTTTATTTCTTTAAATACTCAAAAATCCAAAAATATTTTAATTAATTAATTAGTTTATTAATTTAATTGTTAACTTAATTTAATTTCTTTTAATCCAAAAATAACCAAAAAAATCACTTTCTTTCAAAAAAGGGTCAAAACCCCAAAAAACTCGCATCCGATTTAATTTCCCACACGCGATCCATTTTATCATATTATTGTATTTGTTTCCCGGAATGTAATAGTTTAATTAGGACTTTGATTATTTTATCGCTTTATTTTATTTTCCGCATTTTAAATTAAGGGGTTGTTTTTGGCAATGTAAATACCCGACGCCTTGTAATAGTTTAGATTTAATTTCCGCAATTTAAATTCCGAAACTATACACTGTTAGATGTTTGATAATAGGGAATGCATGACAAGATCGAATGTATGAACTTAAAATCAACATAGCTCACCCATGACATGTACAAAGATAAAATTAACTGAAATAACACACTCGCACATGCGCACTCTTAGGGTACACCTCACTTGGTTGCCTTCGAACGTGGTCATTGAGTATAGAAAGTTTTAGAGGTCGTCCTCTTGTCCAAAGATCATAGTTGCCTCGAAACGGTTGCCTCGGATAAAATGATCTAAGACATTAGGGTTACCGCTAAGGCGTCCTAACATTGCTTTAGTGACCACACGTTCCTTAATCGAATTGACCCAAAAACTCCAACGACAGTGCTACCTACTCCTCAATTGTGGGATAGCATTATCTAAAGGACATTTGCACAGATTAATTCCTTTTTCGAGTAGGTAGATGGTTCTTAAGTACTTGCTCCTTTTAAAAACAAAACAAAACTTTCCGCACTTACACTCCTTTCAAACAAAAAACTCTTTTCAAACCCACAAACACAAAGAAAAGCAAACTTTTGAAAACACAATGAGCAAGTACCTAAGAGCCCATGGATAACCACAGATAGAAAGGGTGCTAACACCTTCCCTTTCTATAATCTACCTCCCGAACCCGAGAAATATCTCAAAAAAGGAATTTTTCTATGCTTTTGTCCTTTCCTTGTTGGATAAAATAAAAGACGGTGGCGACCCTTGCTTACCGCGACATTTTGCAAAAACAAACGCAAACGCGAACCAGCATTCCAAAACAGTCAGTTCTCATTCCTACCGATCACAACAGTCCTCCGTCGACAGTAGGAAATATCCAATCTTCCAAGCTGCCCTCCTCTTCACTATCCTCCAGTGCATTGACGCCTTGGTGGCTGATCTTCACAGGTGGCCCTCCAGCACGGGCGCGGTGCACAGCCTTTTGAGCAGATGAAGTAAACCCCAAGCCAAATTTGTCTGATTTGTAAGGAATGTCTGGAAGCTGCCCCCAGATGGTGCATCCTCCTTCTTCAATCACTGCCTTTGCATCCTTGAGAGATGACAACCGAGGCGGAGGTCTTGTAATCATGGGTACTGAGGACACTGTCTTGGTTGCCGCTATCTCCTGAGCTACCTCTTCAAAATGCTGGAAAGGAGTTTCGATGAATTCGCCATCTAATTCTACATAACAGAAAGAATTCAGATGACTGATCATGTATTCCTCTTCGCTATGAACAATTATGATCTTCCCCTGGACAGGGTACTTGAGCATTTGATGCAGAGTGGAAGTGACAGCTCCAGCATGGTGGATCCAAGGTCTTCCCAACAGGCAAGAATAAGAAGGACGGATGTCCATCATATAGAATGTGGAGTTGAAGGTTTCAAATCCCACCTTAATCGGGATGTCCACCTCCCCGTGGACCATCCTTTTAGAACCATCAAAGGCTCTGACAATTATGTTATTGGGTTTCAGGGTTAGGCCTTCACAATCCAGTCTATCCAGGGCTTTCTTCGGCAAGACATTCAAGGACGAACCAGTGTCTACCAGTACATGTGCTAGGGTTGTCCCTCTGTACTCCACCGATACATGCAAAGCTTCATTATGTTTTCTCCCTTTTGATGTTAAATCTGCATCGGAGAATCCTAGACCATTGTCAGCTGTTAAACTAGCCACACATTCCTGGAATTGATCAGCGGAGGTTTCCTGTGGCACGTGGGTCGTCTTTAAAAATCTTATTAGAGCCTTAGCATGAGCTTCTGAACACAGCAACAAGGCTAACATGGAGATCTTTGAGGGGGTTTGCCCCAGCCATTTCGACCACATCATTATCGCTCTTTTTGATTATTTTCAAGATTTCTTCCATTTCTTTTTGAGAGGTTTCAGGGATGATCAATGGCTGAGCCTTCGTCCTGACAGGCTCTTCTTGGATCCATTTCCCTCTAACATCAGCAGCAACAGATGGGATAACCACAGGGGTTGTAACTTCTTCAATGATTGGGGGACTTGCGGATATGTTTACTGGTGTAGGGTAACCTTAGGAGCAGCCGCGGGTCCAAAAATTGCTTTTGGAGAGGCAATCTCTGGAGAGAAAATTCTACCACTGTGGGTAATTTTGCTCGTTCCAGCAATGTTTCCAATGTCGGATTTGTCTTCTTCAGAGCTCTCTTTAGTCAAATCAACTTGTTTAATACCATGGTAGTAGATTTCTCCACCATAGTTCCATGGTACTGTTTTGTCGGACTTGTACGGCACTGGCCTGGGCATGGTTATTGTTGTACCCCAAAATTTGCCCTCCCATATTCTTCAAAGTTTTGACAAGCATCATCTCAATTTGCTCAAGTCTACTCAAGGGTTGCACAGTCAACCACCCTCCTAAGCCAGTCAAATTAGGGTTTTGGTTCTTGCAAGGAAGTTGAGGTTTTCAAGGGCTCAATCAAGTCACATATGCATATACACATTTCCAAGCATCCATATGCCAAGTTTCAAGGCTCACAAGGTCAAGTTGCACAGTCAAAAGCCCTAATTGCTTCACAGTCAACTGCAGGGGCAAAATGGTCATTTGGCAATCAAAAGTCAAAATTTTTTGTCAACATCTTATTTTGAAGCCACAATCATCATTTGATCAAGTCTTGATCATGATTCCACAAGAATGGCTCAAAAATCATCAAGATGCAAAAGTTTCCATTTTTGGACAGCTGAAAAGTCAACTGTAACTTGACCAAGGCATAACATTTTCATGGTTCATCAGAAAAATCCCATCCAATGCTCATTTTGAAGGGGAGGACATTTCCTATAACTCATATTCACATTCCAAGTCCAAGAAATGCTCTCACAAAAAGTTATCAATTTCAACATTATAGGTCATTTTCAAAAGTCAACAAAAAGGCATTTTAAGTCAAAGACCATAACTTGAGATTGGTAAATAAAAATTACATGGGACCAAAGGCATTGATTAGAGGACTTCAATACCTTTCCAAAATGTCCAAGAACATGTTCATATGATCAAAATTGAGCAAGATATGCATTGGAGAAGTTGGGAAATTTTTGTGAAATGGCAAAAGTCAACTATCCTTGAAACTTCAATTTTTGACAAAAGGGCCCACTTTTTTCCACTTGATTCTGCCTTGTCATGCCACCCACGTGTCCCATGATCAATTTCAAGATTAAACATTAATTTTTCTATTTTTATTTAATTTTATTTGATTTAATTCATTTTAAATCCATAAAATTCAAATAAAAAAAAATTAATTAGATAACATCTTTTGATTTGAATGACTTTTATGTGTCATGAACAACCTACCAAATTCGTGCCAAGCTCAATTATGCATGAAAATTCAAATTTGAACAAACTTGGAAAGTTCCTTTAATGGTGATTAAGCAAAATCCAAAAACATCATTGCAATGGATCATTGGCTCTTAGTGTGACATATTCTCATTCATTACTACATATGCAAGTGTGACAAGCCTCATTCAAGACCGAGAGCTCATTGAAACGGCCGGAACCAATTCCAAAAAACTCAAGAAAATTTGAAAACTGAAATCCACCTTCCAAGGCAATTCAAAGCCTTATCTCGTTTCTAACACTTTGCAGGAACTCTCAGGAGTCTTTTGGAATCAAAACCAAGCGCTCAGGCCTAAGGAATCGCCCCACACGAACTCACGGTTTGCACAATTTCCTTGTAATCACAATTCATATTCCATGCGCATTTAACTTAATTTATTGGTTGTTTTGCATTGTTTGAGTCCACAAGAAGCTAATGATATTAATCAATTGGATTATAATGCACCTAATCGTGATTTGCCATTAACAAGTTTTAGGATTCTTGAGGTCTGGAATTAGGGCTTTACTATATAGGAAAAATCAGAACTGCTAAGACCCATGGTTGAAACCGGCTTGACGAGACAAAAACAAAACTATCCTCGCGCCCTTTTTATATTACATGTAGACCTAATCGCTATTTTCTGCAGTTTCACTTTGTGGGGGTTAAAAACCCCCGCTAATTGTTTTCTTTTTACAAGCATTTAGTGAAGAAGATGAGACATGGAAGAGCATGATTGGCTTGTTCAAAAATGCGTGCTACTTTTTCTTTTTTCAGCATATAACGCGTTTATTCTATATTATATTTGTTTCTTATTTTATTAACAAACGCGCATGAGTGGTCTAGTGGAAGAGCAGGTGGTTGTGAATTACTGGGACCTGGGTTCGATTCCCAGGTCCCCCAAAACTCAATATTATTTTGTCTAACAAATTCCTATGCAGGCTAGTCATTATGCTCCACCATACGCCTCACCAATCCACATGCCATATGTCCACAATCAGCCATCCAAAGGCCATGAGAGGAGGAGTACCATGTCCTTCAGTCAAAGCACATGCAGGAAATTGCAAAAGTCAAACGTGGCTGAGTTTAGTGGGCTAAAAAACCGCAATCAACACCTCCAAAAAGGGCCCAAACCCCCCATGGTTTTGTTACTTTTTTTATTTTTCTTTCCCTTATAATTTCCTTTTTTTAATTATTATCATTATTGTTAATTAACCTAACAAACTAATTTTCCCCATAAAAATTCAAAAAAACAAAAAAAAACATTTTATTATTTATTGACTTATTTTGTAAATAAATGTAAATTAAATTAAATTAGCTTAATTAATTAACTTTAATACTTTTTTACAATAAATAAAAACAATTTAGAATTAGGTTTTTGCTAACTTTTAATTTCTATTTATTTTCTCTTTATTTTCATTAAAAACACAAAAACACAAAAATATCATTTTCTTAATTAATTAATTAATTAGTTATTAGTTCTAACTTTATTTAATTGCAAAAAAGGACAAAAATTCAATTCTTTCTTAAAAAAGGGTCAAAACCCTTAGGACGTTCCCGATTAATTTTCTATTCGCGCGTGTTTATTTATTTTGATTATATTTATGTATCTGTACAGTGTATGTAATAGTTAATTAGGAATTTTACCGCTTTATTTAATTTCTCGCATTTTTATTTTCCAAACGGGTTTTTGTTTTTGGCGATGTATAGACCCGCGCCTTGTAATAGCGTAGATTCATATTTCCGCAATTTATTTTCCGCACTCCTAACTGTTAACAATGCATGAAAGACTTGTATGAATAATAAAACCAATCCGTAGCTCACAAATGCATGATCAAAGATAAATATAACATGAAAACAACACACAAGCACATGCCACTCCTAGGGTACGCCTCACTGGTTGCCTCGGACGTGGTCGTCAAGTATAGATTGTCTTAGAGGTCGCCCTTCTGTCCAAAAGATCCAGTTGCCTCGAAACGGTTGCCTCGGATACAAAGGATCTAGGACATTAGGGTTACTTCTAAGGTGTCCTACCATTGCTTCGGTGACCACACATGCCCCAAATAATCGAATTGACCCAAACACCTCCAACGATGGTGTTACCTACCTCTCAATGGTGGGATGGCACTATCTAAAGGACTCTTACACAGCTTAATTCCTTAGAGTAGGTAGATTCTCATAGGTACTTGATCTTTCAAAAACAAACAAAAACATCTTTTCGCACCCCACACTTTTAAAAAAGTTTTCAAACAAAACACTTCATAAACTCTTGAGGACTGATACAAGAGTTACTTAGAAGTTTTCCAAAACGAACTTTTTCAAAACCCACACACACTTGAAAAGCAAACAAATCTTTTGAAAACATAAGAGCAAGTACCTAAGAGCCCATGGATAACCATGGATAGAAAGGGTGCTAACACCTTCCCTTTCTATAAATCTACCTCCCGAACCGAGAAACAATCTCGAATAAGGAATTTTGTTGTGCTTTTGTCCTTTCCATGTTGGAGAACATAAAAGATGGTGGCGACTCTTGCTTACCGCGACATTTCACGAAACCAGCTAAAAAACAGTCAGTTCTCATTTCCACCGATCACAGAACTGGCGACTCTGCTGGGGACTTTAAAAGTGAGGTGTACCTTAGGAATAGTTCATCATCTTGTTTTCAATTGCTTGATTTGTTTGCTTTAAATATTGTGGGTCTGTCTTGGAGTTTCATAGATCCTAACCCGGATCTGGGGGATACCTTTTAGAAAGTAGTAACAAACTGTGAGGGAACTGTGCGGGGTATACCGACACGGTTGAAACAGTTTGCTACATTGATGTGGCACCTTGGTGAGTACCGGTAACCCTTGAGTCAAGTCAAGGAGAGTACGGGGCCGCCGTGTGGTGTCGTGAAGCATCAACTGACCTTAGGAACCTTACTTGACCATCCTGGCCTCTTTAGGGGTAGTGAGATGACCGACTTTGGTGCAGTCCGAAGTTGGTAGATACTCGATACTACACTCATTGAGGGTTGTTTTCTTGGAATATTTTGATCTCCAGTTCAGTGGCTAAATCAAAACAATGAACATAGAAAACAACCCAATGATATTGAGATCCTTAGAACCCGGTTACTTTTGATAGGACAGGTTTTGAGCCCACCAACTTCAAGAGGGTAGTACCCCAAATTTCATGTTGGCCTGAACTCTAAGGGTTGTCTTGTGTGACTTGTGTGCTTTCAAACTTGACTACTTGCATGCTTGTTATCTAACACATGAGTTTCTTGAAGGGTTTGTTTACAGTCCTTAATTGGGACTCATTACAGGGCCTACTTACATCACTCCATGCATAACATAACATCATACCATTGCATGCATCCTACATAAGGACTAATCCATTTCAAGGACCTCAAGGATTTTATGATGCAGGTCATGATGAATCAAATGTCCAGCAAGGGGCAAAGGGGATTTATTTTCCTCTAGCCAAGGTTAATGACTTGAGTCAGGGGCTATGACCCACTCGATATGGTGAGCTTTGACTCTTGAAGAAGGACTCCCGACAACATGAAATTCCTTCAATCAAGCAACCAGATTCAAATTCTAACAAGCTTCTTTGTTTACCCCCGCAAGACCCTTGAAAACATCGCATGTATACATACATATCATTGCATTACAGGTACTCTTTTCCACAGGTTGCTTAATCTTTTTCGCTGTTTATTTCAGCAATCATCATGAATCCTGAATCATCCAATGAACAAGCTATCAAGGCCCTCCAGGTCCAGAACGCCCAGTTCCAGGAGCTGGTCATGAGCTTAGCCCAGGGACAACAGGAATTGAAGACTTTGCTTTTGAAGAAGAAGAAGAAAAGGATTGTTTTGTTCAACCCTAGACGCAGATCTGGGAATGGATCACAAAATGAGGCTGAGCTGACCACCCCATCTGCTGGGAGAGACATCCCACAAGGGAGAGAGGTTCCTAGTCTCGTGGTCTCCAACAACGAGACAGATTTCAATGATGAACAGTACCCTCCTGCTGAGGATAGGTACAAGCAACTAGAGGACCGTCTAAATGCCATGGAGATTCAACAGGTGCCCAGGTTGGACTTTGGAGACCTAGGCTTATCTTCTGGGGTGGTGATCCCTCACAAGTTCAAGGCACCTGCCTTTGCAAAATACGACGGGGCTTCATGTCCTAAGTTGCACCTCTGTTCATATGCAAGGAAGATCCAGCCCTACACGGCAGACAAGAATCTATGGATCCATTTCTTCCAGGAAAGTCTTTCAGGGACTCAGCTCGAATGGTTCTATCAGCTGGATGGAACCAGTATTCGTAACTGGGAGGACTTGGCAACTGCTTTTTATAAGCAGTATCAATATAATGCCGACCTCGCTCCTACGCGTACCCAACTCCAGGGTATGTCACTGGGGACGGGTGAAGGTTTTAAGGAGTACACGCAAAAGTGGAGAGACCTGGCTGGCAGGGTGCAGCCACCGTTGACTGACCGTGAGCTCGTTGACATGTTCTTAGGGATCCTGTCTGGTCCGTTCTTCAACCATCTGATTGGGAATTCTTCTGCTGGGTTCACAGATCTGATCTTGACTGGTGAGAGGATAGAAGCTGGTATCAAGTCCGGGAAGATACAAAAGGGGGACTCCTCGAACGCTGAGAAGAAACCATTCAAGAAAGAGTCCAATGATGCATACAGTCAGAAGGATCATCATGACCAACACGTAGGGGCAGTCATGATCTCAGGTTCTACGTCACGCCGACAACCGCCAAAGGGAAATCAGCGAAGGCCGGACGAGCCTAAAAGACAGTTCACTAACATCAATATGCCGTTGTCACAAGCATTGCAGCACATGTTGAAGATGAACCTGGTTGTGGTGATCAACCCTCCTGCAAATCCTAAGACTTCTTCTCCAAGCTACAACCCAGATGCGAGGTGTGCTTATCATTCTGGTAGCCCGGGGTATGATACTGAGGATTGTTGGGCGTTGAAATACAAGATCCAGAATATGATTGACGCCAAAGAGATCGAATTCGAGTCTGCCGAGACTCCCAACGTGATCACTGCTCCCTTGCCAAAACATGGCTAGGATGGAGAGACTCTTGTTTCATTTAAATCCTGATGTTGTATTTTTCTATGCTTATACAAACAATTATTATGTCAAACTCTATTATTTCATTAATGCATTACACGTATCTTGTTTTGAATTAATTGTGTTCGCTATATTCAAAATTGCTTTTATTTTTCTTGATGTTCAAACTCCCGATTAATAATTCTAAGTCTCTTGAGGGAGGATGACGAAAACGATACCACAATCTACAGTATGCTTTTGAACAGACCCCCGCTGATGAGGTACAGGCATTATTTCAATTCCTAAACACTGGAGTTACAAGGATGATAATCCCTCGTCAACCCCTTTGAGCCAAAGAAGTAGGAGTTTTCTTTTCGAAAATTAAAACCCTTAATCATAACCTGGGGCAGGGTAGTTCTCTCAGCTGATCCAAGTGCACAACTAATGGCACCAAAGGAGTCCTTACAACACAAAAGACAGTGATGGCTCCGAATAATCATAAAGACAGGCAGTCATTATCCCTCAGAAATAAAAACCCATTAAGTCAAAACCTATGAAGGAGACTTACCAAACCGGGGCATCCCGCTGACTGTAATCACAAAAGAAACAGTTCAGGCAAAAAACAGGGATAAACGAAATCAAAAAGAAAGAGGTCCTGCAAACCCTTATAAAAATGACTGCCTATTCAAAATAAGCTATCAATATCCGAACCATCACTAAAATATCAGAGCAAGGATTCAAACAAGGTCTAACGCACGATCAACTGGGTTTAGGTTTGAAGAACATCACGAAGAGCGGGTGGGTACAAATACATTTTGAGCCTTATCCTTTGTTTCTTAAACCGTGAACCAGGCCACGCTACCACCTTTAAAAGTCCTAGCTGAAGCATGGGTTAGTTCGAAAGCATACTGTTACGAAAGGTATCCTGACTCCTTAAGGCTTACGGTAAAATAACGAGTTGACATCACAGTTTACAAAAATTCACTTGTTTTTATGAAAAAACTGCATTTTCAAAAAAAAAAAAAAACTTCAAGACAGACATAAGCTTTGCATTTTTAATATAACATTGCTTGCATGTGACTATTTGTTTGAACAGCATAGAAATTCGCATGAAGAATATCTGATGAACAAAAGCACTCCCAACCAAGGGGCATGGCATGATCATTGTCCATCATCTGGGGCAGTTAAGTCAAGATTCGGAGAATCTCTCAAAAGGCCAACCAACTTGGAGCAAATCTCCATCTAGATCACTTGGGGCATTGGACGATCAAACGAAGATCTTCTGGTAGTATGGAAACACAACGCTACTGACAGTGACAACTCCCTACATCCTGAGAGCACGGACATAGTCGGAAAAATACTACGCATAATCAAAGACCCGCTAGGTTGACACACCTAGGCAAAAATAAGGGCTTCCCGGCGAACCAAAAGGGTTCGGGCAAAAATAAGGGATGAAATGAAAAATCTGTACACCCGGCAAGTCGAAAACCTGAAAAGGCGGCTTGGGCAAAAATGGGTATCCCGGTGGACTGAAAACCCGAAAGGGTGGTCCAGGAAAAAGTTAGGGATCAAAAGCGTACAACTATGTTCCGTCATCTCGTCACTTGCCTACCAGAAGAAGATTTGTCAATCGGCAGTCATCAAGCACCTCCACAGGTATCTTCTCCCACAGAAACAGGGGCAATAAGAATTGTCTGAACGATCTAGTTGCTCTGTCCACCAAGGTACCAAGGTAAGTTCAGCTGAAGAACATGACCAAGTTACCTCCACTCCCCGCAGAGTAAGGACAGGTTTCAGCAATACTCTCCCCCGAGCAGAGTTGGTCTCTCCTCAGCCCCGAAAAGGCACAGTATCTCCAGCAAGTCAGCGATACTCTCCCCAAGCAGAGTTAGTCTACTGTCAGCCTTAAGGAAGTTGGGTACCCCCAGCAAATCTCAATATTCCCCAGTGGAGTATACAGATGTTCCTAAGCAAGCATCCCCGACAGTCTTAATATAAGATTGTTCCCCGGCGGAATACCAGACACCCCAGTGGAGCTATTCCCCAGTGCAGTCCAAAAGTTTCCCCAGGAAAGTTAAAACAATCTCCCCAGTAGGAAGCTTATCCCCAGTAGATTCTGGAAGCTTATCCCCTGCAGAGTACGAACGCTCTCCCCGGATTTATTCAAAAGTTATTCCCCACCAGAGCTTATAACTGGGTTACCCTCAGCTAATTACCACGGAAAGATCGTCCCCGACGAAGTTCTTCCTATCCCCCAGCGGAGTTCATCAAATTCCCCAACAAGCTTATCAACGGTATCCCCAGCGGAGTTATCATCAAAACCTCAGCGAAGTATCTCTTCCCACAGAGTAATTCCCCGCAGAGTAATCTCTTCGCCAAGTTTATCCCTCAACGGAGTCATCTTCTCCTACCGGTTTATTCTTACAACCATCATCCCCAGCGGAAACGAAGAACTCTACTCTTCAACATCAGCCCAGGATTCAACGAACTCCCGGCATTCGTCAAGGATTTATTTTCCCAGACGAGAATACATTCATGAACATCACATCTTCATACATTATAGCATGCATACGCATCATACAACACAAATCTCATTTATTTTTAAAATCATGCAGTTCATGCATCATGACATTGCATACGACTAATACTTTGCCTTTTCAGAAAAAAGTCAATCAAAAGATGATTACCATCTACCTTTACAGTTCCAGATCAACACCGGTAACAAGCCAGGAAAATTCTGTGGACGACTGATCGTGGGTTAATATTCGAAACCAAACAGGACAATTATCGACTTGATCATCCTCAGGCAACCCTACACCGGTTCTTTTTCTTTCAGAAGAAGTCTTACACGGGCTCATCAACAGGCAACCCTACACCGGTTCCTTCTCAACCTCAGATGTAGTTTTACACGAACTCATCATCAGGCAACCCTACAACCGGTTCCTTCTCAATTTTCAGACGAAGTCTTACACAGACTTATCATCAAAGTAACCCTACACTGGTTCCTTTTATTTCCTCCAGAAGTCTTACACGGACTTATCTCAAGATGACCTTACCCCGGTTCATCCAGAAGTTTTACACGAACTTATCCTGAAGTAACCTTACCCCGGTTCCTCCAGAAGTCTTACACGGACTTATCTCAAGATGACCTTACCCCGGTTCATCCAGAAGTTTTACACGAACTTATTCTGAAGTAACCTTACCCCGGTTCCTCCAGAAGTCTTACACGGACTTATCTCAAGATGATCTTACCCCGGTTCATCCAGAAGTTTTACACGAACTTATCCTGAAGTAACCTTACCCCGGTTCCTCCAGAAGTCTTACACGGACTTATCTCAAGATGACCTTACTCCGGTTCATCCAGAAGTTTTACACGAACTTATCCTGAAGTAACCTTACCCCGGTTCCTCCAGAAGTCTTACACGGACTTATCTCAAGATGACCTTACCCCGGTTCATCCAGAAGTTTTACACGAACTTATCCTGCAGCAACCTTACCCCGGTTCCTCCAGAAGTCTTACACGGGCTCACCTCAAGATAACCTTACCCCGGTTCGTCCAGAAGTTTTACACGAACTTATCCTGCAGTAACCTTACCCCGGTTCCTCCAGAAGTCTTACACGGGCTCATCTCAAGATAACCTTACCCCGGTTCATCCTGAAGTTTTACACGAACTTATCCCGAAGAAACCCTACACAGGTTCTCTCTCTCCAGACGCAGTTTTACACGGACTCGTCATCAGTAAACCCTACACAGGTTTCCTTCTCAACTCCAGACATAGTTTTACACGGACTCGTCACAAAGAAACCCCACACAGGTTCTCTCTTTCCAAAGATGAAGTTTTACACAGACTCGTCATCAAGAAACTCTACACAGGTTTCATTCTCAATCCCAGATGCAGTTTTACACGGACTCGTCGTCAAAAAAAACCTACACAGGTTTTCTTTCTTCTAGGATACCGTTTTACACAGACTCATCATGAGGCGACCCTACACCGGTTCCCTTTCTCTTTCAGATGTAGTTTTACACAGGCTCATCATCAGTAAACCCTACACAGGTTTCCTTCCTTCAAAGATGCAGTTTTACACGAGCTCATCATCAGTCAACCCTACCCAGGTGTCCTTCTTTCCAAAATGCAGTTTTACACGAGCTCATCATCAGGCAACCCTACACAGGTTCCCTCTTTCAACTTACAAAAATTACAATTCGACAGACAACCTCCAGATGGCATCTATAAGCCCATCCTCCCATACCATCATTTCCAAATGGCATCTATAAGCCCATTCCCGACAAGGTTCGGTCACATCTCCAGATGGCATCTATAAGCCCATCCTCCTACCCATCATATCTCCAAATGGCATCTATAAGCCCATCCCCGACAAGGTTCTGCCACACTTCCAAATGGCATCTGTAAGCCCATTCCCGTCATCACATTGCTGATATTCTACTATGCGAGTGCAAATTTCTGGGCACTCTAGTGTTCAATCATCTTCCACCTTCGGATCACGAAAGGCCCACCAGCCAATCTACATCCTCAGGTCTAAGAAGATTGAACAGGGGAAACTGTTGTACCCCAAAATTTTCCCTCCCATATTCTTCAAAGTTTTGACAAGCATCATCTCAATTTTCTCAAGTCTACTCAAGGGTTGCACAATCAACCACCCTCCTAAGCCAGTCAAATTAGGGTTTTGGTTCTTGCAAGGAAGTTGAGGTTTTCAAGGGCTCAATCAAGTCACATATGCCTATACACATTGCCAAGCATCCATATGCCAAGTTTCAAGACTCACAAGGTCAAGTTGCACAGTCAAAAGCCCTAATTGCTTCACAGTCAACTGCAGGGGCAAAATGGTCATTTGGCAGTCAAAAGTCAAAAAATTTGGTCAACATCTTATTTTGAAGCCACAATCATCATTTGATCAAGTCTTGATCATGATTCCACAAGAATGGCTCAAAAATCATCAAGATGCAAAAGTTTCCATTTTTGGACAGCTGAAAAGTCAACTGTAACTTGACCAAGGCATAACTTTTTCATGGTTCATCAGAAAAATCCCATCCAATGCTCATTTTTAAGGGGAGGACATTTCCTACAACTCATCTTCACATTCCAAGTCCAATAAATGCTCTCACAAAAAGTTATCAATTTCAACATTATAGGTCATTTTCAAAAGTCAACAAAAAGGCATTTTAAGTCAAAGACCATAACTTGAGATCGGTAAATCAAAATGACATGGGACCAAAGGCATTGATTAGAGGACTTCAATACCTTTCCAAAATGTCCAAGAACATGTTCATATGATCAAAATTGAGCAAGATATGCATTGGAGAAGTTGGGAAATTTTTGTGAAATGGCAAAAGTCAACTATCCTTGAAACTTCATTTTTTGACAAAAGGGCCCACTTTTTTCCACTTGATTCAGCCTTGTCATGCCACCCACGGGTCCCATGATCAATTTCAAGATTAAACATTAATTTTTCTATTTTTATTTAATTTTATTTGATTTAATTCATTTTAAATCCATAAAATTCAAATAAAATCAAAAAAAATTAATTAGATAACATCTTTTGATTTGAATGACTTTTATGTGTCATGAACAACCTACCAAATTCGTGCCAAGCTCAATTATGCATGAAAATTCAAATTTGAACAAACTTGGAAAGTTCCTTTAATGGTGATTAAGCAAAATCCAAAAACATCATTGCAATGGATCATTGGCTCTTAGTGTGACATATTCTCATTCATTACTACATATGCAAGTGTGACAAGCCTCATTCAAGACCGAGAGCTCGTTGAAACGGCCGGAACCAATTCCAAAAAACTCAAGAAAATTTGAAAACTGAAATCCACCTTCCAAGGCAATTCAAAGCCTTATCTCGTTTCTAACACTTTGCAGGAACTCTCAGGAGTCTTTTGGAATCAAAAACAAACGCTCAGGCCTAAGGAATCGCCCCACACGAACTCACGGTTTGCACAATTTTCTTGTAATCACAATTCATATTCCATGCGCATTTAACTTAATTTGTTGGTTGTTTTGCATTGTTTGAGTCCACAGGAAGCTAATGATATTAATCAATTAGATTATAATGCACCTAATCATGATTTGCCATTAACAAGTTTTAGGGTTCTTGAGGTCTGGAATTAGGGCTTTACTATATAGGAAAAATTAGAACTGCTAAGACCCATGGTTGAAACCGGCTTGACGAGACAAAAACAAAACTATCCTCGCGCCCTTTTTATATTACATGTAGACCTAATCGCTATTTTCTGCAGTTTCACTTTGTGGGGGTTAAAAACCCCCGCTAAATGTTTTCTTTTTACAGGCATTCAGTGAAGAAGATGAGACGTGGAAGAGCATGATTGGCTTGTTCAAAAATGCGCGCTACTTTTTCTTTTTTCAGCATATAACACGTTTATTCTATATTATATTTGTTTCTTATTTTATTAACAAACGCGCATGAGTGGTCTAGTGGAAGAGCAGGTGGTTGTGAATTACTGGGACCTGGGTTCGATTCCCAGGTCCCCCAAAACTTAATATTATTTTGTCTAACAAATTCCTATGCAGGCTAGTCATTGTGCTCCACCATACGCCTCACCAATCCACATGCCATATGTCCACAATCAGCCATCCAAAGGCCATGAGAGGAGGAGTACCATGTCCTTAAGTCAAAGCACATGCAGGCAATTGCAAAAGTCAAACGTGGCTGAGTTTAGTGGGCCAAAAAACTGCAATCAACACCTCCAAAAAGGGCCCAAACCCCCATGGTTTTGTTACTTTTTTTTTATTTTTCTTTCCCTTATAATTTCCTTTTTTAATTATTATCATTATTGTTAATTAACCTAACAAACTAATTTTTCCCATAAAAATTCAAAAAAACAAAAAAAAACATTTTATTATTTATTGACTTATTTTGTAAATAAATGTAAATTAAATTAAATTAGCTTAATTAATTAACTTTAATACTTTTTTCCAATAAATAAAAACAATTTAGAATTAGGTTTTTGCTAACTTTTAATTTCTATTTATTTTCTCTTTATTTTCATTAAAAACACAAAAACACAAAAATATCATTTTCTTAATTAATTAATTAATTAGTTATTAGTTCTAACTTTATTTAATTGCAAAAAAGGACAAAAATTCAATTCTTTCTTAAAAAAGGGTCAAAACCCTTAGGACGTTCCCGATTAATTTTCTATTCGCGCGTGTTTATTTCTTTTGATTATATTTATGTATCTGTACAGTGTATGTAATAGTTAATTAGGAATTTTACCGCTTTATTTAATTTCTCGCATTTTTATTTTCCAAACGGGTTTTTGTTTTTGGCGATGTATAGACCCGCGCCTTGTAATAGCGTAGATTCATATTTCCGCAATTTATTTTCCGCACTCCTAACTGTTAACAATGCATGAAAGACTTGTATGAATAATAAAACCAATTCGTAGCTCACAAATGCATGATCAAAGATAAATATAACATGAAAACAACACACAAGCACATGCCACTCCTAGGGTACGCCTCACTGGTTGCCTCGAACGTGGTCGTCAAGTATAGGTTGTCTTAGAGGTCGCCCTTCTGTCCAAAAGATCCAGTTGCCTCGAAACGGTTGCCTCGGATACAAAGGATCTAGGACATTAGGGTTACTTCTAAGGTGTCCTACCATTGCTTCGGTGACCACACATGTCCCAAATAATCGAATTGACCCGAACACCTCCAACGATGGTGTTACCTACCTCTCAATGGTGGGATGGCACTATCTAAAGGACTCTTACACAGCTTAATTCCTTAGAGTATGTAGATTCTCATAGGTACTTGATCTTTCAAAAACAAACAAAAACATCTTTTCGCACCCCACACTTTCAAAAAAGTTTTCAAACAAAACACTTCATAAACTCTTGAGGACTGATACAAGAGTTACTTAGAAGTTTTCCAAAACGAACTTTTTCAAAACCCACACACACTTGAAAAGCAAACAAATCTTTTGAAAACATAAGAGCAAGTATCTAAAATCCCATGGATAACCATGGATAGAAAGGGTGCTAACACCTTCCCTTTCTATAAATCTACCTCCCGAACCGAGAAACAATCTCGAATAAGGAATTTTACTGTGCTTTTGTTCTTTCCATGTTGGAGAACATAAAAGACGGCGGCGACTCTTGCTTACCGCGACATTTCGCGAAACCAGCTAAAAAACAGTCAGTTCTCATTTCCACTGATCACAGTTATCTTCAAAGGTGCAGTCTTTGGAGTGGATGTAATCCTAACAGGTCTTTTAGGGACCTTAGAAGGATTGACGGATATGGTTATTATTGAAACATCGTTTACAGGAGTTGGTAAAATAGGAGTCTTCTCGAACAGAATTTCTTGGTTATCAATCAGGCGCTGGATGCCTATCTTCAACAATGGACAGTCGGTTAATGAGGATGAACAAAAGTGACAATCTTATTTACAACCTGGGAAAACCTCGGCCTTCAGCAAATTCAACTTGATTACAGGGAGCAGAGTTAACAAATCATCAACTGTAGCAACAAATAGATCCTCCTCAACAGCATTGGCATTGTGGCCATGCCTTGGCATCGGGGCAGAAATTACATTGGGTTTTTCACGTGCGTCGAATTCAACTTCTTTAGCATCTATCAGATCCTGAATTTTGTTCTTCAGGGTCCAACAATTGTCAGTGTCATGCCCTGGACTCTCTGAATGGTAAGCGCACATGGCGTTTGGATGGTAGAGCGAAGAAGCAGTATTCGGATTCTTCGGGGCCTCTTTCAGACTTGCTAGATTTAACTTCAAGAGATGGGGTAGAACTTGAGCAGGAGTCATGTTTATCCTGGTGAACTTCCGAACTGGCCTTTCCACCCTTGTCTAATTGGTTCTTGGTTGATTGGTTCTGGGCTGATCAGATGCAGATTTTTGAATTATAACGGCCCCCACCGTTGGCCGGCGCTCAACTCTTCCTTGACCCCTCTGAGAATAGACAGCTGATACTTCCTTCTTTCCCGTGAAAGGTTTTCTGATGGCAGTAGAAGCAGATGCATCTTTTTGAATTTTCCCGCTCTTTATGTTGGCCTCCACTCTTTCTCCGGTTAAAATCAGTTTAGTGAATCCAGCAGACGAACTTCGAATCAGGTGATTGAAGAAAGGACCTGACAGGGTACCCAATAACATATCTACTAGCTCCCTCTCAGATAGAGGTGGTTGTACTCGTCCGACTAAATCCCTTCATTTCTGGGCATACTCTTTGAAAACTTCATTTGAAACCATGCCCATGAGTTGGATCCAAATATGCGTTGTATTGGTACTGTTTATAGAAGGCAGCAGCAAGGTCCTCCCAATTATGTACATCAACCCTCTCTAGTTGATAGAACCAATTAAGCTGGGTTCCAGATAAACTGTCCTGAAAGAAATGGACCCACAAGTCTTTGTCTGCTGAATGCGGCTATATTTTCCTTACGTAAGATCTGAGGTGCATTTTGGGACATGACACCCCGTCGTATTTAGAAAACAGCGGTACTTTAAACTTGGGTGGAATCACAATTCTTGTTACCAGCCCCAACTCCTCAAAATCCAGCCCAGGTACTCTTTGTATTTCTATAGCAGCCAGACGTTCTTCCAGGTGTCGGTATTTGTCATCTGCCAGAGGATACTGCTCCTCAGAATAATCCTCTTCCTCCTCTTCTCCTTCAGATTCAGATGGGATTGCAGTCTCTTTCCCTTTTCTCTCCCCCTCATCAGAAGTTGTCGGGAAATCCAAAGTCCTTCTAGCTTGGCCCAAAAATCTTCTACCCATGCTTACCAAACCTGTTGGCTTCTTCTTCTTTTTGTCTTTGTCTTTTTCCAGCAGTGTCTTCAGCTCCTCCTGCCCCTTGGCCAGAGTAGTAAGTAGCTGCTGAAACTGCATATTTTGATTCTGTAGATCTTTGATTGTCTGCTCTAGATCCATCATACTGAAATAAACAGTAGAGAGATGAGGAACTTGTTGCAAAGACCTGTTATGTTATGATGAATGTTGTTTATGCATATGCAATGCATTCAAGGATTTTAAGAAAATCAAATTTGTTTAAACAAAAAGGAAACACACGTTATATTAATAAAATAGAGGTTAGTACATCAATGCCGCCTGGGCAAAATAATACAATGCTCTAAGATAAAAAGTGTTGTGCATCCTCTTTGGTGCGATGTAGGCATTAAGAGTTCGCTCCTCCTGAAGTAGCCTGGTGAGTTCCAAAACCTTCTTCTCGCTTTCATAGAAGTGGGCTTCAAAAGTATCACGCTTTCCCTTGAGCTGTATCCAATCCCTTTGCAGATCTTCGAGTGATGTCGGCATGTCAGGATGTAGGACGGTGTATGGAACCTCTTCTTCCTTAACAGGCTCTATAATCACTGGGAGAATAGAAGGATAAGGCATCATAAGATTTTGGGCACGAATTCGTACCCACCTGAGGTAAGGCTCAAGAGGGATGGAATTCTTGTGTCCCAAAGTCTGGCTGTCTACCTTGTTTGGCATCCTCCATGCTCGGATGAATCTCTGGCGAAGAGCTTGATCATCGTTGTCGTAGTCGAAGACCAAACTTTGAATCAGCAACTCATGTGGGCCATCCCTTCGGGCATAACCAAACTGTCTCAGAGCCAAGCAGGGGTTGTAGGTGATGCCTCCCCTAATGCCAAGTAGAGGGACATTAGGGAATTCCCCACAACGGTCGATAATGATAACATTTTCTCTGGATCGAGATTACCAATGAATATCAGAATGCTTAAGTGTCATCAGCCGTTGTGACCACCTCAAACCTTGCTCATTCTTCAAGACTGATTGGGGAAGATGAGAAATAAACCATCTTGCCAAGAGAGGAGTGCAGCACATGAGAACACCTCTTTTCCTCATTGTACGAGTGTGAAAAGAGTGTAAGATATCCCCAAGTAATGTAGGTACCAGATTACGTGACATGAATATCTTGACAGTATTCACATCTATAAGCTGGTCAGGGTTTCCCATAGATGAAAAGAGCTACAATCTCCTCAAAAGCTTGCAGGTCCAAAGAATTCCAACAGTCTTGGGCCTTCTCAAACAGGAACTTTGCCAAGAAGCCTTTGACACCACTTCTAGTTTCCCAATGGCCTGTGACATTAGATGGTTGCAAGTGTAGGGCTTGAGCAACATCTTCTGGCTTTGTATCTCTTTCCGTACCGTTGAAAGGTAGTTGATTGAGAATAGGAATCCTCAAGAGTTGAGAAAATTCCTCCAAAGTAGGCACCAGTTGGTAGTCAGGAAATGTGAAGCAGTGATGCAGAGGGTCAAAGAACTGGAAGAGAACTTTCACCATATCTTCCTCTGTGTTGGAGTTGACCAAGTTGAGTAGACGACCATGCCTCTCAGTGAATGGAGAATACTCAAGGATCCTGGAAGCAAGCTCCTTGAGTTGTGGAGGAATTCTCACAAGGTTGGCCTGGATAGTTTTCCTGCGAAGTGAATCCATATCCTACAAAACAAGAACAAAGATGAATTTTCAAAATCCTTGAAATGGTTAGTGGATGCAAATGATGCTTCATGATGCCCATGATGTTATGCACAAGTATATATGTACAAGCAAATCACACAAGTTCCTAGTTTAGGCTTGCATGGGGTTTCATAGGTAAGTACCCTCTTGAAGTTTAGTTGGCTCAACCTGTCCTAGAAATAGTAACCGGGTTCTAAGGAGCTCAATATCACTGGATTATTTTTTGTGTTCATAGTTTCAGTTTAAGCCTCTTTACTGGCGACCGAAATATCCCAAGAAAACAACCCTCAATGAGTGTAGTATCGAGTATCTACCAACTTCGGACTGCACCAAATCTGGTCATCTCACTACATCCTAAAAGGCCAAGTTGCTCAAGTAAAGGTTCTAAAAGTCCATTAGTGCTTCATGACATCACTCAGCGGCCCCGTATTCACTTTGATTGACTCAAAGGCTACCGGTACCCACAAATATGTCGCACTAATATAGCTATTGCTTAGACCGTATTGGTATACCACGTACAGTTTCCACAACGTATTGCTATTTACCTATAATGTTTCCCAAATCCGGGTGGAGGATTCAAACCCAAACAATAGAACCAAAGTGTAAAGCAAACAAGTCAAACAAGATAAGCAAATAAAGGTGATCTAAACCCTAAGGTAACCCCACTTTTATATTTGTCCCCAACAGAGTCGCCAGTTCTGTGATACGGTGGGAGAACTGACTTGAAGTTTGCGTTTGTGTTTACAAAATGTCGCGGTTAGCAAGAGTCGCCACCGACTTTTATTTTATCCAAAAGGAAAGGTAAAAAAGCACAGGAAAGACCTTTGAGATGTTTTCTTGAGTTCGGGGGGTAGATTATGAAAAGGGAAGGTGCTAGCACCCTTTTCATCCATGGTTTTCCATGGGCTCTTAGTTACTTGCTTAAATCACTTTCTTTGCTTTTGAAATTGTTTGAAATGGTGCTTTTGGTGTGGTTTTGAAAAGTATTTGTAAAAGAGGCCTTTGTTTAGGCAACCTTTGTAATGATTCTCGTTCGTAAGAATGTATACAAAGGTGTTTGTCTTTTTGAAAATGTTTTCAATGTTTTGAAATGTTTTGAAATGTGTGTGTGTGTGTGTGTGTTTGTTTTGAAAATAGCAAGGATTTGTTTGGAAGGAGCAAGTAACTTAGAAGCTATCTACCTACTCAAAAAGTCTTTCTTATGCATTTTCACTCCTTTGATGTTGTTGATTTACCATTGATTTGGTAACCAACCCTATCTTTGGATGTTTAACGGGACGGGCGCGGGTCATCGTATAACCATGATAGCAATGTTGCTAGGTATCTTGGCATTTTTTCTGAGGGACCAAGATCATTTGTTTTAGGCAACATTGTCTAGCGTCATCGAGGGACTATGATCTTATTTTGCTTTGTTTTGCCAAGATACTTTGCATGCATACCATGGCCATTTTTGTTTAGGCAACCAAGTGGGTGAAACCCTAAGGGGTGCTTGTGTGCAATGTGTGTCATATTACATGCTTGATTGTCTTGGATTAGGTCATTCTATTTGTTTGTTTTTTTTGTCTTGTCATGCAAACCCTAATTTACTACAAATGATATAAATGCGATAAATTGCGTAAACGTAAACTAAGATATTACAACAATTATTATGGGAGGGGGGATACAAGTTTTTGAATGGGGATATTGCACAAAAATAAACCCTAAAATACTATTACAACCCAATTGAATAATGTGCAAAAATAAATAAATATACAATTATTTAAATATGCAATAAAAAATGTATTTATGCAAAAAATGTTTTGTATTTGTTTTATGTATGAGAAAATAAAATTATTTAAGTCCTAAAAATAAGAAAAATAATATTGTTATTTTTGAAAGGGTGAAAATCCCTAGTTTTTTTATTAAAATAAAATATATATCCTATATTTTTATTTTTGTCCATTTTCATACAAGAAATAATAAATAATATTATTAACAAATATTAAAAATTAAAATATGTGTAAAAATAATATTTTATGTGTATAAATGATAAAATAAAAATATATAGTATTTTTTTTAAATGTATTTACAATTTATTTAAGAAAATAAAGTCCATCATCCTAATAAATTATCATTTTTATGCAAAAAATAGTAAAAAAAAAATGCAAAAAATAAAGAAAATATTTTTCAAGATTTTTTAATGTTCATAAAAATAAATAAAAGCAATAAATATAAAAATGAAAAGAAAATATGAAAAATATACAAAATAAAGCCAGGGGGTGCAAATATCAAGTCAGGGGGTGTGAAAATAAAAAACAGAAGGCCCAAGGCGCCAAAGGCCCAGGACAGTCATCCCTGTCCTCCAGCCAAGCTTCCTGCGTGTGCGTTTTTGCCTCAAACTTGTATCTTACTATAGCTTGCATAAAAACAAAAACGTATAACACAAAAAATGTAGCTTGTAATCTCACGATTCCAATGATATAAAATTTGTAAACTAACTCTCAAAGATCAGAGAGAATTTTATCAGCCCTAAATCATGACCTAATTATTTCAGCAACTTCAAGGTTCAAATTCTCTTAGCTCAGTTAACATAAATGAAAAGTATGCATATGTACAACTTCACCATGTTAAGGACTATATTTTTGCTTCACAAATCGTGGCTTGAGGATGCCTAAATAGAGAGATAAAGTTTTGAAAAATACCTCCTTCAGCTGAATTTGGATATGGCAATGTGGGGACTTTGAGTGAGGCCTGAGGATCGTGTGAGCTTCCTTGAAGTTCCTTCAAGCTATTCCAATGCTTATGGTGCTTTGTGGATGGCCAGAACTCTCTGTAGAAGTCAAGTTGCAACCTCCAAACTTGAAAATGGTGATGGATGAAACAGGGGTTACAACAACAATGTAAAGGCTTGGATAGCTTTTATATGATGTGGATGAAGTGTTTCAAAGGTTAAAAGGCAAAACGCACGAGCCAAAATAAAGTTGGCAAGAGTTTTGTAGAACTACAATGTTTTGGCAGAAAAATGTGTTTTTTGAGCTTGAGAGTGTTTTGGATACTATCAATTTGTGTCTTGACCTTGTAATGAATTTGTGTATTTGTATAGAATGATACAAAGTCCACTCTTCCCCTGTTGTACAAGTTCTGAACTTTTGGCCAACTTTCTTGCATTTTAAGAAAAGTGAGAAGTGACTATGCAAACATGCTTGTACTGCTTGCTTGTGAGGTGGAAAAGGCTTGTACAAGTTGCTCAAGACCTGTGGAAATTTCCTGCACCAAAGGGACAGCTCCAAGGCTCAAGAATTGTAAAGTTGCCAAAAGCTTGCTTTATGAAAATGGCAATGTGCCCTTTATGCCATTTATGGAATTACAACTTGTACAATGCTTCAAAAGTGAAAACAAAGCCTTTATCCACTGAGTTAGCATTTAATTATGGAGTGTAGAATGAGTTTAGGACCTGTAATGCAAGGTACGAGCATCCAAGATCAGATTTGCAACTTGACACTTTGTGAAAATGACATGAACAAAAGTGATAAAATGTCAATTTCTCTTCTTCGATTCTCCCTAACCATAAATGATCTTGGAGAGTTCTTGGACATTTTGGAAAGCTTTCAACATGATCTACAATCCATCTTTGAAATACAACTTGAGATACCTCTTGGAATTAGGTGAAAAGTTGCCATGAAGTTAGGTCAAAAACCTGCCTAAATTAGGGCAAAATTTCACTAAGTTATTTAGTTCATGGACCCCTATTCACAAATTTATATCTTGATATCCAAGCATCTTTTGGAAAAACTTTGTGAAGAAAAGTTGTATATTTCATGGAGGACTATAAATTTCATGTTGGAAGTTTTCTCTGAATCAAATTTCATCATGGTGAAAAAGTTGGGAAAAGTTAGGAAAAAATAAGAAAACTTTCATACTTGGAAAAATTCGAAGTTATGAAAATTTTTCAAATTAAAACCCTAATTTGCAAATTTGATTTTCTTGATGAACAAGTTTCATGTTTTGACATATATTGATGAATTATGACCCTTGGCACTTGATTTTGACCAAAAAGTCAAAGTTTGACTTTTTAGTGTACAATTGATTTTTGATTAGTTGACTGGAAAATTCATCTGTCAATCCTATGTACTTGAGATATTTTGAACCATGTAATTAGGTCAAGATGATGCCATTGGATCCTTGAAACCATGCTTGAACTCAATTGGCCATTGGCTAGGTTGAAAATAAAAAATTGCCCTTCCTCAGTCAAAACCCTAATTTTGACCATTTTGCCCTTTTGATGATCTGATAATTTCTTGAGGAGTTGTGATCCAAAATTGATCAAATGGTTCATATGAGTCTAAAATGTTGATGTGGGTCAAAAATTATGAGGTTTGACTGTAAATTGGCCATGGTTGACTTTTTCCCCAATACAGCTGATTTTTAGGTCAATTGTCCAATTGACTGGTCAAAAATGTGATTCAAGGCTTGAAACTTGGTATGAGCAATCTTAAGGGTCCAACATGATGTATGAAAGTCACATGAAGCATTAGTGGTCCAAAAATCCTTGTGCAAACTCAAACCCTAATTTCAGGCTATTAGTGCAAGATGAGGTGTCTTGAGCTGACCAAACCCTAATCTTGTCTTGAGTCCCAGAAGTCTTGTGAGAAAAATCTTGATATATGAGAGGGCAAATTTTGGGGTACAACACATATGGTTGTTGAGATTGAACATGAATTATTGTTGTCAAAAGGAAATATTTGGTAGTTCTGTGGGAACTATTGGCTTGTCCTAAACCTAGACAGGGTTTGAAAGCTTAGAGAACGGGATTTTGATGTGTTATTGGTTTAGAGAATGAACCCGATTTAAAGTAAAAATTAAAAAAAATGATAACAAGAGATTGGTACCACATGCATGAGTTGCATTAGAGTCTTGAATTGAGTCACATGGTATTTTATGTCATAATACGAGGTTATGTGAAATTGTGAATTGTTGGATATACTTGTGAATAGTATGAGAGTTGGGTGAGGTTGTGGTTATAAAATATTGAAGTGTGAGAATAATTTCTTGTATGCATGTATGTCTTACATTATGCATTATTTATGATTTTGACAATTATGTGAATTCTCATCCTTCTGTTAGAATGATGTTTTATACGGCACCACTCAAATATAAAAGATTAGAGTCGCTTTAGCAAGAGTGAAGCTGAAGAAGCTATCTTTATTTTATACTACAATTGGGTTTGATTCGTGCTCTGGTCATGTAACACTAGAGAAATGTTCAATTCATGTTTTGAGAGATACTTTATGTACTCTAATTTATTTTGTTAATTTAAATTGAATTTTATGGTGAAGTGGCTTTATGCCTAAGTTGATTTTATTTAAAGAGTTAATTGAGAATTGAATTATAATTGTTGAATAAAGCGAATCCGCTGCTATATGCTATGTGAAAGTGTATTAAAGCATGCATTTTATTTCAAGTGTTATTGGGCATGACATGTGTAAATATGTTATTTGGAGTATGCGTGACACCTTTGTTTGATATGCATGATAAATTACTCTGATTATATTGAATTATTCCACAAAGTTTAGAAGGGTGTTGCACTAGTCCCGTACTTGTGTTGAGGAAACAACTTGACGTTTGACAGATAACTGGAAGAAAGAAACATCTGGGAATGAGATCCAGGGCAACCTGGATGCATGCATGATGCAAAGGATGAAAATTATATGTAATGTTATGTAATGCGAAGCACTGCAACAGGATCACATGTTCAAAAGTTTGACAGTAAATCAGAACACAAAATAACCAAGTACCATGAGAATCAACATCTGCACCTATAAGAATAATTCCCACCCCATGTCACGGGTAAAATCTGACTTGGGTAAGGTCAAAATGTCCACAGAGTCATAAGTCCACATGGAAACATATCATTGTAACAGAGGTATGTATGATGATAATATCCCCAAATGAACCTCATTTGCGCGTGGTACTTCATGATTGCACTAGTAAGGCCTACACCGCACAGGCGACATGAACATCCACTCTAGTTCTATGTATTCCTATGGGTTTACAACTTTGACCTGTGTATTTGGTCTTTTAACTCAAATAACATCCCACTCCACCTGAAAAGTAGAAAATCCAACAACCAACACAACATATATCCAGAATAATTGAAAGCAATAAAATGCAAAACATACAATAAATAAACAACAAATAAAGCAAATAGATAAACACTTAAAGAAAAAGAGCAAACAAAGCTAGGATTGCCCACTTGGAGAAGAGTCCCCAGTGAAGTCTCCAATCGTCGCATCTAGCGGTAAAAATTTGAGACTAAGCCATTAATTGATTTAACTCACAAAGTGAAAGTTGTCATTGCATTTTATTGTTTCCAAAAAGAATTGGGAAAAGAGCGAATAAAATCCAAAATAAAATAGAGATCAAGGTACAAAGGTCGATTATACAAATGGAAGGTATTACCACCCTAAACATCTATTGTATCCAACAGGATCCACTATGTTTATTCTAATTAAAATGTGTGTATATCTAAAGACTTACTTGCTAAAGAGAATGCATGAATGAATTATTAACAATAAAAAGATTTTTTTTAATTATTGCGCTCGTCTCGGTTTTAAAACCTCGTGTCTACGTATCTCGAAAGAATCAAAACACTGTAGTTCTTCTAACAAAGAACAAAAACTCTGTAAATTAGTTATTTTAAATGAAGAGACAATTCATTATTTTTAGGAGAAAAATCTAAACTAATCCTCTACAAAGTATGAGAATGAGGGACAATGCATCAACATGATGAAGAGTTTGGAAACACCTCTAGTATTCAAGTAGAAAAGTAGATATCTTTACAACCACGAGGATAGAAGAATGACATCTCGAGTATAAATGACTCATATCTAATCTTGAAAAAGGCTTTAAAAGATAAAAGATGCACAGGGGCATAAAAATATTTGAATGAAGTTGAATATTTTTTAATATTTTAAAAGAAAAAAAATTTGTGAATTGTACCACATTAAAGACTATAAATATAGAGATGAGACTTAATAACTTTAATATATAAAATTACTAAAACAACTTTAATTTTGTCTTCAAAAGTTGCTTAAGAGACCTAACCATTTTAATATATAAGATTTGCGTGTGGTCAATTAATTAACCGGGTTTCCATATATAAAGGGTAAAACGGGAATGAATTAGGTCGAGATGGATGAATTGGAACGTGGGAGCAAACTGAGTGAAGAATAGCGTAGGAAAAAAAAAGATGCGGCCAAACGCCGCCGGTAACGGCAACGATGACCGATGGGGAACTGCCGGGCCGGCGATTCGCAAGAAAGGAACGAGTGTTCGTGCATGGCTGGTTGTCGACGTTACCGGAGACGCACAAGTGGTTGAGGCCGGAAAACACGCCATCATGAGACGAACTGGGCTCCCCGCGCGTGACCTTCGAATCCTCGATCCCCTCCTTTCCTATCCGTCCACCGTTCTCGGACGAGAGAGAGCAATCGTCATCAATTTGGAACACATCAAAGCGATTATCACCGCAAACGAAGTTCTTCTTCTCAATTCAAGAGATCCTTCCGTTACTCCTTTCGTTCAGGAGCTTCAAGCGAGGATCCTCCGTCATCACGACGCGACCACTAATCCTCAAGAGGATTCTCACGGCGGCGGAATTAAGATTCTTCCGTTCGAATTTGTTGCGCTTGAGGCGTGTCTTGAAGCGGCTTGTAGCGTTTTGGAGAATGAAGCGAAGACCTTGGAGCAAGAGGCGCATCCTGCTCTTGATAAATTGACGTCGTAGATTAGTACTCTTAATTTGGAGCGTGTGAGGCAAATTAAGAGCCGTTTGGTTGCGATAACGGGGAGGGTTCAAAAGGTGAGAGATGAATTGGAACATTTGCTTGATGATGATGAGGATATGGCTGAAATGTATCTTACTGAAAAGATACTTCAACAGCAGTTGGAACAAACGTCTTCTGAGGAAGATATTGATGCTCATGATGATGATGATGATAATGATATTGATAGAGCACAAGGTGTTGAAATATCTTTGGAAGAGGGAGTAGGAGGAGGGGCAGGTTATGAGGATGAGGATCATCAAAATCAGAATGTGGGAGAACATATGTTTGGTGCTACAAATCAAATTGGTAGGGATAGCCGCGGTGGAACACGGGCGAGCACTACTTACAGTGCCATCACCAATAAGCTTGATGTTGAGGAGCTTGAGATGCTGTTGGAAGCATACTTTGTTCAGATTGATGGAACTCTCAACAAGCTTTCCACGGTATCCTTGCTATGTCCCATTTCCTTGTTCTGTACTTTGTTTTATCTTTGTTTTGTTAACAAAATAACAGATACAAATTCAATAGTTCAATTCAACAACTTAAAACACAAATGCAAATGCACTAGTTACAATTTTATGCTTTTTGATCTAGTTGGGTAGAGTAGCTTAATGAATACTATGTCGTAGTCACACACAATATTTGAGGAGCAAAGCACTGTTTCCATCTCAAATAATGACTCAAATTAGATCACTTTCTAGTTTGTTTTTGAGGGCTTGGATTGATTGTGGTTTATCTAGTTTTGCTTGCAAAACACCAGTATTAGACAGTTATAAAATACTCGCTACAGCTCTGGGAGGCTTAAGGAGTCTCATAGCTGGGTATAATCTCCTCAAATGTACTCGGCCCGGTATCCTGCATTCAGAATGATGCAACATAACACATGTCTTATATCACCCAAAAGAGTATTGGGGCCAGGTACTCCTTACCCCTACCCAAGCCGAACAACCTAAAAAATTCTGCTAGAGTACAGTTGTATAGCTATGGGAACAGAAGGGGGGCATATTAGGAGAAAGAACTGAGGAGGAAACCTAAGTCATTCATCCATATTTAACCCTAAATACTTGACCTTGAGCATGACACATTGTCGGCAGAGGTCCTAAATATTCCACACGGAAATAAGTTAAATATCATGGGATTTAGGATACCTAGTTTATATAAATGCTATTGATTTTCTATCTAATAGGGTTATCATATATGTTTGTTTGAAAAATTATAGTCTACTATAGATATAGAGTTGATCTCTCTGTTGCTGACACCTTGTTATTTGTCGGTTGTCGTGTTGAAGTTGAGGGAGTACGTCGATGACACAGAGGATTACATCAACATTATGCTGGATGACAAACAGAACCATCTCCTCCAAATGGGAGTCATGTTGACCACGGCAACCCTGGTAGTGAGTGCCTTTGTTGTTGTGGCTGGTGTTTTTGGCATGAATATTCATATTGATCTGTTTGATGATAAGCTCTATGGGATGAGAGAGTTTATGTGGACTGTTGGTGGCGGCACTGCTGGAACCATATTCTTGTATGTGGTTGCCATTGCCTGGTGCAAGTATAAACGCTTGCTAGAATAAGGCGCACTCCATTGTGTTCCATACAATAATGTAATTTAATTGGAAAATCAACTTTTTTGTATGTTGTGTAGAATTTTAATAGACTTTTTTTTCCTGTACATTATTGTATGGACAAAGTCTGCAACAACATTGGTTTTAGGCAACACTTGCTGCCAGTCCTGTAATTTTCACAAAGATTTCCTGAGATTCACAGATTTGTCATCATATTTACTCTTAAGGTTGTTTTTTGTGTTCTTCGTACCAATTTCTTTCTGTGTGTATAGGAAAAGTTTCCTGAAACAATATTTAGGCATTGTAGATCTTTATTATGTTCTACTAGCTGGTGCTTTTTTTAATTGCTCCTCTGCGTCATAAATTTTGGGAGCCTGGCATTATGAATATTCTTTATGTCCTTGGGTATTATCCTTGTTTATTTAAGGCTTTATTGGTTTTTATTTTGTGAACAATGGTGCATTAGTTTTGACTGGGCAAACCTTTGCCAAACAATTTTGTTGCATTTTATCTTATGCTTCTGAGGAATAAGTCCATATGTTACGGTAGACACCAGTAAGAGATCCGTGGTGCCGCATAGGAATTCAAATATTTGATATAGTATATTTTGAATGATATAAATAATATATTTAAATGCTGCTCATAATTATTTTAGTAATGATTATGTAAATTAACTATACATGAAAAAAAAAAAATTATGCAAATGTCAAATTTTAGATATAAATGCAAAATTTGAAATGATTTACTTAATTGTAAAATGAACAATATTTATATAGATATAATTATATTAAATAATCGTACAAAATTAAGGGAAAAAAAACCGTGAAAGAGAAAAAAACAATATTTATAAATAAATATTTTATTTCTAAAAAAAAAGTTAATTTAAATAAAATAGATTATTCGGTAGTGACGTTTAAGATAAAAAGTTAAAATATAGAGATGTAATGATTTTAATAATGTAAAGTTTCTCTACATTAGCAAATTCATATAGTCTCTATTTTCAAGTCTTAGTTTCTCTGCATTAGCAATTTCATAGTCAGTTGGAGCAAAACAAAAGTTGTTTTCACAAAATCATAAGTGAACATATTACATCTTATAACAAAAGTGCATATACGACATTTCATTACACAAAACCCATAATCCAGCATATACGACATTTCATTACGCAAAACCCATAGTCGAGAAAGTAAATTTGAATGAAAAAAGATAGTAAATTTGAATGAAAAAAAGAAGCATTCCACTCACCTCACTTCACATTTCATATTACACAAGATTGGACCATAAAGCTTGGATATTGAAATATCGAGAGACTTGAGATTATTGTTTGATTTGTTAGTCACAATTGTTGAATATCTATAGTAAGTTATTCCATTTGCAACCATGAGTGGGTCATTTTCTGTTCGACAGGAAATTGGACCCCGCCGTGAAGCTGAAAAAACTGAAGTTCTTTAATTAGACTTTGAAAAATATAAGTATTATAAGATAGTTACATAAATCATATGCTAACATTACCCGGGGATGGAGTTATATTGGGTTTGGTGAATGAATGTTGCCTGGTAACAATAGGCTTTGGAGCTGTAACAACAACTGCGAGGAAGAAAAACACAGCGATTAGTTTTACTATTACCAGAAAATCTGTTTATCATGAGTGTGAGGCAAATAATGATGACAATTCCTGGAAGGAGCTGGTTATAACCACCATGACCACCACCGAGCCGAGCAAGAACGCCAAGGTAATCCAAGTAATATTGGTTGTTAGATGCTTGATACAACCATGCAGCAGCCCAGAGCAAATCATCCTGTACATACAATTACCAACTTTTAATCATGAATATGCATTTCAAATTTTGAAATGTAAATTTTTTTATATTGATCCACAATTAAATTTAACCCGAAAATCTCACATTGTAGCAACTGATAGATCTATATTACTTCTGCTGCTGCTGATTTAGAAGCATGTCACCAAATGCCCAATAAACTGCTGTTGCTGATGGAAGGTTCAGTGTCAGAAGATAAAGGGTAAGCCAGGAATGATTAATATTGACTACCAGTTTGAGGTAAAGTATTGGAGAGAATTTAGTGAAGAATTAGCATTAAATGTGATTAGCGAGGCTCGTAAACATTGTAGCCAACCTTTTGTTAAATGTAATTTGGCGCATGGAATCTGAAAAGTAGAAGAAGTGAAGGCTTATTTCGTACAAAGTGTAGTGTAAAATAATTTTGAGGGTTTTAGTAATAGTTAGATAGTAGATGATTCAAGAATGCATAAACCGGTTATTTCTGGCATCTAACTGCCACATAGTGTTATGGTGACATTGAATTACTTTCTTTAACCGCGTCTTGTAAATTCTAATTGACTTTGAATTGACCTTAGATTTGCATCACATTCTTCAATAGTAAGTTGAACCTAAAGTCTTCAATCTTCATTGACTTATCCATCCCATTCTTCATGGTTCCTTCTTTTTTTCTTTCTGATACATTTTCTCTTTGGATATCATGATGCAAATGTAGTTTTTATCTTGGAAGATGTGTCACTTGTAACATAAAGCAATTCCATTGGATCAAAATGACTTGTTCTAGGAGCAAAGAATATTTAGGCAGATTTAGGCCTGAAAGCAACTCATTAACAGCATCAACAAAGATCATAACTGAACAACTAGAAGTTTTGTTAGTGTGGCCAAACATTACTTTTAGGTAGGTTTAACACTGCATCCTTCCTTGGATCACATATGAGCATCTAAAGTCAAGTTTCTTTGTTCACACCAGATACTCAAATTGAAACTGTGGTTGTAGTTTGTACTCCAAGAATTTCTGGTGCATTACTTCTCTGGCACTATGTGTGACTTTGGACCACTTTGAAATCAAGGTAACTTAAGAAAGGGACTATGCTTTAAAAATTGAATTTCCTTTAGGGTTCAGGATGCACATGAATATCTTTATGAAATGCTATTAAACAGTAAAAATTCGTTAGGAGATTCCAAAATAAGAGAAGGAAATAAAGTTTGTTTGAATTATCAGTTTTGCTTTTTGTATAGATGGTTGGTTTGGCTGTGATTATAAAGGCATGAAAATGTTGCTTTTAGTATAGATTCTTATCCAGTTTGATGGAATGCAGCTGGAACACTTACTGTCCACAAGTTTATTAGTTTGATTTGTCTTTAGCTTAGCCTCCTCTATTAATTTTATTTTACCAACATTGCCTAACTTCAATTGCATATATAACAAAACCACATCCTTAATTCTCAATGAGCATATTTTCTTTCAGCTTTTTCAACCTTTTCCGGCTAAACAATAGTTTTTTAATCTGAATAGGAACTTAGTGGGAATAATTAAGTAATAATTCAGAGGAAGACACATAATTGTGCCATGACATCAAATTATGTGACAACTACCAAGCAGACAGACTTGAAGGGACCAAACCTATATTAAAAAAGAACATTGCTTATAATTAATATTTTTAAATGAGGATCCTTCCAAATGAGATAAAGTTGGCATACTAAACAAAATGGGGCATGTTCCTCTGGGTCAGGAAGATCTCCTGAGCCTAGATTGCATATATGAAATATTCCAACATCAATATTGACATTTCCTTCTCATCTTTCTACATTCTCCATACCTTGTACCCTTTATCACTTTTTGTTCTTTTAGAAATCACTAGTACTTTCAGAATGGATTGAACTTTGTCAGGTATCTTCCATATCTGCTAAAATGCCTTATCCGTTGTGACGATGCGACCATTTGGGTCTGGATCCTCTCCAATGACGGGAGGGCACAGCGTGGATCCTCACTGTTCCAAACCATATTAGATATTTTTGGGTTATTTCATTTGTTAATTATTGGATCTCCTTAATTAGACCTAAAGAATTTTGAGATGTGCATGCATGTGTAAGATTTGATTACTAATTTTGTGAGATTGAAATAGATCTCTGCCAGCTTCTGCACCACATTCTTGTTGCTTAGAACATACTTAACTTAACAAGATTATTATTTTGTTGCTAGCTAGCTAAGATCTAATTCTAAACTAAACAAAAAGACTGAGGAACATGTTGTCATTGTCAACCCCAAGAATGCAACAGAATTTTACATTTCCAACGCACTGAAAGCATCTACCTCTGCTATGCCATATGCTACCATGAATTTTGAATACAGTATCAAGATCTGCATCTATAGCTTTTAATGTGGAAAAATTGTATGCATTCCATCAAAAACAATGATTGAACATGTTTATGTTTATACAGAACCTATTGCCTAACTTACTATTCTGTCCTATCTTGTGTACACTATTCAATTCATCCACAGCAGAATTAAATTATAGAAGAAAATAAAAAATATAGGTTTCTAAATTTTCCTTTTATATAGTTTTCCATTGCACTGCAACCAAAATACAGAAAAGAGAAAGAAACATAATAGTCCCTTTTGAGATTAAATTCTTTCTTCACTATCAAAAATATCACTTCTCTGCCTTCCATTGATCTTCATCATTCAGTAGCTTTCACAGCGACAAGTTCAACGGAAGAGAAACCATTAGTGTGAAATTGAACTGCATGTTCTTTATATCATTCCCATCTCTTTCGCTCCTAACCATTTTCTGAACACAGAATGCAAATGAATATGATTACAATTGGTATCATAATTTAACTACTCAAACTTTAATTTCTTTCATTGTAAAGAAGAAAAAGCATTGCTTACTTGTTGATATGAGCTTCATTTTGTGATAGAGATGATTGTAAGAAACCAAAGTGGTCTTGAAATGAAGATCTCTCCTGAAATAGCAGAAATGACTTCTAATCAAATAAGTGTAACCTTTAAAGGAAAGAAAGAAACAAAGAATAAAGACACATACATACCTCAAAATAAGTAGCAGAAAAACCTTGTGAGTAATCTAGCACACTCTCTATGGTTGAAGTTGTTTGTTGGTTATTCATAGTAACAACATTGTTATTGTCAAAGAGAGGAGAGCTAGCAGTGTCATCAAGGTGCTGCTGAATATTATTTTCTTTAACTTTCTGTCTCTTTTTACTTCTTTTGGTGAGTTTTGCAGGCTTGGATGGAGAATATTCTTGGTGTGGAGGCCCAGATGAAGCATCAGAAACCATGGACGAGTCCTCTTCTTCATCATATTGAACCTTTTTTGTGTTTAGTTTGGTCAAGAGATGGTGTGTATGATTGTGAGGAGGTATGGAAAGAGTGGTCAAGGTATAGAGTCCAACCAGACTCACAACCACTACTGCATTCTGAACCCAATGCATCCATATGAATATGATATGATCCTCTTTTCACTATGTTGGAGTAGATAGGATTCTCTAATTTATGATGAAACGAAAGAGTTACAGTAAAAAAGAGTTAAACTATAGTATATAGTAATTAACTAACATGTATATATCAAACTCTCACATGACCATATCTTATTATCTATTATTTATATACTATAAAAAGTGTACTATATGTGGCAATGTGTCTCTCTAGTTTAGTTTTGGTTTGGGGTCATGAGATCAAGTTGGATAAAAATGAAAAAAAAGTGGACGAGGTGGAGATAGCTTATATTTCGAAAAGTTATAAAAAAATTGCAAATGAATTACGAAAATATAGTCATTCAAACTCTCAATAATCTATTCTTTTAAGTGTTTCTCGATTTTTCTTAGATATCTTTAAGGATTTTGCAAATTTCAAAAATGCACTCTTAAAATTTTATTTTTAACTCTCTAAAATTACTACTAGGATTCCCTAAACCTTTCTCTTTGTCTTCAGTTTTAAAGTTTTGAAGGTTATTTAGACAAGAATGATAGAGATACATATTGATAATTGTTGAAACCCAACGAATCCTTAAGAAACCTAAATAATAACCAATTAACGAACAAATTTGCGAATCAAAACAATAATGAATCTCAATACACGTGAACTGAGAAAATTGAATACGAGTTTGGCCAAACCGAACCATCCCCCAAACCCAAACCCATTATCGTGTCGTCGCCACTAGCTCCGCTTCTAGACTGATTTATGGTTTTTGCGATCTCAAAATATATTTTCTTTCTTTTCATTACTTAATATTTTAAGGTAAGTTTCAACGATCTTTACATTGACTTGAAATTATGGTGATGTCAATGTACCCATCAACCATCTTAATTCTCAATGTCAATTCAACATCTATTGAACAACTTTTGTCAAGTTAAAGATTTGCTTCAACCTTGATTTTTTTCACTTGCATCTCACTTGCTTTCAATCACATTTTTCTACTTTAGCAGTCTAATAAGTCCACAAATATAGTTTTTCAACCATATTTGATTCCACATACTTTTGAATGCCTCTTTATGTCTTTGAGTTTTACAATCTGTTCTGGACTGGGTCTGCCCTTGGTCCAACTCCACGTGAGGTCCAATCCACGTCGGGCAGAAACTTCCACTCCCCGTAAGGAAGCGACCTCACTGCACGAGGGGAAAACCCAGTTACCCTTAGGGAGTTCGCACACCGGTCAGGATGATCCCGAGGACACCTTCCGATCCTCCTCGACCAAGCCTTATCTCCTCACACGACCTCGCGTCTGGCGGGGAACTTTCTACGACGAGCAGAAGCACCTCACGAGCATCCTCCTCATACGGCTGACTATTAATGTCTTCGAATATCAGAGTCTTCCTGGTCCCGAAAAGACCGCATCTATATCCTCCTGATCTTGCGGAGGAAGTCATCCAGGTGGAGGACCACGTGCGGGTCCCCTCTACTCACGTAGAACCTGACAGTCTCCACTTTGGGCCTGCTTGACCAGCCCAATAAGGAGACCTTGGCCCAGCGCTGGGGGCTATAAATACCCTCTCTTTCGAGAGGGTCATGTATTGAACATTTCTTACTCTCATACTTGTTTGCTCATTCCGAAACTTACTTTGGCATCGGAGTGTCCTGCAGGCATCCCCCACTTCACTCTCAAGTTCTACTCGGAGCAAGCTATGACGGTCCATTCTGGTCAGATACGACCAGTGGCACCGTATGTGGGAAACTTGCTTCCCCGTCTTCCATTCACACGAGACAAAAGCTAAATTCAACTATCTTTTGACTGTCATGGCTGATCACACGGAAGAAAACAACAACGTCGCTAACGTCAACAACAACGTTTCCGACCACAACACTGAAGTCAACAACGCTGGTCCCGCTGGCCTCAATGTCGGCAACAACAACGACCACGCCGACGATATGTGCGGCCCCTCAGAGTACAGAGACGGGCTGACTTCCTCTTCATCGTCACTGTCCCGACGGCTCGAAGACGATCGTCGTCCTCTCCAGCAATACTAGCCACCCGCGTTCCAAGAGGTCCCTATTTTCACGGGTACTGATGCCACGACAAGGGCATTATTCGCAACAATAAATCAAACAAAATTCTTGATCTTCTCCCAAGGGGAGAGATTAAGGTCGCTCGAAGATTCTCAGAGAGCCCCTAGAAGACATATGAGGCCTCATTCTCCTCCTCCTCGCCAGATAGAGGAACAAACCCAATCTCCCCCACAGAGACACAGTCGGGACGCCTCTCAAAGCCCCTCTCCCCGACCAATTGGGAGACGCCCCGAGTTGGAGAGGGACCAGCCCGTAGATATGGGGAGATGCGATCACATTCCCTCGTGTCAAGAGAAAAGACCCCCTAAAAACAGGAACAGGGGAAATGACGAACGACCACACTTCCCGAGGAATCCTCCGCACGACCAGGGTCACCATCACAACCACCACTACAACATATCTCCTTCTCGCTCTACAGACAAAAGTGACAAAGATGACCCCCACGGTCCCTTGTCACAAGCTATTATGGAAGCACCCCTCCCCCCGGGTATGGAGAAACCTCCCCATCTGAAAGAGTACGACGGTATTGCCGACCCAGTCGACCATATCGATGAATTTGAGGCAATGCTGCATTATCATAACATCGGGGGACCAATCAAGTGCCGATTGTTCCCCACGAATTTTAGAAAGGTTGCGATGGACTGGTATAAGAGCCTCGCCCCAGATTCAATTACTTCCTGGAGGAATTTAAAAAACTAGTTCATCAGTTCATTCACTGCTTCACGCTGACATCCAAAGAATTAAGCAGCCCTCGAGGCAATTATCCAGAGACACGACGAGACCCTCCGAGAGTTTATTGATCGGTTCAACCGCGAGGCCATTCAGGTCCCCTGCACCGATCATATGAAGAGATACCTGCTCGAGAGGGGACTCCTCCTGGGAATGGAATTCAGAAAAGTCGTTGGCATCGAACCACCGCAAACATTCGATGCTCTCCTCGAGAAGGTTAGAGCCTACATGGACTATGAGGAGAGGGAAGCGGCCAACAGAGCCCGAGACCCAAGGAATCATGGATCAACCAACAATCCGTGACAACAAGATTCCGGCCCCCTCGACGAACTAGCGGGAAGAGGAGGGATAACATACCACGAGATCCTCGCGAGCAAAGAGGACCCTCAGGGCGGTTTACCGAGTACACTCTGCTGACAGCTTCCTGCGAGCGCATCTTGGCGGAGTGCACTAATATTGATTTCAAGGACGGCGGCATCAAGCGTCCTCGCTCTGCTCCTGCTAAGCCTAAGGCTGATCAGAGCAAATACTGTCAATACAATCGAAGTCATGGACACCTGATTAAAGACTGTGTCCATCTCGAAGAAGCTATTGAGACCCTCATCAAAAGGGGTAGACTCGGGAAATATCGGTGCAGCGACGACCCTCGTCGAGATGCCCGCGACACAAAGGAGATGGAGGAGGATGCCCGACCATCATACGAAACGGTCCCCATCCAGACATCATTCTCTGTTACAAGACCGGTGGACTTCTACGTCCCCGATGATATCGAAGAGCCTCTGTCCACACACAGTAGGTGGGAAAGGTTCCCCTCCGCCATGGTCATAAATGGTGGGGGATTCAATGACATAACTATAAACTCCACGAAGAGGAAACTGGACGAGCTGGTCGACGCCCCCCTGCAAACAATGACATTCGAGAGGGTCAAGGACAGATCGGAGCCGATCACGTTTTATCTCGAAGAATTGTCCGGAGGGGACCCTAACTCAAGCATCCCTCTTCTGGTTAGGGCGGGGGTGGCTAACTTTGACATTCATCGCGTTTTGGTTGACGAAGGGAGTTCCGTCGATGTGATGTATAGCCAACTCTTCCGAATCCTGCAGCTCGACGACACCCACCTCTCACAATACGTGGGGTCCGACCTGCAGCGCTTCAACGGCTCGACCACCAAACCTTGGGGGTACGTGGAGCTCTTGGTCACCTTCGGCGAGGACACAACCACCAGGAAAGTTAAGATTCACTTTCTGGTCATTGACTTCCTGTCTCTCTACAACTGTATCCTAGAGAGGCCAACACTAGCAGAATTGACCGTTGTTCCCTCCACCGTCCATCTGAAAATGAAATTCTACAAAAAGAGAGGACGCGTCGCCACCTTCCAAGGAGACCTAGAAGCTTCCCAAAGATGCTTCAATGTAGTGTCAACGGGACATAGTACGGTCGACACTGGAGCACGACCCACTAAGAGAGCCACAACAGCACGACTAGAACCATAGCCTGTCAAGACGGAAGAACAGAGAGCTCCTCCAAAGGTCGACATCCAGTACGAAAGCAAGAAGGCCCTCAAGGCCCAAGCTCTGGCCGACTTCGTCGCAGAGTTGACTGCTCACAACCCCCCCGCAGGGAAGGAGCACAGGTGGACCATCTTTGTGGATGGAGCTTCTAGCTCGACGAGAAGTGGAGCAGGAATTCTCCTTGAAAAAGAAGAAGGCATCGTAATCGAACACTCTCTCACTCTCTCCTTTCCGACCTTGAACAATCAAACAGAATACGAGGCTTTGCTCGCAGGGTTAAGGCTATCCGAAGATCTTGGCGCACATGAGATACACATTTTTACTGATTCCCAACTTGTCGCATCTCAAGTTCAAGGGGAATACCAGGCTAAGAACAACAACCTCATTGAGTATTTGAACTTGGTCAAAGAACATATGAAAAAGTTTGACCGAGCATAAATCACACACGTACCACGCGAATAGAACACACGGGCCGACATACTTTCAAAGCTCGTGAGTACGAAGAAAAAGGGCAGAAACAAATCAATCATACAAGAGTCCTTCTCTCGTCAAAGCATTGAAAGGTCCACGATGCTACTCGAAGTGAATGCCATCGGGGACAACTTATGCTGGATGACCCCAATGTTCAACTTTCTGACAAAAGGAGAACTTCCTCTAGACCAAAGGGAGGCATCCACGACCAAACGACGAGCATGCTCATATGTGGTGCTCGAGCACAAGCTGTATCGCCGTGGCTTCTCCATCCCGCTCTTGACATGTGTCGAAAAATCCTTAATCCTCGAGATACTACGAGAAATCCACGAAGGAATCAACGCCCAACACATGGGTGGAAGGTCCCTAGCGCGAAAAGCGCTGCGAGAAGGGTACTACTGGACGACCATGGAACAAGATGCCAAAGAACATGTCAAGAGGTGCGACAAGTGCCAGAAACACGCTGACATGCACCGCGCACCCCTGCACGAGCTAAATACGCTATCCTCCCCATGGCCATTTTCCTGGTGGGGAATGGATATCCTCGGACCGTTCATGCAGGGGACATACCAAAAAAATTCCTCATCATAGCCGTAGACTATTTCACCAAATGGATAGAGGCCAAAGCCCTAGCGATAGTCACTTCACACAACATCCTCTGTTTCTATAAACAAAACGTACTCGCTCGGTTTGGGATATCACAAGCTCTCGTCACGGACGATGACATCCAGTTCATCGATCAGGGTTTCCAAAGCTTCATCGCCAAACTCGGCACCAAGCAACATTTTACCTCGGTCGAACACCCCTAGACCAACGAGAAAGCCGAAGCCGCAAATAGGGTCATCTTGCGAGGACTCAAATGTAGGATGGGCGAAGCCAAGAGGGGTTGGGTCGAAGAACTACACAACGTCCTGTGGGCTTATCGAATAATGACCCATTTGACGACTGGCGAGACACCATTCCGACTAACCTACGACACCGAGGCCGTCATCTCTGTAGAAATCATGGAGCCATCCAGGCGAACGGAAATTCCCCTCGACAAGGAGATGAATGACGAGGCACTCAGAGATGAGCTCGACCTAGTCGAAGAAATTCGATCAGTAGCAGCTCTTCGCAAAGCCACGCTAAAATAACAGCTAACCCTACGCCATGACAATAAAGTCATAAAGCTCGAATTTCAAGTCGACAGCCTAGTCCTGCGGAGAAACCTGGAGGATTCTCGCGAAGGGAAACTGGCCGCAAACTGGGAGGGGCCTTACCGCGTCCAGGGAGCTATAGGCACCATAGCATATTACCTCAAACAATTAAGCGGAGAACCACTACCTAGACCCTGGAATGCTACGAAGCTAAAACAATATTATAGCTAAGTCCTTCACCTACTAAGGGCGTTAGCTGTCGACTAACCCTTTTCAACCAATGAAGGGATGAGCTCGACCATGTAGGCGCATCTAGGTATAGACGAGGCCTCCAAACATCAATAAAAAGTAAGAGGTTATTCATTTGACGAGCAATGTCTTAGGCCGACAGGGACACCTCAATCAAGCTCTACTGTCGAAATACCCAACATGGCAGAACACCCAGCTCGCGATGGGCAGTTCACGCCACGAGTATAGGATCCCGAACGCGATCTTACGCTCGTTCCGTGGATCCCTACTCCGTGTCCTTGACACATCTCAACATGTACCAAAAAAATATGAGGGTCGAGCACACATCTCGGCATGGAAAACACAAACTTGCATGGAAAACTTATATCGACCGCAACAAAGGTCGAACATATACCTCCACACGAAATATACAAATATTCATGGAATAAATAAGTCAAAAACAACGACAAACAAAAACAATAATAAGCGAGCATCAGCAAAAACATGAAGGCAGTGAACCAAAGTAAAATAGTTATAAAGGTCGACCGCTAGAGTCGGCGATGTCTGAATATTACAAAAACTTACGGGCACGCATGCCCAAATACAAATTTTATCAAAAGAAAAACTCTAATCACTCCTCGGAGTACCCACTTCGACCTCGGGAGAATCAGGAGGAGGAACAACCCGACCATCGACCACCTGTGACAGAACCCCAGTTCCTTCAATGTTGAGCCCCGGGTTCAACACAGACAGCTGATTCATGACAGCTTCGAAACTGTCGGCCAAGGCATCGACGCAGTCCGACTCCAGGATCTAAATCCGGGAAACAAAATCTACGCGACTGTGTAAGTCAGTTACACTCTCAGGTTCTTCCTCTGTGGGCTCCATAGCAGCCTTCAGATCGACAACTTCCCTCTCCAGCCGCTCCCTTCGCTCTCCCACAATCCTCTGTTGAGTAGGAGGCAATCTTTTTTCT
This sequence comes from Vicia faba, assembly GCA_948472305.1. Classification (NCBI taxonomy): domain Eukaryota; kingdom Viridiplantae; phylum Streptophyta; class Magnoliopsida; order Fabales; family Fabaceae; genus Vicia; species Vicia faba. The sequence continues at coordinate 573,922,718 of OX451737.1, read as the reverse complement.
CGAGGGCTTTGTCATCTCTCTCTTTCTCCCCTGCCAGAGCATCATCATGTTCCCAAAACATCTCTTTGCTTCGTTCAAGGGCGGTCTATAATTTTTGTGCCTTCGCTTGAAGAGTCACGTTCTCTGATTCCAGTTCCTTGACACGGCCAGAGGAGCTAGCCCCTTCACCCGCGAGGACCACGACCATCTCTGCCATTTTCATAACCCTGACCATACTAGAAGCCAGATGCTTCCTTCGACCTTTGTTGTTGAGGAGCCTTATGGTGTTAGACTCATTATCGGATACAGTTAGAGGGAAGCCTTCGAAGAAGTCCTTCTCCATAAAACAAGGTGGGAGGCTAAAGACTCGGGCAGTCGCCCCTCCTGTCACGTCAGCAATCCCATCTGCGGGACGACTCCTTTTCCTGCCCAACACAGAAGCCTGCTAGTCGGTACCGCGGGTCGCTGACGACCCACTGGATCCTTCCTTAGCCAGATCAGAAACTGAACCCATGCACGTAAGTTGATGCGGCTTCACCAACCTCTTGTGGCTTTTTTTCTCTTGGGTCAGCTTCAACAGCCTCTCGCGATGTTCTGCCATGTTGCCTGCAAAAACAAAAACGGTATCCTCGGGCCAGCCTCAGGAAAACAAAACAAAAGAAAGCAAGAAGTAATATAGTAAAGTCAAGCAAGCAAAAACCTAAGAGATCCACGACCTGTCAGTAAGATCGACACTCTACGAGCACCTTGGTGTTGATCGGGCGCGCTTCAAACATCAGCTCACCGTCTTCGTCAAGGATGTTGTGTCCTTCCCTCGTGAACCACCTGGCAGGGAAGAAACCGTCGACAAAATGATTGAGGACGTTATAAGCCTCTTCGTCTTTGATGCTCATACCGCCGTCTAAAGTATGGTAATTCCCGGAACCATGATCGTAGTGGCCCGAACACTAGTGGATGGGAAACTTCGAGATTTGTCTGATCTCTGGATTACCCTCAGTGTTGTAGCACGGTTCTCCATCCTCGTCTACAATGGAAGCCGAGTCAAACATGGCGTCCACAGTTGTTTAAGTAGAGGGATGCAAGACATACCACTTGTCTTTAAAATCACGGACAGAGTCCATGTACATCCTAAACAACCTCTTAGACTGTTTGAGGGAGACCCAACTGTGTTTCCCTCCCTGGGACTGCCGTTGTAGGTGAAAAACCTTGAAGAACATGGAAATGGTCGCCCCGATCCTCAGGAACCGACAAGTAAGTTCAATGCCCGGATAAAGGCAATAACATTGGGATAAGTTGAAAGGGTGCTAAGTTCAAGTGATTGAGCACCCCCATTTGGAAATCGTTGGACGAAAGTTGAAGTCCCAGGTCTTTGAATACGGCCTCGTACATTGGGAAGGCCTCGTGGTTGAACTCCGAGCATATGCGAGCAGTAGGAATCGGTCGCAGGATTTTAAAGTTCCTCTAGAAGCCTTCCTGGTCTCCGCCATACTCAACGACATTATAGGCTTGCCTCTTAGTGTGACTATATATCGAGGCTATTCCTCGAGGCTCTATGTCGACCCAAGCCAAAGCAGGATCGTCGATTGTGTCTACCAAGTTAAGGCCCTCCTCGGATACACTGGTCTCTTCGGTCTCAATATGCTCTAACGATTCAGGAGTGTCGGTCATTTACCTGCAAAGTAGAGGAAACCGGTGAATTCGACATCAAATCCAAATCCACCCTTCCATGATGCAGATGAAAAGGCTAAGTAACGCCCAACCCAAGTCGACAGTCGTTCGCGAAGAAAGTAAAAATACATGGCTCTCGACCAGTCCATGAAAATCATACCAGTCTTATAAGACCAAACAACAATCGTAATGATGAACACTTATTCATGCGAACACCTTTTCAAGAATATATCGGGCACAAGATGAATACGGCGAGCGAGATATGAATTTGCCGGCCAAACTCATGAACCCCTCGGGGATCGCATAAATATCTCACGCAAGAATCATGAATTTCATGGGGATATATGAAGATTACATGGCAAATTCATCTAAATGTCAGTGACAAGGTAAATATCGCGGGCTCAGTCACGAATAATATGCCTAAATCCATGAATCCCCCGGGAAAAACCCCCCAGCGGCTAAACCTTATTACTAAAACGACATCAAAGTAAATCTAAACAAAGAAGGTCACGGAAAAATACTTACTTGGAAGAGAATATATGAAGAACGACACTGGTAGATGAGGAACATGCGGAGGATTGTGCAACATTGTCAACGGTTACAGAGAACGACACGCGTTGGAAGTAGAGAGAATGAAGAGCGCATAAATATAAATGTGAATAATGGGCCTTGAGGCGCTTTATAGAGCTGACGTGGAATGTGAAACATCGCATCGGGCATCCCAGCAACCGCCTTTCTCCTCGACACATACACACTCAGCTAATGATAGCCCTTACTCCCTAGGCCATCATTACAACCCTAAAGGTCACGTCACGTTCCCATACCCTGCCGCTTTTCTTCTCTCTGTTCGAGAACGACGCCATTCGAGTTCATTCTGAAAGCTACTCGAGTAAACCCATATACCGACGACTCTCTCCGTCCACGCACTGAGAGATTCTCGTAGAGTAACACACTTAATAAAAAGAAGAGGCTAGATTTAAGTCATAACTCCTTCATCAGAAGCAACGACTTGGGGGGCTCCTATTCTGGATTGAGCATGCCCTTGGCCCAACTCCACGTGAGGCCCAATCCACGTCGGGCATAAACTTCCACTCCTCGTGAGGAAGCGACCTCACTGCACGAGGGGAAAACCCAGTTAGCCTTAGGGAGCTCGCACACCGGTCAGGATGATTCTGAGGACACCTTCCGACCCTCCTCGACCAAGCCTTATCTCCTCACACGATCTCGCGTCTGGCGGGGAGCATTCCACGACGAGCAGAAGCACTTCACGAGCATCCTCCTCGTAGGGCTGACTATCAACGTCTCTGAATATCACAGAGTCTTCGTGATCCTGGAAAGACCGCATCCATATCCTCCTGATCTTGCGGAGGAAGTCATCCAGGTAGAGGACCACGTGCGAATCCCCACTACTCACGTAGAACCTGCCAGTCTCCACATTGTGCTTGTTTGACTAGTCCAATGAGGAGACTTTAATCCAGCACTGAAGACTATAAATACCTTTTCTTTTGAGAGAGTCAGGTATTGAACATTTCTTACTCTCATATAAAGCAGCAAATAAACGGACAATAAATTACACTGCTATTCTTTTTGAAATTCTCTTAAATTATTTTAAAGACACAACATTACTATGGGTAAATCTTTACACGTAAAAATTAAAATTAAAATTACTAAATTTGATATAGATCAAGAATTTTTTAGTTACACGAATACATGAAATAATCAATAATTTTTTAACTACGTGAATAGATGTAATAACCAACTACTAAAAAAAAAAAAAGAATCCGTTAAGCATAATCGGTGCATGTAAGAGAGGGAGTGAGTTTCTTTGCAATTGAGTGAACATACATTTAAACTATTAATAATTATTCGATTAAGATCAAGACAATTTAAATTTTAATATTTCAAATTAAAAAAAAAAAAAAAAAATATTTTTGTAGAAAATAAAATTTTATCGAAAAATCATTAATATTTGAATTGCGTGAAAGCATGATTCTCTTGACTAGTGAATTAAATTTGATAAGAGGGAGTCATAAATACACATGACAATTCACAATCCAACATAAGTTGTAAGCCCTTTAACATCACATGTTAGATCTAACAAAACGTCGATTTCTCATTCTATTACACTCTAGTATGGACACCACACATAAATAACTCTGATTTAGCCTCAAATATAGAAAGAAAAAATGGACATAGACAACACACATTAGTGACCTCTTTTCCTTTTCTGTGCCCATCATGTGTGAATATTAAAGAATCACTAAATGCACTTTAATTTTATAGTTAGTTTGTACACTAGTAACGTTTATTTAGATCAAAATGCACCTCTTGTTTTTTACTGTCACACACTTGAAATAAAAAAGTGAGAGATTCTATAACTATGCATGCAAATAGATTGTAAAAAATGGGATTTGGCAGAACAATTACAATGGAGAGTGTAAAAATTGAATTTGGGGTATAGTGCAGTTTGACTGGGATTTTATGAATCCACATGCGATCACAAGAATTTACTCTTGAGCTCACAGAAGCATGTGAGCACGTGTGGATTACACATATTCAAAACACATGTATGCACGTGCACATGCACATGTGTATTCTTTTTAATTTATTGTATTTATGGATACATAATTGGATAATTTTTGTTGGACAAATTATTTTGTGAAGTTACTAATACTATGTTGATGGGTGATATTTTGTTTCTTTAGGTTCTGCATTCGGGTTTTCAGATTTTGATTGGTGAGGATGGTGCTGGTGTTGGCCCTAGGGGATTTACATGTGCCCCACAGAGCACCCGATCTCCCTGCAAAGTTCAAGTCCATGCTTGTTCCGGGCAAGATTCAACATATTATTTGCCCTGGAAATTTATGTATTAAAGTATGTATGTGTCGGTTTGTGTCTTATGGAAACAAGTAATGCATGTGTTAGTTGACTGTTTCTGTGTTAATTATTTTGTTTAGTTGGGTTCTCTTTCCATTATGCCTACTGCAATCAAACTTTATGAGGGTTTCAGATATTTTCGTAAATGGTCAAAGTGAGGATTCATTATAATATTATTAAGAATTGCATTTCTTTTTCAAATTGTATCATGTGGAATTAGGTGAATTATTCTTTTGGTATTTGAACTGGGTGACGATTTCAAATTTAATGCTTGAATTTCTAACCTAAATTGTATGTGTATTATGCTCAGGAAGTTCATGACTACTTGAAGACTCTTTGTCCAGATTTGCATATAACTCGCGGTGAGTATGATGAAGAGACCAAATATCCAGAGACTAAAACACTAACCATTGGTCAATTTAAGCTTGGACTTTGCCATGGTCATCAGGTTTGAGTTTCCTTTGACTTTTTGACTATTTCCCCACTTCATCTATAATAGATATTTGTGGGCATGAACAATGTTGAAAGTCTAACATTGGATATTTATGAATGGAACAAATTTCTTTCTTACAAACCAATTTTGAGGGGTTGAGTTAGATCAAACTCAAATTCTAAGAGACTAGTAATTTAGGATTTTACTGCCTAGTAGAGGGTAATATACTTTTCTTTTTCTTGATCAAAGTTATAGACATAGGACAACAGTAAAAACAAACTGCAGGGTGGATATCAAGGCATTCCTATAGTTTACCTTGCAATACCTTGAACTGATGAACCTAAGTTGGATGATTTATCTCATTGTGGCCCTTTATGTTGCCCATGTATGTGTATGCGTTCAATTAGGGCCTCCTTACCTTGAACTGATGATAGTGTTCTTATTACTTTTGAAGGTTATTCCATGGGGAGACCTAGATTCACTAGCAATGCTGCAAAGGCAACTTGATGTAGACATCCTTGTGACAGGTCACACCCATCAGTTTACAGCATACAAACATGAAGGTGGCGTAGTTATAAATCCAGGTTCTGCAACTGGTGCCTATAGCAGTATCACATATGATGTGAACCCAAGTTTTGTCCTCATGGACATTGATGGTCTGCGTGTTGTGGTCTACGTGTATGAACTGATTGATGGAGAGGTTAAGGTTGACAAGATAGATTTCAAGAAAACATCCTCAAATCAATCTGCTCACTGAACTTGGTCTTTAGTCTAGAAGTCTTGTTGCTTTTTTGTATTTTTCCTTCAAAATTTGTAAGGAGGTTCTGGTTTTAAATTGTATTGATAAGATAAATAGTCCATCATTTTCGTCAAAATGTTCATCATTAGACTCGAAAGAGTTTTCAAATGTTTCTTCAGTTTTGGATTGTGACACTAATTGGTGAACTGGTATGTTAATATAACTAGCTCCTCTGTTGTTGGCTGTGCTGTGACTCTAATTTCATTTGCAATATTATATTACTACCCAAAACTTTATTGTATCAGCAAGAGAGCTCATTGATACATAAACACAGCCAAATTAAATTTATAATGTTTCAAATTCTAGTTTAGAATTTATTTGATATTAATAATGAATTTATCTCTAACTAAACTTAAATAATAATTTGAAGAAAATTCATAATAAAAATATGATATATCCAGTGTAGAAGAAGGTCACATGATATATAGTGAAGAGAAGAACGCTGGAAGAAGCTATTAATTATTAATAATAAAAGTGAAGCCTCAAATTTATATTTAACTTGTACATTTTCAATTAAATGTACAACAAATTGGAATTTTATAATTTTAAAAGACTTAGGATTTAAATATATTAAGATTCTTGTTGTAGTTGACATTGATATAAGCCATGGCAATAAAAGTACACAAGTTTGAAAAAAAATATTCCCAACAAATAATACTATCTATTAAGATGTGGTTGCCTAATTCAATCCCCCACTTATAAACACATGTTCAGGTCATATATTGTTCCATGTGGAACTCTTAACATTATCAATTCCATGTGGAAAACTCAAACAGTTTCGTTTCCGGAGACATTGACTCATTCTGAAGCTGAAAATCATCTTTTTGCTGAAATTGGTGAGTACTCTTGCTTTGACTCCAATTGTTGATTCAATCTAAATCAGCATATCCTTCTATTTCTGTAGTTGAATCTTAAATTCTTTCGATAGAAGATTATTCACAAAACTCAAAATGGAAGTATCATGTTTTCTTGAGTTTTAGGGGAGAAGACACACGCTTAGGCTTCACCGATCACCTATATGCAGCTTTGGTGCGCAAGAGTATAATAACTTTCAGAGATGATGAAGAACTTGCAAGAGGTGAAGTAATCTCACAGAAGCTACTCCATGCCATTGAAGAATCTCTCTCAGCAGTTGTCATTATCTCCAAAAATTATGCTAATTCAGCTTGGTGTTTGGATGAGTTAGTCAAGATTCTCGAATCTAAACGTTTGTCAGGACAACAAGTGTTCCCTATTTTCTATGGTGTGGATCCCTCTGATGTAATGAATCAAAAGGGAAGTTTTTGTGAGGCTTTTAGGAAACATGAAGAAAATTTTGCTGAAAGCAAAGAGAAGGTGCAAAAGTGGAGAGATGCATTGAGAGAGGTCGCCAACTTGTCAGGCTGGGATTCTAAGGATCAGTAAGGGCATGCCTTTCATTTGTTGCACACTAATGATTTTAATTTATGCCTTGATTATATGTTACAGTTTTTGTTCAATGCAGACTTGAAACAAAGCTCATTGAAGAAGTTGTTGCACAAGTATGGAAAAAACTGGAACTTAGATTTTCATCCTATAACGATGGACTGGTCGTGATTGATACAAGATTGGAAGAATTATATTCAACTCTGAAGATAGGTTTCGAGGACGTTTGTTTCATAGGGATATGGGGTATGGGTGGGATAGGTAAAACAACTCTTGCTACAGCTCTCTTAAAAAAAATCAAAAGTCAGTTTGATGTAAGTTGCTTCATCGCTAATGTCAGGGAGGTCTCTGGCGAAAGAAATGAAGGTATGCTACAGTTACAGAATAAAGTTCTCTCATCTGAACATAAAAGGAATGGTAATTGAAACCTTAAGCGAAAGAAAGGACAGCTTAAGAAACCTTTTATCTAACAAAAAGGTTCTTCTTGTCCTTGATGATGTAAGTTCTAAAAGCCAACTTGAGAATTTGGCTGGAAGCCATGCATGGTTTGGTCGAGGGAGTAGAATTATAATTACGACTAGGGATAAGCACCTCTTGATATCGCATGCTGTATTGTTTGAAATGTATGAGAGTAACATCTTAAATAAAAGTGAATCCCTTCAACTTTTTTGTGAAAAAGCTTTTAAAAAGGACAAACCGGAAGAAGATTATTTTGAGTTATCTAAGACTAAAAGTGTGGTCGATTATGCTGGAGGCCTTCCTTTGGCTCTTGAAGTGTTGGGTTCTTTTCTTTGCGGAAGAAGGATATCTGATTGGGAAGATGCTTTGATCAAAATTAAACAAGTTCCACATGATGATATCCTAAACAAACTTCAAATAAGTTATGACATGTTAGAAGATGAACACAAAACTATATTTCTAGATATTGCATGCTTTTTTAAGGGATGGTATAAACATAAAGTGATACAGATATTGGAAAATTGCGGCTTTCATCCAACACTTGGAATAAATGTTCTTATAGAAAAATCACTAGTAACTTTTGATGGAAGAGTTATTGGGATGCATGATATGCTAGAAGAAATGGGTAAAACCCTAGTTTTTCTAGAATCTCCTAATGATCCTGGCAAACGGAGTAGATTGTGGTCTCTAGAGGATATTGATGAAGTACTAAGAAATAATAAGGTTATTCCCAATTTCAATGTTACATTACTTTTGTTGCATTGCATTCATTGTATCTTGTGTTACCTGTTTGACAATATTGTTTAACAGGGAACTGAACTTGTTCAAGGTATTGTTTTGAAGTCATCACCATCTATGTCATTTGAAGCATGTTGGAACCCCGAGGCCTTCTCAAAGATATGTAATCTTAGGTTACTCATTATATGATCTGCATCTTTCCCTTGGTCTGAAATATCTTTCTAGCTCACTAAAAGTGCATATATGGCGGGCATATCCAATGAATACTCTACCACTTGGAGTTCAACTGGATAAGCTTGTTCACTTACAAATGGTTAATAGTAAAGTCAAACAACTGTGGAATGGAACTCAGGTAAGGAGCTTCAAATAGGAGTTTTCATTTATAACTAGGATTTTCAAACAATACTTATCCATTTTCCTTTGTTTTGTTAAGTATTTTGGAAAGCTGAAAGTAATTGATTTGAGTTAATTCCAAAAATCTACGTCAAACTCCATATGTCTCTGGAGTTCCATACCTTGAAGAGCGGCATCTTAATGATTGTACAGACCTTGTTGAAATCACCAATCTATTAAAGAGCACAAAAAGCTCGAGATATTGAGCCTGATAGGATGTGCAAATCTGAAAACCTTTTCAAGTACACTGGAATGGATTCCTTGAAAATGCTCATTCTATCTGATTGCTCAAACATTTCAAGACTTCCTGAATTTGGAAAAAATATGATAAGCATGTCAGTGCTTAATTTAATGCATTGCAAAAATATTATGTGCCTTCCAAACAACATTAGTAACCTGAAGTCTCTCAAAATTCTCAATATATCAGGATGCTCAAAAATTTGTAGCCTGCCAGACGGTATAAAGCAAAACACGACTTTGGAGGATCTTGACTTGAGTAGAACTGCTATTGGAGAAATGGATCCCTCCCTACTTCAATTAAGGAATCTCAAAATATTATCTTTAAGTGGATGTGGTTTGCCAGCTTCTGACTCTAGACGGGACGTGAGTCGGCCATATAGGGATCAGTGGGGGGATCAGTTCAGGTATTTCTCAGCTGACACAGGCTTAATATTGCATTCTACTTTCTCAGGTCTTTCCTTATTAACTGTTTTTGATTTGAGCTATTGTAATATCACTGATGATTCAATTCCCCATGACATTGATGGCTTATTATCACTGGAGAGACTGATTCTATCAGGGAATAAATTTCTGCACCTACCCACTTGCTACTTTGTTAAACTTTCAAAGCTTCGATATCTTGAATTGGAAGACTGTCCTCAGCTTCAATATGAACCATTGCTTCCACCACATTTTCTTAATCTTTCAAAGTTTCACTATCTTGAAATGGAAGACTATCCTCATCTTCATTCTATGGGATGGCTTTCACCACATGTATGCTTTTACTCAATAGATACTGATAGGAAGAAATCTAAATTATTAGATCCTAAAAAGATATGGAAGCTGTTTGAATCATTCAACAAAGAACTCTTTCTCTCACCCGTGTTGTTGGTATGTGCTTCAAGAGATTGAAATCAGGTGTCCACTTTTCCTTTCTCCTTCTCCGTCTCTACAACGAAGACAAAAACCTCAGCAAAAGTAAAACATAACAAAACAAATAAGTGGTTTTAGTTTTAAATTTAAAGTGATCTTTTTTATTTAAATGGTGTGTCTTTGTTGGAGGGATAGATAGGGAAGTTCATATGGAAAGGTTGTGCATCTTTAAACACACACAAAGTCACTTTTTATTTGCAATGTATGCATGAATTTCTGCTGGTTTTTGTTAACAAGGAAATTTTTTTTGTCACAGATAGATGATTACCCTTATCCTGTGTACACGGAAATCCCTTCGAGATTTGATAATCATAATTTTTTCCCCTTGAGCTCATCATATGTGTCAGAAGCTGACTCAATTGCATCAATAACAGTAAAGATCCCTACTGGTTTTCGTTCAAATAATAGGTGGGCAGTTGTTGTATTTGTGGCCTTGGAGGAAATTGATGAAGGCTTTCAGGCCCGAGTAAAGCTGCTTCACAATACCAAACCAGATTTGGGTTATTTAATCCTATTGATAATTGTGTTTTTGCTTTTAATCGTGTATGGTTTGGTCTTCCAATAAAAACCACTACCAAACACATGTGCACGCGTTGGAACTTTGATACTTTAGAACCTGAAGATGGCTCATCCTTATCTCTCTTCTCTAGTTCAATAGCAAACAATAAACTTTACCTGTTCACAATGGTAAGGAGTGGTGATTTTATATACATTTGGCGACACATAAGAGGGGAGGGAACGTCCGAGCTCAGATCCTTTAGCAAGCATCGGAAGCCAGAGTTCAGGGAAAACAGTTTGTTGCGTTTTGAAGTGCAAGTGGAAGGGTGCAAGATAAGGAAGTGTGTAGGGCGTGTGGTTCACAAGGAAGATTATCTTGAAGACTTTAAAGAGGTGAACAACGGTGAACTTTCTATGGAACCTTCAAATTCCGAGCATATCAGTGGTATGTGTGAATCAACTGTGGATGAATTAAAGGGAGAGAATGCTACTGCTTTTGATGTGCAGAACATAGAAAAATCTAATGAAAATTTCTTTCTCGTAAGTAACTCTCTAATTCCCACACGCAATTACCTAAAAAGTTTTCATGGTATTCTTTATATAACATGTTTACCACTATCTCTTGTTGCAGGGAAAAATGTTTCAGAATATTAGACAAGGAATAGGTTTAAGCATACTAATTTTAATGTCAATGATGGTAGCTGCTACATTATTCCCTCTGCCTGTGCAAGGTTTCTGCTTTAAAAAGCACACCACAACAAATGAACTCCAGAGTAAACCATTTAAATCACATCGGGTTTCCCACAAAACTGTATTGAAGGTCAATACACCCCAATTACAAAGCAGTCATAGATTAAATGTGAGCCAACGGTTGTCATTTCCAAGACTAATTTCTCTCAGACTCACTTATGTTCTTACTTAACTAGATAATGTAATTTTTGCGCTGTGCCCTATATCCCAAGACTACGGTCCATTGGAATTATGTTGATTTCGTCCACTCAGTAGCCACAATAGTTATTTGAATAGGGTTTACGTAGTCCACGACCAGAACAGTTTAAAGAGCCCAGACCCGGACACAGGTACGAAGATATGAATCCATGATCGGGGGAAGACGATGATGTGAGCCCTAGAGGCGTAGAGGCAGTTAAGTACCTTTGGATTAGAAGTTCACATAAGTAGGATACAATACATTGTATTAGAAAGATCTTGTTTTGTTTATCTAGAATCAATAGAATTATTAGTTCTTCAATGTTCATTTGTTGCATCAACAAAAAGCAAGCTGTAGCTTGTATGTAATAGGATAGGTTGTACTACGGAGATTATCTGATCAATTGGTCTATAATCAAAAGAATTATCAGTTCTTGAATGTTGATTAAAGTTTTGTGCTTGTGTATTTTTATTTGTGGTGTGACCAGAAAGCATGTTCTTTCCTCAGTACTTGTGCATCAATAACAGTGGACATCCCTGCAGATTGTCTTTCAAGTGGCTGGTGGGGGGAGGCTGTACTTGTGGCACTTGTGTTGGAAATTTGATACTCTAGGACCTGAAGATAGCCCTTCCTTATCAATGTCTGCCAGTTCAACAGCATATAGTGATCTCTACCTCGTCACAATGGTAGTGAGTGGTGATTTTACATACATAGAGAGACACCGAAGGGAGGACCGAATCATCGTAACAGAAATGTGACCCAGTCGTTGTCATTTCCAATATACCAGCCACCAAGGAGGTTGAGTTTCTCTCAGAGCCACTTTTGTTCTAACGGAAGTTTGGTGTAGTGGTTTTGGATGCAGAGTGGTGATGGAGTCCTTCTGCTGTTTGCTTTTGATGGCATCATTATGTTTATGTTTTTTTTATTCCTTATCACTTTTTGCCTTGCATGCACTATTGTTGTTGCTTATAGATTTTAATTTGGGTTTTGTTGGAAGCTCCAAATCAAAAGGGTGGTCCCAATGATAAATACAAGCTTGGTTATTTTATTCTTAAGCATGTGATATGATGACAAAGGCCAATGTTTAGTCTGTGACTCAACTCACGAATCTCTATTGTTATTCTAATGTTAAAACTAGGATTTTTATATATACAGTTAATTTATTAATTAAGAGTGACTAAATATTATTCCCAATGTGGACAACTCTTACACATTCATATCTCGAGACGTTGACTCATTTTGAAAGCTGAAAATCATCTTTTCACTGGTATTGGCGAGTACCCTTGCTTTGACACCAATTGTTGATTCTGGTGTGAGTACTATTTTTTGCATGAGTATAATTTTTTGAATAACTTGTCCTTAATGTTTTTCATTTTATTTTCAGGTGCTTCAATCTAAATCAGCATATCCTTCTATTTCTGTAGTTGAATCTTAAATTCTTTCGATGGAAGATTATTCACAAAACTCAAAATGGAAGTATCATGTTTTCTTGAGTTTTAGGGGAGAAGACACGCGCTTAGGCTTCACCGATCACCTATATGCAGCTTTGGTGCGCAAGAGTATAATAACTTTCAGAGATGATGAAGAACTTGCAAGAGGTGAAGTAATCTCACAGAAGCTACTCCATGCCATTGAAGAATCTCTCTCAGCAGTTGTCATTATCTCCAAAAATTATGCTAATTCAGCTTGGTGTTTGGATGAGTTAGTCAAGATTCTCGAATCTAAACGTTTGTCAGGACAACAAGTGTTCCCTATTTTCTATGGTGTGGATCCCTCTGATGTAAGGAATCAAAAGGGAAGTTTTTACGAGGCTTTTAGGAAACATGAAGAAAATTTTTCCGAAAGCAAAGAGAAGGTGCAAAAATGGAGAGATGCATTGAGAGAGGTCGCCAACTTGTCAGGCTGGGATTCTAAGGATCAGTAAGTGCATGCCTTTCATTTTCATTTTAGTTGTAAACAGGTCTTTGCATTTTCCTTTTATATATGATTTTAATTTACGCCTTGATTATATGTTCAATGCAGACATGAAACGAAACTCATTGAAGAAGTTGTTGCACAAGTATGGAAAAAACTGGAACTCAAATTCCCATCCTATAACGATGGACTGGTTGCAATTGATGCAAGATTGAAAGAGTTATATTCAACTCTGAAGCTAGGATTGGAGGATGTTCGTTTCCTAGGGATATGGGGTATGGGTGGGATAGGCAAAACGACTCTTACTACAGCTCTTTACAAAAAAATCAAAGGCCAGTTTGATGTAAGTTGCTTCATTGCTAATGTTAGGGAGGTCTCAGGGGAAAGAAACGAAGGTCTGCTACAGTTGCAAATTAAAATTCTTTCTCATCTGAACATAAAAGGAATGGTAATTGAAACATTAAGCCAAGGAAAGGACAGCTTAAGAAACCTTTTATCCAACAAAAAGGTTCTTATTGTCCTTGATGATGTAAGTTCTAAAGGCCAACTTGAGAATTTGGCTGGAAGTCAGGAATGGTTTGGTCGAGGGAGTAGAATTATAGTTACGACTAGGGATAAGCACCTCTTGATATCGCATGTTGTATTGTTTGAAATGTATGAGAGTAAAGTCTTAAATAAAAGTGAATCCCTTCAACTTTTTTGTGAAAAAGCTTTTAAAGAAGATGCACCAAAAGAGGGTTGTATGGAGTTGTCTAAAAGTGTTGTCGAATATGCTCGGGGCCTTCCTTTGGCTCTTGAAGTGTTGGGTTCTTTTCTTTGTGGAAGAAGTATATCTGATTGGAAAGATGCTTTAATCAAGATTAAACAAGTTCCACATGATGATATCCTAAACAAGCTTAGAATAAGCTATGACATGTTACAAGATGAACACAAGACCATATTTCTAGATATTGCCTGCTTTTTTAAGGGATGGTACAAACATAAAGTGATAAAAATATTAGAAAACTGTGGGCTTCATCCAACAGTTGGTATAAATGTTCTCATAGAAAAATCATTAGTAACTTTCGATGGAAGAGTTATCTGGATGCATGATATGCTTGAAGAAATGGGCAAAAGCATTGTTTTTCAAGAATCCCCTAATGATCCGGGTAGAAGAAGTAGACTGTGGTCTCTAGAGGATATTGATCAAGTGCTGAGAAAAAATAAGGTAATTGCCAAGTTACAATACTTTTACTGCACTCCTTGTGTATAAATTGTATCTGATGATTATTGTTTACTAGGGAACTGAAATTGTGCAAGGTATAGTTTTGAAACCATCGCCATCTCCGCTGTATAAAGTACATTGGGACCCTGAGGCATTCTCAAAGATGGGTAATCTTAGGTTACTCATTATATTATGTGATCTGCATCTTTCCCTTGGTTTGAAATATCTTTCTAGCTCACTAAAAGTGCTTATATGGTGGGGATATCCATTGAATGCTCTTCCACTTGGAGTTCAACTAGATGAGCTTGTACATTTACAAATGATCAACAGCAAAGTTAAACATTTGTGGAGTGAAAATGAGGTAAGAATTATCAGTTAAGAAGAGCCTTCATATAACTTATAGTGTTGACCCATGATTTTACAATGCTAGTCTCTTTCTTTGTATTTTTTCCCAGTATTTTGGAAAGCTGAAAGTAATTGATTTGAGTAACTCCAAAGATTTACGTCAAACTCCAAATATCTCTGGAATTCCAAATCTCGAAGAGTTGTATCTTAATGATTGTCCAAAACTTGTTGAAGTACACCAATCTATCAGACGACACAGAAAACTCATGATATTGAGCTTGATGGGATGCGTAGATCTGAAAACCTTTCCAGATAAATTGGAAATGTTTTCGTTGAAAATGCTATTTCTTTCTGATTGCTCAAAAATTAAAAAACTTCCTGATTTTGGGAAAAATATGACACGCATTACGGAACTTATCATAACGAATTGCGAGAATCTTCTATGCCTTCCAAACAGCATCAGTAACCTGAAAACTCTCAGAATTCTCAACATATCAAGATGTTCAAAAATTCGTACCCTGCCAGATGGTATAAATCAAAACAAGGCTTTGGTGGACATTGACTTGAGCAGAACCGCTATTAGAGAATTGGATCCATCCCTACTTCAGTTAGAAAATATTAAAAGATTATCTTTAAGTGGATGTAGCGGACCAGCATCCAACTCCAGCTGGGAGTTTCAGCTGCCTTTTGGCAAAAAGTTCAGGTTTTTCCCAGCTCACACAACGGGCTTAACATTGCCCCGTTTTGTATCAGGCCTTTCCTCATTAACTGTATTGGATTTAAGCCATTGTAATCTCACCGACGATTCAATTCCTCATGATATTGATTGCTTATCATCATTAGAGAATCTGATTCTAAGTGGAAACAATTTTGTACGCCTACCTTCTCACTATCTTGCTAATCTTTCAAAGCTTCGATATCTTGAATTGGAAGATTGCCCGCAGCTCCAATCTTTACCAGTGCTTCCACCTCATGTACGCTTGTATGGAGCAGATTCAGATGTAAGGGAAGCTAATGCATTAGATCCACAAAAGATATGGAAGCTGTTTGAATCAAGTGACAAAGAACTCTTACAGTCATATGCGCCTCAAGTATGTGCACCTACAAACTAAAATATTTTAATTTTACTTACAAGTTACATTACACTGACAAAGCCACTTAGTATATTATTATCCATGCTTGTATTTCATCTATTATTGTTAACAAAAAAAAGTTACATTGTTACAGATGTTTGACTTCAGTTATCCTATGTACTTCAAAATCCCATCAAGATTTGATAATCAGAATTTTTTTCCATTGAGCTCGTCATATGTATCAAAACACGATTCATTTGCATCGGTAAGAGTGGACATCCCTGCTGATTGTCTTTCAAGTGACTGGTGGGGGGTGGCTGTACTTGTGGCCTTAGAAGCTGAAGCTCCTCGGGATTCAGAGGAAGGAGCTAAAAGTTTTTTTATGAGATTTATGCGCTTGTGTTGGAAATTTGATACTCTTGGACCTGAAGACAGCCCTTCCTTATCACTGTCTGCAGGTTCAACAGCATATAGTAATCTTTACCTCGTCACTATGGTAGTGAGTGGTGATTTTATATACATACAGAGACACCGAAGGGAGGACCGAAGATGGTTAATGCAGGAAGAGTTTAGCAAACATAGAAAGCCAGAGTTCAGGGAAAACAGTTCGTTGCGCTTTGAAGTGGAAGTAGGAGGATGGAAGATAAGGAAGTGTGGGTGGCATATGTTGTGCAAGGAAGATCATCTTGAAGATTTGCAAATGCTAAACAGCCGTGGACTTGTTGTAGGACCTTCAGATTCCGGGCATTCAGCTGGTATGAATGAATCATCTGTGGATGAATCCAAGGGGAAGGATACTACTGTTTTGGATGTGAAGAACATAGAAAGGTCCAACAAGAACTTCTCTTTGGTAAGTCACCTAATAAATAACATGCAATTATCTCAAAATTTCTAATGATATTCTTCGTGAAACTTAATTTTGTAGAGATGAGAATACTCTTACTATTTTTCGGTTCACCATTATTAAACTAATTTTTATCAATCTCAACCTGTCTTCCACTGTTCTTATCTTGCAGGGGAAAATGTTTCACATCATTAAACAAGGACTTGGTTTAAGTGTGCTAGCTTTGATATCAATGACGGTTGGGGCTACAATATTATGTTCGCCTATTCAAGGTTTGCGCTTAAACAAGTCAACCACAACAATCAAGACCATGTCTAATAAACTATTAAAATCGCATTGGATTACCTCTAATGCTATCGTACTTAAGGTCAATGCACCGCAAATTCAGCGCGGTCCTCATAACAGAAATGTGAGTCAACGGTTATCATTTCAACCGTACCAGCTACCAAGGAGGTTGAGTTTCTCTAAGAACCAATTTTGTTGTAACTTCACTAGATGAAAAGCATTTTTCTTTTTGACAAACTTATTCTTTTGTATAACTCAAATATTTCATTTGTCTAATTCTGATTTAGATATGTTATAAACCTCATATTATAATCTTTTTGAAAGAAACTTCACAGTAGTTAAAATACTCCACTTTTAGAAATGGTAGAACATAAAGAAAAATTCAGAACAATACAAATCGATGTTGATGTGAATGATATGTTATGAACAATGGATAAAAATGGAATGAATGTAATCATTTTCTATCACTTTTTAGAACCTTCAACCAACGGAATCTTTTATCATTTCCACGCCATGCATGCTTGTTTGTAATAAATTAAGTAGAATTAATCTAATACATCCCTTACGCCCAATACTATTGGACTTTAAGTTGGATAACTTGGATTACAAGTTATTTGCAAATCGAGGAAATTAGAAAATAATAAAGAGCAATTGAGAGATAGAAGTATTATTGGAATGAAATTGAGTTTTTTTTTACAAACATGTGTTACATCTTTTATATAGATCATATCACTAACTAACTTTTAGTTAGTAACTACATAACGAGTTATCAATAATCAATAATCAAATGCATAATTAGTAGTAACCACATGCTTAACTATCAGTAATCACATGGTGAATTATCAGTAACTTCATGTTGAACTATCAGTAACCACATATTAAACTATCACTAATCACATGTTGAATTAGCAGTAACCATATGTTGAACTAGCATTAACTTTTGAAAACTAAATTACACATCTAATACCCTTCTTAATTGAGATTTCTTAAATTACTCATTTTCATCAATCATTTGGGCCTTCAAATATTGCTTGTTTCAAGGGTTTTGTGAGAATGTCAGTCAATTGCAATTCAGTCTTGCAATATTCAATTCTCAACCTTGCTTTACTAACTTGGTTTCTAAGAAAATGATACCTCATTTCCATGTGTTTGCTCCTACCATGACTCATATGATGGTTTGTCAAATCAATTATTGATTGATTGTCCACTAGCAACTTGATTTGCTCACAGTTGTTCACATTCAACTCTTCAAGCAACATCTCCAGCCAGAGTGCTTGACATGTAGCATAAGAGGCTACAACATTCTCTTCCTAACATGAAGACAAAACCATACTTTCTTGCTTCTTTGAACTCCACGAGATTGGTGATAATTCAAGCATGAACAAGTAACCACTTGTCCTCTTTCTATCATCTTGATAATCACTCCAATCTGAATCACAATAACGATACAACTTGCCTTACATTCTTGTGTGTTTGTTCATTTGACATGAGTACTCCATGGTCAGTTGTACTTCTAATGTACCTTAGGATCCTCTTTGTTGTAAGTAGATGGCATAGTCTTGGTTTCTCCATGAATCTACTAACCAATCTCACACTATAATAAACAACAGGCCTTGCATTGCAAAGATACGTCAAGGAGTCAATGATCTGCAAGTGAAAAGTTCTATTTATCAACTCATCATCTGACTCCTTCAATTTGATGTTGGTCTCCATATATGTGTTTGCATGATTGCAATTGCTCATCTTGAACTTCTTCTGGATGTTTCTTGCAAATTTCTTCTGATGCAAGAAAACTCCATTGCCTTGTGTTCACAATTTCCATTTCTAGGAAGTAGGCCAAATTTCTTAAGTCTAACATCTCAAATTCATTCTACATGTTTGCCTTAAATCTTGCCAATTCCTCTTCATTAGAACTTGTGACCAATAAAGCATCCAAATAGAGATACATGATGACTTGGTCTGGTTCACTTGAGTCTTTCGCATACACTCCATGTTTTTATGTGCACTTGTTGAAACCTAGCTTGATCAAGAAGATAGTAATCCTCTTGTTCCATACCCTCGATGCTTGCTTTAATCCATACAAATATTTTCTCAACTTTTACACCATTTTCTCTTTCGCTTTAACTTCAAAACCAGATGGTTTCTTTACATAAATTTCTTCTTCTAGGGATCCATTGAAGAAGGTTGACTTTACATCCAATTGGTGCATCTTCCAACCTATAGATATGATGCAATGGCTATAGTCAGTCATATGGTTTCAAGTCTAGCAAATGGTGCACAAACTTCATTAAAATCAATTCCATACTTTTAAAGAAAGTCTTTTGCCACCAATCTTGTCTTATGTTTGGCAATTTCACCATTTGGCTAAAACTTCACCTTGCAAACTCACTCGACATCTATTGCCTTCTTACTTGAATAAATGACCAGTTCCCAAATTTTGTTCTTTTCAATAGCTTTGGTATCTTCATTCGTTGCACCTTGCCAATTCCTATCTTTCATGCCTTGAACATGATCCATTGGCTCAGATTCAGCCATCATGGATTCTTCAATTAGGTCACTATTTTCTCTTATGGATTGATCTGTAAACCTTTCATATTCATTCAGCCTGACTCGTTGAGCTCTAGTTCTTGATGATCTTCTCATCTGTTGAGGTTATCCAGGTTCAGTCTCAGCTTCTACTACTTGTTTATCATCTTGAAGAGTAGTTTTAATGTGACTTGAACCTTTACCCTTCTACATTGAGTTGAGTTAGTTCCATCCTTTACTTTCATAAAATTACATATCTCTACTAATCACCACCTTGTTCTCAATTGTGAGAATAACTTGTAGGCACATGTGGAATGGTAGCCAACCAAAATCATAATTTGGCTTCTACCATTAAGCTTCCTTCTGAGTTGCTCAGGTACATGTCTGTAACACAATGAGCCAAAAAACTTAAAGTTTCTAACAATTGGTTTCTCGATAGACCAAACTTCTTAAAGAGTCTTGTTGTGAAACTTCTTTATAGGACACCTATCGATGATGTTGACAGTAGTTGAGCTAGCCTCGCCCCAAAAATGTTTTTGGAATTTTCTTTTCCATGAGCAGGCTTCTTGCCATATTCAAGATACTTTTTTTCTTTCTCTCAATAATACCATTATGATGAGGTGTGTATGATACTATAACTTCATGCTCAATCCCTTTCTTTTCACAAAATGGGAAAAATCAGTAGGTGTACTCACCACCACCACTTGTTCTCAACCTTTTGATTACATATTCAACCTACTTCTTAACTAACAACTTGAATTTATTAAAATTGATGAGCACATCAATTTTATTCTCTAACATATAACTCCACATGTATCTAGTAAATTCGTATATAAAGATTAAAAAGTAGAATTCACCTCATAATGACTTCACTTCAAAGGAACTATACACATCTGAGTGAACTATCTCCAATATATGATGTGAATTCATTGGTAAGTCTGGTTTGAGTGACCTTTTAGCCTTCTTGGCAATGCATCAGTCCTCACATAGCTACGTTGGCATTGATAAGATCATAAACCATCTTCTTTAAGTGCATCAAACTGAGACTCCTAAATTTGAGAAATAAAAACCTATGATGTCAAGTTCAATTTTGATGTCCAATTGTGGTTGATGTGAACCTAATATCTCAATCTAAAACAATGCTTGAAGGAATTCCATGTAGCTTCACAATCACACTAATATAGATCTCTACTAATTTCTACAACAGAAAACTGATATTTATAAGAATAAAATGAATCGACTTAGTCAGTCTATCCACAACAACCCAAATCACATCACTTCCTTTAGGAGTATTCAAAAAACCTATCACGAAATCCATAGAGATACTATTCCACTTCCATTTAGGAATATCCAACAGTTTCACCAGTCCAGGCGACTTCTGATGCTTAATCTTTGACTTCTGACAAGTCAAACAAGCGCGAACAAACAACGTAACATCCTTCTTCATATTTGGACACCAAAATATTTTGTTAAGATCTTGATACATCTTAGTGGCTCTGAAATGAATACTCAAACTGCTCAAGTGGCTCTCTTTCAAAATCTTCTTTTTCAATTCCGGTACACCAAACACACAAACTCTATCCAAAAACTTCATAATCCCATTCTCATTAACTTTAAAGTCCCATTCTTTACCTTGGTTTACTAATACCAATCAGTCAACCAATCCCAAATCCATCTTCTGACTTTATCTAATTTCACTAAGAAAATTGATAGTTAATGTAACGCCAGTTTATTTAATTAATTATTTAATTAAATTATTGTTTTGAATTATTTTTTGAAATTGTAAGATGTTGGAAATTATTGGTAGAAGTTGTTAGATTATTTTTAATTAATTAATTAATTGATTAATAATAATAATAATGTTGGAATTAATAGAATAATTGTGCTAGGCCTATTTTATTAGTTGGAAGTAGTAAAATGGGGGTGTGAAAGTTAAGCCCAATAGGTTTGATATATAAGGTTAAGCTGACACAAGGATTTGGTTTAGTTGGTGAATAAGGAGTTCTATGCGCTGACCGTGTGAAGCCGCACGGAGAGAGGAGTAGTTTCCCAGTGTCGAGCAGAGCAAAGCGAGGATTACAGCCGAAGCTTTGGTTGAGCGAACTTCAATCCAGGTAAGGGTGAGGTTCTGACCTTATAATTGGATTTATGATGTGTATCATGTGGGAATTGGTCGTTTGTATGACTGTGCGTTGATGTTTCTGGATTTGTTATCGAAGTTGCCCGTTTCTCTATATGTTATGGTCGTTAGGGAGTCACTGTATGACCGTATTACATGATTAGTGAATCATTGTTATAGTTTCCCGTTAGTAGTGTTGTGGGCGTTTTAAGTTATATGTATGATTTCCCGGTAGGATCAATGATTAGGTTAGTGTAGTTTATCACTGGGTGATGTGGTCGTTATGATGTTGTGGTGTCCCGAGCAGTTGGCAGGAAATTAGGAATTGTTGTTGTGGTCGTATTAGGAAGGTATATACGTGAATGTCTTATACAATGAACGAATCTGTTGATAGGAAATATAGTTGCCTGTTACTGTGGTATTTCGAACAGTTGGTCGAAAGTTATAAATTGTATTGATGTGGTCGTTATGACGTCATGTTATTCTATGTTGTTGGCCAAAATAGTGGTCAAGAAGGATGCCGATGGTGTTAGGTGTCGAGATGTGTTTATGCTACAAAGTATGTCGGGGAATATTTGTGTTGGATGTTGAGCGGTATTAGGCTGTGAGGCGTGCCGAGGAGCACGATACTGTTGTCGAGTGGAACGAAGTTACAGGTTGAGCCGAGGAGTATAAGTTGGTTTTTATTCTTCTTAGTTGTTGTGTAAGTTGTTCTGAGTTGAGATATTACAGGTTAATGATTTATGTTGAGATGCCTATAATTATGGACAAATATTAAGTTGCAGGCTTATGGAAAACGTTGAATTATGCTGATTTATGTTGAATTATTATTAAGTTGTAGACTTATGCCAATGTTGTTGTATTATTGTGATTGTTGCTGTCAATTTTGTTGATAATACAAAGTTGCAGGGAATTTTAAATGACGATGAATTACCTCTATTTACTGGTAATAATGATGATATAGGCTTATTCCTTGCGATGAATGATGATTGTTGTGAGTGTGTGATAGTGCATTCATTGAGCCACATACATTTTCATGTTTTGCGACGACCTGGACTGGCAAACTGCGAAGAAGGATTATGACTTGTTGATGCCTCTATTAATTGGCAATTATTAAGATGGGAGTTCTGCTCCGTTTTTAAGTTGGGAGTTCTGCTCCATTTTCAAGATGGGAGTTCTGCTCCATTGGTACCACATGCATATGCATAGTAGCAAGTTGCATTTCAAGTTGCATATTGAGTTGTCGTGTTGATGAATTAATTATTATGTTTCATTGATGTTTTGTTGTGATTGATGTTGTTTAAAGTTGTGAAGTGGTGATTCTGCATAGACTAATTCTAATATAATATTTATCATATATTATATTATATTATTAGATATATTACCCCTTCTGTTTGAATGTTACCCCGATGTTGGTAACGTGCAGGTAATCCAGAGTGAAGGCAGATTACCTTCAGTAGTTCTAGTCGATATTATTGCTCTGATATGTAACACTCGGGGGATGAACGCTTGCTATTTTATTGTTGTTATTATTTCAGTTTTTGAACTTTAAGTTGTTATTTGTTAAATACCTGTTATTTAAAGTTATTTTAGTTAGATAAAGATGTTATATTCTTTAAGTTGAATATTTGCTTCTGCTGCGTGGTTATGAAAGTTGCTGGTTTTAAAGGATGAATCTATGATGTTGTTGGTTAATCCAAATTTTAATGTGTTATGTATCATTGATGAATGCCGATGTATTTCAGTTGAATCTGTAGAATCCTAATTCGGTTGTCGAATTTTTATAACTCTGATTTTATATATAATTGTTGGGTAGAATTAGGATGCTACAAAGTTGGTATCAGAGCAAAGTCGGTCAGTCCGACCAAGTTGTCGAGTCATAGTTTGTTTAACAACCGAGTATTGTCATCTTGAGTTCTAACAGTTGTTTATGTTGTAGTGGTAAGTTGAGATGGCTGGAAGGAATGATTTTGCACTTGTTGCTGCTTTAGAAGCAATGGCGCATGCTATGGAGAATCAGCCGAACGCTGACGAGAATGCTGGATCTCGTAGTTTGGCAACCTTCTAGAGGGAGAATCCGCCTACCTTCAAGGGTGAGTATGATCCCGACGAAGGGTTGGATTGGTTGAAAGAGATTGAGAGGATCTTCCGTGTGATGGATTGCACTCCATCGCAGAAGGTTCAATATGGTACTCATATGCTAGCAGTCGAAGCTGATGACTGGTGGCTTGAGACGTGTCAGAGGTTGGAAGCTGCAGGTGAAAATGTCACTTGGGCTGTGTTTCGTAGGTAATTTTTGAGGAAGTATTTCCTTGAAGATGTTCGTGGTAAGAAGGAAATTGAGTTCCTTGAACTGAAGCAAGGAAGTATGTCAATTGTTGAGTATGCTGCGAAGTTTGTAGAGTTGGCTAAGTTTTATCCGGACTATAGCAAGGCGAATGCTGAGTTTTCAAAGTGTATCAAGTTTGAGAATGGGTTGCGCCCAGAGATCAAGAAGGAAGTTGGATACTAGAAGATTCGTGTCTTCTTTAATCTGGTTGATAGTTGCAGGATTTATGAAGAGGATAATAATGCTCATTATAAGATTATCAGTGAGAAGAGGGGTAAGCACCAACAGAATCATGGTAAGCCTTATGATTCCCCAGCTGGTAAAGGTAAACAGAAAGTTGCTCAGGCTCAGAGAGCTAGTGGGGGAGATGCTCCTGCTAGTGTGGTTTGTTTTAAATGTGAAAAACCTGGTCATAAGAGCAATGTGTGTACTGCTGAGGTGAAGAGGTGTTTCTGTTGTGGTAATACTGGACATGTTACATCTGAGTGCAAGCATAAGGAGGTGATTTGCTTCAATTATGGTGAAGAAGGACACATTGATAGTCAGTGTCAGAAACCAAAGAAGGTGCAAACCAGTAGAAAAGTGTTCGCTTTGGCTGAAAATCAGACGGCTAGTAAGGACAGACTCATCAGAGGTACATGTTTCATTAATAGTACTCCTTTAATTACTATTATTCATACTGGTGCTACTCATTGTTTTATTGTTGCTGATTATATTGAAAGATTGGGTCTTATGTTGTCTTCTATGAATGGAGAGATGGTCGTCGATACTCCAACTAAGGGGTTGGTGACTACTTCTTTTGTGTGTTTAAAGTGTCCTTTGTTGATATTCTATAGAGACTTTGCTATTGATTTGGTTAGTTTACCTTTAAGTGGATTAGATGTGATCTTAGGTGTGAACTGGTTAGAGCATAATTGTGTTCATATTAACTGTTATAACAAGTCAGTGAGGTTTTCTACTCCCGAGGAAGAGGAAGGTGGTCTGTTGTCTGCTAGACAGTTGAGGAAGTTGATGCAAGAAGAGGCTCATATGTTCTCATTGATGGCGTCGCTATCTGTCGAGAATCAAGTTGTAATTGAGGAATTGCGCGTGGTGCGTGAATTTCCTAAAATTTTCCCTGATGAAATTCCTGATGTACCGCCAGAGAGAGAAGTTGGATTTGCTATTGATTTTGTACCTGATACCAGACCTGTTTCTATGGCACCATACAGGATATCTGCATCTGAATTGTCGGAACTAAAGAAGCAATTAAAAGAGTTACTTGAGAAGAAATTTGTAAGACCAAGTGTATCGCCTTGGGGAGATCCAGTGTTGCTAGTAAAGAAGAAAGATGGAAGTATGAGACTTTGTGTTGATTATAGACAATTGAATAAAGTGACGGTCAATAACAAGTATCCACTTCCAAGGATAGATGATTTGATGGATCAATTGGTGGGTGCTCATGTGTTTAGTAAGATTGATTTGAGATCGGGTTATCATCATATTAAAGTGAAGGATGAAGATATCCAGAAGATGACTTTCAGAATGCGTTATGGACATTATGAGTATTCGGTGATGCCTTTCGGTGTTACTAATGCGCTAGGAGTATTCATGGAGTACATGAACCGTGTCTTTCATACTTATTTGGATTGGTTTGTAATGATATTCATTGATGACATTTTGATTTACTCTAAATCAGAAAAGAGCATGCAAAACACTTAAGAATATCATTACAAGTTTTGAAAGAAAATAAGTTGTATGCAAAGCTGTCTAAGTGTGAATTTTGGTTAAAGGAGATTATTTTTCTTGGTCATGTTATCTCAGGTAGTGGTATTGTTGTAGATCCATCTAAAGTAGATGTTGTGTTGTAATGGGAAACTCCAAAGTCGGCTACCGAGATTAGATGCTTTTTGGGATTAACTGGTTATTATAGAAGATTTACCGAAGGTTTTTTAAGTTGGCACTTCCGTTAACTAAGTTGACTTGTAAAGGTAGAGCTTATGTGTGGGATGTTCAATGTGAAGAAAGTTTTGAAGAATTAAAGAAAAGATTGATGCCGGCTCCAATTTTGACATTACCTAATCCAGGAGAACCTTTTGTGGTATATTGTGATGCTTCCAATATGGGTTTAAGAGGCGTGCTTATGCAGAATGAAAAGGTAGTTGCTTATGCATCAAGGCAGTTGAGGGCTCATGAAAAGAATTATCATACGCATGATTTAGAGCTTGCTGCAGTTGGTTTTGTGTTGAAGATGTAGAGGCATTATCTTTACGGTTCTAGATTTGAAGTATTTAGCGATCATAAGAGTTTAAAATATCTATTTGATCAGAAAGAATTGAATATGAGACAACGAAGATGGTTGGAGTTTTTAAAGGATTATGATTTCGGTTTGAATTATTATCCAGGAAAAGAAAATGTGGTGGCTGATGCATTAAGTCGAAAGACTTTACATATGTCAGCAATGATGGTTAAAGAGTTGGAATTAATTGAACAGTTCAGAGATATGATCTTAGTTTGTGAAGTGACACTGCAAAGTGTTATGTTGGGAATGTTGAAAATTAACAATGAGTTTCTGGACAGTATCAAAGAAGCTCATAAGTTAGACGTGAAACTGGTAGATTAGATGGTTAGAATCAGTCAATCTGAGAGTAATGATTTCAAGTTAGATGCGCAAGGTGTGTTGAGATTCCGTAATCGAATTTGTATTCCTGATGATGCGGAGATGAAGAAAGTAATTCTTGAGGAAAGTCATAGAAGCAAGTTGAGCATTCATCCGGGAGCTACAAAGATGTACCAAGATTTGAAGAATTTATTTTGGTGGCCTGGAATGAAGAGTGATGTGGCTCGGTTTGTGTATGCATGTTTGACTTGTTAGAAGTCGAAAGTTGAACATCAGAAGCTTGCAGGGTTGATGCAGCCGTTAGAAGTTCCGGAATGGAAATGGGATAACATTTCGATGGACTTTGTGACAGGATTACCTAATACTTTAAGAGAACATTATTAGATTTGGGTGATTGTTGATAGGCTTACAAATTCGGCTCATTTTATTCCTATTAACATTGGTTTTCCAGTATCAAAGTTGGCAGAGATTTATACTAGTGTAATTGTAAAGTTGCATGGTGTTCCGTTGTGTATTGTGTCGGATAGAGATCTGAGGTTCACTTCAGATTTTTGGAAGAGTTTGTAGGAGGCGTTGGATTCTAAGTTGAGGCTGAATTCAGCGTATCATCCCCAGACAGATGGTCAAACGGAAAGAACTATTCAGTCGTTAGAAGATTTGTTGAGAGCATGTGTTCTTGAGCATGGAGGTTCATGGGACACTTATCTTCCGTTAATAGAGTTCAATTATAATAACAGTTACCATTCTAGTATAGGAATGACACCTTTTGAAGTGTTGTATGGTCGGAGATGTAGAACTCCTTTATGTTGGCATGAATCTGGAGGAAGTGTAGTGCTTGGACCTGAACTTGTTCGTGAGACTACTGAGAAGGTGAAGTTGGTTCGAGAAAATATGAAAGCTTCCCAAAGCAGACAGAAGAGTTATCATGATAAGCGAATGAAAGATTTGGAATTTCAAGCAGGTGACCATGTGTTTCTGAGAGTTACACCTGTGACTGGTGTTGGGCGAGCATTGAAGTCTAAGAAGCTCACTTCTCGTTTTATTGGTCCGTATCAGATTTCAAACAGAGTTGGAAATGTTGCTTATAGAGTGGCTTTACCGTCCAATATTTCAAATTTGCACGATGTGTTTCATGTGTCATAACTCCGGAAGTATATTTCAGATCCATCTCATGTGATTCATATGGATGATGTGCAAGTATGGGAAAATCTTACTGTGGAGACGATGCCTGTACGGATCGCGGATCGTTAGATGAAGACTCTAAGAGGAAAAGAGATTGCTTTGGTGAATGTAGTCTAGCTAGGAGCTGCTGGAGAAAGCATGACTTGGGAGTTGGAAAGCAAGATGCGAGACTCCTATCCTGAGTTGTTCGAATAAGGTAAATTTTCGAGGATGAAAATATTCTAAGTGGGGGAGAGTTGTAACGCCCGTTTATTTAATTAATTATTTAATTAAATTATTGTTTTGAATTAGTTGTTGAAGTTGTAAGATGTTGGGAATTATTGGTAGAAGTTGTTAGATTATTATTAATTAATTAATTAGTTGATTAATAATAATAATAATAATAATAATAATAATAATAATAATAATAATAATAATAATAATAATAATAATAATAATAATAATAATAATAATAATGATAATAATAATGTTGGAATTAATAGAATAATTGTGTTGGGCCTATTTTATTAGTTGGAAGTAGTAAAGCGGGGCTGTGAAAGTTAAGCCCAATAGGATTGATATATAAAGGTAAGCTGACATAAGGATTTGGTTTAATTGGTGAATAAGGAGTTCTGTGCACTGACCGTGTTAAGTCACACAGAGAGAGGAGCAGTTTCCCGGTGTCGAGCAGAGCAAAGCAAGGATTACGACCGAAGTTTTGGTTGAGCGAACTTAAATCCAGGTAAGGATGGGGTTCTGACCTTATAATGGGATTTATGATGTGTATCATGTGGGAATTGGTCATTTGTATGACTTTGCGTTGATGTTTTTTGATTTGTTATCGAAGTTGCCCATTTCTCTATATGTTGTGGTCGTTAGGGAGTCACTGTATGACCGTATCGCATGATTAGTGAACCGTTGTTATAGTTTCCTGTTAGTAGTGTTGTGGGCGTTTTGAGTTGTATGTATGATCGCCCGGTAGGATCAATGATTAGATTAGTGTAGTTTATCACTGGGTGATGTGGTCGTTATGATGCTGTGGTGTCCCGAGTAGTTGGCCAGAAATTAGGAATTGTTATTGTGGTCGTATTAGGAAGGTTTATGCGTGAACGTCTTATACAATGAACGAATCTGTTGATAGGAAATATAGTTGCCCATTACTATGGTATTTCGAGCAGTTGGTCAGAAGTTATGAATTGTATTGATGTGGTCGTTATGACGTCGTGTTGTTTTGTGTTGTTGGCCGAACTAGTGGCCAAGGAGGATGCTGATGGTATTAGGTGTCGAGCAACGTTTAGGATGCAAAGTGTGTCAGGGAATATATGTGTTGGATGTCGAGCGGTATTAGGCTGCGAGGCATGTCGAGGAGCACATTACTGTTGTCGAGCGGAACAAAGTTGCAGGTTGAGTCGAGGAGTATAAGTTAGTTGTTATTCTTCTTAGTTATTGTGTAAGTTGTTCTGAGTTGAGAAATTACGGGTTGATAACTTATGTTGAAATGCCTCTAATTATGGGCAGATATTAAGTTGTAGGCTTATGGCCAACATTGAATTATGCTGATTTATGTTGAATTATTATTAAGTTGTAGGCTTATACCAATGTTGTTGTGTTGTTGTTGTGAATTTTGTTGATAATGTTAAGTTGCAGGGAATTTTAAATGATGACGAATTACCTCTATTTATTAGTAATAATGGTGATATAGGCTTATGCCTTGTGATGAACGATGATTGTCGTGAGTGTGTGATAGTGCATTCATTGAGCCACATACATTTGCATATTTTGCGACGGCCTGGACTGGCAAACTGTGAAGAAGGCTTATGCCTTATTGATGCCTTTATTAATTGACAATTATTAAGATGGGAGTTCTGCTCCATTTTTAAGTTGGGAGTTCTGCTCCGTTTTTAAGATGGGAGTTTTTCTCCATTGGTACCACATACATATGCATAGTAACAAGTTGCATTTCACGTTGCATATTGAGTTGTCTTGTTGATGAATTAATTATTATGTCTCGTTGATGTTTTGTTGTGATTGATGTTGTTTAAAGTTGTGAAGTGGTGATTCTTCATAGACTAATTCTAATATAATATTTATCATACATTCGATTATATTGTTCAATATCTCACCCCTTCTATTTGAATGTTACCTCGATGTTGGTAACATGCAGGTAATCCAGAGTGAAGGCGGTTTACCTTCAGTAGTTTGAGTCGGTGTCATTACTCTGATACGTAACACTCGGGGGGATGAACGCTTACTATTTTATTTTTGTTATTATTTCAGTTGTTGAACTTTAAGTTGTTGTTCGTTAAATAATTGTTATTTTAAGTTGTTTTAGTTAGATAAAGATGTTATATTCTTTAAGTTGAATATTTGATTCCGCTGCGTGGTTATGAAAGTTGCTGGTTTTAAAGGACGAATTTATGATGTTGTTGGTTCATCCAGATTTTAATGTGTTATGTATCATTGATGAATGCCTATGTATTTCAGATGAATCTGTAGCATCCTGATTCGGTTGTCGAATTTTTGTAACTCGATTTTATATATAATTGTTGGGTAGAATTGGGATGTTACAGTTAAATTTAGCATGCCCAACTTCACACTATTAAGAGTCACCTCACACACTAAGCTAATATCTCGAAACTGCTCGATCAAATCATATTCTCTAACCATTATTGCCAACATATGTGAATACTTTCTACTCAAAGCATCTGCTACTACATTAGCTTTACCAAGATGGTAACTCAACTCAAAGTCGTAGTCCTTCAAAAACTCAAGCCACCTCCTCTACCTATTTAGTACCTTCTAATCAAACAAATACTTCAAACTCTTATGACCCCTGAACACCTCAAACCTCAAACCATAATGATAATGGAGCCATAATTTAAGCATAAATAATACAGTTTCTAATTCCAAATCATGAGAAGCATACTTCATCTCATGAACCTTGAGTTGTCTCAAAGCATACGCTACCACCTGACTATTTTTCTTAAGAACACCACATAATACCATCTTAGTTTCATCACAATACACGACAAAAGATTCACTCGCATTTGGTAAGATCAAAATTGGCGCCGACATTAATCTCTTATTCAGGTCTTGAAAACTTTCCTCACACTGAACATCCCACACATAAGCTTGACCTTTTCGAGTCAACTAAGTCAAAGGCAAAAACAACTTCAAAAAGCCTTCAATACACCTTGTATAGTAACCAGCCAAACCCAGAAAAATTCTAATCTTTACAATTGACTTAGGAGTCTCCCACTGTAATATGCTATCTACCTTAGATGGATAAACTGCTATCCCACCACTAGAAATAACATGACCAAGGAAACTTACTTCCTTCAACTAAAATTCACACTTGGACAACTTATCATACACATACTTCTCCCGTAAATCTCGTAGCACAACTCACAAATGTCTTGCATGCTCTTCATCATATTTAGAATACACTTGGATATCATTAATGAATAACACAACAAACTGATCCAAGTAAGGATGAAAGATCCTATTGATGTACTCCATAAAAACACCCGACACATTAGACACACTGAAAAGCATCAATGAGTACTCATAATGACCATAACAAGTTCTAAATGCAGTCTTTAGTATATCCTTAAACTTCACATAAATCTGATGATAACCCGATCTCAAATCAATCTTAGAGAACACGCAAGCTCCAACTAACTGATCCATAATATCATCAAATCTCGAAAGAGGATACTTATTCTTAATAGTAACCTTATTCAACTACTGATAATCAACACTCGATCTCATGCTACCATCTTTTTTCTAACCAATAACATTGGCGCTCCCCATAATGATACACTAGATCTGGTAAACTTTTCTCCAACAGATTTTCTAACTGTTTCTTCAGCTCGCTCAACTCCGAAGTAGACATT
The DNA here is from genome assembly GCA_948472305.1 of Vicia faba. NCBI lineage: Eukaryota > Viridiplantae > Streptophyta > Magnoliopsida > Fabales > Fabaceae > Vicia > Vicia faba. The sequence continues at coordinate 573,891,095 of OX451737.1, read as the reverse complement.
TTATATGGTGCAATCGACACAAATCTAGACCAAGTACTAAATCTATGGCGAACTCAACTTCATGCTCCACCGGTAAATCCCTAATATCCTTAGGAAAAACATCAAGGAACTCACACACAACAAGCATATCAACATTCACAGCCTCGCTTTCCACTGTCAAGGACGCAAATAAAATGACACCTGATCATTTTCCCTCAATGACATATCTACCTGACCAGTATACATGGATCTCAAATTCGTACTCTCTTCAGTTTCGAGAAACATCACCGTCTTACTTTCCAAACTTGAAACATCTCAGAGAAGTAGAATTTCACCCCTCACTTATTTCACTCCCACCCGCGACCTTCTTCTGGAACCTCTGTCTTCCCTTAGAAATTAAAGTCAAAACAAGTATCGGAAGTGTTTACACACATGTCACATACCAGGGTATACAAAATTCACAAAACCCAGGCCGAATGGACTAACCTGATATGATACCAACTATGTAACACCCTAAAACCTCAAGCACAATTTATAATATAATCAGAGTATACTTCACCAAAAGGGTGTCATACATTCTCAACATAAAACATCTTTCACAACTAAAACATAGCGCAGTAAAAATTAAAACATTTTAACAATAGCAACATGGTCTCAAAATGGAAATTACTTCAGTTTAAATAAAACATCAGTGTAATGAATTCAACATTTAGCAGAATAAAATAAACAATGATCTCATCCCTAATCTTACACTATCAGAGCAACACCAAGCACTAAACGAAACACAGAAAGCAATAAACAAAGAAGTCAAAACAACATCTTTCACATAACAAAATCTAAGGCTCCCCAGTCTCTACCTGAGTATCTGCAACATATGAATAAAGGCAACACGATAATCAAACATGAGGTAAGAATACAATTCATATATGATAGTGGTGTATAATACAACAAGAATAGATATACCCATATGATCTTAGAAAAAAAGCAACTCAATCACACAAAAATCAATCACACAATGAAATTTATGTTTTCAATGCACTTCTCGACTCTACTTCAATGTATGTGGTACCAAGATTTTGGAAGCTCAGAGGTATGCTACTGAAGTCATCCCATTGCTGGTTACATATCTAAACTCGTGACACGCCACTAGTTCCATCTCTGAACTTGGCAACATCATCACCTAACTCTAACATATATGATGCATGAATGAAACTTAAAAAAATACAATGTTCATAGCAACCTCCACCTTCAGAAACTTAACATTGGTTCCATCTCTAAACCAAATACACTAGTATGATAGTTCCACAACACAAGACAACACAATAATCGATTCCCGCTCTGAATCGAACATATAAGCACATTAATTGTTAAAAAAATCAACATACTTTCATCAAAACTTAACATAATGATTAGAAGAATGGTTTATAGATTCTCATTAATGCTCATCTTAACATCAACATCAATAATCACCAAAGGGAATTTAATCAATCACAACAAGTAAACTTCTTTCATCATCATTAACCATTCATAACATTACACATTAAGAAAAACATTTTATTCACGTCCTTAAATGCATATTTAACCTCTTAGGGTATCACCTTAAGATAATGCTATTAAAACATCTCCTCAATCAGAGTCATGAATCTCAAGTTACGCTCGAAATGACGCGCCTAGTATAAAAACCAGAGGAATTCTACAACCACCCGTAGCAACGACTATGACCTGTAGCCGTGCCCAGGACCAGGAAACACATGTTTTCACCCCTGGTACAAAAACCAGAGGGCTTCTATTGCCTCCCGTAGCAGCTGCTACAGCCTGTACCAGAGCCTAGATTTTAACATTTTTTTTTGAAGAATTTGGCCTGCAAAGCTTTTCCAAATACCTTCTTTGAATTTCTCTGTTTCATCCTAAACTCATGAGCTTCAAGAGATGTTTGTGATTCTTCAAGCTTCATCAATGAAAAATCTTTTGACTCATCAATGTCCACAATAATTTGATCAAACTTATAAGAAATATCTCTTAGAACCTTCTCCATTTTCTGTCATGTGGAGATCTTCTCTCCACACGACTCCATTTGGTTTTTTAAAACCACCAACTTTAATAAGAACTCGGCAATGGGTTCACCATCACCCATCTGCATATTCTCATACTATTTCTTCAAAGATTTCATATTTACTTTCTTTAAATTCTCATCCCTGTCATACAACTTCTTGAAAGTATCCCATACATCTTTGGTGGTTTTTTCTCAATGATATTCTAAATAATATTTGAATCCACACACTGATGAATCAAGAACAATCATTTCCCATCTTTCTTGCTTATTTCATGATGAGCGTCTCTTTGCGCCTTAGTAGCATTTTCCTCTAATGTCAAGAAACCACCATTCTTTATTTCAAGCAAATATTGATATTTGAATATCACATTCATTTGTGCACACCATCTATCATAGTTTTCTCCCTTTAAATTGGTAAATTGGTCGGTAATTGATTGGAGGTTGTACTCCCATTTTCCATGGATGGAGATTGAAGATCGAACAAATATTCTAGATACCAATTTGTTTGATAACTTGAATTACAAGTTATTTGAAAATTAAGGAAAATAGAAAAGAATAAAAAGCAATTTAGAGAGAGAAGTATTATTGGAATGGAATTGAGTATTTTGTACAAACATGTGTTACATCCTTTATACAAGATCATACTACTAACTAACTAACTTCTAGTTAGTAACTATATACAAAGTTAGTAGTAACCACATGCATATGTAGCAGTAAACACATACTGAACTATCAATAACCATATATTGAACTAGCAGTAATCATATGCTAAACTATTAGTAACTACAAGTTGAACTATCAGTAACCACATGTTGAACTATCAGCAACTATATGTTGATCTAGAAGTAACCACATGTTGAACTAGCATAAACTTCTTATAACTAAATTACACATCTAATACTGTGTTTGTGGAATAAATGTGATATTTCATGCAGCGTATTTTCAAAACTGGATTTAAGATCCAAATACCACCAAATCAAAATAAAGGAAGAGGATATTGCAAAAATCGCTTTCCACACACATGAAGGTCACTATGAATTTATGGTACTTCCATTTGGATTTACTAACACACCTTCTTCTTTTCAATCATTAATGAATGAAGTATTAAGGCTAATACTTCATAAATACGCTTTGGTATTCTTCGATGATATCCTAATATATGGTCCTTCTCTAGAAGAACACAAGCAAACTACAAAATATATTGACATTACTGCAACAAAGCTAATTGAATATTAACAACCAGAAATGATCATATGGCCAAGAGGGAATATGATTCTATGGTAGGGATTAGGGAGAGAGATGGACTTGTGTCATCCATAAATGGTACCACATGCATATAAGTTGAGTTGTTGAAGGATGAAATCTTATTTAGTGAATCATTTGAATTCAATACTTCCTCATGGGATGATTAGGAGTTAGGCTTAGATTTTATTTGTTAATAAAGTGAATTCAAACACAAGAAGAGGAAGGGATAAATTGTGATATTCAAAATTTACGATTAATTTATAAAAAAATTATTTCCATAAACATTTATATTAGAAGGTATAAAAAAAGTAGAAAGAAGATGGAGAAGAAGATAAATACATAACAAAGAGAAAATAAATAATTAATACTAAGAGAGAAGTGATCAAGAGAGTCTACTAGAGATTTATACAAGTTAGACCTAACCACTTGACCTACTCTTGTCCCCAAGAGTTTTCTCTTGAGAGTTCCACTAAAATCAAACTTGAGCTTTTATATAATCATCCCACGAATCTGCAACAACAAAATCTTTTACATGGACTTAACTCAAGAACCTTCAACTAAATTTTTTTTAGGCTTATCTTACAATCTTCATATTCTATACAAAGAGAATCACACTTTTGAATAAAACATATTAAGCATAACACTAGTTGCATCCCAACTCTCATAAGGATTTTTCAATATTTCAGTACTACGACGATTCTCGTAAAAAATAAATATAGAAATAAAAATAGTAGAATAATAAGAGAGAGATTTATATTAAGAAATATGGTGTAAAAATAATCGAGGAGAAACTTTCTTTATATAGAAAAACTTTTGGCTCAATCACTACTACGGTAAACACATATCATAATCGTTGGAAAAATGATACAACCACGTTTGACCAACCGTTGTGATGCAAGGTGTGATTGTGTGTATGATGCTTTCTACTACGGGAGTAGGAGTGTTGAGATAAACTAGGTAGCACACTATATATCACAACGGTCAAATTATACAACCGTTGTGATATTTTACGCTCTATTTATAACAACGGTTGATATAAATAACTATGGTTAAATACTTTATTTTTTTAATTATATATTTTTTCCAAATATTATAAATCTGTATTTTTTTCATAATTAACCTGTATACAAAATATGAGGTATATTATAACCTGTATACAAAATATATAACATGTATATTGTACATATATTAGCTAAATATTCACAAAATATCAAATTAAGCAACAAAAACATATTTACAACCATCAAAGACAAAGTCATACAATACCACTAGGGATGACAAAAAAACCCATACCCAAGGTACCCGCAGGTAATATCTGTCACGAACACGAGTTTAATAGCTTAATAGGTATCCACGTGTAAAATAAACAAATATTTAATTATCTTTTTTCTTACGGGTATGTATACGAATTTGATGGTATCCGTATCTGCGAATATCCGTTTACGTTAATAATTAGCAAAATAACTTAAATATTAATTTGTTTGATCTATTAATAATAATAATAATAATAATAATAATAATAATAATAATAATAATAATAATAATAATAATAATAATAATAATTATTATTATTATTATTATTATTTTTCTGAATATGAAACTATTATTATTTTATTGAATTTTATATAATTATTTGATAAAAGAATAAATAAAATGAATGTGATTTATTTTTCCTATTATTATTATGTGTTAAATTTAAATTTTTTTTTATCTTTAAAAGAGATAAAAAATTAATTAGTTATATCATTTAAAAAAATTTAAATAATAGTATCCATGAATATCCGTAAATATTTGTGGGTATCTCAAAATCCAGAGATACTTGTCTGACAGATATCTGCATGGGTATAAGGCGGATATGAGTATCATATTTACTAGCCGAGGAAGATAACAGAGAATTAGTACCTATACCCATGAGTATCCATTGTCATCCTTAAGTACCACCCCCCTTTTTAACTAACACATTGAAAATAAACGTCCAATGTCTGCGGACGTCGTCTAAGTCATCGGAAGAGCACTACAAGAAAACATCTTCCCAACCACGTGATATAGTGACGTGAAAATCACATGACAAAAAAAAGGTGTTATGATGTGATAATCATGTCGCCATATGTTATTATTATTAAAAATATTAAAAGTAAGGCTTGCACATGGTAAAAGCAGAAGAAAAAAATTAAAAAAATGATGTGGCGTGGAAATCACGTCACAACATGAAAAGTAAAATAAAAAAAAGGGAGAAGTCAGGCTTGCACAAGTGTGCACATGGGGGAAATTTGAATTTTTCAGAAATTAAGTTGTGACGTAAAAATCACGTCGCAACATTAAATTCAGAAATTAAAAGACGTTTAGGAGGGAATTGACTGACGAATGAATTGATGGAAGACAGTTGACTGACACATTTATTAGTGACATGATTCTCACGTTGCAAAATTATAACCGTTGGAGACTTGCAACATGAGTTTCATTTTGCTATCTTACGACGTGAAATTCACGTCGCTGAGATGTCTATATATTTCCAAGATTTCTCTTCACGCCCAGACCCAGATATAAACCCATTTTCTATTCTTTTTTCATCTTCTTCCTCAATTCCTTCCTTCTCCAACACTAATTTTCCTTTTCTTCCTCAATTTTCATAAAGGTAACATGCTAGCTCATCAATAATCATCAATTTTCCTTTTCTTCTATTTGTTTATTTATTTAATTGTATAACTAACATTGTTAATTTTCTTCTTCAAGATTCATCAAGATAACTCATCAAGCTTGAAGGTTTCAAATATTTAAGCTTTTATCTTCATTGAGGTATTTCAAGAAATTTATTTTATTAGTTTTTTTTCAGATTTAAAATATTGGGTTGTTGGTTGTTGTTATTGTAAATTAATTATGTTGAATTTTTTGTAAAACATAATATTATTAAAATAAATAAGTAAATATTTATTTAAGCATAAACATCATTGTAAATTCAATATATAATTTAAATCCGAAAATAAATTTTAAAACATAATATTGTTGTAAATTAAATATATAGTTAAATCTGAAAATAATTTTTTCTCATAATATATTACAAAAATAAAATATACATATTTATTTAAATAGCATATTTTTATTTTTATATAATATTTTTATATTATTAAAAACATAATATTTTATGTTATATTGTTTTTTATTATATATTTTTATAAACTAGAATAATAATATATATTTTTATAAACAGAATAATATTTTTTTAATAAAATATTTATCAAAAGTAGAATATATTATATATTTATATTTAAAACAAAACAAAATAGAATGTAGTTATATTTTATATTTTTTTAAAGAATAATATGTTGATTAAAAACAAAATAGTATGAAATAGTTTTTTTTAAATTTAAAACATAACAATTTTTTGAAAAAAAAAAGAATATATGGTTATTAATCATATGTATTATATGTTATGATATGTTTATTATATATATATATATATATATATTTAAAAAATAGAACGTAATAGTTATTTATTGAAAACATAAATTATTATATGTTTATTAAATGTTTAGTTAAAACAAAAACAAAATATTTATGTTTATTAAAGAGTTTATTTGTAGTTAAATATATTAAGAATAATTGTAAAATTTATTTATAGTTAATATATTTTGTGAGAATATATAATATATTAAATATTATAAAATTTATTTGTAGGTAAAGTTGTTTCTAGTTAATATAAGTTTATGTTTAAGAATAGTATTATTTTAGTTAATACTTGTAGCTAATGTTTTATCAAAAATCAAGAAATTGGTTGATATATAAAAATCAAATTTGTAATAAAAAGGAAATGATTGTATAAATGTGTATATGGAGTATTATCGATATTATCGTAGTTGAATGTATGATAGGTTGTATCTATGAAGACGTGGACTTAAATCAAATTTTGAGGAAGGAGTTAAATGGTTTATCACTTGGGCATTTGCTTAGAAATGTTGTCGAAACAAAGGAGGAGTTAGGTGTCCTTGTCTTAAATGTGAATGTAGACCTATAATTAGTGACTCAGAAAAAGTAGAACGCCATTTGAAGAGAAGGGATTTCATTGAAAATTATTGAGTTTGGATATATAATGGAGAAGAACTATCGAGTAACGTACCAGAGACTAGCAATACACATGTTTCAAGTAGTCGACCACTCATGGAATATGGGGAAAACATTAATCTGATCGGTGAGATGGTTGGTGATGCTTTTGGTGTGAACGTGACCTATGATGAACCTGAAGATTTTGATGGGGGAAGAGTTGTCGAATGAGGAAGCACAAATATTTTATCAGTTGTTGAATGAGATGAATACACCGTTGTTTGAGGGGCCATCGAACTCAAAATTATCAATGTACGTGAGATTATTGGCCGCCAAATCAAATTGGAATGTTCCAGATAAGTGTTTGGAATTATTTGCAAAAATGATGTTGGATGCGACTCCTACGAAAGACAACTTGCCTACAATTTTTTATGATACAAAGAAGTTGGTGACAAAGTTGATAAAAGACAATTTTCAAAAAGTACGAATGGGTAAGAGATGATAAAACATCAAGTAACAAGTATAGAAAGGATGGTAAAACATCAAGATAAAGAGAGGATGACAAAACATCAAATAAGAGGGAAGATGATAAAACATAACACAAAGATGATAATACATCAAGTAGGGGAAAGATAGTAATACATCAAGTAAGAGATGATAAAACATCAAAATAAAGAGGGGATGACAAAATATCAAGCAAACATGCATCAAGTATGGATGACAAAACATCAAATCTCAAAGAAAAAATAAGGATGATAAAACATCATGTAAGAGATGACAAAACATCATGTAAATATGACAAAACATCAAACACATAAAACAATGTGATAAAACGCATAAGAGAAGAGATGATAAAACATCACACAAAGAGGCGAATGACAAAAACATCAAGTATGAATGACAAAATATCAAGCAAGGGATGATAAAATATCATGTAAGGAATGAGATGATAAAACATCAAGAAATGATGACACAACATCAAGTATGGGTGACAAGACATCATGTAAGATATGTAAAAACATCAAGTATGGATGACAAAATATCACACAATTAATATGATAACACATCAACAAACACACAAGACACGGTAATAAAACACAAAAGAGATGGAGATCATTCAAACAAACTTAAAGAAGTGAAGAAGAAGCATGAAGGAAAAAGATGAAAAATCAAAAGGCATGTGTTGTACCCCAAAATTTGCCCTCTCCTTTTATCAACATTTCTCATCACAAAGCCCTTGGAACTCAAGATCAAGCTAGGGTTTGCTCAGCTCAGGACACCTCCTTGTACTGTTGACCTAAATTAGGGTTTGAGTTTGCACAGGGATATTTTGACCCACAATGCCCAAAGTGACTTTCATACCTCATGTTGGACTCACAAGTTTATCCATACCAAGTTTCAAGCCTTGATTCAAATTTTTGCCCAGTCAATTGGACAGTTAACCTAGAAATCAACTGTATTGGGGAAAAAGTCAACAGTGGCCAATTGACAGTCAAACTTCATGATTTTTGACCCACATTAACATAATGAACTCACATATGTCATTTGATCAAGTTTGGATCACAATTCCACAAGAAACTTGATCAGATCACCAAAAGGGCAAAATGGTCATTTTTAGGGTTTTGACTGTACAAAGGCAATTTTTGACTGTTTGACCTAACCAATGGAAAATCAAGCTCAACCATGGACTCAAGGACTCAATGACATCATCTTGACCCATTCAACAAGTTCAAAAGATCTCAAATGCATAAGATTGACAGATGAATTTTTCAGTCAACTGATCAAAATTTAACTGTATACTAAAAAGTCAAACTTTGACTTTTTGGTCAAAATCAAGTGGCAAAGGTCATTTTTCATCAAGACATGCCAAATTTTGAAACTTGTTCATCAAGAAACCCAAAAATGCAAATTAGGGTTTAAAATGGAAAAATTTCATAACTTAGAAATTTTCTAAGTTATAAAATTTTCTTATTTTTTCCTAACTTTGTCCCACTTTTTCACCAAGATGCAAATGGATTCCAATAAAACTTGCAACATGAAAGTTATAGTCCATCACAAAGTATACAACTTTTATTCACAAAGTTTTCTCAAAAGAAGCTTGTATCTCAAGTTATGATTTTTGAAACAAGGGTACCTAAAACTTTTAACTTAGAGAAAATTTTCCCTAATCTAGGCAGGATTTGGACCCATCTTCTTGACCACTTTTCACATAGTTCCACTTGTAATTTAAAGTTGCATTGCAAAGATGGATTATATTACATGTTCCAAGCTTTCCAAATTGTCCAAGAACTCCTCAAACACCCTTGTGGTTAGAGAGAATCGAATGCTTGAAGTTGGCAAAAACTCACCTTTGTCCATGGCCAATACATGTTCATAACAACTTGCAATTCTGATCTAGCTAGCTTGGTTTGACATTACAGGCCTCAAAACCAATTTGCAATCCATAATTTAATGCCAATCCATCATTATAAGCCTTTGTTTTGTTCATTTGGACATTATACACAAGATTAAGCCTTAAGTAGAAAAAGGCAAATTTCCATTTTTGCTTAAGTATGCTTTATGTCAAACCAACAATCCTTGAGCATTGGTCCAAGATCTCTTGCAGAAAAACAAATCCACAAATCAGAGGGGCCAAGAACAATGTATGCAGGCATATTTGACAGCCTATACAAGCCTGTAACTTCACTTCCACGTTTGAACTTCAAGTAGAGAAAACTTGCAAAACATAAGCAATCTTTCATATCTGTTAACACAAGCTTAGACAAACATTGTAGACAAGTTCCATACGTCCCAACAAGCCTAAAACACGACCCTTTCATCACTCAAACCTCCTCATACTCAGAACCATAGTTTTTCTGCAAAATAGGGCAGGTTCTGTATTTTGCAAGCCACAACAAAATTCTATCGTGCGTTTTGTCCCAAGATAGTTCAAACATCTTCCAATCAACTCACCTGAACTATCCCAGGCCCCGATTGCAAGATGTAACACCTCTAACACACTTTGCCATTTTCTTTTCAAATCTCTGCAGGTTGAGTTCTATAGCATGATTCAAGTTGTTTCAAAGCAAGCCAAGCATTGGAGAAGCTTCCTTGGACCTCAGGCAAGCTCAAGAGAAGCTCAAACACCATTGAAGGTTGCTACATTGTCCAGCTCGAAGTCAACTGAAACAGGTATTTCATGGACTTCTATCTCCCTATTTAGGAATGGTTAGGCTTAGGTTTGTGAATGAAATATGTTATACTCATAGCGCTGAAGCCATACACATGCTTAGTTTTCATTTACATTAATCGTGCTGAGAGAATTTCACTAATGAACTTTCTGAAAAAACTAGGTTAGAAATTAGTGCCAGAGAAATTCTCTCTGGTCTTTGAGAGTTAATCCAAGTTTTTTATATGGTTGAACTCGTTGTTTAATTCTCTACAATATTCATGTTATGAGTTTTGTCAAAAAATCAAAGAATCAGGAGATAGCATTGGAAGTACAAAACGCGTGTGTTGTTTGAAACTGAGGAAGAAGATGAAGTTGCTTGGGCTGGGCCTGAGTTGCTTTTGCTTTCCACACATGCATATTCAGTTTGCACCCCCCTGACCCATTTGCTTGCATATTTGTCATTTTTTGCATTTTATTTCATTTTTTATTTTGATATTTTATCTTCTAACATAAAAAATACCTAAAAATTATTTTCATAAATTTTTATATTTCTTTGGAATTTATTCTAATTATTACTAGTATAAAAAATATTTAAATGCTTTGTATTCTTTTTTTTATTAAAACCTAAAATAACCTAAAAAGTATATTTATTTTAATTTATTATTTTTATTCACATTTAAAAACATTTTCTTGAATATACACATTTTTTTTATATAAATAATTAATTTTTTATCTTTATACATTTAATGTATTTAATACTTATATATTTTATTCTATTAAAAAAGGAAAATAAGAGTAAAAAATATCAAAACTAATACATGTTTATTTTTTAATATTACATACCAACAATACCTCTTTACGATATACTTTTATTTTTTTTTACAAATTGATATATATAGGGTTTATTTTTTTTACAATACCTTTTTTTTACAATATACTTTTATTCTTTATACAATATACTTTTTTTTTATTTTTAAATAATGCTATTTATTTAAGAAAATTAGGGTTTTTGCCCTAAATGAAAAGATAATTAAACTTGACTTTTTCTTTATTTATTTTTACTTCACATATTAAAAAACATTTTTTTTACATACATAAGAATCATTTTGTACATAATACATTTTATTTACATTTATTCATTGTATTTATTTCAATTATTGTACATTTAAATATTGTATCTTATACATTCAATTTGGTTGTAATAGTAATTCAGGGTTTAATTTCTTGTCAAATATCCCCAATTCAAATTTGTACCCCCTCCCTATATCATGTTGTAATAGTGTAGCATTTAAATTCTCACACATTTAAAAGCTTTCAATTATGCCATGTTTAGACCTAGGGTTTATATGCAATTAAAATCAACAATTAGTTTGACCTAATCCAAGATAAATATGCATGAAAAAAACAAACACAATGCACACTTGCACCCTTAGGGTTTCATCCACTTGTTGCCTTCAAAAATGGACCATGGTTGCATGTTGAGTACTTTGGCAAAATAAAAACAATCAAAAAGATCATAGTCCCTCGATGACGCTATCTGAGTTTCCTAAACAAAATGATCAAGTCCCTCAAGAAAATTGCCAAAGATACTTGACACTATTGATATCATGGTCTATACGATGACCCGCGCCTGTCCCGTTAACATCCTAACACAAGGTTGTCCACCAAATACAATGGTGAAATAACACTGTTAAAAGGGTTAAAAACATAAGAAAGATCTTTGAGTAAAATAGGGTAGATAGCTCCTAGTTACTTGATCAAAAGCTTGCAAAAAACATCCTTGCTACTTTCAAAACACACTTCACAACACAATTTCAAAACCCTACTTTCAAACATTGAAAACTTTTCAAAAGACAAAAACACCTTTGTATACATTCAAACAATAATTATTACAAAGGTTGCCACAACGATGGCCTCTTTTCAAAACATCTTTGAAAAACACACATAAAGCACCATTTCAAACAATTGAAGAGCACTATTTCAAATAATTGAAAAGCAAAGCAAGTGATCTAAGCAAGTAACTAAGAGCCCATGGATAACCATGGATAGAAAGGGTGCTAATACCTTCCCTTTCTATAATCTACTCCCCTAACCCGAGAAAACATCTCAAAGGTCTTTCCTGTGCTTTTTGACCTTTCCTTAGGATAAAATAAAAAGTTGGTGGCGACTCTTGCTAAACCGAAACATTTGCGAACACGAACGCAAAATCCCAAGTCAGTTCTCCCACCGTATCACAGAACAGGCGACTCTGCTGGGGAAATTTAAAAGTGGAGTAACCTTAGGGCTTAGATCACCCTTTGCATGATTATTGTTTGCTTTGATTGCTTTACATTTTGGTTCTCTTGTTTGGGCTTGAAATCCTCCACCCGGATTTGGGAAACATTCATAGATAACAATACGTTGTGGAAACTGTGCGGGGTATACCGACACGGTTGAAGCAATAGCTATATTAGTGCGATATATTTGTGAGTACCGGTAGCCTTTGAGTCAATCAAAGAGAATACGGGGCCGCTGAGTGATGTCATTAAGCACTAATGAACTAGAACCTTACTTGACCATCTTGGCCTTTTATTAGGGGTAGTGGTGCAGTCCGAAGTTGGTAGATACTCGATACTACACTCATTGAGGGTTGTTTTCTTGGAATATTTTGGTCGCTAGTTAAGAGGCTAAACCAAAACAATGAACGTAGAAAACAATCCAATGATATTGAGCTCCTTAGAACCCAGTTACTATTTATAGGACAGGTTTTGAGCCAACTAAACTCAAGAGGGTACTTACCCATGAAACCTCATGCAAGCCTGAAACTAGGGTTTTGTGTGACTTTCCTGTACACGTACTTGTGCATACATCATGAACATCATAAAGCATCATATGCATCCACTAACCATTTCAAGGGTTTGAATCTTCATCTTTGTTCTTGTTTTGTAGGTCATGGAATCTCTTCGCAGGAAAACAATTCAGGTCAACCTTGTGAGAATCCCTCCTCAACTCAAGGAGCTTACATCCAGGATTCCAGAGAATTCTCTCTTCAGTGAAAGACATGGTAGACTCCTCAGCTTAGTCAACACCAACATTGAAGAAGATATGGTTAAAGTTCTCTTCCAATTCTTTGACCCCCTACACCACTGTTTCACATTCCATGATTATCAGTTGGTGCCTACTTTGGAGGAATTTTCTCAACTCCTGAGAATTCCTATTCTTAATCAACTACCCTACAACGGTACGGAAAAGGAACCAAAACCTGAAGATGTTGCTCAAGTATTACGCTTGCAACCATCTGACATCAAGGGGCATTGGGAAACCAGAAGTGGTGTCAAGGGATTCTTGGAAAAGTTTTTGTTTGAGAAGGTACAAGAATGCTGGAATTCTCTTGATCTACAAGCCTTTGAAGAGATTGTGGCACTCCTTATCTATGGGTTGGTCTTGTTCCCAAACGCTAACCAACTTATAGATGTGAATGCTGTCAAGATTTTCATATCCAGGAATCCCATACCTACTTTGCTTAGGGACATCCTACACTCATTTTACACACAAACAATGAGGAAAAGAGGTGTTCTCATGTGTTGTACTCCTCTCCTAGCAAGGTGGTTTATTTCTCACCTTCCACAAGCAGTTTTGAAAAATGAGCAGGGTTTGAGGTGGTCACAACGATTGATGACCCTCACACATTCTGATGTACATTGGTGTTCTCGGTCCAGAGAAAATGTCATCATCATTGATCGTTGTGGGGAATTCCCTAATGTCCCACTACTCGGTATTAGGGGAGGCATTACCTACAACCCCTGTCTAGCTTTAAGACAATTTGGATATGCTCGGAGGGATGGCCCTCATGACATGCTGATTCCAGACCTAGTTTTTGACTTTGATAACGATGCGCAAGGAATTCGACAAAGGTTCATCAGAGCTTGGAGGATGCCTAACAAAGTGGATAGTAAGACACTGGGGCACAAGAATTCCATCCCCCTTGAGCCTTACCTCATGTGGGTACGCACCCGCTCCCAGAATCTTATGATGCCATATCCTCACGTTCTCCCCTTGATCAAAGAGCCTGTTATGGAAGGAGAGGTTCCATACACCATCCTACATCCTGACATGCCAACATCATGGGAGGAAATGCAAAAGAGTTGGATCCAACTCAAAGAAGAATGAGATACTTTTGAAGCCAACTTCTATGCCAGTGAGAAGAAGGTTTTAGAGCTCACCAGCCGACTTCACGAGGAGGAAACTCTCAACACCTACATCGCACCAAAGAGGATGCGCAATGTCTTTTTACATTAAGAATTTTGTAATATTTCGCCCATAGGGCATTTATGTACTAAAAAATTTCTTCTTAATATGACGTGCGTTCTTTTTGTTTGCAACAAATTTGAAATTTTGAACCCTTGAATGCATTACATGAATAACATATCATTCATCATATGCCTAAACAGGTCTTCAAACCAGGTTTCCTTATCTTTCTGCTGTTTATTTCAGCAAGATGGATTTGGAGCAAACAGTAAAGGACCTACAGGCACAAAATTCACAATTTCAGCAACTCCTCATGACCTTGGCAAAGGGTCAAGAGGATCTCAAAGTTCTGCTAGAGAAGAATAAAGAGAAGAAAAAGAAAAAGAGACTGGGGGTAGCCACTTTCGGAAGAAGGTTTGAGAGTGATGCTAGGAGGACTCTGGAGTTCCCTTTGACATCTGACGAAGGAGCTGGGAAGAGGAAAGGAGTTACTGTACCTTCTGAGTCTGAGGTAGAAGAGGAGGAAGAGGAAGAAGACGAGGACTATTCTGAACAACAGTATCCACCAGCGGATGACAAATATAAGAACCTTGAAGACAGATTGACAGCTATGGAGTTGCAGAGGGTGCCCGGATTATATTTTGAGGAACTGGGGTTGGTAGTTGGGATTGTTATCCCTCCCAAGTTCAAGGTGCCAACATTTTCCAAGTACGAAGGTCTGTCTTGCCCTAAGATGCACCTAAGGTCGTATGTTAGAAAGATCCAACCTCATTCATCCGATAAAGATCTTTGGATACACGTTTTCCAAGACAGCTTGTCTGGCACTCAGTTAGACTGGTTTTATCAGCTCGAGAGATCAGAGGTTCACAATTGGGAAGACTTGGCAACTGATTTTTATCGTCAGTATCAGTACAATGCTGATTTGGCGCCCACTCGTACTCAGTTACAAAGTATGGGGATGGCTTCAAATGAAGGGTTTAAGGAGTACGCCCAGAAATGATGTGATCTGGATGAAAGGGTACAACCACCGCTATTAGATAGGGAATTAGTTGACATGTTTTTGGGGACCCTGTCTGGCCCCTTTTTCAACCATCTAATCGGGAGCTCTTCTGCGGAATTTACTGAACTGATTTTGACCGGCGAAAGGGTGGAGGCCGGTATTAAAAGTGGAAAGATTCAAAAGGATGCTTCCGCATCCACATCTATTAAAAAACCTTTCCCAGCCAAGAAAGAAGCATCTGCTGTGTATTCTCAGAAGGGATTGAGAAAAACTGAGCGCCGTCCGACTGTAGGGGCTGTGATGATTCAAAATTCGTCAAATGATCAACCTCGTAACAATCAGTCAAGACCTAATCAGCAACGGGTAGAACAGCCACAACGACAGTTCACCCACATCAACATGACGCTCGCTCAGGTCTTTCCCCATTTGTTGAAGCTGAATTTGACCAGTTTGAAGGAGGCACCAAAAAACCCTAACACCTCCTCTCCGTACTACCACTCTAATGCTAAGTGTGCTTACCATTCCGACAGTGTTGGACACGATACCAATAATTGTTGGGCACTTAAAAACAAAATTCAGGATTTAATTGACGCCAAATAGGTTGAATTTAACGCTCCTGAGAAGCCCAATGTTATATCCGCTCCGATGCCCAAGCACGGCCACAATGTGCATGCTGTTTTGGAAAACCTCCATGTTACTGATGTTGCCGATCTGTTCACTCCATTGTTAGTGATTAAAGAAAATTTGTTGAGAGCCAGGATCTTTCCTGGTTGTGGTAAGGACTGTTATTTTTGTTTGAACATTCAAGGTGATTGTCCAATGTTGAAGTCGGGTGTCCAATGCCTGATGGATACGCAAGAGATACTTTTCCAGAAAACCCCTGTTAACACTTTCAATTCGATTACTCCTGATACTTGTGATACTTCAACCAACGATATTGCTATCATAACCATTTTCGACAATCCTCCCAAGGCTTGCAAAAGGCCTGTCAGGATTACACCCAACTCTGAATGTGTACCTTTAAAGATCACCATGCCGGGACCTGTCCCGTACCAATCAAGCAAAATGATACCGTGGAACTATGAGGGAGAAATCTTCTACCACAATATCAAACAAATCGAAACAGTCCGAGAGATTTCTGAAGAAGACCCTGATATAGGGAACATCGCGGGTACAAGCAAAATAACCCGTAGTGGTCGAATCTTTTCTCCGGAGATTGCTCCCCCTCGAGCAGTTTTCGGACCCTTAAAAGCTTCTACACCTGTTGGGCCCTCTGTGCAAGGCCCAGTGATTGAAGAATTAAATACTCCCGAAGAAAGACCATCTGCTGATAATACCGACAAGGGTAAGGGGATACTGGAAATGCCTGTCAGGACGAAGGCTCATGCTGTGGTTATCCCCGAAACCACTCAGAAGGAAATGGATGAAATCCTAAAAATAATCAGAAAAAGTGACTACGACGTTGTAGAACAACTGGGGCAGACCCCTTCTAAAATTTCAATGTTGGCTCTTCTGCTTTGTTCTGAGGCCCATGCCAAGGCCCTAATCAAATTCTTGAAGGCGGCACATGTTCCCCAAGAGACTTTGGCTGACCAATTTCAGGAATGTGTGGCCAGTCTTACTGCTGACAATGGCCTGGGCTTTTCTGACGCTAACTTAACTCCTAAAGGAAGGAAGCACAATGATGCATTACATGTTTCAGTTGAATGCCGGGGAACTACTCTCGCCCATGTCTTGGTTGATATTGATTCTTCCCTAAATATGCTGCCAAAGAAAGCCTTAGACCGTTTGGATTGCGAAGGTTTGACCCTCAAACCTAGTAACATCGTCGTTAGGGCTTTCGATGGTTCCAAAAGAATGGTTCATGGAGAGGTTGATATTCCTATCAAGGTAGGCACCTAAATATTCAACTCCACCTTCTATATAATGGACATCCGTCCGTCATACTCGTTTTTGCTAGGAAGACTGTGGATCCATTATGCCGGGGCAGTTACCTCCTCTTTACATCAGATGCTGAAATATCCTGTTAAGGGTAAAATCATAACTGTGCACAGCGAGGAAGAGTACATGATCAATCATCTCAATTCCTTTCGATATGTGGAGGTGGAGGGCGAATTCATTGAAACGCCTTTCCAATATTTTGAGGAAGTTTCTCCCGAGGTAGCAGTTGCGAAGACAATGGTCGAGGTGCCTATCGTTCCCAAGCATGCATCTAGGATGGCATCTCTCAAGGACGCGAAGGCTGTTTTTAAGGAGGGGAAAAGCACAGTATGGGGGCAGTTTCCCGACTTTCCTATAAGACAGACAAGTTTGGGTTGGGGTTTACTGCTGCAGGACAAAAGGCTATGCATCTCTCTAAGATTAGAAGACCACCCGTCAAGATTTCTCACCATGGAATCAATGCTGTAGAAGATGAAGATGAGGAGAGCCACTTTGAAGATTGGATCTTTCTGACTGTCGAAGGGGGTTTGAGCAATTGGGAAGCAAAGGATTTTGTTCCTATCACCTTTATCAACCAGTAATTTTATCTTTGAACAATTTCCCATTTTTTATGGTCTGTAATAACTAAAACAATTCGCACACTATTTTCACCTCATGCCTTGCCCGGGGCATGTAGGTCCATTTGTAAGGGCTTGATTTTCTTCATAATCATATGCCATGTTTTAGTGAATCATTGGACGTTTTTCATCTATGAACTGCTGTGTTCATTTTCTTTCCTTTTACATTTTTGTTTTGTTTAAGGATGGCTATCCCTCACACACACCCACACTCACAAATGCAGGTACCCATCCATTCCGGATTCCATGGGCAATTATTCTGTTTTAGCCTTCGATAACTCTGAAGATTTGGTCAATCATGTTGAGTACGAAGTTGACGAAGATTGTGAGGTGCCGGGAGAGTTAGCCAGACTTCTCCAACAAGAAGAGAGGGCCATTCTGCCTCATGAAGGGTTTCTAGAAACCATCAACTTAGGGACAGAGGAGGACAGGAAGGAAGTAAAAGTGGGTGCCAACCTAGAACCGAGTGTCAAGGAGCGCTTAATGCAGTTGTTGAATGAATACGTTGAAATCTTCGCTTGGTCTTATGAATACATGCCAGGGCTAGACACCGACATTGTGGTTCACCATCTCCCTACAAGAGAAGATTGTCCACCGATCAAGCAAAAGGTTCGCCGAATGAGGCCTGACATGTCTGAGAAGATTAAGGTTGAAGTAATGAAGCAATTCAACGCTGGCTATTTGGCTGTTACAACCTATCCACAATGGGTTGCTAATATTATTCCCGTACCCAAAAAGGTTGGCAAGGTCAGAATGTGTGTGGACTATCGGGATTTGAACAGGACTAGCCCTAAAGATGATTTTCCACTACCACATATCGACATCTTGGTTGACAACACGGCTCAGCACAAAGTATTTTCTTTCATGGACGGATTCTCGGGCTATAACCAGATCAAAATGGCCCCCGAGGACATGGAGAAAACTACCTTTGTCACGCAATGGGGTACTTTCTGCTACAAGGTGATGCCGTTCGGATTGAAGAACGCAGGGGCAACTTACCAACGCGCCATGGTAGCTTTGTTTCATGATATGATACATCATGAGATCGAAGTTTACATGGAAGACATGATAGCTCGATCACAGACAGAAGAAGAACACCTTGAACATTTGCAAAAGCTGTTTGCCAGGTTGAAGGAGTATAAGCCCAGACTGAATCCAAGCAAGTGCACTTTTGGAGTTAGGTCTGGTAAACTTCTGGGATTTATTGTCAGCAACAAGGGCATTGAGGTTTATCCAGCTAAAGTAAAAGCTATACAAGAAATGCCTGCCCCCCGTACTGAAAATGAGGTTAGAGGATTCTTGGGATGCTTGAACTATATTGCGAGGTTCATCTCTCACCTGACATCTACCTGCGAGCCAATTTTTAAACTGTTGAAGAAAGATCAGGTAGTTGAATGGAACGATGATTGTCAAGTTGCTTTTGATAAGATCAAGGAGTACTTACTAGAACCTCCTATTCTAATGCCACCCGTCGAAGGAAGGCCGTTGATCATGTATCTGACTGTTTTGGACAACTCAATGGGGTGCGTACTGGGCCAACATGACGAGTCTGGTCGAAAAGAGCATGCCATTTATTACCTTAGCAAAAAGTTTACCGACTGTGAGACTCGCTACTCATTGCTCGAGAAAACTTGCTGCGCTTTGGTATGGGCTGCTCGCCGGCTAAGGCAGTATATGTTGACTCATACCACTTTGCTGATTTCCAAGATGGATCCGATCAAGTATATCTTCGAGAAGCCTGCTTTATCTGGAAGAATCGCTAGATGGCAGATGATCCTGACTGAGTATGACATCCAGTATACTACCCAAAAAGCTATAAAAGGGAGTGTACTAGCTGACCATCTAGCTCATCAAGCCGTCGAAGATTATCAATCTATGAGATTCGACTTCCCTGACGAGGACATCATGACTTTGGACAACATCGAAGGTAACAGACCGTATGACGGACCTGAACAAGGATCCCGATGGACCCTGTGCTTTGATGGTGCCTCAAATGCACTTGGCAACGGTATCGGTATGGTACTCATTTCTCCAGAAGGTTGCCATACACCCTTCACTGCCCGACTTTGTTTCAGCTGTATCAACAACATGGCCGAATATGAAGCTTGCATCTTTGGTCTCAAGGCTGCTATAGACATGGGGATCAAATCTTTGGTCGTATTTGGGGACTCGGCTTTGGTTATCAGTTAAGTCAAAGGAGAGTGGGACACCAAACATCCTAATCTTATCCCATACAAAGAACATGTCCTGACATTGTTGCCTCATTTCGAGCAGATTACTTTCGAGCACTTCCCGCGAGAAGAGAATCAGCTAGCAGATGCTCTGGCTACAATGTCTTCCATGTTTAAACTCAGCTGGGATAACGAGGCTCCCCAAATTACCATCGAGCGAATGGACGAACCTGCGCATTGTCATGAGATTAATACCGGAGAAGTAGTGGAACAACCCTGGTTTCATGAAATCAAAAGGTATCTCCAGACTAGAGAATACCCCGAAGGAGCTTCCGTCAATGACAAAAAGTTCTTAAGGAGATTTGCTGCCAAGTTCTTCCTGAGCAATGGCATCCTTTATAAACGCAGCCATGATTGTGTTTTACTCCGATGCATGGACAAAGCTGAAGCAGAGTTGATCATGAATGAGATACACAATGGCACATTTGGCACCCACTTGAGCGGACATACAATGGCAAAGAAGATTCTAAGGGCAGGCTACTACTGGTCTACCATGGAAGCTGATTGTCATCAACATTCCCGTACCTGCCACAAATGCCAAGTCTACGCCGACAAGGTACATATTCCTCCTGTTCCTCTCAACATCCTGACAGCTCCTTGGCCATTCGCAATGTGGGGCATTGACATGATTGGAGAGATCAAGCCCACAACATCCAATGGACATCGCTTCATCCTGGTGGCTATTGATTATTTCACTAAGTGGGTCGAGGTAGCTTCCTATGCCTCAGTTACAAAGAATGTGGTTGCCCGCTTCATCAAGCAGAATATCATATGCCGGTATGGTATCCCCGACAGGATCATCACAGACAACAGTACAAATTTGAACAATACTATGATCACCGCTCTATGCGAACAGTTCAAGATTTATCATCACAATTCATCTCCCTATCGGTCGAAGATGAGCGGTGTTGTTGAAGCCGCAAACAAAAATATTAATAAGATCATCCAAAATATGACAGTCACCTATAAGGACTGGCATGAGATGTTACCGTTTGCTCTGCATGGATATCGTACCACGACACGTACTTCAACAGGGGCAACTCCATTTTCTTTGGTATATGGCATGGAAGCTGTTCTGCCTATGGAAGTTCAGATTCCTTCCTTGAGGATTATGAAGGATGCCGGTTTGAGTGAAGACGATTGGATTCAAACCCGGCTTGATCAACTTAATTTGATCGATGAGAAGCGACTTACTGCTGTTTGTCATGGTCAGGCGTATCAAAAACGCATGATCAAGGCTTTCAACAAGAAAGTCAGGCGCCAAGTATATCAAGTCGGAGATCTTGTAATCAAGCGGATCATACTACCGCAAAGTGATCCCAGGGGCAAGTGGACTCCTACTTACGAAGGACCATTTATAATCAAGAGCATCTTTTCTGGTGGGGCAATGATTCTGACCACCATGGACGACGATGACTTGCCACACCCTGCGAACGCAAACATAGTCAAAAGATACTACGCATAAAACGATCCGGCAAGTTGAAAACCCGAAAGGGCGACTTGGGCAAAAATGGACATCCCGGTGAACCGAAAACCCGAAAGGGCGGTTCAGGAAAAAATTAGGGATAAAACAAAAAAAATTTGTACACCCGACAAGTTGAAAACCCGAAAGGGCGACTTGGACAAAAAAGGGTTTCCTGGTGGATCGAAAACCCGGAAGGGCGGTCCAGGCAAAATTTAGGGAATTAAAGTGTATGACTATGTCTCGTCGAATCACTTTAAGGACAATCTCTTCACCAGACAAGCTCCAAGCCTCTGATCAATCCAGTCATCAATGGACGAATCAGCGAATGGACAAGATATTCAGAGTTGTGAAGGCTATAGCAGAATGGGAATCCCATGGAATTGTTACACATAGCCATCTTCCTTTTGTATACATTTTTTTCAATTTTTACGACAACATTCTCTTACTAGGGTGTCTGTCTCCTTTGTACAAAGATACTCACGAAAATTAAATACAAAGATACTTCAAAGTGCAAAAATTTTCTTGCCTTTCTTTTCCTTTTTACACTTTTGTTTTATTTAAAAACGTCCAATGTTTCGTTAAATATGCATATGCATTCGAATATAATCACCGCTTACAAATAAAACAAAATTGAAAAAGGGTAATTACTGATAGGTTAAAGGTGTAGGAAGATATCTTTGTGCCATTCCAGAAGGAATCCCCTACGATACATCATTCAGAGCCTCAAAAAAGCTGGAACCTTGGAGTATTTCCCCCAGCGAAGTTAAACTTCAAAGATCCCCAGTGGAGCCAGTTTAATCTAAATCTTATTCCCCAGTGGAGCCAGAGTATCTCCCCCACAGATTTATCTCCCAGCAAGATCGAAGATTCTTGGTCCCATTTCTCCAAGGCTTCAATTCCCCAGAAGAGATTTTCAGAGTTTCCCCAATATCCCAGGAAAGTCAACAAGGATTTCTCATCTTCAACAATCAAAGTTTTTGGAATCCCCAGCTTCAGTCGAAGATTTATATTCCCCGGCAGCAGTCAAAGATGTCATTATCTCCAGCTATCCAGGATTTATCTTCCTCAGTAGGATAGCTATTCAGCTTACATGCATAACCATTACATCCATATATCATAAACATGGATTACAATTCATTGCATCATACATATCATGCAATATAACTTCATGTTTTAGCTAACATTTTACCCTTTTCAGGATAAGATTAAAAGGCTTTTGTTAACAATTATTCAGATACAGTATGGATACACCCCAGACACGGCATTCGTTCTATTACTTATTCAGAACTTCAAGTCAAAATACAGTATGGATACACCCCAGACGCGACGGTCATTCTACTACTCATTCAGACTTCAGCAATCAGATACAGATTAGATACGCTCCCGACACGGCTGCCATTCTATCTCTCATTCAGATTCAACTATCAACTACAAGCTCAGATACGCTCTAAACAAGGATGCCGTTCTGGCCTTTACACCAGCAGTTTGATCCCTCCAGTGCAGTCGCCACATAGGTCTTTCTGTCACTTATTCAGATCCCAGTTACAGTACGGATACACCCCAGACACGGCGGTCATTCTACTACTCATACAGGTCTTAACTTCAGATACAGTCCAGATACGCTCCAGACACGGTTGCCATTCTGTCACTCATTCAGAGTTTAACCCCAGCACACAGTTGCTCCGTACATAGATGTTTTCCTGTTACCCAAGTACAATACAAATACACTCCAGACACGGCAGTCATTCTGATGTTCATTCAAAGTTCAAATACAGTTACAGCTCAGATACGCGCCAGACACGGACGCCATTCTTTTGCTCATACAAACTTAGTCTCCAGATACAATTCAAATGCATTCCAGACGCGGATACCATTTTGATGCTCATTCTCCTAACCTACAACATTACAATTCAACAAACACTCTTGGATGGCATATTTAATCCCATCTCCAGCAATATTCTACCATCTCCAAATGGCATATTTAAGCCCATTCCCTCAACAATATTTTTGGCGAGTGTAGATTTACGGGCACTCTAGTGTCCAATCTTCCTTTACCTTCGAGTCGCGAAAGGAAAAACTTGCCAATCTAACTCTTCAGGTTCAAGAAGATTGAACAGGGGAAACTGTTGTACCCCAAAATTTTCCCTCTCCTTTTATCAACATTTCTTATCACAAAGCCCTTGGAACTCAAGATCAAGCTAGGGTTTGCTCAGCTCAGGACACCTCATTGTATTGTTGACCTAAATTAGGGTTTGAGTTTGCCTAGGGATATTTTGACCCACAATGTCCAAAGTGACTTTCATACCTCATGTTGGACTCACAAGTTTATCCATACCAAGTTTCAAGCCTTGATTCAAATTTTTGCCCAGTCAATTGGACAGTTAACCTAGAAATCAACTGTATTGGGGAAAAAGTCAACAGTGGCCAATTGACAGTCAAACTTCATGATTTTTGACCCACATCAACATAATGAACTCACATATGTCATTTGATCAAGTTTGGATCACAATTCCACAAGAAACTTGATCAGATCACCAAAAGGGCAAAATGGTCATTTTTAGGGTTTTGACTGTACAAAGGCAATTTTTGACTGTTTGACCTAACCAATGGCAAATAAAGATCAACCATGGACTCAAGGACTCAATGACATCATCTTGACCCATTCAACAAGTTCAAAAGATCTCAAATGCATAGGATTGACAGATGAATTTTTCAGTCAACTGATCAAAATTTAACTGTATACTGAAAAGTCAAACTTTGACTTTTTGGTCAAAATCAAGTGACAAAGGTCATTTTTCATCAATACATACCAAATTTTGAAACTTGTTCATCAAGAAACCCAAAAATGCAAATTAGGGTTTAAAATGGAAAAATTTCATAACTTAGAAATTTTCTAAGTTATAAAATTTTCTTATTTTTTCCTAACTTTGTCCCACTTTTTCACCAAGATGCAAATGGATTCCAATAAAACTTGCAACATGAAACTTATAGTCCATCACAAAGTCTACAACTTTTATTCACAAAGTTTTCTCAAAAGAAGCTTGTATCTCAAGTTATGATTTTTGAAACAAGGGTACCTAAAACTTTTAACTTAGAGAAAATTTGCCTTAATCTAGGTAGGATTTGGACCCATCTTCTTGACCACTTTTCAAATAGTTCCACTAGGAATTTCAAGTTGCAATGCAAATATGGATTATATTACATGTTCCAATCTTTCCAAATTGTCCAAGAACTCCTCAAACACCCTTGTGGTTAGAGAGAATCGAATGCTTGAAGTTGGCAAAAACTCACCTTTGTCCATGGCCAATACATGTTCATAACAACTTGCATTTCTGATCTAGCTAGCTTGGTTTGACATTACAGGCCTCAAAACCAATTTTCACTCCATAATTTAATGCCAATCCATCAGTCTAAGCCTTTGTTTTGTTCATTTGGACATTATACACAAGATTAAGCCTTAAGTAGAAAAAGGCAAATTTCCATTTTTGCTTAAGTATGCTTTATGTCAAACCAACAATCCTTGAGCATTGGTCCAAGATCTCTTGAAGAAAAACAAATCCACAAATTAGAGGGGCCAAGAACAATGTATGTAGGCATATTTGACAGCCTATACAAGCCTGTAACTTCACTTCCACATTTGAACTTCAAGTAGAGAAAACTTGCAAAACATAAGCAATCTTTAATATCTGTTAACACAAGCTTAGACAAACATTGTAGACAAGTTCCATATCCCCCAACAAGCCTAAAACACGACCCTTTCATCACTCAAACCTCCTCATACTCAGAACCACTGTTTTTCTGCAAAACAGGACAGGTTCTGCATTTTGCAAGCCACACAAAATTCTATCGTGCGTTTTGTCCCAAGATAGTTCCAACATCTTCCAATCAACTCACCTGAACTATCCCAGGCCCCCATTGCAAGCTGTAACACCTCTAACACACTTTTCCATTTTCATTTCAAAGCTCTGCAGGTTGATTTCTACAGCACGATTCAAGTTGTTTCAAAGTAAGCCAAGCATTGGAGAAGCTTCCTTGGACCTCAGGCAAGCTCAAGAGAAGCTCAAACACCATTGAAAGTTGCTGCATTGTCCAGCTCGAAGTCAACTGAAACAGGTATTTCATGGACTTCTATCTCCCTATTTAGGAATGGTTAGGCTTAGGTTTGTGAATGAAATATGTTGTACTCATAGCCCTGAAGCCATACATATGCTTAGTTTTCATTTACATTAATCGTGCTGAGAGAATTTCACTCATGAAATTTCTGAAAAAACTAGGTTAGAAATTAGGGCCAGAGAAATTCTCACTGGTCTTTGAGAGTTAATCTAAGTTTTTTATATGGTTGAATTCGTTGTTTAATTCTCTACAATATTCATGTTATGAGTTTTGTCAAAAAATCAAAGAATCAGGAGATAGCATTGGAAGTACAGAATGCGTGTGTTGTTTGAAACTGAGGAAGAAGATGAAGTTGCTTGGGCTGGGCCTGAGTTGCTTTTGCTTTCCACACATGCATATTCCGTTTGCACCCCCCTGGCCCATTTGCTTGCATATTTGTCATTTTTTGCATTTTATTTCATTTTTGATTTTGATATTTTATCTTCTAACATAAAAAATACCTAAAAATTATTTTCATAAATTTTTATATTTATTTGGAATTTATTCTAATTATTACTAGTATAAAAAATATTTAAATGCTTTGTATTCTTTTTTTTATTAAAACCTAAAATAACCTAAAAAGTATATTTATTTTCATTTATTATTTTTATTCACATTTAAAAACATTTTCTTGAATATACACATTTTTTATATATAAATAATTAATTTTTTATCTTTATACATTTAATGTATTTAATACTTATATATTTTATTCTATTAAAAAAGGAAAATAAGAGTAAAAAATATAAAAAATAATACATGTTTATTTTTTAATATTACATACCAACAATACCTCTTTACAATATACTTTTATTTTTTGTACAAATATATATATATATATATATATATATATATATATATATATATATATATATATATATATATATATATATATATATATATATATATATATATATATATATATATATATATATATATATATATATATATATATATATATATATATATATATATATATATATATATATATATATATATATATATATATATATATATATATATATATATATATATATATATATATATATATATATATATATATATATATATATATATATATATATATATATATATATATATATATATATATATATATATATATATATATATATATATATATATATATATATATATATATATATATATATTTGTAAATAAATAATAAATAATGCTATTTATTTAAGAAAATTAGGGTTTTTGCCCTAAATGAAAAGATAATTAAACTTGACTTTTTCTTTATTTATTTTTACTTCACATATTAAAAAACATTTTTTTTACATACATAAAAATCATTTTGTACATAATACATTTTATTTACATTTATTCATTGTATTTATTTCAATTATTGTACATTTAAATATTGTATCTTATACATTTAATTTGGTTGTAATAGTAATCTAGGATTTAATTTCTTGTCAAATATCCCCAATTCAAATTTGTACCCCCTCCCTATATCATGTTGTAATAGTGTAGCATTTAAATTCTCGCACATTTAAAAACTTTCAATTATGCCATGTTTAGACCTAGGGTTTGTATGCAATTAAAATCAACAATTAGTTTGACCTAATCCAAGATAAATATGCATGAAAAAAACAAACACAATGCACACTTGCACCCCTAGGGTTTCATCCACTTGTTGCCTTCAAAAATGGGCCATGGTTGCATGTTGAGTACTTTGGCAAAATAAAAACAATCAAAAAGATCATAGTCCCTCGATGAGGCTATCTGAGTTGCCTAAACAAAATGATCAAGTCCCTCAAGAAAATTGCCAAAGATACTTGACACTATTGCTATCATGGTCTATACGATGACCCGCGCCTATCCCGTTAACATCCTAACACAAGGTTGTCCACCAAATACAATGGTGAAATAACACTATTAAAAGGGTTAAAAACATAAGAAAGATCTTTGAGTAAAATAGGGTAGATAACTCCTAGTTACTTGATCAAAAGCTTGCAAAAAACATCCTTTCTACTTTCAAAACACACTTCACAACACAATTTCAAAACCCTACTTTCAAACATTGAAAACTTTTCAAAAGACAAAAACACCTTTGTATACATTCAAACAAGAACTATTACAAAGGTTGCCACAACGATGGCCTCTTTTCAAAACATCTTTGAAAAACACACATAAAGCACCATTTCAAACAATTGAAGAGCACCATTTCAAACAATTGAAAAGCAAAGCAAGTGATCTAAGCAAGTTACTAAGAGCCCATGGATAACCATGGATAGAAAGGATGCTAATACCTTCCCTTTCTATAATCTACTCCCCGAACCCGAGAAAACATCTCAAAGGTCTTTCCTGTGCTTTTTGACCTTTCCTTAGGATAAAATAAAAATTCGGTGGCGACTCTTGCTAAACTGAAACATTTGCGAACACGAACGCAAAATCCCAAGTCAGTTCTCCCACCGTATCACAGAACTGGCGACTCTGCTGGGGAAATTTAAAAGTGGAGTAACCTTAGGGCTTAGATCACCCTTTGCATGATTATTGTTTGCTTTGATTGCTTTACATTTTGGTTCTCTTGTTTGGGCTTGAAATC
This sequence comes from Vicia faba, assembly GCA_948472305.1. NCBI lineage: Eukaryota > Viridiplantae > Streptophyta > Magnoliopsida > Fabales > Fabaceae > Vicia > Vicia faba. Next base: position 573,862,427 of record OX451737.1, on the reverse strand, counting down.
CTCCACCCGGATTTTGGAAACATTCATAGATAACAATACGTTGTGGAAACTGTGCGGGGTATACCGACACGGTTGAAGCAATAGCTATATTAGTGCGACATATTTGTGAGTACCGGTAGCCTTTGAGTCAATCAAAGAGAATACGGGGCCGCTGAGTGATGTCATTAAGCACTAATGAACTAGAACCTTACTTGACCATCTTGGCCTTTTATTAGGGGTAGTGAGATGACCGGCTTTGGTGCAGTCCGAAGTTGGTAGATACTCGATACTACACTCATTGAGGGTTGTTTTCTTGGAATATTTTGGTCGCTAGTTAAGTGGCTAAACCAAAACAATGAACGTAGAAAACAATCCAATGATATTGAGCTCCTTAGAACCCGGTTACTATTTATAGGACAGGTTTTGAGCCAACTAAACTCAAGAGGGTACTTACCCATGAAACCCCATGCAAGCCTGAAACTAGGGTTTTGTGTGACTTGCCTGTACATGTACTTGTGCATACATCATGAACATCATAAAGCATCATATGCATCCACTAACCATTTCAAGGGTTTGGATCTTCATCTTTGTTCTTGTTTTGTAGGTCATGGAATCTCTTCGCAGGAAAACAATTCAGGTCAACCTTGTGAGAATCCCTCCTCAACTCAAGGAGATTACATCTAGGATTCCAGAGAATTCTCTCTTCAGTGAAAGACATGGTAGACTCCTCATCTTAGTCAACACCAACATTGAAGAAGATATGGTTAAAGTTCTCTTCCAATTCTTTGACCCCCTACACCACTGTTTCACATTCCCTGATTATCAGTTGGTGCCTACTTTGGAGGAATTTTCTCAACTCCTGAGAATTCCTATTCTTAATCAACTACCCTACAACGGTACGGAAAATGAACCAAAACCTGAAGATGTTCCTCAAGCATTACGCTTGCAACCATCCGACATCAAGGGGCATTGGGAAACCAGAAGTGGTGTCAAGGGATTCTTGGCAAAGTTTTTGTTTGAGAAGGCACAAGAATGCTGGAATTCTCTTGATCTACAAGCCTTTGAAGAGATTGTGGCACTCCTTATCTATGGGTTGGTCTTGTTCCCAAACCCTGACCAACTTATAGATGTGAATGCTGTCAAGATTTTCATATCCAAGAATCCCATACCTACTTTGCTTGGGGACATCCTACACTCATTTTACACACGAACAATGAGGAAAAGAGGTGTTCTCATGTGTTGTACTCCTCTCCTAGAAAGGTGGTTTATTTCTCACCTTCCACAAGCAATTTTGAAAAATAAGCAGGGTTTGAGGTGGTCACAACGATTGATGACCCTCACACATTCTGATGTACATTGGTGTTCTCGGTCCAGAGAAAATGTCATCATCATTGATCGTTATGGGGAATTCCCTAATGTCCCACTACTCGGTATTAGGGGAGGCATTACCTACCACCCCTGTCTAGCTTTAAGACAATTTGGATATGCTCGGAGGGATGGCCCTCATGACATGCTGATTCCGGACCTAGTTTTTGACTTCGACAATGATGCGCAAGGACTTCGACAAAGGTTCATCAGAGCTTGGAGGATGCCTAACAAAGTGGATAGTAAGACACTGGGGCACAAGAATTCCATCCCCCTTGAGACTTACCTCAAGTGGGTACGCACCCGCTCCCAGAATCTTATGATGCCATATACTCACGTTCTCCCCTTGATCAAAGAGCCTGTTATGGAAGGAGAGGTTCCATACACCATCCTACATCCTGACATGCCAACATCGTGGGAGGAAATGCAAAAGAGTTGGATCCAACTCAAAGAAGAACGGGATACTTTTGAAGCCAACTTCTATGCCAGTGAGAAGAAGGTTTTAGAGCTCACCCGCCGACTTCACGAGGAGGAAACTCTCAACACCTACATCGCACCAAAGAGGATGCGCAATGTCTTTTTACATTAAGAATTTTGTAATATTTCGCCCATAGGGCATTTATGTACTAACAAATTTCTTCTTAATATGACATGCGTTCTTTTTGTTTGCAACAAATTTGAAATTTTGAACCCTATAATGCATTACATGAATAACATATCATTCATCATATGCATAAACAGGTCTTCAAACCAGGTTTCCTTATCTTTCTGCTATTTATTTCAGCAAGATGGATTTGGAGCAAACAGTAAAGGACCTACAGGCACAAAATTCATAATTTCAGTAACTCCTCATGACCTTGGCAAAGGGTCAAGAGGATATCAAAGTTCTGCTAGAGAAGAATAAAGAGAAGAAAAAGAAAAAGAGACCGGGGGTAGCCACTTTCAGAAGAAGGTTTAAGAGCGGTGCTAGGAGGACTCTGGAGTTCCCTTCGACGTCTGACGAAGGAGCTGGCAAGGGGAAAGGAGTTACTGTACCTTCTGAGTCTGAGGTAGAAGAGGAGGAAGAGGAAGAAGACGAGGACTATTCTGAACAACAGTATCCACCAGCGGATGACAAATATAAGAACCTTGAAGACAGATTGGCAGCTATGGAGTTGCAGAGGGTACCCGAATTGGATTTTGAGGAACTGGGGTTGGTAGCTGAGATTGTTATCCCTCCAAAGTTCAAGGTGCTAACATTTATCAAGTACGACGGTCTGTCTTTCCCTAAGATGCACCTAAGGTCGTATGTTAGAAAGATCCAACCTCATTCATCCGATAAAGATCTCTGGGTACACTTTTTCCAAGACAGCTTGTCTGGCACTCAGTTAGACTGGTTTTATCAGCTCGAGAGATCAGAGGTTCACAATTGGGAAGACTTGGCAGCTGCTTTTTATCGTCAGTATCAGTACAATGCTGATTTGGCACCCACTCGTACTCAGTTACAAAGTATGGGGATGGCTTCAAATGAAGGGTTTAAGGAGTACGCCCAGAAATGGCGTGATTTGGCTGGAAGGGTACAACCACCGCTATCAGATAGGGAATTAGTTGACATGTTTTTGGGGACCCTGTCTGGCCCCTTTTTCAACCATCTAATCGGGAGCTCTTCTGCAGGATTTACTGAACTGATTTTGACCGGTGAAAGGGTGGAGGCCGGTATTAAAAGTGGAAAGATTCAAAAGGATGCTTCCGCATCCACAACTGTTAAAAAACTTTTCCCAGCCAAGAAAGAAGCATTTGTTGTGTATTCTCAGAAGGGATTGGGAAGAACTGAGCGTCGTCCAACTGTAGGGGCCGTGATGATTCAAAATTCGTCAAATGATCAACCTCGTAACAATCAGTCGAGACCTAATCAGCAACGGTAGAACGGCCACAACGGCAGTTCACCCGCATCAACATGACGCCCGCTCAGGTCCTTCCCCATTTGTTGAAGCCGAATTTGACCAGTTTGAAGGAGGCGCCAAAAAACCCTAACACCTCCTCTCCGTACTACCACTCTAATGCTAAGTGTGCTTACCGTTCCGACAGTGCTGGACACGATACCAATAATCGCTGGGCACTTAAGAACAAAATTCAGGATTTAATTGACGCCAAAGAGGTTGAATTTGACGCTCTTGAGAAGCCCAATGTTATATCCGCTCCAATGCCCAAGCACGGCCACAATGTGCATGCTGTTTTGGAAAACCTCCATGCTACTGATGTTGCCGATCTGTTGACTCCATTGTTAGTGATTAAAGAAAATTTGTTGAGAGCCGGGATCTTTCCTGGTTGTGGTAAGGACTGTTATTTTTGTTTGAACATTCAAGGTGATTGTCTAATGTTGAAGTCGGGTTTCCAACACCTGATGGATACGCAAGAGATACTTTTCCAGAAAACCCCTGTTAACACTTTCAATCCGATTACTCCTGATACTTGTGATACTTCAACCAACGATATTGCTATCTGTGATCGGTGGATCTGGAACTGACTGTTTTAAAGCTGGTTTCGCGAACTGTCGCGGAAGCAAGAGTCGCCACCGTCTTTTATTTTCTCCAAATGGAAAGGACAAAAGCACAGAAAAATTCCTTATAGAGATTGCTCTTGGTTCGGGAGGTAGGTTATAGAAAGGGAAGGTGTTAGCACCCTTTCTATCCATGGTTATCCATGGGCTCTTAGATACTTGCTCATTTGTGTTTTCAAAAATGGTTTGTTTGCTTTTCAACTGTGGGTTTAAAAAGTTTCTTTGAAAATTCCAGTTCGACTCTTGTATCGGTCCTCAAGAGTGTTTGAAAAATTGCTTTCGAAAGCTTTTTGAAAAGGTGTCGGTGTGAAAAGTATTTTTGATTTATTTTGAAATTAGAGCAAGTATCTACGAGAACCTACCTACCCTAAGGAATTCGTCTGTGTAAGTGTCCTTAAAGTAGTGCCATCCCACCATTGAGAGGTAGGTAGCACCACCGTTGGAGGTATTCGGGTCAATTCGAGGTTCGGGACATGGTGATCACCAGAGCAATGGGAAGACACCTCAGAAGCTACCCTCATGCCAGGTTCCCGGATCATGAGGACTTACTAAGACATCCTCTACTCGACGATCACCTTTCGAGGCAAGGCAACAGTGAGGCGTACCCTAGGGGTGGTGTGTGAATTGTGTGTCATTTTCAGTTTATTGTTTGTCTTGTCATGCATTGGTGATCTACGTTTTGATTTTTATTTTTGGGCATTCATTCTTTCATGTTATTGTTTAACAGTTAAAGGTGCGGGAATTTAAAGTGCGGAAAAGATAAAGGTCCTACGCTATTACAAAGGCGCGGGTCTACAACGCCAAATTAATCCAGACCCGATTTAAAATAAAGTGCAGAAAATAAATGTCTAATTGACTATTACAGGGCTTTGGAACAAATATATTATATTTACAACAAAGAAATAAATAAAACGCGCGAAGCAAAAATGTAATCGAATGCGAGGGCGTTGAACCCTTTAAAGGAGCAAAAATAAAATTATTAAAATAATTAAGTTAAATAAAAAGAAAGAACTTATTTTTTTTATGTTTTTGTATTTATGACATTAAAGAAAAAATTAAATTGGAATTAAAAGTCAAATAATTCTAATTCTAACTATTTTTTAATTTATTAAAGAAAATGCATTAAAGTTAAAACCTAGAATTAAAACTAATTAATTATAAAATTTATTTACAAAATTAATGGTTAATGATACTTATAATAAAAATATTTAATAAAAAAAGGAAATGCTAGAGGTCTATTTTTATTATTTTTGGTTATTGAGAAAAAGAATTAAATTAATAACCTAAAATTAAATCTAAATTAATTATGGGATTTATTTACAAAAAGAAGTTATTGATAAATTAAATTAAAATGAAACATATTTTTGTCCTTTTATGATTTTCTGATTATTATTATTATTTATTATGAAAATATTGATTTGAAAAAATTAAATAGAAATTAAGCAAACAAATAAAAATAAATAATAAAAAAGAAAAGGGATAGGAGATAGCAAACCAAGGGGGTGCAGCCCAAGTAATTCTGGCCCATTATTGGAGGCTTTGTTGACTTTTCCAGGATGTATGTGGGATCTTTGACTAGGGTTTACCACGCTCTTCAGATCTGGTCCCTTGGATGATCTTCAGTGGCCACGTGGTGTGTTGGATGGAGGGGCATATGGTGGACTTCAACGCTGAACCTGTATACAAGCATTAATAACAAAATAATATGAAAGAGTGAGGGACCTGGGATCGAACCCAGGTCCTCTTGGTTATCCACTTACACGCCTACCAACTGTGCCACTTTGATTCTTTGTAAGTTAAATAAACAACAAAATTTATAAAACAAAATAACGCGTTAGTGGAAAATTAGCGCGAAATTCAAAATAGGCCAATCAACTTGTGCCACCGGGGTCATCTTCTTCGTTGTCTTATTTCCTGAAACATAAAAAGAAGAAGCAACGGTTTTTTGACCGTTCCCAAAAGTGACTTTACAGGAAATAGCGATTAGGCCATGGTGGGAAAGAAATATGGCGCGATGGTTCAAATCCACTCAGTGGAAGGCCCTGATTTTAATGGTAGCAATCTTAAGCTCCAATTGTTCCTGGTATGCAAAGCCCTAAATCAAAACTCTGAAACCCTAAGCAACGACAATGGCGAAATCGTGTACAGGCTTGGAAAATTCAATCAAATCATACTATCAGCTTCACAACATCCATATTAGTCCAAATCCATGATGAAAACTGGAAAATATTACATGAATAATGCAATACGAATGTCAAAAAATTTGAAGGAAACCTGACTTAGTTATACCTGTTCTTGGCGTATGGAGTGTTGAATCTGATTGGAAAATGTTCTGTGATCCTTGAGGAAGGTGTTTGAACAATTCTTTTGCCTTGAATCAACCTCTAGCCTTGTTTTCAGATTTTAGATTTTTTGGCTAAAAGTGTGAATTTGTTTTGAGCAGTAGGGCGCAGCTTCTTGTCCAATTTTGTTGTGTATCACTTGTATATACCCTAGGCAATATGTTTGGATCAGAATTATGGCCAATAATGCCTTGTATTGATGTTTAGGATTTTGACATAAACCTCCATTACCACACCTTCCATTTTTGCCTTATTTTTGAATTCTTGCCTTATTTGCCCCTTTGCACGAATTTGGTATAGGCTTAATGGTAGTTCAAGGCTAGTTAAGGCCAAATATTCCATTTAATCAAGCTTTTTGATTTTCTCTTGATTTTAAAAGATTCAAACTTAATTAAATCCAATAAAATCAATTAAAAATGAAAAAATTAATTAAAAAAAATGAAATAAAAGGTGGGACACGTGGGAAGCATGGCCAAGTTAATTCAAGTGGAAAAAGTGGGCCCCTTTTGTAAAAAATGAGATTTCAAAGATAAATGATTTTGGCCATTTCACAAAAATTTCCCAACTTCTCCAATGCATAACTTGCTCAATTTTTAAGCTTTGCTCATGTTCTTGGACATTTTGGAAAGGTCTTTGAGTCTTCTAACCAATTTCTTTGGTCCCATGTCATTTTGATTTACCAATCTCAAGTTATGGTCTTTGACATAAAGTCCCTTTTTGTTGACTTTTGAAAATGACCTATAATGTTGAAATTGATAACTTTTTGTGAGAGCATTTCTTGGACTTGAAGTATGAAGATGAGTTGTAGGAAATGTCTTTCTCTTCAAAATGAGCTTTGGACGGAATTTTTCTGATGAACCATGAAAAAGTTATGCCCTGGTCAAGTTACAGTTGACTTTTCAGCTGTTCAAAAATAGAAACTTTTGCATCTTGATGATTTTTGAGCCAAGCTTTGAGAATCATGATCAAGCATTGATCAAATGATTTTTGTTGCTTCAAAATGAGATGTTGACCAAAAATTTGAACTTTTGACTGTCAAATGACCATTTTGCCCCTACAGTTGAATGTAGTGCAATTTAGGGTTTTTGACTGTGCAATCTTGTGCTGAAAGTCTTGAAACTTTGTATGAGGATGCTTGAACATATTTATAGGCATGTGGGACTTTATTGGGCCCTTGGAAACTTCATTTTCTTGATCAGAACAAAAACCCTAATTTTGACTGCTTAGGAGGCCCTTGACTGTGCAACCCTTGGGGAGGTTTTGAAGCTTGACTTGGCAAATCTTGAAGAATATGGGAGGGAAAATTTTGGGGTACAACAATTGCCCCTGTTCAATCTTCTTAAACCTGAGGATGCGGATTGGCTGACGTGCCTTTCGTAATCCGAGGGTGGAAGATGATTGAACACTAGAGTGCCTAGAAATTTGCGCTCACATAGTAGCAGTGTGATGATGGAATGGGCTTATAGATGCCATTTAGAGGTTGATGAATAGGGTGATGGGCTTATAGATGCCATTTGGATGTTGATCGCATAAGAGATTCCTTAGCGAGAACTTGCGTACCTGCAAAAGGAAAAGTGAGTACCTGACATGTTGCAGGAGTTTATTTTCAGATGCTTGGCATAGATGTGTCCTGACTGGTTACAGGAGCTGGATCTGGAGCTTCAAATGGTGATGAATGAACCAGGGGTGGTTGTTACCTCAGCATGAACGGTGAGAGAACCTTGGGTGACTTTAACTTCAACAACGCCCGTTGAGAAAATCTTGGTGGGAATTACCATCTTCGCAGTATCGGGAAGAGAACCAATAGGCAATTATAATCTCAACAGCGGACGTCTGAGAAAAACCTGGAATGGAATTATCATCTCCACAACATTAGGGAGAGAACCATAGGAAATTATAATCTCAACAGCGGACGTTTGAGAAAAACCTGGGTTGGAATTATCATCTCCACAACATTAGGGAGAGAACCATAGGAAATTATAATCTCAACAGCGGACGTTTGAGAAAAACCTGGGTTGGAATTATCATCTCCACAACATTAGGGAGAGAACCATAGGAAATTATAATCTCAACAGCGGACGTTTGAGAAAAACCTGGGTTGGAATTATCATCTCCACAACATTGGGGAGAGAACCATAGGAAATTATAATCTCAAAAGCGGGCGTTTGAGAAAAACCCAAAATGGAATTATCACCTCCACAACGTCGGGAGAGAACCAAAGGAAATTATAATCTCAAAAGCGGGCGTTTGAGAAAAACCTAAAATAACTTCTACTGAGTCTTCATCAGAAAAATCTGTTTGGGGTCGATTTAGCTGGACTAGAGAAAGCCTTGGACTGGATAAGAAATCTTTGGAGTCGATTAACTGAACCGATCTAGGTCTTGAAATATGATTGAGAATTTAACTGAATCTTTCCTGAAAGATAGAGGTCAGTCATATGCAATGCATGATATGGATCAAGCGATGATGTTCTCAACATAAATGAAATTTGTATGATGCATCTATGCATGCTATAATGATGTATGTGATGTTTATGAATGTATGTTTTCGTCTAGGAAAGTAAATCCTTGACGGGTGCCGGGAAGTCATATCCTGGGCTGATGTTGAAGAATAGATTTTGCTTCCGCTGGGGATGCTAGTTGCAAGAATACCGGTAGGCGAAGATGACTCCGTTGGGGAATAGACTTGGCGAATGGATAACTCTGCGGGGAGAAAGGTACCCTGACGATCTTGCTGGGAAGCAATACTCTGTGGGGAAAGAGGTACTCTGCTGAGTGTTGATAACAACTTGCTGGGGATACCATCGTCATATTGGAAGTATTAATGGACTTCGCTGGGGATAAGAAGGCTTCGTCGAGGACGATCTTTCCGTGGCCTTTGGCTGAGGATAACCCAGTTATATCCTGTTAAGGAAATAACTCTTTGAATAAAGCCGGACGACGCGTTCGTGCTCTGCGAGGGGATAAGCTTCCAGAATCTACTGGGGATAAGCTTACTGCTTGGGGAGATGACTTCCAACTTTCCGGGGGAAACTGGATTGGATTCTCCTGGGGAAGTTTTGAGATGTATCGGGGGAAGTGACACAACTGAATGTTTGATATACCGCCGGGGAACAATCTTTAGACCAAGACTACCGGGGATGCTTGTTAAGAATGCATGTACTGCTGGGGAATGTTGAGATCTGCTGGAGGACACCCAACTTCCTTAAGTTTGATAATTTTTCTTGGAGAAGAGTGCACTGACTTGCTGGCTCACTCTCTGGGGAATTAGGATATCTGGCTATGTTCTTTAGCTGAACCTACCTTGGTACCTTGGAGGATAGAACAATTAGATTGCTTAGACAACTCTTTATTGCCCCTGTTTCTAATGTTACCTGTAATTAATCCTTTGTTTCGTATGCAAATATTTATGAGTTAGCAAATTATTGTCAATGCATATATCACAAATTGAACCTTGGACGTTCTTCGCAAAACAAAACAAAAAAAGAAAAAAACAATTGGCACTTTTAACTGAAAAGTATATTTGTATTGATTTTTGAATGGCCTGTAAATAGGCGTTTTATGTACAAGAGGCTGGCGTCCTAGTAAGAGAACGCCGCCGAACAAAAGAGTTTATACAAATTTTGTAAAAGAAGATAAAACAGCTGTGTGAAGTGAATGATCCCACTGGGTTTCAACTCTGCTATTGCCTTTATAACTCCGAGCGTCTCATCACTTGATGACCTAAACGAAGATGAAGCTGACTGATTGATGCCGTCTGAACTTGATGCAGATACCGGATTCTGGATGCAAAGTGATCCAATGAGACATAGTATTACGCTTTTATCCCTAATTTTTTCCTGGACCGCCCTTTCGGGTTTTCAGTCCACCGGGATACCCATTTTTGCCCAAGCCGCCTTTTCAGGTTTTCGACTTGCCGGGTGTACAGATTTTTTTTTATTTCATCCCTTCATTTTGCCCGAACCCTTTTGGTTCGACGGGAAGCCCTAATTTTTGCCTAGGCATGTCAGCCTAGCGGGTCTTTTTTATGCGTAGTATCTTTTTACTATGTCTGCATTGGCGGGGTGAGGAAGGTCGTCACCATCCATGTTGGTCAATATCATTGCTCCTCCTGAGAACACATGCTTAACCACAAATGGCCCTTCGTATGTAGGGGTCCATTTGCCCCTTGGATCACTCTGAGGAAGGATGATTCGCTTGATTACCAGATCCCCAACTTGATATTCTTGTGGTCTGACCTTTTTGTTAAAAGCCCTGATCATCCGTTTCTGGTACGTCTGACCATGGCAGATAGCAGCAAGTCTCTTTTCATCAATAAGGTTGAGCTGATCAAGTCGTGCCTGAATCCAATCATCCTCGTTCAAATTTGCATCCTTCATTATCCGGAGAGATGGTATTTGCACTTCGATCGGTAAGACTGCCTCCATACCATAAACCAAAGAGAAAGGAGTTGCCCCGGTTGACGTCCTAGCTGAGGTACGGTACCCATGTAGAGCGAACGGTAACATCTCGTGCCAATCTTTATAGGTCACTGTCATCTTCTGCACGATTTTCTTGATGTTTTTATTTGCTGCTTCTACAGCCCCATTCATCTTTGGTCTGTAAGGAGAAGAATTGTGGTGCTGTATTTTGAACTGTTCGCAGAGCTCAGTGATCATCTTGTTATTCAGATTGGTACCGTTATCTGTAATAATTCTCTCAGGGACGCCGTATCGACAGATCAGGTTATGCCGAATGAACCGTGCCACAACAGTCTTGGTTACCGTAGCATAGGATGCTGCTTCGACCGATTTTGTAAAGTAATCAATCGCTACAAGGATGAAGCGATGCCCGTTAGATGCCGTAGGTCTGATCTCACCAATCATGTCAATGCCCCACATTGCAAAAGGCCAAGGTGCGGTCAGAACATTCAGGGGAACTGGAGGAACATGCACCTTGTCTGCATAAATCTGGCACTTATGGCATGTCTTGGAATGTTGGTAGCAGTCAACTTCCATTGTGGACCAGTAATATTCTGCCCGGAGGATCTTCTTCGCCATAGTGTGCCCACTGGAATGTGTACCAAAGGTCCCTTCATGCAGCTCTTCCATGATCCTTTCTGCTTCAGTCTTATCCACACAACGCAGTAAGGTTGAATCATGGTTTCGCTTGTACAAGATGCCGTTGCTAAGGAAGAATTTTGCCGCGAACCTCCTCAGGAACTTCTTATCGTTGACAGAGGCACCTTCAGGGTATTCCTGAGTTTCCAGATATCTCTTCACCTCATGGTACCAAGGCTTCTCAGTCACCATCTCAGTCTCAAGATCACAACAGTATGCCGGTTCGTCCAATTTCTAAATGATGACCCGGGGAGCCTCATTGTCCCACTTGACTTTGAACATAGAAGACATTGTAGCTAACGCATCCGCTAACTGATTCTCCTCTCTCGGGAAATGTTCAAAGGTTATCTCTGTGAAGTGGGGGATCATTGTCAACACACATTCTTTGTAAGGAATAAGATTCGGATGTTTCGTATCCCACTCGCCTTTGATCTGGTTGATCACGAGAGAGGAATCTCCGAAGACACTCAGAAACTTGATCCTTAAGTCAATTGCAGCTTTGAGTCCCATGATGCACGCCTCATACTCCGCCATGTTGTTGGTGCAGTTGAAACATAGCCGGGCAGTGAGTGGAGTATGAGTGCCTTGAGGGGATATGATCACAGCGCCGATACCATTACCCAAAGCATTGGAGGCTCCGTCAAAGTGCATAGCCCATCGGGATCCTTCCTCAGGTCCTTCATCTGGTCCAGGTACTTCACAATCAGTCACTATCATGATGCTTTCATCCGGAAACTCGAAGTTCATTGACTGATAGTCATCTACGGCCTGATGTGCCAAGTGGTCTGCCAATACACTTCCCTTGATGGCTTTCTGGGTTGTGTACTGAATGTCGTATTCCGTCAAGATCATTTGCCATCTTGCAATTCTCCCAGACAGAGCAGGCTTTTCGAATATGTACTTTATAGGATCCATCTTTGAGATCAACAAGGTAGTGTGAGTCAGCATATACTGTCTCAGCCGGCGAGCAGCCCATACCAAAGCGCAGCAAGTTTTCTCAAGCAGTGAGTATCGAGTCTCACAGTCGGTAAACTTTTTGCTAAGGTAATAAATGGCATGCTCTTTTCGGCCAGACTCGTCATGCTGCCCCAGCACACACCCCATTGAGTTATCAAGTACTGTCAGGTATAGTATCAGAGGTCTCCCTTCAACCGGTGGCATAAGGATGGGTGGTTCTTAGAGATACTCTTTGATTCTGTCAAAAGCAGCCTGACATTCATCATTCCAACGTACCACCTGATCTTTCTTCAGCAGCTTGAAGATTGGCTCACAGGTAGCAGTCAGGTGTGAGATGAATCGAGCAATGTAATTCAGGCGTCCTAAAAAGCCTCTGACTTCTTTCTCTGTCCTAGGAACTGGCATCTCTTGAATAGCTTTAACCTTGGCAGGGTTAACTTGAATACCCTTGTCGCTTACAACGAAGCCTAGCAACTTCCCAGATCTTACCCCGAAGGTGCACTTGTTCGGGTTCAACCTCAGCTTGTACAATTTCAAACGGTCAAACAGTTTCTGCAGATGGTCAAGGTGTTCTTCCTCAGTTTGGGACCTTGCGATCATGTCGTCAACATACACTTCTATCTCATGATGGATCATATCATGAAATAAAGCAACCATGGCACGTTGGTAGGTTGCCCCAGCGTTCTTTAGTCCAAAAGGCATGACCTTGTAGCAGAAGGTGCCCCACTGAGTAACAAATGTAGTCTTTTCCATGTCTTCAGGAGCCATCTTGATCTGATTGTAGCCTGAAAAACCATCCATGAAAGAGAACACCTTATGCTGAGCTGTATTATCAACAAGGACATCAATGTGAGGTAGAGGGAAGTCATCTTTGGGGCTGGCCCTGTTCAGATCCCTGTAATCGACACACATTCTGACCTTACCGTCCTTCTTAGGTACCGGAACCACATTAGCAACCCACTGAGGGTAAGAAGTCACTGCAAGAAAACCGGCATCAAACTGCTTCATAACCTCGGCTTTAATCTTCTCAGACATCTCTGGACGCATACGGCGGACCTTTTGCTTAACCGGAGGGCAATCTTCCTTAGTTGGCAAGTGATGGACCACAATATCGGTATCCAACCCAGGCATGTCTTCGTAGGACCAGGCAAAGATCTCCATATAATCATGCAGCATTTGAGTCAACCGTTGCTTCACGCTGAGCTCTAGGTTGGCACCAATCTTTACCTCTTTCCTGTCTGCCTCAGTACCCAAGTTTATTGTTTCCACTGGCTCTTCATGGGGTTGAATTGCCCTTTCCTCTTGAAGTAACAGTCTTGCGAGCTCGCCAGGTACTTCGCAATCATCTTCACCTTCATCTTCGGCTAAGTTGATCGGATTTTCGAAGTCATAATTGGCAGTAGCAGAGTCGTTACCAGTGAGATCCAGAGTGGATTGAAACCTGTATGAGTGAGTGTGTGTAAATACAGCTGTTTTGCAATATGTAAAGAAAGGAAAGAAAAGGAGCGCAAAATTTGAAATGTGAAAAACGTCCAATGCTTTTATTTATGGTATATGACAGTGACAACAAAAGCCCTCATAAATAAGACCAAGGTGCCCCGGGTAAGACACCGGGCCATACAGTTTCAAGTTATTGTTTATTACAAATCCAAAACAAAGAAGTTCATTACTGGGGAACAAAAGTTATGGGTGTAAAGTCTTTAGCAGTCCAGTTGGTCAATCCACCCTCAGTCGTCGGGTAGATCCAGCTATCGAACTCTGACTCTTCCACTTCGTCTTCCTCTCCAATAGCATTCACTCCTGAGTGGGTGCTGAGCACAGGAGGTCTTCCAATTCTCGTCTTGCGCACTGCCTTCTGAGCTTCTGTGGTGAAACCCAGCCCAAACTTGTTAGTCTTAGGAGTAAAGTCAGGGAGCTTACCCCAGTTTGCACATTCACCTCTTTCAATCACAGCCTGGGCGTCCTTTAAGGAGGCCATCTTCAAAGGAGAAACCTCTTCGACCACTGCTTCTGCTGCTGCCAACGTTTGTGGCATCTCCTCAAAATGTTGAAAGGGGGTCTCAATGAACTCCCCATCCATTTCCACGTACCTGAAGGAGTTGAGGTGGCTGACCATGTATTCCTCTTCCCCTTGCACTGTTACAATCTTCCCCCTGACCGGGTACTTGAGCTTCTGATGCAACGTGGAGGTCACAGCTCCAGCCTTGTGGATCCACGGGCGACCCAGCAAACAAGAATAGGATGGACGGATGTCCATCACGTAGAATTTTGAATCGAAGACCTGTGACCTAACCCTGATTGGGATGTCCACCTCACCATGTACCATTCTTTTGGACCCGTCAAAGGCCCGGACAACAATGTCACTTGGTTTGAGCTCTAGACCCTCACAGTCCAGCCTATCCAGGGCCTTCTTGGGCAGCACGTTTAACGAAGAACCAGTGTCAACCAGCACATGAGCAAGAGTAGTGCCCCTGCATTCAATGGAGACATGCAGGGCATCATTATGGTTCTTCCCTTTTGCTGTCAGATTGGCATCAGAGAAACCCAGGCCATTATCAGCGGTTAGGTTGGCCACACAGTCGGTGAACTGGTCAGCAGACGTCTCTTGGGGTACGTGGGCTGTCTTTAAGAAAGCAATCAGAGCCTTGGCATGGGCCACTGAACACAGCAGCAGTGACAACATGGAGATTTTGGAGGGGGTGTGCCCCAGCTGTTCGACAACGTTGAAATCACTTTTCTTTATTATCTTGAGGATTTCTTCCATTTCCTGCCTGGAAGCCTCAACAATGGTCTTTGGTGCCTCCGTCCGGGCAGGCACATCAGCAGTAATCCCCTTGCCCCGAGTACCAGGTGACTCAGCAGCAGGGGTGGAAACTTGGTCGGGGGGTGAAACAGGCACACTGGCAGGTGTGATGATCAAAGGCCTCTGAATTACCGGAGGAGCAATGTCTGGTGAAAATAGCCTTCCACTGCGAGTGACCTTAGCAGGCCCAGTGATGTTGGAGACACCAGCATCAATGTTGAACTCTTGTTTCACACCCAGAACGTAAACATCTGCCCCATAGTGCCATGGGACAGCCTTATCAGACTTGTAGGGGATGGGCCCCGGAACAGTAATGGTGATGGGAGCAATCTTGTGAACCGGCAAAATTTGGACAGGCTTCTTTGCAGGAGCCTTGGAAGGGTTGTTGAAGATGGTAACAATTGAAACTTCTTCAACAGGAGCAGCAGGAACAACAGTCTTTCTGAACAAAATCTCTCTACTATCCATCAGATTTTGGACGCCTGACTTCAGCAAAGAACAACCAGTAGGGGAAGCAACACATAGAGGGCAACCTTTGCTACATCCCGGAAATAAACCAGCTAGCAACAGGTTCCTCTTGACCGTCAGCAACGGAGTAGCAACATCATCCACCGAAGCTACATATAAATCCTCCTCAACAGCATTCACTCCATGCTGGGGCATGGGAGCGGTTACAACATTCGGCCTCTCAGGCGCCTCAAACTGTATCTCCTTTGCATCAATAAGGTCCTGAACCTTATTCTTTAGGGCCCAACAGTCATCTGTGTTATGCCCCGGGCTATCAGAATGATAAGCACAACGAGCATTCGGATTGTACTTAGGAGATGTAGTATTGGGAAACTTCGGAGCCTCCCTGACAGTCACTAAATTGGTGGATAGCAACTGTGGCAGGATCTGTGATAAGGTCATGCTCAAACGGGTAAACTCTCTCCGGGGTCTTTCAGCCCTTTGAGGATTGGTCGGCCGAGGAGCGGCAGCAGGCTTGGCAATCATTACCGCACTGACAGATTGGCGGCGCTCAGGTCGCTCTGGTCTCCGGGAGCTATATACAGCACTAGCCTCCTTTTTGAAGGGTTTCTTTTCAGCATTGGAGGAGGCAACCTTCTGTATCTTCCCCGATTTTATACCGGCCTCGATCCTTTCACCAGTCATGATCAGATCAGTAAACCCAGCAGAGGAATTACCAATGAGATGATTGAAAAATGGACCAGATAGGGTCCCCAAAAACATATCCACCAGCTCCCGGTCTGTCAATGGTGGTTGCACCCTGCCAGCCAGATCTCTCCATTTTTGGGCGTACTCCTTAAAACCTTCACCCGACCCTAGCGACATACCCTGGAGCTGGGTACGCGTAGGAGCGAGGTCGGAATTATATTGATACTGCTTGTAAAAAGCAGTGGCCAGATCCTCCCAGTTACGAATGTTGATTCCATCCAGCTGATAGAACCATTCGAGGTGAGTCCCTGAAAGACTCTCCTGGAAGAAGTGGATCCATAAGTTCCTGTCTGCTGTGTAAGGCTGGATCTTCCTTACATAAGAACGGAGGTGCATCTTGGGACAGGAAGCCCCGTCATACTTCACAAAGGCAGGTGCCTTGAACTTGTGTGGAATCACCACCCCAGTAGATAACCCCAAGTCTCCGAAATCCAGTCCAGGCACACGCTGAATTTCCATAGCTTTTAATCTGTCCTCCAGCTGCTTGTACCGGTCTTCAGCAGGAGGGTACTGTTCGTCGTTGAAGTCTGTTTCAGTATCAGAGACCACAGGAGTAGGGACCTCCCTTTCTTGGTGACTACCTTCCCCCACAGATGGAGTAGTCCTCTCAGCCTCATTTTGCAAGGTGTTCCCGAGTCTGCGCCCAGTGTTAAATAGCACAGTCCTCCTCTTCTTCTTATTCTTCTTCAGAAGCATGGTCTTCAACTCTTGTTGACCCTGAGCCAAACCCTTGATCAGCTCTTGAAATTGGGCGTTCTGCGCCTGAAGAGCCTTGATAGATGCCTCGGTTGATGATTCAGGGTTCATGATGCTGAAATAAACAGCGAAGAACAGTCAGCAGCCTGAAAAGAAGAGTACCTGTGATGCATATGATGAATGATATGTGTTTATGCAATGCATTCAAGAGTTCGAAAATTCAAATTTGTTGTAGACAAAAAGGAACACACGTTATTATTAAGAAAATAATTGTTCAGTACATTAAAGCCTCATAGGCAAACATTACAAAGCAGATCAGTCCCAAAAGACACTACGCATCCTCTTCGGAGCAATATAGGTATTGAGATTCCTTTCCTCGTGCAGTAGGCGGGTGAGCTCCAGGACCTTTTTCTCACTGGCATGTAGATTGGTTTCCAGAGAATTCCGTTCTTCCTTAAGCTGGATCCAACTCTTCTGCATCTCTTCCCAGGACGTGGGCATGTCAGGATGTTGAATGGTGTAGGACACCTCTCCTTCCAAGTCTGGCTCTTTGATCACGGGGAGAACATGAGGATATGGCATTACTAGCTTCTGGGAACGGGCTCGTACCCATTTGAGATAAGGCTCCAATGGGATGGAGTTCCTGTGCCCCAGGGTCTTGCTGTCTATTTTGCTGGGCATCCTCCAAGCTTTGATAAATTTCTGGCGAAGTCCTTGCGTATCCTTGTCGAAGTCAAAAACTATGTCAGGAATTAACATCTCATGAGGGCCATCTTTCCGAGCATAACCAAACTGTCTCCAAGCCAGGCACGGGTTGTAAGTAATACCTCCTCTAATTCCAAGTAAAGGAACATTAGGGTACTCCCCACAACGATCAATGATAGTGACATCCTCTCTGGACCGAGAACACCAATGTATATCTGCATGTGTAAGAGTCATCAACCGTTGTGACCACCTCAAACCTCGCTCGTTCTTCAAAACTGATTGTGGAAGGTGCGAAATAAACCACCTTCCCAGGAGGGGAGTGCAGCACATAAGAACACCCCTTTTTCTCATGGTTCAAGTGTAACATGAGTGAAGGATGTCCCCCAGCAACGTAGGTATAGGATTCCTGGACATGAAGACCTTGACAGCACTGATATCTATAAGCTGATCTGGTTTAGGGAACAACACCAACCCATAGACAAGGAGGGCTACAACTTCTTCAAAGGCTTGCAGGTCAAGGGAATTCCAACACTCTTGGGCCTTCTCAAACAGAAACTTTGCCAAGAATCCTTTGATACCATTTCTGGCTTCCCAATGCCCCTTGATGTCAGATGGTTGTAGGCATAATGCTTTAGCTACTTCTTCAAGTTTTGGTTCCCTTTCCGTACCGTTGTAGGGTAGTTGATTGAGAATGGGAATCTTCAGAAGCTGGGAAAACTCTTCTAGAGTAGGCACCAGCTGATAATCCGGGAAAGTAAAACAGTGATGCAGAGGGTCAAAGAATTGGAAAAGGACCTTTACCATCTCTTCCTCAATATTGGTATTGACCAGGCTGATGAGTCTACCATGCCTTTCACTGAATGACGAGTTCTCGGGAATCCTGGATGTAAGCTCCTTAAGCTGAGGAGGGACCCTTATAAGGTTGATCTGAATTGTCTTTCTGCGGATAGTTTCCATGTCCTACAAAACAAGAACAAAGATGAAGATTCGAACCCCTGAAATGGTTAGTGGATGCATATGATGCTGTATGATGTTATGATGCTATGATTAAACACACCACAAATATTTACAAGGGCAAACATGTAAGGCACACAAGTCACACAAGACAAGCCCTTAGAGTTTAGGCCAGCATGGGGTCTGGGTATTACCCTCTTGAAGTTGGTGGGCTCAAACCTGTCCTATCAAAGTAACCGGGTTCTAAGGATCTCGATATCATTGGATTGCTTTCATTGTTCATCGTTTCGATTTAGCCACTGACTGGCGATCAAAATATCCCAAGAAAACAACCCTCAATTGAGTGTAGTATCGAGTATCAACCGACTTCGGAGTACACCAAAGTAGTTATCTCACTACCCTAAAAAGGCCAAGATGGTTCAATTAAGGTTCCTAAGGTCTGTTGATGCTTCACGACACCACGCGGAGGCCCCGTACTCTCCTTGATTGACTCAAGGGTTACCGGTACACACCAAAGTGCCACATCAACGTAGCAGACTGCTTCAACCATGTCGGTATACCCCACACAGTTCCCTCACAGCCTTGTTGCTACTTTCTAAGAAGGTATCCCCAGATCCGGGTTAGGATCTATAGAACTCCCAAGACAGTCCCACAATTTAAAGCAAACAAGTCAAAGCAATTGAAAACACAGTGATCTTAGTCCTAAGGTACACCTCACTTTAAAAGTTTGTCCCCAGCAGAGTCGCCAGTTCTGTGATCGGTGGATCTGGAACTGACTGTTTTAAAGCTGGTTTCGCGAAATGTCGCGGAAGCAAGAGTCGCCACCGTCTTTTATTTTCTCCAAATGGAAAGGACAAAAGCACAGAAAAATTCCTTATAGAGATTGCTCTCGATTCGGGAGGTAGGTTATAGAAAGGGAAGGTGTTAGCACCCTTTCTATCCATGGTTATCCATGGGCTCTTAGATACTTGCTCATTTGTGTTTTCAAAAATGGTTTGTTTGCTTTTCAACTGTGGGTTTAAAAAGTTTCTTTGAAAATTCCAGTTCGACTCTTGTATCGGTCCTCAAGAGTGTTTGAAAAATTGCTTTCGAAAGCTTTTTGAAAAGGTGTTAGTGTGAAAAGTATTTTTGATTTATTTTGAAATTAGAGCAAGTATCTACGAGAACCTACCTACCCTAAGGAATTCGTCTGTGTAAGTGTCCTTAAAGTAGTGCCATCCCACCATTGAGAGGTAGGTAGCACCACCGTTGGAGGTATTCGGGTCAATTCGAGGTTCGGGACATGGTGATCACCAGAGCAATGGGAAGACACCTCAGAAGCTACCCTCATGCCAGGTTCCCGGATCATGAGGACTTACTAAGACATCCTCTACTCGACGATCACCTTTCGAGGCAAGGCAACAGTGAGGCGTACCCTAGGGGTGGTGTGTGAATTGTGTGTCATTTTCAGTTTATTGTTTGTCTTGTCATGCATTGGTGATCTACGTTTTGATTTTTATTTTTGGGCATTCATTCTTTCATGTTATTGTTTAACAGTTAAAGGTGCGGGAATTTAAAGTGCGGAAAAGATAAAGGTCCTACGCTATTACAAAGGCGCGGGTCTACAACGCCAAATTAATCCAGACCCGATTTAAAATAAAGTGCAGAAAATAAATGTCTAATTGACTATTACAGGGCTTTGGAACAAATATATTATATTTACAACAAAGAAATAAATAAAACGCGCGAAGCAAAAATGTAATCGAATGCGAGGGCGTTGAACCCTTTAAAGGAGCAAAAATAAAATTATTAAAATAATTAAGTTAAATAAAAAGAAAGAACTTATTTTTTTTATGTTTTTGTATTTATGACATTAAAGAAAAAATTAAATTGGAATTAAAAGTCAAATAATTCTAATTCTAACTATTTTTTAATTTATTAAAGAAAATGCATTAAAGTTAAAACCTAGAATTAAAACTAATTAATTATAAAATTTATTTACAAAATTAATGGTTAATGATACTTATAATAAAAATATTTAATAAAAAAAGGAAATGCTAGAGGTCTATTTTTATTATTTTTGGTTATTGAGAAAAATAATTAAATTAATAACCTAAAATTAAATCTAAATTAATTATGGGATTTATTTACAAAAAGAAGTTATTGATAAATTAAATTAAAATGAAACATATTTTTGTCCTTTTATGATTTTCTGATTATTATTATTATTTATTATGAAAATATTGATTTGAAAAAATTAAATAGAAATTAAGCAAACAAATAAAAATAAATAATAAAAAAGAAAAGGGATAGGAGATAGCAAACCAAGGGGGTGCAGCCCAAGTAATTCTGGCCCATTATTGGAGGCTTTGTTGACTTTTCCAGGATGTATGTGGGATCTTTGACTAGGGTTTACCACGCTCTTCAGATCTGGTCCCTTGGATGATCTTCAGTGGCCACGTGGTGTGTTGGATGGAGGGGCATATGGTGGACTTCAACGCTAAACCTGTATACAAGCATTAATAACAAAATAATATGAAAGAGTGAGGGACCTGGGATCGAACCCAGGTCCTCTTGGTTATCCACTTACACGCCTACCAACTGTGCCACTTTGATTCTTTGTAAGTTAAATAAACAATAAAATTTATAAAACAAAATAACGCGTTAGTGGAAAATTAGCACGAAATTCAAAATAGGCCAATCAGCTTGTGCCACCGGGGTCATCTTCTTCGTTGTCTTATTTCCTGAAACATAAAAAGAAGAAGCAACGGTTTTTTGACCGTTCCCAAAAGTGACTTTACAGGAAATAGTGATTAGGCCATGGTGGGAAAGAAATATGGCGCGATGGTTCAAATCCACTCAGTGGAAGGCCCTGATTTTAATGGTAGCAATCTTAAGCTCCAATTGTTCCTGGTATGCAAAGCCCTAAATCAAAACTCTGAAACCCTAAGCAACGGCAATGGCGAAATCGTGTACAGGCTTGGAAAATTCAATCAAATCATACTATCAGCTTCACAACATCCATATTAGTCCAAATCCATGATGAAAACTGGAAAATATTACATGAATAATGCAATACGAATGTCAAAAAATTTGAAGGAAACCTGACTTAGTTATACCTGTTCTTGGCGTATGGAGTGTTGAATCTGATTGGAAAATGTTCTGTGATCCTTGAGGAAGGTGTTTGAACAATTCTTTTGCCTTGAATCAACCTCTAGCCTTGTTTTCAGATTTTAGATTTTTTGGCTAAAAGTGTGAATTTGTTTTGAGCAGTAGGGCGCAGCTTCTTGTCCAATTTTGTTGTGTATCACTTGTATATACCCTAGGCAATATGTTTGGATCAGAATTATGGCCAATAATGCCTTGTATTGATGTTTAGGATTTTGACATAAACCTCCATTACCACACCTTCCATTTTTGCCTTATTTTTGAATTCTTGCCTTATTTGCCCCTTTGCACGAATTTGGTATAGGCTTAATGGTAGTTCAAGGCTAGTTAAGGCCAAATATTCCATTTAATCAAGCTTTTTGATTTTCTCTTGATTTTAAAAGATTCAAACTTAATTAAATCCAATAAAATCAATTAAAAATGAAAAAATTAATTAAAAAAAATGAAATAAAAGGTGGGACACGTGGGAAGCATGGCCAAGTTAATTCAAGTGGAAAAAGTGGGCCCCTTTTGTCAAAAATGAGATTTCAAAGATAAATGATTTTGGCCATTTCACAAAAATTTCCCAACTTCTCCAATGCATAACTTGCTCAATTTTTAAGATTTGCTCATGTTCTTGGACATTTGGGAAAGGTCTTTGAGTCCTCTAACCAATTTCTTTGGTCCCATGTCATTTTGGTTTACCAATCTCAAGTTATGGTCTTTGACATAAAGTCCCTTTTTGTTGACTTTTGAAAATGACCTATAATGTTGAAATTGATAACTTTTTGTGAGAGCATTTCTTGGACTTGAAGTATGAAGATGAGTTGTAGGAAATTTCTTTCTCTTCAAAATGAGCTTTGGATGGAATTTTTCTGATGAACCATGAAAAAGTTATGCCTTGGTCAAGTTACAGTTGACTTTTCAGCTGTCCAAAAATAGAAACTTTTGCATCTTGATGATTTTTGAGCCAAGCTTTGAGAATCATGATAAAGCATTGATAAAATGATGTTTGTGGCTTCAAAATGAGATGTTGACCAAAAATTTGAACTTTTGACTGTCAAATGACCATTTTGCCCCTACAGTTGAATGTAGTGCAATTTAGGGTTTTTGACTGTGCAATCTTGTGCTGAAAGTCTTGAAACTTTGTATGAGGATGCTTGACCATATTTATAGGCATGTGGGACTTGATTGGGCCCTTGGAAACTTCATTTTCTTGATCAGAACAAAAACCCTAATTTTGACTACTTAGGAGGCCCTTGACTGTGCAACCCTTGGGGAGGTTTTGAAGCTTGACTTGGCAAATCTTGAAGAATATGGGAGGGAAAATTTTGGGGTACAACACTATCATAACCATTTCCGACAATCCTCCCAAGGCTTGCAAAAGGCCTGTCAGGATTACACCTAACTCTGAATGTGTACCTTTAAAGATCACCATGCCGGGATCTGTCCTGTACCAATCAGGCAAAATGATACCGTGGAACTATGGGGGAGAAATATTCTACCCCGGTATCAAACAAATCGAAATAGTCCGAGAGATTTCTGAAGAACACTCTGATATAGGGAACATCGCGGGTACAAGTAAAATAACCCGCAGTGGCTGAATCTTTTTTCCAGAGATTGCTCCCCCTCGAGCAGTTTTCGGACCCTTAAAAGCTTCTACACCTGTTGGGCCCTCTGTGCAAGGCCCAGTGATTGAAGAATTAAATACTACCGAAGAAAGACCATCTGCTGATAATACCGACAAGGGTAAGGGGATACTGGAAATGCCTGTCAGGACGAAGGCTCATGTTGTGGTTATCCCCAAAACCACTCAGAAGGAAATGGATGAAATCCTAAAAATAATCAGAGAAAGTGACTACGACGTTTTAGAACAACTGGGGCAGACCCCTTCTAAAATTTCAATGTTGGCTCTTCTGCTTTGTTCTGAGGCCCATGCCAAGGCCCTAATCAAATTCTTGAAAGCGGCACATGTTCCCCAAGAGACTTCGGCTGACCAATTTTAGGAATGTGTGGCCAGTCTTACTGCTGACGATGTCCTGGGCTTTTCCGATGCTGACTTAACTCCTAAAGGAAGGAAGCACAATGATGCATTACATGTTTCAGTTGAATGCTGGGGAACTACTCTCGCCCATGTCTTGGTTGATACTGGTTCTTCCCTAAATGTGCTTCCAAAGAAAGCCTTAGACCGTTTGATTTGCGAAGGTTTGACCCTCAAACCTAGTAACATCGTTGTTAGGGCTTTCGATGGTTCCAAAAGAATGGTTCATGGAGAGGTTGATATTCCTATCAAGGTAGGCACCGAAGTATTCAACTCCACCTTCTACGTAATGGACATCCATCCGTCATACTCGTGTTTGCTAGGAAGACCATGGATCCATTATGCCTGGGCAGTTACCTCCTCTTTACATCAGATGCTGAAATATCTTGTTAAGGGTAAAATCATAACTGTGCACGGCGAGGAAGAGTACATGATCAGTCATCTCAATTCCTTTCGATATGTGGAGGTGGAGGGCGAATTCATTGAAACGCCTTTCCAACATTTTTGAGGAAGTTTCTCCCGAGGTAGCAGTTGCGAAGACAATGGTCGAGGTGCCTATCGTTCCCAAGCATGCATCTAGGATGGCATCTCTCAAGGACGCGAAGGCTGTGTTTAAGGAGGGGAAGAGCACAGTATGAGGGAAGTTGCCCGACTTTCCCTATAAGACAGACAAGTTTGGGTTGGGGTTTACTGCTGCAGGACAAAAGGCTATGCGTCGCTCTAAGATTGGAAGACCACCCGTCAAGATTTCTCACCATGGAATCAATGCTGTAGAAGATGAAGATGAGGAGAGCCACTTTGAAGATTGGATCTTTTCGATTGTCGAAGGGGGTTTGAGCAATTGGGAAGTAAAGGATTTTGTTCCTATCACCTTTATCAACCATTAATTTTATCTTTGAACAATTTCCCATTTTTTATGGTCTGTAATAACTAAAACAATTCGCACACTATTTTCACCTCATGCCTTGCCCGGGGCATGTAGGTCCATTTGTAAGGGCTTGATTTTCTTCATAATCATATGCCATGTTTTAGTGAATCATTGGACGTTTTTCATCTATGAACTGCTGTGTTCATTTTCTTTCCTTTTGCATTTTTGTTTTGTTTAAGGATGGCTATCCCTCACACACACCCACACTCATAAATGCAGGTACCCATCCATTCCAGATTCCATGGGCAATTATTCTGTTTCAGCCTTTGATAACTCTGAAGATTTGGTCAATCATGCTGAGTACGAAGTTGACGAAGATTGTGAGGTGCCGGGAGAGTTAGCCAGACTTCTCCAACAAAAAGAGATGGCCATTCTGCCTCATGAAGGGTTGCTAGAAACCATCAACTTAGGGATAGAGGAGGACAGGAAGGAAGTAAAAGTGGGTGCCAACCTGGAACCGAGTGTCAAGGAGCGCTTAGTGAAGTTGTTGAATGAATATGTTGAAATATTCGCTTGGTCTTATGAAGACATGCCAGGGCTAGACACCGACATCGTGGTTCACCGTCTCCCTACAAGAGAATAATATCCACCGATCAAGCAAAAGGTTCGCCGAATGAGGCCTGACATGTCTGAGAAGATTAAGGCTGAAGTAATGAAGCAATTCAACACTGGCTTTCTAGCTGTTACAACCTATCCACAATGGGTTGCTAATATTGTGCCCGTACCCAAAAAGGACGGCAAGGTCAGAATGTGTGTGGACTATCGGGATTTGAACAGGACTAGCCCTAAAGATGATTTTCCACTACCACATATCGACATCTTGGTTGACAACACGACTCAGCACAAAGTATTTTCTTTCATGGACGGATTCTCGGGCTATAACCAGATCCAAGAGGTAATGTGAAGAAGTGAAGGCAAACATTGACATGTTATACATTTAGCACATACCTCATAGTCAATAAGAGGTTCAAATAGTCATGGTACAAACACCAAAGCAAACAAACTAGCATCCATCAAAATGGTGTAGTGAAGCGAGAACAAGTGTATGATCAAGTGAACATGGCAGAACATGGAAAGTAAGAGTGAAGTCATAAGCAAATTTATAAGGACAACAAATATCAAATACCTCTAACAACCCTAAAGGATCACTACTTAAGTATATTAAAAGTTGAAGTAAGACTAGGTCAAAACCAAACCCTAACATGTTCCTAAAGGTGAGTGAAGCACAAGAAAGGGATAGATAAAAAAGAAACATGTTTAGAGGATGACAAAACACACAAGTAACTAATAAATAATCTTTAATATCACACATTCAAACATAACAAGCATGGGGAAAGGAATGCATACATATCACCCAAAGAGAATAGTCAAAGGTGACAAGCAAGCAATGTTTAATTTAAGAAGTGAATATCAAAAAGAAAAGAGAGCATAATTGAAGAATTATTCAATGTGTTACTTCTATAGAAAGTTAACTTAAGATGAGACTCAAGAGTAACTAAGTAAGAAGATGCAACTTCTTTTACAAGAAAAGTCACCTAGTTGATGAACAAAATCATATAATGATGGCTAATATTTGTCTTGAATCAAATGAGGTTGATAAAGATCAAGAAAGAGTGCAATGACATCTTGTATATCATAGGGTGATAATGAATCTCTCAGAAGATATCAATCATGAACTTAAAGACTCAAGAAATGTCAACCAGATAACATACTTAAGTGTTATGATATATGGCAAAGTATAGCCCATTTGATGCATACAAGAAAAATGATCTAAATAAATCAAAGTCAATGTTCTTAGATGTTATGGAAAGTAGCCAAAATCAATATAAATTCATGGGACAAGGCACAAAAGCTCATGAGGCAATCATTAGACAATGATTCTCAAAACACAAGTAGAAAAGAAGATATAGCTTCTTACTTATCACCATTTTGGTTAGTAAGTGAGTACATAACCAAGGATCAAAGAAGCATTAGAAAAGAGGTTAAGATCAAAGCTTAAACATAGAAATATTGGGCTCAAAGTCCTTAAAACAATACATCACACATCAATTAGGTCAAAACAAAGAATGTGGCTCCTCACTTGTCATCAAGATGAATTAACAATGAAATGTAAATCAAAGAATCAAAGAAGCATTGATTTATATGTCATAAGGAATGAAGTCAGAAGTATAAGCAAATGGATTTCAACCTTATTGGATCAAGGGAGTTCAATTGGGAACGTACAAACACATTCTCCTAAAGCATAATCACAAATGATAAGTAAATGACCTCTAAACAAAGATAAGATGTTAGATCACTTGAATGGTTCATAGACATGAACTCAAGGCTCTATACATGCTAATGAGAATAATAGAAATAATAAAGAACTTGGTTCCTTATAGGTTTCACAAGTACATACCTTGTATCTCAAGCAACTAAGAGATAAGTTCAAAATAGTAAGGCAAATGTTCAACATGAAAAGTATGGATAAATATTGATATAATTAGGTCAATTGATTCTCAAACCCCAAAGGGGTTATCTTTGAACTTATCATTTCCCAATTATGGATCAATTGACAAAGGAATTCAGCAATGTGAGTCCAAATATCAACCAAAAACACCAATGATCACTTACAATGTTTAAATCAAAGAAAAATAGGAAAAGGATCATTATATTCAAAAAGAAATATTTCAAGCATCTCAAGACCATCACAAGTCAGAATCAAGTGTTACCACACATTCAAAGTTGAAGAAAAATAGAAAATGAGATTAAAAGATGGAAACTAGCTCCACAAGGTTTCCAAACAAACACACTTAACAAACAATTTTCAAATGAAATAAAATTGATCAAGAAAAATGAGAGAAAACTATCCAACCATAAAAAAACATCCCTGAGTATCAACATAGTTTTCGCACTTTTTTATATCAAGGAAAAGTTGAAAATAAAATTTAAATAGCAAGACTAGTTATAATCAAAGACAAACTAGACACATTTCACCATAAAGTAGATAAAACAATATCAATACATAAAATAAAAATGAGTAAAAATTATCATAACATTCAAAACAAACAGAAATATGTCAAACATATTTTTCCATATTTTTTATGTCACTGGAATATTTAATATTAAATCTAACTTCTAGCTTAAGCAAGTGAATTTAACAAAATAATACTCAAATTTGTCAATTTTAGAATTGAATGCAAACAAATTTCAAAAAATGAGATAAAAATATATAAATCAACCTAACAACATAAGGAAGTTATAAAATATTTTTGATAATTTTTAGGTTAATAGAAATTAGCAAATAAAATCAAAATATTGAAATAGTGAATAAAATCACTAATTAATGTACACAAATTTTTAATTGACTAAAAATATATATAAAAAAAATTTATATTCAGAAAATAGACTCAAGAGGAGACTTGGAGTATTTTTTTTATAATTTTTTGTATGAGTGAAAATATTAAAATAAAATTAATAAACAAATGCAAATTAAAGTAAAATTTGAAATAAATCAGATCTTCTATAACTGTTATTTCTCAAAAGTGCTGTAAAAGAACTTCAAGCATGTTAAATCCAAAGTGGACACGTGGTCATCCCTGTCAAAGAAACCCTAAACAACTTTCATCAAACAGTTTTGCACGCTATGTTCAGAGCTAGAGAACTCTCTCATTTCCCCATGAAATCAAAATTTATAAACACCAAAGTTAAAGTACACAAAACGTACATCATGATAGCATCTTAACTTTCATCAAATGATCAATAAATCATATAGAAAAACAAGCACGAATATCACTGATTTCAAGAAATTTGGATATGTTCAAAAACAAATCTATCACATAAATTTCAGATCTAGATATCTTGCTCAAATCTCAATGAAATTATGCAATACAAAAAGCAAAGTTCAAGATCTCACAACAGAGAACATCATAGAGAAAATTAGATCAAAAGTCACTGAAAAGCGAGATTCAAGCAATTTGCAGAAATTTTAAATTCACAAATTCACACCAAATGCAACACATAATCCACATCAAACCTATTGTTTGGCCAACTATATGCTCAATAACAAAATTTCTAAGAAACAATTTAAGCTAGCATGAGAGATTCAAGTTCCATGGAAGCTTACCTTGAATTTGAAAAATAAATTCACAATGCCTCTGATTCTGAAGTAAGAAACCCAAAGCAACTTTGATAACGCGAAAATATATAGCATATTCGACCCGATTTGCATAAATGAAGTTACCGTTTTGTCTTGATTATGTTGTATTATGTTGGTATTTTAAGTTTATTTCAGGTAATTAGCTCCCACAAGGACTACATGAAGAAATGAGAAGAAATGGGAAAGAAATGGATTGAAAATCACAAAGTTGCAGAAAGTAGCAGAAAACTTCATATCAGAAGGCTATGACAGTCGTCACAGCTTCCTGACGGTCGCCACATGCAAAATATGTGTGTCCCTCGGCACACATGATATGACGATCGACACATGTTAAAATATGTGTGCCCCATGACACACAATGCCTTCCACTCGTCACAAGTTCCTTTCAGTTTTAAATACGAAGTTTTCTCCATGTTACGAACGAACTAACCATTTCCTCCTGGTTTTTCTCCATGCACATAATCTTCTAAGATTGGGTCATGAAGTCACGACTCCTACACTCTCTCAATGAATTTGCTATGAGATATCATTATAAAAGGATGACAGTTTACAATAGAAAGTCTCTCACCCATTATTCCAATTTTCAAGAGTTCAGAGTTTTATTTAGAATCTTTAAGCAGATAAAACCCTCACATGAATAGCAATAGTTTTCTACACCAGGAAGCTACTGCATCATTAGATTCTTTTCATAGTCTCCTGAATTTTGCTTTAGGTTTATTTTTATTTCTGTTTTCGAATTTATTTTCCGCGAAGCAAATCCTGCCGAGCCGTGGAGGATTATTTTCGGTACTAGAAGTGTTGCAGAAATTTCATTTCCATTATTTAATTCCGGGTTTTTAATTCAATTATATTACTGTCTTTATTTATCAATCATGACTGAATCGCTATATGCTTGCTATTATTTTGTGTTCATAATAAATAATATGTCTGGCTAATTTCCCAGATACCAGTATGTAAGGGTCATAAACCCAAGGGGTCCGGTAATAAATTGGCATAAACATTTATAAAATACTTTTCTTGTTTGGTTTCCAACACTTAATATTAAAATTGTTTTGTTACGAGAGTAAAAGACAAACAAAGGCTAAAATCGATATAACGAGAGTTTGAGATTTTAACCGGATAGTGATAATCAAACATTATTTTTAAATACAGCGAGAGCGGTTTAAGACTGATTAGATTCTATTTGTTTTTAAAAAGTTTTTTAGATTTTAAATGAGACAGCGAGAGCAAGCATTTAAGTTTAATAATATAGTCTGAATCAATAATCACGAGAGTGTGAGGTAAAGATTTTTAAATTGATAGTTTCTACTAAAATAGTGTTTTAAATATTCAAAGCTATGCCAATGACTTACTGAATCCCCAAGGTCAGACGTATTACATACCGGTGTCCCGTTATCAAATATTTCATTTAAGTCTAAGCTTATTTTTCGTCCAACCCAAAACCTAAGATTAATTTATCCTTAGCTTTACAAAGTGACTTTAGATAGCAGTAATTCGATTATTAGTCCTTGTGAGTTTGATATCTTTTAAAACTACGCAATTAGATTGTGTACTTGCAGTTACTACACCCGATAGACTCTTAAAGTTGCGATCAAGTTTTTGGCGCCGTTGCTGGGGACTGATTTAGTCGATATTGTGATTCCCTTGTTACACAAATAGACTAAGGCAACACATTTTATTTCCTTTTATCCGTTTATTGTATGCCAAACACTCGCTCTCAAGGCAAAGAATTAGAGCAACCAATCGACGAGGTCGAGCGTTTTGTTAGTATAATATGCCGAATTAGAGAATACCAAATTAAGTACAATCTTCCCGACGTATCTCTTCCTGAACCAAGAATAGCCAAAGGACCCCAAAACTGTCCTTTGAAGGATTATGCTGCCACATCGCACGAGGAACCTCACAACATCATTGCTTCCCCCGCTATCGCTTGGAACGATTTCAAGTTGAAACCTTCGTTATTACAAGCTGCCCAACAAAATCAGTTTTTGGGATATCCTACGGACGACCCGAACTTACATTTGTTAGTGTTTGTGCAGTACGCAGATACAGTAAAAGAAAATGGTGTCATCCCCTAAGTAATAAGACTACGTCTTTTCCATTTCTCATTGCGAGATAGAGCTAGAGCTTGGCTCCAGTCTCTGCCATCTAACTCTGTTACCACATGGAACGTGTTAAGGAAAGTTTTCCTAACAAAATTTTTTCCGCCGAGTAAGACGGCTATACTAAGAGCCAATATCAATTGTTTTAAACAAAAGGAAATAAATTATCTTTTTGAAGCATGGGAAAGATACAAAAGACATGTTGCGACTTTATCCACATCACGGTCTAGAAGAATGGTTGATCATCCACACCTTTTACAATAGTCTCTTGTATAACACAAGATTAACGATTGACGCTACAGCTGGCGGCACACTGACGTATAAACCTTATCATGATGCTTATTAGATTATCGAAAGTATGGCTCAAAACCATTACCAGTGGGGAAGCGATAGAACCATTATGGAGAAACCTCAAACGAAAGGTAATATGTACGAAGTTAGTAGTTTAGACCAAGTTAACGCTAAGGTAGAAGCTCTTACCCAAAAGATAGAAAACTTGACCACAACTCCCGCAACCACCATGGAAGTAGTAGCTCCAACCTGTGATTTATACAGAATTCACGCACACGCTACACCCGAATGTCCATTTTTAACAGGCTGATCAAGTAAATTATGCTCAAGGAAACCCATACGGGAATACCTATAATCCTACCTGGAAGGACCATCTAAAATTCTTGTACAAGAACAACAATGCATTATATTCACCTGAGAAAGCTCCCACTACGCCACCGGGATACCAGAAAGACGCCCAAATTACTCCAAATGTTCCTAGGAAGTCCAATATAGAGATTATGATAGAAAACTTCATAGCCACTCAAGCTTAACAAAACAAATATTTTCTAAATCAAAACATACACACTAGTGAACAACTAAAGCAACTATCAAAAAAGGTTGATGCCCTAGCCACACATAATAAAATGCTCAAAACACAAATTTCTCAAGTGGCTCAACAACAAGCAACTACAACTGCTCCAACTGGCACTTTTCTTGGCCAACCACAACCGAATCCAAATGGTCATACTAATTCTATAATACTTATGAGTGGAACGAAAGTAGCTAGACCAACTGACCCAAGAACCAAAAATCCAGCCATGTACGAGAGTACTGGTAAACCTACTGAGAAGGAAGACAAACCAAAAGAAGATGAGAAGGGAGATGAAAGCGCAAAGGAAGAAGAGATAGAAAAACCCTATGTACCTCCACCACCGTACAAACCACTGATACTATACCCTCAACATTTAGCTAAATATAAAAATATATGGAAATTTAAGAAATTAGTTGGACTTCTGAAACGACTAAATATCACTATACATTTTACAGAAGCCATCACACAAATTCCCTCATATGCTAAGTTCCTTAAAGAAATCTTATCCAATAAGAAAAATCTCGAGGACGATGAAACTGTTATGCTTATTGCACAATGTAGTGCTATAATCCAAAACAACATGCCCCCTAAGCTGAAAGACCCTGGTAGTTTTTCCATACCATGTGTAATTGGAAAATTCGTCATAGACAAGGCTCTATGTGACTTGGGAGCCAACATTAGTGTAATGCCTTTATTGATCAGTAAAAGGATAAATATGGGAGAATTGCAACCAACAAGAATGTTTGTATAACTAGCTGATCGTTCAGTAAAGTTTCCTTTAGGAATGATCGAAAATGTTCTTGTACGTATTGGACAATTTCATATCCCCATTGATTTCATTATTATGGATATCAAGGAAGATTCCAACATCCCTATTATACAAGGAAGACCATCCTCGCCACCGCCGAAGCCATCATAGATGTAAAAAGAGGTAAACTCACATTTGAGGTTGGCGAAGAAAAAGTCGAACTCATCCTCTCACAATTCTTCAAGGCACCCGCTATAGATGATTTATGCTGTTTCTTGGACGTCATTGATGAGTGCGTTAAAGAAATGAAGAAACAATAGACCAAATATTCAAAAGCTCAAAAAATTCCAATACCTCCCATCCTTGAAGATGATAATTGGTGTGATGAATACAAAGATGACAATCTAAGTGAATGTCTCGCGCTAACTCCTGACCCTATGCCTTGCCTAAGGAAACCAACAGTCGAACTTAAAACACTACCAAAAGATCTAAGGTATGAATTCCTAGACATAGAAATCGAACAACCCGTCATAGTCAATGCAGATTTAGGACAAATAGAAACAAAAAAATTACTACAAATCCTAAGGAAATACTCGACTGCTTTAGGCTATAACATTTCTGATCTAAAAGGGATAAGCCCCTCAATTTGCATGCATCACATTATGCTTGAGGAAGACTGCAAGACCTTGAGAGAACATCAGAGAAGAATAAATTTAGTTCTGAGTGATGTAGTTAAGAAAGAAGTACAATTGTTATTATAAGCAGGAATCATATATCTGATATCCGATAGTAAATGGGTTAGCTCGATACATGTTGTACCAAAGAAGGGAGGTGTTACGATTATCAGCAATGCAAAAGGAGAATCCGTAGCACAACGTACTCAAATCGGATGGAGAATATGCATTGACTATAGGAAATTAAACAAAGCCACTCGAAAAATCATTTTCCTTTACCTTTCACTGATCAAATGCTCAAATGACTTGCTAAGCACTCACATTTTTTATATTTGGATGGTTATTTTGGATTTTTCCAAATCCATATACACTTCAAAGACCAAGAAAAGACTACATTCACTTGTCCTTATGGTACATTTTCCTATAGAGGAATGCCGTTTGGACTATGCAATGCTCCCACAACATTCCAAAGGTACATGATGTCAATTTTTGTTGATTTTATATATGACATCATGGAAGTATTTATGGATGATTTCTATGTCTGTGGGCAAAGCTTTGAAAGATGCTTATCGAACTTAAAAATGGTACTTGAACAATGCGTAAAAGTTAATCTTGTATTAAATTGGGAAAAATGTCATTTCATGGTCCAACAATGAATCGTACTTGGACACATACTGTCCGACAAGGGGATTGAAGTTGACAAAGCGAAAATAGAAATTATAGAGAATCTTCAACCTCCGAAAACCGTAAGAGAAATATGAAGTTTCTTATGACACGTCAGTTTCTACCGAAGATTCATTAAAGACTTCTCTAAAATTACCAAACCACTAACTGTCCTGTTAATGAAAGACGCTGAATTCAATTTCAACGACAAATGCTTAAAAGCATTTGAACAATTAAAAACAACTCTTATTACCGCACCTATTGTGAAACCACCTGATTGGAGATTACCGTTCGAAATGATGTGTGGCGCTAGTGACTATGCCGTAGGAGCAATTTTAGGACAACGAAAGGATAAAAAGCTTCATGTGTTTTATTACGCCAGTAGAACCTTAGATCCTACACAAATGAACTATGCCACCACCAAAAAGGAACTTTTAGCTGTCGTTTTTTCCCTAGATAAATTTCGTTCTTACCTAGTAGGAGCAAATATAATTATCTATACCGATAATGCTGCAATTAGATACCTATTAAGCAAAAAGGACGCCAAGCCAAGGTTACTCAAGTGGATCTTACTCCTACAAGACTTTGATTTATAAATCAAAGACAAAAAAGACATTGAAAATGTAGTAGTTGATTACTTATCTAGAATGGAAGGCATTGAGCCTGAACAAGTGCCTATCAATGATGATTTCCCTTACGAACAACTCATAGCTCAGTTGGAAACCAACGCCATTGAACGCCCCATAACTTATAATACCAAAACAAATGAAGTCGTAGAAGAAGTCTACACTAAAACCATATTGCCATGGTACACCGACTTTGTCAACTACTTGGCTGCTAGAGTGCTTTCGTCGGATCTAACCTATCAATAAAAGAATAAGTTCTTCCACGATCTTAAACAATATTATTGGGATGAGCCTCTGCTTTTAAATAGAGGCGCCAATGGTATTTTCTATCGATGTGTCCCCGAAGATGAAAAAGAAAACATAATTTCCCATTGTCATTATGCTCCCTATGGTGGACATGCAAGCACTTCAAAGACTTGTGCTATGATTTTACAAGCTGACCTCTATTGGCCTAACTTATAGAAAGATGTCCATATTACAGTCATACATTGCGACTGATGCCAATGCACTGGCAACATCTCCTAACGGGACGAGATGCCTCAAAAAGGCATTTTAGAGGTAGAAGTCTTTGATGTGTGGGGAATTGATTTCATGGGACCTTTCCCATCCTAATTTGGAAATAAATACATACTCGTTGTTATAGATTATGTATCAAAATGGATCAATGTCGTAACTTCTCCAACGAATGACGCACAAGTAGTAATAAAGCTCTTTAAACATATAATTTTTCCTAGATTCGGTGAACCAAGACTTGTCATCAGTGATGGTGGCTCTCATTTCATCTCAAAAATATTTGAAAAACTATTAGTGAAATAGGAGTCCGACACTGTGTAGCAAGACCCTATCACTCCCAAACAAGTGGGAAAGTAGAGGTCTCCAACAGAGAGATTAAGCAAATCTTAGAAAAAATAGTTGCCACTTCTAGGAAAGATTGCTCGTCCAAATTACACGAGGCACTGTGGGCATATAGAACAGCCTATAAGACACCCATATGAACCACACCATTCAAACTAGTTTATGGAAAATCGTGTCATCTGCCGATAGAACTCGAGCATAAATCTTATTGGGCGATCAAAACCCTCAACTTAAGTTACACTGTTGTAGGCGAAAAGCGAATCTTAGATATCCATGAGTTAGAAGAACTTAGACTAGATGCATACGAAAATGCCAATATCTATAAAGAAAGAACAAAAAAATTGGCACGACAAGCCCATATCTAGGAAAGAGTTCAATGAGGGTGACATAGTGCTCCTGTTTAATTATAGACTTAAACTATTCCCAGGAAAACTTTGTTCTAGGTGGTCCGGTCCGTTTGAAATAACTAAGGTTTTTCCAAGTGGAGCTATTGAAATTAAAGGAAAATATAGAGAACCGTTTATCGTAAACAGGAAGCGCTTGAAGCACTATCATTGTATAGACAACATAGACTATTCTGCTAGTTTCCATCTTGCAGAGTTACCCGCTCACTCCCAGATTTAATCACCTATTAAAATTATGTCGAGCTTATGACATAAAATAAAGTGCTTGGTGGGAGACACCCCACTTTCTAGTCTTTCATTTTGATTTACTAATTTTAATCTTTACATTTTCTTACTTTTCTTTCTTTCTTATTTTCATAAAAGTTATGCAGTATTATTCTCTAACGTTAACCACTACTAACTTAATTCTAATTTTCAACTTACTTACAAGCTAACTTAATTTTAGCTAACCGAACTAACCAACGATGCAAGAAGTTGACACAATGGGAATTGATTTCAGAGGAAGAGCCTAGAGGAGGCGTTTTGAGGCACTGGCTGCAAGAGAAATGTCACTAACTTTCTACCTTGATGGCCCTACTGTCATACGGTGGGAGAAATGACTTGGGTGTTTTGTATTTTATCGCAATTTTTGCAGATAGCAAGAGTCGCCACCGACTTTTCTTTTATCCAATAAAGGAAACGGTGAAAAGAACATGAAAGATCTTTTGAGAATTTTCTTGAGTTCGGGGGGTAGGTTATGAAAAGGGAAGGTGTTAGCACCCTTTTCATCCATAATTATCTACGGGCTCTTAGTTGCTAGCTCACTTTGAAATGCTTTGAAAAATGTGTTTGTGATTTGTTTTGAAAGTATTTTTGAAAAGTGCCTTTGTTTATGAAAACTTTATAATGATTCTCCTCTCTATAAGAATGAATACAAAGTGTTGACTTTTGAAAATATTTCATGGAAAGTGTTGGTGTGTTTGAAAGATGTTTTTGTTTGAAATGTTTGCGAGCAAGGAACTACGAGC
Organism: Vicia faba; assembly: GCA_948472305.1. Taxonomy (NCBI): domain Eukaryota; kingdom Viridiplantae; phylum Streptophyta; class Magnoliopsida; order Fabales; family Fabaceae; genus Vicia; species Vicia faba. Next base: position 573,825,597 of record OX451737.1, on the reverse strand, counting down.
GTTCTACCTACTCAAAAGAAAGTCTTTGTTCTTTTGCTCCTCCTTTAGATAGTGTTATCTTACCATTAGTTAGTAAGAAACCATATCATTGGATGTGAAGGGAAAGGCGTGTGTCATCGTACAGTCATAGAAAGCAACATTGTAGGATACCTTATCAATTTTTTGTAAGGGTTTAAGATCGTTTACCGAAGGCAACATTGAAGGGTCATCGAGGGACTACGATCTTATATTCGAGAGTTTTTGCTAAAGTTTCCCACGTTCGAGGGACATGAATGTTTATTTTAAGGCAACAAGTCTGGGTTAACCTTAGAGGTGCAAGTGTGCAAAATGTGTTGATTTCATGCATTTTTTGTCTCGAATTAGGGTTATCTATTTGTTTATTTTATGTTTTTCCATACAAACCCTAGTTACTAGCAATAATATGGAAAGCGATAAACCCTAATTTATTAATTTATAAACTATTTAATAAAAATAAAACAAAGTGTGGTTAAAATAAATTAATTTTTATGTTAAAAATTAATTTAATGAAACAAAAACATAAATCTAATATTTTTATGATTTCTATGATTTAAAATAAATGATTAAAAAGAAAATAATAAATAAAAAAAATTGTTTCAGCCAGTACTGCAAAAGTAAAATGGGGTTGGGAAATAGCAAAAATGCTTGGCCCAAAGACAAGGGAGCCCAACACCTGTTGGTGGATCTAGTGGGGGGAGGCCTTTGAATGTCCATCATGGTCATGTCCTGTGGTGCATTGGATTTAGCCTGATGATGATCAAATGGTTGAGAGATGAGGCACACCACGTGCGTTAGGGGGCTGCTTGCACTGAATCTGTGAAAATAAAACAAGAAAAATAAAAAGGGTACCACTGGGGCTCGAACTCAGGTCCCAAAGGTTAACAGACGCGCGATTTACCACTGGGGTGGCTATACATCCGTTTATTAATACAAAACCATAAATATATAAAATAAAACAAGTCCTGAGGCCCTCTTCATCTTCTTCCTCGCGCCCATGGCTAAAACAACATTTTTTAATTTTGTATCTCTCTCACTTCTCAACCAAATTCAAAAATGTAAACATGAAAGTTTCGTATTTTTTCATCACGAATCCAACCATATAAATCTTAAAAGCTATATATCAAAGGTTAATTTTAATTTCCGTTGGTACAAAAAGTGTGCCCTAACTGGTCAGAGATGAAATTCTTCATACACAAGGAATTAAAATGCAAACTAAGAACATGATTAGCTTTAGGACAATGATATCTACATTTTTACTTCAGAATGTATGTACAAAGGATGCTTGTATCACCATATCCTAGTTAGAAAACTTACCTCTTGCAACTGGATTTGTGTATGGAGTTTGAGAAACTTTGGAGGTGCAAGGATGACCTGGTTAGCTTGTCATGACCTCCCTGAATGTCTTGCAAGCCTTACTTTATTCTGAAACCAGCTAGAAATCTCTACTCAAGTCCAACTGTAATAGAGGTTTTTGAAAATGGTAGATGGTGAGAATGGTGTTACAGTTAGGAAACAGATGTTGGGATGGCTTGTATATGAGGTATGTTAAGTGTTTGGATGATTAGAAATGGAAACGCACAAGTAGATTTGGAGTTTGGTGTTTGAAGTTCAAAAATTTAGAGTATTTGGCCAAAACTGACTTGAGAGTGTATGAGAGGGTTTAAGGGCTTGTCAAATCATGCAATTTGTTTCCAATAGTCTCACTAAATATAAGAAAAGGGTTATAGGTCTTGAAGTTAACAGATGTGTGAGATCTCAAGTTATGTCTAGGTTGCTTGATTTTGAAGAAAAATGGAAAACATGGTTTCAAGGCATAGTACAAGTATGGTCTATTTTTGTTGGGTGAATGGAGGTTTATTATTCACTTTAAAATGGAGTGGTGATCATAATAAACAAGTGAGGAGCTAACGCATTCACTTTGTGTAAAAAGCTTGCTTTACAAGAATGAAATGGTAACTTTCTTCCAAAAATAGAACATTGCTTTGGATAACGGCTCAAGCACTTGGATAATGGCTCAATCAAATGTGTAAAAATTAAATTAAGGAGTGAAACACAAGTTATAAGGCCTGCAAAGTGAATTTATGCATCATAGCTATGGTTTAGGTCAAGTGTTCTTCATGAAAAATGCCTTGTAATTCAAGTTTGAAAGCCCAACTTCTCCTCTTCAATTATCCTAGCTCAAAAATGATCTCATTTAGTTCTCGGACATTTTGTAAAGCTTGAAACATCCTCTACAACTTTCATGTTTTCTACTTTTGCAAAATCCAATTGGAACTATGTGAAAAGTCCAAGAAGTTAGGTAAAAAACTGCCTAAACTAGGTCAAATTTTCACTAAGTGTTTTAGAAAAAGTGCATGACTTCATGAATTTATAACTCAAAATCCAAACAATTCTAGGACTTGATCATTAAATAAAAGTTGTATATCTCATCAAGATCTATAACTTTCATGTTGAAAGTTTTCTTTGAATCATCTTGCATCTTGGTGAAAAAATGGCATGAAGTAATGAAATAATAAGGTTTAAAACACTTATAAATTTTTCTAAGTCTTAAAAAGTTTGACTTTTTCAAATAATTTTTTGACTTTCTTGATAATCAAGCTTCATATATTGGATATCTTGATGAATTTTGATATTTGAAACTTAATGTTGACTAAAAAGTCAAAGTTTGACTTTTGGTGTATCTTGACTTTTCATGAGTTGACTGAATTTCAATTATCAATCAATTTGATCTTGAGAAATTATTTGAATCATGAAATTAGATAAACATGTTGTGTTTGAATCCTTGATATTATTCTTCAAGCCATTAGAACATGCATTAGGTCAAAAATCACCGATCAGTCAAATACAGTCAAAACCCTAATTTGACCATTTTGCCCTTTTGATGATTTGACTGTGTTTCTTGAGGAATTGTGATGAGAATTTGATCAATTGATGAATATGACTTTAAAATGTTGATGTTGGCCAAAAATCATGAAGTTTGGCTATAAGTTGACCACAATTGACTTTTTTTACTCAACATAACTAATTTTCAGTCATCTGAGCAATTAACTGAGCAAAAATGTGATTCAAGACTTGAAACTTGACATGAGTATTCTTGGAGGTCTATAATAATCCATAAAAGTCATCTGAGGCATTAGAAGTCCAATTGTCCTTGTGAAAATCAAAACCCTAATTTGAGGCATCGGTGTTTAGGAGATGGTTTGACCTAGTCAACACTTGTGCAAGCTTGAGCCATTGAAGATCTGTGTAAGAAAAGAGAGAGAAAATTTTTGGGTACAACAACTGCCCCTGTTCAATCGTCTTAAACGTAAAGAGTTAGATTGGCGGGTCCACCATCCGTGACTTGAAGGTGGAAGATGATTGAACACTAGAGTGCCTAGAAATTTGCACTCGCTGATGAACAAAGTAATGTGTTAGTTGATTGCATCAGAAATGGGCTTAACAGATGCCATTTGGAGAGGTGACGAAGAGTTGTCAAAGATGGGATTATAGATGCCATCCAAGGTGACTATTGATAGAGATTGGAAGCAGTATCAGAATAAATCTTTGGAGCGATTTAACTAAACCAGAGAAGAGGTCTTGGATAATCTTTAACTAGATAAGGAATCATTATAAATCTTCGGAGCGATTTAACTGAACCAGAGAAAGCGTCTACCAGAATAGAATAAGGATAAATCATTGGTTTATTTAAACTGAACCAACAAAGGTCTTAAATAAAATGTTTGTCATGTAGATAGTCGCCCCGTACTGTTTTGGGAATTGATCTGCAGTCAGTTTGTTGGTAAACACGTCCTGTTTCGGGAGTTCATATCATTGGTGATAAAGATAGTCGCCCGTCCTGTTTCAGGAATTGATCTTTATCTAACCAAATAGAAAGAAAGATAGTTTCCTCGTCCTATTTCGGGAGTTAATCTTCAATATGCTCATGTAGATAGTTGTTTTGTCTTGTTTCAGGTATTAATCTACAATCAGTTTGTTGGTAAACCCGTCCTGTTTCGGGAGTTCATACCATTGGTGATAAAGATAATCGCCCCGTCTTGTTTCGGGAATTGATCTTTATCTAACCAAAGATAAAGAAAGATAGTTTCCCCATCCTGTTTCAAGAGTTAATCTTCAATCTGCTCATGTAGATAGTTGTCCTATCTTGTTTCAGGTATTAATCTACAATCGGTTGTTCACATATAGTTGTCCTGTCTTGTTTCAGGTGTTAATCCAGAATTCACTTTTTATTTGTCATAGAGATAACTTCCCCGACTTGTTTCGGGAATTAATCTCTGACCCAATTGAGAAATGTTGATGATATTCATCTGGTGACTGATCTTTCCTGAAAAGGTAAAGAATTTAGTATGCAATGTCATGATGCATGCATTGCGTAATGATGTTCTCAAAATAAATGAGATTGTGATATATGTTTTGTATTCATATGTCATGATGTATGAATGTGAAATGTTATTGAAGTGTATTTTTGTCTGGGAAAATAAATCCTCGACAACTGCTGGGGAGATTTGTGAAGCTAAATTCCAGACTACTGCTGGAGATGAAGAATATGTGTATCTTGTTTTAGAATGCTTCCGCTGGGAATAGAGTTCAGAAGCTTTAGTTGAACATTTCTCTACTAGGGAATTTAATTCTCATATACCCTGATTGGGGATAAAAGATATGGATAATCTTCCGACTTGTCTGGGGGAGGATGAAGTTAAATGTTATCTTGTCGGGTTCCAGGCTTCATAGTAACTTTCTGGGGATAGTATCAACTCCGCTGGGGAAAAGGAACTTTGTCAGTTGATCTGTAGTAGTTTGAGGAATAAACTCAAGTTGGGGAGATTGTAGTCTATTGGGGAAATAAACTTTGTTGAAGACCTTACCGGGGGAATGAATTCAATCGGGGAAGAACTTTTGCAAGGTTTCTTTCTCAGTTTTAGAAGACCAAACTCAGATGGGAAGAGAAATTCCAGGAGATATGCTGATTGGAACTCCGGATGGAGAATGTATGAATTCACTCTATGGGGATAATCTCATTGAAGTAACTCTGTGGGGATACCCAAAATCCTTGAGTAATTGCTTTGTACTGTTCTTGTGCGTACATTTATTAACAGTTAGTCATGTTCATATGCATATGTTCATTCAATTTTAGTCATTGGACGTTTTGCAATAAAAAAAACAAAAAGTTTGCACTTCAAAGTATATTTGTATTGATAATCTGCCTATAAACAAACATTTTTTGTACAGGGAGACAGAAATCCTAGTAAGAGGAAGTCGTTGAAAAATGAAAAGAATACAAAGTGAAAACAAAAATTATATAGCCATGTGGAAGTGATCTCATTGGGTTCCAACTCCGCTATTGCCCCTATGTCTTTGAACATCATCTCTTGCCGTTGAAAGAAGTTAATTGAATTAATCTCGTACCATTTGAACTTTTGACCTTGTCAATAAAGCTGGTTGTAGTGATGCAACGAGACAGAGTCATACGCTTTAATCCTTAACTTTTGCCTGGACCTCCCTTTCAGGTTTTCAGTCCACCAGGATACCTATTTTTGCCCAAGTCGCCCTTTCAGGTTTTTGACTTGTCGGGTGTATAATCTTTTATATATATCCATAATTTTTGCCCGAACCCTTTTGGTTCGCTGAGATGCCCTCATTTTTCCTAGGTATGTCAACATAGCAGGTCATTCTTTATGCGTAGTATTTTTTGACTATGTCTGCGTTCACAGGGTGTTAGAAATCTTCACCGTCCATAGTGGTTAGCATCATAACACTGCTAGAGAATACTTTCTTGACAACAAACGGCCCTTCGTAAGTAGGAATCCATTTACCCCTGGGATCTCCTTGTGGTAGAATGATGCGCTTTATTACCAAGTCGCCAGCCTGGTATACCCGAGGTTTGATATTTTTGTTGAATGCCTTGATCATACGCTTTTGATACATTTGACCATGACAAACAACAACTAATCTATTTTCATCAATCAAATTCAATTGATCCAATCTTGTCTGGATCCATTCGTCTTCGCCTAAGTCTGCTTCTTTCATAATCCCGAGGGAAGGAATCTGTACTTAAACTGGAAGGAAAGCTTCCATACCATAAATAAAGAGAATGGGGTTTCCCCAGTTGATGTTCGTGCCGAGGTACAATAGCCATGAAGGGAAAATGGTAGCATCTCATGCCAGTCTTTGTAGGTCACCACCATCTTTTTCATAATCTTCTTTATGTTTTTATTGGTAGCTTCCACTGCGCCATTCATTTTGGGTCTGTATGGGGAAGAATTGTGAAGCTTGATTTTGAACTACGTGCAGAGTTCAGTGATCATAGAATTGTTAAGTTTGGTTCTGTTATCAATGATGATTCTTTCAAGGATGCCGTACTGGTAGATAAGGTTATGCTTGACAAACCGGGCTATAACATTCTTAGTGACTGAGGCAAATGAAGTAGATTCGACCCATTTGGTGAAATAATCAATGGCTACGAGGATGAAGTGATGTCCATTAGAGGCAGGGGGTTTGATCTCTCCAATCATGTCGATGCCCCACATTGAAAATGTCCATGGAGCAGTTATGACGTTCAAGGGTATTATAGGCATATGAGCCTTGTCGGCATAGATCTGACACTTATGGCAAGTCCTCGAATGGTGGTGACAATCAGTTTCCACAGTAGACCAGTAGTAACTAGCCCTCAAAATCTTCTTGGCCATAGTGTGCCCGCTAGAGTGAGTTCCAAAGATACCTTCATCCATGTCTTCCATAATTTTCTCTGCCTCCTTCTTGTCCACACAACGGAGCAGAGTAGAATCATGGTTGCGCTTGTACAAAATCCCATTGCTTAGGAAGAATTTGGTTGAGAACCTTCACAGGAATTTCTTGTCGTTGATTGAGGCTCCCTCAGGATACTCTTATGTTTCACGGTACCTCCTCACTTCATGATACCAAGGCTTATCCCTATCAGTGTCGATCTCATAATAGTGTACAGGTTCGTGAAATCTTTCGATTGTAATTCTAGGAGCTTTGCTATCCCAATTGACCTTGAACATAGACGACATAGTTGCTAAGGCATCTACCAACTGATTTTCTTCCCTTGGAAAGTGTTAAAAGTTGACCTCTTCGAAGTATGGGATCAAGGTCAGCACATGCTCTTTGTAAGGGACAAGTTCGGATGTTTGGTATCCCACTCTCCTTTAACTTGATTGATTACTAGGGCTGAATCTCCGTATACGCTTAAGAATTTAATTCTTAGGTCAATGGCAGCCTTTAGACCCAAGATGCACGCTTCATACTCGACCATGTTGTTTGTACAGTCGAAGCACAACCTGGCAGTGAAAGGCGTATGGAAACCTTCGGGAGAAATAATCACAACACCAATTCCGTTACCTAAGGCATTGGAAGCTCCATCAAAAACCATAGTCCATCGGGATCCTTGTTCAGGTCCTTCATACGGTCCAAGATTTTCACATTCGGTTATCAGCATGATATTTTCATCAGGGAATTCAAAGTTCATGGATTGGTAGTCATCAACAACTTGATGCACCAAATGATCCGTCAGTACACTTCCCTTGATTTATTTTTGTGTAGTGTACTGGATATCGTATTCAGTCAAAATCATTGGCTAGAAAGGGCTGGTTTCTCGAAGATATACTTGATGGGATCCATCTTTGAAATCAATAAGGTAGTATGAGTCAACATATACTGTCTTAGCCAGCGAGCATCCCATGCCAAAGCGCAACAAGTTTTCTCGAGCAGTTAATATCTGGTTTTGCAGTTGGTAAACTTTTTGCTAAGGCAGTATATTGCATGCTCTTTTCGGCCAGACTCGTCATGTTGACTCAACACACACCCCATTAAATTCTCTAATACAGTAAAGTAAATAATCAGAGGTCTTCCTTCAACTAGAGGCATCAGGATTGGAGGTTCTTGTAAGTACTCTTAATCTTGTCAAAAGCTGCTTGCAGTTGTCGTTCCACCTGACTACTTGATCTTTTTTCAACAGTTTGAAAATCGGCTCACAGGTACAAGTTCAGTGAGAGGTGAATTGAGCGATGCAGTTGAGTCGACCTGAGAAACCCCTGACCCCCTTCTCAGTACATGGAGTTGGCATTTCTTGTATGGCTTTGACTTTTGCAGGGTCGACCTTAATACCTTTTCCACTGACAACAAACCCTAGAAGTTTTCCAGACCTCATCCCAAAGGTGCATTTGTTGGGATTCAGCCTCAACTTGTATTTCTTCAACCTTTGAAATAGCTTGTGTAAATGATAAAGGTGTTCTTCCTCAGTTTGCAACCTTGCAATCATGTTATCAATGTATACCTCTATCTCATGATGGATCATGCCGTGAAATAAAGCTACCATAGCTCGTTGATAGGTTGCGCCTGCATTCTTCAAACCGAAAGGTATGACCTTATAACAGAAGGTGCCCCACTGTGTAACAAAAGTTGTTTTCTCCATGTCTTCGGGTGCCATTTTTATTTGGTTGTAACCGGAGAATCCATCCATGAAGGAGAAAACTTTGTGTTGAGCAGTGTTGTCAACCAAGACATCGATATGAGGTAGTGAGAAATCATCTTTGGGGCTTGCCCTATTCAAATCCCTATAGTCTACGCACATACAAACTTTACTGTCTTTCTTCGGTACTGAAATAACATTTTCCACCCATTGTGGGTATGACGTCACTGCCAAGAAACCTACATCGAACTGTTTCATTACCTCAACTTTTATTTTCTCAGACATATCTGGCCGCATGCGACAAACCTTTTGCCTGACCAAAGGACAATCTTCCTTCATTGGCAGACGATGAACTACGATATCATTATCAAGCCCCGACATATCTTCATATGACCAAGCAAACACTTCAACATAGTCATGTAACATCTGGTCCAATCTTCTCTTGACACAGTCTTTCAAGTTGGTGTCAATATTGACCTCCATCTTATCTGCCTCAGTACATAGGTTGATCATTTCAACTGGTTCTTCATGCGGTTGAATAGCCTTTTCCTCTTGTATCAGAAGTCTGGCAAGTTCCCCAAGTATTTCAAAATCTTCACCACCTTCGCCTTCGGCTTGATAGATTGGATTTTCAAAGTCATAGATGGCAATAGCAGAGTCGTTGTCAACGAGATCTGAAGTGGATGTGAATATGCAAATGTGTGTGTGTGCATGTAAGGTCACACAACTATTTTTTTTTTGAAAATGAAATAAAGTAAAGAAAGGCAAAGAGCGCAAAATTTGAATGCAAACTAGTCCAAATGTTTTTCATTAAAATGAGCATATGGCATATGAAAATGACAAACCCTTAACAAATGGACCACTGTGCCCCGGGCAAGGCACATGGCTTAAAGTCATTATTTTAATGGAAATTACAAACAAAGTTCTCAAAGTAATAAAAACAGTATATGGCAATTACTCCTGGTTGAAGGATATTGGAGTGAAGTCTTTGATTTGCCAATTGTCGAGCCCTTCATCAGCAGTCGGGTAGATCCAATCATCAAAGTCACAATCAGCATCAGAGTCTTCAAGGGAATTAATCTCATGGTTACTAATACAGAGATGTGGTTTCCCTATGCGAGCACGTAGAATCTCCTTTTGAGCTTTAGAAGTGAAGCCCAATCCAGATTTGTCGGACTTGAAAGGGAAATCAGGAAGTTGTCCCCAAATTGTACAACCTCCTCCTTTAATAACAACACATACATCTTTGAGAGAAGCCATCCTTGGTGTATCTTTAGCAGCTTCAAGAGTGTCAGGAGTTGCCTTGGCAACATCAACCATGGGAGATACTACTTAAAAGGCTTGACAAGGAGTTTCAATGAACTCACCTTCCATTTTAACATATTTGAATGATTTTAGATGACTAATCATAAACTCTTCTTCACCATAGGCGGTAACAATTTTCCCCTTGGCCGAATATTTCAACTTTTGATGTAGTGTGGAAGTCACCGCACCTGCCTCATGTATCCACAGGCGTCCAAGCAGGCAAGAATTTGTAGGACGGATATCCATCATATAAAATGTTGAATTGAAGACTTGAGACCCAACCTTGATAGGGAGATCAACCTCTCCATGGACCATCCTTTTAGAACCATCGAAAGCCCTTACTACAATGTCGTTGGGTTTTAAAACCAGGCTATCACAATCTAACCTATCCAATGCTCCTTTAGGTAAGACGTTCAGAGAAGATCCATTATCCACTAATACATGTGCTAGGGCAGTGCCCTTGCATTCTATGGAGATGTGGAGGGCTTTTTTGTGATTCTTCCCCATCGGGGTCAAATCTGCATCAGATAACCCCAAACCATTGTCGGTAGTCAAGCTTGCTACACAATTTTCAAATTGTTCGGCCAAAGTTTCTTGACAGACATGTGCATTTTTCAAGATTTTATCAGTGCTTGAGCATGCGTATCGGAGCATAGCAACAAAACAACATAGAAATCTTCGAGGGTGTTTGCCCCAACTGTTTCACTATCTTATAATCACTTTTTCTGATAATTTTTAAAATCTCCTCCATCTCTTGGGTAGATGGATCCTCAATGGTGATATCTTTTGCGGGTGCCTCCTTCCTGGCAGACTCAGTAATTTTTTCCTTTCCTCGAGTATCAGCAACAGGTTTAACAACAGTAATGCGAATGGGTGTAGTTGTGGTTGTAGGAGGTGAAATCTCTTGAGAGAAGATCCTCCCTGTCCTAGTAACTTTACTTGATCCAGCAATGTTTGTAATGTCAACAATTTCATCTTCATCAATCCAGGAATCTTGTTTGATACCATGGTAGTATACTTCCGCCCCATAATTCCAGGGCACAACCTTATCAGAAGAGTAGGGGATTGGCCCCGGCGTGGTGATAATTAGTGGATCTACTCTTGGTTCAACGGGAATCCTAATAGGAACTTTTGAGGTGATCCTAATAGGTTTGTTTGAGATAGTAATGATGGATACGTCTTCAAATTCTTGAGATACAACTTCGGTCAAACTTTTCAAAGATGAAGTTATTTCAAATAGAATCTCATGGATATCCATCAGATGTTGGACACCTTTCTTCAGACATTCACAACCATTAATTTGTATAGCATAGTAGAAACAGTCTTCAAGGCAACCAGGGAATACCCCAACTTTCAACAAATTCTCTTTAACAGTCTTCAAAGGAGTGGTCAAGTCATTGATAGAGGAAATAAAAGGAGCATCTTCAATAGCATTGACACCCTTACCATGATTTGTCATGGGTGTGGTGATTACATTGGAAGTTGGAGGAGGGTCGAATTAAATTGTCTTCTTATCGATCAGGTCTTGGATTTTATTCTTTAGCGCCCAACAATCATTGGTATCATGTCTGGGGCTGTTTGAGTGATAGGCACATTTGGCGCTGGGGTTGTATTTTGGAGAAGTAGTATTAAGGTTGGAAGGGGGATCTCTCAAGGTCACTATGATACGGTGGGAGAACTGACTTGAGGTTTTGCGTTTGTATTCGCAAATGTTTCGGTTTAGCAAGAGTCGCCACCGACTTTTTATTTTATCCAAAGGAAAGGTCAAAAAGCACAGGAAAGACCTTTGAGATGTTTTCTTGGGTTCGGGGGGTAGATTATGAAAAGGGAAGGTACAATCACCCTTTTCATCCATGGTTATCCATGGGCTCTTAGTTACTTGTTTAGATCACTTGCTTTTGCTTTTCAATTGTTTGAAATGGTGCTTTGTGTGTGGTTTTTGAAAATGCTTTGAAAAAGAGGCCATCGTTGTGGCAACCTTTGTAATGATTCTTGTTTGAATATATACAAAGGTGTTTGTCTTTTGAAAAGATGTTTCAATGTTTTAAAAGTTTGATTTGGGAAATGTTTTGAAATTGTGTTGTGAGGTGTGTTTGAAAATAACAAGGATGTTTTGCAAGTTTTGATCAAGTAACTAAGAGTTGTCTACCCTATTTTACTCAAAGATCTTTCCTATACGTTTTTAACCCTTTTGACAGTGTTGTTTTACCATTGTATTTGGTAAACAACCTTGTATTTGGATGTTAAACGGGACAGGCGCGGGTCATCGTATAGACCATGATAGCAATATTTCCAAGTATCTTTAGCAATTTTTCGAGGGACTAGATCATTTTGTATAGGCAACCAAGATAGAGTCATCGAGGGACTATAATCTTTTGTTTTGTTTTTGTTTTGCCAAGATACTCAACATGCATAAGATGGCCATTTTAAAGGCAACAAGTGGGTGAAATCCTAGGGGTGCAAGTGTGTATTGTGTATTGATTTCAAGTTGTTTATTCTTGGATTAGGTCATCTAGCGATTGATTTTGAATCTTGCCATACACGCCTAATTACTATACATTATATTGAAAGCAATAAATTTTGGAAATTGAAAATCTAAGCTATTACAAAAGTATCCGGGGATGGGGGTATAAATTATTACAAATGGGGATGAGTCTCACAAGAATAGTAAAGTCCAAATATTACAACCAAATTGAATTGTCGTGATTCAATATAAAGCCATAACAAATTATGAAATAAAGAAAATCAATCAATTATGAAATGCATACATTTACTTGAAAATAAAATCTTTTCTAAAAAAGAAAGATTAAATATTATTATTATTGTATTTTATTAATTTAATAAAAGGAAAAAGTTTTAAAGACAGAAAATTCAATTAAACAAATCTTTATTATTTTGTATTTTTATTAATCAAAAAAAGTTTAAAGGAAGAAAATTTAATTAAACAAAAATTCTATTATTTTTTGGTGTTTTCTTGTCAAATGTAAGAAAAATAATAAAAAGAAAAATGATTAAAACTAATTAAGAGTAAAATCACAATTATTTTACAAAAATGAAACTCTAATATCTTACTTAGTATATTTTTTAACAAAACAAAATGAAAGAAGATAAATTAAGAAAAAAGAAAATTAAGTTAAACTAATTCATTTTTTTGGTATTTTCTTAAATGAAGCAAGATTAATTAATAAAGAAGAAAATAAAACTAACTTAAAAAAAACAAAGTTTTAATGTATTACTATTGTTATTATTAAAAAAAAGAAAACAAAATGAAAACAAATGGGCTTAAGAGTTTGAAGTGGTGAGGCCCAATAACAAAAATAAGAGAATGGGAGAGTCAGAATGGAAAAGGGGGGCCAGTAATTCGTGTGGGCTTATGGAAAGAAGTTGGCCCAATGTTTATATCACCTGCTGAGACAAAAAAAGGCTCAAGGGGGGGGGGGGGGGGGGAGGGCGAATTAGTATTGTTATGGGCTTAAGCGTTTGGGGGACGAAGGCCCAAAGGTGATTTTGTACAATTTGTGAGGGTTTCAGAAATTAGGGTTTGTGTACCCCTTTACAGCGGCGTCGTTGCTTCGTTCTTCCTCTTCATCTCTCTCACTCAAAAAAATGTTCTGACCTTCCCCTAAGCCCTAGCCGCCGGAATGCTGTCTCCCTCTCTCATCTCCTCACAACGATCCAAGGATTTGGTTGCAAAACGGTATAGTTTGTTTCTTGTTTGAGTTTTACAGTTTCATGTTTATTTGATTTTATAGTTTGGCTAATCTATTGTATTGCATGGCTTATTGAGATGAAGAAACGTACCTTGGGGTTTTCTCTGTGACAAAAGAGAGCGGTGAGGCTTGAAGGAGGTGACGGCGTTCCTTGGTGGCTAGAGGCGGAGGGGAAGATGATGACGGCGAGCTTTTCGGTAACCCTTTTTGTTGATGATGATTATTCTGAAACCTTTTATTATTCTTGATTGTTTTTGTTAATGATGATGCCCGTTTGCTCTGAAACCTTGAATGTTTATTTCACTCCTGAAAACTTTGTTTCCTCTCTCTTTGAATTTGAATGATGGCGCTGCTAAATGTTTCTGAAACTCCTTTTTTGATGTTTTGCTGAACTTGATTGTTGATGATGATTTCTCTGAAAATTTTGATATTTCCTTTCTGAAACTTTGATTTCTCTTTCCCTCTCTCTTGGAATTTGGATGATGATGGTTAAACTGATTTGAACTGAGTTTTGATATTTGGTAGTGGATTTTGATATTTTTTGGTTGATGATGATGCTTGTTGCAAGCGTTTGAAACTTTTTGTTGGTTTGAATTTGTTTCTGAAACTTGGTTTTGTTTAGGGATCCTTGACAGTTTGGCCAAATACCCTGAGTTTTGTGGTGGATACAGTTGTAGGTTTGAAGGTTTTTGGTTTGGGCTGTTATAGGCTTGTGGTTTTTGTTTGATAGCAGGCTTTTGGTGATTTGTTGAGTTTTTGGTATGCTAGTTTTGACTGTGTTCTACAATTGTTACGCAGCTATGGTTGTTGTTCTGTATTGGTTCACAAGGTTTGGTTCTGCAGGTTGTGGTTTGTTGGTTCACTGGGTTTGGATTCTTGTGAAACTATTGGGCAGTTTCTTTGGTACTGCAGGTTTTTTGAAGTTTGTTGCTAGCTTGTGCAGGTTTTTGGGTTGTTGCAGTTTCAGGCTTGAACTGAAGCTGTTTGCTCACAGGTTTTGGTGATTTTTTGTTTGATTGTTTACAGGGTTTTGGAAGCCTTTTTGTTATTTTGGAGTTGTAAGCTTGATGCAATTTTTAGGCTTGTGCAGGTTATTGCAGTTTCGTTTACAGTTTTGCAAACTTGTTACAGTTGGGTTGTAACTAGTTTGGAGATGGCAACTTCAGGCTTGTTACAACTTGGTTGTTACTGTTGGGATTACAGTTTGGCAGGTTTTGGAGTTGCAAGCTTTTTGGTTGTGCAGTTTGAAACTGCAGGTTGGGAGTTTTTTGGTGAACCTCTTAACAGTTTGCAGTTTTTGACACCAATGTTCTCTCTCCTTTATGTTATGCAGTTTTTGAGTTTTTATATCCTTTTTGCTGTTAGCTTTGCAACTTGTGATAGCCTTTTTCCAAACTGTACACTCTCACCAAGGTGATATCTTTTCTCTCTTTCTCTCTCTATGACAAAGCAAATTTGCTTTTCCACTTTTCTGAAAAGTTTGCCTTTTTGCTGGAAATGATGAAAAGCTATGACAAGCGTTTGGCTTGTGATTTGGTTTACCTCCTGCAATTTGGCTGCTACATGTATGCACTTGTACTTGCTGCATTGGTTCAGTTTGCATCTAATTTGCTTTAGTTGCTATTCTTGGTTTGCTTACTTTGTTTTGTAATGCAGCTTGACAGTTTAGCCTATGTTTTGGCACCTTGATTGTGCTGTTTGTACAGTTTTGTGCCTGTTTGCCTTAGTTAGTACAATTTTGCATTCAGTTTGTTGACTTAGTACAGTTTGGTGCCTTGCTATGTTTTTGAATAGATTTCTTTATTTGCATTCTTATTTTTGCAATTTTTTATTTTTCTCTTTGTGAACCAAGAAGAGCAATCTTCTTGTGATTTGCAAAGAGAAGAATAAAAACATGATGAACCATAACACTCTGATTCTAGACGGCAAACTTTAATGATGAAAATTTCCTTTTCTTTTTTATTTGAAAAATCTTTTCATATTCAACTGACTGCACTAATCCCTTTTCCTTTGTCTTTTTCATGTGAGCACAAATTGGGTGATGACAAAGCAGAGGAAGCAGAAGACTTTGAGCATGGGAGCAATGGAGCTTAGGCTTAGACTTTTTTCTTTGTAACTTAGGGATAAACATTCAAACAAATGTACCAATTTAATGTTCAAATACAATAAGTTGCACAACTTAAAGTATTTAAATAATAAACTGTATTGTAACATTTTTTGAAATAAATGAAAAAGTCTTTATCCAATAAAATTCTTCTACTGTCAATAATTTTCAATTCTTTCTTTGCATCTTCACTTATTATTTAAGATTCCTGATTTAAAATAACTGAAACTGCATTCCAATATTTCCAATACAGATAACTTAAATTCCAAGTAATCCCAAAAACTCTGTAATCTCATAACCTTGCAATAACATTCCAATCAAAATACGCATTGTGCATTCCAACAAACAAGTAAACATGAATTCCATTAATAAGAAAACGTCTTAACAGACGCACATCATCTGGTTAACCTGGATCAGACAAAACCTGAATGTTCCAAATGACTATCTCAGCTTCTATCTCTTATCCCAGATAAACAAGCCTTGAGAACAATCAGTAACCTTTCAGCAAACTTGAAAAAGTGTGAAAACATGTGACAGTTAATTGAATTTCTAAGAATTCAATTTCTTCTGAGAAATGTGAGAGAAACCCTAATTCTTGATTTACTACCAAAGAAATGTCTGTTTGATCGATTCCTGAGCCAATCTTGAAAAATGAGAAAACCCTAGGGTTGTGATTTCTTGTGAAAATGGAGGGCAAATTTTGGGGTACAACAGCTGCCCTTGTTCAATCTTCTTGAACCTGAAGAGTTAGATCGACGAGTTTGCCGTTCGCGACTCGAATGTAAAAGATGATTGGACACTAGAGTGCCCATAAATTTGCACTCGTCAAAGCATAGTTGAGGGAATGGGCTTAAAGATGCCATTTGGAGATGTGACAGAAACTTGTCGGAGATGGGCTTAAAGATGCCATCCAAGAATGTTTATTGAACTGTATGTTATAGGTGAAAGAATGAGTATCAGAAAGGTATCCAGGTCTGGAACGTCTCTGAGCTGAGGGTCTGAATAAGCAATAGATTAGCATCCGTGTTTGGAGCATCCGTAAACTTTTTTCATGAGTTGAATCTGAACAAGCGATAGATTAACATCCATGTTTAGAAGCACCCATAAACTGTTTTTACGATCCTTGAGTTGAACAAGCAATAGATTAACATCCATGTTTGGAGAATCCGTAAACTGTTTTCAATAAGCTGAATCTGAACAAGCGATAGATTAACATCCATATTTGGAAGCACCCGTAAACTGTTTTCATGATCCTTGGGTTTGAACAAGCAATAGATTAACATCCATGTTTGGTGCATCCGTAAACTGTTTTCAAGAGCTGAATCTGAACAAGCGATAGATTGACATCCATGTTTGGAAGCACCCGTAAATTGTTTTCATGATCCTTGAATTCTAAGCTTGCTAATCTTATCCTGAAAAGGGTAAAATATTAGCTGAAACACAAAGTTATGTTGCATGAAATGTATGATGCAACATATGTGTTTTATCAATGTTTATGATATATGAATGCAATGTATGCGCATGTAAGCTGATGAGCTGTCTTGCCGAGGAAAATAAATTCTGGATAGCTGGAGATAATAAAATCTTTGACTGCTGTCGGGGAAAATAAATCCTGGACCACTGTTGAAGAGTATGTGTGTCTTCAAGCTTTGCTTAGAATACTTCTACCAGGGATTCCTGTTTTGTTGTTTGAGGAGAACTCCGCTGGGGGATATTTGAAAACTCTGGGGAATTGAGAATGAGAATCTTCATTCTGCTAGGGGAATTTGTGCTGAGAAGTCAAGAACGAGAATCTTCGATCTACAGGGGATTGAAAACTATGACAAATTTATGCTGAGAGTAAAGAAGGCTCTGGCAACTTTGTTGGAGAATCAAGGATGAGAATATTCATTCTGTTGGGGGAGTAAAAACTCTGGGGAATAGCTATGCTGCTGGAGAGTAAGCTTAGGACTCTGGGAAAAGCTTATTCCTATTTTGAAGAAGTTCAGGAGTTCAGGTTGTATGCCACTTTGAGAATGAGAATCTTCATTCTGTCGGGAATATTAGGAACTCGGGTTATATGCCACTTTGAGAATGAGAATCTTCATTCTGTTGGGAATATCAGGAGCTTGGGTGTATATGCCACTTTGAGAATGAGAATCTTCATTCTGTCGGGAATATCAAGAGCTCGGGTGTATGCCAATCTACTGGGGAAGCAAGAATGTGAATCTTCATTCAGGTGTTTGGGTCAGGAGGTTGGGAGTATGCCAATCTTCTGAGGTTTTAAGGATGATAATCTTCATTCTGTTAACGGTATCAGGAGCTTGGGAGTATGCCAATCTTCTGAGGTTTCAAGGATGAGAATCTTCATTCTGTTAACGGTATCAGGAGCTTGGGAGTATGCCAATCTTCTGAGGTTTTAAGGATGAGAATCTTCATTCTGTTAACGGTATCAGGAGCTTGGGAGTATGCCAATCTTCTGAGGTTTTAAGGATGAGAATCTTCATTCTGTTAACGGTATCAGGAGGTTGGGAGTATACCAATCTTCTGAGGTTTTAAGGATGAGAATCTTCATTCTGTTAACGGTATCAGGAGTTTGGGAGTATACAAATCTTCTGAGGTTTTAAGGATGAGAATCTTCATTCTGTTAACAGTATCAGGAGGTTGGGAGTATACCAATCTTCTGAGGTTTTAAGAATGGGGATCTTTATTCTGTTAACGGTATCAGGAGGTTGGGAGTATACCAATCTTCTGAGGTTTTAAGAATGGGGATCTTTATTCTGTTAACGGTATCAGGAGGTTGGGAGTATACCAATCTTCTGAGGTTTCAAGAATGGTGATCTTTATTCTGTTAACGGTATCAGGAGGTTTGGAGTATACCAATCTTCTGAGGTTTTAAGAATGGGGATCTTTATTCTGTTAACGGTTAACTGTTATCTGGTCAACATCCAGGTTTCACAGTGTTGCATTGCTATCTGGTCAACATCTAGGTTTCACAATACCTTTCTTCCTATCTGGTCAACGTCCAGTCTTCAGAAGGAAATCAAATGGTTATCCGGCCGCTTCCGGTTTTCCCTTTGATTTCAGGGACTACTAATACCAGGTTGAATACGGGCTTCAAAGTAATTGGCCGAGTAAACTGCTATTTGGTCAACATCCAAGTTTCACAGTATACCTTACTGTTATCTGGTCAACATCTAGGTTTCACAGTCTTGTATCGTTATCTGGTCAATGTTCAGGCTTCAGAAGGAAATCAAATGGTTATCCGGTCACTTCCGGTTTCCCTTTGATTTCGGGGCCTACTAATATCCGATTGAATCCGGGCTTCAAAGTAATTGGCCGAGTAAACTGCTATTTGGTCAACATCCAAGTTTCATAGTATACCTTACTGTTATCTGGTCAACATCCAGGTTTCACAGTCTTGTATCGTTATCTGGTCAACGTCCAGGCTTCACGATACGAATTTTGTGAGAAATTGATTGCATCTTTCCTGAAAGGTAAAGGTTAGTGGCATGACATACATCAAACAATGACGTTCTCAAAGTAAATGGGATTGCATTGTATGATGTCATGAGGCACGAATGTGTAATGTTTTCAAGACGACCTTTCGCTGGGGAAAATAAATCTCGAACTGGTGATGGAGAAAAGAGTTGGATTCTTCGTCTCTGATAGTGAAAAATCTGGAAGTGAATCAGAATGAATCGTTGAGAGATTTATCTGAAACAACAAAACCCGAAATATCTTCCACTGGAATAAGAATCAGGGAGGTCTTAATGTCGATCTGACTGAGCCAGAGAAGGTCTTGAATTAACTTTTACTGGATAAGAATCAGAAAAATCTTAGAATTGATTTAACTGAGCCAGACAAAAGTCTTAAATTAACTTTGACTGGATAAGAATCAGAAAAATCTTAGAATCGATTTAACTGAGCCAGACGAAAGTCTTGGAATATCTTCAACTGGAATAAGAATCAGGGAGATCTTAGTGTCGATCTGACTGAGCCAGAGAAGGTCTTGAGTTAACTTTGACTGGATAAGAATTAGAAAAATCTTAGAATCAATTTATCTGAGCCAAACGAAAGTATTGGAATATCTTCAACTGGAATAAGAATCAGGGAGATCTTAGTGTCGATCTGACTGAGCCAGAGAAGGTTTTGGATTAATTTTGACTCAACCGGATGATGAAGGAATCTTTGACGACTGCTTCTCCAAAAGGTGATGAAGGAATCTTTGGCGACTGCTACTCCAAAAGGTGATGAAGGAATCTTTGACGATTACTACTCCAAAAGGTGATGAAGGAATCTTTGACGATTTCTACTCCAAAAGGTGATGAAGGAATCTTTGACGACTACTACTCCAAAAGGTGATGAAGGAATCTTTGACGATTGCTTCTCCAAAAGGTGATGAAGGAATCTTTGGCGACTGCTACTCCAAAAGGTGATGAAGGAATCTTTGACGATTACTATTCCAAAAGGTGATGAAGGAATCTTTGACGATTGCTACTCCAAAAGGTGATGAAGGAATCTTTAACGACTACTACTCCAAAAGGTGATGAAGGAATCTTTGACGACTGCTACTTCAAAAGGTAATGATAACCTTTACCTGTCGATCAATCTGCATATGTTATGGATGTTGTTGAAATGTAATTTTGTTTTGGAGAATAAATCCTTGACAAGTGTTGGGAAATAAACCCATGACCGCTGGTCTGCTAGAGAGGTGATGAACTTCTCGAGGATTCTTGAATTTCTTTTCAGAAGGATTTTGGAGAGATTCGTCATTGCCCCTAGTATCAAATGTTTGTGGTACTGCCAGGAAATTTGGATTGTACGCAACCCTTTGATGAGATTGACGTTTAATGCCCCAAGGGATGGAGATGGAGACTTGCCCCAGGTTACTCCGCAATTGAGAGATTTCTTGAAATCTTGACTGGACTGCCCCAGGTTAACTGGACTTTGAGAGATTTCTTGAAATCTTGACTGGACTGCCCCAGGTTTATTGGACAATGCCATGTTATGTCCCCTTTTTTGATAGGAGATTTTTGCAATGGAAGTGTCATTCCACTTGAAGTGATTTTGTTCCCTGAGAGAGATTTCGTTCATCGGAACATTCACTGTGTGAATTTCTTCGCCGTCAAAAAAATAGCCATATGCAAACGATGATATTCAAATAATGCAAAGTTTATGCTTGTCTTGTAATTTTGAAAAATGCGTTTTTTAGCAGAAAACTTTCTAAAAGAAATAACCAACTCAAGATTTAGAGCAAAGCCTTACAGGAGTCAGGGTACCTTTTGTAACAGTATGCTTTCGAACTAACCCATGCTTCAATTAGGACTTTTGAAGGGTTGTAATGTGGCTTGGTTCACGGTTTAAGAAACAAAGGATAAAGGCTCAAAGTATATTTGTACCCACCCGCTCTTCGTGATGTTCTTCAATCCTAAACTCAGTTAATTGTGCATCGAACTCTATTCGAGTTTGAAATAACATTTTGGTGATGGTTCACACAAGTTGAATTTGTTAGAAGGCAATCATTTTTTGCAACATTTTTCATGTTGTTGAGGATTTGTAGTGACCTCTTTCTTCTTCTTTTTGTTATCCCTAATTTTTGCCTGACTGTTCTTATTTTCGAGATTACAGTCAGCGGAATGCCCCAGCTTTCTTAAGCATCCTTTATAGGTTTTGACTTAGTGGGCTTTTCTTTTTGAGAGATAATGACTGCCTATGAGATAAGGAACCATCACTGTCTTTTGGTTCCAAAGGAAATTTTGATGTCGTTCGCTGTATTACGAACTGAGAGTTTGCGGCTAAACGCACATTTTGAACTAACTGAGAGACTACCCTGCCCCAGGTTTGATTAAAGGTTTCAATTTGTGTTAAAACAGAAAACTTCTACTTCTTTGGCTCGAAGGGGTTGACTAGGGATTATCTTCCTTATAACTCCAGTGTTTAGGATTTGAAAGAAACGCCTGTACATCGTCAGCAAGGTCTGTCCAAAAGCATACTGTATGAGATTATGGCATTGTTTTCGTCATCCTCCCTCTAAAGGCTCGTAACTTTTAGCAAGAGTTAAATGCCATCAAGAAAGTAGAAAGCATAGTTCAAGTTAAGTGAAAACGAATGGATGAATTCAAGACAAACATATGCAATGCATTAGTGAAACAGAGTTTGACATCAACAGATAATTGTTTGAATAACAAAAGAAATTACAACTTGAAAATTCAAATGAAACAAAAGCCTCTTAGTTCGAACTTGTCATTTCAGGTGGAGAACCCTCAGCGGAAGATTTTCATCTGGCCATCTTGTGTGAACTCTAGCGTTGTTTCTTTAACCAAATCTTGAATTTTGTTTCTCAATGCCCAACAAATATCAGTGTCATGTCCAGGACTGTTGGAGTGATACGCACATCTCGCGTTTTGATTGTACCATGGGGAGGCTGTGTTGGGACGCCGAGGGAGGTCCCTTAATACAATTAGATTGACTTCCAACAAGCGTTGTAGCACTTGGGATAATGGCATGTTAATCTCAGTGGAGTGCTTTTCAGACGTATTTTGCTCATGCCGATTATCCTGTTGATGCTGGTGAGGTTGTTGTTGGGCTTGTGACCCTGAAGCAAACTGGGGAGACTTTCCCTTGACTTATTGTCTCAAAGGAGGTTGAATGATGACTTGATCCTCAACCATAGTTGTTTGCCCCATTTGGTTACATCCATCTTGATGCAGTTTGTTGATGAGGACCTTTAGCTCTTCTTGTCCTTGAGCCAGGTTTTGAATAAGAGCCATCTGGCCCACCAGTTGTCCCATCATCTGAATTCTCATTGTTGCCATCTCAATCTGTAGCCCTTCCAACTGATCATTCCTGATGCCCCCTGGATTCCCTAGGACCATTCCCCTTGTGAGGAGAGCTTTCACTTCTTCCTGCCCCTTGGATAGGTTCAAGAACATTTCTTAAAGTTGAGCGTTTTGAGCCTGGATATCTTTGACAGTCCTCTCTAGAGCCATCTCTACTGAAATAAACAGTAGGAAAATAAGGAGACTTAAAAAGGGGAAAACCTGTCATGATACGATGCCTGATATGTAGATGCATGTTTTCAAGGATCTCGCGGGGTAAACACAAGAAATTGTTAGAGGTTGAACTTTGATCAACATATTTGACTGGAGAACTTTGTATTGGTAGATGTCTTTCCACAAGCATCAAGCTCACCATGTCAAGTGGGTCATAGCCCTTGACTCAAGTTGTTATACTTGATCTTTAACGGTGTTTGTTTAGAGGAAAATGAATCCTCTTGCCCTTTGGTAGACGTCTGGTTCAACGTGACCCTGCATCAAAGACCCTCGAGATCCTTGAAATGGTTATTGAAAATGCTATGGTATGATGTTATGTACAAGTATGCAAAAGTAAACAAATGTATATACAGACAATCATATTCAAACAAAGCAGACAAGTCCTTAGGTTTAGGCTTGCATGGAGTTTGTAGGTAAGTACCCTCTTGAAGTTAGTTGGTTCAACCTGTCCTAGAAATAGTAACCGGGTTCTAAGGAGCTTAATATCACCGGATTATTTTCTGTGTTCATTGTTTCAGTTTAGCCACTTTACTGGTGACCGAAATATTCCAAGAAAACAACCCTCAATGAGTTTAGTATCGAGTATCTACCAACTTCGGACTGCACCAAAGCCGGTCATCTCACTACCCCTAAAAAGGCCAAGATGGTTAAGTAAGGTTCTAAGAGTTCATTAGTGCTTCATGACATCACTCAGCGGCCCCGTATTCTCTTTGATTGACTCAAAGGCTACCGATACCCACAAATATGTCGCACTAACGTAGCCACTGCTTCAACCATGTCGGTATACCCTGCACAGTTCCCTCGCAGTTTATTGCTACTTACCTAAAAGGTGCCCCCAAATCCGGGTGTAGGATTTAAAAACAAACCCAAACAAGGAACCCAAAAGAAGGTAAAGCATACAAGTCAAACAATGTAAACAAATAAATGTGATCTAAACCCTAAGGTAACCCCACTTTTTTCAATTCCCCAGCAGAGTCGCCAGTTCTATGATACGGTGGGAGAACTGACTTGAGGTTTTGCGTTTGTGTTCGCAAATGTTTCGGTTTAGCAAGAGTTGCCACCGACTTTTTATTTTATCCAAAGGAAAGGTCAAAAAGCACAGGAAAGACCTTTGAGATGTTTTCTTGGGTTCGGGGGGTAGATTAAGAAAAGGGAAGGTACAAGCACCCTTTTCATCCATGGTTATCCATGGGCTCTTAGTTACTTGTTTAGATCACTTGATTTTGCTTTTCAATTGTTTGAAATGGTGCTTTGTGTGTGGTTTTTGAAAATGCTTTGAAAAGAGGCCATCGTTGTGGCAACCTTTGTAATGATTCTTGTTTGAATATATACAAAGATGTTTGTCTTTTGAAAAGATGTTTCAATGTTTTGAAAGTTTGATTTGGGAAATGTTTTGAAATTGTGTTGTAAGGTGTGTTTGAAAATAGCAAGGATGTTTTGCAAGTTTTGATCAAGTAACTAAGAGTTGTCTACCCTATTTTACTCAAAGATCTTTCCTATACATTTTTAACCCTTTTGACAGTGTTGTTTTACCATTGTATTTGGTAAACAACCTTGTATTTGGATGTTAAACGGGACAGGCGCGGGTCATCGTATAGACCATGATAGCAATATTGCCAAGTATCTTTAGCAATTTTTCGAAGGACTAAATCATTTTGTATAGGCAACCAAGATAGCGTCATCGAGGGACTATGATCTTTTGTTTTGTTTTTGTTTTGCCAAGATACTCAACATGCATAACATGGCCATTTTAAAGGCAATAAGTGGGTGAAACCCTAGGGGTGCAAGTGTGTATTGTGTATTGATTTCAAGTTGTTTATTCTTGGATTAGGTCATCTAGCGATTGATTTTGAATCTTTCCATACACGCCTAATTACTATACAGTATATTGAAAGCAATAAATTACGGAAATTGAAAGTCTAAGCTATTACAAAAGTATCCGGGGATGGGGGTACAAATTATTACAAATGGGGATGAGTCTCACAAGAATAGTAAAGTCCAAATATTACAACCAAATCGAATTGTCGCGATTCAATATAAAGCCATAAAAAATTATGAAATAAAGAAAATCAATCAATTATGAAATGCATGCATTTACTTGAAAATAAAATCTTTTCTAAAAAAGAAAGATTAAATATTATTATTATTGTATTTTATTAATTTAATAAAAGGAAAAGGTTTTAAAGACAAAAAATTCAATTAAACAAATCTTTATTATTTTGTATTTTTATTAATCAAAAAAAGTTTAAAGGAAGAAAATTTAATTAAACAAAAATTCTATTATTTTTTGGTGTTTTCTTGTCAAATGTAAGAAAAATAATAAAAAGAAAAATGATTAAAACTAATTAAGAGTAAAATCAAAATTATTTTACAAAAATGAAACTCCAATATCTTACTTAGTATATTTTTTAACAAAACAAAATGAAAGAAGATAAATTAAGAAAAAAGAAAATTAAGTTAAACTAATTCATTTTTTTGGTATTTTCTTAAATGAAGCAAGATTAATTAATAAAGAAGAAAATAAAACTAACTTAAAAAAAAACAAAGTTTTAATGCATTACTATTGTTATTATTAAAAAAAAAGAAAACAAAATGAAAACAAATGGGCTTAAGAGTTTGAAGTGGTGAGGCCCAATAACAAAAATAAGAGAAGGGGAGAGTCAGAATGGAAAAGGGGGGCCAGTAATTCGTGTGGGCTTATGGAAAGAAGCTGGCCCAATGTTTATATCACTTGCTGAGACAAAAAAAGGCTCAAGGGGGGGGGGGGGGAGGGGAGAATTATAATTCTTATGGGCTTAAGCGTTTGGGGGACGAAGGCCCAAAGGTGAGTTTGTACAATTTGTGAGGGTTTCAGAAATTAGGGTTTGTGTACCCCTTTACAGCGGCGCCATTGCTTCGTTCTTCCTCTTCATCTCTCTCACTCAAAAAAACATTCTGACCTTCCCCTAAGCCCTAGCCGCCGGAATGCTGTCTCCCTCTCTCATCTCCTCACAACGATCCAAGGCTTTGGTTGCAAAACGGTATAGTTCGTTTCTTGTTTGAGTTTTACAGTTTCATGTTTATTTGATTTTACAGTTTGGCTAATCTATTGTATTGCATGGCTTATTGAGGTGAAGAAACGTACCTTGGGGTTTTCTCTGTGACAAAAGAGAGTGGTGAGGCTTGAAGGAGGTGACGGCGTTCCTTGGTGGCTAGAGGCGGAGGGGAAGATGATGACGGCGAACTTTTCGGTAACCCTTTTTGTTGATGATGATTATTCTGAAACCTTTGATTGTTCTTGATTGTTTTTGTTAATGATGATGCCCGTTTTCTCTGAAACCTTGAATGTTTATTTCACTCCTGAAAACTTTGTTTCCTCTCTCTTTGAATTTGAATGATGGCGCTGCTAAATGTTTCTGAAACTCCTTTTTTGATGTTTTGCTGAACTTGAATGTTGATGATGATTTCTCTGAAACTTTTGATATTTCCTTTCTGAAACTTTGATTTCTCTTTCCCTCTCTCTTGGAATTTGGATGATGATGGTTAAACTGATTTGAACTGAGTTTTGATATTTGGTAGTGGATGTTGATATTTTTTGGTTGATGATGATGCTTGTTGCAAGCGCCAGAAACTTTTTGTTGGTTTGAATTTGTTTCTGAAACTTGGTTTTGTTTGGGGATCCTTGACAGTTTGGCCAAATACCCTGAGTTTTGTGGTGGCTACAGTTGTAGGTTTGAAGGTTTTTGGTTTGGGCTGTTACAAGCTTGTGGTTTTTGTTTGATAGCAGGATTTTGGTGATTTGTTGAGTTTTTGGTATGCTAGTTTTGACTGTGTTCTGCAATTGTTATGCAGCTATGGTTGTTGTTCTGTATTGGTTCACAAGGTTTGGTTCTGCAGGTTGTGGTTTGTTGGTTCACAGGGTTTGGATTCTTGTGAAACTGTTGGGCAGTTTCTTTGGTACTGCAGGTTTTTTGAATTTTGTTGCTAGCTTGTGCAGGTTTTGGGGTTGTTGCAGTTTCAAGCTTGAACTGAAGTTGTTTGCTCACAGGGTTTTGGTGATTTTCTGTTTGATTGTTTACAGGGTTTTGGAAGCCTTTTGGTTGTTTTGGAGTTGCAAGCTTGATGCAATTTTTAGGCTTGTGCAGGTTATTGCAGTTTCGTTTACAGTTTTGCAAACTTGTTACAGTTTGGTTGTAACTGGTTTGGAGATGGCAACTTCAGGCTTGTTACAGCTTGGTTGTTACTGTTGGGCTTACAGTTTGGCAGGTTTTGGAGTTGCAAGCTTTTTGGTTGTGCAGTTTGAAACTGTCGGTTGGGAGTTTTTTGGTGAACCTCTTAACAGTTTGCAGTTTTTGACACCAATGTTCTCTCTCCTTTATGTTATGCAGTTTTTGAGTTTTTATATCCTTTTTGCTGTTAGTTTTGCAACTTGTGATAGCCTTTTGCCAAACTGTACACTCTCACCAAGGTGATATCTTTTCTCTCTTTCTCTCTCTATGACAAAGCAGATTTGCTTTTCCACTTTTCTGAAAAGTTTGCCTTTTTGCTGGAAAATGATGAAAAGCTATGACAAGCGTTTGGCTTGTGATTTGGTTTACCTCCTGCATTTTTCCTGCTACATGTATGCACTTGTACTTGCTACATTGGTTCAGTTTTCATCTAATTTGCTTTAGTTGCTATGCTTGGTTTGCTTACTTTGTTTTGTAATGCAGCTTGACATTTTGGCGTATGTTTTGGTACCTTGCTTGTGCCGTTTGTACAGTTTGGCGACTGTTTGCCTTAGTTAGTACAGTTTTGCATTCAGTTTGTTGACTTAGTACAGTTTGGTGCCTTGCTATGTTTTTGAATAGATTGCTTTGTTTGCATTCTTCTTTTTACAATTTTTTATTTTTCTCTTTGTGAACCAAGAAGAGCAATCTTCTTGTGATTTGCAAATTGAAGAATAAAAACATGATAAACCATAGCACTCTGATTCCAGACGGAAAACTTTAATGATGAAAATTTCCTTTTCTTTTTTATTTGAAAAATCTTTTCATATTCAACTGACTGCACTAATCCCTTTTCCTTTGTCTTTTTCATGTGAGCACAAATTGGGTGATGACAAAGCAGAGGAAGCAGGAGACTTTGAGCATGGGAGCAATGGAGCTTAGGCTTAAACTTTTTTCTTTGTAACTTAGGGATAAATATTCAAACAAATGTACCAATTTAATGTTCAAATACAATAAGTTGCACAACTTAAAGTATTTAAATAATAAACTGTATTGTAACATTTTTTTAAATAAATGAAAAAGTCTTTATCCAATAAAATTCTTCTACTGTCAATAATTTGCAATTCTTTCTTTGCATCTTCACTTATTATTTAAGATTCCTGATTTAAAATAACTGAAACTGCATTCCAATATTTCCAATACAGATAACTTAAATTCCAAGTAATTCCAAAAAACTCTGTAATCTCATAACCTTGCAACAACATTCCAATCAAAATACGCACTGTGCATTCCAACAAACAAGCAAACATGAATTCCATTAATAAGAAAACGTCTTAACAGACGCACATCATCTGGTTAACCTGGATCAGACAAAACCTGAATGTTCCAAATGACTATCTCAGCTTCTATCTCTTATCCCAGATAAACAAGCCTTGCGAATAATCAGTAACCTTTCAGCAAACTTGAAAAAGTGTGAAAACATGTGACATTTAATTGAATTTATGAGAATTTAATTTCTTCTGATAAATGTGAGAGAAACCCCAATTCTTGATTTACTACCAAAGAAAAGTCTGTTTGATCGATTCCTGAGCCAATCTTGAAAATCTGAGAAAACCCTAGGGTTGTGATTTCTTGTGAAAAAGGAAGGGCAAAATTTGGGGTACAACACTCACCAAATCAACTTTCAATAGGTGATGTAGAGCATGAGATGGTTACATATTGATTTTAGTAAACTGTCTTCTTTGGACATTCGGTCTTTGATGACTATTTTGTTGACGCGGTCGTTGAGTTGGATTGGAAATCAGTACAACCCCTACTGAATGATGACGATCATTCTTAGCATGGATTCTTGACCCGTACACAACATTAGTCTATTTTTTACCAATAAATTTATTTTTCACAACATTTGAGGTTGATGTCATGGGTATCTTTCCGCTTTTAATCCCGCTTTCAACCCTCTCACCAGTCAAAATCAATTCAGTGAATCTAGATGATGAACTTCTAATCAGTAAGTTGAAAAATGGTCCAGTCAATGTTCCCATAAACATATCTACCAACTCTCTATCATTTAAAGGTGGTTGTACCCTGCCAACCAAGTCTCTCCATTTTTTAGCGTATTCTTTGAAGCCCTCATTTGATCCCATGGTCATTCCTTGCAATTGCACCCTAGTTGACACAAAATCAACGTTATATTGATATTGGCGGTAAAAAGCAGTGGCTAAATCCTCCCAAGTATGGATGTTAGTCCCTTCTAATTAGTAAAACCACTCCAACTGCGTCCCATATAGACTTTCTTGAAAAAAGTGCACCCACAGTTTCTTATCAGCCGTATGCAGCTGAATTTTGCGGAGATAAGATCTTAGGTGAAGCTTTGGACATGAGACACCATCATATTTGGCAAAAGCATGTATTTTGAATTTGTGGGGAATGACTAACCTAGGCACCAAACCCAAGTCACCAAAGTCTAAGCCAGACATAACTTGGATTTCTACAGCCTTCAACCTGTCTTCTAGTTTCTTATACTTGTCGTCGGCTGGTGGATATTGCTCATCAAAATAATCTTCGTCTTCAGAGATTTGATTTTTTCTACTTCTGGCACGGGTGCTCCTAGCATCTTCATCTTGATTATCCTCCTCCTCAGAGGAGTCTTCTTCAACTTGAACTTGTCTATAGGGCCCTTTAAACCTCTTCCCCATGTTGATTAAAGCTTTCTTCTTTGTCTTCTTCTTCGTAACAAGAAAAGCCATCATTTGTTGCTGCCCCTTTGCTAAGTTGAGTAGAGTTTCTTGAAACTGAGAGTTTTGAGTCTGCAATTCCTTCACAGTTTTCTAGAGATCCATCTTATACTGAAATAAACAGTAGAAAGATAAGGAAACTTGTGTTGGAAAACCTGCTTATGATATGATGCATGTTATGCGTATGCAATGCTTTCAAGGACCTTTAAGATTTAAATTTGATTAAACAAAAAAGGAAACAAAACATTGGTTGTATTAATAAATTCAAAAGTTACAAACTGCCTCTTGGGCTTACAATGAAAGAAAAACAACAAAATTAAATTATACAACAAAAGGCTCAGGTCTCCCATGGACGCTTCCTCTTTGGACTGTGTAGGCATTCAAATTCCGCTCCTCATGGAGTTACCTTGTGAGCTCCAATACTTTCTTCTCACTTGAGTAAAATTGGGCTTCAAAGGTGTCTCACTCCCCCTTGATTTGAATCCATGACCTTTGAAATTCCTCGAGAGTAGTAGGCATGTCAGGATGAAGAATGGTGTTAGGAGTGTCTCCCTTAGCAACGAGATCTATAATCATAGGTAGGATGGTTGGGTAAGGCATCTTGAGCCTTTGAGCACGAGCTCGTACCCACTTGAGGTAAGGCTCAAGAGGGATGGAGTTTTTGTACCCCAAAGTCTTACTATAAACTTTGTTTACCATTCTCCATCCTCGTATGAACCTTTGACAATAGCCTTGGATGTCACCTTCATAGTCGAATACCAAACTGTTGTACCCCAAAATTTGCCCTCGCGTTTTGCTACAAACAATCTCAGCTTCAGAACATTTCCTGACTTTTCAAACTGGCGCAAGAATCGGATAAACGGACTTTTCTTGACATTCAAGCAAGATTAGGGTTTTTCACTGATGTTCAGAGCTCTGATTTGTCTCATACAGTTGGCTTAGGGTCGGGATGATTTTTGGTTCAATTCTGATCAGGCAAGCGTTATCTAGCATTTAATCATAAATTAAGGTTTTATAGGCGTATTCTCAGAAGAATTTAAATTACACCGCACTTTGCTGTTTGTTCCGAGATTCGGGTTAAAATTCGCGTTATCTTGATTTAATCAGTAAATGAGGCAGTCGGTTGGAATTCACCAGTCAAAAGGGATATGTGCGATGTGGAGTTGCAGTGATTGATAAAAGAATCAGTAAAGAAAGAAGGGGAATTGCATCTGATTAAGTTTTTGTGTTCGAATAATGGATATGGCGAATTCATTTATTTTGATCATTGAAGGTTTAGTTGATTATTTATGATTATAAGAATTAAAATATTTGAAGTTAAACCTTCATTTTATTTTATTTCAAGGGACTATAAATAATAATTGAACAATTAAAGAAGAGAATTGAAAGGGAATTAAATATCAAATGAATTTTTATTTCACATTTAATAATTGTTACAATTGTTATTATTTGAATATTTATTACAAAGTATTTAAATGATAATAATGTGCAAGAATTAAAATAAAAATAAAAATTCTATCCTATTTTTAAATTCTTCATTCTCCACTTCATGCCAATGCTCCATATCTTTTTATCTGCAAAAAGAAAGAGGAAGTCAGAAGACAATTAATTAAAAGAGACAGTTAATTTGTTCATCATTAGGGGCCACTGACTGGGATCAGTTGCCCTCTCTGCAAATCACGGGATTTCTCCCGGTTCACAGAGAGGGAAGATTTTTTTGGTTCATGAAATGCAAATGCATAATTCTAAAAAAATTCATGGCTGCATAAGAATCTCAATGTCCAATTCAAATTAAACTGAAAAATTCATTTCCAACTTTCTATCCAAAGCAAAAAGGAAGTTGCTGTCAAAATGCCTAAGGATTACCCAAAAGCACACTTGCTGCAAAGTCAAAATGCCAAGATGTCAAAGAAGTGCAAAGCTGTCAAAAGCAAAATAAGGATGCAGAGATATATATGCAATTTAATCCTTTTTCATCATTTCCCAGCATGAGAGAGGGCCCCTTCAGAACCATAGGACAATACAAATCATATAATAATTCTGAGTTGTACTATGAATGAGAAAAAGAGAGATAAAAGAGCATAGGCAGAGTTCAGGTTAGGCATAGGCAGTAGGACAGCAGAAAAGATATACAAAAAAGAAGACACAATTCAGCATGGCTTAAAACTACACAGCATGGACAGTTACTAAAAATGGAAAAGATGCCAAAAAATTGTGTCAAACTACCCAGCCAGCATGGATCAGAAGAAAACCAAATTTTGAAATATGGTTAGGCGCCAAAGACCAATGGCAAAAGGACGAAATAATGCAAGAAAAGAGACTGATTGAGCCAAGCACCAATATCATATAACTCAGAACTGAACCAAGAGAGAAAAAAAGCTCATACCTGCCTAACAAAATACAAGTTATCAAAACATAATCAAACCTCCTGTCAATAGATAATCTGCAAGCTTAGTTGTCTTAAGCCAATACACAGTCCAACCTCACCAAAAACTATCAAGCCTAAACCTGTCCACAAACTTCACAACTCTGCATAACACAAAGAGGCAAAAGCTAATACCAAGACAGTTCAGAAGAGAGGTTAGGATAGATAACACAACATACAACTCAGTTCAATAGGCAAGAGTCACAAAACCAGTACACCCTGTCCCAAAAATCTCACGTAACCAAAAACTGAGTTATCAAACCTGCATCACTCTCACAAACTCAAACCATCACACCCAAAAAGCCATCCAAGAA
The DNA here is from genome assembly GCA_948472305.1 of Vicia faba. NCBI lineage: Eukaryota > Viridiplantae > Streptophyta > Magnoliopsida > Fabales > Fabaceae > Vicia > Vicia faba. The sequence goes on along the minus strand of OX451737.1, from coordinate 573,793,337 downwards.
ACCATCAAACACAACAAAACTCAGAACCTGAACCAGCATAATCCCACCCCCTGTCAAGTTCTTTTCATCTTTGAAAACAATACCATAACCAAAACAAAACTGAGTTATCAAGCCAAGCATCAGTGCCATAACCAGAAACTGCATCACTACGGCCTCAGAATCTCTTCATCATTGGCCAAACCCAACATACTGTCAACATAACCCCTCAACAGAAGCAAAGGCAACACGAGAGAGAAAGAAGCTAATCAAAACAACAGTTGTTTCAACCATAGCATCTAGCAACGAACTTCCAAAGGTAACCTAAGCCCTCAGTGAAACACATCATGGGGCAAACTCAAGGCAAAACATTTGAGGCAACAGTTCTAGGCAAGCATACATAGGCAAATCAGAAAAACGAAAGTGGAACAATACTCAGAAGCAAATATTCAGGCAACCATACAAAGGCATCACAGTAAGAAGAAGAAGATAAAGAGGTGAATCAAAAAGAGCTTCTCAGAACACATCATCATCAAAGCCCCAAATATAGCAAAAGAACAAAGGTACCAGGAAAGCAAGCTCAAAGCTTCATCACTGAACCGCCGCTCCGGCCTCCGAAGCATCACGTCCTCCGCCTCTCCTCCATCTCCCAAACGAAGGTAGCCATTCTTCTCCCTCTTTCTCCACCACCTCACAATAGCACAGATTCAAGAGTTAAAAATTCGAATCGAAAGCATGCAATCTGTAAAGAGACAAGAGATAAACAACATAAAACATTGTAATCGAACCTTGCATCAAGAGAGCGTTGAGACCGTGCCTTGGAGGGAAGAAAGGGTTGAACGATGATGCTGGTGGCCGGAGATGAACACTCAGGGAAGTGAGATAATCGAAGAAGACGAACCCAACACGGCGCCGCTGTTAACCCTAGCCCTTGTTCTGAACTGCCAAATGCCTAACCCTAATTTCGTTCAAAGAATCCAAACGTGGGCTTAACCTGTTCCCAACTATTCCAAGCCCAAATTAACACTTCATTACGTTTTCTTAAACACTAACCAATATCTCTAATCATTTATCTAACACTAACCATTTATTTTATTTTTATAAACATATTTACTTCTTTTGTTTTATTAAATATTAAACTCTTGCTTTATTTTATTGTATAAACATATTTACTTCTTTGTTTTTCTTTTGTAAAATACTAATCATTTTTTTTATTATTATTATTTCTATTCTTTGTAAAATATCCACTTAATTAAAAAATACATTTTTTTTATGTATCATAAGGCTAAAACATTTTTTTTGATAAGATATTTTGTACATACATACCATATTAAAAATTAATTTTATACATATCATATAAATTAAGTCTGAAAACATTTTCTTTTAATTAATATATATTTGTATATAAAATAATACATATCATTTTTTATACATAATTAAATTGAAACTTTTTTAATTAACATATACATTTGTACATACCAATTCAAATACATTTATTTTCTAAATATCGAAATTCACAAACATTTAGACTAAAATACTTTCCAATTGAAAACTTAACATTTAATCAAAACACTTCTTTTCTTTTGTACATAATTAACATATAAGTCAAAAATACAAGATTAAAACATTTATCTAGGTCAAAACCCTAATACGCTTCAACTTATACATCTCACATTTGCACTTACACGATATATTGCCCTATACACATTTTATCTTATATTTGTACATTCGATATTTATATTTTGATTGTGACATTCGATTTGGTTGTAAATACTGTAAGTCTCATCCCCTTGTACATTTATATCCCCACTCCCTGACACTATTTTGTAATAGCGTAGATTTACATTCCGCAATTTACAGTTTTCCAATTATACCATGTTTAGACCTAGGGTTTGTATGAACATAAAAATCAAACGCTAGAAAACCTAATACAAAACAAATGCATGTAATCAATACACAATCACACTTGCACCCTCTAGGGTAATCCCACATGATGCCTTCCAAAATGGGCCATGCTTGCACGTCGAGTATCTTTGGTAAAATAAAAGCAAATGATCACAAGTCCCTCAAAGTGTTGCCTAAATGGAATGATCATAGTCCCTTCGAAATAATTGCCAAAGACACTTGGCACCATTGCATTCATGGTCCATACGATGGCCCACGCCCGTCCCGAATAAACTTCCTAAATACAAGATTGCCTACCAATTTCAATGGTAGAACAAAATTGTCAAAGGGTTTAAAATACGACAAAAATCTTTGAGAAAGCTTTAGGGTAGATAAACTCTTAAGTACTTGTCAATTTGCAAAGAAAACACTTGCCTAATTTCAAAACCCACTTCACAACACTTTCAAAAATCAAACTTTCCAAAACTTTGAAACATCTTTTCGAAAAGATATACGCCTTTGTAAAACATTCGAGTAAAGAATTGTTACAAGGTTAGCCTAGCACAAGGCATCTTTTTCCAAAACATTTTCAAAAAGCACATAAAGCACCATTTCATACAATTGAAAACCAAGGCAAGATTGATCTAAGCAAGTACCTAAGAGCCCATGGATAACCATGGATGAAAAGGGTGCTAATACCTTCCCTTTTCATAATCTACCCCCCGAACCCACGAAATATCTCAAAAGGTTTTTGCTGTGCTTTTTTCAACCTTTCCTTTAGGATAAAATAAAAAGTCGGTGGCGACTCTTGCTCAACCGCACAAGTGCGAATGCGAACGCAAAACACTAGTCAGTTCTCCCACCGTATCACAGAACTGGCGACTCTGCTGGGGAGATCATTTTAAGTGGGGTTACCTTAGGGCTTAGATCACCTTCTTGCATGATTAATTGGTTGATTTGCTTGCTTTATACCTTGGCTCTATTGTTTGGGTTTATAATCCTCCACCCGGATTTTGGGAAACATTCATAGATAGCAATACGTTGTGGAAACTGTGCGGGGTATACCGACACGGTCTAAGCAATAGCTATATTAGTGCGACATATTTGTGGGTACCGGTAACCCTTGAGTTCAATCAAGGAGAGTACGGGGCCGCTGAGCGATGTCACTAAGCACTAATGACCTAGAACCTTACTTGACCATCTTGGCCTTTTATTAGGGGTAGTGAGATGACCGGCTTTGGTACAGTCCGAAGTTGGTAGATACTCGATACTACACTCATTGAGGGTTGTTTTCTTGGAATATTTTGGTCGCCAGTTAAGTGGCTAAACCAAAACAATGAACAATGAAAGCGATCCAGTGATATTGAGCTCCTTAGAACCCGGTTACTATTTATAGGACAGGTTTTTAAGCCAACTACACTCAAGAGGGTACTTACCTATGAAACCCCATGCAAGCCTGAAACTAGGGTTTGGTGTGATTTGCTTGTACACATGTTTTATGCATACATCATAAACATCATGAAGCATCATATGCATTTACTAACCATTTCAAGGGTTTGGGCCTTCATCATTGTTCTTGTTTTGTAGGTCATGGAAATACCTCGCCGAAACACCATTCAGGTCAACCTTGTGAGAATCTCTCCTCAACTCAAGGAGATCACTTCGAGAATTCCGGAAAATTCATCCTTCAGTGAAAGACATGGTAGACTGCTCAACCTAGTCAACACCAACATCAAAGAAGACATGATGAAAGTGCTATTTCAGTTCTTTGACCCCCTTCACCATTGCTTCACTTTCCCGGATTATCAGTTGGTGCCCACTTTGGAGGAGTTTTCTCAACTCCTAAGAATCCCTATCCTTAATCAACTACCCTTCAACGGTACGGAGAAGGAACCAAAGCCTGAGGATGTTGCTCGAGCATTACATCTACAACCGTCTAAAATCAAGGGGCATTGGGAAACCAGAAGCGGTGTCAAAGGATTCTTAGCAAAATTCTTGTTTGAGAAGGCACAAGAATGTTGGAACTCATTGGACCTACAAGCATTTGAAGAAATTGTGGCACTCCTTATCTATGGGTTGGTCTTGTTCCCAAATCCTGACCAACTGGTGGATGTCAACGCCGTCAAAATCTTTTTGTCTAGGAACCCAATACCAACATTGCTTGGGGACATCCTTCACTCATTTTACACACGAACAATGAGAAGGAGGGGTGTTCTCATGTGCTGCACTCCTATCCTCGCAAGGTGGTTTATTTCGCACCTTCCACAATCTGTCTTGAAGAATGACCAAGGTATAAGGTGGTCCCAACGGTTGATGACTCTCACTCATTCTGATATACATTGGTGTTCTCGGTCTAGAGAAAATATCATCATCGTCGATCGTTGCGGAGAATTTCCTAATGTCCCCTTACTTGGGATTAGGGGAGGTATCACCTACAACCCTTGCCTAGCTTTGAGGCAATTTGGGTACGCACGGAGGGATGGCCCTCATGACATGCTGATTCCTAGCCTAGTTTTTGACTTCGACGACGATACGCAAGGACTTCGCCAAAGGTTCGTCAGAGCTTGGGGAAAACTCAACAAGGTTGATAGCAAGACTCTGGGACACAAGAACTCCATCCCTCTTGAGCCCTACCTCAAGTGGGTGCGAGCCCGAGCCCAAAGTCTGATGATGCCCTATCCCCATGTACTCCCAGTGATTAAGGAGCCCGTCAATAAAGGAGAGGTCCCCTACACCATCCTGCATCCGGACATGCCTACATCGTGGGAGGAAATACAGAAGAGTTGGATTCAACTCAAGGAGGAACGGAACACTTTTGAAGCTAGCTACTACGCCAGTGAAAAGAAGGTTCTGGAGCTTACCCGCCGACTCCACGAGCAAGAGGCCCTCAACACCTACATCGCACCGAAGAGGATGCGCAATATCTTTCTGCCTTGAGAGGTTTATGTTGTAACGTTTGGCCCATGGGGCATTTATGTATTAACAGATTTCTTCTTAATATGACGTGCGTTCTTCTTTGTCTGAAACAATTTTGAATGTCCCAAATCCTTGAATGCATTGCATACATCAGCATACCATTCATCATGTGCATAAGCAGGTCTCGCTCCAGGTTTCCTTATCTATCTGCTGTTTATTTCAGTAGGATGGATCTCGAGCAAACGGTCAAAGACCTACAAGCCCAGAATGCACAATTCCAGCAACTCTTGATGACCTTGGTCAAGAGTCAAGAGGATATCAAGGCTCATCTGGAGAGCAAGGACCCAGTGAAGAAGAAAAAGAGGATCGGAGTGGCTACTTTGGGGAGGAGATTTGACAGAGAAGCTCGGAGGGTGCTTGAATTTCCTCCTACTTCTGATGAAGGGACTAGTAAAAGAGATCGGGTTGCAGTGCCTTCCGAGTCTGATGCAGAAGAGGAAGAGGTTGAAGAGGACGAGGATTATTCGGACCAGCAGTATCCTCCCGCTGATGACAAGTACAAGGGTTTAGAGGACAGATTGGCTGCAATGGAATTGCAGAGGGTGCCGGGTTTGGATTTTGAAGACATGGGCTTGGTCGCCGGAATTGTGATTCCTCCAAAGTTCAAGGTGCCGGCGTTTGTAAGGTATGACGGGCTGTCCTGCCCCAAAATGCACCTCAGGTCCTATGTGAGAAAGATTCAGCCCTATACAGCTGATAAAAATCTCTGGATTCATTTCTTTCAAGACAGCCTGTCGGGAGCCCAGTTGGAATGGTTTTATCAGTTAGAAGGAACCAGTGTCAGGAATTGGGAAGATTTGGCCACCGCTTTCTATAAACAATACCAGTATAATTCCGATCTTGCTCCTACCCGTACCCAACTTCAGGGTATGTCGCTAGGAACAAGTGAGGGATTCAAGGAATACGCACAGAAGTGGAGGGATTTGGCTGGCAGGGTGCAGCCTCCTTTAACCGATCGTGAGCTCGTTGATATGTTTCTTGGGACCCTATCTGGGCCATTTTTCAATCATTTAATCGGTAACTCATCCGCGGGATTTACTGATTTAATCTTAACAGGCGAAAGAATCGAGGCTGGCATCAAGTCAGGAAAAATCCAGAAGGGTGTCGCTGCCAGTATGGAGAAGAAGTCGTTTAAAAAGGAGACAGCTGTGGTATATTCTCAAAGGAGAGCGGGGAGGATGGAGCGTCGGCCGACTGTGGGGGCCGTAATGATTCAAAACACTCCAAGCGAGCAGCCTCGCTACAACCAATCCAGACCGAATCAGCAACGGGTGGAAAGGCCACAACGGCAGTTCACTCGTATCAATATGACCCCAGCGCAGGTGCTTCCCCATCTATTGAAACTGAATCTGGCCTCTATTAAAGAAGCGCCAAAGAATGTAAATACATCCTCTCCACACTACCATGCTAATGCTAAGTGCGCCTATCATTCAGACAGTGTTGGGCATGACACCAACGATTGCTGGGCCCTCAAGCATAAGATCCAGGACTTGATAGATGCCAAGGAGGTAGAGTTCGACGCTCCAGAAAAACCCAATGTGATCTCTGCACCTATGCCGAAGCACGGTCGGAACGTCAACGCCATTGAGGAGGATCGATATGTTGCTGACGTTAGTGATCTAACTACTCCACTGTTAACCATTAAGCTAAATTTGTTAAGGGCCGGGATCTTCCCGGGATGTAATAGAGACTGTTACTGTTGTCACTCTCTGCCGTTGGGTTGTCCGCTACTAAAGGAAGGCATCCAAGGCCTCATGGATAGCCGACAAATTTTGTTCGAAAAAGTTCCTGTTGTTCCAGTTCATGTTGAAAATATCTCAATCATAACCATTCACGCCAATCTTTCCGAGGCCGTCAAAAAGCCAGTTAAGATTACACCAGCTGCAAAGTCCATACCTTTGAAGATAACGAGGCCGGGGCCAGTTCCCTATGTCTCCGAGAAGTCGATACCTTGGAACTATGGTGGTGACATCTACTACCATGGTATCAAGCAAGTTGAAGTAATTGAAGAAAATTCGGATGATGATGAAGCCAGCATTAGTAACATTGCGGGCACCAGCAAAATCACCAGGAGTGGTAGGATATTTTCTCCAGAGATTGCTCCTCCAAAAGCAGTCTCTGGACCCTCATCAGTAAAAGAAATCATCCCTGCACCAGCAAGGCTCTCTGCCAGAACTCCTTTGATCAAAGAAATTTTCGTTCCTAGTGCTGTCTCTCCCACCATCGCCGATAAGGGAAAAGGAATACAAGATGAGCCCGTCAGGACGAGGGCTCAACCCTTGGTGATTCCGGAAGCTTCCAAGAAAGAGATGGACGAAATTTTGAGGATAATCAAGAAAAGTGATTATGATGTGGTGGAACAGTTGGGGCAAACTCCCTCCAAGATCTCCATGTTGGCATTATTGCTTTGCTCAGAAGCGCACGCTCAAGCTTTGATTAAGTTTCTAAAGGCAGCTCATGTGCCCCAAGAAACCTCCGCAGATCAATTTCAACATTGCGTGGCTAGCCTGACTGCAGACAATGGATTAGGCTTTTCTGATGTCGACCTGACCCCTAAAGGCCGAAATCACAATGATGCGTTGCATATTTCAATCGAGTGTCGCGGAACCACCCTTGCGCATGTTTTGGTTGATACCGGTTCATCGCTGAATGTTTTACCTAAGAAGGCCTTGGACCGGCTAGATTGCGAAGGGTTGGAATTGAAGCCGAGTGATATCGTCGTCAGAGCCTTCGATGGGTCGAAAAGAATGGTCCATGGAGAAGTTGAAATTCCTGTCAAGATAGGTACCGAGGTGTTCAAATCCACTTTCTATGTAATGGACATCCGTCCATCATACTCCTGCCTGCTGGGTAGACCTTGGATACACCATGCTGGGGCAGTCACCTCCTCCTTGCACCAAATGCTGAAATATCCTGTAAAGGGTAAAATCATTACTGTCCATGGCGAGGAAGAGTACATGATTAGCCATTTAAATTCTTTCCGGTACGTGGAAGTCGAAGGGGAGTTCATTGAGACACCGTTTCAACATTTCGAAGAAATACTCCCTCAGATAGCAGTGGCGAAGTTGGCAGCTGAGACACCAAGGCAGATGGCCAGGATGACATCTCTGGAGGATGCAAGGGCTGCAGTTAAAGAAGGAAAGAATTCAGCGTGGGGGCAGCTACTCGATTTTCCGCATAAGGTTGATAAGCTTGGATTAGGTTTCACCACCGCTGGTCAGAAGGCCATGCGCCGGTCAAAGATTGAGAGAGCGCCAGTCAAGATTTCTCCTTACCAAGTCAACGCCCTGGAAGATGAAGACGAAGAAAGCAACTTTGAAGAGTGGATTCATCCGACGGTCAGAGGAGGGCTGAGCAATTGGGAGGCTAAAGACTTTGTCCCCGTCACTTTTATTCCTCAGTAATTTATCTATCAAACATTTTCTGTTTTGGTCTGTAATATTTTACTTTCAAACAATCCGTACACTATCTTTCCACCTCCTGCCTTACCCGGGGCATGTAGGTCCACTTGTAAGGGTTTTGACTATTTTTCATATTCATATGCCATGTTTAATGATTCATTGGACGTTTTTCATTTGATAAACTGCTTGTGTTCATTTTATTTCCTTTTGCATTTTTGTTTAAGGATGGCTACCCCTTACACACACCCACACTCACCAATGCAGGTACCCATCCACTCCGGATTCCATGGGTGACTATTCTGCTGTATCTTTCAATAACTCTGAAGACCTGGTCAATCTAGCCGAGTATGAGGACGACGAAGGTTGTGAAGTACCGGGGGAACTAGCCAGGCTCCTGCAACAAGAGGAAAGGGCCATCTTACCGCATGAAGAGCCGTTGGAAACTATTAACTTGGGAACCGAGGAAAATCGGAAGGAGGTACAAATGGGTGCCAATCTGGAACCAGAAGTCAAGAAACGCTTGGTACAGTTACTGAATGAGTATGTTGAAATCTTCGCTTGGTCCTATGAAGACATGCCGGGCCTAGACACCGACATCGTGGTTCACCGTCTCCCCACAAGAGAAGACTGTCCACCGATCAAACAAAAAGTTCGCCGAATGAGGCCTAACATGTCCGAAAAAATCAAAGCAGAAGTGATGAAGCAGTTCAATGCTGGCTTTCTGGCTGTCACGTCCTATCCTCAATGGGTCGCTAATATTGTGCCAGTACCTAAGAAGGATGGCAAAGTCAGAATGTGTGTGGACTACAGGGATTTGAATAGGGCCAGCCCTAAGGATGATTTTCCGCTACCTCATATTGACATCCTGATTGACAATACAGCTCAGCATAAGGTGTTTTCTTTCATGGACGGATTCTCGGGCTACAATCAAATCAAAATGGCCCCCGAGGACATGGAGAAAACAACTTTTGTCACGCAATGGGGCACTTTCTGTTACAAAGTGATGCCGTTCGGGCTGAAGAACGCAGGAGCAACTTATCAACGCGCCATGGTAGCTCTATTTCATGACATGATACATCATGAGATTGAAGTTTACGTAGACGATATGATAGCTCGGTCACAAACAGAGGAAGAGCACCTTGAACATCTGGAAAAGCTGTTTGCCAGATTGAAAGAATACAAGCTCAGGCTAAATCCAAGTAAATGCACTTTTGGAGTTAGGTCCGGTAAACTCCTGGGATTCATCGTAAGCAACAAAGGCATTGAAGTAGACCCGGCAAAAGTAAAAGCAATACAAGAGATGCCTGCCCCTCGTACTGAAAAGGAAGTTAGAGGTTTCTTGGGGCGCATAAACTATATTGCCAGATTCATTTCACATCTGACTTCTACCTGTGAGCCAATTTTCAAACTCTTAAAGAAAGATCAGGTAATTGAATGGAACGACGACTGCCAAGCTGCTTTTGATAGAATCAAGGAATATTTGCTAGAACCTCCTATTCTGATGCCACCCGTCGAAGGAAGACCATTGATCATGTATTTGACCGTTTTGGACAATTCAATGGGGTGTGTTTTGGGCCAGCATGACGAGTCTGGTCGAAAAGAGCATGCTATTTATTACCTTAGCAAAAAGTTTACCGACTGTGAGACTCGCTACTCGCTGCTCGAGAAAACTTGCTGCGCTTTGGTATGGGCTGCTCGCCGACTAAGACAGTATATGTTGACTCATACTACCTTGTTGATATCCAAAATGGATCCTATCAAGTATATCTTCGAAAAGCCCGCTTTATCAGGAAGGATAGCCAGATGGCAAATGATCTTGACCGAGTATGACATCCAATACACCACCCAAAAGGCTATAAAAGGGAGTGTACTAGCTGACCATCTGGCTCATCAGGCTATCGAAGACTATCAACCCATGAGATTTGATTTCCCAGACGAAGACATCATGAGTTTGGACAACATTGAAGGTAACGGACCGTATGACGGACCCGAAAAGGGATCCCGATGGACCCTGTACTTTGATGGTGCCTCAAATGCACTTGGAAACGGCATTGGCGCGATACTTGTTTCTCCGGAAGGATGCCACACTCCTTTCACGGCCCGACTTTGTTTCAGCTGCACAAACAATATGGCGGAGTATGAAGCCTGCATCTTTGGTCTCAAGGCTGCCATAGACTTGGGGATCAAATCTCTGATCGTATTCGGGGACTCGGCTTTGGTCATTAGCCAAATCAAGGGAGACTGGGATACCAAGCATCCTAATCTTATTCCATACAAAGAACATGTTCTGACATTGTTGCCTCACTTCGAGCAGATTACCTTCGAGCACTTTCCGCGAGAAGAGAATCAGCTAGCAGATGCTCTGGCCACAATGTCCTCCATGTTTAAACTCAACTGGGATAACGAGGCTCCCCAAATCATCATCGAGCGAATGGATGAACCAGCGCATTGTCACGAGATTAACACCGAAGAAGTAGTGGAACAACCTTGGTCCCATGAGATCAAAAGGTATCTCGAGACCCAAGATTATCCTGAAGGAGCTTCCGTGAATGACAAGAAGTTCTTAAGGAAATTCGCTGCTAAGTTCTTCCTGAGCAACGGCATCCTCTACAAACGAAGCCATGATTGTGTATTACTCCGATGTGTTGATAAGGCTGAAGCAGAGTTAATCATGACTGATATACACAGCGGCACATTTGGCACTCACCTAAGCGGGCATACAATGGCTAAGAAGATCCTAAGGGCAGGCTATTATTGGTCTACCATGGAGGCTGATTGCCATCAACATTCCCGTACTTGTCACAAATGTCAAGTCTATGCCGACAAAGTTCATGTCCCTCCGGTTCCTCTCAACGTTCTAACTGCTCCATGGCCCTTTGCAATGTGGGGCATTGATATGATTGGAGAGATCAAACCCACGGCTTCCAACGGACATCGCTTCATCCTGGTTGCCATTGACTACTTCACTAAATGGGTCGAAGCAGCTTCCTTCGCCTCCGTCACCAAAAATGTGGTTGCCCGCTTTATCAAGCAAAATCTCATATGTCGGTATGGTGTTCCAGACAGAATCATCACAGACAACGGTACCAATCTGAATAATACAATGATCACTGCATTATGCGAACAGTTTAAGATTTATCATCACAATTCATCTCCCTATAGACCGAAGATGAACGGTGCTGTTGAAGCTGCGAACAAAAATATCAAGAAGATTATTCAGAAAATGACAGTCACTTACAAAGACTGGCATGAGATGTTACCGTTTGCGCTGCATGGATACCGTACGATGATACGTACCTCAACTGGGGCAACCCCGTTTTCTTTGGTTTATGGCATGGAAGCCGTTTTGCCTATGGAAGTTCAGATCCCGTCTCTAAGAATTATGAAGGACGCGGGTTTGAATGAAGATGATTGGATTCAGACCCGACTTGATCAACTCAATCTGATCGACGAAAAGCGACTTGCCGCTGTATGCCATGGTCAGACGTATCAAAAACGAATGATCAAGGCCTTCAATAAGAAAGTCAGACGTCAAGTGTATCAAGTCGGAGATCTAGTAGTCAAGCGGATTATCTTACCGCAAAGTGATCCCAGGGGCAAATGGACTCCTACATACGAAGGGCCATTTGTAATCAAGAGCGTATTTTCTGGTGGGGCGATGATTCTGACCACCATGGATGGCGATGATTTGCCACACCCTGCGAACGTAGACATAGTCAAAAGATACTACGCATAAAATAACCCGACAAGTCGAAAACCCGAAAGGGCGGCTTGGGCAAAAATGGGCATCCCGGTGAACCGAAAACCCGAAAGGGCGGTTCAGGCAAAAATTAGGGATAAAAACAAAAAAATCTGTACACCCGGCAAGTCGAAAACCCGAAAGGGCGGCTTGGGCAAAAAGGGGTTTCCCGGTGGATCGAAAACCCGAAAGGGATATTCAGGCAAAAGTTAGGGAATTAAAGCGTATGACTATGTCTCGTCGGATCACTTCAGGGACAATCTCTTCATCAACCGGTTCCAGGGTTCTGATCAATCCGGCCATCGTCGAACGAAGCATTGAATGGACAGAGGTTCAGAGTTGTGAAAGCTACAGCAGAATGGAATCCCATGGAATTATTTCACATAGCCATCTTTATTTTGTATAAATTTTTCAAAATATTTACGACAAGATCCTCTTACTAGGATGATTGTCTCCTTTGTATCCCATACTCAAAGAAAATCAATACGAATACTCTTCCCAAAATTTGTGTCATTCCCCTTTTTCCTTTTCTCTTGCACTATTTGTTTTATTTTGAGAAACGTCCAATGTTTTGTTAAAAAGGCATATGCATTTGAAACATGATCACTTCCTAATCAAACCCAAGGAAAGGGATTACTGATAGGATAAAAGTATAGACGGATATTTCGACACCCTTCCAAAGGAAATCCCTCGAGATCTGTAATCCACGTCCCTAACAAATCTTGAGGTCTATCTCCAGCAGACCCTCGGAGCTTATCCCCGTAAGATTCCGAAAGGTAATCCCCGCAGAGTACGGACGTCCCTTCCAAGTTTTATTCAAAGTTATTCTCACAAAGGCGTATAACTGGTTTATCCTCGACTAACCGTCAGGAGAGGTCACACTCGCCAGAATTCTTCCCATCCCCAGCGGAGTTCCTCAGAATTCCCCCAACAATAACCTATCAGTACTATCCCCGGAGAAGTTTATCCCCAGCCAAAGAATCTTCCGGAGATCATTTTTCCTCAGAGTTCAAGATTCGGTATCCCCAGCAGATCAAAAGCTTCAAATAGACAATCCCCAGCGAAGTCAGACTTTTAAATTTTCTCCCCACAGAATTTTCAGAAGAAAATCTTGCATTCCCCAGTAGAGTCAGTCTCCAGAGGTACATCTCTCCCAGCTGAAGATTCTCAATCTGGCCTCTCCAACATTAAGTCTACTAGTTTGGTACTCCCCAGTAGAAGACTTCAGGAATTCCCCAGAAGATTGGTATACAATCCAAGCTCCAAGCTCCCCAGCAATGACCCAGGATTTATTTTCCCCGGCAGCAGTCAAGATACTTCTATCTCCCGATGTCCCGGATTCATCTATCCTATGCAAGACAGCTCTCCAGCTTACATGCACATCAATTTACATTCATAAAACCATGATATACATTGTATCATGCATCATAGCATTGCATCCAACTAACTTTTTGCCTTTTTCAGGTAAGATCAGTCGACAGAGTAAAATAATTCAATCTCAAGATTTCTGAAAACAGTTCACGGGTTCTCCAAGTAAACGGATGATAACCTATCACTTGTTCAGATTCTTCTCCAGACGTCTGAAAACAGTTCATGGATTCTTCCCAAGTAACGGATGTTAATCTATCAGCTTGTTCAGATGCGCCTTCGAATTTAGTTCACGGACGCTTCCCAACAACGGATGCAACTCTATTGCTAATTCAACTTCAAGATTTCTGAAAACAGTTCACGGGTTCTCCAAGTAAACGGATGTTAACCTATCACTTGTTCAGATTTATCTCCAGACTTCTGAAAACAGTTCACGGGTTCTCCAAGTAAACGGATGTTAACCTATCACTTGTTCAGATTCATCTCCAGACTTCTGAAAACATTTCATGGATTCTTCCCAAGTAACGGATGTTAATCTATCAGCTTGTTCAGATGCGCCTTCGAATTTAGTTCACGGACGCTTCCCAACAACGGATGCAACTCTATTGCTAATTCAACTTCAAGATTTCTGAAAATAGTTCACGGGTTCTCCAAGTAAACGGATGATAACCTATCACTTATTCAGATTCTTCTCAAGACTTCTGAAAACAGTTCATGGATTCTTCCCAAGTAACGGATGTTAATCTATCAACTTATTTAGATGCGACTTCCTGAAAATGGCTTGTAGGTTCCCCCCAACCACGGATGTTAACCTATTGCCTGTTCAGATCCCCAGTTCAGAAATGGTCCAAAGCTCGGACACTTTCCTAATGTTCCCTTCCAGATGGCATCTTTAAGCCCATCCCCGACAAGTTTCTGTCACTCCCCTAGATGGCATCGTTAAGCCCATCTCCAGATGGCATCTCTAAGCCCATTCCCGCATCCAGTGCTCTGATGAGTGCAAATTTTCGGGCACTCTAGTGTCCAATCTCCTTTTACCTTCAAGTCGCGAAAGGCAAATTTGCCAATCTAACTCTTCAGGTCCAAGAAGATTGAACAGGGGCAACTGTTGTACCCCAAAATTTGCCCTCGCGTTTTGCTACAAACAATCTCAGCTTCAGAACATTTCCCGACTTTTCAAACTGGCGCAAGAATCGGATAAACGGACTTTTCTTGACATTCAAGCAAGATTAGGGTTTTTCACTGATGTTCAGAGCTCTGATTTGTCTCATACAGTTGGCTTAGGGTCGGGATGATTTTTGGTTCAATTCTGATCAGGCAAGCGTTATCTAGCATTTAATCAGAAATTAAGGTTTTATAGGCGTATTCTCAGAAGAATTTAAATTACACCGCACTTTGCTGTTTGTTCTGAGATTCGGGTTAAAATTCGCGTTATCTTGATTTAATCAGTAAATGAGGCAGTCGGTTGGAATTCACCAGTCAAAAGGGATATGTGCGATGTGGAGTTGCAGTGATTGATAAAAGAATCAGTAAAGAAAGAAGGGGAATTGCATCTGATTAAGTTTTTGTGTTCGAATAATGGATATGGCGAATTCATTTATTTTGATCATTGAAGGTTTAGTTGATTATTTATGATTATAAGAATTAAAATATTTGAAGTTAAACCTTCATTTTATTTTATTTCAAGGGACTATAAATAATAATTGAACAATTAAAGAAGAGAATTGAAAGGGAATTAAATATCAAATGAATTTTTATTTCACATTTAATAATTGTTACAATTGTTATTATTTGAATATTTATTACAAAGTATTTAAATGATAATAATGTGCAAGAATTAAAATAAAAATAAAAATTCTATCCTATTTTTAAATTCTTCATTCTCCACTTCATGCCAATGCTCCATATCTTTTTATCTGCAAAAAGAAAGAGGAAGTCAGAAGACAATTAATTAAAAGAGACAGTTAATTTGTTCATCATTAGGGGCCACTGACTGGGATCAGTTGCCCTCTCTGCAAATCACGGGATTTCTCCCGGTTCACAGAGAGGGAAGATTTTTTTGGTTCATGAAATGCAAATGCATAATTCTAAAAAAATTCATGGCTGCATAAGAATCTCAATGTCCAATTCAAATTAAACTGAAAAATTCATTTCCAACTTTCTATCCAAAGCAAAAAGGAAGTTGCTGTCAAAATGCCTAAGGATTACCCAAAAGCACACTTGCTGCAAAGTCAAAATGCCAAGATGTCAAAGAAGTGCAAAGCTGTCAAAAGCAAAATAAGGATGCAGAGATATATATGCAATTTAATCCTTTTTCATCATTTCCCAGCATGAGAGAGGGCCCCTTCAGAACCATAGGACAATACAAATCATATAATAATTCTGAGTTGTACTATGAATGAGAAAAAGAGAGATAAAAGAGCATAGGCAGAGTTCAGGTTAGGCATAGGCAGTAGGACAGCAGAAAAGATATACAAAAAAGAAGACACAATTCAGCATGGCTTAAAACTACACAGCATGGACAGTTACTAAAAATGGAAAAGATGCCAAAAAATTGTGTCAAACTACCCAGCCAGCATGGATCAGAAGAAAACCAAATTTTGAAATATGGTTAGGCGCCAAAGACCAATGGCAAAAGGACGAAATAATGCAAGAAAAGAGACTGATTGAGCCAAGCACCAATATCATATAACTCAGAACTGAACCAAGAGAGAAAAAAAGCTCATACCTGCCTAACAAAATACAAGTTATCAAAACATAATCAAACCTCCTGTCAATAGATAATCTGCAAGCTTAGTTGTCTTAAGCCAATACACAGTCCAACCTCACCAAAAACTATCAAGCCTAAACCTGTCCACAAACTTCACAACTCTGCATAACACAAAGAGGCAAAAGCTAATACCAAGACAGTTCAGAAGAGGGGTTAGGATAGATAACACAACATACAACTTAGTTCAATAGGCAAGAGTCACAAAACCAGTACACCCTGTCCCAAAAATCTCACGTAACCAAAAACTGAGTTATCAAACCTGCATCACTCTCACAAACTCAAACCATCACACCCAAAAAGCCATCCAAGAAACCATCAAACACAACAAAACTCAGAACCTGAACCAGCATAATCCCACCCCCTGTCAAGTTCTTTTCATCTTTGAAAACAATACCATAACCAAAACAAAACTGAGTTATCAAGCCAAGCATCAGTGCCATAACCAGAAACTGCATCACTACGGCCTCAGAATCTCTTCATCATTGGCCAAACCCAACATACTGTCAACATAACCCCTCAACAGAAGCAAAGGCAACACGAGAGAGAAAGAAGCTAATCAAAACAACAGTTGTTTCAACCATAGCATCTAGCAACGAACTTCCAAAGGTAACCTAAGCCCTCAGTGAAACACATCATGGGGCAAACTCAAGGCAAAACATTTGAGGCAACAGTTCTAGGCAAGCATACATAGGCAAATCAGAAAAACGAAAGTGGAACAATACTCAGAAGCAAATATTCAGGCAACCATACAAAGGCATCACAGTAAGAAGAAGAAGATAAAGAGGTGAATCAAAAAGAGCTTCTCAGAACACATCATCATCAAAGCCCCAAATATAGCAAAAGAACAAAGGTACCAGGAAAGCAAGCTCAAAGCTTCATCACTGAACCGCCGCTCCGGCCTCCGAAGCATCACGTCCTCCGCCTCTCCTCCATCTCCCAAACGAAGGTAGCCATTCTTCTCCCTCTTTCTCCACCACCTCACAATAGCACAGATTCAAGAGTTAAAAATTCGAATCGAAAGCATGCAATCTGTAAAGAGACAAGAGATAAACAACATAAAACATTGTAATCGAACCTTGCATCAAGAGAGCGTTGAGACCGTGCCTTGGAGGGAAGAAAGGGTTGAACGATGATGCTGGTGGCCGGAGATGAACACTCAGGGAAGTGAGATAATCGAAGAAGACGAACCCAACACGGCGCCGCTGTTAACCCTAGCCCTTGTTCTGAACTGCCAAATGCCTAACCCTAATTTCGTTCAAAGAATCCAAACGTGGGCTTAACCTGTTCCCAACTATTCCAAGCCCAAATTAACACTTCATTACGTTTTCTTAAACACTAACCAATATCTCTAATCATTTATCTAACACTAACCATTTATTTTATTTTTATAAACATATTTACTTCTTTTGTTTTATTAAATATTAAACTCTTGCTTTATTTTATTGTATAAACATATTTACTTCTTTGTTTTTCTTTTGTAAAATACTAATCATTTTTTTTATTATTATTATTTCTATTCTTTGTAAAATATCCACTTAATTAAAAAATACATTTTTTTTATGTATCATAAGGCTAAAACATTTTTTTTTGATAAGATATTTTGTACATACATACCATATTAAAAATTAATTTTATACATATCATATAAATTAAGTCTGAAAACATTTTCTTTTAATTAATATATATTTGTATATAAAATAATACATATCATTTTTTATACATAATTAAATTGAAACTTTTTTAATTAACATATACATTTGTACATACCAATTCAAATACATTTATTTTCTAAATATCGAAATTCACAAACATTTAGACTAAAATACTTTCCAATTGAAAACTTAACATTTAATCAAAACACTTCTTTTCTTTTGTACATAATTAACATATAAGTCAAAAATACAAGATTAAAACATTTATCTAGGTCAAAACCCTAATACGCTTCAACTTATACATCTCACATTTGCACTTACACGATATATTGCCCTATACACATTTTATCTTATATTTGTACATTCGATATTTATATTTTGATTGTGACATTCGATTTGGTTGTAAATACTGTAAGTCTCATCCCCTTGTACATTTATATCCCCACTCCCTGACACTATTTTGTAATAGCGTAGATTTACATTCCGCAATTTACAGTTTTCCAATTATACCATGTTTAGACCTAGGGTTTGTATGAACATAAAAATCAAACGCTAGAAAACCTAATACAAAACAAATGCATGTAATCAATACACAATCACACTTGCACCCTCTAGGGTAATCCCACATGATGCCTTCCAAAATGGGCCATGCTTGCACGTCGAGTATCTTTGGTAAAATAAAAGCAAATGATCACAAGTCCCTCAAAGTGTTGCCTAAATGGAATGATCATAGTCCCTTCGAAATAATTGCCAAAGACACTTGGCACCATTGCATTCATGGTCCATACGATGGCCCACGCCCGTCCCGAATAAACTTCCTAAATACAAGATTGCCTACCAATTTCAATGGTAGAACAAAATTGTCAAAGGGTTTAAAATACGACAAAAATCTTTGAGAAAGCTTTAGGGTAGATAAACTCTTAAGTACTTGTCAATTTGCAAAGAAAACACTTGCCTAATTTCAAAACCCACTTCACAACACTTTCAAAAATCAAACTTTCCAAAACTTTGAAACATCTTTTCGAAAAGATATACGCCTTTGTAAAACATTCGAGTAAAGAATTGTTACAAGGTTAGCCTAGCACAAGGCATCTTTTTCCAAAACATTTTCAAAAAGCACATAAAGCACCATTTCATACAATTGAAAACCAAGGCAAGATTGATCTAAGCAAGTACCTAAGAGCCCATGGATAACCATGGATGAAAAGGGTGCTAATACCTTCCCTTTTCATAATCTACCCCCCGAACCCACGAAATATCTCAAAAGGTTTTTGCTGTGCTTTTTTCAACCTTTCCTTTAGGATAAAATAAAAAGTCGGTGGCGACTCTTGCTCAACCGCACAAGTGCGAATGCGAACGCAAAACACTAGTCAGTTCTCCCACCGTATCACACAAACCTTGGATGAGCGCATCATAAGTACCATCTTTTCGTGCATACCCAAATTTTCGTAATGCAAGAGAATGGTTATAGGTAATACCTTCCCTAATGCAAAGGAGTGGGACATTAGGGGATTTCCCACAATGGTCAATGATGGTAATATCCTCCAAAGATCGGGAACACCAATAAATATCTGAGTGCGAGAGCGACATCATCCTTTGAGACCATGTCAAGCCTTGTTCATTCTTCAATGTTGATCGAGGTAGGTGCGAAATAAACCAACTAGACAACAATTGAATACAACACAAAAGAGTCCCCTTCTTCTTCATGGCGCGAGTGTGGAAACAATGTAGAATGTCTCCAAGCAAAGTAGGTATGGAATTACGAGAGAGAAAAACCTTGACGACATTCACATCTATGAATTGGTCCGGATTAGGAAATAGAACCAAACCATAGATTAGAAGGGCCAAGACATCCTCAAAAGCTTGAAAATCCATATCTTCCCAAAACAAACGAGCCTTTTCCAACAGGAACTTGGCTAAGAAACCCTTGTTTCCCAATTTGCCACAATGTCGGATATCTTCAAATGCAAGGCTTTGGCAATAATCTCAGACTTTGGATTTTCCTCTAAACCAGTGAATGGTATTTGATCAAGCACATTCACTCCTAGTACATGCACCAATTGGTAGTCGGGAAATGTGAAGCAATGACGCATATGATCAAAGAATTGGAAGAGCGCACACGTCATTTCTTCTTGGAAGTTTGAGGAAGCCAAGTTGAGAATTCAACCATATTTCTTGGTGAAGGGAGAATCTCCAGGCACCCTTAATGCTAACTCTTGAAGCAATGGAATAACTTTCACAAAGTTGACTCATATGGTATTTCTACGAGTGGAAGCTATGTCTTACAAAACAGAACAAAGATAAATTCCTAAATCCTTGAAATGGTTAGTGAGAATGATTATGTTGTTATGATGTTTATGATGTCATGAATAATTAATCACAAACAAAGCACACAAAGACCTTAGGTTTAGGCTTGCATGGGTTTCATAGGTAAGTACCCTCTTGAAGTTTAGTTGATTCAACCTGTCCTAGAAAGTAAACAGGTTCTAGGGAATCTCAATATCATTGATCTTTCTTCATTGGGCATTGTTTTAGCACAATTAATATTTTCTTGCAGCTAAAATATCCCAAAAGTACGATCTCAATGAGTGTAGTATCGAGTATCAACCAATCTTCAGCTTTGCACCAAAGTCAGCTATCTCACTACTTCCTAATGGACAAATTGTCCAACTAAAGGTTCTATGGTTAGTTAGTGCTTCATGAAACTACACAATGATCGCTTATTCTCCTCAATTCAACACAAGGGATACTGGTACCAACAAATGTGCCACACTAACGTAGCCATTATTTCAACCATATCGGTCTATACTGTACAATCTCCACAATCTAATGCTACTTACCTAGTGGTGTTCCCAGATTCGGGTAGAGGATCTATACAAAACCCAAACACCCTTTTAAGAGTAAAGCAAGCAAGTTAGACAATGAAAGCATTTAAATGTGATCTAGTCTCTAAGGTAACCCCACTTTAATTTACATAGTCCCTAGAAGAGTCTCCAGTTCTGTCATACGGTGGGAGAACTGACTTGGGTGTTTTGCGTTTTATCACAATTGTTGCGGATAGCAAGAGTCGCCACCGACTTTTCTTTTATCCAATAAAGGAAAGGGTGAAAATAACAAGAAAGACCTTTTGAGAATTATCTTGAGTTCGGGGGGTAGGTTATGAAAAGGTAAGGTGTTAGCACCCTTTTCATCCGTAGTTATCTAAGGGCTCTTAGTTGCTAGCTCACTTTAAAATGCTTTAAAAAATGTGTTTGTGATTTGTTTTGAAAGTATTTTTGAAAAGTGCCTTTGTTTAGGAGAACTTTATAATGATTCTCGTCTCTATAAGAATGTATACAAAGTGTTGACTTTTGAAAATATTTCATGGAAAGTGTTGGTGTGTTTGAAAGATGTTTTTGTTTGAAATGTTTGTGAACAAGCAACTACGAGCGTTCTACCTACTCAAAAGAAAGTCTTTGTTCTTTTCCTCCTTCTTTAGATAGTGTTATCTTACCATTAGTTAGTAAGAAACCATATCATTGGATGTGAAGGGACAGACGTGGGTCATTGTAAATTCATAGAAAGTAACATTGTAGGACACCTTAGCAATTTTTTGTAAGGGTCTAAGATCGTTTACCGAAGGCAATATTGAAGGGTCGTCGAGGGACTACGATCTCCTAGAGGTGCAAGTATGCAAAGTGTGTTGATTTCATGCATTTTTGTCTTGAATTAGGGTTATCTATTTGTTGATTTTATGTTTTTCCATACAAACCCTAGTTACTATCAATAATATGGAAAGCGATAAATCGTAGAAATTTAAAGTTCTACGCTATTACATCATTTAGGGGATGGAGGTACAGTTTTACAAATGGGGAATATAAGCAATAAACCCTAAATTACTATTACAATTTAATGAATAATTGCATAAATGTAAACATAATAATAAGAAAGTAAATAGGATATGTGAAGAGGAAAAGGATGTTTAGAAACCCTAAAAAAAGAAATTAAATATTTAAGAAAATGTTTTTTTTTGTTTGAGAAAAAGAGTTTGAAAATTTGGCATAAAAGAAATTAACCTAATTCTATTTTTATTTACAAATTTATTAAAGTAAAGAGAAAAGTCTGATTAAATTAATTTATTTATGAAAATAAATTAAATCCTAAAATGTTCTAAATGTTTTGGAAAAAATAGATTTTTTTGGAGTTTTGTTTTAGGAAAATATTTTAATGTGTAAAAATTAATAAACTCTAATTTATTAATTTACAAACTATTTAATAAAAATAAAACAAAGTATGGTTAAAATAAATTAATTTTTATGTCAAAAATTGATTTAATGAAACAAAATTCTAAATCTAATATTTTTATGATTTTTATGATTTAAAATAAATGATTAAAAAGAAAATAATAAATAAAAATAAAATAAAAAATTTGTTTGGGCCAGTACTGCAAAAGTAAAGTGGGGGTGAGAAATAGCAAAAACGCTAGGCCCAAAGACAAGGGAGCCCAGCACCTGTTGGTGGATCCAATGGGGGGAGGCCTTTGAACGTCTATCATGGTCATGGCCTGTGATACATTGGATTTGTCCTGATGATGATCAAATGTTTGAGAGATGAGGCACACCACGTGCGCTAGGGGTCTTCTTGCACTGAATCTGTGAAAATAAAACAAGAAAAATAAAAAGGTTACCATTGGGGCTTGAACCCAGGTCCCAAAGGTTAACAGGCATGCGCTTTACCACTGGGGTAGCTATACACCCGTTTATTAATGAAAAACCATAAATATATAAAATAAAACAAGTCCCGAGGCCCGCTTCATTTTCTTCCTCGCGCCCATGGCTGAAACATCATTTTTGAATTTTGTATCTCTCTCACTTCTCAACCAAATTCAAAAATGTAAACATGAAAGTTGTGTATTTTTTTCATCACGAATCTAACCATATAACTCTTTAAATCTATATATCAAAGGTTAAGTTTGATTTCTGTTGGTACCAAAAGTGTGCCCTAACTAGTCAGAGATGAAATTCCTCACGCACAAGTAATTAAAATGCAAACTAAGAACATGTTAGCTTTAGGACAACGATATCTACATTTTTACTTCAAAATGTATGTACAAAGGATGCTTGTATCAAGATATCACAATTAGAAAACTTATCTCTTGCCGTTGGATTTGTGTATGGAGTTTGAGAAACTTTGGAGGTGCAAGGATGACCTGGTTAGCTTTCCTGAACCTTCCTGAATGTGTTACAATCCTTACTTTATTCTGAAACCAGCTAGAACTCTCTACTCAAGTCCAACTGTAATGGAGGTTTTTGAAAATGATGGATGGTGAGAATGGTGTTACAGTTAGGAAACATGTGTTGGTATGGCTTGTATATAAGGTATGTTAAGTGTTTGGATGATTAGAAATGGAAACACACGAGTAGATTTGGAGTTTGGTGTTTGAAGTTCAAAAAATGGAGTATTTGGCCAAAACTGACTTGAGAGTGTATGAGAGGGTTTGAGGGCTTGTCAACTCCTGACTTTTGTTTCCAATACTCTCCCTAAATATAAGCAAAGGGTTAGAGGTCTTGAAGTTAACAGATGTGTGAGATCTCAAGTTGTGTCTAGGTTGCTTGATTTTGAAGAAAAGTAGAAAATATGGTTTCAAGGTATAGTACAAGCATGGTCTGAGTTTGTTGGGTGCAGGGAGGTTGCTTCTTCACTTTAAAATGGAGTGTGATCAAAAGAAACAAGTTAGGATCTTAATTCATTGACTTTGTGTAAAAAGCTTGCTTTACAAGAATGAAATGGTAACTCTCTTCAAAAAATAGAACATTGTTTTGGATAATGGCTCATGCACTTGGATAATGGCTTAATAAAATGTGTAAATATTAAATCAAGGAGTGAAACACAAGTTAGAAGGCCTGCAAAGTGAATTTATGCAGCATAGCTATGGTTTAGGTCAAGTGTTCTTCATGAAAAATGCCTTGTAATTCAAGTTTGAAAGACCAACTTCTCCTCTTCGATTCTCCTAGCTCAAAAATGATATCATTGAGTTCTGTGACATTTTGGAAAGCTTGAAACATACTATACATCTTTCATGTTTTCAACTTTTTCCAAATCCAATTAGAACTATGTGAAAAATGGCCAAGAAGTTAGGTCAAAAATCTGCCTAAACTAGGTCAAATTTTCACCAAGTGTTTTAGAAAAAGTGCATGACTTCATGAATTTATAACTCAAAATCCAAACACTTCTAGGACTTAATAAGTAAAGAAAAGTGGTAGATATCATCAAGATATACAACTTTCATGTTGAAATTTTTCTTTGAATCATCTTGCATCTTGGTGAAAAAATGGCATGAAGTAATAAAATAATAAGGTTTAAAACAATTAGAAAATTTTCTAAGTCTTAAAAAGTTTGACTTTTTCAAAGACTTCTTGATTTCTTGATCATCAAGCTTCAAATTTTGATATCTTGGACATTTGACTTTTGGTGTATTAGTTGACTTTTCATCAGTTGACTAAATTTCAATTATCAATCAATTTGATCTTGAGAAATGATTTGAATCATGAAATTAGGTCAACATGTTGTGTTTGAATCCTTGATATTATGCTTCAACCCATTAGATCATGCATTAGGTCTAAAATCATTTATCAGTCAAATACAGTCAAAACCCTAATTTTGACCATTTTACCCTTTTGATGATTTGACTGTGTTTCTTGAGGAATTGTGATAAGACTTTTATCAATTGATGAATATGACTTTGAAATGTTGATGTTGGCCAAAAATCATGAAGTTTCGCTATAAGTTGACCACAGTTGACTTTTTTTACTCAATATAGTTGATTTTCAGTCATCTGAGTAGTTGATTGAGAAAAATGTGATTCAAGACTTGAAACTTGACATGATTATTCTTGGAGGTCTATAATGATCCATTAAATTAATTTGAGGCATTATAAGTCCAATTTTCCTTGTGAAAATCAAAACCCTAATTTGAGGCATCAGTGTTTAGGAGATGGTTTGACCTAGTCAACACTTGTGCAAACTTGAGCCGTTGAAGATATTTGTGAGAAAAGAGAGGGAAAATTTTAGGGTAAAACACCTACCATGAACACTTTAGGTATTAGGGATAGTGTGATGTTTTTGCTCAACCAAATAGGTTGGGATACTTCTCCCTCGAGAAGGAGATTTAGTTCTTATCAAAAGCTGACCTTAGAATTCCTAAGCTCACTCACCTTTTTGCCTGATCATGGATTAGGATTTACTCGAGGTTTAATTACCTTTAGAATGTTCGGTATTGAATACTGGTATAATAACCGTGATCTTGCATATCTGTTAGGATTTCCTAGTGGCCTACATGTCTTTACTTGTACCCAAAACAACCTTCTTTTGAACCTTGAACTTGGATATTTTTTAGATGATATAATCAGAG
Source organism: Vicia faba (assembly GCA_948472305.1). Lineage (NCBI taxonomy): Eukaryota > Viridiplantae > Streptophyta > Magnoliopsida > Fabales > Fabaceae > Vicia > Vicia faba. The sequence goes on along the minus strand of OX451737.1, from coordinate 573,768,182 downwards.
ATAGCAACCCTGAGCATGATAACATGTTTTCTGAAAATATCCATTAACCTGCTATCCGTTATTTTAATAAGTTCCTTGCTCACACCCTACTCGGAAAAGAACAAAACAGTACCTATGTGTCCAAGGATGAACTTTTTATCATGTACTGTGCCTCCCAAAACTGCCCCATTAATGTCGCTACCTTTATGATAGCTAACTTTGACCGTATTACACAGAGTAATCATGCACCTATCCTAGTTGGAGGCTTATTGACTATGATAACCAATGCTATTGTAATACGACAACCACTTCTCGAGTTGCACCCTCTGGGTGGATCCAACCCATGAATATATATATATATATATATATATATATATATCTGTTTCAACACAGACATTATTAGAAACCTAGGCCCTAACAAATTTAAACTTCTCATTAACAACCAGGTTATGCAACTCTTCACCTTACAGAATCCAAGAACTAGTATTCACGATCGAAACAACTGGATATTCGATTTGGAAGTACACCAAGTTTCACCTCCCGCTTCTCCTAAGACACCACAGATTTATGATCACAATGATGCTTTTCTCTCTGATCCTAAAACGGATCCTAAAACAGATCCTAAAACACCTCCATTCTATCACAATTTTCCATCCAGAAACCAACCCACCTCTTCATGTGCCTCTGTCGCTCCAGTTGCCTCTGCACCTCCCTATGTTGATCAAACTATTTCCCTACTTTCTTTACAAACTGAGTTCAATTACTTGAGAGAAGAATTCACTAAATTACACATCGAGTTTCATGGTTTTATGGTAAGTTGCGGAGCAGGTGGATCACATTTTTCAACAAATATACTCCCCTGCTCAGAATACTAACAATAGTGGCTAACATTTCTAGACATTCTACATTCTTTTAAATCTCACATTAAAATAGTGGGGACACTGTTATTATTAGTGTGGGGGAAGGACAACCAATTTAGGAATTCCCCGCTTTCTAGAATAGATTTCTTACTTTTCTGTTTTTCCTTTCTAGACTAGATTGTATGCTTTATGTTTACTTTCTGTTTTACTGTAGACTATTGTTTGGAAAATTCAAAATTTCTAGATTCATTTAAAATGTTTGACACTATTTCAGATATTTACATATACATATATATGCTATGTTTTAATGTTACACTAATTATTATATATGTATTGTTATAAATATCTCTGTATGTTCCTAGACGTATTGCTTTGTAGTCTATATTATTGTAGATACCACTTTCATTTTTTTTATTTCATCTTCTTCTACTTCCATTAAACCCCATTAAAACCCACTCTCCTTATTCTTCACCCCTAACCGTCCCACATCCTCTATTTTCAAAATCTTCATTAAGTCCCATTATCACCCACTCCTGTCATCTATATTTTTCTCCTATTTAAACACTTGTGAAACAAAAACCAAAATCCAAAAGCTCTCCTTTTGTCAGTTTCGAAATAGAACCTATCCACCCTCATTGTATCTAATTATGCCTCAAAGAATCCAACACCAAAGAGGAGAAACTAACCTTTCAGAAATCGTGTTTAGAAACGGCGAAGCTGGGGAACATCAGGAAGCACAGTACCAAAAGTTATATTAGCGTTTGGTTACCTCTACAAGGTATGTTGATGTCAACTATTTGCGTGAGTTGGGACTGTTAGACAGCGTGCAATGGCTACTTCAAAATTATGACCTGACATATGTCTGCACACTGAACCACCCCACTTACGAATCCTTGACTTTGGAATTTCTGAGCTCCTTCTCCTACAACACACCAGCTGATGAAAATATGTACCTCATCGGCACTGCAAACTTTAGAATGTTTAATACCGAATGTGAATCAAGAAGCTCTGAGTGATTTGTTACGCTTCCCTCATGGAGGAGAAGTATACTACTGAATCCCTCTAGAGGAAGATTGTGTATCAACAACATTTAGACCATGGAACTCTTTAACTGGTGAGCAACCTTCTAGTCGGGAGGGACTTTTTGGTTCCTTTATTCATAATCCATCCACCCACTATTTTCATCGCATCCTTTCCAACACCATTTTTGGGAGGGCAAATAACAAAAAAGTAAATTCTAAGGAATTATTTTTCCCGCACTTCATCTTCACGCCTAATTGGAAGATCAATTCTAGTGCGTCCCTCTTGACACATATCTAATCCGTATGTGCAAGGGGTACTACACCTTTCTGTATTGGAGGGTTAGTCACCTCTATAGCACTTGCTTTGAACTTGGGGGACAAACTAGAGAATTTTCCTTCACTGCCAACTCTATTTATCAATGTTGACAATTGTCGTGCTGGGCACCTAATCAAGTCTAGAGAGGATGGAAAATATAATCTTATGGTGCGAAATAAAGTATTTTCGAGTATTATTTTGCCTAATCCCTTGCTCATTGATGTAACAAATATGGAAAAGTGGTGTTATAATTTTAGTGCTCCTGCTCCTGGAGAAAACGTCCAGGATAATTAAGGTTTCTGAATAATGCTGAGCCCGATGAAATGGAGCAAGTGATAGAGCAAGAAGCTCCGCAACCTAACACCCACTCACGTGATGCACAAATTCCTCCTGAGAATCTTGCAGGTTCATCATTCGGGCACCAACCTCGAAGAAGAAGAAACCAGGGCTGGCCAATTACTCTTGATGACATTTATGCTGAAATGTTGCGACATAATGAAGCTTAAGCTCAACATTATCAAAGAATGGAAGCACAACATAATGAGATGGTGTAGGAGGTTCAACAACTTCAGCGAAATCAACACGACTATACCTACTGGCATGACCGTAGTATGTCGATGCTTACCAAAGAGATGCAAGCATTTTCTTATCAGGTTGATGACCTGCACGATTTTGTTACTCATGTCGGACTACAGGGATTTGGTGTAGAACCTTTCCAAGGTAAAGGTGATGCACGTGGACAAGCACGAGCACAGGCACGTCACAGAGCATGTGGCTGAGGCGAAGAATAGTCATTGTCTCAATTTCTTCCTTCCTTTCTCACATTACATCGTTGCATTGGGGATAATGCTCGGTCTAAGTATGGGGGAGGAAGCTTTACCGCTTTTATTTACCTTTTTCTAAGTAGATTTACATTATCACCTTTTTCCCTTAAAATAAAAATTATTGTACTATCAAGTCTTTATATGCAGATTTTCGTTCATTATTTAACTTCCATACTTTATTGAGCCATAACTCCTCACTTTCTTGAGCCATAAAAAAACATTTTACTTGACACATTCGAAAAGCATATAGGTTGCTCACTCTTAAGATATGTTAGAAATTTTGAGTAAAATTTAAACAAAATTGATATTGTTTTAACACTCTAAAACCCCCGCTTATGTGAGACCGATTTAAGTGCCTATTATACTGAAACCTCAATCTTTAAAGTAACCCCGAGTAGTTTATATAAGAAGTCAACACCGTCTTAAAAACAAACTACGTGGAGATCCGATGAATATAAGTGAATGGTCTTTAAACATTTTCCAAAAACATCTTGTAATGATGAATTGAAAACGGGGAATGCGCTAATTAAGTTAGGTGACCCTCACCTGGTTACTTAATCAGACAGTTACGAAACCTACAAAATATGTTATAACAACCCGATGTAAGTTTGTTCAGAGGTTTCTGGTGCTGAACTTGGTAGGGAGGACTACGGTTCGATCCCCCGCAGCTTGCAATCGGATAAATAAAGGGGTTACCAAATTTATGTACCAGAACTCCGTGCTTAAAATGACCATCACTAACCGGCTACTCTACTATGTGTGTGCGATAAGATAAAGGGCTTAATGTGATTGCGCTCGAACAAAATGGTTGAAACAAAGCAAAAAGAATTAGGTTGAGTTATAATAGTATGATTGGGACTGGTATGCATAAGGTGGGGTTGTTTAGTGTCATTAATGTATCTTTGGGGTTGATATTGAGCTTATATTGTTCTAATGAAAACACCACACAACCATATATGAATTGATTTGTGTCATGTAATTGCATTTAACATGTTCTTAAAAGAATACCATACTGATTATTTGCTTGAGGACAAACAAAGGTTCAAGTATAGAGGAGTTTGATAACGCAAAAATATATAGCATATTCGACCCGATTTGCATAAACAAAGTTACCGTTTTATCTTGATTATGTTGCATTACGTTGGTATTTTGAGTTTGTTTCAGGTAATTATTTCCCACAAGGCCTACATGAAGAAATGAGAAGAAATGGGAAAGAAATGGATTGAAAATATTTCAATGTGTCCCGTTATCAAATATTTCATTTAAGTCTAAGCTTATTTTTGGTATAAACTAAAACCTAAGATTAATTATTAGTCTTAGCTTTACACAGTGACTTTAGATAACAGTAATTCTATTATCAGTCCTTGTGGCTTCGATATCTTTTAAAACTATGTAAGTAGTCTGTGCACTTATAGTTACTACACCCGATAGACTCTTAAAGTCACGACCAAACTTCCTTATTCAACCTCAAGTGAGTAGAAAGGTGCAAGAGTAGAGATCTGGAGCAAGGATATTGAGAGAGATTTGAAGAGAACTTAGAAAAATAGAGAATAAGCTCAGATCTGAATTGTGTGAAATAAAGAGTGTATTTTCTTGCGTGAATTCAATGTGTGCAAATAGAGAGAGTGACATGCTTATAAATAGTGAGAAAGAGTAGTGAGCAAGCTTGCTTTGAGGGCAAGGATGTCTTTTGAATTTTTGGACTGTTAGAGGGCATTATGGACAAATCTGTCCAAATGAGAAAATTGTAAGGGCAACTTGCGTTTCATGCCTTGCACATGAATGAAAAGTTGAGTGGAGGGAATATTGCCAAAAATGGCAATTCACGAGGACTGCATGTACATGCATGAGCTGACATTTTGTTTAGATATTTTTGGGAAAAGAGTGATGTAATCATGATACAATGCATGTGTATGGAACACACCATAAGAATTATGCAGCACATTCCTCCAAATGTTCAAAAGAATAAAGCCTACCTTATGCCTTGCATGGACATGTCATCAGCCACACAAATGAGTTATGGAACACACCACGATACAATGCGTGTGTATGTAACCATATAACGAGTTATCAATAATCAATAATCATATGCATAATTATTAGTAACCACATGCTTAACTATCACTAATCAGATGGTGAACTACCAATAACCACATGCTAAACTATCAGTAACTTCATGTTAAACTACCAGTAACCACATATTGAACTATCACTAATCACATGTTGAATTAGCAGTAACCACATGTTGAACTAGAATTAACTTTTGAAAACTAAATTACACATCTAATACCCTTCCTAATTGATATTTCTTAAATTACTCATTTCCATCAATCATTTGAGACCTTTAAATATTGCTTATTTCAAGGGTTTTGTGAGAATTTCAGTCAGTTGCAATTCAGTCTTGCAATATTCAATTCTAAACCTTGCTTTACTAACTTTGTTCCTAAGAAAATGATACCTCATTTCCATGTGTTTACTCTTACCATGACTCATAGGATGGTTTTTCAAATCAACTGTTAACTGATTGTCCACTAGTAACTTGATTCGCTCACAGTTGCTCACATTTAACTCTTCAAGCAACATCTCCAGCCAAAGTGCTTGACATGTAGCATAAGAGGCTGTAACATACTCTTCCTAACATGAAGACAAAGCCATAATTTCTTTCTTCTTTGAACTCCACGAGATTGGTGATAATTCAAGCATGAACTAGTAACCACTTGTCCTCTTTATATCATCTTGATAATCACTCCAATCTGAATCACAATAACCATACAACTTGCCTTTCATTCTTGTGTGTTTGTTCATTTGACATGAGTACTCCATGGTCAGTTGTACTTCTAATGTACCTCACAATCCTCTTTGCTGCAAGTAGATGACATAGCCCTGGTTTCTCCATGAATCTACTAACCAACCTCACACTATGATAAACGACAAGCCATGTATTGCAAAGATACGTAAAGGAGCCAATGATCTGCAAGTGCAAAATGCTATTTATCAGCTCATCATCTTCCTCCTTCTTCAATTTGATGTTGGTATCCATATGTGTGTTTGCATGATTGCAATTTCTCATCTTGAACTTCTTCTGGATGTTTCCTGCAAATTTCTTCTGATGCAAGAAAACTCTATTGCATTGTGTTCACAATTTCCATTCCTATGAAGTAGGCCAAATTTCTTAAGTCTAACATCTCAAATTCATTCTACATGTTTGCCTTAAACCTTGCCAATTCCTCTTCATTATAACTTGTTACCAATAAAGCATCCAGATAGAGACACATGATGACTTGGTCTTGTTCACTTGAGTCTTTCGCATACACTCAATGTTTTTATGTGCACTTGTTGAAACCTAGCTTGTGAAGAAGCTATAAATCCTCTTGTTCCATACCCTCGGTGCTTGCTTTAATCCTTACAAATATTTTTCTCAACTTTTACACCATTTTCTGTTTCCCTTTAACTTCAAAACCAGATGATTGCTTTACATAAATTTCTTCTTCTAGGGGTCCATTGAAGAATGATGACTTTACATCCAGTTGGTGCATATTCCAATCTCTAGATATGCTGCAATGGCTATAGTTAGTCCTATGGTTTCAAGTCTATCAACTGGTGCACAAACTTCACTAAAATCAATTCCATACTTTTAAAGAAAGCCCTTTTCCACCAATCTTGCCTTATGTTTGGAAATTTCACCATTTGGCTAAACTTTACCTTGCAAACTCACTCGAAATCTATTGCCTTCTTACTTGAATAATTGATTAGTTCACAATTTTTTTTTCGTTTCAATAGTCTTGGTCTCTTTATTCATCGCACCTTTCCAATTCCTATCTTTCATGCCTTGAACATGATCTATTGGCTCAGATTCAGCCATCATGGATTCTTCAATTAGGTCACTATTTTCTCTTATGGGTTGATCTGTAAACCTTTCATAATCATTCATCCTGACTTGTTGAGTTCTAGTTCTTGATGATCCTCTCACCTATTGAGGTTATCCAGGTTAAGTCTCAGCTTCTACTACTTGCTCATCATCTTGAAGAGTAGTTTTAATGTGACTTGAACCTTCACCCTTCTACATTGAGTTGAGTTAGTTCCATCCTTTACCTTCATAAAATTACATATCCCTACTAATCACCACGTTGTTCTCATTTGTGAGAATAACTTGTAGGCACATGTTCAATGGTATCCAACCAAAATCATATATTGGCTTATATCATTAAGCTTCCTTCTGAGTTGGTCAGGTACATGGCTGTAACACAATGAGCCAAAAATATTAAAAACAATTAGTTTCTCGATAGACCAAACTTCATAAAGAGTCTTGTTGTGAAACTTATTTATAAGACACTATGATACGGTGGGAGAACTGACTTGAAGTATTGCGTTTGTGTTCACAAATGTTTCAGTTTAGCAAGAGTCGCCACCGACTTTTTATTTTATCCAAAGGAAAGGTCAAAAAGCACAGGAAAGACCTTTTAGATGTTTTCTTGGGTTCGGGGGGTAGATTATGAAAAGGGAAGGTGCTAGCACCCTTTTCATCCATGGTTATCCATGGGCTCTTAGTTACTTGTTTAGATCACTTGCTTTGCTTTTTCAATTGTTTGAAATGGTGCTTTGTGTGGTTTTGAAAGTATTTTGAAAAGAGGCCATCGTCGTGGCAATCTTTGTAATGATTCTTGTTTTAAGAATGTATACAAAGATGTTTGTCTTTTGAAAAAATGTTTCAGTGTTTGAAAGTTTATTTGGAAATGTTTTTGAAATGTGTGTGTGTTTGAAAATAGCAAGGATGTTTGCAAATTGATCAAGTAACTAGGAGTTGTCTACCCTAATCAAAAGTATTTCTTGTGCATTTTTAACCCTTTGACATTGTTGTTTTACCATTGTATTTGGTAAACAACCCTATCTTTAGATGTTAAACGGGACGGGTGTGGGTCATCGTATGACCATGATAGCAATAGTGCCAAGTATCTTAGAAATTTTTTGAGGGACTAGATCATTTTTGTTTAGGCAACCAAGATAGCGTCATCGAGGGACTATGATCTTTTTGTTTTATTTGATTTTGCCAAGATACCTAGCATGCATACCATGGCCATGTTTTAAGGCAACAAAGTGGATGAAACCCTAGGGGTGCTTGTGTGCAAGGTGTTGTCATTTTTCATGTATTTTTGTCTTGCATTAAGTCATGCTATTTGTTTGATTTTTGGTCTTTGCATACAAAACCCTAATTTACTATCATGGCATATGAAAGCGATAAAATGCGTAAAGTAAATCTAGGACTATTACAACATTATTATGGGGAGGGGGATACAAGTTTTGAATAGGGGGGTATTTCACAAAATAAAACCCTAAAACTATTACAACCATATTGAATTTATTTGTACAAATAAATAAATGAGCAAATATTTAAATATGCAAATAAATGTAAATATGCAAAATGTTTTTTGTATTGATTTCATGGATGAGAAAATAAGTTCATTTATGTCCTAAAAATAAGAAAATAAAAATGATTATTTTTTGGAAAGGGTGAAAACCCTAATTTTTGTTTTAAAAGAAAATATATTTCTATTATTATTTATTTATTTTATTATGTACAAGAAAATAAATAAAAATATATACAAAAATGTTAAAAAAAATAAAATATGTGAGAAAATGATATTTTAAGTATATAAATAATAAAAATAAAAAATGTGATATTTTTATATTATTTTCAAGTTTTATTTAAGAAAATAAAAGTATACTAACCTAATAATTTATTTATTATGCAAAAAAAATATAATAAAAAAATATGATAAAGTGCAAAAAATAAAGAAAATATTTTTTATGATTTTAAATGTTTAGAAAATAAAAATAGAAATGGAAAATATGCAAAAATAAAACAAATGGGCCATGGGGGTGCAGAAAGTAAACAGGGGGTGCCAAAAGAACAAAGCCCAAGCGCCAGGCCCAGCTAGCTTTGTCCCTGACCTTGGAACAAACACGCGCGCCCTGTTCAGCTCAAACTGTATCTCGTGCATACGTGCTTAAAAACAAAATCTTGCAACATGAAACTTGTAGCATTTTTAGTCACGATTCCATTGATATAAAAAACTTGACCTAACTCTCAAAGATCAGAGAGAATTTCAGTGGCCCTAAATTCTAACCTAACTTTTTCAGCATGTTCAACATCTAAATTCTCCTAGCTCAATTAATATAAATGGAAGCTATGCATATGTACAGCTCAAGCATATTAGAGACTACATTTTTGCTTCACAAACCTAAGCTTAATGATGCCTAAATAAGGAGTTAGAATCTTGACAAATACTTGTTTCAGTTAAGTTTGGATATGGCAATGTAGGAGTTGTGGGTGAGGCCTTAAGGTCGTGTTAGCTTGCCTGAGGTTCCCTTGACCCTTCCCAATGCTCAACTGGTCTTGTAGATGGCTAGAACTCATTGCACGAGTCAACCTGCAAAGCTTCAAAATGAAAATGGTGAAGTGTGAAAATGAGTTTACAGTTGCTGGATATGGACTTGGATAGTTCAGGTGTGATGTATAGAATGTGTTTGAAGTGGTTCAAGACAAAACGCACGAGGGGATATGGATTTGGCCAAGGTTATGCAGTGGTTTCCCTGTTTAAGCAGGAACTTGGTGTTTTTGTGTTTAAGGGTGTTTCCAATGCTATGAGATCGTGTTTCTAGCTTGAGACAATATGCTAAACTTGTTTGAAATGATATCAAGACTGGCTCTTATCATATTTCCAAGTTATGGACTTTTTGCAAGCTTACTTGCTTTTGAAGCAAAAGTTGAGTTGACAAAGCCAAAGCCTGTACAGGCTAGCTCAAAGCCTGAGGAGAGTTGGTATACTTTTCCTGAAGTTTGTGGATGTTGTTTGTATCAAGAGATCAGTTCCAATGCTCATGATAAACAAAATTGCAAAAAGTATGCTTTATGGAAATGGTATTGCTACCTTTATGCCATTTTTGGAATAAATCAATGTATAATGCTCCAAAGCTCAGAATAATGCCATTGTCCAATGTATTTGCATTCAATTTTGGAGTGTAAAAAGGATTAGAACCTGTAATGCAAGTACAAGCATGATTCAAACTGATTTGCAAGTTGTAACATGGTGCAAAATGCCTTGGACAAAAGTGAGAAATGGCCATTTTATTTTCTTTGATTCTCCCTAACCATAAATGATCTTGGAGAGTTCTTGGACATTTTGGAAAGATTTTAACATGCTCTAAAATCCATCTTTGAAATTAATTTTGAGATTCCTCTTGGAACTATGTGAAAAGTTTCCATGAAGTTAGGTCAAAAATCTGCCTAAACTAGGGCAAAATTTCACTAAGTTAAAAGTTTCATGGACCCTTATTCACAAAATCATAACTTGAGATCCAAGCATCTTTTGGGAAAACTCTGTGAATCAAAGTTGTAGATCTTGTGGAGGAATACAACTTTCATGTTGGAAGTTTTCTTTGAATCCAATTGCATCATGGTGAAAAAGTTGGGAAAAGTTGGGAAAAAATAAGAAATTTTCAAAACTTAGAAAAATTCTAAGTTATGAAAAATTTCAAACTTAAACCCTAATTTTAAAAATTATGTTTCTTGGTGAACAAGTTTCATGTTTTGACATATCTTGATGAAAAATGACCCTTGGAACTTGATTTTGACCAAAAATACAAAGTTTGACTTTTCAGTGTACAGTTGATTTTTGATCAGTTGATTGGAAAATTCATCTGTCAATCCAATGCATTTGAGATCTTTTGAACCTTGTGATTAGGTCAATATGATTCCATTTAGTCCTTGAGATCATGCTTGAACCCAATTTGACATTGGCTAGGTGAAAAATCATAAATTGCCCTTCTACAATCAAAACCCTAAAAATGACCATTTTGCCCTTTTGATGATCTGATCAAATTTCTTGAGATGTTGTGGTCCAAACTTGATCAAATGGTTCATATGAGCCTAGAATGTTGATGTGGATCAAAAATTATGAGGTTTGATTGTAAATTGGCCACATTTGACTTTTTCCCCAATACAACTGAATTTTAGATCAACTGTTCAATTGACTGGGCAAAAATTTGATTCAAGGCTTGAAACTTTGTATGAGCAAACTTAGAGGTACAACATGAAGTATGAAAGTCACATGAGGCATTGGAAGTCCAAAAATCCTTGTGCAAACTCAAACCCTAATTTCAGGTCATCAGTGCAAGGAGATGTCTTGAGCTGAGCAAACCCTAATCTGGTCTTGAGTCCAAAGAGTCTTGTAAGGAGAATCTTGATAAAATGAGAGGGAAAATTTTGGGGTACAACAGCTGCCCCTGTTCAATCTTCTTGAACCTGAAGAGTTAGATTGACGAGTTTTTTCGTTCGTGACTCGAAGGTAAAAGATGATTGGACACTAGAGTGCCCGTAAATTTGCACTTGTCAAAATGTAGTTGAGGGAATGGGCTTAAAGATGCCATTTGGAGAGGTGACAGAATCTTGTTGGAGATGGGCTTAAAGATGCCATCCAAGAATGTCTGCTGAGTTGTAAGTTGTAAGTCAGAAGAAAGAGTATCAGAATGGTATCCGTTGTCTAGAACGTATCTGAACTGTATCTGGAGACTGAGTATGTATGAGCAATGGAATGGCGTCCGTGTCTGGAGTGTATCCGAGCTGTAACTGTATTTGAATCTGAATGAATAACAGAATGACTTCCGTGTCTGGAGTGTATCTGTATTGTATCTGAATCTGAAATCTGAATAAGCGACAGAATGGCATCCGTGTCTGGAGCATCTCTGGGCTGGGGAAAAATTTGAATGAGTGACAGAATGGCAACCGTGTCTGGAGCGTATCTGGACTGTATCTGGAGTTGAGATATGTATGAGTAGCATAATGAATTCCGTGTCTGGAGTGTATCTGAAATTGTAACTGGGATCTGAATAAGTGACAAAATGACTTTCGTGTATGGAGTGTATCTGAACTTGAAATTGATAGTTGAATCTGAATGAGAAATAGAATGGCTTCCGTATCTGGAGCGTATCTAATCTGTATCTGATTGTTGAAGTCTGAATGAGTGACAGAATGGCATCTGTGTCTAGAGCGTATCCGTACCGTATCTTGACTTTGAATTCTGAATGAGTAATAGAATGACTTCCGTGTATGGAGTGTATCTGTACTGTATCTGAAATCTTTGAACATTTGTTAAAGATAGTTGTTAATCTCATCCTGAAAAAGGGTAAAACGTTAGCTGAAACACCAAATTATGTTGCATGAAATGTATGATGCAATAAAATGTGTTTTATCAATGTTTATGATATATGAATGTAATGTATGCATACGTAAGCTGATTTGTTGTATTGCTGAAAAAATAAATCCTTGAAAGATGGGGATAATAAAATCCTTGACTGCTGCCGGGGATTCAGAATCTTTGATTGCTGAGGATGAGAAATCCTTGGCAACTTCTATGGGGATGTGAGAATCCTTCATGACTTTCTTGGGGATAGGTATCCTTCAAGTCTTTGGAGTTGGAGTATTGACAAAAATTCTGCTTGGGGAAGTAATGCCATGTACTGCCTGAGAAATATGCTTGGAGAATCCAGAGAACTTTGAAGACTTCTACTGGAGGTTAAACAATGGGAATCCTTACTCGGCTGGGGAATAGGGAAAATTCTGAGATCTCTACCGGGGATCAAACAAAGGAAAACCTTGATCTGCTGGAGAATAAGGAAGGCTCTGATGGCTTCTGCGGGGAACTGAGAATGAGAATCTTCATTCTGCTTGGGGAATTTTGAATCCTTGGGGACTTCATGCTGGGGAGTCAAGAATGAGAATCTTCGATCTGCAGGGGAATAAAAATTCTGACAAATTCATGCTGGGGAGTAATGAAGACTCTGGCAACTTTACTGGGGAAATGAGAATGAGAATCTTCAATCTGCTAGGGGATGAAAAACTCTGTGGGGAGTAGCTATACTGCTGGGGAGTAGCTATCCTGCTGGAGAGTAAGTTCAGGGATCTGGGGGAAAAGCTTATTCCTGTTTGGAAAAAAGTTCAAGAGTTTGGGTTGTATGCCACTCTACTGAGGAGTCAAGAATGAGAATCTTCATTCTGTTGGGGATATCAGGAGTTTGGTTGTATACCAATCTACTGGAGAGTTAAGAATGAGAATCTTCATTTCGTTGGGGATTTCAGGTGTTTGGGTTGTATGCCAATGTACTGGGGAGTTATCCTAGGTTGGGGATAAAACAAAAGTTAACTGTTATCTAGTTGATTCTCAGATTTTAAGACAACTTGCTGGGGAATTTGGGGAAAACTGGATGGTTTCTGTTGGTGATTGATAGTTGGAAATTTGACTTTACTGGGGAAGAAGGTTTCATCTTCGCTGAGGGTCTGTAGTTCAAAGTGTTTACTCCGCTGAGGATTGGGAGTTTGAAAACTTAACTCTGGTGGGGATTTTGAAATTTAGCTTCGCTGGGGATATGTATTTCAAGGTTTTAGCTCCGTTGGGGACCTAGATGATGTACTGCAGGGGATTTCTCTTGGAATAGCCTAAAGACGTTTTCCTATACTTTCAACCTGTCACTAATTATTCTTTCCCATTTTGTTTATTTGTAAACAGTGATTATATTCAAATGCATATGCTCATTTAATAAATCATTGGACGTTTTCAAATAAAACACAAGTGTAAAAAAGAAGAAAGACAAATAGTTTTCTGCACTTTGAAGTATCTTTGTATTTAACTTTGTGTAAGTATTTTGTACAAAGGAGACATATATCCTAGTAAGAGAACGTTGTCATAAAAAATGAGAAAAATGTATACAAAGAAAGATGGCTATGTGTAAATATTCCATGGCGTTCCCATTCTTCTATAGCCTTCATACTCTGAGTATCTTGTCCATTTGTTGCTTCGTACGAAGATGATTGAGTTGATCAGAAGCCCGGAGTTTGTCCGTGAAGAGATTGTCCTTAAAGTGATCCGACGAGACATAGTCATACGCTTTAATTCCCTAACTTTTTCCTGAACTGCCCTTTCGGGTTTTCGATCCACCGGGAAACCCTTTTTTGCCCAAGTCGCCCTTTCGGGTTTTCAACTTGCCGGGTGTACGAATTTTTTTATATTTATCCCTAATTTTTGCCTGAACCGCACTTTCGGGTTTTCGATTCACCGGGATGCCCTTTTTTTACCTAGGTGTGTCAACCTAGCGGGTCGTTTATGGGTAGTATCTTTTGACTATGTCTACGTTCGCAGGGTGAGGCAGGTCGTCACCGTCCATGGTGGTTAATATCATTGCCCCACCAGAAAAGATGTTCTTGATTACAAATGGTCCTTCGTAGGTAGGAGTCCATATGCCCCTGGGATCACTTTGTGGCAAGATGATGCGCTTGATTATAAGATCCCCGACTTGATATATCTGGCGCCTGACTTTCTTGTTGAAAGCCTTGATCATCCGCTTTTGATACGTCTGACCATGGCAAATAGTAGTAAGCCGCTTTTCGTCAATCAAGTTAAGTTGATCAAGCCGGGTATGAATCCAATCATCTTCACTCAAACCAGCATCCTTCATGATTCTCAAGGAGGGAATCTGAACCTCGATAGGCAAAACAACTTCCATGCCGTATACCAAAGAAAAGGGTGTTGCCCCAGTTGATGTGCGTGTCGTGGTACGGTACCCGTGGAGAGCAAACGGTAACATCTCATGCCAGTCTTTATAGGTGACTGTCATCTTTTGAATGATCTTGATATTTTTGTTCACAGCTTCGACAACACCGTTCATCTTTGGCTGATAGGGAGATAAATTATGATATTGAATATGGAACTGCTCGCACAAGGCGGTGATCATAGTGTTGTTCAGGTTTGTACCGTTGTTAGAGATGATCCTTTCGGGGATGTCGTATCGACAAATGAGGTTCTGCTTGATGAAGCGGGAAACAACATTCTTTGTGACAGATGCGAAGGAAGCTGCTTCGACCCATTTGGTAAAGTAGTCAATGGCCACCAGAATGAAACGGTGTCCATTGAATGTTGTAGGCTTGATCTCTCCAATCATATCGATTCCCCATATAGCGAATGGCCAAGGAGCTGTTAAGACATCGAGAGGAACTGGTGGTATATGTACCTTGTCCGCATAGATTTGACATTTGTGACAAGTCTTGGAATGTTGATAGCAGTCAACTTCCATGGTAGACCAGTAATAGCCTGCCCGTAGGATCTTCTTAGCCATCGTATGTCCGCTAGAGTGAGTGCCAAAGTTACCATTGTGCAATTCAGCCATGATCTATTCAGCTTCAATCTTGTCCACACAACGGAGCAGAATGCAATCATGATTGTGCTTGTACAGGATACCATTGCTCAGGAAGAACTTGGCAGAGAATCTCCTCAAGAACTTTTTGTCGTTGACTGAAGCTCCTTCAGGATATTCTTAAGCCTCGAGATACCTTTTAACTTCATGAAACCAAGGTCGGTCCATTACTTCTTCGGTATTAATATCGTGACAATGTGCAGGTTCATCCATTCGTTCAATGGTGATTTGGGGAGCCTCATTATCCCAGTTAAGTTTAAACATGGATGACATTGTAGCTGGAGCATCTGCTAGCTGGTTTTCTTCTCGTGGGAAGTGCTCAAAGGTAATATGCTCGAAATGTGGTAACAATGTCAAGACATGTTCTTTGTAAGGGATGAGGTTGGAATGCTTAGTGTCCCACTCTCCTTTGATCTGACTGATGACCAAAGCTGAGTCTCCAAACACAAAAAAAGATTTGATTCCCAGGTCTATTGCAGCCTTGAGACCAAAGATGCAAGCTTCATACTCGGCCATATTGTTGGTGCAGTTAAAGCAAAGTCTGGCAGTGAAAGGTGTATGGAAACCTTCGGGTGAGATGAGTACCGCGCTGATTCCATTGCCAAGTGCATTGGAGGCACCATCAAAGTACAAGGTCTATCGGGATCCTTGTTCAGGTCCGTTATACAGTCTGTTATCTTCAATGTTGTCCAATGTCATAATGTCTTTGTCGGGGAAGTCAAACTTCATGGATTGGTAATCTTCGACAGCTTGATGAGCTAGATGGTCAGCTAGTACACTCCCCTTTATAGCTTTTTGGGTCGTGTACTGTATATCGTATTCTGTCAGGATCATCTGCCATCTAGCTATTCTTCTAGATAAAGCAGGCTTCTCAAAGATGTACTTGATCGGATCCATCTTAGATATCAGCAAAGTGGTATGAGTCAACATATACTGCCTTAGCCGGCGAGCAGCCCATACCAAAGCGCAACAAGTTTTCTCGAGCAGTGAGTATCAGGTCTCACAGTCGGTAAACTTTTTGCTAAGGTAATAAATGGCATGCTCTTTTCGGTCAGACTCGTCATGTTGGCCCAGTACGCACCCCATTGAATTATCCAAAACAGTCAAATACATGATTAACGGTCTTCCTTCGACGGGTGGCATCAAGATAGGAGGTTCTAGCAAATACTCCTTGATTTTATCGAAAGCAACTTGACAGTCATCATTCCATTTAACCACCTAATCTTTCTTCAACAGCTTGAAGATTGGCTCACAGGTAGATGTTAGGTGAGAAATGAACCTAACAATGTAGTTTAGGCGTCCCAAGACACCTCTGACCTCCTTCTCAGTGCGAGGGGCAGGCATTTCTTGTATAGCTTTGACTTTGGCAGGATCAACCTCGATGCCTTTGTTGCTGATAATGAAACCCAAGAGTTTACCAGATAAGACTCCAAAGGTACACTTGTTTGGATTCGGTATGAGCTTGTACTCTTTCAACCTGACAAACAGCTTTTGCAAATGGTCGAGGTGTTCTTCTTCCGTTTGTGATCGGGCTATCATGTCATCTACGTAGACCTCTATCTCATGATGTATCATATCATGAAACAAAGCTACCATGCCGCGCTGATAGGTTGCCCCGACATTCTTCAGTCCGAATGGCATCACTTTATAGCAGAACGTACCCCACCGTGTAACAAAAGTAGTTTTCTCCATGTCTTCAGGTGCCATTTTGATCTGGTTGTAACATGAAAATCCGTCCATGAAAGAAAATACATTGTGTTGAGCTGTATTGTCAACCAAGATGTCAATGTGCGGTAGTGGAAAGTCATCTTTAGGGCTAGCCCTGTTTAAGTCTCTGTAATCCACGCAGATTCTCACTTTGCCGTCCTTCTTAGGCACAGGCACAATGTTAGCAACCCATTGTGGATAGGAAGTAACAGCCAGAAACCCAACATTGAACTGCTTCATAACTTCTGCTTTGATCTTTTCTGACATGTCGGGCCTCATGCGGCCGACTTTCTGTTTAATTGGTGGACAGTCTTCTCTGGTGGGGATACGGTGTACCACAATGTCTGTATCAAGTCCCGACATGTCTTCATATGACCAGGCGAAGATCTCGACATATTCATTCAGCAGCTGAATTAAGCGCTCCTTGACACTTGGCTCTAGGTTGGCACCCACTCTGACTTCTTTTCTGTCTTACTCAGTACCCAAGTTGATTGTCTCTAACAGCTCCTCATGAGGTAGAGTATCCCTTTCTTCCTGTTGTAGCAGTCTAGCTAACTCTCCCGGCACTTCACAGTCTTCATCACCTTCGTATTCGGCATGGTAGACCAGATCTTCAGAGTCACTGAAGGCCATAGCAGAATTGTTACCCATGGAATCTGGAATGGAAGGGTACCTACATTTGTGAGTGTGGGTGTATGTAAGGGATAGCCATCTTTAAACAAATAGAATGCAAAAGAAAGACAATGAACACAAAAGTTTATATGTGACAACGTCCATGATTCATTAAAATGGCATATGAAGATGAAAAATCAAACCCTTACAAATGGACCTATGTACCTCGGGTAAGGCACAAGGTTAAAAGTGTACGAATTGTTTTGAGAATTATTACAAACCAACAGAAATGTTTGAAAGGTAAATTACTGTGGTACGAAAGTAATCGGAACAAAGTCTTTTGCCTCCCAGTTGCACAATCCTTTGTCAACAGTAGGGAAAATCCAGTCTTCCAAGTTACTATCCTCTTCACTATCCTCCAAAGCATTGACTCCATGATGGGTGATCTTAACTGGTGGCCCTCCAGCACGGGCGCGACGGACAGCCTTTTGAGCAGAAGTAGTGAAACCTAAGCCGAATTTGTCTGATTTGAAAGGAAAGTCTGGAAGCTGCCCCCAGATTGTACTTCCTCCTTCTTCATTCACAACCTTAGCATCCTTGAGAGATGACATCCGAGGCACAGGTTTTGTAACCATGGGTACATAAGAGACTGTCTTGGTTGCTGATATTTCAGGAGAAACCTCTTTAAAGTGTTGGAAAGGGGTCTCTATGAATTCGCCATCCAGCTCAACATAGCGGAAAGAATTTAGATGGCTTATCATGTATTCCTCTTTGCCATGAACTGTTATAATTTTGCCCTGAACTGGGTACTTGAGCATTTGATGCAGATAAGAAGTGACGGCTCCAACATTGTGAATCTAGGGTCTTCCCAACAAGCAAGAGTAGGAAGGACGGATGTCCATCACGTAGAATATGGAGTTGAAGGTTTCAGTTCCCACTTTGATCGGGATGTCCACCTCCCCGTGGACCATCCTTTTAGAACCATCAAAGGCTCTGACAATGATATTGTTGGGCTTCAGGGTTAGGCCTTCACAGTCCAATATATCCAAGGCTTTCTTCGACAAGACATTTAAAGACGAACCAGTATCTACCAGAACGTGAGCTAGAGTAGTCCCTCTGCATTCCACCGAGACATGAAAAGCGTCATTATGTTTTCTCCCTTTAGATGTTAAATCAATATCGGAGAATCCTAGACCATTGTCAGCTGTTAAGCTAGCTACACATTCTTGGAACTGATCCGCGGAGGTTTCCTGTGGCACGTGGGCCATTTTCAAAAATCTGATCAGAGCTTTAGCATGAGCTTCAGAACAAAGCAGCAGAGCTAACATAGAGATCTTTGAGGGGGTTTGTCCCAGTTGCTCCACAACATTATAATCGCTTTTCTTGATTATTTTCAAAATCTCTTCCATTTCTTTTTGAGAGGTCTCAGGGATGACCAATGGCTGAGCCCTCGTCCTGACGGGCGCTTCTTGGATCCCTTTCCCTCTATCATTAGCAGTGTTTCCAATGTCAGAAGTCTCTTCATCAGAACTTTCTTCAGTTGATTCAATTTGTTTAACACCGTGGTAATAGATTTCTCCACCATAGTTCCACGGTATTGATTTGTTGGACTTGTACGGGATGGGCCCGGGCATGGTTATCTTCAAAGCTGCAATCTTCGGAGCGGATGTAATCTTAACAGGTCTTTTGGAGACCTTGGAAAGATTGGAGGATATGGTAATTATTGAAACATCATTAACAGGAGTCGGTGTAACAGGAGTCTTTTCAAAAAAGTATTTCTTGGTTATCCATTAGGCGTTGGATGCCCAACTTCAACAATGGATAGTCGGTTGGTAAGGATGAACAAAGGCAGCAATCTTCTTCACAACCTGGGAAAATCCCAGCTTTCAGCAAATTCAATTTGATTATCGATAATGGAGTCATCAAATCATCAACAGTAGCAACAAACATATCTTCTTCAATAGCATGGGCATTGTGGCCATGCCTTGGCATTGGAGCAGAGATCACATTCGGCTTTTCAGGGGCGTCGAATTCCACTTCTTTAGCATCTATCAAATCCTGAATCCTATTCTTGAGGGCCCAACAATTGTTGGTGTCGTGCCCTATACTCCCTGAATGATAAGCACACTTGGCGTTCAAATGGTAGTAAGGGGAAGTTGTATTAGGATTCTTCGGGGCCTCTTTCAGACTGGCAATGTTTAACTTCAAGAGATGGGGTAGAACCTGAGCAGGAGTCATGTTTATCTGGGTGAATTGTCGTACAGGCCTTTCCACCCTTGTTTGGTTAGTTCTGGGTTGATTGGCTGCAGACTTCTGAATCATTACGGCCCCTACCGCTGGCCGGCGCTCAACTCTTCCTTGACCTCTCTGAGAGTAGACAGCTGAGACTTCTTTCTTTGCTGGAAAAGGATTTTTGATGGTAGCAGAAGCAGATGCATCTTTCTAAATTTTGCCGCTTCTAATGTCGGCTTCAACTCTCTCACCAGTTAGAATTAACTCGGTGAACCCCGTAGACGAACTTCCTATCAAGTGATTAAAGAAAGGACCTGACAGCGTCCCCAAGAACATATCAACAAGCTCTCTCTCAGATAGAGGTGGTTGTACTCGTCCCGCCAAGTCTCTCCATTTCTGGGCATACTCTTTAAAACCTTCATTTGAGACCATGCCCATACTCTATAATTGAGTACGGGTTGGTGCTAAGTCCGCATTATATTGATACTGCTTGTAGAAGGCAACAGCCAAATCCTCCCAATTATGCACGTCAGACCTCTCTAGCTGGTAGAACCAATCTAAATGTGTCCCCGACAAACTGTCTTGGAAGAAATGGACCCACAGGTCTTTGTCAGAAGAATGTGGTTGAATTTTCCTGACATAAGATCGTAGGTGCATCTTTGGGCAAGACACCCCATCGTACTTAGCAAACAGTGGCACTTTGAATTTAGGAGGGATTACAATTCCAGAAACCAAACCTAACTCTTCAAAGTCCAGCCCAGGCACTTTCTGTACCTCCATAGCTGCCAGACGTTCTTCTAAGTTCTTGTATTTCTCATCTACAGGAGGATACTGTTGTTCTTAGTAATCCTCATCTTCCTCTTCTTCAGCTTCAGAATCAAAAGGCACTGCAGCTCCTTTACCCTTTCCTTCACCCTCTTCAGATGTTGATGGGAATTCCAGGACCCTTCTGGCTTGACCTTCAAATCTTCTGCCTAAGGTAGCCACACCAACTCTCTTCTTCTTCTTTTTCTATTTTTCCTTTTCCAGTAGAGTCTTGAGATCCTCATGACCCTTTGCCAAGGTCATGAGTAGCTGTTGGAATTGTGAATTCTGAGCTTGTAAGTCTTTGACCGTTTGTTTAATATCCATCTTGCTGAAATAAACAACAGAGAGATGAGGAAACTTGGTGTGAAGACCTGTTTATGCATATGATGAATGATATGTATTCATGTAATGCATTCAAGGATTCAGATAATTCAAATTTGTTTTAAACAAAAAGGAACAAACATCATATTAATAAGATAGAATTTGTTAGTACATTAATGCCCCATGGGAAAAATAATACAAAATTCTAAGGTAAAAAGACGTTGTGCATCCTCTTTGGTGCAATGTAGGTGTTGAGAGTCTGCTCTTCATGAAGTTGGCAAATAAGTTCCAAAACATTCTTCTCGCTGGCGTAGAATTGGGCTTCAAAAGTATCGCGTTCTCCCTTGAGCTGTATCCAACTCCTTTGCAAATCTTCAAGTGATGTTGGCATGTCAGGATGTAGGAGGGTGTATGGAACCTCTCCTTCCTCAACATGCTCTATAATCACAGGGAGAATGTAGGGGTAAGGCATCATAAGACTTTGGGCGCGGGTTCGTACCCACTTGAGGTAAGGCTCAAGGGGGATGAAATTCTTGTGTCCTAAGGTCTTACTGTCCACCTTATTGGGCATCCTCCAAGCTCAGACGAACCTTTGTCGAAGTCCTTGATCGTCGTTGTCGAAGTCAAAAACTAAGTCTAGAATCAGCATGTCATGTGGTCCATCCCTTCGGGCATACCCAAACTGTCTCAGAGCCAAGCAGGGGTTGTAGGTGATGCCTCCCCTAATGCCTAGTAGAGGGACATTAGGGAATTCCCCACAACGGTCAATGATGATAACATTTTCTCTGGATCGAGAACACATTTGAACATCTGATTGTGTAAGAGTCATCAGCCGTTGTGACCACCTCAAGCCTTGCTCATTCTTCAAGACTGATTGGGGAAGATGAGAAATAAACCATCTTGCCAGTAGAGGAGTGCAACACATGAGAACATCTCTTTTCCTCATTGTTCGAGTGTGAAAAGAGTGCAAGATATCTCCAAGCAAAGTAGGCACAGGGTTGCGGGCCATGAAGATTTTGACAGCATTGACATCTATAAGTTGGTAAGGGTTTGGGAACAAGACCAACCCATAGATGAGAAGAGCTAAAATCTCCTCAAAAGCTTGCAGGTCTAGAGAATTCCAGCATTCTTGAGCTTTCTCAAACAGGAACTTTGCCAAGAAACCCTTGACACCACTTCTGGTTTCCCAATGACCTATGATATTAGATGGTTGCAAGTGCAGGACTTGAGCAACATCTTTAGGATTTGGATCTCTTTCCGTACCGTTGAAAGGTAGTTGATGGAGAATAGAAATCCTCAAGAGTTGATAAAATTCCTCCAAAGTGGGCACTAGCTGGTAATCAGGAAATGTGAAGCAGTGGTGTAGGGGGTCAAAGAACTGGAAGAGAAATTTCACCATGTCTTCCTCTGTGTTGGAGTTGACCAAGTTGAGAAGTCGACCATGTCTCTCAGTGAATGGAGAATACTCTGGAATCTTGGAAGCAAGCTCCTTAAGTTGAGGAGTAATTCTCACAAGATTGACCTGAATAGTTTTCCTGCGAAGTGAATCCATAACCTACAAAACAGGAACAAAGATGAAAATCCAAAATCCTTAAAATGGTTAGTGGATGCAAATGATGCTTCATGATGTCCATGATATTATGCACAAGTATATATGTACAAGCAAGTCACACAAGTTCCTAGTTTAGGCTTGCATGGGGTTTCATAGGTAAGTACCCTCTTGAAGTTTAGTTGGCTCAACCTGTCCCATAAATAGTAACCGGGTTCTAAGGAGCTCAATATCACTGGATTGTTTTCTGTGTTCATTGTTTCAGTTTAGCCACTTTACTGGCGATCGAAATATTACAATAAAATAACCCTCAATGAGTGTAGTATCGAGTATCTACCAACTTCGGACTGCACCAAAGCCGGTCATCTCACTACATCCTAAAAGGCCAAGATGATCAAGTAAAGGTTCTAAAGTTCTATTAGTGCTTCATGACATCACTCAGCGGCTTCGTATTCTCTTTGATTGACTCAAAGGCTACCGGTACCCACAAATATGTCGCACTAATATAGTTATTGCTTAGACCGTGTTGGTATACCCCACATAGTTTCCACAACGTGTTGTTATTTACCTATGAATGTTTCCCAAATTCGGGTAGAGGATTCAAACCCAAACAATAGAACCAAAGTGTAAAGAAAACAAGTCAAGCAAGATAAGCATGTAAAGGTGATCTAAAACCCTAAGGTAACTCTACTTTTCTTATTGTCCCCAGCAGAGTCGCCAGTTCTGTGATACGGTGGGAGAACTGACTTGAGGTTTTGCGTTTGTGTTCGCAAATGTTTCGATTTAGCAAGAGTCGTCACCGACTTTTTATTTTATCCAAAGGAAAGGTCAAAAAGCACAGGAAAGACCTTTTAGATGTTTTCTTGGGTTTGGGGGGTAGATTATGAAAAGGGAAGGTGCTAGCACCCTTTCATCCATGGTTATCCATGGGCTCTTAGTTACTTGTTTAGATCACTTGCTTTGCTTTTTCAATTGTTTGAAATGGTGCTTTGTGTGGTTTTGAAAGTATTTTGAAAAGAGGCCATCGTCGTGGCAATCTTTGTAATGATTCTTGTTTAAAGAATGTATACAAAGATGTTTGTCTTTTGAAAAAATGTTTCAATGTTTGAAAGTTTATTTGGAAATGTTTTTGAAATGTGTGTGTGTTTGAAAATAGCAAGGATGTTTGCAAATTGATCAAGTAACTAGGAGTTGTCTACCCTAATCAAAAGTCTTTCTTGTGCATTTTTAACCCTTTGACATTGTTGTTTTACCATTGTATTTGGTAAACAACCCTATCTTTGGATGTTAAACGGGACGGGCGTGGGTTATCGTATGACCATGATAGCAATAGTGCCAAGTATCTTAGCAATTTTTTGAGGGACTGGGTCATTTTTGTTTAGGCAACCAAGATAACGTCATCGAGGGACTATGATCTTTTTGTTTTATTTTATTTTGCCAAGATACCTAGCATGCATACCATGGCCATGTTTTAAGGCAACAAAGTGGATGAAACCCTAGGGGTGCTTGTGTGCAAGGTGTTGTCATTTTTCATGCATTTTTGTCTTGCATTAAGTCATGCTATTTGTTTGATTTTTGGTCTTTGCATACAAAACCCTAATTTACTATCATGGCATATGAAAGCGATAAAATGCGTAAAGTAAATCTAGGACTATTACAACATTATTATGGGGAGGGGGATACAAGTTTTGAATAGGGGGTATTGCACAAAATAAAACCCTAAAACTATTACAACCATATTGAATTTATTTGTACAAAAAAATAAATGAGCAAATATTTAAATATGCAAATAAATGTAAATATGCAAAATGTTTTTTGTATTGATTTCATGTATGAGAAAATAAGTTCATTTATGTCCTAAAAATAAGAAAATAAAAATGATTATTTTTTGGAAAAGGTGAAAACCCTAATTTTTGTTTTAAAAGAAAATATATTTCTATTATTATTTATTTATTTTATTATGTACAAGAAAATAAATAAAAATATATTAAAAAAATTTTAAAAATAAAATATGTGAGAAAATGATATTTTAAGTATATAAATAATAAAAATAAAAAATGTGATATTTTTATATTATTTTCAAGTTTTATTTAAGAAAATAAAAGTATATTAACCTAATAATTTATTTATTATGCAAAAAAAATAAAATAAAAAATATGATAAAATGCAAAAAATAAAGAAAATATTTTTTATGATTTTAAATGTTTAGAAAAAATAAATAAAGTCAGAAAATAAAAATAGAAATGGAAAATATGCAAAAATAAAACAAATGGGCCATAGGGGTGCAGAAAGTAAACAGGGGGTGCCAAAAGAACAAAGCCCAAGCGCCAGGCCCAGCTAGCTTCGTCCCTGACCTTGGAACAAACACGCACGCGCCCTGTTCAGCTCAAACTGTATCTCCTGCATATGTGCTTAAAAACAAAATCTTGCAACATGAAACTTGTAGCATTTTTAGTCACGATTCCATTGATATAAAAAACTTGACCTAACTCTCAAAGATCAGAGAGAATTTCAGTGGCCCTAAATTCTAACCTAACTTTTTCAGCATGTTCAACATCTAAATTCTCCTAGCTCAGTTAATATAAATGGAAGCTATGCATATGTGCAGCTCAAGCACATTAGAGACTACATTTTTGCTTCACAAACCTAAGCTTAATGATGCCTAAATAAGGAGTTAGAATCTTGACAAATACCTGTTTCAGTTAAGTTTGGATATGGCAATGTAGGAGTTGTGGGTGAGGCCTTAAGGTCGTGTTAGCTTGCCTGAGGTTCCCTTGACCCTTCCCAATGCTCAACTGGTCTTGTAGATGGCTAGAACTCCTTGCACGAGTCAACCTGCAAAGCTTCAAAATGAAAATGGTGAAGTGTGAAAGTGAGGTTACAGTTGCTGGAAAGGGACTTGGATAGTTCAGGTGTGATGTATAGAATGTGTTTGAAGTGGTTCAAGACAAAACGCACGAGGGAATATGGATTTGGCCAAGGTTCTGCAGTGGTTTCCCTGTTTAAGCAGGAACTTGGTGTTTTTGTGTTTAAGGGTGTTTGCAATGTTATGAGCTCGTGTTTCTGGCTTGAGGAAATATGCTAAACTTGTTTGAAATGATATCAAGATTGGCTCTTATCAGATTTCCAAGTTATAGACTTTTTGCAAGCTTACTTGCTTTTGAAGCAAAAGTTGAGTTGACAAAGCCAAAGCCTGTACAGGCTAGCTCAAAGCCCGAGGAGAGTTGGTATACTTTTCCTGAAGTTTGTGGATGTTGTTTGTATCAAGAGATCAGGTCCAATGCTCAAGATAAACAAAATTGCAAAAAGTATGCTTTATGGAAATGGTATTGCTACCTTTATGCCATTTTTGGAATAAATCAATGTATAATGCTCCAAAGCTCAAAATAATGCCATTGTCCAATGTATTTGTATTCAATTTTGGAGTGTAAAAAGGATTAGAACCTGTAATGCAAGTACAAGCATGATTCAAACTGATTTGCAAGTTGTAACATGGTGCAAAATGCCTTGGACAAAAGTGAGAAATGACCATTTTCTTTTCTTCAATTCTCCCTAACCATAAATGATCTTGGAGAGTTCTTGGATATTTTGGAAATCTTGTAACATGCTCTACAATCCATATTTTAAATTCATTTTGATATTCCTCTTGGAACTATTTGAAAAGTTTCCATGAAGTTAGGTAAAAAATCTGCCTAAACTAGGGCAAAATTTCACTAAGTTAAAAGTTTCATGGACCCTTATTCATAAAATCATAACTTGAGATCCAAGCATATTTTGGGAAAACTTTTTGAATAAAAGTTGTAGATTTTGTGGAGGAATACAACTTTCATGTTGGAAGTTTTCTTTGAATCCAATTGCATCATGGTGAAAAAGTTGGGAAAAGTTGGGAAAAAATAAAAAATTTTCATAACTTAGAAAAATTCTAAGTTATGAAAAATATCAAACTTAAACCCTAATTTTCAAAATTAGGTTTCTTGGTGAACAAGTTTCATGTTTTGACATATCTTGATGAAAAATGACCCTTGGCACTTGATTTTGACCAAAAAGTCAAAGTTTGACTTTTCAGTGTACAATTGATTTTTGATTAGTTGACTGGAAAATTCATCTGTCAATCCAATGCATTTGAGATCTTTTGAACCTTGTGATTAGGTCAATATGATTCCATTTAGTCCTTGAGATCATGCTTGAACCCAATTTGCCATTGGCTAGGTGTAAAATCAAAAATTGCCCTTCTATAGTCAAAACCCTAAAAATGACCATTTTGCCCTTTTGATGATCTGATCAAATTTCTTGAGGAGTTGTGGTCAAAACTTGATAAAATGGTTCAAATGAGCCTAGAATGTTGTTGTAGATAAAAAATTATGAGGTTTGACTGTAAATTGGCCACAGTTGACTTTTTCCCCAATATAGTTGATTTTTAGGTCAACTGTCTAATTGACTGGGCAAAAATTTGATTCAAGGCTTGAAACTTGGTATGAGCAAACTTAGAGGTCCAACATGAAGTATGAAAGTCACATGAGGCATTGGAAGTCCAAAAATCCTTGTGCAAACTCAAACCCTAATTTCAGGTCATCAGTGCAAAGAGATGTCTTGAGCTGAGCAAACCTTAATCTGGTCTTGAGTCTAAAGAGTCTTGTGAGGAGAATCTTTATAAAATGAGAGGGCAGATTTTGGGGTACAACAGACATCTATTGATGATGTAGACAGTAGTTGAGCTAGCCTCGCCCCAAAAATGTTTTTGGCATTTTCTTTTCCTTGAGCATGCTTCTTGCCATGTTCAAGATACTTTTGTTTTTTCTCTCAACAATTCCATTATGATGAGGTGTGTATGATGCTATAAGTTCATGCTTAATCCCTTCCTTTTCACAAAATGGGAAAATTCAGTAGGTGTACTCACCACCACCACCACCACCACTTGTTCTCAACCTTTTGATTACATATTCAACCTACTTCTCAACTAACAACTTGAATCTATTAAAATAGGTGAGCACATCCGTTTTATTCTCCAACATATAATGCCACATGTATCTAGTAAATTCATATATAAATGTTAAAAAGTAGAAGTCACCTCATAATGACTTCACTTCAAAGGGACCACACACATCTGAGAGAACTATCTCCTATATATGATGTCAATTCATTGGTAAGTCTTGTTTAAGTGACCTTCTAGTCTTCTTGACAATGCATCAGTCCTCACATAGCTACTTTGGCATTGAGAAGACCATAAACCATCTTCTTCAAGTGCATCAAACTGAGACTCCTAAATTTGAGAAGGACAAACCTATGATGTCAAGTCCAATTTTGATTTCCAATTATGGTTGATGTGAACCTAATATCTCTATCTAAAACAATGTTTTAAGGAATCCCATGTAGCTTCACAATAACACTGATATAGATCTCTGCTAACTTCTGCAACAGAAAACTGATATTTATTAGAATAAAAGGAACCAACTTAGTCAGTCTATCCACAACAACCCAAATCACATCACTTTCTTTAAGAGTCTTCAAAAAACCTGTCATAAAGTCCATAGAGATACTATTCCACTTCCATTTAGGAATATCCAATAGTTTCATCAGTCCAGATGGCTTCTGATGCTTAATCTTCGAATTCTGACAAGTCAAACAAGAGTAAACAAACAACGCAACATCCTTCTTCATATTTGGCCACCAAAACGTTTTATTAAGATCTTGATACATCTTAGTGGCTCTGAAATGAATACTTAAACTGCTCAAGTGGCTCTCTTTCAGAATCTTCTTTTTCAATTATGATACATCAGACACACAAACTCTATCCAAAAACTTCATAATCCCATTCTCATTAACTCTAAAGTCCTATCCTTTACCTTGGTTTACTAATATCAACCAGTCAACCAATCACAAATCCATCTTTTGACTTTATCTAATTTCACTAAGAAAATTGCTAGTTAACTTTAGCATGCCCAACTTCACACTATTAAGAGTCGCCTCACACACCAAGCTAAGATCTCAAAATTGCTCGATCAAATCATATTCTTTAACCATTATTGAAACCATATGTGAATACTTTCTACTCAATGCATTTGCTACTACATTAGCTTTACCAAGATGGTAACTCAAATCAAAATCGTAGTCCTTCAAAAACTAAAGCCACCTCCTCTACCTCATATTTAATACCTTCTAATCAAACAAATACTTCAAACTCTTATGACCCCTAAACACCTCAAACCTTGAACCATACTGATAATGGAGCCATAATTTAAGCATAAATAATACAGTTTCTAATTATAAATCAAGAGAAGGATAGTTCATCTCATGAACCTTGAGTTGTCTCAAATTATACGCTACCACCTGACTATTTTTCTTAAGAACACCAGCTAATCCCATCTTAGTTGCATCATAGTTCATGACAAAATATTCACTTGCATTTGGTAAGATCAAAATTGGCACCGACATTAATCTCATATTCAGGTCTTGAAAACTTTCCTCACACTGAACATCCCACACATAAGCTTGACCTTTTCGAGTCAACTAAGTCAAAGGCAAAATCAGCTTCAAAAATCCTTCAATACACCTTGTATAGTAACCATCCAAACCTAGAAAAATTCTAATCTCTACATTTGACTTAGGAGTCTCCCACTGCAATATTCTATCTACCTTAGATGGACAAACTACTATACCACCACTAGAAATAACATGACCAAGGAAACTCACTTCCTTCAACTAAAATTCACACTTGGACAACTTATAATACACATAATTCTCCCGTAAATCTCGTAGCATAACTCACAAATAGTCTTGCATGATCTTCATCATATTTACAATACACCTGGATATCATCAATGAATACCACAACAAACTAATCCAAGTAAGGATATGTTGTACCCCAAAATTTTCCCTCCCATTTTTTTATTCAATAATGTACTTTGGCTCAAATGATCAGTGTTTGTGCCGGCCAAGTTTTCTGTTGGTTTGAGATCAGATTTATTTGATTTCCTCTTTGAGCTGTAAAGTGGAATTAGGGTTTTGAAGTTTGGATTCATGGTTATCTTCTTTAACAAGCTACAAGGCCATTTTTCATCAAGATTAATTAAGGATCAAGGTGTTAGAGTTATGTGCTTAAAGTTGATTGAGGTCCATTGGGTTGCTTGAAAAGTGTTCTCTTATACTCCGAGTTCTGCCACCTTCAAAATTTCCTCAAGGCATTATTCTTTTGTTGGATTGAAATTCAAGTAAAAGTCATGGCATAAAATATGAACTTGTGTTTTCTTTGTGGTCAAAGTCTTTATTGTTTGTTTTCTTATATTGCAAGTTGATTTGGAAGTGAGGATCGAAGCGGGCTTTATTCAAGAAGTTTAGCATGGATTTCATTCAAGAGTTATATCAAGGGGTTTTCATCAAAAGGCTCATTCAAGGTTCAAATTTATCATGCCATGTTCAAATTCATTATTATTTAAGCTTCTTTATTCAATGGTTGCCAAAAATTCACCACATCCATCATTCATAAAATTCACTCAAGTTTTGAGTTCAAGTTTCATTTTTTGGATAATTCACAAAAGGGATTACAATGCGAAATACAAGTTGAATCACAAATTACAATTGTTTGTTTACAAAAAAAAAGAGAAAGAAATGATGTTTCTTCTTCAAGTCTCTTTGCTTCATCTTCAAGAAACTCAACCAATCTTTCCCATCGTGACTTTTCTTCATCTTTTAACCTTGCTTTGGTCGTCCAATTCCCATTGGTCATGAAACAAGAAAGAAAGAGTTAGCAAGCAATCCGCATATGAAAAATTCAAGCAAGAATTAATTGTTAAAAGAAATGAGCATTTCATCATTAGGGTTGGCCTTTGGAATCAAAAATTGAAAAAGGTTTTTGTTTTCAATCATAAGCCATCTCCTTCTATTTTGCAAATCACAAAACTTGGATTTCGGTTCACAAAAGGAAAGGGGGTTTGCAAATGTTTTCTTACTGCAAAAAAACAAGCCAAAAAAGAAAATACATGCAATGCAGCCCACTACAAACAGAAGCCAAAAAACAAATACAAAAAGGCAAAACAGTACAACAAATAGCAACAAAAACTAGCTAACAGCAGTTTCTGCAAACAACAGCAGTAGAATACAAAATAGTAGACTTGCAATAGATACACCAAACAGGCAAACAACAGCAGCACAACCCAAAATAGATGTATAAAAAACAACAAGCCAAATAGTCAGTAGCACATATAAAACAACAGTGGATTATAAACAATGCAAGCTATCAAATAGCTCACAAAACCTTATGACTCATCATTTTCCCTAAAAAGGCCAACCCTTCAAAAATTGTGTAAAATAGAAAAATGACTTTGCATCATGGAAAGATAAGGAGGAAAGAGACAGAAAGATATCACCTAGCCCATACAATATTCCAAACACCCTGCAAAACAGCCCCTGCATATTGCTGTCAAGACCTGCTATTAAACAGTCAAAACCAGACAAAAATGGCCCTGTTGTCCATTGTAAATACTAACCAAAAATTACATCAAAATGGTTAAAGGAAATTGTGTGAGCAAAGCATGAAAGCAGCTTGCCAAAACAGTTTAAAACTCAACAATTTTCCCCCCACTTCTCACCCTTATATCAATATAATAACAGCCAATGTTCAATTAAAGGGAGGGAGATTTTTACAAAGCCAGTAAAAAAACGAGAGAGAAAGAAAATAATACTGCCCAGAAGATACCTTGTGGTTTTCAAGGTCATCAACCATCCAAGCACCAACCCTGTTTCTTTCAATCATCACATTACTTAGATTTATTTGTTACTTCCATTTAACTAAAGATAGCAGAAACCACACTTCAATCTATAAACCTTTACTCACCAACACATAACCACAATGTTTTCCCTTCCCTGCAAAGTTCAAACTCACCAACCTGCAAACAATAGCAACCATACTGATTTTTAATTGATAGCAATAAATTGGCAGATTCCAGAAGAAGAAGGCGTTAGAGATCAGAATCAAATCACAAAGGGGAAAGGAAGCACTATACCTGAAACTGTTCCCAAAGAAAATCGCCTCTCTGGTGGTAATCTGATTCATCTCTGATTATCATTTTCTTTTCTCTCAATTGACATTGATTCTTGTTTGGAATGCATGTTTTCTGTTTGAATCGATCGATTACTTGTTGTACCGATGTTGTTTTCTTTTCTTTTGAAAGCTTTGTAAAGTAGAGGGAGGCTGAGAGAGAGGGAGTATTCGGTTTAGCAAGAGAAGAATCGATTTGAGCAGGAGTAGAAGATGAATAGGGTTAGAGAAGAAGAAGAAAGATGAATAGTTTTCTGTGATTAGATTTACGTTTTCCTTTTACAGTAACATAGAGAGAAAAAACTTTTTTTTAACAAATGATAACTTAATCTACAGTTTCTTTTCCTTTCCCAATGATGCAACTCGCGACGCCTCTTCTGTGCCTAGGGTTACAAAACCCTACTTTCTCTTTTCCCAGTCGGGTCAGCCCATTGGGCTTGTTGGCCCAATTTCCTCAACCGCTTTCACCTTATATTTTAATTAATTCATAGATATAATAGATAGAAAACACAGCTCAGTTGGCAAGGCATCATTGCTCATAATCCGGAGAACCCGGGTTCAACCCTTGCTGGGTTACTTTATTTTGTTTTTTTTAGTTCATTTAGTTTATTTCTCAATTTCCTTAATTTGATAATAAATATTAGTTTAGGTCTAGCTTTTAAATGAAAATATATAACTTCAAATATTTTGTTAGTTTAGACTTAGTAAATAATTTTACTAATTAACTTTTTCTTTAGTCTTAATTTGTCTGTTTTCATGAAAAATACCAAAAGACAAAATATACATACATTTGATTTAATTTCTTCAGTTAATTATTTTCTTTAATATAATAGAATTTTATTTTTCTTTTCAAACTTTTCAAACAAATACCAAGAATTTTATTTTCATACTTTGTTAATTAATTTTTACTTCATAGATTATTGTAGTTTTAATTATTGGTTCGATTCGATTTAGTTATATTGATTGCCTATTTGGACTTGTAATCGCATTAATTCATCCCCATTTGTAAATTTGTACCCCCATTCCCGAAATCTCTGTAATAGCGTAGAATTTCAATTTCTGCAATTTACTGTTTTCCTTATATTGTATAGTAATTAGGTGTGCATGGCAAGATTTAAAATCAATCGCTAGATAACCCTAATCAAAGACAAATTTAACTTGAATCAAACACACTTTCACACGCGCACCTCTAGGGTAACCTCGCTTGTTGCCTCGGAAACACGGTCATGTCCCTCGAATATGGGATGTTTTAGCAAAGACCCTTCGATAAAAAAGACCGTAGTCCCTCGATGTTTCCTTATGTAAAATAATTTAGTCCCTTACGAAAAATTGCTAAAGCGTCTCACAAGTTGCCTCAATGACTGTATGATTGATCCGCGCTTGTCCCTTAACATCCAACGATGGGGCTTCTTACCAAATCAATGGTAAGATAGCAAAATTTAAAGGAGGAGGAAAAGAACATTTAAGACCTTTTGAGTAGGTATATTTCTCCTAGTTTCTCGCTTTCTCACAACAAAAACATTTTACACCAACACTTCACTTTGAAACATTTTCAAAAGACAAAGCTTTTTGTACGCGTTCTTATAGAAACGAGAGTCATTACAAAGACACCTTTTCAAAATCACTTTAAAAAATATACTCCACAAACACCTCTTTGAACTATTTTCAAAATAACACTTTGTACGCGTTCTTATAGAAACGAGAACCATTACAAAAATACCTTTTCAAAATACTTTCGAAACCCACACCACAAGCACATTTTCAAAAAGCAAGTGATCTAGCAAGCAACTAAGAGCCCGTGGATAACTACGGATGAAAAGGGTGCTAACACCTTCCCTTTTCATAACCTACCCCCCGAACTCAAGAAATAATCTCGAAAGGTCTTTCCTGTTCTTTTCCGCCTTTCCTCATTTGGATAAAAGAAAAGTCGGTGGCGACTCTTACTATCCACAACAATTGCGATCAAACGCAAAACACCAAGTCAGTTCTCCCACCGTGTTACAGGATGAAAGATCCTATTGATATACTCCATAAAAACACTTGGCACATTAGACACACCGAAAAGCATCAATGAGTACTCATAATGACCATAACAAGTTCTAAGTGAAGTCTTCACTATATCCTCAAACTTCACATGAATCCGATCATAACCTGATCTAAAATCAATCTTACATAACACATAAGCTCCAACTAACTGATCCATAATATCGTCAAATCTCGGAAGAGGATACTTATTCTTAATAGTAACATTATTTAGCTACCGATAATCAACACAGGATCTCATACTACCATCTTTTTTCTAACCAATAACATTGGCGCTCCCTACAATGATACACTAGATTTGGTAAACTTTTCCTCTAACATATTTTCTAACTGTTTCTTCAGCTCGCTAAACTGTGAAGTAGACATTTTGTATGGTGCAATCGACACATATCTAATATCAAGTACTAAATCTATGGCGAACTCAACTTCATGCTCCAACAATAAATCACTAATATCCTCAGGAAAAAATTGAGTAACTCACACACAATAGGCAGATCAACATTCGCAGCCTTGCTTTCCACTCTCGAGGATGCAAATAAAATGATACCTGATCATTTTCCCTTAATGACATCTCTACCTGACCGGTATACATGGATCTCAAATTCGTACTCTCTCCGGCTTCAAGAAACATCACCATCTTACATTACACACTTGAAACATCTCAAAGAAGTAGAATTTCACCCCCCACTTATTTCACTCCCACCCACAACCTTCTTCTGGAACCTCTGTCTTCCCTTAGCAACTGAAGTCAAAACAACTATCGACATTGTTTACACATATGTCGCATACCAGAGTATAAAAAATTCACAAAACCTAGGCTGAATGGACTAACCTGATCTGATACCAACTATGTAACACCCTAAAACCCCAAGTGCAATTTATAATAAAATCTGAGTATACTTCACCAAAAGGGTGTCACACATTCTCAACATAAAACATATTTCACAACTTAAACATAACGCAACAAAAATTAAAACATTTTAACAATAGCAACATGGTCTCAAAATGGAAATTACTTTATTTTAAATAAAACACCAGTGTAATGACTTCAACATTTAGCAAAATAAAATAAACAATGATTTCATCCCTAATCTTACACTATCAGAGCAACACCAAGCACTAAACAAAACACGAAAATCAATAAATAAAGAAGGCAAAACAACATCTTCCACATAAAAAAATCTAAGGCTCCCCAATCTCTACCTGAGTATCTGAAACATATGAATAAAGGAAACACAATAATCAAACATGAGGTAAGAATACAATTCATATATGATAGCCGTGTATAATACAACAAGGATAAATATACCATATAAAATTAGCAAACAAGCAAATCAATCACACAATAACCAATCACACAACGCAATTTATGTTTTCAATGCACTTCTCGACTCTACTTCAATGTATGTGGTGCTAAGATTTTGGAAGCTCAGAGGTATGTTACTGAAGTCATCCTATCGCTGGTTACATCTCTAAACTCGTGAGACGCCACTAGTTCCATCTCTGAACATGGCAACATCATCACCTAACTCTAACATATATGACACATGAATGAAACTTAAACAACATACAATGTTCATAGAAACCTCCACCTTCATAAACTTAACATTGGTTCCATCTCTAAACCAAATACACTAGTATGATAGTTCCACAACACAAGACGACACAATAATCGATTTTCGCTCTGAAATCGAACACATAAGCACATTAATTGTTAAAAAAAATCAACATACTTTCATCAAAACTCAACATAATGATTAGAAGAATGATTTATAGATTCTCATCAATGCTCATCTTAACATCAACATCATTAATCACCAAAGGGAATTTAATCAATCACAACAAGTAAACTTATTTCATTATCATTAACCATTCATAACATTACACATTAAGGAAAACATTTTATTGACGTCCTTAAATGCATATTTAACTTCTTAGGGTATCACCATGAGATAATTCTATTCAAACAGCTCCTCAATCAGAGTCATGAATCTCAAGTTACGCTCGAAACGGCGCGCCTAGTATAAAAACCAGGGGACTTCTACAGCCACCCGTAGCAATGACTACAACCTGTAGTCGTGCCCAGGGCCAGGAAACACACGTTTTCACATCTGGTACAAAAACTAGAGGACTGCTATTGCCTCTCGTAGCAGCTGCTACAGCCTGTACCAGAGCCTAGATTTTAATTTTTTTGTTGAAGAATTTGGCCTGCAAAGCTTTTCCAGATACTTTCTTTGAATTTCTTTGTTTCAGCCTAAACTCATGAGCTTCAACAGATGTTTGCGATTCTTCAAGCTTCATCAATGAAAAATCTTTTGACTCATCAATGTCCACAAAATTTTGATAAAACTTAGAAGAAATATCTCTTAAAACCTTCTCCATTTTTTTCATGTGGAGATCTTCTCTCCACACGACTCCATTTAGTTTTTCAAAACCACCAACTTTGATAAGAACTCGGCAATGGGTTCACCATCACTCATCTACACACTCTCATACTATTACTTCAAAGATTTCATATTTACTTTCTTTAAATTCTCATCCCTTCCATACAACTTCTTGAGAGTATCCCACGCACCTTTGGTGGTTTTGCATAATGATATTCTAAGTAATATTTAATCCACACACTGATGAATCAAGAACAAACATTTCCCATCTTTCTTGATTATTTCATGATGAGCATCTCTTTGCGCCTTAGTAGCATTTTCCTCTAATGTCAAGAAACCACCATTTGTGATTTCATGCAAATATTGAAATCTGAATATCACTTTCATTTGTGCACACCATCTATCATGGTTTTCTCCCTTTAAAATTGGTAAATTGGTTGGTAATTGATTGGAAGTTGTACTCCCATTTTCCATGGATGGAGCTTGAAGATCGAACAAATATTCTAGATACCAATTTGTTTGATAACTTGAATTACTTGTTATTTGAAAATTAAGGAAAATAGAAAAGAATAAAAAGCAATTTAGAGAGAGAAGTATTATTGGAACAAAATTGAGTATTTTTTACAAACATGTGTTACATCCTTTATACAAGATCATACTACTAACTAACTAACTTCTAGTTAATAACCACATACATAGTTAGTAGTAACCACATTCATATGTAGAAGTAAACACATACTGAACTATCAGTAACCATATATTTAACTAGAAGTAATCACATGCTAAACTATCAGTAACTACAAGTTAAACTATCAGTAACCACATGTTAAACTATCAGCAACTATATGTTGATCTAGAAGTAACCACATGTTGAACTAGAATAAACTTCTTATAACTAAATTACACATCTAATACTTTGTTTGTGGAATAAATGTGATATTTCATGCAGCATTTTCAAAACTGGATTTAAGATTCAAATACCACCAAATCAGAATAAAGGAAGAGGATATTGCAAAAATCGATTTCCAAACACATGAAGATCACTATGAATTTATGGTACTTCCATTTGGATTTACTAACACATCTTCTTCTTTTCATTCATTAATGAATGAAGTATTAAGGCTAATACTTCATAAATACGTTTTGGTATTCTTCGATGATATCCTAATATATGGTCCTTCTCTAGAAGAACACAATTAAACTACAAAATATATTAACATTACTGCAACAAAGCTAATTGAATATTAACTACCAGAAATGATCATATGGCCAAAAGGGAATATGATCCTATGGTAGGGATTAGGGAGAGAGATGGACTTGTGTCATCCATAAATGGTACCTCATGCATATAAGTCGAGTTGTTGAAGGATTATCATTGTGACACCTTAAATTGTCGAGTAATTGTTTAAATGAAACTTTTGGGGTTTAAGGTGTTATGTGTCCCACATTTCTTTGGAAGTATCATAATGAGAAACTCACAAAAACTAATCAATGCCTCAGGCAATAATGATGATATATTTTGCTTTCAAATTGTGTTTCACTTTTTTCTTATCATCTTTAGTCTAGATTTCTCTATCTTTATTTTCTACAACACCATTTACTTATGTTTGGTAACAAAATGACAATTTTCAACAACTTTCCAAATATCATATTCCATCCCCTATATGAATATTCTCATATTCTCTTTCCATAAAGCATACCCTTATACATTTAAGGATGAAATATTGTTTAGTGAATAATTTGAATTCAATACTTCCTCATGGGATGATTAGGAGTTAGGCTCGGATTTTATTTGTTGATAAAGTGAATTCAAACACAAGAAGAAGAAGGTGTAAATTGTGATATTCAAAATTTGTGATTAATTTATAAAAAAAGTTGTTTCCATAAACATTTATATTAGAAGGTATAAAAAAGGTAGAAAGAAGATGGAGAAGAAGATAAATACATAACAGAGATAAAATAAATAATTAATACTAAGAGAGAAGTGATCAAGAGAGTCCACTAGAGATTTATACAAGTTCTGCCTAACCACTTGTCCTACTCTTGTCCCCAAGAGTTTTCTCTTGAGAGTTCCACTAAAATCAAACTTGAGCTTTTACATAATCATTCAACAAATCTACAACAACAAAATATTTTACATAGACTTAACTCAAGAACCTTCAGCTAATATTTTTTTAGGCTTATCTTGCAACCTTCATATTCTATACAAAGATAATTACACTTTTGAATAAAACATATTAAGCATAACACTAGTTACAACACAACTCTCATAAGGATCTTTCAATATTTCAGTACTACGACGATTGTCGTAAAAAAGAAATATAGAAATAAAAATAGTAGAATAATAAGAGAGAGATTTCTATTAAGAAATATGGTGTAAAAATAATCGAGGAGAAACCTTCTTTATATAGAAAAACTTTTGGCTCAATCACTACTACGGTAAACACATATCATAACCATTGTAAAAATGATACAACCAAGTTTGACCAACTGTTGTGATGTAAGGTATGATTATATGTATGACACTTTCTACTACGGGAGTAGGAACATTGAGATAAACTATGTAGTACATTATATATCACAACGGTAAAATTATACAACCATCGTGATATTTTACGCTCTATTTATAACAATGGTTGGTATAAATAACTATGGTTAAATACTTTGTTATTTTAATTTAAATTTTTTTCCAAATATTACAAACCTGTATTTTTTTCATAATTAACCTGTATACAAAATATGAGGTATATTATAACCTGTATACAAAATATATAACATGTATATTATACATATATTATCTAAATATTCACAAAATATTAAATTAAGCAACAAAAATATATTTACAACCATCAAAGACAAAGTCATACAATACCACTAGGAATGGGGAAAAAACCCATACCCAAGGTACCCGTGAGTAATATTCGTCATGAGTACGAGTGTCATACGGTGGGAGAACTTACTTTTGAGTTTTGGGTTTTATCACAAATGTTGCGGATAGCAAGAGTCGCCACCGACTTTTCTTTTATCCGATAAAGGAAGGGTGAAAAGAACAGGAAAGACCTTTGAGAGTTTTCTGAGTAAGGGGGGTAGGTTATGAAAAGGGAAGGTGTTAGCACCCTTTTCATCCGTAGTTATCTACAGGCTTTTAATCGCTAGCTCACTTTTTGGAAATGCTTTGTGTTTGTGTATGTTTGAAAATATTTTGAAAATGCCTAAGTGCGGAAATTTTGTAATGATTCTCGTATCGTTGAGAATGTATACAAAATGTTTTCTTTCAAAAATATTTCAGAAAAGTGTTTATGTGAAAAGAGATGTTTTTGTTTGTGAGCAAGCGACTACGGTCGTTCTACCTACTCAAAGAAGTTTTTGTTCTTTTCCTCCTCCTTTAGATGGTGCCACCCTAACATTAGTTAGTAGAAAGCCCTATCGTTGGATGAGAGGGACATCTGCGGGTCATTGTACAGTCATAGAAGGAAACTTGTAGGACGCTTTAGCAATTTTTGTAAGGGACTAAGATCGTTTATCGAAGGCAGTATCGAATGGTCATTGAGGGACAACAATATTTTAACTGAGGGTCTTTGCTAAAGCATCCCATGTTCGAGGGACATGACTGTTTTTTATTCTAGGCAACAAGTGAGGGTCACCCTAGAGGTGCGAGTGTGAATAGTGATTTGTTTTCGGTTTATTTATCTTGGATTTATGGTTATCTAGCATTTTGTTTTAAATCTTTCCATACAATACTATTAAACTAACAGAAATAAGGAAAGCAGTAAATTGCAGAAATCAAATGTCCTACACTATTACAATGCTTCAGGAATGAGGGTACAAAATTATGAATGGGGAGAAAAATAACGTAAACCCTATTTTATCTATTACATCCCTTAATAGTTACATGATTATGAAAATAAAGATGCGAAAAATAAACAAATGCGCGGAGATGGTGAAAAATAAAAGAAATTTAAAACTTAAGAAATTCTAATATTTCTGGGTGTTTGAAACAAGTGTATGCATCACAATCACATTTGAAAGTCATGGAGCATAACTTTTGATTTTTGTACATGTTTCATGTTTTAATGTGAATTTGGTTGAGAAAAGTCCTAAGAAGGATCAAGCTATCATGAAATGTTTACTCAAGTGTTAAGATGTCTCATGAGAATCAAGACCTATCATGGTAAAATCAAGCTTTATGAGAAAAGTTGAGAAATTGATTAAGGAATCACCAAAAATCCCTTTAAAAACCCTAAAAAGTGATGACTTTGACTTTATTAAAAAATAATGAAATAAAAAATATTTTTATGATTTTTTTAGTATTCATAAAATAGAGGTAGTGAACTAGTAGTGTGAAAAAAATTAGCTCAAAAGAGTTAAATTTAGTTGCGAAAAGAAATGATTGAATATGATGAAAATTAAGTGGAAAAAAGAAGTTAAAAATGAGAAAAATATGAAAAAGGGTACCACTTGGGCTCGAACCCAGGTCCCAAAGGTTATATGCGTGCTATGTATACCACTGGGATGGTTGTTTCATCCGATTATGAAACATCACCCAGTAAATATAATATGAACTTGGATGTCAAAATTTGAAAATGGCTAGGTCACCCTTCTTCTTCCTCTCGCGTGCTTACAGTAACAACAACATAACTTCACTTTTTTTGATTTTTTTAGAAAATGCTCATATCTCAACCAAATTGAAAACTTCCAAAACCAAACTTTCTTGATTTTTTACAAGTAATGCAACCATATACATTTTAAAAGCTATAAATCAATGATTAGAGCAAATTTTGTTTGGTACCAAACTGAAACCCTAACATTTTAGAAAACTCAATTCCAAAATTCTCATCACACGGTCAATTAAAATGAGATTTAAGGACATGGTTAGCTTCACAGACATGATATATACATTTTTCCTTTAGAATGTATATACAAATGATGCTTAAATAAAGATTTCAATGTTTGAAATTTATACCAAGTTGGAGAAAGTCCAACGCTTATTCAAGCACTTCCAGAAGTAAAATGATGATTACTTTAGCTTGCTGGGACCTCCCTGAGTGTATTCCATCCCCTACTTTGCTTTGAGGATGGCTGAAACGTTCTACCCAAGTCAAGTTACAAGGTTAGATTTTGAAAATAATGGATGATAATGGAGTGATTACAGAAGTGAAACAGGTGTTTGAATCACTTCTATATGGTATATTGATTATGATTTAGTGGTTGGTTTGCAAAGATATTACAGGAGTTATGAGTTTCGAAGTTTTGAACTTCAAAGCTCAATAATGGAGGTTTTGTGGCCAATTCGGTTTTGAGTGAGATTGTGAGGGTTTGAGGGCTTGTGAATTTGTTCCTTGGCTTGCAAATGACCTCTCTATTTATAGAGAAAACTCAGAGGTAATGAGATGGAAAAATTCTTAAGTTATCAAGTTATGGCTTGGTTGGATTTCAAATGTCAAGTTATGTGAAAATGGTGGTTCCAATGGAGAAGTACAAGAGTGATCTATAGTTGTTGGGTGAAGAGGGTTTGCTTATTCACTTTCCTATTTAGTGTGATCAGAGGGAAACAATTTAGGATCTCAATGCATTGAGTTTTTTATAAAGCTTGCTTTTCCAAAATGGAAGTGTCAACTTTGTGCCATTAATGGAATAATCACTTAGATAAGGCTTAAGTCAATTGGATAATAGCCAAAAAGAGTGAAATCAACTGATTATGGAGACATTATTGGGTTTAGAGGCCTGCAAAGTGAGATATCTAGGCATGGTTATGAGATTTGATCTTATAG
Source organism: Vicia faba (assembly GCA_948472305.1). NCBI lineage: Eukaryota > Viridiplantae > Streptophyta > Magnoliopsida > Fabales > Fabaceae > Vicia > Vicia faba. The sequence continues at coordinate 573,726,478 of OX451737.1, read as the reverse complement.
CCATCAAAGAAATGACCTCTAAATCAAGTAGACAGTCCAACTTCAATTATTCGAAACTCTCATCTCAAACATGACCTTTTCTTGCTCTTGGATATTTTGAAAAGGTTATAACAAGATCTACAACTTTCATGTTGACCACTTTGGCTAATTCAAAAGGGAAATTGGTGAAAATTGGCCAAGAAGTTGAGATGAAAAGTTGGTCCAAAATATTTCTAAGTGTTGGGTAAAAATATCAGAACTTCATGGGTCCATATCTCTTAATCCAAGCACTTTTTGAGGATCATGCCACATTAACAAAGTTGTAGAATTAATTAATCCCTACAACTTTCATGTTGAAAGTTTTCCTTGAATCAGCTTGTATCTTGAGGAAACTTGCTTGTGAAGTTAGGGTTTTCTAAGCACAAAGTACTTGAATTTTTCCTAAGTACTTGGAAACCTTCCAAATTTGACTTTTATTGACTTTCTTGATCTTTGTAATTCTTGATGATCAAACTTGATAATTTTGAATGTTTTGATGATTCTTGATTTTTGAATTCCAATGTTGACCAGAAAGTCAAAGTTTGACCTTTGTATGACTGTTGACTTTTTATCAATTGATTCAATTCTTCAACTATCAATCACTTGTATCTTTGGAAATGTATTGAGAAATGTAATTAGGTAAACATGTTGTATTTGATCCCTTGAGATCATGCTTTAAACCATTAGGTCATGCACTAGGCTAAAAGTCAATGACCAGTCAGTCATCTTCAATCAAAACTCTAATTTGGTAATTTTTTACCTTTGATGATTTGAGGGCTTTCCTTGAGGAATCATGATCAACCCTTGATCAAATGATGAATATCACCTCAAAATATTGATATTGACAAAAATCTTGAAGTTTGACTGTATGTTGACCATAGTTGACTTTTTACCTAATATAGTTAACTTTCAACCTTCTGAGCCATTGATTGAAAAAACATGTCATGCAAGACTTGAAGCTTGACATAAGCATTATTTAGGACCCATGATGAACCATGAAAGTCATTTGAGACCCTTGCAACCCAATCTTCCTTGAGAATCACAAAAAACCCTAGTTGTAGACCCTTGTTTAGGAGGAGGTTTGACCAGTCAACTCTTGAGTAACTTTGAGTATTTGAGACCTTTGTGAGCATGTTTTGAATAAAATGGGAGGGTAAATTTTGGGGTACAACATCTTCCCCTGTTCAATCTTCTTCAACCTGAAGAGTTAGATTGGCTTGTCCGCCATTCGTGACTTGAAGGTAGAAGATGATTGAACACTTAAGTACCCAAAAATTTGCACTCGCCGGTGTACGAAGTAACACTGTTGGTTGATTATACCGAGAATAGGCTTAAAGATTCCATTTGGAGAGGTAACAGTGAGTCATCAGAGATGGGCTTATAGATGCCATCCTGTGATACGGTGGGAGAACTGACTTGATTGTTTTGCATTTATGTTCGCAAATGTTACGGTTTAGCAAGAGTCGCCACCGACTTTTCTTTTATCCAGTAAGGAAAGGTGAAAAAGCACAGGAAAGACCTTTAGAGATGTTTTCTTGAGTTCTGGGGGGTAGATTATGAAAAGGGAAGGTATTAGCACCCTTTTCATCCATGGTTTTCCATGGGCTCTTAATTGCTCGCTAGATCACTTGCTTTTGCTTGAAATTGTGCTTTGTGTGGTTTTTGAAAGTATTTTGAAAAGGCGCCATCGTTTAGGAAAACTTTTGTAATGATTCTCGTTCGTAAGAATGCATACAAAGGTATTGAGCTTTTGAAAATATTATATGTTTGGAAAGTGTTTTGAAAGTGTTTGTATGTGAAAATAGCAAGGATGTTTGTTTTGAATTTGAGCAAGTAATTAGGAGCATTCTACCTACTTAAAAAGGTCTTAGGTGTTCTTTTCCTCCTCATTTAGACGTTGCTATCTTACCATTGTTTTGGTAAGAATCCCCATCGTTGGATGTGAAGGGACGGGCGTGGGTCATCGTATAACCATGATAACAATGTCGTGAGATGACTTAGCATTTTTCTTTAGGGACTAAGATCATTTTGAAAGGCAACTTTGATAGCGTCATCGAGGGACTATGATCTTATATTTTTTTATTTGTTTGTGCTAAGACATACCACATGCATAACATGACCATTTTTGTAAGGCAACAAGTGGAATAACCCTAGGGGTGATAGTGTGCAAGTGTATTTGATTGCATGCATAATTTTGTCTTGAATTAGGGTTTTCTAAACATTGGTTTTAGTCTTGCCATACACACCCTAATTACTAACAATATATATAAGTAATAAAAGTTCGGAAAATAAAGATTCTATGCTATTACAATCATTAGGGGGATGGGGTGTACATATTTAAAAATGGGGATTGCAAATTAAATCCTAAGTTACTATTACAACCACATTGAATGGATAAGAATGTACAAGAAATGTAAAATGCTTATTTATTTAAGAAAAGAAATAAGTTTTGTTTAAGAAAATATTTTTTGGTCTTTTTGTGTTGAAAGGAATAAAATATAATATGTGAATATGAAATATTTTTGGTGTTTTATTTTGATTAATGAAAAATAAAAGTGATGGTGAAAAAAGATAACAAGGAGAAGAAAGACAGAATCAACGCAAATGCTAAAAAGAAGTGGTCAGAAGTTCTAACTCTGGCATGCTGCACAAATAGAAACAACGTTAATAGAAATAGGGAAAGTCATAAGTTCTGGATTCACTGAGAACAAAGAAGTTTTCAGAAGTTCTGATGCCACTGACAGAACTTCGCTTCCCTCTCCATGCTAGTCAGAACATCTGTAACTTAGTCATTTCTCCACAAAATAGAAAATACGCATATAACAGGTTATGGAAGTTTTCATAATGCTTCAAAAACAAGAGATATCAGAACTATAAATCATAATCAAGCATGAATTTGCTAAACCCAATTCTGAGTTCTAATTTCTTCAAGAAGCTTTGAACTGGAATTCCCTCTACTTAGGCAGGCAGATACATGAAATCTCAGAATATGTACATCATCAGAATCAAAATGTCTACATTGTATTTTTAAACGTGTAAATCTGACAATGTCTAAGTAATATGATGAGAGCCAGCAGAAGCTTACCTTGCAGCTGGAAAATACTCTGTGAGTTGGAACCTAGTTCTGACAACTTGTGATGTTCTGAACAGCTTCCTCACGTGTTTAGCAGGCTGGAAAATTTCAACTTGGGCTGTAAATGATTAGAAAATTATGGAACAACCAAGGGATAAAGTTCTGACTTTTTGAGGTGGACGTTGATGGAGAATGTGTTACAGTTTGACTACAGAATTTTGGATGACTTTTGAAATGTATATTAGAAACTGTGTGAGTGGTTTTGGTCAAGAAACACTTGAGGAAAAATGGAGTTTGAATGAAAAAATCAAATGCTAACAGGTTTTGGTATTTTTGTGTTTACAGTTTTTGGACTCTTGGAATTTTTGCAGGGGTTCAAGGCTTTTCTTTCTCAAATTTCCGACCTCTTTACAGTGGCCAATGAAGTTCAATTTATAGGCAAAGGTTTTGTAGTTTGGAGAGGTCAAGTGGCACCAACATCATACGATAGACGCTGACTTACTCTTGAAGTAAGCTTAATCAAGTATGGTTCAAGGCACAAAGTAGAATGGTTAGCAGTTTTAGCAGCGCCTAAGCTGGATTTGTCAGCATGAATTAAGGAAAAGAAAAAGCAGCGCATGGGCCTAGCACACTTTTGCACAAAAGTTTGCTTTCCCAAGACAGTAGAGGTACGCGTGGGGGAAATCCTTTGGATAAAGACTCAAAAGTAGTTGTGAGCATTAAATGATGATGAGATTTATCAAATCAGAAATCTTGCCATGTGAAACTCTACATCATTGCTTAATTCTGGATCAGAAGTTTTGCTTCAGCGTAGCATCCAATCTTCTGATCCTTTTATCTTCTGGCTCCAGCATGTTCTGAAGGAGCTCTTAGACTTTCCAGGAAGCTTGCAGCACGCCTTGTAACCTTTTTGAATTACCCTTGCAAACTCTGACCAAACCTTTGTGAAAAGTAGCCCAAAAGTTCTGACCAAACTCTGTCTTGAGAATATCCAGAATTTGCTGAGTGCTTTAGTTTCAAGGACGTGTCTTTGAGGAGTTATAACTTGAAATCCCAGCATTTCTAGGAGAAGTTTTGTTCTACAATGTTTTAGATCTCACTGAAATCTATAACTATTGTATCATAAGTTCTTCCAGAATCAGCTTGCATTATGGTGATAATCTGATCAGAAGTTCTGAGTTTGTCATGTTTCTTAAACACTTAGGAAAATTCCAAGTATTTAGAAATTTGACTTTTCCAAAGTAAAATTTGACTTTTGAATTTCTTGACGAAACAAATCTCACATTCTAACATGTCTTGATGAAATATGATTCTTGAAGCTTGATTTTGATCCAAAAGTCAATGTTTGACTTTTCAGTGTGCAAATGACCATTTTACCCTTGTGAATAACTTTCTTGAAAAATTTGTAGTTTAAGGCTGGGAAATGGATGGAAGAAAACCTGGGGATCTAGGGTGATCCTTTGAGAAATGAGAGGGAAAATTTTGGGGTACAACACATCCAAAGTAACTGTTGATTGGAATTAGACAAAGTTTACGCATGACTTCAACTGGAAGAAGTATCAGAATAAATCTACGCTCAATTTAATCTGAGCCAGAAAATGTCTACTGGAAGAAGTATCAGAATAAATTTACACCTAATTTAATCTGAGCCATAAGATTTCTACGACTGTCTTCAACTGGAAGAAGTATCAGAATAAATCTACACTCGATTTAATATGAGCAAGAAGAGGTCTTTTTGTCTTTAACTGGAAGAAGTATCAGAAGAAATATATTGTTGATTTAATCTGATCCATAAAAGGTCTACTGGAAGAAGTATTAAAATAAATCTATGGTCGATTTAATCTGAGCCAGAAGCTATATACGATCGTCTTCAACTGGAAGAAGTATCAGAATAAATATATGGTTGATTTAATCTAAGCCAGAAGAGGTCTTTTGTCTTTAAATGAAATAAGTATTAGAATAAATCTATGGTTGATTTAATTTGATCCAGAAAAATGTCTTTTGGAAGAATGGTCCACTGAGGAAATTGCTGAAATAGCCCTTTGTCAGATGTAGCCTCGGAGAAGACTGTCGGGTCATATAAGTAGTTGATGATGTTTGTCTGTTGATTGATATTTCCTGAAAAGGTAAAGAGTTAGTTGTATGAAATGTCATGATGTATGAAATTCATTGCGTAATAATGTTCTCAAAATAAATGAGACTGTGCTATATGCGTTTCGTATGCATATGCTATGATATTGGTAAATGATGTATGAATGTGAAATGTTATTGAAAGTGTATCAACAGTTCCGTATGACATCTTGCTGGGGAAAATGAACCCCTAACTGGTGTTGGGGATGAAGAACATGTGTAATCTTCAATCTTGTCTAGAATGCTTCCACCGGGGATTCCTACTTGCTGTTTGAGGAAACTCCGCTGGGGAATGTTAACTTATGTTTGGGGAGAAGTGTTTAGGAACATTAGTCGTTCATCGCTCTACTGGGGAGTTTAATTCTTATATACCCTGACTGGGGATAAAATAGATGGATAACCTTTCGACTCGTCTTTGGAGAATAAAGTTAACTGTTATCTGGTCCGGTTTCAGGTTTCATAGCAACTCTTTGGGGATAGTGGTGAATTCACTAGGGATAGGAATTTTTCCGATGATTCATAGCCATCCGAGGAATAGACTCAAGTTGGGGAGACTATAATCTATTGGGTAAATAAACCTTGTTGACAGAGAAATACTCTGCTGAGGAAATAAGCTCTGCTAGAGAGAAGAAATCCGCAGGGGGCTTTACAGTTTTGGAGGAATATACTTAGCTAGGGAAGAGAACTTCCATGAACTATACTGATTGGAACTCCGTAGGTGGGTGATATTGTCGGGAAAAGATCATATTATTTTATCCATTGAGGGATTCGACTGGTGAGTATGATTGGTATATCCTATTTTGTGAGGGATGTATCTTTGTTGAAGATTGTTTTGTGAAGACTACTCTGTGGGGATTTGTGGATAGCTTGAACACCATCCCAACTCCTAGAGTCTTGAGTAAATGCTTTTTCCTGTTCTTATGCATATATTTGTTAATATTTAATCGTATTCATATGTATATGTTCATTCAATTTTATTCATTGGACATTTTTGAAAACAAAACATAAAAAACAAAGTTTGAACTTTAGGGTGTATTTGTATTGATAGTTTTCCTATAAACAGCCGATTTTGTACAAAGAGACATAAATCCTAGTAAGAGGAAATTTTCATGAAATGAAAAGAGTACAAAGTGAAAACAAAACATATAGCTATGTGGAAATGATCTCGTTGAGTTCTAACTCTGCTATTGCCCATATGTCTTCGAACATCTCATCCCTTATTGTCAGAAGAAGTTGATTGAACTGATCTGTACTATTTGAACTTTTGACTTTGGTAATAAAGCTTGTAGTAAGTGATCCAATGGGACATAATAGTACGCTTTTAATCTCTAACTTTTGCCGGGACCTCCCTTTAGAGTTTTTAGTCCACTGGGATACCCTTTCTTGCCCAAACCGCCTTTTCAGGTTTTCGACTTGCCGGGTGTACAATCTTTTATATATATATATCCCTAATTTTTCCTGAACCCTTTTGGTTCGTCGGGATGCCCTTATTTTTTCCTAGGCCAGTCAACCTAGCGGGTCGTTTTCATGGGTAGTATTTTTTAACTATGTCCATATTCACAGGGTGCGGGAAATCTTCACCGTCCATGGTGGTTAGTATCATAGCATCGCCCGATAATACTTTCTTGACAATGAATGGCCCTTCATAGGTGGTGTTGTACCCCAAAATTTGCCCTCCCATATTCTTCAAGAAATTGCTAAGCCAAGTCACAAAATTCCCCAAGGGTTGTGCAGCTCAACTGTCTCCTATACAGTCAAAACTAGGGTTTGGGTTCTGATCAAGAAAATGAAGTTTTCAAAGGCCCAATCAAGTCTCACATGCCTACAAAGATGGTCAAGTATCTTCATATCAAGTTTCAAGGCATTCAGCTCAAAATTGCACAGTCAAAACCCTGAATTGCACTACAGTCAACTGTAGGGGCAAAATGGTCATTTGACAGTCAAAAGTTCAAATTTTTGGTAAACATATCATTTTGAAGCCACAAACATCATTTGATCAATGCTTGATCATGATTCTCAAGATTTGGCTCAGAAATCATCAAAGATGCAAAAGTTGCTATATTTGGACAGTTGAAAAAGTCAACTGAAATTGACCAGGGCATAACTTTCACATGGATTATCAGAAAAGTTCCATCCAAAGCTCATTTTGAAGAGAAAGACATTTCCTACAACTCATCTTCATATTTCAAGTCCAATAAATGCTCTCACAAAAAGTTATCAATTTCAACATTATAGGTCATTTTCAAAAGTCAACAAACAAGGACTTTAAGTCAAAGGCCATAACTTGAGATTGGTAAATCCAAATGACATGGGACCAAAGGCATTGGTTAAAGGACTCAAAGACCTTTCCAAAATGTCCAAGAACATGTGAAAAGCTTAAAAATTGAGCAAGTTATGCCTTGTGGAAGTTAGGAAATTTTTGGAAATTTTTGAAAGTCAACTTTACTTCAAATGATCCAAAAATGCAAATGGGCCCATTTTTCTTCCAAGTTTCTTCATGCCAAGCCTATGCACGGCCATTAGGCCCAAAGGGAAGTATTTTCTAATTTTTTAATTATTTATTTGAATTTATATTAATATTAATTCAGTTAAATTATTTTAATACATGAAAAATATAAAGCTTGACCTAAAAAATCTTTTTATGCACATTCTAGACTCAAGATTTCGTGCACATCTTAATTAGGCAAGATTTGGTTGATTGGAGCATGATTGAACCAAATATACATGAAAAAAGATTCAAAAAAGATCTTCCAAAATCAAAGATTGAAATCATTGAATGCTTTGGATTTTGTCAAGTTTTGTTGACCTAATATGTTCACTATATGATCAGAAGCACAAACCTAATTTCCTAACACTCAAAGCTGCGCCCCAAGAACACTTTGCAAACTGAAATTTTTTCCATAAAACACAAAAACTGTTTTCAAGGTTAGGAGACGATTCAAGCCTCAACTTCCATTCCATTAGATTCCTGGGATAATTCTGAACGTGTGCCAATCCCTAACATCAACCAAAACGCAAAGAAGTGGTAGTTAGAACTCAAACTGTACCAAGAAATTTTTGAAATCGTATAGCATGATTCCAGCATCTTTTTGCATTTTTCTTTATTGATTCATACTCATAATGATGTTTCTAAGCTGACCAATGCGTTTGATTGTTTTTTTGTGCCATATATACGTTTTTACCATGTTCACTTCCTAGGGTTTTCAGAGTTCAAATTTGGGGTTTTTACGTTGAAGCAAAATTAGGAGTTGAGGTTAAGACCATTGCAATCAGCGTGTTCCAACGAACAAGAAACATATCTCGCGATGAATTTATAATCCACATGGCTCTAATCGCTATTTTTCAATAGACCCCTTTCTGTAACGCGTTGAAAACCGTTGCCTATATGTTTTATTTACAGGGACGACGAAGACGAAGACGTCGTGTCAATTGGTGATAGGTCCATTCGAATTTCGCGCGTTTTCGTGCAACTAACCCACTTTTCCCTTTTTATTAATTGCTGTTTATATATATATTAAATATGTTAATTGGCACGGTTGGTTGGGGAAAACGCTTGCAATGTCCAAGACCTGGGTTCAAGTCCCAGGTCTGTATATATTTCATATTATTTTTCAATGCCAGTTCCCATGCAGCACAAGCACTGAAGCGCATCGTGTGTCCACCAAATTCAAGCCTACACGCGTCCCAGAGTATCCACATCAAAGGCTAGGATGGAAGAACATGCTACGCCTTAGTCAAACGGGTCACACATGATTCAAAAAGTCCAACAAATTTCCAGCTTAATGGGCCAGAATTCTAGGGCCTGCACCTCCAATTTTGGGGCTACCCCCCCCCCCTGGTTTGCATTTTCTTATTTATTTTTATATCTTATTTTTTTTTTAATTGCAATTTTATTTAATTTATCATCTCAATTTAATTTATTTATTTTTTTACAAAAATGAAAAAACATCATAAAAATCAGAAAAAGGCAAAAAATATAATTTTTATTTTAATTACTTTTATAAATAAATTACATGTAATTATTTAGTTTAATTAGGTTTTTAACATTAATTCCTTTTTCATAAAATCCAAAAATATAGAATTAGGTTCATTAATAATTCTTACACCTTTTAATTTTCCCTTTTTTCCACAGTAATAATTATTTATTTATTTATTTTTTATAATTAAATTTGTACATAAATAAATTAGATTTAAATTAGGTCAAATTTCAATATTTTCACAATAGCTTAAAAAAGATTAGAATTAGGGTTTGACGCTTCCTTTTTTTAATTTCAATAAATTCTTTTTCTTTTAAATCTAAAAAACACAAAATACCAAAAAAACATTTAATTTTTTTTTAATTCTCATTAACTTTTAATGTTTTGCAAAAGGATCCAACGCCCATTGTTTTAATTATTTTATTTCGCGCATTTACTTTATTGCTTATTATGATTATGTAATTGTCCCTAAGCCTTGTAACAATTTTATTTCTCGCACTTTTAATTTGCTTTATTTACTTTCCGCTAAATCGGGTCCGGTTTAATTTTGGCGATGTGGACCCGCGCCTTTGTAATAGCCTTAGATTTATTTTTCGCAAACTTTATAACTGTTAAAAATGCATGCAAGAATGAATGGCCCTAATTAAAATCAAGCGTAGAACACAAATAAACATGACAAGACAGATAACTGAAAATGACACACAAATCGCACACACCACCCCTAGGGTACGCCTCACTGTTGCCTTTCGAAAGGTGATCGTCGAGTAGAGGACGTCTTAGTAAGTCCTCATGATCCGGGAACCTGGCATGAGGGTAGCTCCTAAGGTGTCTTCCCATTGCTCTGGTGATCACCATGTCCCGAACTTCGAATTGACCCGAACACCTCCAATGGTGGTGCTACCTACCTCTCAATGGTGGGATGGCACTACTTTAAAGGACATTTACACAGACGAATTCCTTAGGGTAGGTAGGTTCTCAAGGATACTTGCTCTAATTTCAAACAAATCAAAACATCTTTTCACACTGACACTTTTCAAAAGCTTTCAAAGCAAACTTTTCAAACACTCTGACGTACGAGTCGAACTGAAATTTTTTCAAAGAAACTTTTTTAAACCCACATTGAAAAGCAGACAAACAATTTTGAAAACACATTGAGTAAGTATCTAAGAGCCCATGGATAACCATGGATAGAAAGGGTGCTAACACCTTCCCTTTCTATAACCTACCTCCCGAACCGAGAGCAATCTCTTTAAGGAATTTTTCTGTGCTTTTGTCCTTTCCATTTGGAGAAAATAAAAGACGGTGGCGACTCTTGTTTCCGCGACATTTCGCGAACCAGCATTAAACAATCAGTTCCAGATCCACCGATCACAGGTGGGAGTCCATTTTCCCCTAGGATCACCTTACGGTAGAATGATGCACTTTATTACCAAGTCACCAGCCTGATATACCTGGTGCTTGAGTTTCTTGTTGAATGCCTTGATCATATGTTTCTGATACATCTGACCATGACAGACAACCGCAAGCCTCTTTTTGCCAATCAGATTCAACTGGTCTAGCCTGGTCTAAATCCACTCGTCTTCGTCTAAGTATGCATCCTTCATAATCCTCAGAGAAGAAATCTGAACTTCGACAGGTATGACAACTTCCATACCATAGACCAGAGAGAATGGGGTTACCCCAATTGATGTTCACACTGAAGTGCGATAGCCATGAAGAGCAAACGGTAACATCTCATGCCAATCTTTGTAAGTCACGTCCATCTTCTGTATGATCTTCTTAATAGTCTTGTTGGCAACTTCCACTGCGGCATTCATCTTTGGTTGATATGGAGAAGAGTTGTGATGCTTGATATTGAACTGCGTGCAGAGTTCGGTGATCATAGTGTTGTTGAGTTTGGTACCATTATCTGTGATGATTCTCTCGGGGATGCCATACTGATAGATGAGGTTATTCTTAATGAATCGAGATACCACATTCTTAGTAACGGAGGAAAATGAGGCAACTTTAACCCATTTTGTAAAGTAGTCAATGGACACGAGAATGAAGCGATTTCAGTTAGAAGCAGTAGGCTTGATTTCTCTGATCATATAAATGCCCCACATTGCGAATGGCCAAGGAGAAATCATGACATTCAAAGGTACAGGAGGCACATGAACTTTATTAGCATAAATTTGGCACTTATGACAAGTTCTCGAGTGGTGGTGACAGTCGGTTTCCATAGTCGACCAATAGTAACTCGTTCTCAGAATCTTTTTAGCCATAGTATGCCCATTGGAGTGAGTACCAAAGATGCCTTCATGCATATCCTCCATAATTTTATCTACTTCCTTATTGTCCTTACAAAGAAGCAGAGTTGAATCATGATTACGCTTGTATAAAATTTCATTACTCAAGAAGAACTTAGCCGAGAACCTCCGTAGGAACTTATTGTCATTGATTGATGCCCCTTCAGGGTATTCTTGAGCTTCAAGGTACCTTTTCACTTCATGAAACCAAGGTTTTTCTTCTACTCCATCAGTATCATTTTCGTAGCAGTGTGCCGGTTCATTGAATCTTTCAATGGTAATTCTGGGAGACTTATTGTCCCATTTGACCTTGAACATGGACGACATGGTAGCTAATACGTCCGCCAACTGATTCTCTTCTCTTGGGGTATTCTCAAAAGTAATCTCTTCGAAGTACAGAATCAAGGTTAGCACATGTCCTCGGTAAGGGATAAGATTTGAATGCTCCGTATTCCATTCTCCCTTGACCTGACTGATTAGCAAGGCTGAATCCCCATATACGCTCAGGAATTTGATTCTTAGGTCAATAGCAGTTTTAATATCCATGATGCACGCTTCATATTCAGCGATATTATTGGTGCAGTCAAAGCAAAGTTTGGTAGTGAATGGCGTATGAAAACCCTGAGGAGAGATAACTACAACACCGATCCCGTTTCCAAGTGCGTTAGAAGCTCCATCGAAAACCATAGTCCATCGGGATCCTAGCTTAGGTTCTTCATACGGTCCAGAATCTTCACAATCCGTTACTAGCATAATATTCTCATCTGGGAATTTGAAAATCATAGACTGATAGTCGTTTATAGCTTGATGTGCCAAATGATCTGCCAGTACACTTCCTATGATTTCTTTTTGAGTGGTGTACTGAATGTCGTATTCTATTAAGACCATTTTCCATCGGGCTATTCTTCCGAAGAGAGTCAGCTTCTCGAATATGTACTTGATTAGATCCATTTTAAATATCAATAAAGTAGTATGGGTCAACATATACTGTCTTAGTCAACGAGCAGCCCATGCCAAAGCGTAACAAGTTTATAGAGAAGTGAATATCTTGTTTCACAGTCAGTAAACTTTTTTCTAAGGTAGTATATTGCATGCTCTTTTCGACCATACTCGTCATGTTGCCCCAGTACACAGCCCATTGAATTCTCTAGCACTATTAAGTACATGATTAATGGTCTTCCTTCAACTGGTGGCATCAGAATCAGAGGTTCTTGTAAGTACTCCTTGATTTTATCAAATGCTATTTGACATTCGTCGTTCCACTTTACTACTTGATCTTTCTTCAGCAGCTTGAAGATTGGCTCACAAGTAGCAGTCAAATGAGAAATAAATCAGCCAATGTAATCCAGTCATCCTAAGAAACCTCTGACCTCATTCTCAGTACGGGGAGCCGGCATTTCTTGAATAAATTTAACTTTTGAGGGATCAACTTCAATACCTTTACCACTGACGACGAAACCCAAGAGTTTATCAGATTTCACCCCAAAAGTGCATTTATTCAGATTTAGCCTTAGTTTGTACTTCTTCAGCCTTTCAAATAACGCATGCAGATGATCAAGATGTTCTTCTTTAGTCTGTGACCTTGATATCATGTCGTCGATGTAGACTTCTATCTCATGATGAATCATGTCATGGAATAAAGCTACCATGGCATGCTGGTAAGTTGCCCAGGCGTTCCTCAACCCAAAAGGCATGACCTTGTAAAAGAAAGTGCCCCACTGTGTGACAAAGGTAGTTTTCTCCATGTCTTCGGGCACCATATTGATCTAATTATAACCCGATAAACCATCCATGAAGGAGAATACCTTGTGCTGAGCAGTGTTGTCGACCAAAACATCAATATATGGCAGTGGGAAGTCATCTTTGGGGCTCGCCCTGTTCAGATCCTTGTAGTCTACACACATATGCACCTTGTCGTCTTTATTTGGTATCGGAACAACATTCGTAACCCATTGAGGATACGACGTCACTGCTAAGAACCCTGCATTGAATTGTTTCATAACCTCAGCCTTAATTTTCTCTGACATCTAAGGACGCATGCGACAAACCTTCTGTTTAATTGGAGAACAACCCTCTTTCATAGGCAGACAATGAACTACAATATCATTATCAAGCCCTGGCATGTCTTTGTATGACCAAGCAAAGATCTCAACGTATTCGTGCAACATCTTAATCAATATGTTCTTGACAATATCCTCCAGGTTGGCGCCTATATTGACCTCTTTTCTGTTTGTCTCGATACCCAAATTTACAACTTCAATTGGCTCTTCATGCGGTTGGATAGCCTTTTCTTCTTGTATTAAGAGTCTGGTAAGTTCTCCAGGTATTTCACAATATTCCTCACCTTCATCCTTGGCTTGGTAGATCGGATTTTCAAAGTCATAAGCGGCAATAGCATGATAGTTATCAACGAGATCCAGAGTGGATGTGGATCTGAAATGTAGTGTGTGGGTGTGTGTAAGAACACATAGCTATTTGAAAGTGCAATAAAGTAAAAGAAAGACAGAGAGCATAAAATTTGAATGCAAAACGTCCAATGCTTTCATTAAATGAAAATATGACTTATGAAATGACAATCCTTAACAGATGGACCATTGTGCCCCGGGAAAGACACACGGTTTAAAGTCATTGTTTTAAAAAGAAGTTACATAACCAAACTTCTTAAAGCAATAAAAACAGAAATAGCTATTACTCCTAACTAAAGGAGATAGAGATAATGTCTTCTGCCTTCCAATTGTCGAGTCTGTTGCCCCTTCTAGGAAAGATCCAGCTGTCGAAGTCATAATCACTGCCAGCATCTTCTATAGCATTGATTCTGTTGTTGCTGATACAGAATAGAGGTCTTCCATCTCGAGCATGACAAACAGCCCTTTGACCTTCTACGGTAAAGCCTAAACCAAACTTGTCAGATTTGTAAGGGATATTAGGAAGCTGACCCCAAATAGTACAACCACCTTCTTCTATAGTTTCTTTGGCATCTTTCAAGGAAGCCATCTTGTGTGGAACCTTGATGGTATTCGGAATGGCAGAAACATCTTCAACAACAGCAGGGGAAATCACTTCAAAGGTCTGGCATGGAGTCTCAATAAATTCTCCATCCATCTCCACGTACCAGAATTAATTTAGGTGGCTGACCATGTACTCCTCCTCTTTGCAAACAATAACAACCTTCTATTTTACATGATACTTTAATTTTTGGTGCAAAGTGGAGGTGACGGCACCTGCCCCATGGATCCAGTGGCGTCCTAGTAGACAAGAATAAGTTGGCCGGATGTCCATTACATAGAAGGTGGATTCAAAGATCTGTGAACCCACTTTGATAGGAAGATCCACTTCTCCATGTACCACACTTTTGGACCCGTCAAAGGCTCAAACTATAATGTCACTGGGTTTCAGCACAAACCCTTCACAATCCATTCTGTCGAGAGCGCCTTTTGGTAGAACATTCAGAGAAGAGCCAGTATCATTTAACACATGAGCCAACGTAGTGCCCCTGCATTCAATGGAGACATACAGGGCCGGTTGTACCCCAAAATTTTCCATCTCTTTTTTAAGACATTCCGCACAAAGGATCTCCAATGCTCAAGGATTCTCAAGGAATTGATCAGAAAATATCATCTCCGAAGCACTGAGACTCCAAATTAGGGTTTTGACTGAGAATGACCAATCTTTGACTTTTGACATAGTACATGACTTATTGGTTCGAAACATGATCTCAAGGATTCAAGTACATCATTTTGACCTAATCGCATATTTTAATTCATCTTCCGAGATCAGCGGATTAATAGATGAAATTTAGTCAACCGATGAAAATATCAACTGTATACTGAAAAGTCAAACTTTAACTTTTTTATCAAATTTGAGTTTCAAAGATCACATTTCATCAAGACATTCAAAATATGAAATTTTATCATCAAGAAAATCAAAAATCAAACTTTGCAAGACTTGGAAATTTTTCTAAGTGTTTTCTATACATGTTAATTTCATTACTTTCAAGTAAACAACAAGGCTGTATTTTTAAGTTAAAAATTGCAAGTTACAAATATTAAACTTTGTCTTATTTGAACTTTTCCCTTTGACTCAATCTTCAAACTTTGCAACTATGCTATCCATAAATATTCCTTATCTTTGTTACAAGCTGCATAAATCTGTCTACAAAACCAGACTTGTATCATGCTACAAATGTTGATGTCCAGGAAAGCCCCAAAAACAGATATTCTACCAAGTCCAAGCCTGCTGCTACTAGCCCAAAACCATGTTAAAAACCATTTTGATGTCCTGTACAAAGCCAGTCCTACACCAAGCTGCCACACCACTCCAAAACTGCTACAAAATAGTCCTCCTATGCTGCCTCTAACCTTGTCCAAGCATGCACTATATCAATCCCATATTTGCACAAAATTAGCACATACGAGCTGCATCTAAAAAGAAATGAAACACTATACCCAAACAGTTCAAAAAACTTATCTATTTCCCTCCCAAATTTCAGTCCATTTCATCTATATATAAATTGTTTCACAACACACAAAAAGAGAGAGTTTTAGGAGGTTTTTTGGAGAGTTTTTTTTAGAAAGAGAGAAGAGAATTTTGAGAAATCTAACAGAACTTTTGTAACCTCTGCACATCTTCATCTCTATCTTCATTCACAAAAACAAAACCTCAACCCATTGTTCCACCTTACAAGCTTTCCCATAAACCAACTATCCAAACACTTCACATCACATAGAGATTGTTCAAACACAAGAATAGTTTATGTAGTGCCATTATCATCACCTTCCAAACACAAACAAAAAACAACATTGTACAACTTGACTGGGTTGGAGTGATTCAGCAGCTTTCAATACAAAGTAAGGGTTGGAGCAACTTCCTGGAGGTTCATTGAAGCCATTCTGATCATCACAGCATCTTGAAAGGTGTTCAGACTCAAAACACAAATTGCAGTCTCAAGGTAAGTCTTCTTGACCTTGAATTTTTCATACACGCATCATTATTAGTTCACTTGTGAAGATAGAATGTAGTAGTCATTGCCCTTGAACCTAACCATTTTCTTTCTTTTCATTTTTGTCAATCATATGTTGAGAACTGACCTGTACACACAATAGAACAATGCTAAAGGAAAAAATTGCAGCATAAGTCGATGCATACTCACATGAGTCGACTCATTTTAGTTACAAAACAGGGTATGAGTCGATACAGGGCCTTATGCATCAATGCATACTATTATCCAAGCACAATGCATAGAGACAAAAGGTGTATGAGTCAACACAAAACATGAATTGTGTCGACACAAATGGGAAATGAGTCGACACATACCATTATGTATCGACTCATACTGAGTTGATTTTGATTTTCCAGAAACAAGAAGTGTTATGTATCGATGCATAAGTGCATGTGTCGATACATAAAAGTTAAAAAAATTATTTTCCTTTCTTTTTACACTAACTTTATATTGTTTTTATATTTTTTTCATTACTATTCATTTATTAAATATGGTTGTAATAATTTAATTAGGCTTCTACTTCATCCCCATTTGTAAATTGTACCCCCATCCCCCAAGTGATGTAATAGCGTAAGATTTTAATTTCTGCAATTTATCGCTTTAATATAATTGTTAGTAATTAGGGTGTGTATGACAAGATAAAATCAATTGTTAGAAAACCATAATCTCAAAGACAAAAATGCATGCAATCAAACATTTTTAACACACCCACCTCTAGGGTAATCTCGCTTGTTGCCTACGAATAAATAGTCATGTCTCTCCAATGTGGGACGCTTTAGCAAATACCCTCGATAAAAAAGACCGTAGTCCCTTGATGACTGTGATACGGTGGAAGAATTGACTGTTTTTGGAATGCTGGTTTGCGTTTGTTTTTGCAAAATGTTGCGGTAAGCAAAAGTCGCCACCGACTTTTATTTTATCCAACAAGGAAAGGAAAAAAGCACAGAAAAATTCCTTTTTTCGAGATATTTTCTGAGTACGGGGGGTAGATTATAGAAAGGGAAGGTATTAGCACCCTTTCTATCCGTGGTTATCCACGGGCTCTTAGGTACTTGCTCATTTGTTTTCAAAATTGTTTTCTTTGTGCTTGTGGGTTTGAAAAAAGTTTTTATTTGAAACTTCAATTTAACTTTTACTTCTGTCCTCAAGAGCGTATGAAGTGTTTTTGAAAACTTTGTTCAAAACGGAGTGTAAGTGTGAAAAAGGTTTTGTTTTTGTATTTTGAAAGAGCAAGTACTTAAGAACCATCTACCCACTCGAAAAAGGAATCGTTCTATGCTATCTTCCTTTAGACAATGTTATCCCACTATTGATGAGTAGGTAGCATCGTCGTTGGAGTTTAAGGGTCAATTCGAATTAGGGACTTATGGTCACCAAAGCAATGCTAGGATGCCTTAGCAGTAACCCTAATGTCTTAGATCATTTGTTTTGAGGCAACAATATCCGAGGCAACCATTTCGAGGCGACAATGATCTTTTAGACAAGAGAACGACCTCTAAAACGACCTATACTCAATGACCGCGTACGAAGGCAACCAAGTGGGGTGTACCCTAAGAGTGCGCATGTGCGAGTGTGACGTTTTTAGTTATTTTTGTCTTTTTACATGTTAAGGGTGATCTAAGTTGATTTTAGGTTAAAATATTCAGTCTTGTCATGCATCCCTATTATCAAACATCTAACAGTTATACTTTGCGGAAAATAAATTGCGGAATTTAAATTACAAGGCGTCGGGTATTTACATCGCCAAAGACAAACCCTTAAAAATAAATAAAACGATAAAAAATGATAAAAAGTCCTATTTAACTATTACAATCCGAGAGCAAGTACATTAATATGATAAAAATAAATAAATCGCATGCGGGAAATAAAATCGAGCGCAAATTAGGGTTTTGACCCTTTTTGAAGACATATTTTTTGTTGTTTTTGAATTAAGAAAGAAATTACCTAAGTTAATTACTAAATTGAATTAAAATAAATTAATTAATAAAAAAATTTATTTTTGGTCTTTTTGTTATTTTAAGAAAGAAAATAAAAATTAATTGAATTAGTAAAACCTAATTAAGTCTAGTTAATTTTAATTATTTACAAAAATATGTTAAAATTATTCTAGAGTTAAAACCTAAATTGATTTATTAGTATTTATTAATAAAATAAAAATAAAAATTTAATTTGATAAAGAAAATATTTTTGGGTTTTTATTTTATAAAGAAAAGAAATTTTTTGATTGGTTAGAATTTAATAAAATATAATAAAACAATTAAATAAAACAAAAAAATAAATAGGAGAGAGTAAGGGGGTTTGGGCCTGTTTAAGTGGTGTGATTAGTAATCCTGAGGCCCATTTGGATCTGGCCTCGTTTGACATTTTTTGATTCCATATGCATGTGTTGACTGGGCTCTACGTAGACCTTCAGCGCTTGGCCATCAGATTTGGCCTTCAGGCCATCTGGCTGTTGGATAGATGAGGGCGCATGGTATGCTGTATGCTTGGATGTGCACTTGATTACCTGAAGAACAAAATCAAATAAAAATTGGGAGGACCTAGGATTCGAACCCAGGTCCTGATGGTGATTGCCAGCTTGCCTTGCCACTACGCCGTTTTGCTTCATTTGTTAATATATTACATAACAATTATAATATATCAAAAAAGCAATTATTGGTCAGAAAATAAAAAATGCGCGCAAAAACATTTGAGCGGGCCAATCAGAGCATGCCAACTCTTCGTCCCTGTCCTTCCACTACTATAATTTTACCTGTGGATTTAGATCCGCAGCTAAATGCGCAAGCTTGCTCTAAAATATTCCCTAGGCCTCATAAATCAATTCCAAAATCATGGTTGAATTCGCCTTGGCTCCCTGATCAACATTATGCCCTTCTTGAGTCCTGATTTTTCCTGAAAAAGAAAACCCCAAAATAAAAATGAAGAACCCTAGCTATGGGGGTTCCTCATTTAGGCCAGAAAAACACAATTGGATATTGTCAAACGTTTGCAAATGTTGTGAGGAGTATAAATATGCCAATGATTTATTCAAATGATGCAAGAATGATGAATCACGAATTCAAGAACCAAGGTGATTATCGTGACACTTACAGTGCTTTTAAAGGCCTGAGGACACGTGCTTTTGATCCAGGAAGGTTGTATGATCACCCAGGAATCGATTGGGATTGGTCTCTACTTCTCAAAATGCCTCTAAGTATGATTTTGATTTCACACTTTTTAGTGAATTTTGCAACTTTTGTATTGCCTGTCTTGCAGCCTTCAACCCTTATTTTCGTGTGCCTCTCTTGCTTATGTATTGTACAATGTGCTAGGGTAACAATTATGGTCCAAATCTTCTCCCATCATGGCTTGCATATTTGATTTGATTCACTCTTTAAACCTTTACAATTTTACCAATTTTAAATCTTTTTGCACATGGTATGGTGATATTCGAGTTTGATGATGATATTGATGATAATTATAACCTGAAATAGCCAAAAGATCTCATGTAATCAAAGTTTGGGATTTTATATGATTTAATTTGATTTAAAATGAATAAATTCAATAAAAAATAAAATAAAATAATAAAAATAAGATATGGGCTCATGGATGAAGCTAAGGCACGTGGACAATGATTCAAGCTCAAATCAAGTGGAAACGAATGGGCCCATTTGACAAAATTTGAAGTTTTGGGGATAGTTGACTTTTGGCAATTTTGCAAAAATGTCCAACTTCAACAATACATAACTTCTTCAATTTTGAACTTTTATAAGTGTTCTTGGACTTTTTAGAAAGCTTAAGATGTCCTCTAACCAACCCTTTTGGTTTCATCTCATTTTGATGTTTCATTCTCAAGTTATAAGCTTTGTAAAAAAAGGTGTTTTTGTTGACTTTCAAAAATGACCTATAATGTCCAAATTCATAACTTCTTGTGAGTGCATTTGTTGATCTTTGGGTATGAAGATGGATTATAGGAAATTGAATAATATTCAAAATTATATTTGTATGGGTCATTTCTCATAAAGTATGAGAAAGTTATGCTTGGTCAAAGTTGAGTTGACTTTTCCTACAAAACCCTAATTTAGCAACTTTTGAATCTTGATGAATTTTGAGCAATCCTTGATGAATCATGATCAACCCTTGATCAAATGATGAAATATCCTTCAAAATGATAATGTTGACAAAAAAACTTGAAGTTTGACTGTATATAGGTCACAGTTGACTTTTGCCCTAGCACAGTCGATTTTTGGACCCTTTGAGCAATTGACTGAGCAAACTTCCTCTGCAAGGCTTGAATTTTGACATGGATGACCTTGAGAGCATATTAGGACATTGGGGAACACTTGAGGTCATTTGGATTCAAGGATATTGATGCAACACAAAACCCTAATTTGGGGTAGACTGCCTTGGGAGAGAGCTTGTCTGACCAACTCTTGAGCAACCTTGAGCAACTTGGAGATTTTTCTTGCAATGTCTTGAGGAATATGAGAGGGAAAACTTTGGGGTACAACATCTTCCCCTGTTCAATCTTCTTAAACCTGAGGATGTAGATTGGCTTTCATGCCTTTCGTGATCCGAAGGTGGAAGATGATTGAACATTAGAGTGCCCAGAAATTTGCACTCGCATGAAGTGGTATCAGCCCTGTGATGTCGGGAATGGGCTTACAGATGCCATTTGGAGGTGTGTCGATCGCATAAGAGATTTCTTAGCGAGAGCTTGTATACCTGTTGTTGTAGAAGATTCTGCTGGGGAAGTCTAATTTTTGTTGAGATTTAGGAACTTGCCTGTACTTCAACTGAGAGAACATCTCTGCTGAGTTTTAAGAACTTGTCCATAATTGAACTGGGGGAACTCTGTCGAGATTTAGAACCTTATCTGTAATTCAGCCGAGGATAATTCAGTTGAGATTTAAGAATTGGTCAGTACTTCGACTGAAGAAAATTGTCGAGATTTAGAACCTTATCTGTAATTCAACCGAGGATAATTCAGTTGAGATTTAAGAACCGGTCAGTACTTCGACTGAGGAAAATTGCCGAGATTTAGAACCTTATCTGTAATTCAACCGAGAATAATTCAGTTGAGATTTAAGAACCGGTCAATACTTCGACTGAGGGAAACATATTCATCGAGATCTAGGACTGTTTGTACTTCAACAGAGGATAATTCTGTTGAGATTTAAGAACTCGTCCACACTTCGACGGAGGAAAATTGTCGAGATTGAGAACTGTTGTACCCCAAAATTTGCCCTCCCATATTCTTCAAAGATCTGCAAAGAGCATGCTTCAAAATCTCCCCAAGGGTTGCACAGTTCAAGGGCCTCCTAACAGTCAAAAACTAGGGTTTTGGTTCTGACAAAGAAATTGAAGTTTCCAAGGGCCCAAACAAGTCCCACATGCCTATAAACATGGTCAAGCATCTCCATACCAAGTTTCAAGACTTACAGCACAAAATTGCACAGTCAAAAAACCCTAATTGCCCTACAGTCAACTACAGGGGCAAAATGGTCATTTGACAGTCAAAAGTCCAAATTTTTGGTCAACATCTTATTTTGAAGCCACAAACATCATTTGATCAATTATTGATCATGATTCTCAAAGCATGGCTCAAAAAGTCTCAAGATGCAAAAGTTTCCATATTTGGACAGTTGAAAAAGTCAATTGTAACTTGAACAAGCCATAACTTTCACATGGTTTATCATAAAAATTCCATCTAAAGCTCATTTTGAAGATAAAGACATTTCCTACAACTCCTGTTCACACTTAAAGTCCAAGAAATGCTCTCACAAAAAGTTATCAATTTCAACATTATAGGTCATTTTCAAAAGTCAACAAAAAGGGACTTTAAGTCAAAGACCATAACTTGAGATTGGCAAATCAAAATGACATGGGACCAAAGGCATTGGTTAGAGAACTTCAAGACCTTTCCAAAATGTCCAAGAACATGATCAAAGCTTAAAAATTGAGCAAGATATGCCTTGTGGAAGTTGGGAAACTTTTGGGAATTTTGAAAAGTCAACTTTACTTCAAATGCCTCAAATTTGCTAATGGGCCACATTTTCTTCCAAGATTCATCATCCAAAGGCTATGCACGACCATTTGGCCCAAAGGGGATTTATTTCATCATTTTTTATTATTTATTTGAATTTTTAATTACTATTAATTCATTTAATTAAATAAAAATATGAAAAAATACTAAACCAATGCATTTGGATCTTTTTATGCAGCATTTGCTCTCCTTAAAGACTCAAGATTCGTGCACAACAAAATTGGAAAGATTGGCCATGATTGGAATCAAAAACACATGAAAAAAGATTTGAAAAGATTCATAAAAATCAAATTTTGAAAACCATTAAAGACAAAGCTCTGGGCTTGGATTATTGGCCAAAATCGTTCCTTATACAAGCACAAACCTAACCCTAATGCCAAGAACCTGGAAGCTGCGCTCAAGCCATAAACAAAACTTTGTATTTTTTGAAGAAAATTTCAAAACTGTTTTCCTATTTTCAGCAGGTTTCAAGGCAAAACAACAATTCCATTGCACTCCTGACACCTCCAGGAATCTTCCTGAATCAAAATCATAACCTCTAACATCAAGAAACGGTAGAATCAAGTGGTCCTGTTTCCAGTTTTGTACATATTCGTGTTTCAATTTTTAAGCATCTTCATTGCATTCTTTCTACTGATTTATACTAATCTAACCATTCTAAAGCTAATGATGTTATTTAATTGGATTTTTGTGCCCTATATGCCAAATTACCATTGAAGCTTTCTAGGGTTTCAGAGTTACAAAATTAGGGGTTTCCTCTTCAGGAAAAATCAGACCACGAGACCCATGCCATTGAAACCAGAAGCTCATGACCAATTGTTCCCATAGCTCGCGATCAATTTATGATCAACAGGGTGCTAATCGCTATTATTCTGTTCATCATTTAGTGGGGGTTTAAAACCCCCGCTATCTCTTTTTATTTTACAGGCAATTGAAGAATAAGACAGACGTGTCCATGGCTTACAGGCGCATTTGAATTTCGCGCGAAATATCCCACTAACCCTTGTTTTACATTATATTGATTATTTGTCATATTATATACAAAGCGCGTTAACAGCTCAGTTGCCAGGCACATGGTTTGGTAAGCAACGGGACCTGGGTTCGATTCCCAGGTCCCCTCCTTTCTCCATATTATTTTTCTTTCTATGCTAACATGTAGTGTCCCCCTCAGAAGACTACCATACGTCCACAATCCAAGCGTGCCACATGGCTCAGAATCTCAATCCAAGGGCCCTGATCTGATGAACACCATATTCGTTGGTCAACGTTCCACACGCCAGCATGAAAAGTCAAAAAAGGACAAAGTTCTATTGGGCCTGATTGCTACCACATGACCTCCCAAAGGGGTCTGAATACCCCCCCATGTTTGCTTTCTTTTTCTCTATTTTTTATTTATTTATTTGTTTTAATTTGATTGTTTCCTTTTAATTCTTCAAATTAATATTTCCTCAACATAAAAAATAATAAAAAATCAGAAAGTCACAAAATAAAAATATATTTTATTTAAACATTTTTTTTTGTAAATAAGTTTAATAATTAATTTAGGTTAATTTTAGGTTTAAATTTTAATGTTTTTCTTAATAAATTAAAAAATGTAGAATTAGGGTTTTGTACTTTTATCCTTTCTTTTCTTTTTCCTCATATTAATTATTAATTATTATTTTTATAAATAAATTGCCATGTAAATAATTAGGTTAATTTTAGGTTCAACTTTAACATGTTTTTTTTAATAAATTAAAAATAGCTAGAATTAGGTTTTAATTCCATTAATTCTCATTAAAATCCATAAATACAAAAAACTCAAAAATAATTTCCTTTCACATTTAATTTAATTAATTTCGTAATTTTAATTCAATTTCTTTAAAAGGGTCCAACGCCCTCGCATTCCCGACTTTAATTCTCTTCGCATTTTTATTTCTTTTTGTGAATATAATGTAATTCTCCCAAAGCCATGTAATAGCTTAATTAGACCTTTATCTTTTTCGCATCTTTATTTTATTTTAAATCGGGTCCTGGATTAATTTGGCGATGTGGACCCGCGCCTTTGTAATAGCGTAGGACTTTTATATTCCCGCAACTTTTAACTGTTAACTATTGCATGAAAGAATGAATGTCAAAATAAAAACAAAAGCGTAGATCACCAAGGCATGACAAGATAAAATATCTGAAAACGACACACAAATCACACACCACCCCTAGGGTACGCCTCACTGTTGCCTTGCCCCTCGAAAGGTGATCGTCGAGTAGAGGACGTTTTAGTAAGTCCTCATGTCCATGAACATGGCATGAGGGTAGCTTCTAAGGTGTCTTCCTATTGCTCCGGTGATCACCCTGTCCCGAACCTTCGAATTGACCCGAACACCTCCAACGGTGGTGCTACCTACCTCTCAATGGTGGGATGGCACTACTTTAAAGGACATCTACACAGACGAATTCCTTAGGGTAGGTAGACGACTCTAGATACTTGCTCTAATTTCAAAATAAATCAAAAAATACTTTTCACACCGACACTTTTCAAAAAGCTTTCGAAAGCAACTTTTCAAACACTCTTGAGGATTGATACAAGAGTCGAACTGAAATTTTCAAAGAAACTTTTTAAACCCACAGTTGAAAAGCAAACAAACAATTTTGAAAACACAAATGAGCAAGTATCTAAGAGCCCATGGATAACCATGGATAGAAAGGGTGCTAACACCTTCCCTTTCTATAATCTACCTCCCGAACCGAGAGCAATCTCTATAAGGAATTTTTTTGTGCTTTTGTCCTTTCCATTTGGAGAAAATAAAAGACGGTGGCCACTCTTGCTTACCGCGACATTTCGCGAACCAGCATTAAACAGTCAGTTCCAGATCCACCGATCACAGAACTGGCGACTCTGCTGGGGATAATCTATAAAGTGAGGTGTACCTTAGGATTAGTTCATAACTGTGTTTTCAATTGTATTGATTGGCTTGCTTTAAATTGTGGGACTGTCTTGGGAGTTCTATAGATCCTAACCCGGATCTGGGGATACCTTCTTAGAAAGTAGCAACAAGGCTGTGAGGGAACTGTGCGGGGTATACCGACATGGTTGAAACAGTCTGCTACGTTGATGTGGCACTTTGGTGTGTACCGGTAACCCTTGAGTTCAGTCAAGGAGAGTACGGGGCCTCCGCGTGGTGTCGTGAAGCATCAACGGACCTTAGGAACCTTAATTGAACTATCTTGGCCTCTTTAGGGTAGTGAGATAACTGACTTTGGTGCAGTCCGAGGTTGGTTGATACTCGATACTACACTCAATTGAGGGTTGCTTTCCTGGAATATTTCGGTCGCCAGTTCAGTGGCTAAATCGAAACGATGAACAATGAAAGCAATCCCGTGATATTGGGACCCTTAGAACCCGGTTACTTCTAATAGGACAGGTTGAGCCCACCAACTTCAAGAGGGTAATACCCAGACCCCATGCTGGCCTAAACTCTAAGGGCTTGTCTTGTGTGACTTGTGTGCCTTACATGTTTGCCTTTGTAAATATTTGTGGTGTGTTTAATCATAGCATCATGACATCATACAACATCATATGCATTGACTAACCATTTCAGGGGTTCGAATTTTCATCTTTGTTCTTGTTTTGTAGGACATGGAAACTGTTCGCAGAAAGACAATTCAAATCAGCCTTGTAAGGATCCCTCCTCAGCTTAAGGAACTTATATCCAGGATTCCCGAGAGCTCTTCATTCAGTGAAAGACATGGAAGACTCATCAGCTTGGTCAATACCAACATTGAGGAAGATATGATAAAGGTCCTGTTCCAATTCTTTGACCCTCTGCATCACTGTTTCACTTTCCTGGATTATCAGCTGGTACCTACATTGGAGGAGTTCTCCCGGCTCTTGAAGATCCCTATCCTTGATCAACTACCCTACAACGGTACGGAAAAGGAACCTAAGCTTGAAGAGATTGCTAAAGCCTTACACCTACAATCATCTGATCTCAAGGGACATTGGGAATTTAGAAGTGGTATCAAAGGGTTCTTAGCCAGGTTTCTGTTTGAAAAGGCCCATGAATGTTGGAACTCCCTTGACTTACAAGCTTTTGAAGAGGTTGTGGCCCTCCTTGTCTATGGTCTGGTGTTGTTCCCTAACCCAGATCAGCTTATAGATATCAGTGATGTCCAGATCTTCATGTCCAGGAATCCTATACCTACGTTGCTGGGGGACATCCTTCACTCATGTTACACTCGAACCATGAGAAAAAGAGGTGTCCTTATGTGTTGCACTCCTCTCCTGGGAAGGTGGTTTATTTCGCACCTTCCACAATCAGTCTTGAAGAACGAGCGGGGTTTGAGATGGTCACAACGGTTGATGACTCTTACACATGCAGATATACATTGGTGCCCTCGGTCCAGAGAGGATGTCACTATCATTGATCGTTGCGGGGAGTACCCTAATGTTCCTTTACTTGGAATCAGAGGAGGTATTACTTACAACCCATGCCTGGCTTGGAGACAGTTTGGTTATGCTCGGAGGGATGGCCCTCATGACATGTTAATTCCTGACATAGTTTTTGACTTCGACAACGATGCACAAGGACTTCGCCAGAGATTTATCAGAGCTTAGAGGATGCCCAGTAGGATAGACAGTAAGACATTGGGGCACAGGAACTCCATCCCGTTGGAACCTTATCTCAAGTGGGTACGAGCCCACTCCCAGAAGTTAAAAATGCCTTATCCTCATATGCTCCCTATGATCAAAGAGCCAGTCTTGGAAGGAGAAGTGTCCTACACCATTCAGCATCCTGACATGCCCACATCTTGGGAAGAGATGCAGAAGAGCTGGATCAAGCTTAAGGAAGAACGGAATTCTCTTGAGACCAGTCTACATGCTAGTGAAAAGAAGGTCTTGGAGCTCACCCGCCTATTGCACGAGGAGAGGAATCTCAACACCTACATAGCTCCAAAGAGGATGCATAGTGTCTTTTGGGATTGATTTGCTTTGTAATTTGTGCCCATGAGGCTTTGATGTACTGAACAATTATTTCCTTAATGATAACGTGTGTTCCTTTTTGTCTACAACAAATTTGAACTTTCGAACCCTTGAATGCATTGTATAAACACATATCATTCATCATGTGCATAGCAGGTTTTCTTATTTTCAGGTTGCTTAATGTTCTTCGCTGTTTATTTCAGCATCATGAATCCTGACTCATCATCAACTGAGATGTCTATCAAGGCTCTTCAGGCGCAGAACGCGCAATTTCAGGAACTGATCATGGGTTTGGCTCAGGGCCAAGAAGAGCTGAAGGCTTTGCTCCTGAAAAAGGAGAAGAAGAAGAAGAAGAGAACTGTTCTTTTCAACTCGGGCCGAAGGTTTGGCAACACTCTGCAGAATGAAGAGGCTGGTTCTTCTATAGGCAAGAGTAGTCCCCAAGGGGGAAAAGGTCCTAGTCCAGTAGTCTCTGACAACGAGACTGACTTTAATGAGGAACAGTATCCTTCTGCTGAAGACCGGTATAAGCAGTTGGAGGACAGACTGAACGCAATGGAGATCCAACAGGTGCCTGGGATGGATTTCGGAGACTTGGGTTTGTCTACTGGTGTGATTATTCCTCACAAGTTCAAAGCACCATCTTTCACCAAGTATGACAGGGCGTCTTGTCCCAAGCTACACCTCAGATCTTACGTGCGGAAGATTCAACCGTACTCAGTGGACAAGAACTTGTGGATCCACTTCTTCCAGGAGAGTCTTTCAGGGACTCATCTCGAATGGTTCTATCAGCTGGATGGAACCAAAGTTCGTAACTGGGAGGAGTTGGCTACTGCTTTTTATAAGCAGTATCAATATAATGCCGACCTTGCTCCTACACGTACCCAACTCCAGGGTATGTTGCTAGGGTCAAGCGAAGGTTTCAAAGAGTATGCACAGAAGTGGAGGGATCTGGCTGGTAGGGTGCAGCCTCCGTTAACTGATCGGGAGTTGGTAGACATGTTCTTGGGGACCCTATCTGGGCCATTTTTCAATCATCTTATCGGTAACTCATCTGCAGGGTTTACTGATCTTATTCTTACTGGAGAGAGAATAGAGGCTGGGATGAAATCTGGTAAAATTCAGAAGGGTGCATCTTCAAGTTCTGAGAAGAAGCACTTTAAGAAGGAGGCCAGTGTTGTATATGGGTCTAGAAGACAAGAGAAACCTGAGCGCCGCCAATCTGTCAACGCGGTGATGATTGCTAAACCTGCTGCCGCTCCTCGGCAAACCAATCCTCAAAGGGCTGAAAGACCTAGAAGAGAGTTTACCCGTTTGAGTATGACCTTATCGCAAATCTTGCCGCAGTTGTTGTCCACCAACCTAGTGACTGTCAGAGAGGCCCCGAAGGTTGTGAATACTGCCTCTCCGAAATACAATCCAAATGCCCGTTGTGCTTATCACTCCGATAGCCCGGGGCATTCCACTGATGATTGCTGGGCCCTAAGGAACAAAGTGCAGGATCTTATTGACGCCAAAGAGGTACAGTTTGAGGCACCTGAGAAACCAAATGTGGTAACTGCCCCCATGCCTAACCATGGAGTGAATGCTATCAGGGAGGATGATGAAGTGGATGAAGCTGAGTTCGACAGCTGGATTTACCCGACAACCGACAGTGAACCTAGCAATTGGATTGCAAAGGACAACCTACTTGTTTCTCTTGTTACTGAGTAATGAATTCTTCTGTTTTGGTATTTGTAATAAACAACAATTAAAACTCTATGGCCCGGTGTCTTACCCGAGGCACCGTTGGCTTCATTTGTGAGGGTATATCAATTGTCATCTCATATATCATGAATAAAGATCTTGGACGTTTTCTCGCATTTCAAATCTTATGCTCCTTTTCTTTCTTTCCTTTCTTTATTGCAAAACAGCTGTATTTACACACACTCACTCATACAGGTTTCAATCCACTCTGGATCTCACTGGTAACGACTCTGCTACTGCCAGTTATGACTTCGAAAATCCGATCAACTTAGCCGAAGACGAAGGTGAAGATGATTGCGAAGTGCCTGGCGAGCTTGCAAGACTGTTACTCCAGGAAGAGAGGGCAATTCAACCACATGAAGAGCCAGTGGAAACCATAAATCTGGGTACTGAGACAGACAGGAAGAAGGTAAAGATTAGTGCCAACCTAGAGCTCAGCGTGAAGCAACGGTTGACTCAGATGCTACATGATTATGTGGAGATCTTTGCCTGGTCCTACGAAGATATGCCCGGGTTGGATACTGATATTGTGGTCCATCACTTGCCCACCAAGGAAGACTGCCCTCCGGTTAAGCAAAAGGTCTGCCGTATGCGTCCAGAGATGTCTGAGAAGATCAAAGCCGAGGTTATGAAACAGTTTGATGCCGGGCTTCTTGCAGTAACTTCTTACCCTCAGTGGGTTGCTAATGTGGTGCCGGTACCAAAGAAAGATGGTAAGGTCAGAATGTGTGTCGATTACAGGGATCTGAACAGGGCCAGCCCCAAGGATGACTTCCCCTACCTCACATTGATGTCCTTGTTGACAATACGGCTCAGCACAAGGTGTTCTCTTTCATGGATGGTTTTTCAGGTTACAATCAGATCAAGATGGCTCCTGAAGACATGGAGAAGACTACCTTTGTCACTCAGTGGGGCACCTTCTGCTACAAGGTCATGCCTTTTGGACTGAAAAACGTTGGGGCAACCTACCAACGTGCCATGGTTGCTTTATTCCATGACATGATCCATCATGAGATAGAAGTGTATGTTGACGACATGATCGCAAGGTCCCAAACTGAGGAAGAGCACCTAGATCATCTGCAGAAATTGTTTGACCGTCTGAAACTGTACAAGCTGAGGTTGAACCCGAACAAGTGCACCTTCGGGGTAAGGTCTGGAAAGTTGCTAGGCTTCGTTGTAAGTGACAAGGGTATTCAAGTGGACCCTGCCAAGGTCAAGGCCATTCAAGAGATGCTAGTTCCTAAGACAGAGAAAGAGGTCAGAGGCTTTCTAGGACGCCTGAATTACATCGCCCGGTTCATCTCGCATCTGACTGCTACTTGTGAACCAATCTTCAAGCTGCTGAAGAAAGATCAGGTAGTACGTTGGAATGATGAATGTCAGGTTGCTTTTGACAGAATCAAAGAGTATCTCCAAGAACCACCCATACTTATGCCACCAGTTGAAGGGAGACCTCTGATACTATACCTAACAGTGCTTGACAACTCAATGGGGTGTGTGCTGGGGCAGCATGACGAGTCTGGCCGAAAAGAGCATGCCATTTATTATCTTAGCAAAAAGTTTACCGACTGTGAGACCCGATACTCACTGCTCGAGAAAACTTGTTGCGCTTTGGTATGGGCTGCTCGCCGGCTGAGACAGTATATGCTAACTCACACTACCTTGTTGATCTCAAAAATGGATCCTATAAAGTATATATTTGAAAAGCCTGCTCTGTCTGGGAGAATAGCAAGATGGCAAATGATCTTAACAGAATATGACATTCAATACACAACCCAGAAAGCCATCAAAGGAAGTGTATTGGCAGACCACTTGGCACATCAGGCAGTAGACGACTATCAGTCAATGAACTTCGAGTTTCCAGACGAGAGTATCATGATAGTGACTGATTGTGAAGTACCTGGACCGGATGAAGGACCTGAGGAAGGATCCCGATGGTCTATGCACTTTGACGGAGCCTCCAATGCTTTGGGTAACGGTATCGGCGCGGTGATCATATCCCCTCAAGGCACTCATACTCCACTTACTGCCCAGCTATGTTTCAACTGCACCAACAACATGGCGGAGTATGAGGCATGCATCATGGGTCTCCAAGCTGCGATCGACTTAAGGATCAAGTTTCTGAGTGTCTTCGGAGATTCCGCTCTCGTAATCAATCAGATCAAAGGAGAGTGGGATACGAAACATCCGAATCTTATTCCTTACAGAGAATGTGTGTTGACATTGATCCCCCACTTCACAAAGATAACCTTTGAACACTTTCTGAGAGAGGAGAATCAGCTGGCAGACGCGTTAGCTACGATGTCTTCTATGTTCAAAGTCAAATGGGACAATGAGGCTCCCCGGATCATTATCTGGAAACTGGACGAACCGGCATACTGTTGTGATCTCGAGACTGAATTGGTGACTGAGAAGCCTTGGTACCATGAGGTGAAGAGATATTTGGAAGCTCAGGAATACCCTGAAGGTGCATCTGTCAACGA
This sequence comes from Vicia faba, assembly GCA_948472305.1. Classification (NCBI taxonomy): domain Eukaryota; kingdom Viridiplantae; phylum Streptophyta; class Magnoliopsida; order Fabales; family Fabaceae; genus Vicia; species Vicia faba. The sequence continues at coordinate 573,694,779 of OX451737.1, read as the reverse complement.
TAAGAAGTTTCTGAGAAGGTTCGCAGCGAAGTTCTTCCTTAGCAACGGCATCCTGTATAAGCGAAACCATGATTCGACCTTACTGCGTTGTGTGGACAAGACAGAAGCAGAAAGGATCATGGAAGAGTTACATGAAGGGACCTTCGGAACACATTCCAGTGGATACACTATGGCAAAGAAAATCCTTCGGACAGGGTATTTTTGGTCCACAATGGGAGCCGATTGGTACCAACACTCTCGGACATGCCACAAATGCCAGATTTATGCAGACAAGGTGCATGTTCCTCCAGTTCCTCTAAATGTTCTGACTGCGCCTTGGCCGTTTGCAACGTGGGGCATAGACATGATCGGTGAGATTAAACCTACGGCGTCCAATGGGCATCGCTTCATCCTGGTAGCGATTGATTACGTCACGAAGTGGGTTGAAGCAGCATCCTACGCTACGGTGACCAAGACTGTTGTGGCACGGTTCATTCGGCATAACCTGATCTGTCGATACGGCATCCCTGAAAGAATCATTACAGACAACGGTACCAATCTTAATAACAAGATGATCACTGAGCTCTGCGAGCAGTTTAAGATACAGCACCACAACTCTTCTCCTTACAAACCGAAGATGAATGGGGCTGTAGAAGCAGCAAATAAGAACATTAAGAAAATCATGCAGAAGATGACAGTGACTTATAAAGATTGGCACGAGATGTTACCGTTCGCTCTACATGGGTACCGTACCTCAGCCAGGACGTCAACCGGGGCAACTCCCTTCTCCTTGGTCTACGGTATGGAGGCAGTCTTACCAATCAAAGTGCAAATACCCTCTCTCCGGATAATGAAGGATGCGGATCTGAACGAAGATGATTGGATCCAGACACGACTTGATCAACTAAACCTTATTGATGAAAAAAGACTTGCTGCTATCTGCCATGGTCAGACGTACCAAAAACGGATGATCAGAGCATTTAACAAAAAGGTCAGACCACAAGAATATCAAGTTGGGGATCTGGTAATCAAGCGAATCATCCTTCCTCAGAGTGATCCAAGGGGCAAATGGACCCCTACGTACGAAGGGCCATTTGTGGTTAAACATGTGTTCTCAGGAGGAGCCATGATTCTAACTACCATGGATGGTGACGACCTTCCTCACCCCGCCAATGCAGACATAGTAAAAAGATACTACGCATGAATAAAGACTCGCTAGGTTGACATACCTAGGCAAAAATTAGGGCTTCCCGGCGAACCAAAAGGGTTCGGGCAAAATGAAGGGATGAAATAAAAAAAAATCTGTACACCCGGCAAGTCGAAAACCTGAAAAGGCAGCTTGGGCAAAAATGGGTATCCCGGTGGACTGAAAACCCGAAAGGGCGGTCCAGGCAAAAGTTAGGGATAAAGCGTAATACTATGTCTCATTGGATCATTTCGCATCCAGAATCCGGTATCTACACCAAGTTCAGACGGCATCGATCAATCAGCTTCATCTTCAACTAAGGTCATTGTGATACGGTGGGAGAACTGACTAGGGTTTTGCGTTTGTATTCGCACTTGTTCGGTTTAGCAAGAGTCGCCACCGACTTTTTATTTTATCCTAAGGAAAGGTTTAAAAAGCACAGCAAAAACCTTTGAGATTTTTCTTGAGTTCGGGGAGTAGATTATAGAAGGGGAAGGTATTAGCACCCCTTCTATCCATGGTTATCCATGGGCTCTTAGGTACTTGCTTAGATCAACTTGCCTTAGTTGTCAATTGTTTGAAATGGTGCTTTGTGTGTGGTTTTGGAAAAGGTTTTGAAAAAGATGCCTTGTATAGGCTACCCTTGTAACAATTCTTTACTCGAATGTTTTACAAAAGGTGTTTGTCTTTTTGAAAAGATGTTTCAAGGTTTTTTTGAAAGTTTGTTTGAAAGTGTTTGTGAAGTGGGTTTTGAAATTAGGCAAGTGTTTTCTTGGAAAGTTGACAAGTACTTAAGAGTTCATCTACCCTAAAGTTTTTTTTTTCTCAAAGATTTTTGTTTATGTTTTAAACCTTTTGACAATTTTGTTCCACCATTGCATTTGGTGGACAATCTTGTCTTAGGAGGTGAAAGGGACGGGCGCGGGTCATCGTTTAGATCATAGTTGCAATAGTGTTAAATGTCTTTGGGCAATTTTCTTTGAAAGGGACTTGATCATTCATTTAAGCAACATTTTGAGGGACAATGATCATTTGATTATTTTGTTTTGCCCAAGGAAGTTCAACATGCAATATGGCCCAATTATTTTGAAGGCAACAAAGTGGAATACCCTAGGGGTGCAAGTGTGAAATGTGTTGTCCATTTTTCATGCTCATTTATCTTGTATTAGGTCCAACTGTTTTGTTCATTTTTTTATTCGCATACAAACCCTAATTCTAGCATAGTATGTTTAGAAAGCGATAAAGTGCGAAATTTAAATTCCTACGCTATTACATCACAATAATATAGGGAGGGGGGTACAATGTTCAAATGGGGATATTTAGACAAGAAATTAAACCTAAGCTATTACATCATTTTCTATAAATAATTACAAGATAAATAAATTGCATAATCAAATGGAAATTAAATAAATATGCAAAAATGCAAAAAGAGAATTTTTATATGTATGAAAAAGTATTGTTCATGTAAAATAAAAGAAAAATAAAAAGGTATTATTTTTGGAGTATTTTCATATTTAGGGTAAAACCCTAATTTTAATCAAAATAAATATTAATTAATTAATTCATATAATATTTGTTATTTACATACAAAAATAAAATAAAATATGGTATATTTGTAAAAAAAAGGCATTTTTTAGTATTAAATATTAAAAATAAAATATGTACATTTTTTTGGTATTTTTACTCTAAAGGTATTAATATATATATATATATATATATATATATATATATATATATATATATATATATATATATATATATATATATATATATATATATATATATATATATATATATATATATATATATATATATATATATATATATATATATATATATATATATATATATATATATATATATATATATATATATATATATATATATATATATATATATCTATGTATGTATATATCTATGTATGTATATATATATATATATATATATATATATATATATGTATATATATATATATATATATATATATGTATATTTGTATTATTTTAAATATGTATTATATATATAAATAATAATAATAGTTAAATTTTTTAGAAAATAGTATTTTTTATATAAAATATTTTCAGAGGGTAATATAAAATAAAAATAAAAATAGAAGTGTTTTTACATATTTTTCTATTTATCCTAAATAATAGTATATATAATATTTATGTATAAACAAAAGAAAATCAAATAAAAATCAAATAAAATCAAAAAATGATGAGAAAAATATTTTCAAAATTTTAATATGCTGAGAAAAATAAATGAGTCAAATAAGAAAAGAAAAAGTCAAAAATCATGAAAAATGAAGCAAATGGGCTTGGGGGTGCAAAACAGAAAAAGTGGTGTGAATAATAAAAATGTTCAGGCCCGGCCCAAGAAGCCACCTTCTTCAACCTCTGAACAAAGTTTGTTCAAAAACGCGCGCCAACAAGCTTCCTTCGAATGTCCTGATTCTTTGATTTTTTGAGCAAACTTCCAACATAAAAGATGTTAAGCATGAAATCATGATTCCAACCATATGCATAACTTGATCTAACTCTCTAAGATGAGGGAGAATTTCTTCTCCCCCAAATCCTAACCTAGTTTTTCTGCCATTTTCAAACTCCAAATTCTCTCTACTCAGGCAAAAGAAATGAAAAGTAAAGGAATGTACATGTTCAATGGCATGAGTATGACATTATTTCTTCACAAACCTAAGACTAATGATGCATAATAAGAGAGATACGAGTTCAAAAAACTACTTGTTCAGCTGAAGTTCTATCTTGCAATGTAGGAACTTTCAGTGCAAGGTGATGATTGGAAAAGCTTCCTTGAGGTCCAGGGGTGCTGTTTCAATGCTTACTTTGTCTTGAGAGCTTCTGAATCGAGCTAGAGAACTTCAACTGCAAAACAGAAAAACAAAAATGGTGAAGTGGTTTAGAGGTGTTACAGATCGTGCTTTTGCTTTTGGTTAGCTTGCATAGGTAGTATGGAAGGTGTGTGAACTGGTTTGGGCAAGAAAGCTTGAGAGAAATGGGAGATGGCCCTCAATCTGCAGGGGTTGCTCTGTTTGAGCAGTTTCAAGGTGATTCTGAGATGGAGGGTGTTTGAGAGGTGCAGGGGTCGTGTATTAGCTTGGTTGTGATGTGCTGAGTATGTTTGATAAGTTTGTTCTTGTGTGTCTAAGCTGAGATGGATGATGTTGTGAGTTATGGCTCTTTTCTTCACACTTAAGCAACAAAATGCAACTTGTGTTTCTAGGCATGTAGAGGGCCCCTAATGTGTTGCATAATCCCTCCTTGATCAGTGTGTTATGCTCATAAACTTGTGCCATTCAGATTTGCAATGTACTTGTTGGATTTCCAAATTGACATAAAGTGAATTTTAGCAAAAATGGATATTTCACTTTATCTAAAAATGGATTAGGCTTGTGTATAATACTTGAACTCATAGAATAACATCTTGACACAATGAAAAAGCATTAAATTATTGAGTGTAACTTGGTTTAAGGACCTGTAATCTAGCCTAAAGCATGCTGAGTTCAAATTGCAAAGTTATGGACATGGAACTTGGTCATGAACAAAGTGGTTTTTTGCTATATTGTGAAATTCGATTCTCTCTAACCATGAGGTTGTTTGAGAAGTTCTTGGACATTTTGGAAAGCTTGGAATGTGTACTACAATCCATCTTTGAAATGCAATTTGAAATTCCAAGTGGAAGTGTATGGAAAATGGCCTTGAAGTTAGGTAGAAAACCTTGTCAAAATAGGTTAAAATTTCACTAAGTTAAAAATGGTTTAGTGCCCTTATTCAAAAAATTGTAACTTGAGATACAAGCTTCAAATGAGAAAACTTTGTGAATCAAAGTTGTATATTATGCAACAAGCTACAACTTTCATGTTCTGACTTTTGTTTGAATCCAAATGGATCTTGGTGAAAAAGTGGGGAAAAGTTGGGGAAAAATTAGGGTTTTTCATAACTTAGAAAAATTCTAAGTTATGAAAAATTCAAATTTCTAACCCTAATTTGCATTTTGTGATTTCTTGGTGAACAAGTTTCATGATTTGGCATGTTTTGATGGAAAATGAATCTTGACTTTTGATTTTGACCAAAAAGTCAAAGTTTGACTTTTCAGTATACAGTCAAAATTGATCAATTGACTGGGAAATTCAACTGTCAATCTTGTGCACTTGGGATCTTTTGAGTTTGTTGATCATGTCAAGATAATTCCATGGGGTCCTTGAGTCCATGTGTGAGCTTGGTTTGCCATTGGCTAGGTCAAACAGTCAAAAATTGCCTTTGTGCAGTCAAAACCCTAAAAATGACCATTTTGCCCTTTTGGTGATCTGATCAAATTTCTTGGGGAATTGTGATCCAAACTTGACCAAATGATTCATATGAGTTCATAATATTGATGTGGGTCAAATTTCATGAGGTTTGACTGTCAATTGGCCACAGTTGACTTTTTCCCCAATACAGTTGATTTCTAGGTCAACTGTCCAATTGATTGGGCAAAACTTGGAATCAAGGCTTGAAACTTGATATGGGTAAACTTGGGAGTCCAATATGAGGCATGAAAGTCATCTTAGGCATTCTAGGTCAAAATATCTTTGTGCAAACACAAACCCTAATTTTGAGTCCACAGTGCAAGGAGAGGTCTTGAGCAGATGAAACCCTAACTGGATCTTGAGCTTCAAAGGCTTTGTGGTGAGAAATCAATGAGAAATGGGAGGGCAAATTTTGGGGTACAACAGTTGCCCCTGTTCAATCTTCTTGAATCCGAAGAGTTAGATGGGCAAGCTTGCCTTTCGTGACTCGAGGGTAAAAGGAGATTGGACACTAGAGTGCCCGGAAATTTGCACTCGTCAAAGCAATGGATGCGAGAATGGGCTTAGAGATGCCATTTGGAGATGGGCTTAACGATGCCATCTGGGAGAGTGACAGAAATCTTGTCGGGGATGGGCTTAGAGATGCCATCTGGAAGGGAATATCAGGAAAGTGTCCAAGCTTTGGACCATTTCTGAACCGGGGGGTCTGAATAAGCAATAGATTGACATCCGTTGTTGGGAGGAATCTGTAAACTGTTTTCAGTGGTTTGGAGAAGAAACTGAACAAGCGATAGGTTAACATCCGTTTACTTGGAGAACCCGTGAACTGTTTTCAGAAATCTTGAAGTTGAATAAGCAATAGAGCAGCATCCGTTGTTGGGAAGCGTCCGTAAACTGTTTTCAAAAAGTTGCATCTGAAGAAGTTGATAGATTAACATCCGTTGTTGGGAAGAATCTATAACTGTTTTCAGAAGTCTTGAAGAAGAATCCGAACAAGTGACAGGTTAACATCCGTTTACTTGGAGAACCCGTGAACTGTTTTCAGAAATCTTGAAGTTGAATAAGCAATAGAGCAGCATCCGTTGTGGGGAAGCATCCATAAACTGTTTTCAAAAAGTTGCATCTGAACAAGTTGATAGATTAACATCCGTTGTTGGGAAGAATCCATAACTGTTTTCAGAAGTCTTGAAGAAGAATCCGAACAAGTGACAGGTTAACATCCGTTTACTTGGAGAACCCGTGAACTATTTTCAGAAATCTTGAAGTTGAATAATTTTAGTCTGTCGACTGATCTTTCCTGAAAAGGTAAAGAGTTAGTTGCATGCAATGTTATGATGCATGATGCGATATACGTGACATCAATGTTTATGACATGAATGTGATGAATGCGCATGTAAGCTGACGAGCTATCTTGCTGAGGATAACTGAATTCGAGGTGGCCGAAGATAAAAGCATCTTGACTGCTGCTGGGAAAAATAAATCCTTGGCTACTACTGGGGAAGAGAATTCCTGATGGCCTCCACTGGGGAGTATCAATCTAGTAGACTCATGCTGAGGAGGTAAGACCGAGAATCTTCTGCTTAATGGGAAGCAACTCTGGTGATCTCACTGGGGAACTCGAGATTTCTCTTTCTAAGACTCTGTGGGGAGAAGGCTCATTAGTCTGGCTCCGCTGGGGGTTGATAATTTGAAATTTTAACTCGGTTGGGGATAACAAGGATAAGCTCCTCTGGGGATCATATTGATAAGTTAGGCTGGGGAATTTTGATGAACTCCGCCGGGGATAGGAAGAATTCTGGCGAGTGCGATCTTCTGTGGCTGTTAGCTGAGGATAACCCAGTTATAAGCCTTTGTGAGGAATAACTTTGAATAAAACTCGGGGGAGACGTTCGTGCTCTGCGGGGAAATACCTTCCAGAATCTTACTGGGGGTAAGCTTCGGGAGTCTGCTGGAGATAGACCTCAGGGTTTGCTAGGGATGTGGATTCCAAATCTCTTGAGAGGTTTCCTTCGAAAGGGTGTCAAGATATCCATCTGTACCTTCATCCTACCAGTAATCCTTTTTTCTTAGGTTCATTTAGGAAGTGATTATGTTTCAAATGCATATGCCTATTTAACAAAACATTGGACGTTTCTCAAAATAAAACAAATAGTGCAAGAGAAAAAGAAAAGGGAAATGACACAAATTTCTGGGAAAAGTATTTGTATTGATTTTCTTTGAGTATATTTGTACAAAGGAGACAATCATCCTAGTAAGAGGACTTTGTCGTAAATATTGAAAGATTTTATACAAAATAAAGGATGGCTATGTGAAATAATTCCATGGGATTCCATTCTGCTATAGCTTTCACAACTCTGAATATCTGTCCATTCAATGCTTCGTTTGACGATGACTGGATTGATCAGAAGTCTGGAACTGGTTGATGAAGAGATTGTCTTTGAAGTGATCCGACGGGACATAGTCATACGCTTTAATTCCCTAACTTTTGCCTGAATCGCCCTTTCGGGTTTTCGATCCACCGGGAAACCCCTTTTTGCCCAAGCCGCCCTTTCGGGTTTTCGACTTGCCGGGTGTACAGATTTTTTTGTTTTTATCCCTAATTTTTGCCTGAACCGCCCTTTCGGGTTTTCGGTTCACCAGGATGCCCATTTTTGCCCAAGCCGCCCTTTCGGGTTTTCGACTTGTCGGGTTATTTTATGCGTAGTATCTTTTGACTATGTCGGCGTTTGCGGGGTGCGGCAAATCGTCGTCGTCCATGGTGGTCAGAATCATTGCACCGCCAGAAAATATGCTCTTGATCACAAATGGTCCTTCATATGTAGGAGTCCATTTGCCCTTGGGATCACTTTGCGGCAAGATAATCCGCTTGATTACGAGATCCCCGACTTGATACACTTGACGTCTGACTTTCTTATTGAAGGCCTTGATCATCCGCTTTTGGTACGTCTGACCATGGCATATGGCAGCAAGTCGCTTTTCATCGATCAGATTGAGTTGATCAAGTCGGGTCTGCATCCAATCATCTTCATTCAAACCTACATCCTTCATAATCCTTAGAGAAGGGATTTGGACTTCCATAGGCAAGACAGCTTCCATGCCATAAACCAAAGAAAATGGGGTTGCCCCAGTTGAAGTACGTGTCGTCGTACGGTATCCATGCAGAGCAAACGGTAGCATCTCATGCCAGTCTTTGTAAGTGACTGTCATTTTCTGAATGATCTTCTTAATGTTTTTGTTCGCAGCTTCAACAGCACCGTTCATCTTCGGCCGATAGGGAGATGAATTGTGATGATAAATCTTGAACTGTTCGCATAATGCATTGATCATTGTATTATTCAGATTTGTACCGTTGTCCGTGATGATCCTGTCGGGAACACCATACCGACATATGAGATTTTGCTTGATGAAGCGGGCAACCACATTTTTGGTGACAGAGGCGAAGGAAGCTGCTTCGACCCATTTAGTGAAGTAGTCAATGGCAACTAGGATGAAGCGATGTCCATTGGAAGCCGTGGGCTTGATCTCTCCAATCATATCAATGCCCCACATTGCAAAGGGCCACGGAGCAGTCAAGACGTTGAGGGGAACCGGAGGAATATGAACTTTGTCAGCATAGACTTGACACTTGTGACAAGTACGGGAATGTTGATGGCAGTCAGCTTCCATGGTAGACCAGTAATAGCCTGCCCTTAGGATCTTCTTAGCCATTGTATGCCCGCTCAAGTGAGTGCCAAATGTGTCGCTGTGTATATCAGTCATGATCAATTCTGCTTCAGCCTTATCCACACATCGGAGTAATACACAATCATGGCTTCGTTTGTAAAGGATGTCGTTGCTTAGGAAGAACTTAGCAGCAAATTTCCTTAAGAACTTCTTATCATTCACGGAAGCTCCTTCAGGATAATCTCTAGTCTCGAGATACCTTTTGATTTCATGGAACCAAGGTTGTTCCACTACTTCTTCAGTATTAATCTCGTGGCAATGTGCCGGTTCATCCATTCGCTTGATGGTGATTTGGGGAGCCTCATTATCCCAGTTGAGTTTAAACATAGAGGATATTGTGGCTAGAGCATCGGCTAGCTGATTTTCTTCTCGCGGGAAATGCTCGAAGGCAATTTGCTCGAAATGCGGCAACAATGTCAGGACATGTTCTTTGTATGGGATAAGATTAGGATGCTTGGTATCCCAGTCTCCTTTGATTTGGCTGATGACCAAAGCCGAGTCCCCAAATACGACCAAAGATTTGATCCCCAAGTCTATAGCAGCCACGAGACCAAAGATGCAAGCTTCATACTCAGCCATGTTGTTTGTGCAGCTGAAGCAAAGTCGGGCCGTGAAAGGCGTGTGACAACCTTCCGGATAAATGAGTACCGCGCCAATACCGTTTCCTAGTGCATTTGAAGCACCATCAAAGTACAGGGTCCATCGAGATCCCTTTTCGGGTCCGTCATACGGTCCGTCACTTTCAATGTTGTCCAAATTCATGATGTCCTCGTCTGGGAAGTCAAATCTCATGGGTTGATAGTCTTCGATAGCCTGATGAGCCAGATGGTCAGCTAATACACTCCCTTTTATAGCTTTTTGGGTGGTGTACTGGATGTCATATTCGGTTAAAATCATTTGCCATCTAGCTATTCTTCCAGATAAAGCGGGCTTCTCGAAGATATACTTGATAGGGTCCATTTTGGAGATCAACAAGGTAGTATGAGTCAACATATACTGTCTTAGTCGGCGAGCAGCCCATACCAAAGCGCAGCAAGTTTTCTCGAGCAGTGAGTAGCGAGTCTCACAGTCGGTAAACTTTTTACTAAGGTAATAAATAGCATGCTCTTTTCGACCAGACTCGTCATGCTGGCCCAAAACACACCCCATTGAGTTATCCAAGACAGTTAAGTACATGATCAATGGTCTTCCTTCGACAGGTGGCATCAGAATAGGAGGTTCTAGCAAATACTCCTTGATTCTATCAAAAGCGGCTTGGCAGTCGTCGTTCCATTCAATTACCTGATCTTTCTTCAAGAGTTTGAAAATTGGCTCACAGGTAGAAGTCAGATGTGAGATGAATCTGGCAATATAGTTTACGCGCCCCAAGAATCCTCTGACCTCCTTTTCAGTACGGGGAGCAGGCATCTCTTGTATTGCTTTTACTTTTGCCGGATCGACTTCAATGCCTTTGTTGCTTACAATGAATCCCAGGAGTTTACCAGACCAAACTCCAAAAGTGCATTTACTTGGATTCATCCTGAGCTTGTATTCTTTCAATCTGGCAAACAGCTTCTCCAAATGCTCAAGGTGCTCTTCCTCTGTTTGTGACCGAGCTATCATATCGTCTACGTAAACTTCAATCTCATGATGTATCATGTCATGAAATAAAGCTACCATGGCGCGTTGATAAGTTGCCCCTGCGTTCTTCAACCCGAACGACATCACTTTGTAACAGAAAGTGCCCCATTGTGTGACAAAAGTTGTTTTCTCCATATCTTCGGGAGCCATTTTGATTTGATTATAGCCCGAAAATCCATCCATGAAGGAAAACACCTTATGCTGAGCTGTATTGTCGATCAAGATGTCAATATGAGGTAGCGGGAAATCATCCTTAGGGCTGGCCCTATTCAAATCCCGGTAGTCCACACACATTCTGACTTTGCCATCTTTCTTTGGTACTGGCACAATGTTAGCGACCCATTGAGGATAGGACGTAACAGCCAGAAAGCCAGCGTCGAACTGCTTCATTATTTCTGCTTTGATCTTTTCGGACATGTCAGGCCTCATTCGGCGAACTTTTTGCTTGATTGGTGGACAGTCTTCTCTTGTGGGGAGACGGTGAACCATGATGTCGGTGTCTAGACCCGGCATGTCTTCATAGGACCAAGCGAAGATTTCAACATACTCATTCAGTAATTGTACCAAGCGTTCCTTGACTTCTGGTTCCAGGCTGGCACCCACTTGCACCTCCTTCCGATTCTCCTCGGTTCCCAAGTTAACAACTTCCAATGGCTCTTCATGCGGTAAGATGGCCCTTTCCTCTTGTTGCAGAAGTCTGGCTAGTTCCCCGGGTACTTCACAACCTTCGTCATCTTCGTACTCGGCTAGATTGACCAGATCTTCAGAGTTATTGAAAGATACAGCAGAATAGTCACCCATGGAATCCGGAGTGGATGGGTACCTGCATTGGTGAGTGTGGGTGTGTGTAAGGGATAGCCATCCTTAAACAAAAAATGCAAAAGGAAAGAAAATGAACATAAGCAGTTTATCAAATGAAAAACGTCCAATGAATCATTAAACATGGCATATGAATATGAAAAATAGTCAAAACCCTTACAAGTGGACCTACATGCCCCGGGCAAGGCAGGAGGTGGAAAGATAGTGTACGGATTGTTTGAAAGTAAAATATTACAGACCAAATAAGAAATGTTTAACAGATAAATTACTGATGAATAAAAGTGATGGGGACAAAGTCTTTAGCCTCCCAATTGCTCAATCCTCCCCTGACAGTTGGATGAATCCACTCTTCAAAGTTGCTTTCCTTGTCTTCATCTTCCAGGGCGTTGATTCGGTAAGGAGAAATTTTGATCGGCGCTCTTTCAATCTTTGACTGGCGCATGGCCTTCTGGCCAGCGGCGGTGAAACCTAATCCAAACTTATCAGTTTTATGCGGAAAGTCGGGTAACTGCCCCCACGCTGAATTCTTCCCTTCTTTAACTGCAGCCCTTGCATCCTCCAGAGATGCCATCCTGGCCATCTGTCTTGGTGTCTCAGCCGTCAATTTTGCTACCGCTATTTCAGGAAGTACCTCTTCGAAATGTTGAAACGGTGTCTCAATGAACTCTCCTTCAACCTCCACGTACCGGAAAGAGTTTAAGTGGCTAATCATGTACTCTTCTTCACCATGAACAGTAATGATCTTTCCCTTTACAGGATACTTCAGCATCTGATGCAAGGAGGAGGTGACTGCTCCAGCATGGTGTATCCAAGGTCTACCCAGCAGGCAGGAATATGATGGACGGATGTCCATTACATAGAAAGTGGATTTAAACACCTCAGTACCTATCTTGACAGAATTTCAACTTCTCCATGGACCATTCTTTTCGACCCATCGAAAGCTCTGACGACAATATCACTCGGCTTCAATTCCAACCCTTCGCAATCTAGCAGGTCCAAGGCCTTTTTAGGCAAAACATTCAGCGATGAACCGGTATCAACCAAAACATGTGCAAGGGTGGTTCCGCGGCACTCGATTGAAATGTGCAAAGCGTCATTGTGGTTTCGGCCCTTAGGGGTCAGGTCGGCATCAGAAAAACCTAATCCATTGTCTGCAGTCAGACTAGCCACGCAATGTTGAAATTGGTCTGCGGAGGTTTCCTGGGGCACATGAGCTGCCTTCAGAAACTTAATCAAAGCTTGAGCGTGCGCTTCTGAGCAAAGCAATAGTGCAAGCATGGAGATTTTAGAGGGGGTTTGCCCCAACTGTTCCACCACATCGTAATCACTTCTCTTGATTATCCTCAAAATCTCGTCCATTTCTTTCTTGGAGGCTTCCGGGATCACCAAGGGTTGAACCCTCGTCCTGACGGGCTCATCTTGTATTCCCTTTCCTTTATCAGCAATGGTAGGAGAGACAGCACTAGGAACGACAATTTCTTCAATCAAAGGAGTTCTAGCGGAGAGTTTTACTGGTGCAGGGATGACTTCTTTAGCTGATGAGGGTCCAAAGACTGCTCTTGGAGGGGCAATCTCTGGAGAAAATATTCTCCCGCTCCTGGTGATTTTGCTGGTGCCCGCAATGTTACTAATGCTGGCTTCTTCATCATCTGAATTTTCTTCAATTATTTCAACTTGCTTGATACCATGGTAATAGATGTCACCACCATAGTTCCAAGGTATCGACTTCTCAGAAACATAGGGAATAGGCCCCGGCATTGTTATCTTCAAAGGTATAGACTTTGCAGCTGGTGTAATCTTAACAGGCTTTTTGACGGCCTTGGAAAGATTGGCGTGAATGGTTATGATTGAGACATTTTCAACATGAACTGGAACAGCAGGAACTTTTTCGAACAAAATTTGTCGGCTATCCATGAGGCCTTGGATGCCTTTCTTTAATAGCGGACAATCAAACGGCAGAGAGTGGAAATAGTAGCAGTCTTCTTTACATCCCGGGAAGATCCCGGCCCTTAACAAATTCAACTTAATGGTTAGCAGTGGAGTAGTCAGATCACTAACGTCAGCAACATACAGATCCTCTTCAATGGCATTGACATTCCGACCGTGCTTCGGCATAGGTGCAGATATCACATTGGGTTTCTCTGGAGCGTCAAACTCTACCTCCTTAGCCTCTATCAGGTCCTGGATCTTATGCTTGAGTGCCCAACAATCATTGGTGTCGTGTCCAACACTGTCTGAATGATAGGCGCATTTAGCATTGGCATGATAATGCGGAGAGGACGTATTTACATTCTTTGGCGCCTCCTTGATGGTGGCAAGATTCAACTTCAATAGATGGGGAAGCACTTGCGCTGGAGTCATATTAATACGGGTGAACTGCCGTTGTGGCCTTTCCACCCGTTGCTGATTTGGTCTGGATTGGTTGTAGCGAGGCTGCTCACTTGGAGTGTTTTGAATCATTACGGTCCCTACAGTTGGCCGACGCTCCATCTTCCCTGCTCTTCTCTGAGAATATACCATAGCTGTCTCCTTCTTAAAAGGCTTCTTCTCAACACTTGCAGCAACACCCTTCTGAATCTTTCCTGACTTGATGCCAGCTTCTATTCTTTCGCCTGTTAAGATCAAATCGGTAAACCCCGCGGAAGAGTTACCAATTAAATGATTGAAAAACGGCCCAGATAGGGTCCCAAGAAACATATCAACGAGCTCACGATCGGTTAAAGGAGGCTGCACCCTGCCAGCTAAATCCCTCCATTTTTGTGCATACTCTTTGAATCCCTCACTTGTTCCTAGTGACATACCCTGAAGTTGGGTACGAGTAGGAGCAAGATCAGAATTATACTGATATTGTTTATAGAAAGCGGTGGCCAAATCTTCCCAATTTCTGACACTGGTTCCTTCTAACTGATAAAACCATTCCAACTAAGCTCCCGACAGGCTGTCTTGAAAGAAATGAATCCAGAGATTTTTATCTGCCGTATAGGGTTGAATTTTTCTCACGTAGGACCTGAGATGCATTTTGGGACAGGACAGCCCATCATACCTCACAAACACTGGCACTTTGAATTTTAGGGGAATCACAATTCCGGCAACCAAGCCCATGTCTTCAAAATCCAAACCCGGTACCCTTTGCAATTCCATGGCAGCCAATCTGTCTTCTAAACCCTTATATTTGTCATCAGCTGGAGGATACTGCTGGTCAGAATAATCTTCATCCTCTTCAACCTCTTCCTCCTCTGCATCAGACTCGGAAGGCACCGCAACTCGATCTCTTTTACTAGTCCCTTCATCAGAAGTAGGAGGAAATTCAAGCACTCTCCGAGCTTCTCTGTCAAATCTTCTCCCCAAAGTAGCCACTCCGACCCTCTTTTTCTTCTTTACTGGGTCCTTACTCTCCAGATGAGCCTTGATATCCTCTTGACTTTTAACCACAGTCATCAAGAGTTGCTGGAACTGTGCATTCTGGGCTTGTAGGTCTTTGACTGTTTGCTCGAGATCCATCCTACTGAAATAAACAGCAGATAGATAAGGAAACCTGGAGTGAGACCTGCTTATGCACATGATGAATGGTATGTTGATGTATGCAATGCATTCAAGGACTTAGGACATTCAAAATTGTTTCAGACAAAGAAGAACGCACGTCATATTAATAAGAAGAAATTTGTTAGTACATAAATGCCCCATGGGCCAAATGTTACAAAATAAACTTCTTAAGGCAGAAAGACATTGCGCATCCTCTTCGGTGCGATGTAGGTGTTGAGGGCCTCTTGCTCGTGGAGTCGGCGGGTAAGCTCTAGAACTTTCTTTTCACTGGCGTAGTAGCTAGCTTCAAAGGTGTTCCGTTCCTCCTTGAGCTGAATCCAACTTTTCTGCATTTCCTCCCACGATGTAGGCATGTCTGGATACAGGATGGTGTAGGGAACCTCTCCTTCATTGACGGGCTCTTTAATCACTGGGAGTACATGAGGATAAGGCATCATTAGACTTTGGGCTCGGGCTCGTACCCACTTGAGATAGGGCTCAAGAGGGATGGAGTTCTTGTGTCCCAGAGTCTTGCTATCAACCTTGTTGAGTTTCCCCCAAGCTCTGATGAATCTTTGGCGAAGTCCTTGCGCATCGTTGTCGAAGTCAAAAACTAGGCTAGGAATCAACATGTCATGAGGGCCATCCCTCCGTGCATATCCAAATTGCCTCAAAGCTAGGCAAGGGTTGTAGGTGATACCTCCCCTGATTCCAAGTAAAGGAACATTAGGAAACTCTCCGCAACGATCGACGATGATGACATTTTCTCTGGACCGAGAACACCAATGCACATCAGAATGAGTAAGAGTCATCAATCGTTGGGACCACCTTGTACCTTGGTCATTCTTCAAGACAGATTGTGGAAGGTGCGAAATAAACCACCTTGCGAGGATAGGAGTACAGCACATGAGAACACCCCTCTTTCTCATTGTTCGTGTGTAAAATGAGTGAAGAATGTCCCCAAGCAATGTCGGTATTGGATTTCTGGACAAGAAGACTTTGACAGCGTTGACATCTACCAATTGGTCAGGATTTGGGAACAAGACCAACCCATAGATAAGGAGTGCCACAATCTCTTCAAAAGCTTGTAGGTCCAATGAGTTCCAACATTCTTGTGCCTTCTCAAACAAGAATTTTGCTAAGAATCCTTTGACGCCGCTTCTGGTTTCCCAATGCCCCTCGATGTCGGATGGTTGTAGATGTAGTGCTCGAGCAACATCTTCCGGCTTTGGTTCCTTTTCCGTACCGTTGAATGGTAGTTGATTAAGGATAGGGATTCTTAGGAGTTGAGAAAACTCCTCCAAAGTGGGTACCAACTGATAATCTGGGAAAGTGAAGCAGTGGTGAAGAGGGTCAAAGAACTGGAATAGCACTTTCATCATGTCTTCTTCAATGTTGGTGTTGACAAGGCTGAGCAGTCTACCATGTCTTTCACTGAAGGATGAATTTTCCGGGATTCTTGAGGTGATCTCCTTGAGTTGAGGAGAGATTCTCACAAGGTTGACTTGAATGGTATTTCTGCGAGGGATCTCCATGACCTACAAAACAAGAACAAAGATGAAGTCCAAGACCCTTGAAATGGTTAGTGAATGCGTATGATGTTTTATGATGTTTATGATGTATGCATAAAACATATGTACAAGCAAATCACACCAAACCCTAATTTCAGGCTTGCATGGGGTTTCATAGGTAATTACCCTCTTGAGTGTAGTTGGCTTAAAAACCTGTCCTATAAATAGTAACCGGGTTCTAAGGAGCTCAATATCACGGGATTGTTTCCAATGTTCATTGTTTTGGTTTAGCCACTTAACTAGCGACCAAAATATTCCAAGAAAACAAACCTCAATGAGTGTAGTATCGAGTATCTACCAACTTCGGACTGTACCAAAGCCGGTCATCTCACTACCCCTAATAAAAGGCCAAGATGGACAAGTAAGGTTCTAGGTCATTAGTGCTTAGTGACATCACTCAGCGGCCCCGTACTCTCCTTGATTAAACTCAAGGGTTACCGGTACTCACAAATATGTCGCACTAATATAGCTATTGCTTAGACCGTGTCGGTATACCCCGCACAGTTTCCACAACGTATTGCTATCTATGAATGTTTCCCACAAATCTGGGTGGAGGATTGTAAACCCAAACAATAGAGCCAAAGTATAAAGCAAGCAAATCAAACAATTAGTCATGCAAGAGGGTGATCTAAGCCCTAAGGTTACTCCACTTTAAAAATTATCCCCAGCAGAGTCGCCAGTTCTGTGATACGGTGGGAGAACTGACTAGGGTTTTGCGTTTGTATTCGCACTTGTTCGGTTTAGCAAGAGTCGCCACCGACTTTTTATTTTATCCTAAGGAAAGGTTTAAAAAGCACAGCAAAAACCTTTGAGATTTTTCTTGAGTTCGGGGAGTAGATTATAGAAGGGGAAGGTATTAGCACCCATTCTATCCATGGTTATCCATGGGCTCTTAGGTACTTGCTTAGATCAACTTTCCTTGGTTGTCAATTGTTTGAAATGGTGCTTTGTGTGTGGTTTTGGAAAAGGTTTTGAAAAAGATGCCTTGTATAGGCTACCCTTGTAACAATTCTTTACTCGAATGTTTTACAAAAGGTGTTTGTCTTTTTGAAAAGATATTTCAAGGTTTTTTTGAAAGTTTGTTTGAAAGTGTTTGTGAAGTGGGTTTTGAAATTAGGCAAGTGTTTTCTTGGAAAGTTGACAAGTACTTAAGAGTTCATCTACCCTAAAGTTTTTTTTTTCTCAAAGATTTTTGTTTATGTTTTAAACCTTTTGACAATTTTGTTCCACCATTGCATTTGGTGGACAATCTTGTCTTAGGAGGTGAAAGGGACGGGCGCGGGTCATCGTTTAGATCATAGTTGCAATAGTGTTAAATGTCTTTGGGCAATTTTCTTTGAAAGGGACTTGATCATTCATTTAAGCAACATTTTGAGGGACAATGATCATTTGATTATTTTGTTTTGCCCAAGGAAGTTCAACATGCAATATGGCCCAATTATTTTGAAGGCAACAAAGTGGAATACCCTAGGGGTGCAAGTGTGAAATGTTTTGTCCATTTTTCATGCTCATTTATCTTGTATTAGGTCCAACTGTTTTGTTCATTTTTTATTCGCATACAAACCCTAATTCTAGCATAGTATGTTTAGAAAGCGATAAAGTGCGAAATTTAAATTCCTACGCTATTACATCACAATAATATAGGGAGGGGGTACAATGTTCAAATGGGGATATTTAGACAAGAAATTAAACCTAAGCTATTACATCATTTTCTATAAATAATTACAAGATAAATAAATTGCATAATCAAATGGAAATTAAATAAATATGCAAAAATGCAAAAAGAGAATTTTTATATGTATGAAAAAGTATTGTTCATGTAAAATAAAAGAAAAATAAAAAGGTATTATTTTTGGAGTATTTTCATATTTAGGGTAAAACCCTAATTTTAATCAAAATAAATATTAATTAATTAATTCATATAATATTTGTTATTTACATACAAAAATAAAATAAAATATGGTATATTTGTAAAAAAGGCATTTTTTAGTATTAAATATTAAAAATAAAATATGTACATTTTTTTGGTATTTTTACTCTAAATGTATATATATATATATATATATATATATATATATATATATATATATATATATATATATATATATATATATATATATATATATATATATATATATATATATATATATATATATATATATATATATATATATATATATATATATATATATATATATATATATATATATATATATATATATATATATATATATATATGTATATTTGTATTATTTTAAATATGTATTATATATATAAATAATAATAATAGTTAAATTTTTTAGAAAATAGTATTTTTTTATATAAAATATTTTCAGAGGGTAATATAAAATAAAAATAAAAATAGAAGTGTTTTTACATATTTTTCTATTTATCCTAAATAATAGTATATATAATATTTATGTATAAACAAAAGAAAATCAAATAAAAATCAAATAAAATCAAAAAATGATGAGAAAAATATTTTCAAAATTTTAATATGCTGAGAAAAATAAATGAGTCAAATAAGAAAAGAAAAAGTCAAAAATCATGAAAAATGAAGCAAATGGGCTTGGGGGTGCAAAACAGAAAAAGTGGTGTGAATAATAAAAATGTTCAGGCCCGGCCCAAGAAGCCACCTTCTTCAACCTCTGAACAAAGTTTGTTCAAAAACGCGCGCCAACAAGCTTCCTTCGAATGTCCTGATTCTTTGATTTTTTGAGCAAACTTCCAACACAAAAGATGTTAAGCATGAAATCACGATTCCAACCATATGCATAACTTGATCTAACTCTCTAAGATGAGAGAGAATTTCTTCTCCCCCAAATCCTAACCTAGTTTTTCTGCCATTTTCAAACTCCAAATTCTCTCTACTCAGGCAAAAGAAATGAAAAGTAAAGGAATGTACATGTTCAGTGGCATGAGTATGACATTATTTCTTCACAAACCTAAGACTAATGATGCATAATAAGAGAGATACGAGTTCAAAAAACTACCTGTTCAGCTGAAGTTCTATCTTGCAATGTAGGAACTTTCAGTGCAAGGTGATGATTGGAAAAGCTTCCTTGAGGTCCAGGGGTGCTGTTTCAATGCTTACTTTGTCTTGAGAGCTTCTGAATCGAGCTAGAGAACTTCAACTACAAAACAGAAAAACAAAAATGGTGAAGTGGTTTAGAGGTGTTACAGATCGTGCTTTTGCTTTTGGTTAGCTTGCATAGGTAGTATGGAAGGTGTGTGAACTGGTTTGGGCAAGAAAGCTTGAGAGAAATGGGAGATGGCCCTCAATCTGCAGGGGTTGCTCTGTTTGAGCAGTTTCAAGGTGATTCTGAGATGGAGGGTGTTTGAGAGGTGCAGGGGTCGTGTATTAGCTTGGTTGTGATGTGCTGAGTATGTTTGATAAGTTTGTTCTTGTGTGTCTAAGCTGAGATGGATGATGTTGTGAGTTATGGCTCTTTTCTTCACACTTAAGCAACAAAATGCAACTTGTGTTTCTAGGCATGTAGAGGGCCCCTAATGTGCTGCATAATCCCTCCTTGATCAGTGTGTTATGCTCATAAACTTGTGACATTCAGATTTGCAATGTACTTGTTGGATTTCCAAATTGACATAAAGTGAATTTTAGCAAAAATGGATAATTCACTTTATCTAAAAATGGATTAGGCTTGTGTATAATACTTGAACTCATAGAATAACATCTTGACACAATGAAAAAGCATTAAATTATTGAGTGTAACTTGGTTTAAGGACCTGTAATCTAGCCTAAAGCATGCTGAGTTCAAATTGCAAAGTTATGGACATGGAACTTGGTCATGAACAAAGTGGTTTTTTGCTATATTGTGAAATTCGATTCTCTCTAACCATGAGGTTGTTTGAGAAGTTCTTGGACATTTTGGAAAGCTTGGAATGTGTACTATAATCCATCTTTGAAATGCAATTTGAAATTCCAAGTGGAAGTGTATGGAAAATGGCCTTGAAGTTAGGTAGAAAACCTTGTCAAAATAGGTTAAAATTTCACTAAGTTAAAAATGGTTTAGTGCCCTTATTCAAAAAATTGTAACTTGAGATACAAGCTTCAAATGAGAAAACTTTGTGAATAAAAGTTGTAGATTATGCAACAAGCTACAACTTTCATGTTTTGACTTTTGTTTGAATCCAAATGGATCTTGGTGAAAAAGTGGGGAAAAGTTGGGGAAAAATTAGGGTTTTTCATAACTTAGAAAAATTCTAAGTTATGAAAAATTCAAATTTCTAACCCTAATTTGCATTTTGTGATTTCTTGGTGAACAAGTTTCATGATTTGGCATGTTTTGATGGAAAATGAATCTTGACTTTTGATTTTGACTAAAAAGTCAAAGTTTGACTTTTCAGTATACAGTCAAAATTGATCAATTGACTGGGAAATTCAACTGTCAATCTTGTGCACTTGGGATCTTTTGAGTTTGTTGATCATGTCAAGATAATTCCATGGGGTCCTTGAGTCCATGTGTGAGCTTGGTTTGCCATTGGCTAGGTCAAACAGTCAAAAATTGCCTTTGTGCAGTCAAAACCCTAAAAATGACCATTTTGCCCTTTTGGTGATCTGATCAAATTTCTTGGGGAATTGTGATCCAAACTTGACCAAATGATTCATATGAGTTCATAATGTTGATGTGGGTCAAATTTCATGAGGTTTGACTGTCAATTGGCCACAGTTGACTTTTTCCCCAATACAGTTGATTTTTAGGTCAACTGTCCAATTGATTGGGCAAAACTTGGAATCAAGGCTTGAAACTTGATATGGGTAAACTTGGGAGTCCAATATGAGGCATGAAAGTCATCTTAGGCATTCTAGGTCAAAATATCTTTGTGCAAACACAAACCCTAATTTTGAGTCCACAGTGCAAGGAGAGGTCTTGAGCAGATGAAACCCTAACTGGATCTTGAGCTTCAAAGGCTTTGTGGTGAGAAATCAATGAGAAATGGGAGGGCAAATTTTGGGGTACAACAGTCATCAAGTGATGAGACGCTCAAAGACATAAAGGCAATAGCAGAGTTGAAACCCAGTGGATCATTCATTTCACACAGCTGTTTTATTTTCTTTTGTACAACTTGTATAAATTCTTTTGTTCGGCGGCGTTCTCCTACTAGGACGTCAGCCTCTTGTACATAAACGCCTATTTTACAGGCAAATTCAAAATCAATACAAATATACTTTTCAGTTAAAATTGCCAATTGTTTTTCCTTTTCTGTTTTGTTTTGCGAAGAACGTCCAAGGTTTAATTTGTGATATATGCATTGACAATAATTTGCTAACTCATGAATATTTGCATACGAAACAAAGGATTAATTACATGTAACATTAGAAACAGGGACAGTAATGAGTTGTCTAAGCGATCTAATTGTTCTGTCCACCAAAGTATCAAGGTAAGTTCAGCTGAAGAACATAACCAATATACCTTAATTCCCCAGAGAGTGAACCAGCAAGTCCATACACTCTCCCCAAGCAAAACTATATTATCAAACCTTAAGGAAGTTGGGTATCCCCCGCAGATCTCAACATTCCCCAGCGGAGTATGTATGCATTCTTAACAAGCATCCCCTGCAGTCTTAGTCTGAAGATTGTTCCCCGGCGGTATATCAGGCAGTCAATGGAGTCACCTCCCCGATACAGTTCAAAACTTCCCCAGGAGAGTCCAATCAAGATTTCCCCAGGAAAGTTGAATCATCTCCCCAGCAGTAAGCTTATCCCCAGTAGATTCTGCAAGCTTATCCTCGCAGAGCACGAACGCGTCTCCCGACTTTATTCAAAGAGTTATTTCCCTACCAGGATATAACTGGGTTATCCTCAGTCAAAAGCCACGGAAAGATCGTTCTCGGCGAAATCTTCTTATCCCCGGCAAAGTCTATTAACACTTCCAACATAACAATGGTATCCCCAGCGAAGTTACCATCAACATTTCAGCAAAGTACCTCTCTCCCCACAGAGTATTGTTTCCCAGCAAGATCGTTAGAGTACTTTTTCCCCCGCAGAATATTCCATTCGCCAAGTTTATTCCCCAACGGATTTATCTTCTCCTACCGGTATTCTTGCAACTATCATCCCCAGCGGAAGCAAAGATCTATTCTTCAACATCAGCCCAGGATGTGACTTCCTGGCACCCGTCAAGGATTTATTTTCCTAAGACAAAAAGATACATTCATAAACATCACATTTTCATACATTATAGCATGCATATACGCATCATATCTTACAATCTCATTTATGTTGAGAACATCATTGCTCGATCCATATCACACATTGCATATGACTGACCTTTACCTTTCAGGAAAGATCCAGTTAAGTTCTCAGCTATATTTCAAGACTTTAGTCTGGTTTAGTTAAATCGACCCTAAGATTTTCCTGATTCTTATCCAGTCAAAGGCCTTCTCTGGTTCAGTCAGATCGACCCTAAGATCTCCCTGATTCTTATCCAGTTGAAGATTCCAAGACCTAGACCGGTTCAGTTAAATCGACCCTAAGATTTTTCTGTTTCTTATCCAGTCAAAGGCCTTCTCTGGTTCAGTCAGATCGACCCTAAGATCTCCCTGTTTCTTATCCAGTTGAAGATTTCAAGACCTTGTCCGGTTCAGTTAAATCGACCCTAAGATTTTTCTGTTGCTTATCCAGTCAAAGGCCTTCTCTGGTTCAGTCAGATCGACCCTAAGATCTCCCTGTTTCTTATCCAGTTGAAGATTTCAAGACCTTGTCCGGTTCAGTTAAATTGACCCTAAGATTTTATTGTTTCTTATCCAGCCAAAGGCCTTCTCTGGTTCAGTCATATCGACCCTAAGATATCCCTGTTTCTTATCCCAGTAGAAGACATCCAAGATTCTCTCAGCGTTACTGTTGAGGTAGAAGTCGCCCAAGATTCTCTCAGCGTTACTGTTGAGGTTGAAGTCGCCCAAGATTCTCTCAGCGTTACTGTTGAGGTTGAAGTCGCCCAAGATTCTCTCAGCGTTACTGTTGAGGTTGAAGTCGCCCAAGATTCTCTCAGCGTTACTGTTGAGGTTGAAGTCGCCTATGGTTCTCTCCCCGTTACTGTGGAGGTAGTAATCGCGCCAGATTCTCTCAGCGTTCCTGTTGAGGTAGTAATCATCCAAGGTTCTCTCACCATCCTGTTGAGGTAGTAACCATCCCTGGTTCATTCATCACCGTTTGAAGTTCCAGACCCAACTCCTGTAACCAGTCAGGGCACATCTACAAAGAGTTTGAAGATCAGCTCCTGTTACAGGTCAGGTAATCATTTTCTTTTTCAGGTACGCAAGTTCTCGCTAAGGAATCTCTTACGCGATCAACACCCAGATGGCATCTATAAGCCCATCCACCTATCCATCACCTCTCAGCATGGCATCTATAAGCCCATCATCCTATCCATCAATCTCCAAATGGCATCTACAAGCCCATTCCCACCATCACACTACTATGTGAGCGCAAATTTCTGGGCACTCTAGTGTTCAATCATCTTCCACCTTCGGATTACGAAAGGCACATCAGCCAATCTGCATCCTCAGGTTTAAGAAGATTGAACAGGGGCAACTGTTGTACCCCAAAATTTGCCCTCCCATATTCTTCAAATATCTGCAAAGAGCATGCTTCAAAATCTCCCCAAGGGTTGCACAGTTCAAGGGCCTCCTAACAGTCAAAAACTAGGGTTTTGGTTCTGACAAAGAAATTGAAGTTTCCAAGGGCCCAAACAAATCCCACATGCCTATAAACATGGTCAAGCATCTCCATACCAAGTTTTAAGACTTACAGCACAAAATTGCACAGTCAAAAAACCCTAATTGCCCTACAGTCAACTGCAGGGGCAAAATGGTCATTTGACAGTCAAAAGTCCAAATTTTTGGTCAACATCTTATTTTGAAGCCACAAACATCATTTGATCAATTCTTGATCATGATTCTCAAAGCATGGCTCAAAAAGTCTCAAGATGCAAAAGTTTCCATATTTGGACAGTTGAAAAAGTCAACTATAACTTGACCAAGGCATAACTTTCACATGGTTTATCAGAAAAATTCATCCAAAGCTCATTTTGAAGATAAAGACATTTCCTACAACTCCTGTTCACACTTAAAGTCCAAGAAATGCTCTCACAAAAAGTTATCAATTTCAACATTATAGGTCATTTTCAAAAGTCAACAAAAAGGGACTTTAAGTCAAAGACCATAACTTGAGATTGGTAAATCAAAATGACATGGGACCAAAGGGATTGGTTAGAGGACTTCAAGACCTTTACAAAATGTCCAGGAACATGATCAAATATTAAAAATTGAGCAAGATATGCCTTGTGGAAGTTGGGAAACTTTTGGGAATTTTGAAAAGTCAACTTTACTTCAAATGCCTCAAATTTGCTAATGGGCCACATTTTCTTCCAAGATTCATCATCAAAAGGCTATGCACGACCATTTGGCCCAAAGGGGATTTATTTCATCATTTTTTATTATTTATTTGAATTTTTAATTACTATTAATTCATTTAATTAAATAAAAATATGAAAAAATATTAAACCAATGCATTTGGATCTTTTTATGCAGCATTTGCTCTCCTTAAAGACTCAAGATTCGTGCACAACAAAATTGGAAAGATTGGCCATGATTGGAATCAAAAACACATGAAAAAAGATTTGAAAAGATTCATAAAAATCAAATTTTGAAAACCATTAAAGACAAAGCTTTGGGCTTGGATTATTGGCCAAAATCGTTCCTTATACAAGCACAAACCTAACCCTAATGCCAAGAACCTGGAAGCTGCGCTCAAGCCATAAACAAAACTTTGTATTTTTTGAAGAAAATTTCAAAACTGTTTTCCTATTTTCAGCAGGTTTCAAGGCAAAACAACAATTCCATTGCACTCCTGACACCTCCAGGAATCTTCCTGAATCAAAATCATAACCTCTAACATCAAGAAACGGTAGAATCAAGTGGTCCTGTTTCCAGTTTTGTACATATTCGTGTTTCAATTTTTAAGCATCTTCATTGCATTATTTCTACTGATTTATAATAATCTAACCATTCTAAAGCTAATGATGTTATTTAATTGGATTTTCGTGCCCTATATGCCAAATTACCATTGAAGCTTTCTAGGGTTTCAGAGTTACAAAATTAGGGGTTTCCTCTTCAGGAAAAATCAGACCACGAGACCCATGCCATTGAAACCAGAAGCTCATGACCAATTGTTCCCATAGCTCGCGATCAATTTATGATCAACAGGGTGTTAATCACTATTATTCCGTTCATCATTTAGTGGGGGTTTAAAACCCCCGCTATCTCTTTTTATTTTACAGGCAATTGAAGAATAAGACAGACGTGTCCATGGCTTACAGGCGCATTTGAATTTCGCGCGAAATATCCCACTAACCCTTGTTTTACATTATATTGATTATTTGTCATATTATATACAAAGCGCGTTAACAGCTCAGTTGGCAGGCACATGGTTTGGTAAGCAACGGGACCTAGGTTCGATTCCCAGGTCCCCTCCTTTCTCCATATTATTTTTCTTTCTATGCTAACATGTAGCGTCCCCCTCAGAAGACTACCATACGTCCACAATCCAAGCGTGCCACATGGCTCAGAATCTCAATCCAAGGGCCCTGATCTGATGAACATCATATTCGTTGGTCAACGTTCCACATGCCAGCATGAAAAGTCAAAAAAGGCCAAAGTTCTATTGGGCCTGATTGCTACCACATGACCTCCCAAAGGGGTCTGAATACCCCCCCATGTTTGTTTTCTTTTTCTCTATTTTTTATTTATTTATTTGTTTTAATTTGATTGTTTCCTTTTAATTCTTCAAATTAATATTTCCTCAACATAAAAAATAATAAAAAATCAGAAAGTCACAAAATAAAAATATATTTTATTTAAACATTTTTTTTGTAAATAAGTTTAATAATTAATTTAGGTTAATTTTAGGTTTAAATTTTAATGTTTTTCTTAATAAATTAAAAAATGTAGAATTAGGGTTTTGTACTTTTATCCTTTCTTTTATTTTTCCTCATATTAATTATTAATTATTATTTTTGTAAATAAATTGCCATGTAAATAATTAGGTTAATTTTAGGTTCAACTTTAACATGTTTTTTTTAATAAATTAAAAATAGCTAGAATTAGGTTTTAATTCCATTAATTCTCATTAAAATCCATAAATACAAAAAACTCAAAAATAATTTCCTTTCACATTTAATTTAATTAATTTCGTAATTTTAATTCAATTTCTTTAAAAGGGTCCAACGCCCTCGCATTCCCGACTTTAATTCTCTTCGCATTTTTATTTCTTTTTGTGAATATAATGTAATTCTCCCAAAGCCATGTAATAGCTTAATTAGACCTTTATCTTTTTCGCATCTTTATTTTATTTTAAATCGGGTCCTGGATTAATTTGGCGATGTGGACCCGCGCCTTTGTAATAGCGTAGGACTTTTATATTCCCGCAACTTTTAACTATTAACTATTGCATGAAAGAATGAATGTCAAAATAAAAACAAAAGCGTAGATCACCAAGGCATGACAAGATAAAATATCTGAAAACGACACACAAATCACACACCACCCCTAGGGTACGCCTCACTGTTGCCTTGCCCCTCGAAAGGTGATCGTCGAGTAGAGGACGTTTTAGTAAGTCCTCATGTCCATGAACATGGCATGAGGGTAGCTTCTAAGGTGTCTTCCTATTGCTCCGGTGATCACCCTGTCCCGAACCTTCGAATTGACCCGAACACCTCCAACGGTGGTGCTACCTACCTCTCAATGGTGGGATGGCACTACTTTAAAGGACATCTACATAGACGAATTCCTTAGGGTAGGTAGACGACTCTAGATACTTGCTCTAATTTCAAAACAAATCAAAAAATACTTTTCACACCGACACTTTTCAAAAAGCTTTCGAAAGCAACTTTTCAAACACTCTTGAGGACTGATACAAGAGTCGAACTGAAATTTTCAAAGAAACTTTTTAAACCCACAGTTGAAAAGCAAACAAACAATTTTGAAAACACAAATGAGAAAGTATCTAAGAGCCCATGGATAACCATGGATAGAAAGGGTGCTAACACCTTCCCTTTCTATAATCTACCTCCCGAACCGAGAGCAATCTCTATAAGGAATTTTTCTGTGCTTTTGTCCTTTCCATTTGGAGAAAATAAAAGACGGTGGCCACTCTTGCTTACCGCGACATTTCGCGAACCAGCGTTAAACAGTCAGTTCCAGATCCACCGATCACAAGAACCTTATCTATAATTCAACCGAGAATAATTCAGTTGAGATTTAAGAACCGGTCAGGTCTTCGACTGAGGGAAACATCTTCATCAAGATCTAGGACTGTCTGGTCTTCAACGGAGGATAATTCTGTTGAGATTTTAGAACTCGTCCACACTTCGACGGAGGAAAATTGTCGAGATTGAGAACCTTATCTATAATTCAACCGAGAATAATTAAGTTGAGATTTAAGAACCGGTCAGGTCTTCGACTGAGGGAAACATCTTCATCAAGATCTAGGACTGTCTGGTCTTCAACGGAGGATAATTTTGTTGAGATTTTAGAACTCTTCCATACTTCGACGGAGGAAAATTGTCGAGATTGAGAACCTTATCTATAATTCAACCGAGAATAATTCAGTTGAGATTTAAGAACCGGTCAGGTCTTCGATTGAGGGAAACGTCTTCATCAAGATCTAGGATTGTCTGGTCTTCAACGGAGGATAATTTTGTTGAGATTGAAGAACTCATCCACACTTCGACGGAGGAAAATTGTCGAGATTGAGAACCTTATCTGTAATTCAACCGAGAATAATTCAGTTGAGATTTAAGAATCGATCAGGTCTTTGACTGAGGGAAACATCTTCATCAAGATCTAGGACTGTCTGGTCTTCAACGGAGGATAATTCTGTTGACATTTAAGAACTCGTCCACACTTCGATGGAGGAAAATTTTCGAGATTGAGAACCTTATCTGTAATTCAACCGAGAATAATTTAGTTGAGATTTAACAACCGGTCAGGTCTTCGACATAGCTGAGAACTCAACTACATCCTTCCTGAAAGGTAAAGGTCAGTCATATGTAATGCATGATATAGATCAAGCAATGATGTTCTCAAAATAAATGAGATTGTGTTGTATGATGCGTATATGCATGTATCATGATGTACGGAAATGTAATGTTTCTAGCTGGGGAAAATAAATCCCGGATAGCTTGCTGGAGAATATAGTTGAATTCTTCGTTTCCGCTGGGGATGGCGAACGAAGGTGATTGCAAGAATAAACCTGCAGGAGAGTATAATTCCGCTGGGGCATAAAACTGATGACGAGATTACTCTATGGGGAAGAGATGTTCTGCTGAGGATTCCACTGATAAATTCCGATGGGGACGAATTACCGTTACTGGTGATACTGAATCCTGTTGGGGATTGAATTCCTGTTTGTGAAAGGAAAGAACTCCGCTAGGGATGATCTTCCAGTTGCGACTTCACTGGGGATAACCTTTTAGACTCTAATGGGGATAATCCTTTGAGCTTTGCTAGGGACAATCTTCCTTTGAACTCGGCTGGGGGTATTTATTTTTATACTCCGTCAGGGACGAACTTCCAGAGTCTACTGGGGATGATTCTTCAACTCCACTGGGGAAGCTTTTTCAGACTGCACTGGGAAAATTTTAACTCCACTGGGGATATCTTGTATTCTGCCGAGGAATATTCTTATACTCCATTGGGGAATATTAAGACTGTCGGGGATATTAAGCCCTTTCAGTGTTGATGGTAGATAAACTCTGCTTGGGGAGAATATTACCGATTCATTCATTCACAGTTGCAAGTCTCAGCTGGGGAGAGCTATCATTACTGTCTTACTCTGCGGGGAGTGAAAGCATCTTATCCATATTCTTCAGTTGAATTTACCGTCGTACCTGGTGGATAGAGCAACTGTAAAGCTTGGACAATTTTATTGCCCCTGTTTCTAATATTACCAGTAATCGTCTTTTGTTTCGCATGTAAATATTTATGAGTAGCTATTAATGTCAAGTGCATATATCAAAAATGAACATTGGACGTTCTTTGCAAAATAAAACAGAAAAAGGAAAAACGGCTTGAAATTTGTCTGAAAATGAATTTGTATTGATTTTAAAGTTTGGCCTGTAAATAGGCGTTTTTGTACAAGAGGCTGACGTCCTAGTAAGAGAATGCCTCCGAACAGATATGGTTTATACAATTTGTGAAAAACTAAACAAAACAGCTATGTGAATGATCCCACTGGGTTCCAACTCTGTTATTGCCTTTATGTCCTCGAGCATCTCATCACTTTGCTACTGGTTGAAGGTAGATCAGATTGATTAGTGTTGTTCGAGCTTGATAGTTGATACCGAAGTCTGAATGCAAGGTGATCCAATGAGACATAGTGTTACGCTTTAATCCCTAATTTTTGCCTGGACCGCCCTTTCGGGTTTTCAGTCCACCGGGATACCCTTTTTTTCCCAAGCCGCCTTTTCAGGTTTTCGACTTGCCGGGTGTACAGTTTTTTTTTCATTTTCATCCCTTATTTTTGCCTAGGCATGTCAACCTAGCGGGTCTTTGATTATGCGTAGTATTTTTTCACTATGTCTGCATTGACGGGGTGAGGAAGGTCGTCACCATCCATGGTGGTTAGAATCATAGCTCCTCATGAGAAAATGTTTTTAACCACAAATGGCCCTTCGTAAGTAGGGGTCCATTTTCCCCTGGGATCACCTTGAGGTAAGATAATGCGCTTGATAACCAGGTCCCCAACTTGATACTCTTGTCGTTTGACTTTCTTGTTAAATGCCTTGATCATCCGCTTTTGATACGTTTGACCATGACAGATAGCAGTAAGTCTCTTTTCGTCAATTGGGTTTAGCTGATCAAGCCGGGTCTGAATCCAGTCATCTTTGCTCAAACATGCATCCTTCATAATCTGAAGAGAGGGTATCTGAACTTCTATGGGCAAGACTGCCTCCATACCATATACCAAGGAATAAGGGGTCGCCCCTGTTGACGTCTGTGCTGAGGTACGGTACCCATGAAGAGCAAATGGTAACATCTCGTGCCAGTCTTTGTATGTCATCGTCATCTTCTGCACAATCTTCTTAATGTTCTTATTAGCCGCTTCAACATCCCCATTCATCTTTCGCCGGTAAGGAGAAGAGTTGTGATGTTGTATCTTGAACTGTTGGCAGAGCTCGGTGATCATCTTATTGTTGAGATTGGTACCATTGTCTGTTATGATCCTCTCTAGTACACCATATCGACAAATCAGATTGTGCCGAATGAACCGTGCCACGACGTTCTTGGTTACTGTAGCAAAGGAAGCTGCTTCAACTCACTTCGTAAAGTAATCAATAGCTACCAAGATGAAACGATGTCTGTTAGATATCGTAGGTCTGATCTCGCCGATCATATCAATGCCCCACATTGCAAAAGGCCAAGGTGTCGTCAAGATGTTCAGAGGTACTGGAGGTATGTGCACTTTATCAGCATAGACTTGGCACTTGTGACAGGTCCGAGAATGCTGATAACAGTCGGCTTCCATAGTGGACCAATAATATCCTGCCCGTAGGATTTTCTTCGCCATGGTATATCCACTGGAATGAGTTCCGAAAGTACCTTCATGTAAATCCACCATGATCCTTTCTGCCTCATTCTTATCCACACATCGTAGTAAGGTTGAATCATGGTTATGCTTGTAAAGGATACCATTGCTGATGAAGAACTTCGCTGCGAATCTCCTCAGAAACTTCTTGTCATTAACAGATGCACCCTCGGGGTACTCCTGAGCTTCAAGATACCTCTTCACCTCATGAAACCAGGGCTTTTCTGTTACCTCTTCAGTCTCAATGTCACAGCAATGTGCAGGTTCGTCCAATCATTCAATGATAATCCGGGGAGCTTCGTTGTCCCAATTGACTTTGAACATAGAAGACATCATAGCCAGCGCGTCCGCTAACTGATTCCCCTCTCTCGGGAAGTGTTTAAAAGTTATCTTTTCGAAGTGGGGAAGCAATGTCAACACATACTCCTTGTAAGGAATAAGGTTTGGGTGTTTCGTATCCCACTCGCCTTTGATCTTACTGATCACGAGAGCGGAATCTCCGAACACACTCAGAAACTTAATCCTTAGGTCAATTGCTTCTCGAAGACCTATGATGCACGCTTCATACTCCGCCATATTGTTGGTGCAGTTGAAACATAGTCGGACAGTGTACGAAGTATGAGAGCCTTTAGGAGATATGATCACGGCACCAATGCCATTGCCCAAAGCGTTTGAAGCTCCATCAAATTACATAGACCATCGGGATCCCTCCTCAAGTCCTTCATCCGGTCCATGTGTCTCACAGTCAGTTACCAACATGATATTCTCATCCGGGAATTCAAAGTTCATAGACTAGTAATCATCCACTGCTTGATGTGCCAAATGGTCTACCAACACACTTCCCTTAATTGCGTTTTGGGTCGTATACTGGATGTCATACTCAGTCAAGATCATCTGCCATCTTTCTATTCTTCCGGATAAGGCAGGCTTTTCGAAGATATACTTGATTGGATCCATCTTTGATATCAATAGAGTAGTGTGAGTTAGCATATACTATCTCATCCGGCGAGCAACCCATGTCAAAGCGCAACAAGTTTTCTCGAGCAGTGAGTATCGGGTCTCACAGTCGGTAAACTTTTTGCTAAGGTAATAAATAGCATGCTCTTTTCGGCCAGACTCGTCATGCTGCCCCAACACACACCCCATTGAGTTGTCGAGTACTGTCAAGTATAAGATCAAAGCTCTCCCTTCAACTGGTGGCATCAGAATAGGTGGCTCTTGGAGATACTCCTTGATCCTTTCGAAAGCGGCCTGACATTCATCATTCTGTCTTACCACTTGATCTTTCTTCAGTAGCTTGAAGATTGGCTCACAAGTAGCAGCCAGGTGCGAGATAAATCGGGCAATATAGTCCAAACGTCCCAGGAAGCCTCTGACTTCTTTTTCTGTTCTGGGAGCTGGCATTTCCTGTATAGCCTTCACCTTGGCAGGATCCACTTGAATACCTTTGTCACTTACGATGAAACCCAGCAGCTTACCAGATCTCACCCCGAAGGTGCACTTGTTCGGGTTTAACCTTAGCTTGTACAACTTCAACCTGTCAAACAGCTTCTGAAGATGGTCCAGATGTTCTTCTTCAGTTTGGGATCTTGCAATCATGTCATCGACGTATACCTCAATCTCATGATGGATCATGTCATGGAACAAAGCGACCATGGCACACTGATACGTTGCCCCAGCATTCTTCAATCCAAAAGGCATGACCTTGTAACAAAAGGTACCTCATTGAGTAACAAAGGTTGTCTTCTCCATGTCTTCGGGAGCCATTTTAATCTGATTATAACCGGAGAAACCGTCCATAAAGGAGAAGACCTTATGTTGTGTGGTGTTGTCAACCAGAACGTTGATATGAGGTAGAGGGAAATCATCCTTGGGGCTTGCCCTGTTCAGATCCCTATAGTAAACACACATTCGAACCTTACCATTCTTATTTGGCACTGGAACCACATTGGCAAGCCACTGCGGGTAAGAAGTTACTGCTAGAAAACCGGCGTCAAACTGTTTCATAACTTCAGCCTTGATTTTCTCAGACATCTCTGGGCGCATTCGACGAACCTTCTGTTTCACTAGAGGACAGTCTTCCTTGGTAGGCAATCGGTGAACCACAATATCGGTATCCAAACCAGGCATATCTTCATAAGACCAGGCAAAGATCTCAACATAGTCACGCAGCATCTGAATCAACCGTTGTTTCACACTAAGCTCCAGGTTTGCACCAACCTTGACCTCTTTCTTGTCTTCCTCCGTACCCAGATTTACTGATTCCACGGGCTCTTCATGCGGCTGAATAGCCCTCTCTTCCTGGAGTAGTAGTCTAGCAAGTTCGTCAGGCACTTCGCAATCATCTTCACCTTCGTCTTCGGCTAAGTTGATCGGATTTTCGAAGTCATAACTGGCAATAGTAGAGTCGTTACCAGTGAGATCCATAGTGGATATAGACCTGTATATGTGAGTGTGTGTAAAATAGCTGTTTTGCAATATATAATAATAAAAAAACAAGGAGCGCAAGATTTGAAATGTAAAAAAACGTCGAATGCTTTTATTAATGATATATGTAGATGACACACATAAAGCCCTCACAAATGAAGCCACGGTGCTCCGGGTAAGACACCGGGCCATAAAGTTTAAAACATTGTCTGTTAGAAATTCAAAACAAAAGTATCATTACTGGGTAACAAAAGAAATTAGGATGAAGTCCTTTGCTATCCAGTTGCCTAGTCCACCACCAGTAGTAGAATAGATCCAACTGTCGAACTCAGACTCTTCAACATCATCTTCAATGGCATTCACTCCAGAATTGCTGATGAACAGGGGAGGTCTTCCGATCCGTGCATTCCGAACAGCCTTTTGAGCTTCTGCAGTGAAACCCAAACCAAACTTGTTAGTCTTATGTGCAAAATCAGAGAGTTGGCCCCAATTTGCACACCCACCTTTCTTGACAACAGCCCGGGCATCCTTGAAGGAAGCCATCTTCATAGGACGATCTTCAACAACAGTCTCAGTTGATGCCAGCGTCTGGGGAACCTCTTCAAAATGATGAAATGGGGTCTCAATGAACTCCCCATCCATCTCTACATATCGGAAAGAGTTGAGGTGGCTCACCATGTACTCCTCTTCTCCTTGCACTGTCACAATTTTCCCTTTCACTGGGTACTTTAGCTTCTGGTGGAGCGTAGACGTCACTGCCCCAGCTTTGTGGATCCACGGACGACCCAACAAACATGAATAAGATGGCCAAATGTCCATCACATAGAATGTAGATGTGAAAACCTGAGAACCAACCCTGATTGGAATATCCACTTCTCCGTGTACCATTCTCTTGGACCCATCAAAAGCCCTGACTACAATGTTACTCGGCTTCAACTCCAACCTTTCACAGTCTAACCGGTCCAGAGCTTTCTTAGGTAACACATTCAACGAAGACCCAGTATCTACCAATACGTGAGCAAGAGTAGTGCCCCTGCATTCAATGGAGACATTCAGGGCATCATTGTGATTCTTCCCCTTAACAGTCAAATTGGCGTCAGAGAAACCCAACCCATTATCATCAGTTAGACTTGCCACACAATCTTTAAACTGATCAGCTGATGTCTCTTGTGGTACGTGTGCAGTCTTCAAGAAAGCAATCAAAGCCTTGGCATGGGCTTCTGAGCATAGAAACAGAGACAACATAGAGATTTTGGATGGGGTTTTCCCCAACTGCTCGACTACATTGTAGTCGCTCTTTTTAATGATCTTCAAAATTTCCTCCATCTCTTGTCTAGAGGCTTCAACAGTATTCTTCTTCGGTGCCTCCGTCTGGGCAGGCTCATCAGTGGTCCCTTTGCCCCGAGTATCGGATGACTCGGCAACAGGGGTAGG
The DNA here is from genome assembly GCA_948472305.1 of Vicia faba. Lineage (NCBI taxonomy): Eukaryota > Viridiplantae > Streptophyta > Magnoliopsida > Fabales > Fabaceae > Vicia > Vicia faba. Next base: position 573,659,587 of record OX451737.1, on the reverse strand, counting down.
AATAGGAACTTGCACATGAATAGTAAGAGGTACACTGGCAGGTGTAATAAAAACAGGTTTCCGGGCAGTTGATGGAGAGATATCAGGGGAGAAGAGTCTTTCGCTGCGGGTGACTTTGGCAGGTCCAACAATATTGCTGACGTCAGTATCAGCATGCCAATCTTGCTTAACTCCATGATAATATACGTCAGCCCCGTAATGCCAAGGGACAGCTTTATTTGATGTATAGGGAATAGGCCCAGGAACAGTGATGATCAATGGTGCGATTCTTGGAACAGATGTAATTCTAACAGGCTTTATTGTGGAAGCCTTGGAAGAATTGTCGAAAATGGTGATTATAGCAACTTCTTCAGTAGGAATCAAAGGAACAAGAGTCTTCTCAAACAGAATTTCTTTATTATCCATCAGACGTTGGACACCTGACTTCAAAAGATGGCAACCGGTAGGTAGGGCAGAACACATACGACAAACTTCACCGCAGCCCAGAAATAAACTGGCTAGCAGCAGGTTCTTCTTCACAGTCATTAAGGGAGTAACAATGTCTTTCACAGAAACCACAAACGAGTCTTCATCTACAGCATTTACTCCATGCGTGGGCATAGGAGCAGTCACAACATTAGGTCTTTCCGGTGCTTCGAACTCGATCTCTTTGGCATCAATCAAGTCCCGTACTTTGTTCTTCAAGACCCAGTAGTCATCTGTATCATGCCCCGGGCTATCAAAGTGAAAAGCACAGCGGGCATTAGGGTCGTACTTTGGTGATGTTGTATTTGGACTCTTCGGGGCCTCCCTTGGAATCACCAGATTGGTCTTTAATAACTATGGCAAAATCTGAGATAAAGTCATGTTGAGCTGAGTGAATTGTCTTCGCGGTCTCTCGGCCCTTGGCTGATTGTTGCATTGAGGTGCAACAGCAGGTCTTGAAATAACCACCGCATTAACAGCTTGGCGGCGTTCAGGTCTATTCTGACTTTTTGAACTGTAAACTGTGCTTGACTCTTTCTTAAAAGGCTTCTTCTCGGTGCCTGATGAAGCACCCTTATGTATTTTATCAGATTTGATACCGGCCTCAATTCTTTCCCCGGTCATAATCAGCTCTGTAAACCCGAACGAAGAACTTCCAATCAGATGGTTGAAATACGGACCAGACAAGGTCCCCAGAAACATATCAACTAGCTCCCTATCAGCCAAGGGTGGTTGCACTCTTCCAGCGAGGTCCCTCCACTTCTGAGCATAATCTTTGAAACCTTCACCTGCACCCATAGACATACCCTGGAGTTGGGTACGCATAGGAGCGAGGTCGGGATTATATTGGCTTATAGAAAGCAGCAACCAAATCCTCCCAATTTCGGATACTAGCTCCTTCTAACTGGTAAAACCATTCAAGCTGAGTCCCTGAGAGACTGTCTTGAAAGAAGTGGATCCAGAGGTTCTTGTCAGTGGTGTATGGCTGAATCTTCCTAACATACGAACGGAGGTGCAATTTCAGGCAAGAAACCCCTTCGTACTTAGAAAAGGCTGGTGCTTTGAACTTGTGGGGAATCACCACCCCAGATGACAGACATAAATCACCAAAGTCCACACCGGGCACTTTCTGAACTTCCATCGCACTCAACCAGTCTTCCAGTTGCTTGTATCTATCCTCAGCCGGAGGATACTGGTCTTCGTCAAAGTCCATCTCGTTGTCTGAAACCACAGGGCTAGGAGCCCTCCTTTCTTCCTGATTATCTTTCCCTCCAAATGAGGGGGTCAAATCAACCTCTTCTCGCAAGTCGTTTCCGAATCGGCGACCCATATTGAACAGGACCGTCTTCTTCTTCTTCTTCCTCTTCTTCTCTTTCAGGATAAGGGTCTTCAGATCTTTCTGACCCTTAGCTAAACTCATGAACAATTACTGAAATTGGGCGTTTTGAGCCTGTAGAGCCTTGATTGCTTGTTCAGTTGAAGTTTTAGAAGACATGATGCTGAAATAAACAGCGAAGAAGATGAGAAAACCTGTATGGGTACCTGTTATGAAGTGCATGGCAATGATATGCGTATGATATGATTTCAAAGACATCAAGAGGTTCAAATTCGTAAACAAGAAATGAAACACACTTTTATTAGATAAACTTGAAATCAATTGTTCAACAGATGCCTTTAAGGCATTACAGGAAAGAAAAACTGAAAAGTAAATCAAAGCTAGAAATAATAAAAAAGACAATCAGTGCTCCCATGGTCGTCTCTTGTCGATGTGGACATAATCATTGAGGATCCGCTTGTTTTCCAGCTGCCTTGTCAACTTTTGGATCTTCTGCTCTTGCTCGTGATACTTTTCTCAGTAAGTATCCCGCTCTTCTCTCAGCTGCATCCATGATCTCTTCAATGCCCCAATGCCAGTAGGCATGTAAGGGTGTAGGATGGTAGGAGGGACCCCTTCTTCATCAGCAACTTCAACAATGATAGGCAAGACGGCTTCATAGGACATTCCCAGCTTTTGGGCACGGATACGAACCCATCGGAGATATGGCTCCATCGGAAGAGAAGTCTTTGGACCTAGCTCGTGCGGATCAGACCTGTGAACTCTATCCCAAGCTCTTATGAATCTTGTGGCGTTGCTCGTCACTATCCCCTTGGAAATCAAAGACAATACTAGGCATTAGCAACTCATGAGGTCCTTCCCTTCTGGCTCGCCCAAACTGACGTAAGGCCAAGCACGGATTATAAGTGATTCCTCCATTGGTTCCTATCAGTGGAACATTGGGGTATTCCCCACAACGATTAATAATAGCCACCTCGTCCATACCCTTAATGGTCCAAATGATGTCATTGTGAGAGAGAGACATAATCCTATAAGCCCAGCCCATGCCTTATTTGTTCTTCAGAACTGATTTGGGGAGGTGAGAAATAAACCACCTTGCCAACAATGGAGCACAGCACATCAAGGTTCCTTGCTTCCGAGCAGTACGGGCATAAAGCTGATGAAGAATGTCACCCAAGAGAGTGGGTACAGGGTTACCAGACATAAAAATCTTTACCGCATTCACGTCAACAAAAGCATCTAAGTTAGGAAACAATACCAAACCATATATGAGAAGAGCCAGAATGTCTTTGAATGCCTGGAAGTCTGGACTGTCCCAGAACTGATTAGCTTTACCAACCAAGAATTTAGTCAAGAAACCCTTTGCTCCACTTCTAGTCTCCCAATTAGACATCACTTCAGCCTTTGTCAGATGGAGGGCTGAAGCAATCTCTTCTGGCCTAAGGATATTTTCCCAACCTGTGAACGGGGTCTGCTCCAGAATAGAGATACCAAGCAGATCAGAGAACTCTTCCAAGGTAGGGGCCAACTGGTAGTCCGGAAAAGTAAAGTAATGGTACAGTGGATCAAAGAACTGGACTAGGACACTCATCATCTGCTCGTCCAATTTGGAAGTGACCAAACCAAAGAGGTGCCTATGCCTTATGATAAAGGAGGTAGTATCTGACATCTTTGCAACCAACTCCTTAAGCTGAGTGGGAACCTGGCAAAAGTTGATCCGAATGGTGTTCCTACGCATGGGTGCCATGACCTACAAAACAGAACAAAGATGAATCCCTCTTATCTTTGAAATAGGTTAGTCCAATGCAAGATGCATGCAATGTTATGATGTCATGATGTCATGATGGAAAACACACCACAAGTATCCACAAATAGCAAACATGGCAAAGGCACACAAGTCGCACAGATAGCCCTTAGATTTCAGGCTGGCAAGGAGTCTAGGTACTACCCTCTTTCAGTTCAGTTGGTTCAAACCTGTCCTAAAAATAGTAACCGGGTTCTAGAGGATCTTAATATCACTGACTACCCTCGATCGGTCATAATTCCAGTTTAGCAACCTTTTCTTGCGGCCGGAATCATCGCGAGAGTTTAGTCTCAATGAGTGTAGCATAGTGCTACTGTTCTATGGCCAAGTTGGTCAATTTAAAGGTTCTAAGGTCAGTTGGTGCTTAATGACCCCTTAGCATACCCATATTCTCCTCGTTGCGCCACAAGGGATATCGGTACAAGCTAAAATGCCACACCAACGTAGCTACTGCTTCAACCGTATCGGTCTATGTCGTACAGTTCCCTCACAATTTATTGCTACTTACCTAAAGGGTATCCCCCAGATCCGGGTTAGGATCTATAGTAACTCTGATACAAGCCCACAAATATAAAGCATACAAGTCAAGAAATTGAAAACATTATGAACTATTCCTAAGGTACACCCCACTTATAAGTGTCCCCAGCAGAGTCGCCAGTTCTGTGATACGGTGGAAGAACTGACTGTTTTTGGAATGCTGGTTTGCGTTTTGCGTTTGTTTTCGCAAAATGTCGCAGTAAGCAAGAGTCGCCACCGACTTTTATTTTATCCAACAAGGAAAGGAAAAAAGCACAGAAAAATTCCTTTTTTCGAGATATTTTCAGAGTACGGGGGGTAGATTATAGAAAGGGAAGGTATTAGCACCCTTTCTATATGTGGTTATCCACGGGCTCTTAGGTACTTGCTCATTTGTTTTCAAAATTGTTTTCTTTGTGCTTGTGGGTTTGAAAAAAGTTTTTATTTGAAACTTCGATTTAACTCTTGCTTATGTCCTGAAGAGCGTATGAAGTGTTTTTGAAAACTTTGTTCGAAATGGAGTGTAAGTGTGAAAAAGGTTTTTTTTTTGAAAGAGCAAGTACTTAAGAACCATCTACCCACTCGAAAAAGGAATTGTTCTATGATATCTTCCTTAGACAATGTTATCCCACTATTGATGAGTAGGTAGCATCGTCGTTGGAGTTTAAGGGTCAATTCAAATTAGGGACTTACGGTCACCAAAGCAATGTTAGGATGCCTTAGCGGTAACCCTAATGTCTTAGATCATTTGTTTTGAGGCAACAATATCCGAGGCAACCATTTCGAGGTGACTATGATCTTTTAGACAAGAGGACAACCTCTAAAACGACCTATACTCAATGACCCCGTACGAAGGCAACCAAGTGGGGTGTACCCTAAGAGTGCGCATGTGCGAGTGTGTCATTTTCAGTTATTTTTGTCTTTTTACATGTTAAGGGTGATCTAAGTTGATTTTAGGTTAAAATATTCAGTCTTGTCATGCATCCCTATTATCAAATATCTAACAGTTATAATTTGCGGAAAATAAATTGCGGAATTTAAATTACAAGGCGTCGAGTATTTACATCGCCAAAGACAAACCCTTAAAAAATAAATAAAGCGATAAAAAATGATAAAAAGTCCTATTTAACTATTACAATCCGGGAGCAAGTACATTAATATGATAAAAATAAATCGCGTGCGGGAAATAAAATCGAGCGCAAATTAGAGTTTTGACCCTTTTTGAAGACATCTTTTTTGTTGTTTTTGAATTAAGAAAGAAATTACCTAAGTTAATTACTAAATTGAATTAAAATAAATTAATTAATAAAAAAAATTATTTTTGGTCTTTTTGTTATTTTAAGAAAGAAAATAAAAATTAATTGAATTAGTAAAACCTAATTAAGTCTAGTTAACTTTAATTATTTACAAAAATATGTTAAAATTATTCTAGAGTTAAAACCTAAATTGATTTATTAGTATTTATTAATAAAATTAAAATTAAAATTTAATTTGATAAAGAAAGTATTTTTGGGTTTTTATTTTATAAAGAAAATAAATTTTTTGATTGGTTAGAATTTAATAAAATATAATAAAACAATTAAATAAAACAAAAAAAATAAATAGGAGAGAGTAAGGGGGTTTGGGCCGGTTTTAGTGGTGTGATTAGTAATCCTGAGGCCCATTTGGATCTGGCCTCGTTTGACTTTTTTTTATTCCATATGCATGTGTTGACTGGGCTCCACGTAGACCTTCAGCGCTTGGCCGTCAGATTTGGCCTTCAGGCCATCTGGCTGTTGGATAGATGAGGGCGCATGGTATGCTGTATGCTTGGATGTGCACTTGATTACCTGAAGAACAAAATCAAATAGAAATTGGGAGGACCTGGGATTCGAACCCAGGTCCTGATGGTGATTTCCAGCTTGCCTTGCCACTACGCCGTTTTGCTTCATTTGTTAATATATTACATAACAATTATAATATATCAAAAAAGCAATTATTGGTCAGAAAATAAAAATGCGCGCAAAAACATTTGAACGGGCCAATCAGAGCATGCCAGCTCTTCGTCCCTGTCCATCCACTACTGTAATTTTATTTACGGATTTGGATCCGCAGCTAAATGCGCAAGCTTGCTATAAAATCTTCCCTAGGCCTCATAAATCAATTCCAAAATCATGGCTGAATTCTCCTTGGCTCCATGATCAACACTATGCCCTTCTTGAGTCCTGATTTTTCCTGAAAAAGAAAACCCCAAAATACAAACGAAGAACCCTAGCTATGGGGGTTCCTCATTTAGGCCAGAAAAACGCAATTGGATATTGTCAAACGTTTGCGAATGTTGTGAGGAGTATAAATATACCAATGATTTATTCAAATGATGCAAGAATGATGAATCACGAATACAAGAACCAAGGCGATTATCGTGACACTTACAGTGCTTTTAAAGGCCAGAGGACGCGTGATTTTGATCCAGGAAGGTTGTGTGATCACCCAGGAATCGATTGGGATTGGTCTCTACTTCTGAAAACGCCTCTAAGTATGATTTTGATTTCACACTTTTTAGTGAATTTTGCAACTTTTGTATTTCCTGTTCTTGCAGCCTCCAACCCTTATTTTCGTGTGCCTCTCTTGCTTATGTATTGTACAATGTGCTAGGGTAACAATTATGGTCCAAATCTTCTCCCATCATGGCTTGCATATTTGATTTGATTCACTCTTTAAACCTTTCCAATTTTGCCAATTTTCAATATTTTTGCACATGGTATGGTGAGATTCGAGTTTGATGATGATATTGATGATAATTATAACCTGAAATAGCCAAAAGATCTCATGTAATCAAAGTTTGGGATTTTATATGATTTAATTTGATTTAAAATGAATAAATTCAATAAAAAATCAAATCAAATAATAAAAATAAGATATGGGCTCATGGATTAAGCTAAGGCACGTGGACAATGATGCAAGCTCAAATCAAGTGGAAAAGAATGGGCCCATTTGACAAAATTTGAAGTTTTGGGGATAGTTGACTTTTGGCAATTTTGCAAAAATGTCCAACTTCAACAATGCATAACTTCTTCAATTTTGAACTTTCGGAAGTGTTCTTGGACTTTTTAGAAAGCTTAAGATGTCCTATAACCAACCCTTTTGGTTTAATATCATTTTGATGTTCCATTATCAAGTTATAAGCTTTGTCAAAAAAGGTGTTTTTGTTGACTTTCAAAAATGACCTATAATGTCCAAATTCATAACTTCTTGTGAGTGCATTTCTTGATCTTGGGGTATGAAGATGGATTGTAGGAAATTTCATCCTATTCAAAATGAGCTTTTGATGGGTCATTTCTCATAAATTATGAGAAAGTTATGCTTGGTCAAAGTTGAGTTGACTTTTCCTACAAAACCCTAATTTAGCAACTTTTTAATCTTGAAGAATTTTGAGCAATCCTTGATGAATCATGATCAACCCTTGATCAAATGATGAAATATCCTTAAAAATTAGAATTTTTACAAAAAAACTTGAAGTTTGACTGTATATAGGTCACAGTTGACTTTTGCCCTAGCACAATCGATTTTTGGACCCTTTGAGCAATTGACTGAGCAAACTTCCTCTGCAAGGCTTGAATTTTGACATGGATGATCTTGAGAGCATATTATGACATTGGGGAACACTTGAGGTCATTTGTATTCAAGGATCTTGATGCAACACAAAACCCTAATTTGGGTAGACTGCCTTGGGAGAGAGCTTGTCTGACCAACTCTTGAGCAACCTTGAGCAACTTGGAGATTTTTCTTGCAATGTCTTGAGGAATATGAGACAGAAAATTTTGGGGTACAAAAATGACCCTTCAATGTTTCCTTCGGTAAAATGATCTTAGTCCCTCACGAAAATTTCTAAAGCGTCTCATAGGTTTCCTTCTATGACTATACGATGACCCGTGCTCGTCCCTTCACATCCAATGATAGGGATTCTTATCAATCCATGGTAAGATAGCAATATCTAAAGTAGGAGGAAAATAACTAAGACCCTTATGAGTAGGTAGAACGTTCATAGTTGCTTGCTCACAACATTTTCAAAATAACATCTTTCAAAACACACCAACACTTTCAAAACGAAATATTTTCAAAAAGTCAACATTTTGTATACATTCTTATAGAGACGAGAATCATTACAAAGTTTGCCTAAACAAAGGAACTTTTCAAAAATACTTTCAAAACTAATCACAAACACATTTCAAACAAAGCATTTTCAAAGTGAGCTAGCAACTAAGAGCCCGTAGATAACTACAGATGAAAAGGGTGCTAACACCTTCCCTTTTCATAACCTACCCCCCGGACTCAAGAAAATTCTCAAAAGGTATTTTCTGTTCTTTTCACCCTTTACTTTATTGGATAAAATAAAAAGTCAGTGGCGACTCTTGCTATCCGCAAAAATTGCGACAAAAAACACCCAAGTCAGTTCTCCCACCTTATTACAGAATTGGAGACTGTGCTGGGTACTATACTTAAAAGTGGGGTTACCTTAGAGCTAGATCACCTTTAAATGGTTTCATTGCTTGATTTGTTTGCTTTACATTTATGGGTCCTTGTTTGGGTTTTTATTGATCCTCCACCCAGATCGGGGAACATTATTAGGTAAGTAACAATAAATTATGGGGACTGTGTGGGGTATACCGACATGGTTGAAGCGATGTCTATGTTAGTGTGACACATTTGTTGGTACATGTATCCCTTAAGTCCAGTCAAGGAGAATACGGGGTCGTTATGATGTGTCATAAAGCACTAACTGACCGTAGAAACTTTAATTAAACAACTTGGCCATTAGGAAGTAGTGAGGTAGCCGGCTTTGGTGCAGTCCGAAGTTGGTTGATACTCAATACTACGCTCATTGAGATCGGACTTCCGAGATATTTCAGTCGCCAATAAAGAGGCTTGTGCTAAAACAATACCCGGTAAAGAAAGATCAGTGATATTGAGATTCCCTATAACCCGATTACTTTCTAGGATAGTTTGAACCAACTAAACTTCAAGAGGGTACTTACCTATGAACTCCACACAAGCCTAAACCTAAGGACTTATTTGCTTTGCGTGTATATGTTATTTGCACATAACATCATGACATCATACCATGGCATTTTGCACTAACCATTTCAAGGATTTTTGGGATTTATATTTGTTCTATTTTGTAGGACATGTCTTCTACTCGTAGGAATACCATCCAAGTCAACCTCGTAAGAGTGCCTCCTAAACTCAAAGAGTTAGCATCAAGGGTTCCTGAGCATTCTCCATTTACCAAAAGACACGGTCAACTTCTCAATCTGGTTACCTCAAGCCATGATGAATACATGATGAAAGTTCTCTTTCAATTCTTTGACCCTTTATACCGTTGCTTTACATTTCCTGATTATCAATTAGTGCCCACCATATAGGAGTTCTCTCAACTCTTGGGAGTGCCAATTCTTAATCAAATACCATTCATCGGTATTGAGAAATACCCGAGACCTGAGGATATTTCTCGATGTTGTACCCCAAAATTTTCCCTCTCATTTATCAAGTATTTTCTCACAAGATCTCCTTTGGTTCAAGACTGCACAAGGGTTGATCAATTCAAGACACCTCCTTAAGCATTGATGACTGAAAATTAGGGTTTGAAATTGCACAAAGACAAATGAACTTTTAATGTATCATATGACTTTCATGGATCATTTTGGACTCTCAGTATTGCTCATGTCAATTTTCAAGTCTTGGATCACATTTTTGTTAGGTCAATTGATCAGTTGACCTAAAAATCAACTATATTGGGGAAAAAGTCAATTGTGGTCAATTTACAGTAAAACTTCATAATTTTTTATCCATGTCAACATTATGAACTCATATATGTCATTTTATCAAGTTTGGACCATAATTCCTCAAGAAATTTGATCAGATCATCAAAAGGGCAAAATGGGCAAAATTAGGGTTTTGACTAAGAAAGGGCAATTTCTGGTTTTTTTTGACCTAGCAAATGGTTAATTGGTTTGAGACATGATCTTAAGGTTTAAAATGCATCATTTTGACCTAATTATATGACTCAAAACTTCCCTCAAGATTAATTGATTGATAGTTGATTTTCAATCAACTGGTCAAAAGTCAACTGTACACTGAAAAGTCAAAATTTGACTTTTTGGTCAAAATCAAGTGTCAAAGATCACAATTCATCAAAACATGTCAAAATATGAAACTTGTTCATCAAGAAATCAAAAAGTCAAGATTTCATTTTGAAAAGTCAAAGTTTCCAAACTTAGAAATTTTTCCAAGTGTTGAAAACTTCATATTTTTTCACAACTTTGAGCCAACTTTTCATCAGGATGCAAGATGATTCAAAGGAAACTTTCAACATAAAAGTTGTAGATCTCAATGAGATATAAAACATTTTTTAATACAACTCCTCCTATAAATGTATGTATTTCAAGTTACTAATCCATGAAATCATGTTCATGAAACTAAAATACTTAGTGAAATTTTGAGCATTTTGGTCAGGATTTTGACCTAACTTCTGGGCCAAGTTTCACATAGTTCCAATTGGATTTTTCAAAAGTTATTCAAATAGGGGTTGTAGAGCATATTACAAGCTTTCTTAAATGTATAATAACACCTTGAGATCATTTTTGATCAAGGAGAATCGAAGGCAAGAAGTTAGGGTTTCAAGTTGTTTTACAAGGCAGAATTTGTGATGCACAATGGACCAAATCACATAGCCATGCTTCATAATCTCACTTTGCAGGCTTCTAAATTGCAATTCACTCCTTAATTAAATGTTTACACAACATATTGAGCCATTGTCCAAGCATTTGAACCATTATCCAAGTTGCATTTCCATTTCTGGAAGAAAGGCACCATTGATATTCTTGAAAAGTGGCTTTAATCATAAAGTCCACTCTCCTTGAGCATTGAACTTATTCTTTCTGCACACACAAACCCTATAAATAAAAAGAAAGCATGTCTAAAGTACTAATCACTCTATGCAGCCCTATACCATGCCTTGGAACAAGATGTTTCAACATTGCTTCAAAAACAAGAAAGATGCTACAACTTGAGATTTCAAATTCTGGTTTGTTGTAACATACAAGGCCTCTTGCCTATAAGTATACAAGTCATTTGCAAGCTGCCACATGGATACATAAACCCTCAAACTCCCTAGAACTCAGAATCACACACAAAAACTTCATTTTTGCACAATCTGACCAAAAACTTGAAACTTACATTTCCCTCGTGCGTTTCCAAGCCTTTTGGTTCCTAAAGCTTCTAAACATCAAATACAAACCATCCAAAGTCCTTTTTCCCAACTGTAACACCTCCATTATCAAGTTCCATTTTCAAAAACAGGGGTTTGCAACTTGACTTCTCCAGAACTCCTCAGCCACTTTCAGCTCAAGCCAAGCATCACATTAGCTTCCTGGGAACTTGAGGAAGCTAACCCAATTACTAGAACTCATTGAAAGTTGCTCAAACTCAAAACATGATACCCTCTTGCAAGGTGAGTTTTTTTACTTTTGAACTATTCATACATGCATTGTTAGGCTTCCATTTTCAAAGATAAAATGTAGTTATCATTGCCACGAAGCTGTACATATTCATAGTTTGCATTTATATGGCTTGAGCTTAGAGAATTTTGGATTTGAAGTTTCTGAAATTTTTAGGTTTCAGATTTGGGCCAATAAAATTCATGTTTGTCTTTGATCTATAGTTTTAATGCTTTACATTTCTGAAATCGTGAGGAAATTTGCCACAAGATTCATGTTTAAACTTTTGCAAATGGATGAGAAATGAACAAGATGCAGGTGGTCTGGCTAGGCGCGAGGTTGAAGATGAAGTTGTCTTTAGGAAGCAGTTTCTAATATATATTTACGGTTTGATATAAGTAAACGGATGTATAGCCACCCCAGTGGTAAGGCAGCGCACTGGTAACCAAAAGGGCGTGGGTTCAACACCCAACGCGCTACCTTTTGTTCATTTTTCACATTTTTACTCTTTTTTTTGTTTCAGCGAGCAGCGTCTGGGCCTCCACATTGGACTTTCCACTTCTTTTTTTTGCTTTTTTCTAACCCCCATACTATTTTTGCACCTCTAGCCCATTTTCTTTTATTATTTCTTTTTTTTCCTATTCTATTTTATTTCTTTTTTCTTTATTATATTTTTATTATTATTATTATTATCGTTATTATTATCGTTATTATTTTTATTAAATGAAAAAATATTTTAAAAAAAGTATTTTTATTTATTATTTACACTTATTTATTTCATTTTCTCTATAAATGCAAAAAAGACCAAAAAAAAATTTTCTTAAACAAATAAATTTCTCTTTTTTTTTAATAAATATTTAGACTTAGGTTTATTTATTATATTATTTTATTTTAAATTAAAATCAATTTAGAACTTAGGTTTCTTTTAATTAATTAATTTTCATTTCATTTTTATTAACTTAAAACCTTTCATATAAAAAACCTTTAAAAAAATACTTTTTCTAACCTAATTTTCTTTTCTTAACTAATTTAGGTTTTATATTATTATCTTTAATTAATTATTTTTCCTTCTTAGATATTAGGTTAAAACCCTTGAAAACCAAAACAAAATCATTTCTTTTTCATTTACATTCTTGCATTATTTTCTTTCTAATTTTGTACAATATTCAATATGGTTGTAATATATAATTAGGTTTAATTTTCTTGTAAATTCCCATTTGTAAAAATGTATACTCCATCCCCCAAATAATGTAATAGCGTAGAATATTTACTTTCCGCAATTTATCGCTTTATATAAATGTTAGTAATTAAGGTTTGTATGGAAAGATAAAATCAATGTTTAGGAAATCCTAATACAAGATAAATCAAGCATGAAAAAGATACACTTGCACACTTTGCACCTCCAGGATTAACTCCACTTGTTGCCTTGAGAAATAAATGATCATAATACGCATGTAAAACGTCTTAGCAAAAACAAACAAAAATACAAGATCATAGTCCCTCGATGATGCTATAAATGTTGCCTTACGAATGATCTTAGTCCCTCAAAGAAAATGCTAAGATATCTTATAACATTGCTATTCATGACTATACGATGACCCTTGCCCATCCCTCTTTACATTCAAATATAAGGTTACTTACTAATCCATGGTAAAATAACAATGTCAAAGGAAAGAGGAAATAAACAAGAAAGACTTTTTGAGTAGGTAGAATGTTCCTAGTTGCTTTCTCATTTTCAAATCAAAACATCCTTTCTATTTTCAAAACAAACACCAACACTTTCAAAACATCTTTCAAATTTGAAACATTTTCAAAAGATCAACACTTTGTATATGTTCTTACGAACGAGAACTATTACAAAGTTTTCCTAAACGATGGCGCCTTTTCAAAACACTTTCAAAAACCACACAAAGCATATTTTCAAACAAAAGCAAGTGATCTAGCAAACAAATAAGAGCCCGTAGATAACTGCGGATGAAAAGGGTGCTAATACCTTCCCTTTTCATAATCTACCCCCCGAACTAGAAACAATCTCAAAGGTCTTTCCTGTTCTTTTCAGTCTTTCTTTTTGGATAAAAGAAAATTAGGTGGCGACTCTTGCTAACTGCAACATTTGCAATAAAATGCAAAACACCCAAGTCAGTTCTCCTACCGTATCACACTCGAGCTTTACATTTGCAATGGTCCGACGTTGTGGCAAATTGGGAAACAAGGAGTGGTGTTAAAGGGTTTCTATCCAAGTTTCTGTTTGAGAAGGCTAAACAATTTTGGGAGGCTCTAGATTTGTAAGCTTTTGAAGAAGTGTTGGATCTTATAATCTATGGGATGGTATTATTTCCTAACCCGGACCAACTCATAGATGTGAATACGGTCAAAGTTTTTCTATCTCGTAACCCGGTGCCTACCTTACTCGGAGATATCTTTTATTCTCTTGACACTCGCACCATGAAGAGAGGGGGAATTCTTATTTGTTTCACTCCTTTGTTGGCTAGATAGTTTATTTCGCATCTACCTCGACCTGTTTTGAAGAATGAGTAAGACATGAGATGGTCTAATAGGTTGATGTCACTCACACATTCAGATATTCATTGGTGTTCTCGATCTTTGGAGGACGTTATCATTATTGATCATTGTGGGGAATTCCATAATGTCCCTCTCCTTGGCATCAGGGGAGGAATTTCCTACAATCCTTGTTTGGCTTTGCGATATTTCGGGTATGCTAGGAGGGATGGTCCTCATGATGCACTTATCCAAGGAATTGCATTTGACTATGAGAACGATGTCCAAAGTTATCGTCCAAGATTTGTACGAGCTTGGGGCATGGTGAACAAAGTTGGTAGCAAGACATTGGGGCATAAGAACTCCATTCCTTTGGAGCCTTATCTCAAGTGGCTGCGAGCTCGCGCTCAAAATCTCATGATGCCTTATGAGGCCATTCTACCTATCATCATGGAGCCTATTACCGAGGGAGATGTTCCATACACTATTTTCCATCCTGACAATGTCGACTACTTTCGAGGAGTTGCCAAGATCATGGATTCAACTCAAATGGGAGAGAGATACCTTTAAAACCCAATTCTATGTAAGCGAGAAGAAGGTTTTGGAACTCACGAGACAACTTCACAAAGAGTGGAGTTTGAATGCCTACATTGCACCGAAGCAGATGCGCTCCTGGGAAGCTTGAGTCTTTTTGTTTTAGGAGTTTATTTTGTATTTTCTTTATTTCTTCCATTGTAAGCCCAGAGGCATCTTGTAACGATTTGAACTTATTAATGCAATTAATGTTTGTTACTTCTTTGTCTAAACAAATTTAAATCTTAAAGGTCCTTAAAATCATTTACATTTGCATCAAATGCATCATGACATAAGTAGGTTTTCCTACACAGGTTCCGCATCTTTCTACTATTTATTTCAGTAAGATGGATATCGAGCAGACCTTGAAAGACTTGCAGAAACAAAAATCTCAATTTCAAGAAACTTTGCTCAACTTGGCCAAAGGACAACAAGAGCTGGTGTCACTTCTGGTGGCCAAAAGGAAGACAAAAAAGAAAGTCGTAATCAACATGGGAAAGAGATTCAATGTCCCCGTCCGTCAGGTTCAAGTGGATGAAGACTCCTCCTGTGGGGATGAGAATCAGAATGAAGATGCAAGGAGCACTCATGCTAGGGTTTCGAATAATCAAGCTTTTGAGGATGAAGGTTACTTTGATGAACAGTATCCACCGGCTTAGGATAAGTACAAGCAACTGGAAGATAGGTTGAAAGCTGTGGAAATTCAAGTTATGCCTAGGTTGGATTTTGGTGATTTGGGCTTAGTTCCTGGGATTGTTATCCCCCATAAGTTCAAAATTCCAATATTTCCTAAGTACGACAGAGTTTCATGCCCAAAACTTTACTTGAGGTCTTACGTCCGCAAAATACAACTACATACCACTGACAAGAAGATCTGGGTACACTTCTTTCAAGAGAGTCTGTCTGGGACTCAATTAGAATGGTTTTACCAGTTGGAGGGTTCCAATATTCATACTTGGGAAGATTTGGCAACCGCTTTCTACCGACAATATCAGTACAACACTGATTTGGCACCGACTAGGGTCCATTTACAAGGAATGACCATGGGTTACAATGAAGGTTTTAAAGAATATGCACAAAAATGGAGAGACCTTGCTGGTAGAGTGCAAACACCACTGAAGGATAGGGAGCTGGTGGATATGTTCATGGGAACATTAACTGGACAATTTTTTAACTTGTTAATTAGGAGCTCATCATCTGGTTTCACTGAGTTAATCTTGACTATGAAAGAGTTGAGAGCGGTATCAAAAGTGGAAAAATTCCCATGGCTTCTGCCTCTGCATCAAACACTGAAGAAACCCTTTACTGGAAAAAAGGAAACCAATGTCGTATATGGGTCAAGAGGCCATGTCCAGAACGACCATCGCCAATCTCTCAATGTTGTTTTGATCTCCAATCCACAATCTACTCAAAGACAACCACAACAAGCCAACCATCAAAGGTCTGAGGTTCCAATAAGACAGTTCACGAGGATTATAATGTCATTGTCCCAAGCCTTGCAACACCTGTTGAAGGCCAACTTGGTAACATTGCGTGATCCACCATCAAATCCCAATATTTCATCCCTGAAATACAATCCTAACGTCAAATGTGCCTATCACTCTAATAGCTCTGGGCATGATACTGATCAATGTTGGGCTCTAAAAACAAGATTCAAGATCTTATCGACAACAAAACTATTAAGTTTGATCCACCTACAACTCTGAATGTTATAACTACACCAATGCCAAATCATGGCAAAGGTGTCAATGGAATTGAAGACACTGCTTTTGTTTCCTCCGCTGAAGATTTGACTACTCCACTGGCCATTGTTAAAGAAAAGTTGTTGAGAGCTTGGATTTTCCCTGGCTATTTGAAAGACTGTAATTGTTGCACCGAACAAGTTAATGGATGAAAATGGCTGAAAGAAGGTGTTCCACGCCTGATAAACAGTCATGAAATCCTGTTTGAAAGAACTTCGTCAATCAAAAGTTTGACCGATAAAGATGAAGAAATTTCCATCCTAATAATTTCTAACAAGCCTCTTAGGATCTCTTCAAAGGGTCCTATTAGGATTTCCAACAAATCAGCGATCGCCCCCTTGATAATTACTGCACCAGGGCCAATTCCTTATTCTTCTGATAAGGCAGTACCTTGGAATTACGGTGATGAAGTATACTATCATGGGATTAAGCAAGACTCTTGGGTTAGTAAAGGCAAAGCTGATGACGTTGCCAATATTGATGATTCTAGAAAAGTTACAAGGACTGAGAGAATCTTCTCGCCTAATATTTCACCTCTAACTACTACAACAACACCTGTCTGCATTACCATTGATAAGCCTAGTACTGACACAAGGGGTAAAGAGAAAGTAATTGAGCCTGCTGGGATAGAGGTGCCTGCCAAAGGCATTGTTGTTGAGGAACCTTCCACCTAAGAAATGGAGCAAATCTTGAAGATTATAAAAAAGAGTGATTTCAAGATAGTAGAGCAACTGGGGAAAACCCCCTCCAAATATCTATGTTGTCTTTGTTGCTTTGTTCTGATGCTCATGCCCAATCTTTAATCAAATTTTTGAAGAAAGCGCATGTTCCTTAAGAGACCACAACCGATCAATTTGAAAACTGTGTGGCGAGTCTGAATGCTGACAATGGATTAGGGTTCTCTGATGCTGACTTGACACCAGTTGGAAGGAATTATAACAAGGATTTTCATGTCTCTATTGAATTTAAAGGAACTACCCTGGCCTATGTCCTGGTTGATATTGGTTCCTCTTTAAATGTTCTACCCAAAGGTGCCTTAGACTGGTTAGATTGCGAAGGTCTGGTGTTAAAGCCAAGTGACATAGTTGTGAGGGCTTTTGATGGATCCAAGAGGATGGTACTTGGAGAAGTTAATCTCCCCATTAAAGTTGGTTCACAAGTTTTCAATTCTACTTTCTACGTGATGGACATCTGTCCCGCTTACTCTTGTTTACTTGGACGCCCTTGGATACATAGGGCAGGAGCAGTGACGTCCACGCTTCACCAAAAGTTGAAATATCTAGTCAAGGGAAAGATTGTTATTGTTTGTGGTGAAGAAGAATTCATGGTTAGCCACCTGAATTCGTTCAAGTATGTGGAGATGGATGGTGAGTTTATAGGGACTCCTTGCAAAGCCTTCGAAGTATTCCCTCATATGGTTGCCTCCACCAAAATATCTTCTGACATTCCAAAAGCCGATGAAGTTGTGCCAAGAATAGTTTCCCTCAAAGACGCTCGTGCCGTGATTGAAGATGGAATTAGTTCAAATTGGGGACAACTTCCTGACATTCCTTTCAAAGCAGACAAGTTTGGGTTGGGTTTCACTGCCAAAGCTCAAAAGGGGGTCATACGTGTTCGCATAGGAAAACCACCTCTTCGCATTGGTAATCATGGAGTGAATGTTATTGAAGACTCTGAGGATGAATGCGACTTTGATGATTGGATCTACCCGACTGCCGGAGAAGGACTCGACAACTGGCGTGCCAAGGATTTCATTCCCATCTCCTTCAGCGAGGAGTAATTACCACTTACTGTTTGTCAATTCATGAACTTTGTCTGTAATTTAATTCCAAAAAATGACTTTAAACCATGTGCCTTACCCGGGGCACCATGGTCCATTTGTTAAGGGTTTGTTCATTTTCAAATGCTATATGATCATTTAATGAAAAAACATTGGACCTTTTGCATTCAAATTTTGTGCTCATTGTCTTTATTTATCTTATTTTCATTTTCAAAATAGCCATGTATCTTACATGCACACACACACACACACACACACACACACACACACACACACACACACACACACACACACACACACACACACACACACACACACAGACACACACACACACACACACACACATACACACACACACACTTGCAGATCCTCATCCAATCTGGATCTCATTGCCAACGACTATGTTATTGCCAGCTATGACTTTGCGCATCCAATCTACCAAGCCAAAGACGAAGGCGAAGAAGATTGTGAAATACCATGGGAACTAGCCAGACTTCTGATGCAAGAAGATAAATCCATTCAACCTCATGAGGAGCCAGTTGAAGTAATCAACCTAGGTACTGAGATAGGCAAAAGGTAAGTCAAGGTCATCGCTAAATTGGAAAACGGTATCAAAAGCATATTGGTCCAGATGTTGCACGACTATGTTGAGGTGTTTTCTTGGTCATATGAAGATATATCGGGGCTTGATACTGACATTGTAGTTCCTCGTCTACCAACAAAGGAAGATTGTCCTCCAGTCAAGCAGAAAGTTCATCGTATGCGGCCTGACATGTCTGAAAAGATAAAAGCTAAGGTAATGAAGCAATTCAACACGGGTTTCCTGGTTGTGACATCATATCCTCAATGGGTGGCGAATGTGGTCCTCACACCAAAGAAGGATGGAAAGGTCCGTATGTGCGTAGACTATAGAGATTTGAGTAGGGAAAGCCCTAAAGATGATTTCCCACTACCATATATTGACGTCTTGGTTGACAACACGGCTCAACATAAAGTCTTCTCTTTCATGGATGGCTTCTCCGGCTACAATCAAAACAAGATGGCTCCCGAGGACATGGAGAAGACCACCTTTATCATACAGTGCGCACTTTTTATTACAAGGTCATGCCTTTCGGTTTGAAGAATGTGGGGGCAACCTATCAACGAGCTATGGTAGCCCTATTCCATGACATGATCCATCATGAGATAGAAGTCTATGTTGATGATATGATTGCAAGGTTGAAAACTGAGGAACAACACCTTGATCAAATTTACAATTTGTTTGAGAGGTTGAAGAAATATAAGCTAAGGATGAATCCCAATAAATGCACCTTCGGGGTAAGATCTGGAAAACTCTTAGGGTTTGTCGCCAGTAGCAAAGGCATTGAAGTTGATCCTGCGAAGGTTAAAGCCATACAAGAAATGCCAGCTCCCAACTCTGAGAAGGAAGTTAGAGGTTTCTTGGGTCGACTTAACTACATTGCTCAATTCATATCTCACCTAACTGCTACTTGTGAGCCAATCTTCAAACTCTTCAAGAAAGATCAAGTAGTCAGATAGACCAACGACTGCCAAGCAGCCTTTGACAAGATCTAGGAATATTTACAAGAAGCTCCTATTCTGATGACTCCAGTTGAAGAAAGACCTCTGATTATGTACTTGACCGTATTAGAGAATTCAATGGGGTGCATGTTTGTCCAACATGACGAGTTTGGCCTAAAAGAGCACGCTATATACTACCTTAGCAAAAAGTTTACCAACTGTGAAACCAGATATTCACTGCTCGAGAAAACTTGTTACGCTTTGGCATGGGCTTCTCGACGGCTAAGACAATATATGTTGACTCACACCACTTTGTTGATTTCTAAGATGGATCCTATCAAGTATATCTTTGGAAAACCAACTCTCTCCGGACGAATGGCTAGATGGCAAATGATTTTGACTGAATATGATATCCAATACACTACATAAAAAGCAATCAAAGGAAGTGTGCTGGCAGATCATTTGGCACATCAAGCTGTTGACGACTACCAATCCATGAACTTTGAATTCCCGGACGAGAATATCATGCTAGTAACTGACTACGAAAAGCTTGGATCGTATGGTAGACCTGAACAAGGATCCCAATGGACTATGGTTTTTGATGGGGCTTCCAATGTTTTGGGTAACATAATTAGCGCTGCGATTGTTTCTCTCGAAGGTTGCCATACACCTTTCACTGCTAGACTTTGCTTCGACTATACAAACAACACGGCTGAGTATGAGGCATGCATCTTGGGTCTAAAGGCTGCCATCGACTTAAGAATCAAGTTCTTGGATGTATATGGAGATTCTGCTCTAGTAATCAGTCAAGTTAAGGGAGAGTGGGATACAAAACATCCTAATTTGATTCCTTAAAAAGAGCTTGTGCTGACTTTGATCCCATACTTTGAGGAGGTTACTTTTGAACACTTCCCAAGAGAAGAAACCCAGCTGGCATATGCCCTAGCAACAATGTCATCTATGTTCAAGGTGAATTGAGACAATGAAGCTCCTAGGATTACAATTAAAAGATTTGATGAACTTGCACATTGTTATGAGCTTGACACTGACAAAGAGAAGCCATGGTATCATGAGGTGAAGAGATATCTTGAAGCACAAAAGTATCCTGAATGAGCTTCCATCAATGATAAGAAATTTTTGCAAAGATTTTCATCCAAATTCTTCCTAAGCAATGGAATCATGTACAAGCGCAACCATGATTCTACTCTACTACGGTGTGTGGACAAGAAGTAGGAAGAGAGGATCATTGAATACATACATGATGGTATCTTTGGGACTCACTCTAGTGGACACACTATGGCCAAGAAGATTCTAAGGACTGGTTACTATTGGTCGACAATGGAAATTGATTGTCACCATCACTCGAGGACTTGCCATAAGTGTCAGATATATGCTGACAAGGTCCATGTTCCTCCAATTCCCTTGAACATCATGATTGCTCTGTGGTCATTTGCAATGTGGGGCATTGACATGATTGGAGAGATCAAACCCAATGCTTCCAATGGACACTGCTTCATCCTTTTTGCTATTGACTACTTCAACAAATGGGTCGAAGTTGCCTCATATGCCTCAGTCACAAAGAACGATGTAGCCCGGTTTATCAAGCATAACCTCATTTTTCGTTATGGTATCCCCAAAAGGATCATCATTGACAATGGAACCAATCTCAACAATGTTATGATTAATGAACTCTGCATGCAGTTCAAAGTCAAGCATCACAACTCTCTCTGTGCAGACCTAAGATGAATGGCATAGTGGAAGCTTCCAATAAAAACATAAAGAAGATTATGCAAAAGTTGGTGATAACCTACAAAGACTGGCACGAGATGCTACCATTCGTTCTTCATAGCTACCGTACTTTTGCACGAACATCAACTGAGGCAACCTTGTTCTCCTTGGTCTATGGCATAGAAGTTGTCCTGCCTGTCGAAGTTCAGATTCCTTCTCTAAGGATTATGAAGAAAGCAGACTTAGGAGAAGACGAATGGATTCAGACTAGATAGGATCAGTTGAACTCGATCGGCGAGAAGAGACTGGCTGCTATTTTTCATGGTCAAATGTATCAAAAGCGTATGATCAAGGCTTTCAACAAAAAGATCAAGCCTCGAGTATACCAAGCTGGTGATTTGGTAATAAAGTGCATTATTTTGCCACAAGGCGATCCCAGGGGTAAATGGACTCCCACTTACGAAGGACCATTTGTTGTCAAGAAAGTATTCTCTTGCGGTGCCATGATTCTAACAACTATGGACGAAGAAGATTTCCCACATCCTGTAAACACGAACATAGTCAAAAAAATACCACGCATAAAGAATGACCCGCTAAGTTGATGTACCTAGGAAAAAATAAGGGCATCCTGGCGAACCAAAAGGGTTCGGGAAAAAGTTAGGGATATATACAAAAGATTATACACCCGAAAAGTCGAAAACCCAAAAGGGAGGCTTGGGTAAAAATGGGTATCCTGGTGGACTGAAAACCCGAGTGGGCGGTCAAGGAAAAAGTTAGGGATTAAAGCGTACGACTATGTCTCGTTGGATCTCTACAGCCAGCTTTATTATCAAGGTCCAAGTTTAATGGTCCAAGATCAATTTGATCGATTTCTTTCAATGGGAAGAGATGATGTTTGAAGATCTAGGGGAAATAGAGGATTTGGAACCCAATGATATCACTTCCACATGGCTATTATTTGTGTTTTCACTTTGTATTCCTTTCATTCTTTCGATGATTTCCTATTACAAGGATCTTTGTCTCCTTGTACAAAAACGCCTGTTTATAGGCAAACATCAATACGGAAATAGTTTGAAGTGCAAACTTTTTGTTTTTTCTGTTTTGAGTGAAAAAAGTGTCCAATGACTAAAATTGAATGAACATATGCATATGAACATGATTAAACTGTTAACAAATGTATACATAAAAATAGTAACAAGCATCTCCTTAAGGATTTGGGATATCCCCACTGAGATACTTCAATAAGATTATCCCCACAGAGACAGATCCATGCAATCCCCATCCAGAATTCCAATCTCTCGAAAACCATCTCCCCAGCTGAGTTGGTCTTAGAAAGAAGCCTTGTGGAGTCCTACCTAAAGAAGTCACTTCCCCAGAAGTTCGTCAAAATATTCTCTTTAACCGGGTTTATTTCCCCAACAAACTACAAATTCCCTAACTTGAGTTTGCCTCTCAGATTATTACAAATCAATGGACAAACCCCTTAATCCCCGGTAGATTCATTGCAATCCCCAACAAAATTGTTACTATTCAAGCAAGTTACTGTAAAACCTAGAATCCGATCAGATAATAGTTTAACTTCATCTAAGTTACTGTGAAGCCTGGAATCCGACCAGATAACAGTTAACTTCAGTAAGTGGTTGCGAAGCCTAGAATCTGACCAGATAGCAATTAACTTCATCTATCTCAGAAAGTTACTGCAAATCCTGGAATCTGACCAGATAACAGTTAACTTCAGTAAGTGGTTGTGAAGCCTGGAATCCGACCAGATAGCAATTAACTTCATCTATCTCAGAAAGTTATTGCAAAGAATGGAATCTGACTAGATAATAGTTAACTTCAGTAAGTGGTTGCGAAGCCTGGAATCCAACCAGATAACAATTAACTTCATTCTCTTATAAATTTGTTGTGAAGCCTGGAATCCAACCAGATAACAGTTAATTTAATCTAAGTTGCTACGAAGCCTGGAATCCTACCAGATAACAGTTTAACTTCAAGTTGCTGCGAAGCCTGGAATCTAACCAGATAACAGTTTAACTTCAATTTTCTGTGAAGCCTTGAATCTGACCAGATAACAGTTAAACTTCAACCTTTCAAGCAAATTACTGCGAAGCCTGGAATCCGATCAGATAACAGTTAATTTCATTCTTTCATCAATTAATGCGAAGCCTGGAACCCGACCAGATAATAGTTAAACTTCATTCTTCCAAGTAATTTTTTGCGAAGCCTAGAGTATGACCAGATAACAGTTAATTTCATCTAAGTTACTGCGAAGCCTGAAATCTGACCAAATAACAGTTAACTTCATACTCCCGAGCAAGTTGCTGCAAAGCCTAGAATTCGACCAGATAATAGTTAAACTTCATTCTTCCAAGTAATTTTCTACAAAGCCTGGAACCCAACCAGATAACAGTTAATTTAATCTTCCCCAGTAAGTTGCTACGAAGCCTGGAATATGACCAGATAACAGTTAACTTTATTACCCCCAGCAAGTCGAAAGTTGCTATGAAGCCTGGATTTCGACCAGATAACAGCTAACTTTCACTCTCTAAGGTCAAATATAATTCCCTAGTAGAGTAATGGACAACTCCTGAACTCTATACCCCAAGCAGAAATCAACACTCCTCACAGAGTTTCTTCAAGCAAAGAGCCAAAATCAATGTTCTCCAGTGGATTTCTCCTCAAACAATAGAACAAGAACTCCCCAGCAGAAGCATTCTAAACAAGGTCTGAAGATGGGCATACTCTTCATCCCTAACAGCAGTCTAGGATTTAAAATCCCAAAGCTCCCCAGCATTTGTCAAGGATTTATTCTCTAAGACAAAGATACGCTTCAACAATATTTCACATTCATACATCATATTGCATACATGACAAATGCATACAACACAATCTCATTTATTTTGAGAACATCATGGTGCCATGCATACATCTACATGCAACTAACCCTCTTCCTTGCAGGAAAAGTCAACCGATCAAACAAAGACCTCTTCTGGTTAGATTTACTTCTTTCAGTTAAAGACAGGAGAATAATATACCTCTTCGGGATAGGTTCATCTCTACCAGTTAATGACAGGAAATCAACACACCTCTTCTGGTTAATATTATTTCCCTAGTAAAGTCGTCAGACAACAACCTCTTCTGGTTAGATTTATCTCTTACGGTTAAAAACAGGCAAAAGACATCTATTGTTTTAGTATAAATCAACCAAAGATTTATTTTGATACTTCTACCAACAGTCACTCTGGATGGTATCTGCAAGCCCATCTCTAACAAATTCTTTATCACTTCTCCAAATAGCATCTTTAAGCCCATTCCCGACACAATCAACTAACACATCATCAAGTACAAATTTCTGGGCACTCTAGGGTTCAATCATCTTCCACCTTCAAGTCACGAATGATGGATCCACCAATCTAACTCTTTAGGTATAAGAAGATTGAACAGGGGAAGTTGTTGTACCCCAAAATTTTCCCTCTCTTTTTCAAGACATTCCTCACAAAGGATCTCCAATGCTCAAGGATTCTCAAGGAATTGATCAGACAAAATTATCTCTGAAGCACTAAGACTCCAAATTAGGGTTTTGACTGAGAATGACAAATCTTTGACTTTTGACCTAGTACATGACTTATTGGTTCGAAACATGATCTCAAGGATTCAAGTACATCATTTTTACCTAATCACATATTTCAGCTCATCTCCCGAGATCAGCGGATTGATAGATAAAATTTGGTCAACCGATGAAAAAGTCAACTGTATACTGAAAAGTCAAACTTTAACATTTTGATCAAATTTGAGTTTTAAAGATCACATTTCATCAAGACATTCAAAATATGAAATTTGATCATCAAGAAAATCAAAAATCAAACTTTGAGAGACTTGGAAATTTTTCTAAGTGTTTTCTATACATGTTAATTTCATTACGTTCAAGTAAATAACAAGGCTGCATTTTTAAGTTAAAAATTGCAAGTTACAAATCTTAAACTTTGTCTTGTTTGAACTTTTCCATTTGACTCAATCTTCAAACTTTGCCATTATATTATCCACAAATATGCCTTGTCTTTGTTACAAGCTGCATAAATCTGTCCACAAAACCAGACTTGTATCATGCTACAAAAGTTGTTGTCCATGAAATCCCCAAAAACAGATATGCTGCCAAGTCCCAACTTGCTGCTACTAGCCCAAAACCATGTTAAAAAACAGTTTGTTGTCCTGTACAAAGCCAGCCCTGCACCAAGCTGCCACTCCACTCCAAAACTGCTACAAAATAGTCCTGATATACTGCCTCTAACCCTGTCATAGCCTACACTATATCAGTCTCATATTTGCACAAAATTACCACATAAGAGCTGCATCTAAAAAGCAATGAAATAGTAAACCCAAACAGTTCAAAAAAACTTATCTATTTCCCTCCCAAATTTCAGTCCACAAAAATAGAGAGTTTTAGGAGGTTTTTTAGAGAGTTTTTTTAGAAAGAGAGAAGAAGAGAGTTTTGAGAAATCTAATAGAACTTTTGTAACCTCTGCGCATCTTCAGCTCTATCTTAATTCACAAAAACAAAACCTCAACCCATTATTCCACCTTGTATGCTTTCCCATAAACCAACTATCCAAATATTTCACATCCCATAGAGATTGTTCAAACACAAGAATAGTTTCTATAGTTCCATTATCATCATCTTCCAAACACAAACAAATAACAGTATTGTACAACTTGACTGGGTTGGAGTGATTCAGCAGCTTTCAATAAAAAGTAAGGGTTGGAGCAACTTCCTGGAGATTCACTGAAGCCATTATGATCATCACAGCATCTTGAAAGGTGTTCGGACTCAAAACACAATTTGTAGTCTCAAGGTAAGTCTTCTTGACCTTGAATTTTTCATACACACATCATTATTGGTTCACTTGTGAAGATATAATGTACTAGTCATTTCCCTTGAAGCTAACCATTTTCTTGCTTTTCATTTTTGTCAATCATATGTTGAGAAATGGCTTGTACACACAATAGAACAATGCTAAAGGAAAAAAACTACAGCATGAGTCGATGCATACTCACATGAGTCGACTCATTTTAATTACAGAATAGGGTATGAGTCAATACAAGGTCATATGCATCGATGTATACTGTTATCCAAGCCCAATATAGAGAGACAAAAGGTGTATGAGTCGACACAAAACACGAATGTGTCGACACAAATGAGAAATGAGTCGACACATACTGTTGTACCCCAAAATTTTCCCTCTCTTTTTCAAGACATTCTTCAAAAATGATCTCTAATTCTCAAGGATTCTCAAGGAATTGATCAGACAAAATCATCTCTGAAGCACTGGGACTCCAAATTAGGGTTTTGACTGAGAATGAACAATCTTTGACTTTTGACCTAGTACATGACTTATTGGTTCGAAACATGATCTCAAGGGTTCAAGTACATCATTTTGGCTTTATCGCATATTTCAATTAATCCCCTGATTGACAAATGATATTTGGTCAGCAGATGAAAAAGTCAATTGTACACTGAAAAGTCAAACTTTGACTTTTTGGTCGAATTTGAGTTTCAAAAAATCACATTTCATCAAGACAATTCAAAATATGGAATTTGATCATCAAAAGTCAAGAAAGTCAAAAATCAAACTTTGCAAGACTTGGAAAAAATTTCTAAGTATTTTCTATACATGTTAATTTCATTTCTTCATGACATCTTTTCACTACAATTCAAGACAATTCAAATTGCTACAAGCTTTTAAGTAAATAACAAGGCTGCATTTTTAAAATGAAAAATTGCAAGTTACAAACCCTAATTTTTTTTCTTGTTTGAACTTTTCCATTTGACTCAAATCTTCAAACCTTGCCACTATGCTGTCCACAAAACCAGACTTGTATCATGTTACAAATTTTGCTGCCCAGTAAAGCCCCAAAGTCCTATATGCTGCCAAGTCCAAGGCTGATGTATTGTCCATATAACAGCCCAAAACCTTATTAAAATACAGTCTATTGTCCTGTACAAAAATAG
This sequence comes from Vicia faba, assembly GCA_948472305.1. Classification (NCBI taxonomy): domain Eukaryota; kingdom Viridiplantae; phylum Streptophyta; class Magnoliopsida; order Fabales; family Fabaceae; genus Vicia; species Vicia faba. The sequence continues at coordinate 573,632,138 of OX451737.1, read as the reverse complement.
TCCTGCTATGCTGCCTCTAAACCCTATCATAGTCTGCTCCAAAACCTGCAATGCTGCCCTAAAAAATCTGCATCATATTAGTCCCATGTTTGCACCAAATTTGCATATGAGAGCTACATCTAAAAATCAATGAGACAACATACCCAAACAGTTCAAAAACTTATTTGTTTCCCCACAAATCTCAGCCAAACTTCATCTACAAATAAACTATTTTCACAACACACAAGGGGTTGGCTTTTAGAGAGAGAATAGAGAGTTTTAAAAAAAATCTAACAGAAATTTTCTTGTAACTTCTGCTCATCTTCATCTCTATCTTCATTCACAAAAACAAAACCCCAACCCATTATTCCACCTTGCAAGCTCTCCCATAAACCAGCCATCCAAACACTTCATAGCACGCAGAGATTGTTCAAACACAAGAAGAATTTATGTAGTGTCATTATCATCACCTTTCAAACACAAACAAAAGACATTATTGTATAACTTGACTAGGTTGGAGTTGGTTTAGTAGCGTCCAATACAGAGGAAGGGCTAGAGCAGCTCCATGGAGGTTCACTGAAGCCACCACATCATCTTGAAAGAGGTTCAGATTCAAAACAAATTGCAGTCTCAAGGTGAGTCTTCTTAACTTTGAGTTTTTCATTTCAAACATCATTAGTGATTCATTGTTGAGGATAAAATGTAGTAATCATTTCCTTTTGAAGCTAACCATTTACTTGCTTTTCATTTTTGTCAATATTATTGTTGTACCCCAAAATTTGCCCTCTCATTTATCAAGATTTTTTTCACAAGATTTCTTTGACTCAAGACTGGATTAGAGTTTGGTCAGCTCAAGACATCTCATCATACACTGATGACCCAAAATTAGGGTTTGATATTTCACAAGGATTTTTGGACTATCAATGCTTCATGTGACCTTTAAACATCATTATGGATCCCTAAGATCACTCAGGGCAAGTTCCAAGCTTTGAATCACATTTTTGATCAGTCGATTGGATAGTTGACCTAAAAATCAGTTGTATTGGGAAAAAGTCAACCATGGCCAATTTATAGTCAAACTTCATTTTTTTATCCACATCAACATTTTAAACTTATATGTATCATTTGGTCAAATTTGGATCACAATTCCTCAAGAAATTTGATCAAATCACCAAGGGGGCAAAATGAGCAAAATTGGAGTTTCAACTGAAAAAAGTCAACCGGATGTTAAAAGTCAAACTTGGAATTTTTGACCAAATTTGAGTCTCAAACATCACATTATAACAAGACATCCAAAAAATGAAATGTGATCATCAAAAATCAAGAGAATCAAAAATCCAGCTTTTGCAAGACTTTTAAATTTTCTAAGTATTTTCTATACTTGGTTAATTTCATTTGCTCCGTGGCATTTTACTACAATTCCGATTAATTCAAAATGATGCAAGTAATTCAAGTTATTACAAAGTGACATTTTGAAAAATTACAAACTCTAAAACTATGTCTTGATTAAAACCTTGTCACAATATTTTTTCCTTTGACATAATGTGTACAAGACCAAATTTGTGACATACTACAAACTATGATGTCCAAAGTTGAAGAAAATATGATATATCACATTGCCACAACACCCTATGCTGCCCTGCAAGGAAGCTTGTGCCATGCTACATCCTAAGTATGCATGCTTCCTAATACAGTCCAAAACTGCTCTATGCAGTCTGCCCAAGCCTGCACCACAACAGCCCCAAATTGCATCAAAATAGCAAAGGAAATGTGTGTGCAGAAAGTATCAAAGCAGTAGGCAAAAACAATTCAAAATGACTTATTCCACCCCCCCCCCCCCCTAAACCACAGTCAAGGGGTCTACAAAAAGAGGACTGTCTCATAAGACAAAGAGGTTGGATTTTGAAGGGAGGTTAAAAATTTTCTAGAGAGAAGATAGAGAGTTTTGTTGAGCAGAAAAACAATATTCTGTGCAACTTCGACTCATTTTCAAAACCAAAACTGCTCTTGTTCAAAAAAGAAACCCAACTCATTGCTCCACCATACAAACTCTTCCTCAAAGATTGTCCAAACATAACCAAAAAAACAGTCCCTGTGTTGCTGTTCATCCCTATCCTCAAAACACCAAAAACATTACAGTACAGTCCAGCTTAGTTTTAACAGTCCGGAGTAGCTTTCTGGAGATTCATTGAGGTCCTCGTCACATTTATAAAAACATTTAGATTTAAAACAGACAGTGCAGTCCAGAGGTAAGTCTTCTTGACTTGATATCTCTTCATACATCATTAACGATTTGTTTATTTTGAAAACAAGATGTAGTACTTTAATATCTTTTTGAACTAGTCATCTGCACCTTGTTTAGGCTCATTCAATCATTTGTTGTTCATGTTTGTCCATCATATGCCATAAGCTAACCTATGCAAGTATGAGCAATTTGCAGGTTTAAATTGAAAGCGCGCGCAGGAGGAGACAGAGGACAGGGACGAAGCTTGCCTTGGGCTTTTTTGTATTTCTGGCCTTTTTGTTTTGCACCCCCCTTGCATATTTGTTTAATTTTTCATATTTCTTTTTATATTTTTATATTTATTGCTTTTATTTATTTTTCTGAGTCATAAAAATCATGAAAAATATTTTCTTTACTTTTTGCACTTTATTTTATTTTATTTATTATTTTTTGGCATAAAAAATAGTCTTATTAGGATAATGGACTTTATTTTCTTAAATAGATTGTGAATATATTTAATAAATACTATATATTTTTATTTTATTATTTTACACATAAAATATTTATTTCCATACATATTTTAATTTTTAATATTTGTACATAATATTATTTATTATTTTCTTGCACAAAAATGGACAAAATAAATAATAGGAAACATATTTTTATTTTAGTCAAAAATTAGGGTTTCCCCCTTTCAAAAATAATAATATTATTTTTCCTTATTTTCTAGGGTTCACTTGAATCATTTTCTCATACAAAAAAACAAATACAAAATATTTTTGCATAAATACATTGCATTGCATATTTAAATACTTGTTTATTTACTTAATGCACACAATATTCAATTGGGTTGTAATAGTATTTTTAGGGTTTATTTTGTGCAATATCCCTATTCAAAAACTTGTATCCCCCCTCCCATAATAATTGTTGAAATAGCTTAGTTTACAATGGCCACCGCTTCATTCTGGTGGCCAATGACTATTTCACCAAGTGGGTCGAAGCAGCTTCCTTCGCATCCGTTACTAAGAATGTTGTTGCCCGCTTCATCAAGCAGAACCTCATCTGTCGGTACGGTATCCCCGAAAGGATCATCACTGACAATGGTACAAACCTTAACAATACTATGATCACCGCCTTGTGCGAACAGTTCAAAATTCAACATCACAATTCGTCTCCTTATCAGCCAAAGATGAATGGTGTTGTCGAAGCTGCGAACAAAAATATCAAAAAGATCATACAAAAAATGACAGACACCTACAAATACTAGCATGAGATGCTACCGTTTTCTCTCCATGGGTACCGTACCACGGCTCGCGCATCAACTGGGGCAACACCTTATTCCTTGGTATATGGCATGGAAGCTGTTTTACCTATCGAGGTTCAGATTCCCTCCTTGAGAATCATGAAAGATGCTGGTTTGAGTGAAGACGATTGGATCCAAACCCGGCTTGATCAGTTAAACTTAATTGACGAGAAGAGACTTACTGTTGTTTGCCATGGTCAGACGTATCAAAAATGGATGATCAAGGCTTTCAACAAGAAAGTCAGATGCCAAGTGTATCAAGTTGGAAATCTTGTGATCAAGCGCATCATCTTACCACAAAGTGATCTCAGGGGTAAATGGACTCCTACCTACGAAGGACCATTTGTAATCAAGAACATCTTTTTTGGTGGGACAATGATCTTAACCACCATGGACAGCGACGATCTGCCGCACCCTGCGAATGCAGACATAGTCAAAAGATACTACGTATAAGAGACCCGCTAGGTTGACACACCTAGGCAAAACAAGGGCATCCCAGTGAATCGAAAACCCGAAAGGGCGGTTCGGGCAAAAATTAGGGATAAAACAAAAAAATCGGTACACCCGGCAAGTTGAAAACCCGAAAGGGCGACTTGGGCAAAAAAGGGTTTCCCGGTGGACTGAAAACCCGAAAGGGCGGTCCAGGCAAAAGTTAGGGAATTAAAGCGTATGACTATGTCTCTTCGGATCACTTTAAGGATAATTTCTTCATAGACAAACTCGGAGCTTCTGATCAATTCAATCATCTTTGGACGAAGCAACGAATGGACAAGATATTCGGAGATACGAAGGCTATAGCAGAATGGGAACCCCATGGGATTTTTACACTTAGCCATCTTTCTTTGTATAAATTTTTCTCATTTTTTATGACACCATCCTCTTATTAGGATGTCTGTCTCCTTTGTACAAAACACTTATTCAAAGTAAATACAAAGATATCTCTTTCAAAGTACAGAAAACTATTTGCCTTTTTCTTTACACTTGTGTTTTATTTGCAAAAACGTCCAATGATTCATTAATGAACATATGCATTTGAACATAATTACTGTTTACAAATAAACAGGATGAAAAAGAACAATTACTGACAGGTAGAAAGATTAGGAAAATGTCTTTAGGCTATTCCATAAGCAATCTCTACAGCACGTCATTAAGATCCCCCAGCGGAGCCAAAACTTTTAAGTACAGGTCCCCAGTGGAGCTGAGACTACCAACCACCAATCCCCAGCGGAGCCGAAACTTCAAACTATCAACCCACAGCGGAATCATCTAGTTTCTCCAAGTTCCCCCAGCAAGTTATCTTGAAGACTGAAAATCAACCAGATAACGGTTAACTTTTATTTCTCCCCAACCTAGGATGACTCCCCAATAGATTGGCATACAACCCAAACTCCTGAACTCCCCAGCGGAATTAAGCTTTTCCCCATAGAGTTTTTATTGCTTCTCGACAGAACAAAGACTCTCGTCAATAATCCCCAGTAGAAATCATTAAATTTCTCTGGATTCCCCAAGCAGATTCCTCAAGAAGTATATGACATTACTCTCACAATCCTCAGCAGTCAAGGATTTATTTTCCCTGGCAGCAGTCAAGGATTTATTTTCCTCAACAATACAGCAATACAGCAAATCAGCTTACATGCGCATACATTACATTCATATATCATAAGAATGGATAAAACACATTTATTGCATCATACATTTCATGCAACATAACTTTGTGTTTCAGCTAACATTTTACCCTTTTCAGGATAAGATTAACGGCTACCTTTAACAAATATTCAAGGATTTCAGATACAGTACGGATACGCTCCAGACACGGACGCTATTCTGGTACTCATTCAGATTCAGATTCAGATATAGTACGGATACACTCCAGACACGGAAGTCATTTTGTCACTCATTCAGATCTCAACTTCAGATACAGTTCAGATACGCTCCAGACAAGGATGTCATCCTGATACTTATTCAAACTCCAAGTACTGATACAGTACAGATACACTCCAGACACGTAAGTCATTCTGTTACTCATTCAGACTTAATTTCAAGATACAGTTCAGATACGCTCCAGACACGGAAGCCATTATGTCTCTTATTCAATTTCATCCTACAGATACAGTACACATACACTCCACACGCGGAAGTCATTCTATTACTCATTCAGACTTAATTTCAAGATACAGTTCAAATACAGTTCAGATACGCTCCAGACACGGAAGCCATTATGTTGCTTATTCAGTTTCATCCTATAGATACAGTACAGATACACTCCAGACACGGAAGTCATTCTGTTACTTATTCACATTCAAGGACAAATACAGTTCTGATACGTTCCAAATACGGACACCATTCTGATGCTTATTTTGTCGATTTACAACCAAACATTCTTGGGTGGCATCTACAAGTCCATCTCCAACAAGATTCTAACATCTCTCCAAATGGCATCTTTAAGCCCATTCCCTCAATTACACTTTTGTCGAGCGCAAATTTATGGGCACTCTAGTGTCCAATCATCTTTTACCTTCGAGTCACGAACGGCAAAACTCGTCGATCTAACTCTTCAGGTTCAAGAAGATTGAACAGGGGCAGCTGTTGTACCCCAAAATTTTCCCTCCCATTTTTCATAGAAAGCACACCCCTAGGGTTTCTCAGATATTCAAGTTGGCTCAGGAATCGATCAGACAGATTTTCTCCTGTGGCAGTAAACCAGCAATTAGGGTTTTTCTTGCAATTCTCAAAAGAAATAAATTCTTAAAGATCCAATTGGCTTTCACATGTTTTCATGCTTTCTCAAGTTTACTGAAAAGACAGTGTTTGTTCTCAGGTCATGGTTGTTTGGGACAAGAGATGGAATTTAAGACTGTCGTGTAAGATACTCATGATTGTTTAATCCAAGTTAACCAGATGATTTGCGTCTTTTAAAACATTTGCTTGGTCAGGAAATGGAATACACAGTGCGTGTTTGTTTGGAATACAGTTGCAAGATTACAGGATTATTGGAATTTAAGTTATCAGATTGGAGCGTTTTGTTTCAATTGTCTTGATTGGGCATTCAAAAATCAAATAGGATGCAAAGAGAAAACTACAAGTTATTGTTGATCAAAGATTTCAAGTAACACCAGAACATTTTATATGATTTTCTCCAATTTCAAACGTTGTTACAAAACAATTTATTATTTAAATACTTTAGGTTTTACAACTTATTGTATTTGAAAATGAATTAGTACAACTATTGGATACAATGCAAGAATGATTGTTCTAAAATACAAGGAAAAATTCAAATACTTGATTGGCCTAAGAGAACTAATCTATGCCTAAGTTTGACTGGAGTTCTTTTGCTATCTCCAAAGACCTTCCTTGATTGCCCTATGGTTCTTGCCTTCCATGCTTTGCCCTCTCCATTGTGCTCACATGAAAATGAAAGAAAGAAAAAGTTAGTACAAATTAATTGGACATGAGCAAGAATTTTCAAAAGAAAAAGTGTTCATCATTAAAGTTTGCAATTTGGAATCAGAAGGCTATTTTTAATTCATCACATTTTTATTTTCTCTATTTGCAAATCACAAGAGAATTATTCTTCTTGGTTCACAAAAAGAAGAAATAAGAAATGCAAGCAAGCTGTCCAAACAAAACAAATGTAGCAAACTTATCCAAACAAACAGAATAATACAAATTGAATGCAAGCAAGTTTCACAAGCTAGGCAACAAAGTTGTCCAAATAAGTAAAATATTGCAAACAGCAGCGCATCACCAAACAAATGCAGCAAACTGAGCCAAACAAAATTGGACAAAAAGCAAACAACAAATAGCATAAGCTAGAGCAGGAAGCAAACAAAAGTGTAGCAATATGATAAACTAAGTCAAACAAGCAAGAGGCTTGTTCAATAAGCCAATTCATCATTTCCCATTTTTATTGCAAACTTTTTAGAAAAAGGCAAAAGAGCAATTGACTCTTAGGGTCATTGAGAGAGAAGAGAGGAAAGAAGTCACCTAGGGATGCACAGCCATGCTGCCTTGACTGTCACAATTGCATAAAATCTGCTAGAAAACAAAACTGCCATCAAAAAGCCAAAGGAACAACATAGCAAAATATTCAATTTCTTTGTTTTGCCCCCCTTTTTTGAATAAGATTTCAACAGAAGCAACACTAATATAACAGTATACAATTCTCAAGCAAAATGAGGTAGAAAAAAATTATCAAACTCAGAAAACCATTCAAACCTCCAAAAACTGTAACAAAGCAAAACCTGTCAAAAACCACAAAGTCTCATACCCAACAGCAAGAAACATCATCAAGCATCAAAACTGTCAAAACATACAAACCAAAACCTCAAAAACTGTCAAAACCGGATAAACACCCAAAAAAACCTAAAACCTACAACCTGTTAACAAACAGTCATAAAAATCCCAAACCGTCCTCAAATCTCAAACCTGTAACAAACTGTTAAAACCATCATAAAACTCATCAAACCTGTCAAACAGTTCAAACCAAAAATCCCAAACTGTCAACAAAATCAATAACCTTCAAAACCTGTCAAGGCCAAACTGTTACAAAGCCAACAGTAAGAACCAAATCCATAACCTTCAAAAGCCTCAAACCATCAAACAAAACCTGCTGAAACATCAACAAATCTCCAAACCTCAAACCATCTCAACACCATCAAACCAAACCAACCAACAAAACACAGTGGTCAAGCCCCAACAGAAAAAAGCATAAACTTCAAACTGAAACACAACCTTCAAGCTGTTCAAACCAGTAACAACCTCAAAATACCAAAACATACCCAAAACCAAAACCAAAAAATAGTAACAACCTCAAAATACCAAAACATATCCAAAACCAAAATCCAACAACCAACATCCTTATCATTCAACAAAGAAATCAGAAAAAAGGTTACCAGAAATACCAAGACGATATCTTCATCTCCTCCCCCATCTCCGGCCACCACGGAACCCAACCTTCAATCTCGTCCTTCCCTTCTCTATTGCACATAAAGAATCTCCAACAGGTACGATTTTCTCTCCTTCATCATTTTTTCATAAACGCATCTTTCTGCATCTAAGAGGTTAAAACATAATCAACTGCAAAACATGATAAGATGATAAAACAAACGAATTTGTAAATTTTTCTAGAAAGAACAGAAGCTTTTTTTCAAGAAAACCACCAGGAACTAGGCTAGGGAGGCAAGAGAGGCGAAATTCCGGCGACTGAGAGTTGGGGAGGATCAGACGAACCGATTTCGTCATTTTAGGCATAAATCAGAACTTAGGATTTCCAGAAAAAACGTAAATCAGAGTGAGATAAAGAGGCCAAGAGTTGTTTCGTTCATGAAATTAGGAAGAGGCGAGGGTTGAGATAGTAACAGAGATGAAAAGATGAAGGGATGAACGAAAGAGACAGAGCGGCGCCGCTGTGAGCGAAAGTGAACCACAAACCCTAATTCCGTTTGGCTTTCCCCTAATCAATAGCTAAACTGATTTAAGAGTATTGGGCCTGTTTCAAACCCCTTAAGCCCACGCGTTTTCTGGGTACACCCCCCCTTGGCTCGTTTTGCTAACAATAATGACACACTTTTTCTTTGGGCCTAACAACCTTGAACTTCCATAAGCCCATTTGTTACTTTTTTTAATTTGTTTCTTTTTTTTTATAATAAAACTACTAATTAAAACATAGAATACCTTTTTATACATTTGATTTAAATTTTTGTGATTAATTTTTATCATTTTCTTTTTTTTATATAAACTTGTTTTGATTAATTTTTTACACTTAATAAAAACATCAAAAAAATTAACTTAGCTTGTTTTTTACAAAAAATAATAATAAAGAAAATTAATTTGATCAATTTTTTAGAATAGGTTTTATTTTTATCTTTTCATGTAAAAACTTAACATTTCATATTTTGTTGATTTTATTTCATAAATTGCCATAGCTTTATATTAAATCGCACAAAAATTCGATTTGGTTGTATTGTTTGATATTTGGACATTTCTATTTCCATTTGATTCATCCCCATTTATAACAATTGTACCCCCATTCCTGAATGCTTTTGTAATAGCGTAGAATTTCAATTCCCGCAATTTACTGTTTTCCATATATTGTATAGTAACTAGGCATGTATGGCAAGACTCAAAAATCAATCTCTAGATGACCTAATCAAAGATTGAAATAACTTGAAACCAACACACTTTCTCACACGCGCACCTCTAGGGTAACCTCGCTCGTTGCCTCGGAAATACAATCATGTCCCTCGAATATGAGACACTCTAGCAATGACCCTTCGATTAAAAAAGATCGTAGTCCCTCGATGACCCTCGATGTTGCCTTCGATTAAAACGATCTCGTCCCTTACAAAAATTACTAAAGCATCTCACAAGTTGCCTTCAATGATTGTAAAATTGACCCGCGCCTGTCCCTTCACATCCAACGATGGGACTTCTTACCAAATCAATGGTAAGATAGCACCATTAAAAGGAAGAAGAAAAGAACAACTTAAGACCTTTCGAGTAGATAGATTCGCTCTTAGTTACTCGCTTGCTCACGACAAAAAACTTTTACACCTACACTCCCATTTCAACACATTTTAAAAAAGGATAAAACGTTTTGTATACGTTCTTATAGAGACGAGAACCATTGCAAAACCTCTTTTCAAAACACTTTTCGAAACACGATTCACAAAACACATCTTTGAACCATTTTTCGAAACAAAAACTTTGTATACGTTCTTATAGAGACGAGAACCATTACAAAGAGATTTTTCAAAATACTTTTAAAACCCACACCACAAGCACACAATCAAATGAAAGCAAGTGATCTAAATGAGTAACTAAGAGCCCATGGAAAACCATGGATGAAAAGGGTGTTAATACCTTCCCTTTTCATAATCTACCCCCTGAACCCGAGAAAAATCTCGAAAGGTCTTTCCTGTGCTTTTTTACCTTTCCTTTTGGATAAAAGAAAAGTCGGTGGTGACTCTTGCTAACCACACAAGTGCGAACGAAACGCAAAACATCTAGTCAGTTCTCCCACTGTATCACAATAGGGTTGTTTACCAAATCAGTGGTAAATCAACAATGTCAAAGGAATAAAAATTCATAGGAAAGACATTTGAGTAGGTAGATAGCTTCTAAGTTACTTACTCCATTTCAAAACAATCCTTGCTATTTTCAAAAACAAACACACACACATTTCAAAACATCTTACAAAACATTGAAACATTTTTCAAAAGACAAACATCTTTGTATACATTCTTACGAACGAGAATCATTACAAAAGTTGCCTAAACGAAAGGCCTCTTTTCAAAATACTTTCAAAATCACACTAAACACAAAGCACCATTTCAAAAAATTCCAAAAGCAAAGCAAGTGATCTAAGCAAGTAACTAAGAGCCCATGGAAAACCATGGATGAAAAGGGTGCTAGCACCTTCCCTTTTCATAATCTACCCCCCGAACTCAAGAAAACATCTCAAAGGTCTTTCCTGTGATTTTTTACCTTTCCTTTTGGATAAAATAAAATCTGGTGGCGACTCTTGCTAAACTGCGACATTTGCGACGAAACGCAAAACCTCAAGTCAGTTCGCCCACCGTATCACAGAACTGGCGACTCTGCTGAGGAAGATATAAAAGTGGGGTTACCTTAGGGTTTAGATCACCTTTATTTGCTTACATTTGTTTGACTTGTTTGCTTTACACTTTGGTTCTATTGTTTGGGTTTGAATCCTCTACCCGGATTTGGGAAACATTATAGGTAAATAGCAATACGTTGTGGAAACTGTGTGGGGTATACCGACACGGTCTAAGCAATAGCTATGTTAGTGTGACATATTTGTGGGTACCAGTAGCCTTTGAGTCAATCAAAGAGAATACAGGGCCGTTGAGTGATGTCATGAAGCACTAACGAACTTCTAGAACCTTTACTTGACCAACTTGGCCTTTTAGAATGTAGTGAGATGACCGGCTTTGGTGCAGTTCGAAGTTGGTAGATACTCGATACTACACTCATTGAGGGTTGGTTCCTTGGAATATTTCGGTCTCCGGTAAGAGGCTTGAATTAAAACAATGAACAAGGGAACAATCCAGCTATATTGAGCTCCTTAGAACCCGGTTACTATTTCTAGGACAGGTTGAGCCAACTAAACTTCAAGAGGGTACTTACCTATGAAACCCCATGCAAGCCTAAACTAGGAACTTGTGTGATTTGCTTGTACATATATACTTGTACATAACATCATGGACATCATGAGCATCATATGCATCCACTAACCATTTCAAGGATTTTGGAAATTCATCTTTGTTCTTGTTTTGTAGGATATGGAGTCACTTTGCAGGAAAACTATCCAAGTCAACCTTGTAAGAATTCCTCCACAACTCAAGGAGCTAGCTTCAAGGATTCCTGAGAACTCTCCATTCACCGAGAGGCATGGTCGTTTACTCAACCTAGTCACTTCCAACACAGAGGAAGACATGATGAAGGTTCTCTTCCAGTTCTTTGACCCTTTGCACCACTGCTTCATATTTCCTGACTACCAGCTTGTGCCTACTTTGGAAGAATTCTATCAACTCTTGAGGATTCCTATTCTCAATCAACTACCCTTCAACGGTACGGAAAGAGATCCAAAACCAGAAGAGATTGCTCAAGCCTTGCACTTGCACTCATCTGATGTCACAACCCATTGGGAAACTAGAAGTGGTGTCAAAGGCTTCTTGGCAAAGTTCTTGTTTGAGAAGGCCCAAAGTTGTTGGAACTCCTTGGACTTACAAGCTTTTGAGGAGATTGTAGCCCTTCTCATCTATGGGATGGTCTTGTTCCCTAATCCTGACCATCTTATAGATGTAAGTGCTGTCAAAATCTTCATGTCACGCAAATCGGTGCCTACATTGCTTGGAGATATCTTACACTCTTTTCACACTCGTACAATGAGGAAAAGAGGTGTTCTCATGTGTTGCACTCCTCTCTTGGCAAGATGGTTTATTTCTCATCTTCCCCAATCAGTCTTGAAGAATGAGCAAGGTTTGAGGTGGTCACAAAGGTTGATGACTCTTACATATTCAGATATTCATTGGTGTTCTTGATCCAAAGAGAATGTTATCATTATCGACCGTTGTGGGGAATTCCCTAATGTCCCTATACTTGGCATTAAGGGAGGCATCACCTACAACCCTTTCTTGGCTCTAAGATAGTTTTGTTATGCCCGAAGGGATGGCCCACATGACATGCTGATTCAAGGCTTGGTTTTCGACTTCGACAATGATAATCAAGGACTTCGTCAAAGGTTCATCCGAGCTTGGAGGATGCCAAACAAGGTAGACAGTAAGACCTTGGGACACAAGAATTCCATCCCTCTTGAGCCTTACCTCAAGTGGGTACGAACCCGCGCCCAAAGTCTTATGATGCCTTACCCCTCTGTTCTCCCAGTGATTATAGAGCCTGTTAAGGAAGGAGAGGTTCCATACACCATCCTACATCCTGACATGCCGACATCACTCGAAGACCTAAAAAGGAGTTGGATACAGCTCAAGGAAGAACGTGATACTTTTGAAGCCCAATTCTACGCAAGCGAGAAGAAGGTTTTGGAACTCACTCGGTTACTTCACGAAAAGCAGACTCTCAACACCTGCATTGCACCAAAGAGGATGCGCAACGTCTTTTTATCTTAGAATTTTGTATTATTTTGCCCTAGGGGCATTGATGTACTCAAATTCTATTTTAATTAATATAACGTGTGTTCATTTTTTGTTTAGCACAAATTTGAATTTTCAAATCCTTGAAAACATTGCATGAATACATATCATGCATCATGAGCATAAACAGGTCTTTGCAAGAAGTTTCTTCATCCCTATGCTGTTTATTTCAGCAAAATGGATCTTGAACAAACGGTTAAAGACTTGCAAGCTCATAATTCACAATTCCAACAGTTACTCCTGACCTTGGCCAAGGGACAGGAAGAGCTCAAGACTCTGCTAGAAAAAGAAAAAGAGAAAAAGAAGAAGAAGCCAGCTGGGGTGGTTCTTATGGGCAGAAGGTTCCAAGGACAAGCCAGGAGGACCTTGGAATTTCCATCAACCTCTGAGGAAGGGGAGAGAAAAGGTAAAGAGACGGCAGTACCATCTGATTCTAAAGCAGAAGAAGAGGAAGAAGAGGACTACTCTGAACAACAATACCCTCCGACCGATGACAAATACAAAAACCTAGAAGAGCGTCTAACTGCTATGGAGATACAGAGAGTACCCGGGCTGGACTTCGAGGAATTAGGGCTGGTGTTTGGAATAGTAATCCCGTCGAAGTTTAAAGTGCCTTTGTTTTCCAAGTACGATGGGGTGTCTTATGTAACACCCCATCTAAATACCCCAATTAATACGAAAGGATTAAAATCAGAGAAATAAAATTGCACGGAAGGGATGCCACAACACAAAACACATTCCAAATTATTTTTAAAGAAAACGGACCGGGTATGTTTGAAGGTATAAGTATTCCAACACAAAACAAACATACAATAAATACTTACTTCATTCTCTCGTGCAAACGCAACGGAGCTTCACAATTTCACATCATCTCCATTATGGAGGAATCAAAACATAATCCAAGGCATCAAGCCATCATAAATCACATGAGCATATGTTATCAAGTCTATCATATACAAAACATCATATACACGAATAAGGATTATAAACATCATAATCCAAATACAAAATAATCGAGTTCGACACTAAATAACCCCCCCCCCCAAGTGTTACTACCAGAGCATCGACTCGACCCTAATCAAAATAAAACAGATTGCAATCCAATGCATCCGTTAGCTAGCGCCTCGCGCTACCGTCCTCGGTACCTGCACAATGCCATCAAAAGCATTGGCCAACAAAAGGGGTAAGAATTCCAATAATCATATAACATGTAATTTTAAGTAAATGAAATGGCAATAAATAACGCAATACATAATGATCATGTTCATTTTATCACTCGTAGTATCCTTACTCAAGGAACCCATTTCCAACACATTAACCATGTAAACTGATTATCCGAAATACTCACATCCTTAGCATATAACCATAATTCAAACAACAACAATATTGGCACCTAATCAAACACATCAACACACATACATATCATGCACAATTATACATGTGACTCACAACACGACCCAACGTATGCAAATGCGGTACCGACTCGTGGACCCAAGGTTCCACCACCTATGTTTCCATTCCGGATCAAGGTCACTACGTCTTTTCCCACAATAGGGTCACCGTCTAGATATTGTGGACCCAATGTTCCACCACCTATGTTTCCCTTCCGGATCAAGGTCACTACGTCTTTTCCCACAATAGGGTCACCGTCTATAAAATCATGTGAACCCACAGTTTCACCGTCTCTGTTTCAAGACCAACCATGCCATGCAATGTACAATATAACCAATGCATGCAATTAAGACTCACAATAATCTTAACATACACATGCCCTCAAATCCAACCAATGGAACATCAACTATTGTACATGCATGCATACATATGATTTAACAATCTTAACGTCGAGTAGAATGTATACAAACAAGTTACTCACTCAACCAAAACATAAACCATCAATTATCAAATAATTCTAAATCAGAAAATCGGAACACAAACGCGTTCCAAAGAAAGTGCGAAAAATCAGAAATTTGGGGACTACAGAGCTTCAACACGGGCACCTGTGTGCTGCAACACGGCCCGTGTTGAGGGGCCACCAGAACGTGCCAAAGGAAATGCCAAGTCAGAGCTTCAACACGGGCACCCGTGTGCTGCAACACGGCCCGTGTTGTGAAGCCTGCGTGAAAATCTCATTCTTTTGGGTTTTTATCATTCCACTACCATGGTTTTCTTTCCCATTTCAATACTCTTAATTTCTACAAGCTAGCACCTAATACACCCACAAACCATACTCCTAATCCAACTTCTCTAAACCATTCTAACAATCAACCAACAAAACCCTATAAAATCAACTATCCATTTTACCCCCAAATCCAAAATATATTTACCAAAACCTAACAATATGAGATGGAGAATCAAACCCCTTACCTTGGTGTGGGTTATCTTGAAACAAGAAGATGAAGATGTTGCAACTTCACCCTAGCTTCCTTTCTTCTCTTCTCCTCTTTTCTTTCTTCTTTCTCCTCTCTCCTTTTCTTCTTCTTCTTTCTCTTCTTTCCACTACTCTTACTAACTCTCCTTTCTATTTTATAAAACCCTCCTTCTACTACTAACTTTCCTCCCTCTATCTTTCTAAAATTATAATTTGGCCCCAACTATTATTTAACTCAAATTATAATATATAACTCTATTAAACAATATTACACTAAATAATATTCATTCTATATAAACCTAATCATGCCAATTAATCAAACAAAGTCAAATATTACTACACACCAAATTAATATTATTCAAAATAATATTCCGACACAATAAATATTTTTATTTCATATTACCCAATTAATATTTTAATAGATATCAATTGAATGTATTTCTCAAAATAGATATAATTTAATAATTTTGGAAAATAATTAATGAAATAACATTTAGATAAAAACGGCGTGTTACAACTCTCCCCCACTTAAAAGATTTTCGGCCTCGAAAATTACCTCTAAACGAACAATTCGGGATAGGAATCCCGCATCCGACTTTCAAGCTCCCATGTCACATTACCATTCGCCGAACCACCCCATGCAACTTTAACCAAAGCAATCTCTCTTCCTCTTAGTTTTTTCACCTTCCTATCTTCAATCCTCACCGGTAAAACCTCAACCGTCAAATTGTCTCTTACTTCCAAATCATCCGCTTGAATAACATGAGACGGATCCGCAATATACCTTCGTAATTGCAAAACGTGAAACACATCATGCAAATTTGAAAGTGATGGCGGCAATGCAATCCGATAAGCCATACTTCCAATCCGCTCTGAAATCTGATAAGGACCAATAAACCGAGGTGTTAACTTCCGTGATTTAAGCGCCCTTCCAACACCCGTAGTTGGATTCACCTTCAAAAACACATGTTCATCCTTCTTGAACTCAAGAGGTTTCCTCCCCTTGTCAAAGTAACTCTTTTGGCGATTCTGAGACACTTTCATCTTCTCTCTTATCAATCTGATCTTATCCGTGGTCTCTTGAACCAATTCGGGACCAACTATAGCACTTTCTCCCTACTCGTACCAACACAAAGGTGTCCTACACCGTCTTCCATACAATGCCTCGAAAGGAGCCATGCCAATGCTAGAATGAAAACTATTATTATAAGTAAACTCAATCAAAGGCAAATGACTCTCCCATGAACCTCCTTGATCCAAGACACAAGCACGCAACAAATCCTCAAGTGACTGAATTGTTCTCTCCGTTTGACCATCCGTCTGAGGATGATAAGCGGAACTCAATCTCAGCTTAGTACCCAAGGCTCTTTGTAAACCTTCACAAAATCTCGAAGTGAAACGCGGATCTCTATCTGAAACAATACATGTAGGAATACCATGTAAACAAACAATCTGCTCTATATACAACTTAGCAAGCTTCTCCATGGCGTAATCCATCCTAATCGGAATAAAGTGTGCAGACTTAGTCAATCTATCCACTATGACCCAAATAGCCTCATGGTTACTCGGAGTCCTCGGAAAACCAGAAACAAAATCCATCGAGATACTATCCCACTTCCACTCGGGAATAGACAACGGTTGCAACAAACCCGAAGGCTTCTGGTGCTCAATCTTAGACTTTTGGCAAACCAAACAAGAATATACAAACTCAGCAATTTCCTTTTTCATACTTGGCCACCAAAACAACTTCCTTAAGTCTTGGTACATTTTTGTAGCACCCGGATGAATACTCAATCCGCTTCGGTGTCCTTCCTCAAGAATCCTCTTTTTCACATCCCCCACCTCGGGAACGCAAACTCTATCATGACATCTCAAAATTCCATTCTCGTCGATTCTGAACTCTCCACCTTGACTTTGATTCACCAAAGTAAACTTGTCAACCAAAACCAAATCTGACTTTTGCCCATCCCTAATCTCTTCCAAGACACCACTAGTAAGCTTCATCATACCAAGCTTCACGCCAAAATAAGTCTCTTCACACACCAAACTCAAATCTCGAAATTGCTCCAACAATTCCCATTCTTTAACCGTTAACATAGACATGTGTAAAGACTTCCTGCTCAAAGCATCTGCAACCACATTTGCCTTACCAGGATGGTAATTTAAACCGAAGTCATAATCTTTAAGGAACTCTAGCCACCTTCTCTGCCTCATATTCAACTCTTTTTGATCAAACAGATATTTCAAACTCTTATGATCGCTAAAGACGTCGAATCTCGACCCAAACAAATAATGCCTCCAAATCTTTAACACAAAAACCACCGCTGCCAACTCCAAGTCATGAGTCGGATAATTCCTCTCATGCACCTTGAGTTGCCTCGAAGCATACGCCACAACCTTCCCATTTTGCATTAACACACCTCCTAAACCCATCAAAGATGCATCGCAATAGACCGTAAACGGTTCAGATGGTTTAGGCAAAATCAAAATTGGCGCTGTTGTCAACCTTCTTTTCAACTCTTAGAAACTATCTTCACACTGCGGAGTCCATACGAACGCTTGACTCTTCCTAGTCAATTGTGTCAACGGTAAAACTAGCTTGGAAAAGCCTTCAATGAACTTACGGTAATAACCCGCTAAACCAAGAAAGCTTCGAATCTCAAAAACTGATTTTGGAGATTCCCATTCTGACACGGCTTCTATCTTCGAAGGGTCCACAGCAATACCTCCACGAGATATCACGTGACCAAGGAAACTCACTCGTTCCAACCAGAATTCACACTTCAAAAGTTTAGCAAACAAATGATTTTCCTTCAGAATTGACAAAACAATTCTCAAGTGTTCGGCATGCTCTGCTTCACTCTTGGAATAAATCAGAATGTCATTGATGAACACCACCACAAACTTATCCAGAAACTCATGAAAGATTTTGTTCATATACTCCATGAACACACCAGGTGCATTCGTAACACCAAAAAGGCATTACCGAATACTCATAGTGTCCATAACAAGTTCTGAATGCAGTTTTCTGAATATCACCCGCTTTCACGCGAATCTGATGATAGCCTGATCTCAAGTCAATCTTGCTAAACACACACGCACCCACCAGCTGATCCATTAAATCATCAATCCTTGGAAAAGGATACTTGTTCTTAATGGTCACTTTGTTTAGCTGCCTATAATCCACACAAAGTCTCATTGTTCCTTCTTTCTTCTTCACAAGTAAAACTGGAGCACCCCACGGGCTCACACTAGGACGAATAAACCTCTTGTCAAGCAACTCCTCCAGCTGACTCTTCAGTTCCACTAGTTCCGACTGTGACATCCTATAAGGAGCCATCAAAACAGGACTAGTACCAGGAATTAAGTCGATGGAAAACTCTACCTCGCGCTCAGGAGGTAAATCCGTAATCTCTTCAGGAAACACTTCAGGAAATTCGCATACCACCGGATAATCCTTTCTTACTCTACCATCTTCCAAAACCATACTCGCCATAAGCATAAACAACCCATCTCCATTCTTCACACTCTTCTCGACTTGCTGCGTAGACAAGAAAACCACACCATCTTTCTCGGACTCGAGAAAAAGAACAGCCTTAGCAAAACAGTTGATATAGACATGGTTGGCTTTCAACCAGTCCATACCCAGAATCACATCTATCTGATGCAAGGGAAGACACACGAGATCCACTTCGAAATCTCTCCCGCACATGCGCAAAGGACACTTCAAACAAACAACTGAAGTAGAAACTGAACCCATCGCAGGTGTATCTACCTCCATACTTCGATCCAAAGTAGATAAAACAAGGCCCAATCTCTTGGCACAATCTAAAGTAACAAACGAATGCGTCGCACCCGTATCAATAATAGCAACCAAAGACACATTAGAGATAAAGCATGTACCTTTGATTAGACGTTCCTCAGCAGAAGTCTCTGCTCCAGATAAAGCGAATACTTTTCCAACTTCTTTCTTTGGCTTTGGGCATTTGGTACTTATGTGGCCTTGCTCACCACAATTAAAGCAAGTTGCACTCATACCAGCTCTACAATCCACCGCTTTGTGACCCACCTTGTCACACTTGAAACACTTAACTATCCCCTGGCGATATTCCATAGCACGATGTCCCTCTTTACCACATTTAAAACATTTGATTGGAGTAGTCACTCCCCCACTCAGACTCTTCCCACTACTTATTGGTCTCTTTCCTCTTCCATCATAAGGCTTAGGACGCATCTGCCCCTTACCTCCTTTCTCACTCAAGCTCTTGTAATAAGCAGTACTATCCCGACTGTCTTCGTCGTAGATACGACTCTTATTAACCAACTCAGAGAATCTTGTAATCTGCTGATACCCAATCGCCTTCTTTATGTCCGGCCTCAAGCCATTAACAAACTTAAGGCACTTCGACCTCTCAGCATTAACAGTGTTGTAGTGAGGATAGTATTTGATCAAATCTTGAAATTTAGCCGCATAGTCAGCTACCGAACCACTACCTTGTTTCAATTCCAGGAATTCAACTTCCTTTTTACCGCGAACATCCTCCGGAAAATAATTCTCCAAGAATGCATCTCGGAAAATTTCCCAAGTCACCACTACCTGCTCCTCCTCATACCTCTGACTAGCGTTGATCCACCAGTCTTCGGCCTCTTTAATTAGCATGTGTGTTCCGAATTGCACTTTCTGAGCGTCGGTGAAATTCATCACACGAAAGATTTTCTCAATTGCTTTTAACCATTCTTGAGCCTCCACCGGAGCATGCTCTCCCTTGAAAGTAGGCGGGTTGTTCTTTTGGAATTTCCCAAGAGCACGGAAAGCATCTTCAGTACCATCATGTGGTGCTCGAGTCGTTTGCGGCATCTGATTTATTGACCCCGCAAGCAACCTCAATGCCTCAGCTAAAGCATCATCATTCCTTCTACCAGCCGTCTTCTGAACAACACAGGGCATTGATCGCGTTAGCCACACAATCAAATACAAGGGATTAACAAAATAAGACCTGACAACCGACCGACTATGCTCTGATACCACTATTGTAACACCCCATCTAAATACCCCAATTAATACGAAAGGATTAAAATCAGAGAAATAAAATTGCACGGAAGGGATGCCACAACACAAAACACATTCCAAATTATTTTTAAAGAAAACGGACAGGGTATGTTTGAAGGTATAAGTATTCCAACACAAAACAAACATACAATAAATACTTACTTCATTCTCTCGTGCAAACGCAACGGAGCTTCACAATTTCACATCATCTCCATTATGGAGGAATCAAAACATAATCCAAGGCATCAAGCCATCATAAATCACATGAGCATATGTTATCAAGTCTATCATATACAAAACATCATATACACGAATAAGGATTATAAACATCATAATCCAAATACAAAATAATCGAGTTCGACATAAATAAACCCCCCCCCCCAAGTGTTACTACCAGAGCATCGACTCGACCCTAATCAAAATAAAACAGATTGCAATCCAATGCATCCGTTAGCTAGCGCCTCGCGCTACCATCCTTGGTACCTGCACAATGCCATCAAAAGCATTGGCCAACAAAAGGGGTAAGAATTCCAATAATCATATAACATGTAATTTTAAGTAAATGAAATGGCAATAAATAACGTAATACATAATGATCATGTTCATTTTATCACTCGTAGTATCCTTACTCAAGGAACCCATTTCCAACACATTAACCATGTAAACCGATTATCCGAAATACTCACATCCTTAGCATATAACCATAATTCAAACAACAACAATATTGGCACCTAATCAAACACATCAACACACATACATATCATGCACAATTATACATGTGACTCACAACACGACCCAATGTATGCAAATGCGGTACCGACTCGTGGACCCAAGGTTCCACCACCTATGTTTCCATTCTGGATCAAGGTCACTACGTCTTTTCCCACAATAGGGTCACCGTCTAGATATTGTGGACCCAATGTTCCACCACCTATGTTTCCCTTCCGGATCAAGGTCACTACGTCTTTTCCCACAATAGGGTCACCGTCTATAAAATCATGTGAACCCACAGTTTCATCGTCTCTGTTTCAAGACCAACCATGCCATGCAATGTACAATATAACCAATGCATGCAATTAAGACTCACAATAATCTTAACATACACATGCCCTCAAATCCAACCAATGGAACATCAACTATTGTACATGCATGCATACATATGATTTAACAATCTTAACATCGAGTAGAATGTATACAAACAAGTTACTCACTCAACCAAAACATAAACCATCAATTATCAAATAATTCTAAATCGGAAAATCGAAACACAAACGCGTTCCAAAGAAAGTGTGAAAAATCAGAAATTTGGGGACTACAGAGCTTCAACACGGGCACCCGTGTGCTGCAACACGGCCCGTGTTGAGGGGCCACCAGAACGTGCCAAAGGAAATGCCAAGTCTGAGCTTCAACACGGGCACCCGTGTGCTGCAACACGGCCCGTGTTGTGACGCCTGCGTGAAAATCTCATTCTTTTGGGTTTTTATCATTCCACTACCATGGTTTTCTTTCCCATTTCAATACTCTTAATTTCTACAAGCTAGCACCTAATACACCCACAAACCATACTCCTAATCCAACTTCTCTAAACCATTCTAACAATCAACCAACAAAACCCTATAAAATCAACTATCCATTTTACCCCCAAATCCAAAATATATTTACCAAAACCTAACAATATGAGATGGAGAATCAAACCCCTTACCTTGGTGTGGGTTATCTTGAAACAAGAAGATGAAGATGTTGCAACTTCACCCTAGCTTCCTTTCTTCTCTTCTCCTCTTTTCTTTCTTTTTTCTCCTCTCTCCTTTTCTTCTTCTTCTTTCTCTTCTTTCCACTACTCTTACTAACTCTCCTTTCTATTTTATAAAACCCTCCTTCTACTACTAACTTTCCTCCCTCTATCTTTCTAAAATTATAATTTGGCCCCAACTATTATTTAACTCAAATTATAATATATAACTCTATTAAACAATATTACACTAAATAATATTCATTCTATATAAACCTAATCATGCCAATTAATCAAACAAAGTCAAATATTACTACACACCAAATTAATATTATTCAAAATAATATTCCGACACAATAAATATTTTTATTTCATATTACCCAATTAATATTTTAATCGATATCAATTGAATGTATTTCTCAAAATAGATATAATTTAATAATTTTGGAAAATAATTAATGAAATAACATTTAGATAAAAACGGCGTGTTACATCTTATCCCAAGATGCACCTTCGCTCATATGTCAGAAAGATGCAGCCACATTCTGCGGACAAAGACTTATGGGTTCACTTTTTCCAGGACAGTTTATCAGGGATGCAGCTGGATTGGTTCTACCAG
This sequence comes from Vicia faba, assembly GCA_948472305.1. Lineage (NCBI taxonomy): Eukaryota > Viridiplantae > Streptophyta > Magnoliopsida > Fabales > Fabaceae > Vicia > Vicia faba. The sequence continues at coordinate 573,609,192 of OX451737.1, read as the reverse complement.
TTGGAAAGGGCTGATGTGCATAATTGGGAAGACTTGGCAGTAGCCTTCTATAAACAGTATCAATACAACGCTGATTTGGTACCAACCGGTACTCAACTCCAGAGTATGGCCATGGTGTCCAATGAGGGCTTCAAAGACTACGCCCAAAAGTGGAGGGATTTAGCCGGAAGGGTGCAACCACCTTTATCTGAAAGGGAGCTAGTGGACATGTTCCTGGGAACCCTATCAGGTCCTTTCTTTAATCACCTGATTAGAAGTTCCTCTGCAGGGTTCACTGAACTGATTTTAACTGGCGAGAGGGTGGAAGCCGATATAAGAAGCGGGAAAATTCAGAAGGACGCGTCTACCTCTGCTGCTATAAAAAAGCCCTTCACCGGAAAGACGGAAGTGTATGATGTCTATGCACATAGAAATCAGGGAAGAACCGAATGACGACCAACAGTGGGGGCCGTTATGATTCAAAACCCTGCATCAGACCAGCGGAGAAACAATTAGCCAAGAAATAACCAACAAAGGGTGGAAAGGCCTGTACGGAAATTCACCAAGATTAACATGACTCCAGCTTAAGTTCTACCACATCTTTTGAAGTTGAATCTGGCCATGCTAAAACAGGCCCCTAAAAATCCCAATACTGCATCTCCACACTACCATCTGAATGCCAGGTGCGCCTACCACTCTGAAAGTCCAGGGCACGACACCAACAATTGTTGGGCTCTAAAGAACAAAATTCAAGACCTGATTGACGCAAAGGAAGTTGAATTTGAAGCTCCTGAGAAACCGAATGTTATTTCTACTCCAATGCCTAGGCATGGACACAATGCCAATGCTGTTGAGGAAGACCTGTTTGTTTCTATCATGGATGAATTGTTAACTTCGCTCCTGACCATCAAGTTGAATTTGTTGAAAGCTGGAATATTCCCAGGATGTGACAAAGATTTCTATGTTTGCCTATCCTCATCATTTGACTTCCCTTTGTTGAAAAAAGGTATCCAACAACTGATTGATAATCAAGAAATCTTGTTTGAGAAAGCTTCTATTTCACCTGTTCCAGTGAAAGAAGTTTCAATAATAACCATCTACGCCAATACTTCTAGGGTTCCTAAAAAACCCGTTAGGATTACATCTGCTCCAATGACTACTCCGTTGAAGATAACAATGCCCGGGCCTTCCCCATACAAATCAGATAAAATGGTACCATGGAATTATGGTTGAGAAATCTACTACCATGGTGTCAAACAGATTGAACAGACTGCCGAAGACGAGAGTTCCGAAGATGACAATTCCGACATCAGTAACATTACCAGAACAAGCAAAATTACCCGTAGTGGAAGAATTTTCTCTCCAGAGATTGCCCCTCCAAAGGCAGTCTTTGGACCCGTGGTCGTTCTGAAGATTACATCTGTACCAGTGATTACGCCTGCAAGTGTACCTACCAACAAAGAAGACAATGTAATTCCTATCCCTACTTCCACTGCTAAGAATAAAGGAAAGAATGTTCAAAAGGAGCTTGTCCTGACGAATGCTCAATCACTAGCTATTCCTGAAACATCCAAGAAGGAGATGGAAGAAATCCTGAGGATCATTAAGAAAAGTGATTATGATGTGGTTGAACAACTGGGGCAGACCCCCTCCAAAATCTATATGTTAGCCTTGCTGTTGTGCTCTGAGGCACATGTTAAAGCTCTAGTAAAATTTATGAAGACGGCTCATGTGCCGCAAGAGACGTATGTGGATCAATTCCAAGAGTGTGTAGCTAGTATGACAGCTGACAATGGCCTGGGTTTCTCCGATGCTGACTTGACATCCAAAGGGAGAAAGCACAACGACGCACTACATGTCTCAGTGGAGTGTAGGGGAACCACATTAGCCCATGTTTTGGTTGATACTGGGTCATCTTTAAATGTCTTGCCAAAGGAATCCCTAGATAGATTGGATTGTGAGGGGCTGACTTTAAAACCCAGCAACATAATTGTGAGAGCATTTGACGGCTCCAAGAGGATGGTCCACGGGGAGATGGACATCCCGATCAAGGTGGGTACTCAGACGTTCAATTCAACATTCTACGTGATGGACATTGGTCCTTCTTACTCTTGCATGTTGGGACGCCCCTGGATTCATAATGTCGGTGCGGTCACCTCCACTTTGCATCAGATGCTGAAGTACCCCGTCCAAGGGAAGATCATAATTGTCCATGGGGAAGAGGAATACATGATTAGTCATCTGAGTTATTTCCGATATGTAGAATTAGATGGCGAATTCATTGAAACCCCTTTCCAACATTTTGAAGAAGTCTCTCCAGAAATAGTGGTGACCAAGGCGGTATCCTCAACAACTATGATCACAAGACCTCCACCTCGAATGTCTTCTCTAAAAGATGCAAAGGCAGTAGTGGAAGAAGGGGGAAGCACCATCTGGGGGCAGCTTCCAGACTTTCCCTACAAATCAAACAAGTTTGGCTTGGGATTTACCTTAACTGCTCAGAAGGCCATGCGCCGCGCCCGTGCCGGAGGGCCACCTGTGAAGATCAGCCACCAAGGGGTTAATGCACTAGAGGACAGTGAAGAAGATGGCATCCTGGAAGATTAGATATTTCCAACTGTCGGTGGAGGACTGTGCAACTGGGAAGCAAAAGACTCTGTCCCAATTACTTTCATAACTCAGTAATTTATGGATCTGTAATAATTCACAAACAATTCGTACTTTTTCAACCTTGTGTCTTACCCAAGGCACATAGGTCCATTTGTAAAGGTTCTTATTTCATTTTCATATGTCATTTAATGAATCATGGACGCTTTTTCATATATAAACCTTTTGTGCTCATTGTCTTTCTTTTACATTTTGTTTGTTTTAAGATGGCTATACCCTTACACACACCCACACTCACAAATGCAGGTAGCCTTCCATTCCGGATCCCATGGGTAACGATACTGCTATAGCCTTCAGTGACTCTGAAGATCTGGTCTACCAAGCCGAATACGAAGGTGAGGAAGATTGTAAGGTGCCAGGGGAATTGGCCAGATTACTACAATAAGAGGAAAGAGCAATTCAGCCTCATGAGGAGTTGTTGGACACAATCAACTTGGGTACTGAGGAAGACGGAAAGGAAATCAGAGTGGGTGCCAATCTAGAGCCGAGTGTCAAGGAGCGTCTAATTCAGTTGTTTCATGATTATGTTGAGATCTTTGCCTGGTCATACAAAGACATGCCAGGACTCGATACAGACATTGTGGTACATCGTCTACCCACAAGAGAAGACTGTCCACCAGTGAAACAAAAAGTCTGCCGCATGAGACCTGACATGTCAGAGAAGATCAAAGCAGAAGTTATGAAACAGTTCAATGTTGGGTTTCTGGCTGTTACTTCCTATCCATAATGGGTTGCTAACATTGTTCTCGTGCCTAAAAAGGACGGCAAGGTCAGAATGTGTGAGGATTATAGAGATTTAAACAGGGCCAGCCCTAAAGATGACTTTCTACTTCCGCACATCGACATCCTGGTTGACAATACAGCTCAGCACAAAGTATTTTCTTTCATGGACCGATTCTCAGGCTATAACCAAGTCAAAATGGCACCTGAGGACATGGAGAAAACTACATTTGTCACACAGTGGGGTACGTTCTGCTACAAAGTGATGCCATTCGGACTGAAGAATGTCGGGGCAACCTATCAACGCGCCATGGTAGATTTGTTTCATGATATGATACATCATGAGATAGAGGTCTATGTAGATGACATGATAGCCTAATCACAAACTGAAGAAGAACACTTTGATCACTTGCTAAAGATGTTTGTCAGGTTGAAGGAGTTCAAGCTAAGGTTAAACTCGAACAAGTGCACATTTGGAGTCTGGTCCAGTAAACTCTTGGGTTTCATTGTCAGCAACAAATGCATCGAGGTTGATCCTGCCAAAGTCAAAGCTATAAAATAAATGCCTACTCCTCGCACTGAGAAGGAAGTCAGAGGTTTCTTGGGACGCCTAAACTACATTTCTAGGTTCATTTCTCACCTAACATCTACTTGTGAACCAATCTTCAAGCTGTTGAAGAAAGATCAGGTAGTTAGATGGAATGATGGCTGTCAGATTGCTTTCGATAAAATCAAGGAGTATTTACAAGAGCCTCCTGTCTTGATGCCCCCAGTCGAGGGAAGACCGCTAATCATGTATCTGACCGTCTTAGAGAATTCAATGGGGTGCATACTGGGGCAGCATGACGAGTCTGGCCGAAAAGAGCATGCCATTTATTAACTGAGCAAAAAGTTTACCGACTGTGAAACCAGATATTCACTGCTCGAGAAAACTTGCTTCACTCTGGTATGGGCTGCTCGCCGGCTAAGACAGTATATGTTGACTCATACCACTTTGCTGATATCTAAGATGGATCCGATAAAATACATCTTCGAGAAGCCTGCTTTGTCTGGAAGGATAACTAGATGGCAGATGATCCTAACAGAGTATGACATACAGTACACTACCCAAAAACATATAAAGGGCGGTGTGCTAGCTGATCATCTTGCTCATCAAGCTGTAGAAGATTATCAATCCATGAAGTTTGACTTCCCTGACGAAGACATCATGACATTGGACAATGTTGAAGATTTTAGACCATATGACGGACCTTAACAAGGATCCCGATGGACCCTGTACTTTGATGGGGTATCCAATGCACTTGGTAACGGTATCGGTGCGGTACTCATATCCCCAGAAGGTTGCCATACTCCTTTTACAGCCAGACTTTGCTTCAACTGTACGAATAACATGGTAGAGTATGAAGCATGCATCTTTGGACTCAAGGCTACCATAGACTTGGGAATCAAATCTTTGATTGTGTTTGGGGATTCAGCTTTGGTCATCAGTCAGATCAAAGGAGAATGGGACACTAATCATCCCAACCTTATCCCTTATAAAGAACATGTCTTGACATTGTTACCACATTTTGAGCAGATTACCTTCGAGCACTTCCCGCGAGAATAAAATCAGCTAGCAGATGCTCTAGCTACAATGTCATCCATGTTTAAACTTAATTGGGATAACGAGGCTCCCCTAATCACCATTGAACGGATGGACGAACCAGCACATTGTCACGAGATTAATACTGAAGAAGTAGTGGACCAGCCTTGGTTTCATGAAGTCAAAAGGTATCTCGAGGCTCAAGAATATCCGGAAGGAGCTTCAGTCAATGACAAAAAGTTCTTATTCTCAGCTAAGTTCTTCCTAAGTAATGGCATCATGTACAAACACAATCATGATTATATTCTGCTCCATTGTGTGGACAAGATTGAAGCTGAAAGGATCATGGATGAACTGCATGAAGGCACCTTTGGCACTCACTCTAGTGGGCATACGATGGCAAAGAAAATTCTACGGGCAGGCTATTACTGGTCTACCATGGAAGCTGACTGCTATCAACACTCCCGGACTTGTCATAAATGTCAAATCTATGCAGAAAAGGTACACGTGCCCCTAGTTCATCTAAATGTCTTAACTGCTCCTTGGCCCTTCGCTATGTGGGGAATCAACATGATTGGGGAGATCAAGCCTACAGCCTCCAATGGACACCGCTTCATTCTAGTGGCCATTGATTATTTTACAAAGTGGGTCGAAGCATCTTCCTTCGCATCTGTTACTAAGAATGTTATTGCCTGCTTCATCAAGTAGAATCTCATTTGCCGATACGGTATCCCATAAAGGATCATCACTGATAACGGTAAAAACCTTAACAATACTATGATCACTGCCTTGTGCGAGTAGTTCAAGATTCAACATCACAATTCATCCCTCTATCGGCTAAAGATGAATGGTGCAGTCGAAGCTGCGAACAAAAACATCAAAAAGATCATACATAAAATGACAGTCACCTACAAGGACTGGCATGAGATGCTACTGTTTGCTCTCCACGGGTACCGTACCACGGCTCGCACATCAACTGGGGCAACACCCTATTCTTTGGTTTATGGCATGGAGGTTGTTTTACCTATTGAGGTTCAGATCCCCTCTTTGAGAATCATGAAAGATGCAGGTTTGAGTGAAGACGATTGGATTCAAACCTGACTTGATCAGTTGAACTTAATTGACGAAAAGAGACTTACTGTTGTTTGCCATGGTCATACGTACCAAAAACGGATGATCAAAGCTTTCAACAAGAAAGTCAGACGCCAAGTGTATCAAGTTAGGGATCTAGTGATCAAGCGCATCATCTTGCCACAAAGTGATCCCAGGGGAAAATGGACTCCTACCTATGAAGGACCATTTGTAATCAAGAACATCTTTTCTGGTGGGGCAATGATCTTAACCACCATGGACAGTGACAACCTGCCGCACCCTGCAAACGCAGACATAGTCAAAAGATACTATGCAAAAGAGACCCATTAGGTTGACACACCTAGGCAAAAAAAGGGCATCCCGAAGAACCAAAAGGTTCGGGAAAAAATTGGGGAAAAAATAAAAAAATTTGTACACTCAGCAAGTTGAAAACCCGAAAGGGCGACTTGGGCAAAAAAGGGTTTCTCGGTGAATCGAAAACCCGAAAGGGCGGTTCAGGCAAAAGTTAGGGAATTAAAGCGTATGACTATGTCTCGTCGGATCACTTTAAGGATAATCTCTTCACAGACAAACTCTGAACTTCTGATCAATCCAATCATCTTTGGACGAAGCAGAAAATGGACCAGATATTCGGAGACACGAAGGCTATTGAGGAATGGGAACCCCATGGGATTTTTACACATAGCTATCTTTCTTTGTATAAATTTTTTCTTACTTTTATGACACCATCCTCTTACTAGGATGCCTGTCTCCTTTGTACAAAACACTTATTCAAAGTAAATACAAATATATCTCTTTTAAAGTATAGAAAAACTATTTGCCTTTTTCTTTTTACACTTGTGTTTTATTTGCAAAAACGTCCAATGATTCATTAATGAGCATATGCATTTGAACATAATTACTGTTTACAAATAAACGGAAATGGAAAAGAACAATTACTGACAGGTTGAAAGGATAGGAAAAATTATTTAGGCTATTCCAGAGGCAATCCCTATAGTACATCATTAAGACCCCCAGCGGAGCTAAAACTTCAAACTCTCAATCCCCAACGGAACTAAAAATTCAAACTACCAATCCCCAGCGGAAACCATCCAGTTTCTCTAAATTCCTCAGCAAGTTGTATTGAAGCCTGAAAATCAACCAGATAGCAGTTAACTTTTGTCTCTCCCCAACCTAGGATAATTCCCCAGTAGAGTGGTAGACAATCCAAATTCCTGGACCTACTTCCCAGCAGTAAGCCTTCTTCCCCACAGAGTTTTTATTGCTTCCCAACAGAATGAAGATTCTCATTCTTAATTCCCCGCAGAAGTCATCAGAGTTTTCTCTATTCCTCAGCAGAACAAGGACTCCCATTGTGTAATTCTCGGTAGAATTTGTTGAAATTCTCTGGATTCCCCAAGCGGATTACTCAAGAAGTATATGGCATTACTCGCAGCAGATTTTTGTCAATACTCCAACTTCAAGACATGAAGGATCCCTATATCCCCAGGAAAGTCATCAAGGATTTTCAATCCCCAACAGTCGCCAAGGATTTCTCATCCTCAGCAATCAAGGATTTTTAAATCCCCGACAGCAGTCAAGGATTTATTTTCCTTAGCAATACAGCTAATCAGCTTACATGCGCATACATTACATCCATATATCATAAACATTGTTAAAAGCACATTTATTGCATCATACATTTCATGCAACATAACTTTGTGTCTCAGCTAACATTTTACCCTTTTCAGGATAAGATTAACAGCTATCATTAACAATGATCAAATATTTCAGATACAGTTCAGATACACTTCAGACACGGAAGTTATTCTGTTACTCATTCAGATCTCAACTCAAGATACAGTACAGATACGCTCCAGACACGGAAGTCATTCTGTCACTCATTCAGATTCAGATTTCATGATACAGTCCAGATACGCTCCAGACAAGGATGCCATTCTGATGCTCATTCAGATCTCAACATCTTTCAGATACAGTACAGATACACTCCAGATACGGAAGTCATTCTGTTACTCATTCAAGATTCATCTTCAGATCCTAGTATAGATACGCTCCATATACGGAGGCCATTCTGTCACTTATTCAGATCCTAGTTCAGATACGCTCAAGACACGGAAGCCATTCTGTCACTCATTCAGATCTCAACTCAAGATACAGTACAGATACGCTCCAGACACGGAAGTCATTTTGTCACTCATTCAGATTCAGATTTCATGATACAGTCCAGATACGCTCCAGACAAGGATGCCATTCTGATACTCATTCAGATCTTAACATCTTTCAGATACAGTACAGATACGCTCCAGATACAGAAGTCATTATGTTACTCATTCAAGATTCATCTTCAGATCCTAGTTCAGATACGCTCCAGATACGGAGGCCATTCTGTCACTTATTCAGATCCTAGTTCAGATACGCTTCAGACACGGAAGCCATTTTGTCACTCATTCAGATTCAGACTTCAGATACAGTCCAGATACGCTCCAAACACGGTTGCCATTCTGTCACTTATTCTGATTTTCCCCAGCTTAGATACGCTCCAGACACGGAAGTCATTCTACTACTCATTCAGATTCCAAGTTCAGATACAGCTCAGAGGCGCTCCAGACACGGACGCTATTCCATTGCTCATACATATTCAGTCTCCAGATACAGTTCAAATACGTTCCAGATACGGACACCATTCTGATACTTATTCTTTTGACCTACAACTTACAATTCAACAAACTTTCTTGGATGGAATCTACAAGCCCATATCCAACAAGATTCTATCACCTCTCCAAATGGAATCTTTAATCCCATTCCCTCAACTACACTTTGTCGAGTGCAAATTTACAGGCACTCTAGTGTCCAATCATCTTTTACCTTCGAGTCACGAACGGCAAAGCTCGCCAATCTAACTCTTCAGGTTCAAGAAGATTGAACAGGGGCAGATTTTGTACCCCAAAATTTTCCCTCTCATTTATCAATATTTTTCTCACAAGACTTCTTGGACTCAAGACAAGATTAGGGTTTGGTCAGCTCAAGACATCACCTTGCACTTATAACCCAAAATTAGGGTTTGAGTTGGCACAAGGATTTTTGGACCACCAATTCTTAATGTGACTTTCATACACCATGTTGGACCCCTAAGATTGCTCATGTTAAGTTTCAAGCCTTGAATCACATTTTTGCTCAGTCAATTGGACAGTTGACCTAAAAATCAACTGTATTGGGGGAAAAGTCAACCATGGCCAATTTACAGTCAAACTTCATAATTTTTGATCCACAACAACATTTTAGACTCATATGTACCATTTTATCAAGTTTGGATCACAACTCCTCAAGAAATTTGATCAAATCATCAAAAGGGCAAAATGGTCAAAATTAGGGTTTGGACTAAGAAAGGGCAATTTCTGATTTTTAACCTAGCCAATGACCAATTGAGTTCAAACATGATTTCAAGGATTCAATGGCATCATATTGACCTAATTACATAGCTCAAAAGATTTCAAGTTCATTGGATTGACAGATGAATTTTGCAATCAACTAGTCAAAAGTCAACTGTACACTGAAAAGTCAAACTTTGACTTTTTGGTCAAAATCAAGTGCCAAGGGTCATATTTCATCAAGATATGTCAAAATATGAAACTTGTTGACCAACAAAACCAATTTTGGAAATTAGGGTTTTGAATTTGAAAATTTTCATAACTTAGAATTTTTTTAAGTATGGAAATTTTCTTATTTTTTCCCAACTTTTCACCACTTTTTCACCATGATGAAATTTTATTCAAAGAAAACTTCCAACATTAAAGTTGTATTCCACCATGAAATCTACAACTTTTCTTCACAAAGTTTTCCCAAAAGATGCTTGGATCTCAAGTTAAGAATTTGTGAATAGAGGTCCATGAACTAAATGACTTAGTGAAAAATTGCCCTAATTTAGGCAGGTTTTTGACCCAACTTCATGGACATTTTCCACCTAGTTCCAAGAGGTATCTCAAAATTCATTTCAAATATGGATTGTAGAGCATATTACAAGCTTTCTAAAATGTCATAGAACTCTCCAAGGTCATTTGTGGTTAGGGAGAATCGAAGAAGAGAAATTGGCATTTTGTCACTTTTGTTCAAGCCATTTTCACAATGCATCAAGTTGCAAATCTGATCTTGGATGCTTGTACCTTGCATTACAGGTCCTAAAATCCTTCTACACTCCATAATTAAATGAAAACTCATAAGGTAAAGGCTTTATCTTGGCTTTTGGAGCATTGTACAAGAAATAATTCCATAAATGGCCAAAAGTTCACAATGCCATTTTCATAAAGCAAGCTTTTTGCAACTTTATCAACCTTGAGCCTTCTACCTATTTCTTTGAGGCAAGCAACTTCCACAGGTATCAAGCAAAGTATACCAACTCTCATCAGCTCACAAACTAGCCAAGTACAAGCATGTTGGCATTAGTCACTTCACCTTTCTTCAAAGGCAAGAAAAGTTGCCAAAAGGGTTAGAACTGTTACAGCAAGGGAAGAGTGGACTTTGTATCATTCTATACATATCCACAAACTTGTCACAACTCAGGACATGAATTGATAGCATCCAAAACACCCTAAAACTCAGAAACATCATTTTTATGCCCAAACATCCAGTTTCTGCAAAATCATCGCAAGCTCATTATTTGCTCGTGCGTTTTGCCTTTTAACACTTGAAACATCTTATCCACATCATATCCAAGCTATCCAAGCCTTTACATTGTTGATGTAAGCCCTGTTTCAGCCATTACCATTGTCAAACTTGGAGCTTGCAACTTGACTTCTATAGAGAGTTTTGGCCATCCACAAAGCAAGCTAGGCATTGGAGTAGCTTGAACAAACTTCAAGGAAGCTCACACGATCCTCAGGCCTTAATCAAAGTCCCCACATTGTCATATCTAAATCCAGCTGAAGGAGGTATTTTTCAAATCTCTATCTCTCTATTTAGGCATCCTCAAGTCACGATTTGTGAAGAAAAAATGTAGCCCTTATCTTGGTGAAGATGTACATATGCATACTTGTCATTTATATTAACTGTGCCATGAGAATTTGAAGCTTGAAGTTCATGAAATAATTAGGTCATGAATTAGGGCTGACAAAATTCTCCCTGATCTTTTAGAGTTAGGTTACAAATCTTATATCGTTGGAATCGTGAGATTAAGTGCTACATGTTTCATGTTACAAGTTTTTGTTTTTATGCAAGTATGAGCAAGTTGCAGGTTTGAGTTGAAAGCGCGCGCAGGAGGAGACAGAGGACAGGGACGAAGCTTACCTTGGGCTTTTTTGCATTTTTGGCCTTTTTGTTTTTACTTTCCACACCCCCTGTATTACTTTTGCACCCCCCCTTGCATATTTGTTTTATTTTTCATATTTCTTTTTATATTTTTATATTTATTGCTTTTATTTATTTTTCTGAATCATAAAAATCATGAAAAATATTTTCTTTATTTTTTGCACTTTATTTTATTTTTTTATTATTTTTTGGCATAAAAAACAGTCTTATTAGGATAATGGACTTTATTTTATTAAATAGATTGTGAATATATTTAATAAATACTATACATTTTTATTTTATTATTTTACAGATAAAATATTTATTTCCATACATATTTTAATTTTTAATATTTGTACATAATATTATTTATTATTTTCTTACACAAAAATGGACAAAATAAATAATAGGAAACATATTTTTCTTTTAGTCAAAAATTAGGGTTTCCCCCTTTCAAAAATAATAATATTATTTTTCCTTATTTTCTAGGGTTCACATGAATCATTTTCTCATGCAAAAAAACAAATACAAAACATTTTTGCATAAATACATTGCATTGCATATTTAAATACTTGTTTATTTATTTAATGCACACAATATTCAATTGGGTTGTAATAGTATTTTTAGGGTTTATTTTGTGCAATATCCCCATTCAAAAACTTGTATCCCCCCTCCCATAATAATTGTTGTAATAGCTTAGTTTACATTTACGCAATTTATCGCATTTATACCATGTTTAGTAAACTAGGGTTTGCATGACAAGACCAAAAACAAATAAATAGAAAAGACCTAATACAAGACAAATCAAATGCATGTAAAATGACACATATTGCACACAAGCACCCTTAGGGTTTCACCCACTTGGTTGCCTAAAATAAAATGGCCATGTTACGCACCCGAAGTATCTTGGTAAAACAAAACAAAAATAAGATCATAGTCCCTCGATGACGCTATCAAAAGGTTACCTAAAAAAAAATGATCTTGGTCCCACAAAAATGCTAAGATACTTGGCAACATTGCTGTCATGGTCATACGATGACCCACGCCCGTCCCGTTTAACATTCAAAGATAGGTTTGTTTACCAAATAAATGGTAAATCAACAATGTCAAAGGAATAAAAATGCATAGGAAAGACATTTGAGTAGGTAGATAGCTTCTAAGTTACTTGCTCCATTTCAAAACAATCCTTGCTATTTTCAAAAACAAACACACACACATTTCAAAACATTTTCAAAACATCTTACAAAACATTGAAACATTTTTCAAAAGACAAACATCTTTGTATACATTCTTACGAACGAGAATCATTACAAAGAATTCCTAAACGAAAGGCCTCTTTTCAAAATACTTTCAAAATCACACCAAACACAAAGCACCATTTCAAACAATTCCAAAAGCAAAGCAAGTGATCTAAGCAAGTAACTAAGAGCCCATGGAAAACCATGGATGAAAAGGGTGCTAGCACCTTCCCTTTTCATAATCTACCCCCCGAACTTAAGAAAACATCTTAAAGATCTTTCCTGTGCTTTTTTACCTTTCTTTTTGGATAAAATAAAAGTCGGTGGCGACTCTTGCTAAACCGCGACATTTGCAACGAAATGCAAAACCTCAAGTCAGTTCTCCCACCGTATCACAATACGCATTTTGTGTCGACACAAGAAGGGTGCATGAGTCGACACATCTCATTATGTGTCGATTCATACTGAGTTATTTTGTTTTGCAGAAGCAGGGAAAAGCTTTGTGTCGATGCATAGCAGCATGGGTCGACACATAGTGGTTCAAAATGCATTTCTTCCTATATTTTGCACTGTTTTTACATTATCTTTGTTGTTGTTCAATATGGTTGTAATATTTTAGTTTCTACTTCATCCTTATTATTAATTTGTCCCCCCATCCCCCTAAAATGATGTAATAGCTTAGATTTTACTTTCCGCATTTTACTTGCTTTTCATGTATTGCTAGTAAATAGGATGCATGGCAAGATAAAATCAACAAATAGACGACTTTCAAATACAAAATAAAACATATGCAAACTAACACACTTGCACACTAACACCTCTAGGGAAATCTCACTTTGTCACCTTTCGGAAAATAGTCATGTCCCTCAGATATGAAGCGTTTTAAGCAAAGACCCTTCGATAAAAAAGATCGTAGTCCCTCGATGACCCTCGATGTTGCCTTCGCTAAAATGATCTAGTCCCTAAACGACATTGCTAAAACGTCTCATAAGTTGCTTTCTATGAATATACAAACGTCCCATACTCGTCCCTTCACATCCAACGATGGGACTTCTTACCAAAACAATGGTAAGATAGCCACATCTAAAGGAGAAGGAAAAGCACATTTAAGACCTTTTGAGTAGGTAGTTTCTCTCTTGGTTACTTGCTTGCTCACAACTACAAAAAACACTTTTATACACCAACACTCTTATTTCAAAACATTTCCAAAAGATAAAACATTTTGTATACGTTCTTATAGAGACGAGAACCATTACAAAATATCTTTCCGAAAACCACTTTCCAAATCACAGTCCACAAGTACACCTTTGAACTATCTTTCGAAACAAAACTTTGTATACGTTCTTATAGAGACGAGAACCATTACAAAGATATTTTCAAAATACTTTCAAAGCCCACATCACAAAGCACATTCAAACAAAAGCAAGTTGATCTAGCGAGTAACTAAGAGCCCATGGAAAACCATGGATGAAAAGGATTCTAATACCTTCTCTTTTCATAATCTACCCCCCGAACTCAAGAAAACATCTCTAAAGGTTTTTCCTGTGCTTTTTCACCTTTCCTTTTTTGGATAAAAGAAAAGTTGGTGGCGACTCTTGCTAAACCGCAACATTTGCAAACACAAACGCAAAACCTCAAGTCAGTTCTCCCACCACATCACAGAACTGGCGACTCTGTTGGGGAAGAAATACTTAAAAGTGGGGTTACCTTAGGGTTAGATCACATTTACTTGCTTACATTGTTTGATTTACTTTACATTATGGTTCCTTGTTTGGGTTTGTTTTAAATCCTACACCCGGATTTGGGGACACCTTTTAGGTAAGTAGCAATAAACTGTGAGGGAACTGTGTGGGGTATACTGACACGGTTGAAGCAGTAGCTACGTTGATATGGCACTTTGGTTGGTATCGGTAACCCTTGAGTCAGTCAAGGAGAGTACAGGGCCACCGCGTGGTGTCGTAAAGCATCAACTGACCTTAGAACCTTACTTGACCAACTTGGCCATTTGGAAGTAGCGAGATGATCGGCTTTGGTGCAGTCCGGAGTTGGTTGATACTCGATGCTACACTCATTGAGGTTTGACTCTCGAGTTTTGTTTGGATGCCAGTCAATCGCTTATTAAACGAAACTTGGGGGAAAGATCAGTGATATTGAGATCCCTTAGAACCCGGTTACTATTAACTAGGACAGGTTGAGCCAACTAAACTTCAAGAGGGTACTTACCTACAAACTCCATGCAAGCCTAAACTTAAGGACTTGTCTACTTTGTGTGAATATGATTATTTGTATATACACTTGCTTACCTATCATATTTGTGCATAACATCATAACATCGTACCGTAGCATTTTCAATAACCATTTCAAGGATCTCGAGGGTCTTTGATGCAGGTTATGATGAACCAAACGTCTAGCAAGGGGCAGGGGGATTTATTTTCCTCTGATCAAACGCCGTCAAAGATCAAGTACAACAAACTTGAGTCAATGGCTATGACCCACTTGACATGGTGAGCTTAATTCTCATGGAAGGACATCCACCGATACAAAGTTCTCCAATCAAAGTTGTTGATCAAAGTTCAACTTCTAACTTTTTCTTGTGTTTACCCTGCGAGATCCTTGAAAACATGCATCCACATATCATGCATCATATCATGATAGGTTTCTCCCATACAGGTTTCCTTATCTTCCTACTGTTTATTTCAGTAGAGATGGCCCTATAACAAACCATCAAGAGCATTCAGATTCAAAATGCTCAACTTCAAGAAATGTTCTTGAACCTATCCAAGGGGCAAGAAGAGGTGAAAGCTCTCCTCATAAGGGGCATGGTCATGGGGAATCCGGAGGGCACCAAGGATGATCAGTTGGAAAGGTTACAAACTGAAATAGCCATAATGAGGGTCCAAATGATGGGACAGCTGGTGGGCCAGATGGCTCTTATCCAAAATCTGGCTCAAGGACAAGAAGAGTTGAAAGTTCTTGTCAACCAACTCCGTCAAGACGGTTGCAACCGTATGGGGAAAACAATCAGGATTAGAAATCAGGTCATTGCTCAGCCTCCCATGAGACAAAAAGTCGGAAGACCTCCCCAATTTTCTACTACCTCACGGGTCCAACAACAACAAAGCAATCAGCGTAAGCGGAATACAGCTGAAAGACGCTTTACTGAAATCATCATGTCATTGTCTCAAGCACTGCAAAACATGTTGGAGGCCAAGCTGGTTACGTTAAAGGACCCCCCTCAGAATCCCAACATAGCCTCTCCAAGGTACAATCCAAATGCAAGATGTACGTACCACTCCAACAGTCATGGACATGACACCAATAGCTGTTGGATATTGAGAAATAAAATTCAAGATCTGATTGATGGAGGAATGCTGGAGTCCACACAAGATAGCCAGACGGAATTCTTTTGTCGTCCCTCAAAGGCTCACCACCTAAAGTGACAAATTCAGACAAGGAGGCTTTTGTTTCATTTGAATTTTCAATTGTAATTTATTTTGTTATTCAAACATTTATCTATTAATGTCAAACTTTGTTTCATTAATGCATTGCATATGTTTGTCTTGATTTGATCCACTCATTTTCATTACATTTAAATTATGCTTTTTACTCACTTTATGACATTTAACTCTTGCTAAAAGTTACAAGCCTTTAGAGGGAGGATGATGAAAACAATGCCATAATCTCATACAGTATGCTTTTGAACAGACCTTGCTGACGATGTACAGACGTTTTTTTTCAAATCCTAAACACTGGAGCTATAAGGAAGATAATCCCTAGTCAACCTCTAAAATCAAAAGATGGTGATGGTTCCCTATCACATAGGCAGTCATTATCTCTCAAAAAAGAAAAGCCCACTAAGTCAAAACCTACAAAGTAGACTTAAGAAAACTGAGGCATCCCGCTGACTGTAATCTCAAAATAAGAACAGTCAGGAAAAAAATTAGGGATAACAAATCAAAAGAAAGAGGTCACTACAAATCCTCAACAAACATGAAAGAAAAATGTTGCAAAAATGACTGCCTTCCGACAAACTTAACCTGTCTGAACCATCACCAAAACATCATTCCAGACTCAATTGAAGTTCAAACGCACAATTAACTGAGCTTAGGACTGAAGAACATCACGAAGAACGGGTGGGTACAAATACACTTTGAGCCTTTATCCTTTGTTTCTTAAAACCGTGAACCAAACCACGTTACAACCTTTCAAAAGTCCTAATTGAAGCATGGGTTAGTTCGAAAGCATACTGTTACAAAAGGTATCCTGACTCCTGTAAGGCTTTACTCAAAATCCAAAGTTGAATTACAAACTTATTTAATTGCTGAAAATGCATTTTTCAAAACTTCAAGACAAACATAAACTTTGCATCACTTGAATGTCATTGTTTGCATATGGCTATTTGTTTGACAGTGGAGAAATTCACACAATATCCAGTGAATGAAAGCTCTCTCAGTGAACAAAATCAATTCAAGAAGGATGACACTTCCATGGAAAAATCTCCTATCAATATGGGGGCATGACCTGTCACTATCCAGCACACCTGGGGCAGTCCAGTCAAGATTCCAAGAAATCTCTCAAGAATTGCAGAGTAACCAGGGGCAAGTCTCTATCTCCGTCACTTGGGGCATTGAACGTCAATCCCGACAAAGGGTTACATACAGTCAAACATTTCCAAGCAAGGCCACAAACACTCGCTACTAGGGGCAGTGACAAATCTCCCTAAAATCCTTCTCATAGGATGATTCCCCAGCAAGAGTTTAATCTCTGAAAACCTTTCCCCAGCTGAAATAACCTCAAGAATCCTCGAGGACTTTCCCCAACAAAGTCGTCACCTCTCTAGCAGATCGGAAACAGGGTTTATTTCCCCAACAAATGGCAGAAATCCCTAGCTTGAGGTGGCCTCTCCAACTAGTACAAATCAAAGGACCACAACTCCTCTTCCCCAGTAGACTACTCTAAAATCCCCAGCAAGTTACTGGGAACATGGACCCGACCAGATATCAGTTCAACTTTGACTCCCCAGTAGAGCAACGGACAACCGAGACTCCTGAACTTTTTTCCCAAGCAGGAATAAACATTCTCCCCACAGGGTTTTCAATACTCCACAGCGAAGTTTCTCCTCAAACAACAAAGTAGGAATCCCCGGTGGAAACATTCTAAGCAAAGTTTGAAGACACACATACTCTTCAACAGTAGTTCGAGATTTAATAACTCCCCAACACTTGTCAAGGATTTATTCTCCAAAGACAAAATTACACTTCAATAACATTCATAGCATATGCATACAAAATACATATGACAGAAATCTCATTTATTTTGAGAACATCATTACACAATGCATACATCATGACATTGAATACAACTAACTTTTTACCTTTTTAGGAAAGATCAATCAACAGACAAAGATCATCATCTTCTGAGATCCCTTCCTGATACAGTTTAGATAAGCTCCTGACCCGGAAGCCATTCTGATACTCATTCAGATTCAACTTTTGATACAGTTCAGATACGCTCCAGACCCGGAATCCATTCTGATACTCATTCAGATTCAACTTTTGATACAGTTCAGATACGTTCCAGACTCGGAAGCCATTCTGATACTCATTCAGATTCACCTTTTGATACAGTACAGATATGCCCCAGACACGGATGTCATTCTGATACTCATTCAGATTTCAAGTTTAGATACAGTTCAGATACGCTATAGACCCGGAAGCCATTCTGATACTCATTCAGATTCAACTTTTGATACAGTTTAGATATGCTCCAGACCCGGAAGCCATTCTGATACTCATTCAGATTCACCTTTTGATACAGTACAGATACGCCTCAGACACGGATGTCGTTCTGATACTCATTCATATTTCAAGTTCAGATACGCTCCAGACCCGGAAGCCATTCTGATACTCATTCAGATTCACCTTTTGATATAGTACAGATACGCCCCAGACACGGATGTCCTTCTGATACTCATTAAGATTTCAAGTTCAGATACAGTTCATATACGCTCCAGACCCGGAAGCCATTCTGATACTCATTCAGATTCAACTTTTGATACAGTTCAGGTACGCCCCATACACGAATGTCATTCTGATACTCATTCAAATTTCAAGTTCAGATACAATTCAGATATGCTTCAGACCCGGAAGCCATTCTGATACTCATTCAGATTCACCTTTTGATACAGTACAGATATGCCCCAGACACGGATGTCATTCTGATACTCATTCAGATTTCAAGTTCAGATACAGTTCAGATACGCTCCAGACCCGGAAGCCATTCTGATACTCATTCAGATTCAACTTTTAATATAGTTCAGATACGCTCTAGACACGGAAGCCATTCTGATACTTATTCAGATTTCAAGTTCAGATACAGTACAGATACCCCCCAGACACGGATGCCATTCTGATACTCATTCAGATTCAGACTTCAGATACAGTACAGATACGCTCCAAACACGGAAGCCATTCTGATACCCATTTAGATACAGTACGGATACGCTCCAACACGGATTCCATTCAGATACTTGTTCCAAATTCAAAACCAGATACAGTTCAGATATGCTCTAGACACAGACGTCATTCTGATACTCATTCTTTCAGCTTACAACTTACAATTCAACAAACATTTTTGGATGGCATCTACAAGCCCACCTCCAACAAGATTCTATCACTTCTCCAAATGGCATCTTTAAGCCCATTCCCTCAACCACACATTATCGAGTGCAAATTTATGGGCACTCTAGTGTCCAATCATCTTTCACCTTCGAGTCATGAATGGCAAAACTTGTCACTCTAACTCTTCAGGTCTAAGAAGATTGAACAGGGGCAGTTGTTGTACCCCAAAATTTTCCCTCTCATTTATCAAGATTTTTCTCAAAAGATTTCTTTGACTCAAGACTGGATTAGGGTTTGGTCAGCTCAAGACATCTCATCATACACTGATGACCCAAAATTAGGGTTTGATATTGCACAAGGAGTTTTGGACTATCAATGCTTCATGTGACCTTCAAACATCATTATGGATCCCTAAGATCACTCAGGGGAAGTTTCAAGCTTTGAATCACATTTTTTATCAATCAATTGGACAGTTGACCTAAAAATCAGTTGTATTGGGAAAAAGTCAATCATGGCCAATTTACAGTCAACCTTCATATTTTTTTGATCCAAATCAACATTTTAAACTTATATGTATCATTTGGTCAAATTTGGATCACAATTCCCCAAGAAATTTGATCAAATCACCAAGGGGGCAAAATGAGCAAAATTGGAGTTTCAATTGAAAAAAGTCAACCGGATGTTAAAAAGTCAAACTTGGACTTTTTGACCAAATTTGAGTCCCAAAAATCACATTATGTCAAGACATCCAAAAAATGAAATGTGATCATCAAAAATCAAGAGAATCAAGAATCCAGCTTTTGCAAGACTTTTAAATTTTCTAAGTATTTTCTATACTTGGTTAATTTCATTTGCTCCATGGCATTTTACTACAATTCCAATTAATTAAAAATGATGCAAGTAATTCAAGTTATTACAAAGTGACATTTTGCAAAATTACAAACTCTAAAACTATGTCTTGATTAAAACCTTGTCACAATATTTTTGCCTTTGACATAATGTGCACAAGACCAAATTTGTGACATGCTACAAATTATGTTGTCCAAAGTTGAAGAAAATATGATATATCACATTTCCACAACACCCTATGCTTCCCTGCAAGGAAGCTTGTGCCATGCTACATCCTAAGTATGCATGATGCCCAATACAGTCCAAAACTGCTCTATGCAGTCTGCCCAAGCCTGCACCACAACAGCCCTAAAATTGCATCAAAATGGCAAAGGAAATTTGTGTGCAGAAGTATCAAAGCAGTAGGCAAAAACAATTCAAAATGACTTATTCCCCCCCCCCCCCCCCCCCCCCTCCCTAAACCACAGTCAAGGGGTCTACAAAAAGAGGATTGTCTCATAAGACAAAGAGGTTGGATTTTGAAGGGAGGTTAAAAATTTTCTAGAGAGAAGATAGAGAGTTTTGTTGAGCAGAAAAACAATATTCTGTGCAACTTCGACTCATTTTCAAAACCAAAACTAATCTTGTTCAAAACAGAAACCCAACTCATTGCTCCACCATACAAACTCTTCCTCAAAGATTGTCCAAACATAACCAAAAAAACAGTCCATGTGTTGTTGTTCATCCCTATCCTCAAAACACCAAAAACATTACAGTACAGTACAGCTTAGTTTCAGCAGTCCGTAGTAGCTTTCTGGAGATTCATTGAGGTCCTCATCACATTTAGAAAAACATTCAGATTTAAAATAGACAGTGCATCCAGAGGTAAGTCTTCTTGACTTGATATCTCTTCATACATCATTAACGATTTGTTTATTTTGAAAACAAGATGTAGTACTTTAATATCTTTTTGAACTAGTCATCGGCACCTTGTTTAGGCTCATTCAATCATTTGTTGTTCATGTTTGTCCATCATATGCCATATGCTAACCTGTACATTCAGTAAAATAATGTTTAAGGCAGGAAAATGCAGCATGTATAGACACATATCATCATGTATCGACCCATCCTAGTGAAAAAACAGGATATGAGTCGACACATAATCCTCATGCATCGACCCATACTGAGTTCAGGACACAAAACAGAAGCTGGAAGAGCTTATGAGTCGATACATACGCGTTTCGCATCGACACAAGAAGGGTGCATGAGTCGACACATCTCATTATGTGTCGATTCATACTGAGTTATTTTATTTTGCAGAAGCAGGGAAAAGCTTTGTGTCGATGCATAGCAGCATGGGTCGACACATAGTGGTTCAAAATGCATTTCTTCCTATATTTTGCACTGTTTTTACATTATCTTTGTTGTTGTTCAATATGGTTGTAATATTTTAGTTTCTATTTCATCCCTATTATTAATTTTTACCCCCATCCCCCTAAAATGATGTAATAGCTTAGATTTTACTTTCCGCATTTTACTTGCTTTTCATGTATTGCTAGTAAATAGGATGCATGGCAAGATAAAATCAACAAATAGACGACTTTCAAATACAAAATAAAATGTATGCAAACTAACACACTTGCACACTAACACCTCTAGGGCAATCTCACTTTGTCGCCTTTCGGAAAATAGTCATGTCCCTCGGAATGAAGCGTTTTATGCAAAGACCCTTCGATAAAAAAGATCGTAGTCCCTCGATGACCCTCGATGTTGCCTTCGGTAAAACGATCTAGTCCCTAAACGACATTGCCAAAACGTCTCATAAGTTGCTTTCTATGACTATACAAACGGCCCATACTCGTCCCTTCACATCCAACGATGGGACTTCTTACCAAAACAATGGTAAGATAGCCACATCTAAAGGAGAAGGAAAATCACATTTAAGACCTTTTGAGTAGGTAGTTTCTCTCTTGGTTACTTACTTGCTCGCAACTACAAAAAACACTTTTATACATCAACACTCTTATTTTAAAACATTTCCAAAAGATAAAACATTTTGTATACGTTCTTATAGAGACGAGAACCATTACAAAATATCTTTCCGAAAACCACTTTCCAAATCACAATCCACAAGTACACCTTTGAACTATCTTTTGAAACAAAACTTTGTATACGTTCTTATAGAGACGAGAACCATTACAAAGATATTTTCAAAATACTTTCAAAGCCCACATGACAAAGCACATTCAAACGAAAGAAAGTTGATCTAGCGAGTAACTAAGAGCCCATGGAAAACCATGGATGAAATGGATGCTAATACCTTCCCTTTTCATAATCTACCCCCCGAACTCAAGAAAACATCTCTAAAGGTTTTTCCTGTGCTTTTTCACCTTTCCTTTTTTTGGATAAAAGAAAAGTCGGTGGCGACTCTTGCTAAACCGCAACATTTGCAAACACAAACGCAAAACCTCAAGTCAGTTCTCCCACCGCATCACAATTATGTTGAGAACTGACCTGTACACACAATAGAACAATGTTTAAGGCAAAAAACTGCAGCATGAGTAGACACATACTCACATGAGTTGACTCATTTTAGTGATAGAACAGAGTATGAGTCGACACAAGGCCTTATGCATTGATACATACTGCTATCCAGACACAATACAGAGAGACAAAAGGTGCATGAGTCGACACAAAACACGAATGTGTCGACACAAACGAGAAATGAGTCGACACATCCCATTATGCATCGACTCATACTGAGTTGGTTTAGATTTTTCAGAAACAGGAAGTGGAATGAGTTGACACATCCCACTATGCATCGACTCATACTGAGTAGATTTTGATTTTTTTAGAAACAATAAATGGCATGTGTCGATGCATGCAACTATGTGTCAATACATAAAGTTTGTTTTACTTTCTTTGTACACTACTTTCCTTTTATATTTTTTATTGCTATTCATTTTATTCAATATGGTTGTAATAATTTAATTAGGCCTATGCTTCATCCCCATTTGTAAATTGTACCCCCATCCCTCAAGTGATGTAATAGCTTAGGATTTTAATTTCCGCAATTTACCGCTTTAATATAATTGTTAGTAATTAGGGTGTGTATGGTAAGATAAAATCAACCGTTAGAAAACCCTAATCTCAAAGACAAAAATGCATGCAATCGAGACACAATTCACACACACGCACCTTTAAGGTAATCCTGCTTGTTGCCTACGAAAAAATAGCCATGTCCCTCGAATACGAAACGCTTTAGCAAAGACCCTCGGTAAAAAGATCGTAGTCCCTCGATAATCCTTTGATGTTGCCTTCGGTAAAACGATCTTAGTCCCTACCAAAAATTTCTAAAGTGTCTCATAAGTTGCCTTCTATGACTATACGATGACCCACGCCCGTCCCTTCACATCCAAAGATAGGGCTTCTTACCAATCAATCGTAAGATAGTAACATGTAAAGGAGGAGGCTCTTGTTATCCACAATAATTACGATAAAACGCAAAACAACCAAGTCAGT
This sequence comes from Vicia faba, assembly GCA_948472305.1. Taxonomy (NCBI): domain Eukaryota; kingdom Viridiplantae; phylum Streptophyta; class Magnoliopsida; order Fabales; family Fabaceae; genus Vicia; species Vicia faba. The sequence continues at coordinate 573,585,664 of OX451737.1, read as the reverse complement.
TCTCCCACCGTATTACAGAACTGGCGACTCTGCTGGGGAACGTTTTTAAAAGTGGGGTTACCTTAGAGCTAGATCACATTTAATTTCTTTTATTGTTTGATTTGTTTACTTTACATTTATGGGTCTTTGTTTGGGCTTGTTTTTATCCTCTACCCGGATCTAGAAATATAATTAGGTAAATAGAAAAATTGTGGAGACTGTACCACATAGACCGGTATGGTTGAGATAATAGTTATGTTAGTGTGACACATTTTGGGGTACTGGTATCCCTTATGGAAAATTAAGGAGAATACGGGGCCACTGTGTGGTGTCGTGAAGCACTAACGAACCTTAGAACCTTTAATTAAACAACTTGGCCATTAGGAAGTAGTGAGGTAACCGGCTTTGGTGCAGTCCAAAGTTGGTTGATACTCGATACTACACTCATTAAGGTTCAGATAAATTGCTCCAAGATTTATTCGGATTCTCTCCAGTTAAAGAATATCCAAGACCTCTTTTGGTTCAGTTTAAACCTCTCAACGGTTTATCCTGATTCTTTCCCAATAGACGCTTTCCCTGGTTCTGATAAATCACTCTAAAGATTTATCCTGATTCTTTCCAGTTAAAGATTATTCAAGACTTTTGCTAGGTTCAGTTTTAAATCAACCAAAGTTTTACTCTGATTCTTGTCCCAGTTGAAGTCAAGCTTAGACTTAGTCTAATTTCTATCAACAGTCACCTTCGGATGGCATCTATAAGCCCATCTCCGCCAACTCTCCATCATTTCTCCAAAAGGCATCTTTAAGCCCATTCCTTACACCTCAACCTAAAAATCATCAAAGTGAAAATTTTTGGGCACTCTAGTGTTCAATCATTTTCCACCTTCAAGTCACGAATGGCAGATTCGCCAATCTAAATCTTCAGGTTTAATAAGATTGAACACGGGCAGCTGTTGTACCCCAAAATTTTCCCTCTCATTTCTCAAAGGATCATCCTGGACCCTTAGGTTTGCTTCTGTCAAGTTTCAAGTCTCGGATTACAATTTTCCAAGAAAGTCATTTACAAGGGCAAAACGGTCAAAAGCATACTAAAAAGTCAAACTTTGACTTTCGGATCAAAATCAAGTTTCAACAATCACTTTTCATCAGGACAGGAAATTGGTTCATCAAGAAATCAAAAGTCAAAAATTACTTAGAAAAAGTCAAATTTCTAAACACTTCGAAAATTTTCTAAGTGTTAAGAGAATATGATGATTTCAGAACTTCTGGGCCCATTTTCACACAAGTGCAATCAGAATTTGCAAAGATGGTTCAGAACATGACTCTTCGATCAGAACATATGGAAGCGGTGTTCTTCGATCAGAACATGACTCTTCAAATCTCATTCTTCAGCATATGGAGACTATGTTCTACTCTTCGATCAAAACATCATCCTTCGAATCTCACTCTAGTCTTTCCACTCTTCGATCAGAACATCACCAAACCCCAAAACCTCGTTTTGAATAGTCTGCTGCACTGCTATGGCACAGTCCTGCATCCAGTTGCCACAACACTCCAAATTGTTGTTGATCCAGTCCACGCTTGCACTTTCTCAAACCCCATATTTGCACCAAATTAGCACATAAAAGTTGTATTTAAAAATCAATGGAACAGTATGCCAAAAAGGTTCAAATCCTATTTGTTTTTCCCCAAAAAAAACACAGCAAATTCATCTATAAATAAGTTATTCCACCACACGTTTAAGGGCTGGCTTTTGGAAAGAGGGAGTGATCAAATACAAAAAAAGAGAGAGAAAAGAAAACATTCAAACATTCTTAAACCCGTAATTCTCAACAAAAAACAATACCTTTGTTCTTCCCTTTGAATCAAAGAACATATCATTTATGTTCTGTTTCTTGCTGACCCCAGAACATTCGAAGGCAATAGCTCAAGTCCCAAACACACGCCTCAGATTCAAGGTAAGTCATCCTGACTTTGAACTTTTCATTCAGAACATCATTATAAATGTAGATATTATAGTGTTGAGACTGTATATGCCATTGCCTAAGTAGAAAATTGTGGATCAGAACTTCTTGAAGAAAACTAGGCTCATAATTAGGAATAGAACTTCTATAAACTATTGTGCTTTTATTTTTATGTTTTGTTGTTGTTGAGAACTGAATAAGTTGCAGATGTTCTGGCTAATATAAGGAAGGAGATGAAGTATGACACAGAACTTCTGAGTTTTCTTCCTCACTGTTTTAACAGTACGCAGAACTTCTAGGTGTTTTTCTCATAGTTGTAACACAACAGAACTTCTAGGAGTTTTTCTCACTGTTGTAACACAACACACAGAACTTATGAGTTTTTCTCACTGTTGTAACACAGCACACAGAACTTCTAGATCTTTCTCATTTTTTTAACACAGCACATAACTTTTGGGTTTTCCTCACTGTCTTAACACTACACATAGCTTCTAGGTTTTTTCTCACTGTTGTAATACACCAAAACTTCTGGGTTTTCCTCACTGTTTTAACACAACACATAACTTCTAGGTTTTTTCTCAATGTTGTAATACACCAGAACTTATGGGTTTTCCTCACTATTTTAACACAACACAGAACTTCTAGTTTTTTCTCACGGTTGTAACTTGGCACACACAATGTCCAGGTTTTCCCTCACTGTTTCAACACTCAGAACTTCAGCGCGCAGCAACCCAAAACTTCTGGTTTCCTCTAACGTTTCTTTCTGAACTACAGCGCGCCTAGCATCAGAACTTCTGATCCCTCTCATCTTTGTTGTCAGCAACATGTTGATTCTGTTCTCGTCATTTTTCCTTTTTTTCTTATTCTTATTTACTTTCAGCATTAATACCATTTTTATTAATATAAAAAAGGACATAAAAAATATTTTATTTTTATTAACTAATTATTTTCCTTTTAATTTATTAAGACAAAAAACCATTTTCAAAACAAATCTTTTCCTTTTTTTCTTGTATTGTATAATTCAATATGGTTGTAATACATAATTAGGATTTAAATTCTTGCAAACCCCCATTTGTAAATATGTATGCCCATCCCTGAAATGATGTAATAGCTTAGGATTTATTTTCCGCATTTTACTTGCTATCATACCTGGTTAGTAATTAGAGTGTATAGCAAGATAAAATCAACAAGTAGATAACCTTTAAATGCAAGAAAAAATGTATGCAATCAAACACACTTGCACACTAGCATCTCTAGGATAATCTCACTTTGTTGCCTTTCGGACAATAGTCATGTCCCTCGAATATGGGTGTTTTAGCAAAGACCCTCGATAAAATATCGTAGTCCCTCGATGACCCTCAATGTTTCCTTCGGTAAACGATCTAGTCCCTAAACGACATTGCTAAAACGTCTCATAGGTTTCCTTCTATGTCTATACAAAACATCCAGTGCCCGTCCTTTCACATCCAACGATGGGGTTTCTCACCAAAACAATGGTAAGATAACAACATCTAAAGGAGGAGGAAAAGAACATTTAAGACCTTTTGAGTAGGTAGGTTGCTCTTGGTTGCTTGCTTGCTCACAATAAAAACATTTTATACACCCACAACTTCACTTTGAAACATTTTCAAAAGTTAAAACACTTTGTGCGCGTTCTTATAGAGACGAGAATCATTACAAAGACACTCCTTTTCAAAATACTTTCAAAACTCACACCACAAGCACATTTTCAAACAAAAAGCAAGTGATCTAGCAAGCAACTAAGAGCCCGTAGATAACTACGGATGGAAAGGGTGCTAATACCTTCCCTTTTCATAACCTACCCCCCCCCCCCCCCGAACTCAAGAAATAATCTCGAAAGGTCTTTCATGTTCTTTTTAACCTTTTCTTATTGGATAAAAGAAAAGTCGGTGGTGACTCTTGTTATCTGCAACAATTGTGATCAAACGCAAAATACCCAAGTCAGTTCTCCCACCGTATTACACTAAGCATATAAGATCCCGTATAATAATACGGATGGAAAGGGTGCTAACACCTTCCCTTTCCATAATCTACCCCCCTTACTTAGAAAATTCTCGAAAAGGTCTTTTTCTGTTCTTTTCACCCTTCCTTAATTTGGATAAAAGAAAAGTTGCCCTTAATTTGGATAAAAGAAAAGTCGTTGGCGACTCTTGCTTACCGCAACATTTGTGAACAAAAATGCAAAACCAGTATATAACAGTCGATTCAATCACTGTATCACAGTAGGGCTGGCCATGGGCGGTACCAGAATCGGCTGAAATTCTTTCGGCGTCTTCTTTGGAACTTTATTACCTTTGCGGGTTTCGATGTACTAGACGCCATTGTTGGTTGTGTTGTTAGATGAGGGGGAAGCAGTGTGCATGTCTCTCCTCAGTGAAGAGCCTTCCTCCAACAGTGGAATTTTATTATCATCATTAGCTCTACGGAAAAGAGAGATGACAGTTTTACGGCCGTCGTGATTGTCGTTGTCTTGACCGACCATGATCGGTTTTTGAGGTTTTTTACTTTGATCTTTTAGTTTTAGGGAAAGAAAATATGGGGAAACAACTTTCCACAGACGGTGCCACTGATATTACCGAGGATCAGAATAAGTAATTGTTCGGTGACACGCCCATAGTCTTGAACGATCGATGGAGGGAGGGGTGTACCTGCAGATACTCTGATTCTTAAGTTAGTTTGGGTGAAGAGGTAAGTGAAAAAAAGGTTAGAGAATATAATATAAGACCATCCAACAGAGGAGGGTATTTATAGTGATCCCTCAGTGCTTGGCCAAAGGTCTCCATTGTGGAATGAGTGTTCAAGCCCAAAATGAATGACTTCCAAGATTCCTACGTGAAAGTAGGGATGAGCAGCATGTGCTCATTGTCATGGGTCAACTATTTCGCAGTCTGCGGGTAATGGATAAACTTCATTGTTACGAAGGACAGAACGGTTCCTTCACTTGTGCGAGATGTGCGAGTTCAGTTGGTGACATGTCATCAGGTGAGGAGCACATGGGGAACGTGTTCTCCACTGGCCCTAACAGATTGGGCCAGCACATTTGGGTCGCCCTCGACATAGACATGGATTGGGTCGTGTTCAATGCTGGGTCAGCCACAAACCTATTCCAGAACAAAAATCAATTCAGATGTATTGTCATTTTTATTTGTACTTTGTTTTTTGAAATGTATGTTTTGAAAACTTATACATCCCATATTGTCATGTCTACTTCCTACGTTAATAGTTACCTTAGTAAACATGTCAACATATTCTCAGAGTATCTTATACTTCTAAAGATGGATTCCACTGAGAACCTCTATCGTCTTCGATTGACATCTCGGTGTTGTGAAATATAACTTGAATTAATCACATAAATTCCTCTAAGAACCGATAAAAAGTTTCTACAAAGTCTTGAACCACGATATAACGGCTCCTTCGAAAGTCGGTACAAACAACTTGCATTTCGAGAGATCAACCTATTAAAAGATCTTAAGTTTATAGGATACTCTCAAGAATATTTCTTAGGGAGAGGATTAGGTTTTTTTTCTCTTTCACTAGACCTCTATAATTTTCAATGTCTTCTCTCTTCCCTTAAACTGTTTATATTTCGACATTTTATATTCTGCAAGTTTATTCTCCGCTGCATAACTCTAGAACTTTTTTAAAATATTTTCAGTGATTCTAATTATAAACTTTTTTCAAATCCAAGTTTTTCTGAAACACACAACTCAACCCCTCTTATGTGTGAAGTCACATGTTCAACATAGGCTACTTAGGATATAAGTGTATTATTTGAAAGAAGAAACGACCTATAATATAAAAGATAGAAATGATGATGCTAGTTCTATTCTTTTATTTAATTTTAAAAAAAAATTACCTACTCATCTAAAATATAACAAATTTTTAGCTAATCATTGAATGTATAAAAATAGGTGATCCAACTAGTTCTCAATGGAACAATATTTTACTACGCTGACATAAGTCTGTGCTAGCGACCTAGCATTATTCTACTGGTGTTGTTTTGAAAGTGTTTATTCCAAGGCATAGTTCCCTTGTGATTTATTTGTAATAGATTTTGAAGATTGCAAGCTTAACCTGTAAAAGCTCAAGTGAAGGTCATTGAATTTAACCTTTTAAATGCTCTAGTTTAGGTTTTCAACCTAGCATGTGTAAAAGATCTAGTGAAGTTTATTGAGTTGAACATGTGGAAAACTCAGGTTCATGTTTTGAGATGAGCATGTGTTAAAGCAATGTTTGTCTGTCGAAATGTTGTTAGGTTGAACCTATGCAAAATTTCAAGTTGTTTTGAAGGGTTGTTTGGGTTGAACCTGTGAAAAACTCAAGCTTGTTTTTAGTGGAAATGCCAAGGGGAAACTCTTCGGGACTAGTGTAAGCCAAGTTTTTTAGAGTGTACCAAGATAATTCTTTAGTATTATCTCTCTATGCTTTCTATCTTTATTGTATATTATTTATATTATTTTTCATCTTAGTTTTATGTATTTTCTCCTTTCTATTATTTCATTGCTTCATCTTTGTTTTCTTCTACCATTGTGAGTTAGCAATAAAAGTAATTTTTACAATTATCATATCCATAGAGACGAGTGGTTTTAAATACCATTCAACGGATTTTAAGATTATAAGTATAGAAAAAGGGTTGTGTATAGATTGTTAAGCGTGAAATAAATTACATAACATAAATGACAGAAAGTAAAATGGATATTTAGGTGTTAACAGTAAGAAACCTTGTTGGAGGTAAATTTCGTCATTACATATTTATCGTGCACATTCATAGGTCAGTAATATGTTCATTTACTCATCTAATAATATTACCATCTATTAGCCGCATTCGTATCTCTTTTTGCTCTCCACGTCGTGAGATCAGTGTATTACCTAATAGCCAATATCTTGGACTATTAACCAACACATACCAATAAGTCTCAATAATTATAGTGTATCAAGACTCCACTTCAATCCTTTTATATAAATGTGGATATCAAACCTAAACCTATCTATGTCTAGGCGTTAGTATCCAATATATACAACATGAGATTAAACCTATCGAGTCACACCATGAAAACAACTTTTAGGTTGCAAAGCTAAAACAAGCATTAAGATTAAAGAGTCCTCAATATTACAACATGAGTAGAATTTCATAGAACTCCATGAATTATTTATTACATAATATAATTACCATGTCTAACCCCAAACAAAGAGATTTTAGCTACACTTACTCATGGTTAGCGTAACATCGTGTAACTCTAGGATGCCGACCTTCAAATTGTGATATGCCCTATCACTTGAGCAGTGCTTCCACCTTCATACCTCATCTCTTATTCTCCTATTGTAGATCAAATTGAACCAACTCCAATTTTGTACCTTGATCCACCGAAAACTCCTTTTTCACTAAATTGGAACTTGTTATTTATATGCAAAGTTCTAAGATTTTCGCTGGGCGCATCGTCCTTGCGCCCAGCGCCCCTAAGTTTCTATACCAAATATTCTCATCCATATTTTCTTCCTCAAAAATTAATGCTTGCATGTCATACATGTGTCTTATGCCACCTTTTCTCACCCAACGTCACCACCTCTTCGACTAGCGAGCTAACCCTTGCTTCACCATGAAGTAGTTGCAAATAGTTATGCCATTTGCCCATGCCATCACGTGCTTAGCGCACATGGGTTGGGCCTAGCAATCCTTTATTCTTCAGGGGTTTGCTTTGGCCTGTTTTCTGGGTGCTGAATCATGGATTCCGAGTTCTTTTCACATATTTTTTATTAATGCATACAAGCAAAGTCCAACATGTATTTTCTCACTTTTCATAAATAAATTCGGGTGTTTTGCAAAAATATTTTATGAAAAAAGTTAATAACTATTGACGTATTTCACGTAAATTTGACACTTATCAACTCTCCCCAATTTATCTTTTTTTTATGTCCTTACACAAAATTATCGGCTGTTTTAGAAATATTGATGAATGCATTTCTTTTGACAGGTTGACTGACTTTGGATTAAGTGTTTTGAAATTGTTTTTATGGCATGGCGTTTTTTTCAAATGCATGTTCGTAATCAATATCATGACTATTCAATAATCATAGCATACAAATGGTTAATTTTCTTAACCAAAGTAAGATCTTCAAAACATGCCTAAATCAACAGTTGATTATTCATCAAAATCATGATCTCACTGAGTATCTCCCAATGGTTAGTGTTTCCCTCAAAAACTGAGACCATGCATATACTATAGTAATACTTTTATTTCGTCTAAGCATTATCACAAGATATATCTTCATTTAGTCATGGATCATTAAGGTCTTTCTTTAGGTTGTAACATGGATGAGCTTACAAAAATTATTGGCTTTTCTTTGGATTCAAAATCCTAAACATAAGAGAACATAAGGTATTTCTTTTCACGTATATCTCTTTCTTTGTTTCCACTTTCTTATAACAATTTTTTTGGTGCCTTTTTATTTTTAGATTTTTAAGTTTTTTTTGTCAAAACATTTTTTCTTTCATTTCATTGCACCAATGTTACTTGAGTTTTTCTGTGAAAACTTTTCCTTTGAATTTTCTCCCTAACTTTCATCTTTTTAATACCCTTGTTTTTTTTCTTGATCTCCTACCTTTAAGATAAGGTAGTGAACATTATTTTTCTTTTAAATTTTAGATAAGGGTTGTAACTTTGAAAGAATAAAGTAAATTTTCATTGTATGACTCAAAGTGTTTGTCAAAGGACTCTTACCCTCATAAGTAGGCTTTTTAGGTAAAGTAGTTTTTCACTCAAATACAAATAATACCTTAATCATATCCATGACTTTCAAATACATCAAGTAATTAGTAAGACTAATGAAATGTCTACATAGTTATTATGCATGTCTACTCTCAGTATTTAAGTAAAACTTGAGGTTTCTCACATCTCACTTATGTGGGATTTATGATTCATGCCTTATGTAAATGTGTTTTCTCTAGACGGTAGAAAAATAAAACTTTTGAATAAAGCAAAAAAATCATAATCATGTTATTTTTCAAAGATAGATAGGCATCAATCATAAATGAATAATTTAAAGAGGACACACCTTTTTTTCATGCCTTATGTTCTTTGACCTCCTGTCGTATACCTATCATTGGTGATTCCACACATTTTTTTACTGTTCAGATCATTATATGAGTCGTTTGTAGACAAAATTCTTTTTCGAAAGTACTTTTTTTAAATAAAAAATGATACTTAACCATGAAAACATTTAAAACAAATAGGTGTGTGTTTGGCTTGAAATATCTTTGCATTCCACCCCTTGTAGAAAATATTTGCATGTTCTTGGGAAAAAAATATTTAGTGTTGCAAATATGTCCTCGCGCAGACCATTGATCCTTTCTTAACCCCCATGAGAAACCAAACACACGCTAGATGCACTGTATGGCACTTATCCCACTTCTTCATCAATGTGTGCGCCCCCTATGACAGTAGTAAAACATGTTATTTTCTTTGTCATTTCTTTGTTTCGTGCACATTCAAATGTGAAGTAGATTTATTAGACTTATCATAATATTCCTCACAATTTTGATCATGGGTGTGTTCATGTACTTAGTAAAAAATGTCCATATACCTAAATTTATTGTACATGATATTTTTATTAATTATACATCATAATAAAAATAAAATAAAAATTGTTTAATATACAATAAAACTAAACTAACAAATAAGTAAAAAAACTTCACAATGATGATGTTTGTGTCGTGTCCATCAATCATCCTCACTAGTTGTTTCCTCATCTTCCCCTTGTCAGTCTTCCTCCTTCTCCTCGCCATCATCATCATCATCATCATAATCATCATCTTCTTTGGTATGCTCGTATGATATGCTTCCACTCGCATCACCAATTCCCCATTCATGATAAAATGGCTTATAAGCGTTGCAGGTAACTACTAAACTCATCTACAGTGGGTACTGACTCAAATTGATCATGTGGGTTATGCATCTATGATTGCAACTTATACATAAAAATGTTAATGGAAAACAAAAATTAGAGGTATGCCTTAAAGACATTCCACCCATAGGAGAAACAATATTTCATAGAAGGATCCATGTTATCAAAGCTCTCTACCTCTGGTTGAGGTTTTGTAGGTGCAACATGAGATACTAGTGGTGGTGTGGTGGTGGTGGTGGTGGAAGAGGAACCTATATTTCTCTTTGACCTTGTTATACCACAAAATTTACCCTCTCATTTCTTAAGTAATCTCTCACAAGATCTCCCTTTGATTCAAGACTGCACAAGGGTTGATCAACTCAAGACACCTCCTCAAACACTGATAACTGAAAATTAGGGTTTGAGTTTGCACAAGGACAAATGGACTTTTAATTCCCCATATTACTTTCATGGATCATTTTGGACCTTCAAGATTGCTCATGTCAAGTTTCAAGTCTTGGATCACATTTTTGCTCAGTCAATTGATCAGTTGACCTAAAATCAGTTGTATTGGGGGAAAAGTCAACAGTGGTCAATTTACAGTCAAACTTCATAATTTTTAATCCATATCAACATTATGAACTCATATATTTCCATTTATCAAGTTTGGATCACAATTCCTCAAGAAATTTGATCAGATCATCAAAAGGATAAAATGGTCAAAATTAGGGTTTTGACTTGGAAGGTTCAATTTTTTATTTTTGGCCTAGAAAATGATTTATTGGTTTAAGTTGTGATCTCAAGGACTCAAATGATTCACTTTTACCTAATGGAATGGCTCAAAACATTTCTCAAGTTCAATTGATTGATAGTTGAATTTCATTCAACTGATGAAAAGTCAATTGTACACTGAAAAGTCAAGCTTTGACTTTTTGATCAAAATCAAGTGTCAAAGATCACAATTCATCAAGACATGTAAAGATATTAAACTTGTACATCAAGAAATCAAAAAGTCAAGATTTCATTTTGAAAAGTCAAAATTTCTAAACTTAGAATTTTTTCTAAGTGTTGAAAATTCACATTTTTTTACAACTTTGAGCCAAATTTACACCATGATGCAAGATGATTCAAAGGAAACTTCCAACATGAAAGTTGTAGATCTCAATGATATCTAAAACATTGTAGAGAAGAACTTTTTCTATAAATTCTTGTATTTCAAGTTATGATTTTGTGAAGACATGTTCATGAAACTTAAAAAACTTAGTGAAATTTTGCCCTATTTTAGGCAGTATTTTGACCTAACTTCATGGCAATTTTTCACATAGTTCTAAGATGAATCTTCGAAAATGTCCAACGTAGAGGTTGTAGAGGATGTTACAATCTTTTCAAAATGTCCAGGAACTCATTGATATCATACATGAGCAAGGATAATCGAAGGCAATAAGTTAGGGTTTCAAACGTGAATTACAAGCCATTTCTTGATGAACACATAATCCAATCTCAATGTTAGGCTGCATAATATTGCTTTTCAGGCCTTCTAACTTGTGTATCTATCCATCATTAATGGATTACACAAACTTTTGAGCTGTAATCCAAGTGGTTTAAGCATTGTCCAACTTAATTTGCCATTTTGGGAAGAAAGTTAACAATGCCATTCTTGAAAAGCAAGTTTTATGCACAAAGTCAATTCTTGAGCTTCTCACTTGTTCCCTCTTATCACACTCCATCTACAAAGTCAGAAGCAAGTTTTTTTAAATCATAACCACTCTACAATAGCAAGTACAAAAGGCATTGAAACTTGATTTCTCAAGAAAATCACATGTTGAGCTTAAACATGTGATTTTGAATTCTGATCAAATACAAGCCTCCAAACTTGTTGCTTATAAATAAAGGCCATATTTGCAAGTTAACACACGAGCTTAAGCACCCTGAAACTCTCTCAAACACTTGCAAGCCAGAAATTGTCCAAAAAAACTCCATTGATGCACAGATTCTAACTTTGAACTTGCAACTCACAATTCCCCCGTGTGTTTTCCTTCCTAATCAATCACAAAGCTCCTACACATCAAATATAGTCCATCCACATCCCTGTTCCACAACTGTAACTCCATCTTCATCAACCTCCATAACCAAAAACAGAGCTCTGCAAGGTGACTTCTCCAGGCCATTCCAGTCATCCATTGCTCAAGCTAATCATTGCATTAACTTCCTGGGAACTTGAGGAAGTTAACCTGATCATTGCAGCACCTTGAATCAAGCTCATTTGCATTTCATGATTTCCAGTTTTGAGGTATCTTTTCTGAACTTCTATCTTTTCATTTAGGCATTGTTAAGCTTGCATTTGTGAAGATAAAATGTAGACATCATTGCCCTGAAACTGTACATGTCCATAGATTTCATTTATATTGATTGAGCTTAGAGAATTTTAGGTTTGAATCTCTGAAAAAAGTTAGGTCAGAATTTGGTACTTTTAGAAATTCTCATTCATCTTTGATTTATAGCTTATGATATTTATATGGTTGGATTCGTATGGAAAAATGGAGCAACTTTCATGTTTTCATCTTTCATTTTTGTTGAGAAATGAGCAAGTTACAGGAACCATGGCTGGAGGTTGAAGATGAAGTCATTTTCAGGACTTGACGTGTGTTATGTATTTGTTGTTTTGTTTATGTTATCGGATGTACAGCCACCCCAGTGGCAAAGGTAGCACGCATGTATGGTAAGGGTCATGGGTTCAAGTCCCAGCGCTATCTTTTGTTCATTTTTTTCACATTTTTCTCCTTTTTGTCACAAACAACAGCGTCTGGGCCTCCATCTTTGAGCCTTGTCATTTTTGCTGACTTCTAACCCCCCTGCCTGCTTTCATACACCTGACCCAAACTTTCTTTTATTATTTCATTTTTATTTATTTTCTTTTTTTTATTTTATTTTATTTTCTTTATTATTTTTTATTACTATTATTATTATCATTATTATTATTTTTATTAATAAAAAAATCCAAAAATATTTTTATTTATTATGCTCACATTTATGTTTTTATTTTCCTTATAAAACAAAAAGAACAAAAATATTTTTCTTAACAAATTAACTTCTTTTTCTTAAATAATTAATAACTAGATTTAGGTTTAATTATTTTTCCTTTTTCATTTAAAAATAATTTAGAATTTAGGTTTTTTTTAATTAATTAATTTTCATATTATTTTCATTAAGTTAAAACCTTTTTTCATAAAAAAAACCTAAAAATATTTCAAACTTAATTTCTTTTCTTAATTAGTTTAGGTTTAATTTTATTTAATTTTACTTAATAATTTTCTTTAATTAGGTCAAGACTAAACCCTTTCATTAAAACCAAACAAAAATCATTTCTTTTCCTTTTATTTCCTTGCACATTTATTTAATTCTTGTATAATATTCAATATGGTTGTAATAGATAATTAGGTTTAATTTTCTTGCAATTCCCATTTATAAATTTGTACACCCCTCTCCTAATGATGTAACAGCATAGTAATTTTACTTTCCGCAATTTATCGCTTTTATATAAATGTTAGTAATTAGGGTTTGTATGGCAAGACTAAAATCAACAATTAGTAAACCCTAATTCAAGATAAACAATGCATGTGAATCAAACACATTTGCACACTTGAACCCTTAGGGTAATTCCACTTTGTTGTCTTATAAGAATGGTCATGTTATGCATGTGGGATGTCTCAGCAAAAACAAATTAAAATACAAGATCATAGTCTCTCGATGACGCTACAAATGTTGCCTTTCAAAATGATCTTAGTCCCTCAGAGAAATGCTAAGATATCTCACAAAATTGCTATCATGACTATACGATGACCCACGCCCATCCCTTTACATCCAAAGATAAGGCTTCTTACTAAATTAATGGTAAGATGGCAATATTAAAGGAAGGAAGAAATGAACAAATACTTTTGAGTAGGTAGATTGTTCCTAGATGCTTTCTTATTTTCAAAACAAACATCCTTGCTTATTTTCAAAACAAACACCAAACACTTTCAAAAAAACAAACTTTCAAAACATGAAACATTTTCAAAAGTCCAACACTTTGTATACGTTCTTACGAACGAGAACCATTACAAAGTTTGCCTAAACGAAAGCGTCTTTTCAAAATACTTTCAAAAACCACACAAAGCACATTTTCAAACAAAAGCAAGTGATCTAGCAAGCAACTAAGAGCCCATAGATAACTATGGATGAAAAGGGTGCTAATACCTTCCCTTTTCATAATCTACCCCTCGAACTCAAGAAATAATCTTAAAGGTATTTCCTGTTCTTTTCAGCCTTTCCTTCTGGATAAAAGAAAAGTCAGTGGCGAATCTTACTAATGGCAACATTGCGATCAAACTCAAAACATCCCAAGTCAGTTCTCCCAACGTATCACAGAACTGGCGACTATGCTGGGGAGAAACTTAAAAGTGGGGTTACCTTAGGGCTAGATCACCTTTATTTGCTTTCATTGTTTGACTTGCTTGCTTTATATTTTGGTTCCTTGTTTGGGCTTGTTTTAATCCTCTACCCAGATTTGGGATACCTTATAGGTAAGTAGCAATACATTGTGGAAACTATGCAGGGTATACCGACACGGTCTAAGAAATAGCTATGTTAGTGTGACACATTTGTGGGTACCGGTAGCCTTTGAATAGTCAAGGAGAATACAGGTCTGTTGTGTGGTGTCATGAAGTACTAACTGACTTTAGAACCTTTACTTGACCAACTTGGCCATTAGGAAATAGTTAGATAGCCGGTTTTGGTACAGTCTGAAGTTGGTTGATACTTGATACTACGCTCATTGAGATTGGACTTCTCGGGATATTTCAGTCGCCGTGAAAGAGGCTTGCACTGAAACCATGCTCGACAAGAAAGATCTGTGATATTGAGATCCCTTAGAACTCGGTTACTATTTCTAGGACAGGTTTGAGCCAACTAAACTTCAAGAGGGTACTTACCTATAAGACTCTATGCAATCCTAAACCTAAGAACTTATTTGTTATGTTTGTATATGTTTACTTGTACATAACATCATACTCATACTCACTAACCATTTCAAGGATTATTGGGATTTAGCTTTGTTTTGTTTTATAGGACATGGCTTCTATCCGCAGAAAAACCATTCAAGTCAATCTCGTAAGAATTCCTTCTCAACTCAAGGAGTTAGCATCAAGGGTCCCTGATAGTTCTTCATTCGCCGAAAGATATGGCCGCCTCCTAAACTTGGTTACCTCAAGCACTGATGAAAATATGATGAAGATGCTTTTCCAGTTCTTTGATCCTCTACACCATTACTTCACTTTTCCCGATTATCAGCTTGTGCCTACTTTGGAAGAATTCTCCCAACTCTTGAGGATTCCCATTCTCAATCAACTACCCTTCAACGGTACGGGAATAGATCCAAAACCTAAAGAGATTGCCCGAGCACTACGCTTACAACAATCTGATGTCACAACTAATTGGGAAATAAGGAGTGGTGTCAAAGGTTTCTTAGCCAAGTTCTTGTTCGAGAAAGCTCGAGATTGTTAGAACTCTTTGGACTTCCAAGCTTTTGAAGAAATCTTGGCCCTTATCATCTATAGGATGGTTTTGTTTCCAAACCCAAACCAACTCATAGATGTAAATGCTTTCAAAATCTTCATGTCTCGCAATCCGGTGCCTACTTTGTTGGGAGATATCTTACATTCTTTTCACTCTCGCACTATGAGGAAGAGAGGGATCCTTGTGTGTTGCACTCCTCTCTTGGTTAGATGGTTTATTTCGCATCTTCCCCGATCTGTGTTGAAGACCGAGCAAGGTTTGAGATGGTCCCATAGGCTGATGATGCTCAGACATTCAAATGTTCATTGGTGTTCTCGATCCTTGGAGAATGTTACTATCATCGACCATTGTGGGGAATTCCATAATGTCCCTTTTCTTAGAATTATAGGAGGTATCACTTACAACCCTTGCTTAGCTTTACGGTAGTTTGGTTATGCCCGAAGGGATGGTCCTCATGAGATGCTCATCCAAGGAGTGGTATTCGACTACGAGAGTGACGATCAAGGTTACCGTTCAAAGTTTATATGAGCTTGGAGGATGGTGAGCAAAGTGGATAGTAAGACACTGGGACACAATAATGCCATTCCCCTTGAGCCTTACCTTAGGTGGGTATGATCTCGTGCTCAAAAACTTGTGATGCCTTATCCCTCCATTTTACCAGTTATCATGGAACATGTGGTTGAAGGAGATGTCTCATACACTGTCCTCCATCCCAACATACCTACTTCTCTTGAAGACTTGCAAAAGGGTTGGATTCAGCTAAAGGAAGAACGAGATAACTTCGAAGCTCAATTATATGCTAGTGAGAAAAGGGTCTTGGAGCTTACAAAGCAACTACATGAAGAGCAAAGTGTGAACGCATACTTTGCACCGAAAAGGATGCGTTCGGTCTTTTTATCTTAGAAAGTTATTTTGTAAGCCCAAGAGGCATGATGTAATCATTTTGAACTAATTAATGAAATTTATATTTGTTCATTATTTGTCCATACAAATTTAAATTTCATAAATCCTTGAAATCATTTGCATATACATCTTCCATGCATCATAACATAACAGGTTTTCACACAACAGGTTTCCTTATCTTTCTGAAGTTTATTTCAATAAGATGGATCTAGAGAAAACTGTGAATGACCTACAAGCACAAAACTCTCAATTCCAAGAGACTCTACTGGCCCTATCCAAGGGGCAACAAGATATGTTGGCGTTGCTGGAAGCTAAGAAGAAACCCAAGAGAAAATCTCTGGTCAATATGGGTAAAAGTTTCAAAGAGTCGGTCCATCAGATCTCGGTAGTGGAAGACTCATCTAAGGAAGATGAGAATCAGATTGGAGAAGCTATAAGTACCCATCCTGGGTGCATCAACAATCAAGCATCTGATGAGGATGATTATTTTAATGAGCAGTATCCTCCCGCCGATGTCAAGTACAAGCAGCTAGAAGACAGATTAAAGGCCGTCGAGATTCAAGTCGCCCCCGATTTGGATTTTGATGATTTGGGTTTGATATCTGGGGTTTTCATTCCCCACAAATTCAAGATACCAGTCTTTGCAAAGTACGACGGGTTTCCTGTCCAAAACTTCACTTGAAATCTTATGTGCGCAAGATACAGCCGCACACCGCTGATAAGAAACTATGGGTTCACTTTTTTCAAGAAAGCTTGGCCGGAACAAAACTAGAGTGGTTTTACCAGTTGGATGGTTCCCGTATCAATACATGGGAAGACTTAGCCACCGCTTTCTACCATCAATACCAGTATAATGCCGACTTGGCGCCAACAAGAGATCAGTTGCAAGATATGACAATGGGGAAGAATGAAGGATTCAAAGAATACGCACAAAAGTGGAGAGACCTTGCCAGTAGGGTTCAACCACCTTTGACTGATAGGTAGCACATTGACATGTTTATGGGCACCTTATCCATCCCATTCTTTAATTTATCAGTTGGTTGTTCTTCTTCCGGTTTCATCGAGTTGATCTTAACCGGTGAAAGAGTAGAAAGCAGCATCAAAAGCAAGAAGATTCCCATGGCATCTGCCTCCACTTCCAATCTTGTAAATAAACCTTTTGCCTCAAAGAAAGAAATCAATGTTGTGTATGGGGTAAGGGCCCGTACCAAGAAGGATGACCGCCATTCTGTTAACGCCTTCCGAATTTCCAATCCAACTCCTGCTCAATGACCATCTGCAAATCATCAACGGTTTGAAACTCCGAGAAGACAAATCACGAGGATAGGCATGTCACTATCCCAAGCCTTACAACACTTACTAAAGGCTAATTTGATGACATTGCACGATCCTCCAACCAATCTAAATGCCTCTTCACCAAAGTACAACCCGAACGCCAAATGTGCATATCATTCAAGTAGTCTCGGGCATGAGACTGGCCAATGATGGGCATTAAAGAATAAAATTCAAGACTTGATTGATAACAAGATAGTTTAATTTGATCCTCCTCCAACTCTGAATGTAATCATCGCGCCTATGCCAAAGCATGCCAAGGAAGTCAACGTTGTAGGTGATTCTGATGAAGAATGTGCATTTGAAGATTGGGTGTATCCTACTACAACGGAACTCAACAATTGGCAAGGGAAGGACTTCGTTCCCATCTCCTTCATTGAGGAGTAATCACTTGTTTATTGCTTTCTTTTAATTCAAGAACATTTTGTCTGTAATATTGAACAATGACTTTTAAGCCATGTACCTGGCCCGGGATACTATGGTCCATTTGTCAAGGGTTTTATTTATGTTCATCTTATCATATGATCATTCAATACAAACCATTGGACTCTTTTGCATTCAAATATTTGTGTTCATTGTATTTCTTTTCCTTCAAATATACTTTTCAATATAGCCATGTGTCTTACATGCACACACACACTTTTGCAGGTCCTCGTCCACTCTGGATCTCATTTCCAATGACTCTACTATTGCTGACTATGACTTTGAATGTCCAATTAACCAAGCCGAAGACGAAGGCAAGGAAGATTATGAAATACCGAGAGAACTAGCCAGACTTCTATTACAAGAGGAAAAGGCTATTCAGCCGCACAAAGAGTCAATTAAAGTCATCAATCTGGGTACCGAGACAGACAAGAAAGAAGTCAAGATCGGCGCTAACCTGGAAAGTAGTGTCAAGAGCAAATTGGTTCAGATGTTGCATGACTATGTGGAAGTGTTTGCTTGGTCGTATGAAGATATGTCAGGGTTGGATACCGACATCGTAGTTCATCGTTTGTCGACCAAAGAAGATTTTCCTCCTGTCAAAAAAAAAGTTCTCCGCATGAGGTCTGACATGTCTGAAAAGATAAAAGCTGAAGTGATGAAACTATTTGACGCAGGGTTCCTAGCTGTGACATCTTATCCCCAATGGGTTGCAAATGTGGTGCCAGGAACAAAGAAAGACGGAAAAGTTTGCATGTGCATAGACTATAGGGATTTGAATAGGGCAAGTCCCAAGGATGATTTCTCTCTACCTCATATTGATGTCTTAGTCGATAATACTGCTCAGCATAAAGTCTTCTCTTTCATGGATGGTTTCTCCGGCTATAATCAAATCAGGATGGCTCCCGAAGACATGTACAATGTCAAATTATGAAATCCTCATCGAGTTCAGACATTTTCCTGACATGATGATAATCAGTAATGTCTACCATGTAGTGCTTGCATAAGCCCATTATCAAACATAAGAATCCAAGTTCATGTTTCTTTGATGATTCCCAAATTTTGTTGGAGATCAATCGTGCTATATCCACTTGTTTTCATTTCAATGTGTACTAGATCATTTATGTGGTTTTCAGGGGAGAAGATGATATGTGACTTACATGTATAAAATTGTGTAAGAGGAAGGTCATCTAAATATGTGATTGGATGGTCATATTAGATCTTTAAAAACGAACAAGAAGTTTGTATTGTCCCACTTAATAGGTTTTTCATGCTTCTTAAATGTCAGCTGCAGTTTTATCATAATCCCAGTTTCCCTTGCCATTTGTATTGTGGATGGGTATAACGTACGGGATGTGCCACATAATTATCTTAGATGTAGGCATGAATGACATCCATGTCAAATAGAACTATTCTTCCTCGAACACAAGAGATCCTGCCAATGGTGCATCTTTAGTGGGCATATCATAAGCAAAAAATTCCCGTACAATGTCAAGGATAACAACTTTGTTTGGAGTTTCCAAAATACCCCAACCCTGTGCATTAATCTCTTGCACCACATCAAAATGATCAACTAGATCTTCTAATTCAAGTGTATTCTCTTGAACCAAATTTCAGGTTTTTCTGATTGAAAAGAATGGGGATGAGACGGGTAATAGGGACACAAGTATCCACGTGAACATGTTCCCTAATATACCCCGTTTATTATTTAGAGTATTTTTGATAATGTAGAATATTAACTGTTAGGTTAATACATTGAAATTTCTTCACCATGAAGTACATTAGCCTCCAAGTATTATGGGTTTTCTAAGCTCGTTGGGCGCGCCTTAATCATGTCCTACTGAGACTAGTTTTGCAGGGAATTATTCTGGCTAGGCCTTTGTGCTGGGACTTGTGATTTTCCAGTTCATTTTACCTATTTTTGGTTAATACATACTAGAAAAGTCCAAACGGGTGTTCTATTACTTCTTATAGATAATAAGTAGCAACATATTTTACGTAAATTTTACACTTATCAACTCTCACCAACTTATATTTTTGTTTATCATTAAACAAAATCAACTAAGATACATTTTCATTTTGATTTGTACTTTGTTATTTGAAATGTATGTTTTGAAAACTTATCCATGTCCATTGTCATGTCTACTTCCTACGTTAATAGTTACCTTAGTAAAGATGTCAACATATTCTCAGAGTATATCATACTTTTAAAGATGGATTCCACTGAGAACCTCTATCGTCTTTGATTGACATCTCGGTGTTGTGAAATATAACTTGAACTCATCACATAAATTCCTCTAAGAACCGATAAAAAAATTCTACAAAGTCTTGAACCACGACATAACGGCTCCTTTGAAAGTCAATACAAACAACTTGCATTTTGAGAGTTCAACCTATTAAAAGCTCTTAAGTTTATAGGATACTCTCGAGAATATTTATTAGGGAGAGGATTAGGTTTTTTTCTCTTTCACTGGACCTCTATAATTTTAAATGTCTTCTCTCTTCCCTTAAACTGTTTATATTTCGACATTTTATATTCTGCAAGTTTATTCTTCGCTGCATAACTCTAGAACTTTTCTTAAAATATTTTCACAATGATTTCTAATTCTAAATTTTTTTCAAATTCAAGTTTTTCTGAAACACACAACTCAACCCCTCTTATGTGTGAAGTCACATGTTCAACATAGGCGACTTAGGATATAAGTGTATTATTTGAAAGAAGAAACGACCTATAATATAAAAGGTAGAAATGATGATGCTAGTTCTATTCTTTTATTTAATTTTAAAAACAAATTACCTACTCATCTAAAATATAACAAATTTTTAGCTAATCATTGAATGCATAAAAATATGTGATCTAACTAGTTCTCAATGGAACAATATTTTACTACGTTGACATAAGTCTGTGCTAGCGACCTAGCATTATTCTACTGGTGTTCTTTTGAAAGTATTTATTCAAAGGCATAGTTTCCTTGTGATTTATTTGTAATAGCTTTTGAAGATTGCAAGCTTAACCTGTAAAAGCTCAAGTGAAGGTCATTGAATTTAACCTTTTAAATGCTCTAGTTTAGGTTTTCATCCTAGCATGTGTAAAAGATCTAGTGAATTTTATTGAGTTGAACATGTGGAAAACTCAGGTTCATGTTTTGAGTTGAGCATGTGTTAAAGCAATGTTTTTCTGTTGAAATGTTGTTAGGTTGAACCTATGCAAAATTTCAAGTTGTTTTAAAGGGTTGTTTGGGTTGTACCTGTGAAAAACTCAAGCTTGTTTTTAGTGGAAATTGATAACACCGAATCGCACTATGTTTCTGACTCGAATATCACATGTTTTCCTTAGTTTTATTATTGTTTTTCTAGTATTATGCCCTTGTTTCCTTTGTTTTCAGGTCACATGTCCTTTCAGAGCCTTAAGAGAAGAAACGAGCGAAAACGCCAGAAAAATAGGGTTTTTCCAAGAAAATACACACATGGCGTCCAGCTCCACACCGGCTACAGGGAACGCGCTGACATGGCGCACTTTCACCCAAGGGCCAACTGCCACGTTCCCACGATCTCTCCATTTTCACTCACCGCGCCCGCGGGGAGGGTGGCTGCGCCCGCGGCCTTCACAAACCATTTTCCGCTCAGAAGGAGTTGAGGGGCATGCTCGTCTTTACAGAGTTTCAGGATCTTCTATAAATAGCAAGTTCATTTCATTTTCGTTTTCATCCAAACTTAGATCCAGTCAAGTTACTGCTTAGGCATATATTACTACTTTGTAAAGTGATAATCTTCTCACATCGGGAAGTTATCACACTTGAGTGTGCGAGTTTGTATTCAAGTTTGGAGCACTTTGGTTGAAGTTTATCATACTATCTTTTACATTTCCACGACTTGTATCAGATTCAAGCCTCCGATTGGAGCAAGGTTCTAATTTAATTGATTTCATTTATTTTATGCTCTTACCATAGTCTACATGTTTTATAGACTCTAAATGTTCTTACCATAGTCTACACGTTTTATAGACTCTAAATGCTCTTACCATAGTCTACATGTTTTATAGACTCTAAATGCTCTTACCATAGTCTACACGTTTTATAGACTCTAAACGCTCTTACCATTGTCTACACGTTTTATAGACTCTAAACGCTCTTACCATAGTCTACACATTTTATAGACTTTAAACGCTCTTATCATAGTCTACATGTTTTATAAACTTTAAATGCTTACCATGTCTAGCTAAATTTATTAGGGTTAGAATGTAAGGATCGAATCATAACTATGTTCTGCATGCCATGCTAATAGAAATACCTTTGGGATGTTTTAGTTTTTAATACTGGTTTAAATGTGTTTAAAAGTTTATGGGTAAGATCGAAAGTCGTCCATACTTGAGATTAAGCCAGATTAGTTCTTGACCAAACGAAAAGAGTGAAAGCAGTCCGTTTGGTTAAGTAGGATTACTTGATATAATTTTAGAAAACGATTTTGAAACTATTTGCGGACGCGTTTGTGGGATTAAAATCTGATTCTTGGTCAAAAGCCAAGGATCTCTTTAAGTTAAGTTTTCCAAATTAAAACACTTTTTCACTAAGTCAAAATAACTTGTTTCTTAAAAATAGGTTTACTTCTTTAACGCGTTAGGCACCCTTTATAAGTGACAATAAAGGAATTTAATTTAAAGAGTAAACTTGGTTCTTAGTATGCGAAAGCTACAAGTTCCTGTTAAACAGTTCTTTGTTATAAATGGAAAATATTGCCCAAAAGTAAATACTATACATGCATGCTAGGACACTGTATGATCTCGTGATTTACATTTGATCCCGTTTGTTTTATCTCTTTAATTTTATTCGCTTTTATTTCCCTGTACTGAACTCAATCCCTTACTGATCTGCCTTAGATAAACACCTTAACAATAGAGTCGATAGATTGACAATTGGTCTCTGTGGTTCGATAATCTTATATATTACTTTGATAGGCTGTTCACTTGCAGTTATAATTTAGACTATACAGTAAAAGCCCATCAGAAATGCCAAGGGGAAACCCTTGGGGACTAGTGTAAGCCAAATAGTTTAGACTATACCAGGATAATTCTTTAGTATTATATCTCTATGCTTTCTATCTTTATTGTATATTATTTATATTATTTTTCATCTTAGTTTTATGTATTTTCTCCTTTCTATTATATCGTTGCTTCATCTTTGTTTTCTTCTACCATTGTGCGTTAGCAACAAAAGTAAGTTTTACAATTATCATATCCATAGAGACGAGTGGTTTTAAAGACTGTTCAATGGCTTTTAAGATTATAAGTATAGAAAAAGGGTTGTGTATAGATTGTTAAGCGTGAAATAAATGACAGAAAGTAAAATGGATATTTCGGTGTTAACAGTAAGAAACCTTCTTGGAGGTAAATTTCGCCATTACATATTTATCATGCACGTTCATAGTTCAGTAATATGTTCATTTACTCATCTAATAATATTACCATTTGTTAGCCGCATTTGTGTCTCTTTTTGCTCTCCTTGTCTGAGATCAGTGTATTACCTAATAGCCAATATCTTGGACTATTAACCAACACAGACCAATAAGTCTCAACAATTATAGTGTATCAAGACTCCACTTCAATCCTTTTATATAAATATAGATATCAAACCTAAACATATCTATGTCTAGGCGTTAGTATCCAATATATACAACATGAGATTATACCTATCGAGTCACACCATGAAAACAAATTTTAGGTTGCAAATCTAAAACAAGCATTAAGATTAAAGAGTCCTCAATATTACAACATGAGTGGAATTGCATAGAACACCCAGAACTATTTATTACATAATATAATTATCACGTCTAACCCCAAACAAAGAGATTTTAGCTACACTTACTCATAGTTAGCGTAACATCGTGTAACTCTGGGATGCCGACATTCAAATTGTGATATGCCCTGTCACTTGAGCAGTGCTTCCGCCTTCTTACCTCATCTCTTATTCTCCTATTGTAGATCAAAGTGAACCAACTCCAATTTTGTACCTTTATCCACCAAAAACTCTTTTTTCACTAAATTGGAACTTGTTATTTATATGCAAAGCTCTAAGATTTTCGCTAGGCGCACCGTCCTTGCGCCCAGCACCCCTACGTTGCTCTGCCAAATCTTCTCATCCATCTTTTCTTCCTCAAAAATTAATGCTTGCATGTCATACATGTGTCTTTGGCCACCTTTTCTCACCCAATGTCACCGGCTCTTCGACTAGCGAGCTAACCCTTGCTTCACCATGAAGTAGTTGCAACTAGTTGTGCCATTTGCCCATGCCATCACGTGCTTAGCGCACATGGGCTAGGCCTAGAGATCCTTGATTCTTCAGGGGTTTGCTTTGGCCTGTTTTCTGTGTGCTTAATCGTGGATTTAGAGTTCTTTTCACATATTTTTTATGAATGCATACAAGCAAAGTACGACATGTATTTTCTCACTTTTCATAAATAAATTCAGGTTTTTTGTAAAAATATTTTGTGAAAAAAGTTAATAAGTGTTTGACGTATTTCACGTAAATTTGACACTTATCAACTCTCCCCAATTTATCTTTGTATGTCCTTACACAAAATTATCAGTTGTTTTAGAAATATTGATGAATGCATTTCTTTTGACAGGTTGACTGAATTTGGATTAAGTGTTTTGAAATTGCTTTTATGGCATGGTGTTTTTTTCAAATGCATGTTCATAATCAATATCATGACTATTCATTAATCATAGCATACAAATGGTTAATTTTCTTAACCAAAGTAAGATCTTCAAAACATGCCTAAATCAACAGTTGATTATTCATCAGAATCATGATCTCACTGAGTATCTCCCGATGGTTAGTGTTTCCCTCAAAAGCTCAAACCATGCATATACTATAGTAATACTTTTTATTTCGTCTAAGCATTATCACAAGATATTACTTCATTCAGTCATGGATCATTAAGGTCATTCTTTAGGTTGTAACATGGATGAGCTTACAAAATTTATTGACTTTTCTTTGGATTCAAAATCCTAAACATAAGAGAACATAAGGTTTTTCTTTTCACGTATATCTCTTTCTTTGTTTCCACTTTCTTATGACAATTTTTTTGGTGCCTTTTTATTTTTAAATTTTTAACTTTTGTTTTTTTCAAAATATTTTTCTTTCATTTCATTGCACCAGTATTACTTGAGCTTTTCTGTAAAAACTTTTCCTTTGAATTTTCTGCCTAACTCTAATCTTTTTAATACCCTTGTTTTTTTTCTTGATCTCCTATCTTTAAGATAAGGTAGTGAACATTGTTTTTCTTTTCCATTTTGGATAAGGGTTGTAACTTTGAAAGAATAAAGTAAATTTTCATTGTATGACTCAAAGTGTTTGTCAAAGGACTCTTATCCTCATAAGTAGGCTTTTTTGGTAAAGTAGTTTTTCACTCAAATACAAATAATACCTTGATCATATCTATGACTTTCAAATACATCATGTAATTAGCAAGACTAATGCAAAGTCTACATAGTTATTATGTATGTCTACTCTCAGTATTTAAGTAAAACGTGAGGTTTCTCACATCTCACTTATGTGGGATTTATGATTCATGCCTTATATAAACGTGTTTTCTCTAGACGGTAGAAAAATAAAACTTTTGAATAAAGTACAAAAATCATAATCATGTTATTTTTCAAAGATAGATAGGCATCAATCATAAATGAAGAATTTAAGGAGGACACACCTTTTTCTCATGCCTTATGTTCTTTGACCTCCTGTTCGTATACTTATCGTTGGTGATTCCACACATTTTTTTACTGTTCAGATTATTATATGAACAGTTTGTAGACAAACTTCTTTTTCAGAAGTACTTTTAAAAAAAATAAAAAATGACACTTAACCATGAAAACATTTAAAACAAATAGGTGTGTGTTTGGCTTGAAATATGTTTGCATTCCACCCCTTGTTTGAAAATATTTGCATGTTCTTGGGAAAAAATATTTAGTGTTGCAAATATATCCTCGCGTAGACCATTGATCCTTTCTTAACCCCCATGAGCAACCAAGCACGCGCTAGATGCACTGTGTGGCACTTATCTCACCTCTGCATCAATGTGTCGTCTCCTATGACAGTAGTAAAACATGTTATTTTCTGTGTCATTTCTTTGTTTCTTGCACATTCAAATGGGAAGTAGATTTACTAGACTTATCATAATATTCCTCACAATTTTGATCATGGGTGTGTTCATAGACCCAAATTTGGTGTGCATGATATTGTTATTAATTATACATCATAATCAAAATAAAATAAAAATTGTTCAATATACAATAAAATTAAACTAACAAAGCAATAATAAAAACTTCACAATGATGATGCTTGTGTCGTGTCGATCAATCATCCTCACTGGCTGTTTCCTCATCTTCCCCTTGTCAGTCTTCCTCCTTCTCCTCGCCATCATCCTCATCATAATAATCACCATCTGCTTCGGTATGCTCGTCTTCTATGCTTCCACTCGCATCACCAATTTCCCATTAATAATAAAATGGCCTATAAGCAGATCATTGCAAGTAACTACTAAACTCATCTACAGTGGATACTGACTCAAATTGATCATGTGGGTCATGCATCTATGATTGCAACTTATACATAAAAATGTTAATGGAAAACATACATTGGAGGTATGCCTTAAAGACATTCCACCCATAGGAGAAACAATCTCTCATAGAAGGATCCATGTTATCAAAGCTCTCTGCCTCTGGTTGAGGTTTTATAGGTGCAACATGAGATACTAGTGGTGGTGGTGGAAGAGGCACCTCTATTTCTCTTTGACCTGTACAATGTCGAATTATGAAAGCCTCGTCGAGTTTAGACATTTTCCTGACATGATGATAATCAGGAATGTCTACCCCGTAGTGCTTGCATAAGCCCATTATCAAATATAAGAATCCAAGGGCATGTCTCTTTGATGAGTCCCAAATTTTGTTGGAGATCAATCGTGCTATATCTACTTGTTTTCCTTTCAATGTGTACTAGATCATTTATGTGGTTTTTAGGGGAAAATATGATATGTGACTTACATGTATAACATTGTGTAAGAGGAAGGTCATCTAAATATGTGATTGGATGGTCAAACTAGATCTTCAAAAAAGAACAAGAAGTTTGTATTGTCCCACTTAATAGGTTTTTCATGCTTCTCAAATGTCAGCTGCAGATTTAACATAATCCCAATTTCCCTTGTCATTTGTATTGTGGATGGGTCTAACCGTATGGAATGTGCCACATAATTATCTTCGATGTAGGCATGAATGACATCCCTGTCAAATAGAACTATTCTTCCTCGAACACAAGAGAGTCCTGCGAATGGTGCATCTTTAGTGGGCATATCATAAGCATAAGATTCCCGTACAATGTCAAGGATAACAACTTTGTTTAGAGTTTCCAAAATACCCCAACCCTGTGCATTAATCTCTTGCACCACATCCAAATGATCAACTGGATCTTCTAATTCAAGTGTATTCTATTGAACTAAATTTCAGATTTTTCCGATTTAAACGAATGGGGATGAGACGGGTAATAGGGACACAAGTATCCACGTGAGCATGTTCCCAAATATACCCCGTTTATTAGAGTATTTTTGATAATGTAGAATATTAACTATTAGGTTAATATATTGAAATTTCTTCACCATGAAGTACATTAACCTCCAAGTATTGAGTTTGCTAAGCTCGTTGGGCGCGCCTTAATCATGGCCTACCGGGTGCGCCTTAATCATGGCCTACCGAGACTAGTTTTGCAGGGAATTATTCTGGTTAGGCCTTTGTGCTGGGACTTGTGATTTTCCAGTTCATTTTACTTAGTTTTGGTTAATACATACGTCTATTTCCTGTTATTCTCAGAGTTTCTCATACTTTTAAAGATGGATTCCAGTGAAAATATTTATGGTCTTCGATTGACATCTCGGTGTTGTGAAATATAACGTGAACTCAGCCAATACAAAATTTCTACAAAGTCTTGAACCACGATATAGCTCCTTTGATAGTCAGAAAAAACAACTTGCATTTTACTATATTCCTAATATAGTGATTGAATGAACAAATTTATTAATCTAATGGACTATAACTTACCAAACACTATCCAGGAGTATACTAAGAATAATAGAAAATAGTTACAAAAAAAAATACTAAACATATTATTCTGTCTTGAAAATATTTGAATTGGTTTTAAAACACTTACTAAAAGAAAATTTTCAAATACATTTTATAGCAAACGCATTAATTGTACACAGAAATATATCATGTTAAAAAATATAAAACAAAGTCTATTACTTACGTACATTCAAAAATAAATGCAGAAGTAGTATTTAAATTAAGAACAATGATAATCAAATTATGAACTAGTATTGCAGAGCTCTCAATAGAGAACTCATTCAAAAATAAGCGTATGCCGCTTAAAGTGACGCACACACGGTATTCTTTAGTAAAAGGCGAAAGAATAGTTCGCTTTGTATTCATCACACGGCTCCGTGAGTAAAGCAACGTGACATCGTTTTCTTTTATATGCTAACAGCATACTTTTACTTCTCGGTTAATCAATGTGGGATCCATACGAAAAACACAGACACACTACAACACCAACGCTTGTGTTTCTCGTCTGCCTATACCTCTTACACACACACTTTTGTGTCGCACTTTTCTTCCTCCAAACCACAAAATCCTCAGCCACAAAATCCATCTCTTAATCATATAAATGTTTATTCTTACACAACATTAACATATCAATTTTCATAATAACAATAACATGTTAGATATATAAAAGCATGCAACAACCCTCTAACCAACCCTGCCAAATCACTCAACCATCATTCATATCAAAACCAAGTCCTTGTTTAATCTTGTCAAACATTTTCCCTTGCAACATAAGAACACTGTGAACATAGGTTGAGATTCATAACTAACTAAAGTTCAATAATGCCAAACCCATCTCTACAATACCAAGCTTATAGTTTTTTATTCACCATTGTCATCTTATCTTGACTAGTTAAATATCATTGTGAGACACAATAAATGATATAGGATGGAAAAGTGGTGTACAATGAAGTTCAAAATGAGATACCAATAAAATTAAGTTTCATGAAGAATATCATTAGAATTTTTGTGATAATTGCTTGCTATTTATTAGCTGACTTACCAAACAGAAGTTCTCAATAGAACTTTCTATCTTCTTCACATTCTAAACAAAAGTATCCTTCCCCGTGGATTTGTTCATACCAGTTGAATGTCCGGAGTCAGAAGGTGCTACAACAAGTCCGTTTAGAATTTGTTTGTTCATACATCAGACACATAGTTGAATGTAGGTCAATTATGAATCCATATGAATAATTATCAGTTAACAATACAGTAATCTTCCTGGTATATGTTTGTTCTTATTCCACTTTGTGGCAATTCAATGCGGATAGAGAAGTTATGTGCTCAATTTTTTGGCATGACGGTAACTGAGCAGCAAGCCCAGTCAAGGATTGTAGTTAGAGTTACTTCAAATGCACACAGCAAATTCAACGTATCACTAATTATGATTCCTTTTTAGTTTTTACAAAGAATCTTCCCGTCAATGTAGCTTTGGATTGTAATATTTTATATGTAGGCATATCGTCAAAATAACGAATGGGCTTGTGGATATTATGGAATGTAGAATATATTTGATATTGTTGATCCCAGGTCGAAAACCTCGTTAGTAAGACGTGTTCAAGTTTCAGTTGATGTGTTAGTCAATGTTGAATTAAGCAAAGAAACTTGAAAATATAAAATTGTCAAAGTTTGAAACTTTGCCTGGTCCTGCACTTAGCATCTTAGCATGGTTATTTACGATATAAAAAGTCAATAATAAATTTTGAAGTACTAAGGCAGCCACACACACAATAGTCTTCTCAAACCCTCTCAGATTTGATTAAGACTTCATAAAACCTCTCAAGGCATATACTCCCTTCGTTCCTTTTTAAGTGTCGTTTTGGAAGAATTTTTTTGTTTCTATTTAAGTGTCGTTTTTATAGTTTAATGTTATCATTTATCAATTATATCCCTACTTTCTCAATAACTCCACTTCACATTTTTCATAAAATTAATTATTTTCTCAATTAGTTATTGGAAAAAGAGAGATGGTGTATGATTGAATTTATTTGAAAAGAGAAAATAAATGAGGGTATAATAGGAAAAATAACTCTAATAATCCACTATCTTAATTGAAGAGCTTTATGCTAAAATGACACTTAAAAAGAAACGGAGGGAGTATTAAATTGATTAAGAAGAGTTTTTAATAAATTAGGAAAGTTAACTTGTTGCCTAATTGATTAATGACTTGGTCGATGTTGCGAGCACAAAAGTAAGTTTTCTAATTATCATATTCATAGATACTAGTATTATTCAAAGATCATTCAACGACTTTTCTGATTCTAAGTGGAGAAGGGTTTATTTTTTTAATGCATGAAAAATAAAAGATAAGAAATAAATGACATAAAGATTTTGATGATGACTGTAATGATGCCTAACATTATGCTACATGATTGATTAGTACGAAATTACGATAATATAAAGACTATTGTACAAGAAGAAAGTGAGTGGATATGTTCCTGCCATATTCTATTTGAGCCTCGAATGAATTCTAAGGTTTGGACTCATTCTCCTTCTGGCTTTATTTCCTCTAAAATCAGTTATGAGTTTAAAAGACCGAAAGGGAATCGTAAAAATTGGTGGCGGTGGATTTGGTCCAAGTAAATTCCTCCATTTAAATGGTGCTTTGTGTGGAAACTTCTTCATAATAAGGTCTCTAAATATGAGCAATGGAAGCGGTGGAATTTTTCTTTCCCTTCCCGTTGTAGTCTTTGTTCGAAAGATGAAGAAACAACTTAACATTTTTTCTTTGATTGTATTTTTGCTTCACATCTCTGGCATTGGATAGGTGGAAAATTGAAGTTTCTGAGACCGATTCGGGATGGGCTGAGGTTTAGATTTTGTTTAAAAAATGTAGTTCGGGTCAGTGCAATATCACCATCATCGTTGCAGTTATTTCTGTTCTTAATTCCATTTGGTCAGCCCGAAACAAGGCCAGATTCTAGAATTGCACGGTTAGTATTACCTCTACTATTTCTATTACTCTGGATGTTGTGGATCTTGCTGGTAGTACTACGGAGACTTCTTTTATAGATATGCAGGAGTTTGAGATTCTTAAGAGCTTTTGGGTTACCATTTGACCTCCAAAAGCTCTGAATATTATTGAGGTTTTTTGGAAACCTCTTCCTGAAAACTAGATTAAAATTAACTGTGATGGTGCTTCTGTTGCTTCATCTGATCTTTCTGCTTATGGGGGGATTGCAAGAAATAGTGATGGAGGCTTTATGGAAGCTTTTGTTGTTGGTTTGAGTTTGTCCAATTCTCTCATTGTTGAACTTTACAGTGCAATGTTTGCAATTGAGTTCGCCCATGAGAAAAATTGGCATAGTCTTTGATTGGAATCTGATTCGACGGCAGTGGTAAAGGCGTTTAAGTCTCCTTTTTTTTGTTCCTTAGAATGTTAGGAATAGATGGATGAATTGTATAAACATAGTCACTAATTGGAATTTTGTTCTCTGTCACATATTTAGGGAATGTAATAGTTGTGCAGATGCCCTTGCTAACATAGGTCTTAATTTGACTGATTCTTCTTATTTTGATTTCATCCTTGATTGTTTAAGGGAGAATTTTGTGAAGAATGTGCTAGGATTGTCTTTCTTTAGGTTTTTTTATTCTTGATAGGGTTTTGGTGGATGTCCCCCCTATCTTTTTGTTCCATTTTTTCTTTTATATATGGAATCTTCATTAAAAAAGAGAGTCAATTGGTCAACATATTTGACATTTAAAAGGCTACAGTTCAATGCCCTTGTAGGGTGACAACTTATCCTTCCTCAAGGCTAACTTCTCAAAAATTTCGATGTACATAATGTTGCATGAGCTTCCTCTATCACAGAGGATCCTTGATACATCAAAGTTGGTCATACTGGCCATAAACACCAAGGGAAATATCTCACTAGGGATGCCTCTCACCTTCTCACTATCTTTGAACCATAAAATGGGCCACTCAATATTTTATCCTAATGATGGTTATGCCTTCCTATATACTTCCATCAACTCTATAATATTTCTTTTCATGGTCTCCTTAGGTAACCTATTTGATTATGGGAACTATCTGGTGATGGATGTGATGAAGTTATGTCCCCTAGAGATAGATGTTATGAACTATTATTTTCCCTTCTTATTTTCCTGTTTTCACTTATGTATCTCCCTTTATTTAGGGCTTTAACAACCTTAATTTTCTTGTGTGGTGATGTTCCACCCCAGGGAGTAGTGTTTCCTCCATGGAGATTCATTATACCTTTATTGTCTCTTAGGAAGACCTCGATGTCTCTTGTAATCTATATTTCGCATATCCTATTTGGCATATCTATCAAGTCTTCCATGTTTAGCAATTCTTTTATTGCATCCTTCAACTAGATGCACTCGTACCTGTCTTTCCCGTGACTCTTGTGAAATATACAAAATAAATATTTTTCAATCTCTGCTGACTCTTTCACGGAGTGGGGAAATTTTACCCTTACCTCCTAGAATTTGGCGTTCACATAATCCTACATTGTTCTCTCTCGGGAAGTAATCAATGTGATGTATTCAAAAAATCCAAAATATGGTCTTTTGTATCTTTCTTTGTATCCATCCTCTCGACATATACATTCCTCTTATCTTATGCACCAACATTTCCCGATACCTCATTTCTTTCTACGTCTTCAACCAACATCTTATCTTTGTAATTGATGTATGGTTGGACTATATGATAAGTGCAAATGGTAATTATTTTTGTATATACTTTTTGTTACACTTATCGACTCTTTGTTGTTAATATCGTTGAATAAACCCGACTTTTGTGTAAATAGATTTAGTTTATGTTTATTTGTGTTTTTGTGTACATAGTGTATCGTTTGATGTTTTCCATTCATTTTTTGTAGGTATTTGTTGCATTTTGGGGCATCAGAGAATAAGGTGTCGAAGGCACGCCTTTGGTTGTGTGTTTTCAGAATAAAAGACCAGTTTTTCCTAGGAGATCCCGCTTAGCGCACATAAGACCGCTAAGCGCGAGTGCGCTCATCGCATTTTGTAGCGTGCTCCTTGCATTTTGACATTTTGGCAGAAGTATTGTTTTGGAGCGCGGATAGCGTGCTTAACGCGGTTTAGGTTGGTTTAATGTATAAATATCGCACAGCCCGCTTAGCGTAGTGAGCTCGCTAAGCATGGTCTGCTGAGATTTGTTTTATAACTTCATTTTTTGTTATGCTTTTGGGGAATTTTTTGCTCCCAACTCCATCAACCTCCAATTTTGTTAGGATTAGATTAGATAACAACTATGGAGCTTGCATACGGATGATCCAAGATGGATTGCTCTTCGATTAGCAGTGACAACCCGGTAGATTTATGGTTCATTTCTCTTTTTCTTTGTGTATTCTCTATTTTTTGGGTTTTGTATATGTATTTACTTTAATCTTATGTATATTTGTCGCCATTGGCGTTGTATAAAATTTGCTTTATAAATCTTTGTCGATTGTTATCCTTGATTTTTGCTGTGCTCAGGATTTGAGTTGCTATAGACATATACTGGTTAAATTCTTATCTAGGGTGATTATCTAATAGTGTCTGAATTCTAGAGATAGATTTAGCAATGTTATTCACTTAGCGTGTCTGTGATTAATGTCTTTGTGTTGTTTGTGTCGCTCTGAGAGATAGTCGATGCAAGCGAGCACCGTTGACTTCTATGTTGTTGAGGTGGTTGAGAGATTGTCTCTGAGGTGATACAGTGGGGGTTGGGTTTGACATGTGATAACATTGATGAATATTATAGGTTTAGTATAACAAGTCGATAGGTTTAAGTCTGTGAGAAGTAGTATATATGTGTGCTTGATAAGTTATTCTTTTTTCCTTTTTATACATTTATTTTCTATTGGTACTTTTCCTTTCAACCCATTTATTGCCCAAACTCAATAACGAGAGATTTATTGAACGGCATTTCAATTCACCAATCTTTATTGACACGGTACGATATAACCTAAATATCACCTGGTAAATTAATAACTTACTTTTTTCTTTCCGCTTTACCGCTTCCAGCAAAATGGCGTCTGTGATACGGTGGGAGAACTGACTTGGTTGTTTTGCGTTTTATCGCAAATGTTGCGGTTAGCAAGAGTTGCCACCGACTTTTCTTTTATCCAAAAGGAAAAGTGAAAAAACACAGGAAAGACCTTTGAGATTGTTTCTTGAGTTCGGGGGGTAGATTATGAAAAGGGAAGGTGTTAGCACCCTTTTCATCCATGGTTTTCCATGGGCTCTTAGTTACTTTCTAGATCACTTGCTTTTGTTTGAAAATGTGCTTTGTGTGGTTTTTGAAAGTATTTTATAAATATGCCATCATTTAGGCAAACTTTGTAATGATTCTCGTTCGTAAGAATGTATACAAAGTGTTGATCTTTTGAAAATATTTTCAAGTTTGTAAGATGTTTGAAAGTGTAGGTGTTTGTTTTTGAAAATAGCAAGGATGTTTTTGTTTTGAAATTGAGCAAGTAACTAGGAACGTTCCTCTAGCTCTTTGTATTTATTATCAGTAGGAGGATATTGTTCCTCAGAGTAGTCAGGTTCTTCATCTTCTTCGGATATTGGGTTGTTGTTCACTTCCTTGGTCATGTCTTCTTGATTATCTCCTTCACCCGATGGTGTAGCGAAGTCTAAAGTCTGTTTGTCTTGTCCTTGGAACCTTCTTCCCATGATCACAAAACTGGATGGTTTCTTCGCTTTCTTCTTCTTTTCTTTGGCCAGTAGAGTCTTTAACTCCTCTTGTCCTTTTGTCAGAGTCAACAGCATTTGTTGAAACTGGACATTCTGCGCCTGAAGATCTTTCACTGTCTGTTTGATATTCATCTTACTGAAATAAACAGTAGAAGGATAAGGAGACCTGTTGTAAGAAACCTGTTATGATGTTATGATGAATGAAGATGCAATATGCAAAATATTTCAAGGAAATTAGAGTCTTAAATTTGTTCAAACCAAAAGGAACGAACGTTATATTAAATCCAAGTTTGAGTACATCATGCCTCTTTGGGCTTACAAAGAAAAAGGAACAAAATACAACAAAAACTCCTAAGACAGAAAGGTTGAACGCATCCTCTTTGGAGCGATGTAGGCGTTCAGATTCCGCTCTTCATGAAGCTGCTTGGTGAGTTCCAGAACCTTCTTCTCACTGGCGTAAAATTGGGCTTCAAAGATGTCTCGCTCTTCCTTCAACTGAACCCAAGCTTTCTGCAAGTCTTCGAGAGAGGTAGGCATATTGGGATGAAGGACAGTATATGGAACGTCTCCTTCATCAACAGGCTCTATGATAACAGGGAGGATGGAAGGGTAAGGCATCACGAGTCTCTGAGCATGAGCCCGTACCCACCTAAGGTAAAACTCGAGAGGGATAGAGTTTTTATGTCCCAAAGTCCTATTGTCCACCTTGCTCACCATTCTCCAAGCTCGTGTAAACCTCTGACGGTAACCTTGGTCTTCTTTGTCATAATCGAACACCAGACCTTGAATGAGCATCTCATGAGGGTCGTCTCTTCGGGCATACCCAAACTGTCGAAGAGCTAAGCATGGATTGTAGGTGATACCTCCCTTAATACCAAGCAAAGGGACGTTAGGTAATTCCCCACAACGGTCAATGATAGAGACATCTTATAAGGATCTCAAACACCAACGGATTTCAGAATGGGTGAGGGACATCATTCTTTGGGACCATGTCAGTCTTTGCTCATTCTTCAATGCTGATTGAGGTAGGTGTGAAGTGAACCACTTAGCGAGTAGGGGGATGCAACACAAGAGAGTACCTCTTTTCTTCATGGTGCGGGTATGAAGACAATGCAAGATATCTCCCAGTAAGGTAGGTACGGGATTACGAGAGAGAAAGATTTTGATGGTGTTAACGTCTATGAATTGGTCTGAGTTGGGGAACAGAACCAACCCGTAAATGAGAAGATCCAGGATATCTTCAAAAGCTTGGAAATCCATGTCGTCCCAGAATGCACGAGCCTTCTCCAATAGAAACTTGGCTAGGAAGCCTTTAACCCCGCTTCTTGTCTCCCAATTGGCTATGATGTCGACTCTCTTCATATGCAAAGCTTCGGTAACGACTTCAGGTTTTGGAATCCCTTCTAGACCGGTGAACGGTATCTGATCAAGCACGGGCACCCTTAAGAGTAGAGAGAACTCTTCCAGTGTAGGTACCAATTGATAGTCCGGGAAAGTGAAACAATGATGCACGGGATCAAAGAATTGGAATAGTACACACATCATCTCTTCTTGGAAGTTGGATGGAGCCAAACTGAGGAGACGACCGTATTTCTTGGTAAAAGGAGAATCCTCGGGCACCCTTGAGGCTAACTCTTGAAGTTGAGGGTGTGCCTTTACAAAGCTGATTCGGATGGTGTTTCTTCTGATGGAATTCATGACCTACAAAACAAAAACAAAGATAAATTTCTAAATCCTTAAAATGGTTAGTGAGCATGCACATGATGCTTATGGTGTTTATGATGTTATGTACAAGTAATTATATACACACAGCAAACAAATCCCTATGTTTTAGGCTTGCATGGGTTTTATAGGTAAGTACCCTCTTGAAGTTTAGTTGGCTCAACCTGTCCTAGTAATAATGATCGGGTTCTAAAGGATCTCAATATCACTGACCTTTCTCTTAGGCATTGTCTCAGCACAATCAATCTTTTCTTGCGGTCGAGATATCTCAAAAGTCTAGCCTCAATGAATGTAGTATCGAGTATCAACCAATTTTCAGCTCTACACTGAAACCGATTATCTCACTACGTCTTAATGGCCAAGTTTGTTCAATTAGGGTTCTAAAGTCAGTTAGTGCTTCATGATGCCACTCAGCGGCCCCGTATTCTCCTCGATTCACCACGAGGGATACTGGTACCCACAAATGCATCACACTAACATAGCCATTGTTTCAACCATATCGGTCTATGCCGTACAATTTCCACAAAATAATTGTTATTTACCTAACAAGGTGTCCTAGATCCGGGTAAAGGATCAAAGCAAGCCCAATACAAAGAGCAAAATATAAAGCATGCAAAGAAACAAGTAAAAAGTGATCTAACTCTAAGATAACCCCGCTTTTAGAATCTTATCCCCAGCAGAGTCGCCAGTTCTGTGATACGGTGGGAGAACTGACTTGAGGTTTTGGGTTTTGATCGCATTTGTGCGGATAGCAAGAGTCGCCATCGACTTTTCTTTTATCCAATACGAAAGGTAAAAAAGCACAGGAAAGACCTTTCGAGATTATTTCTCGGGTTCGGGGGGATAGATTATGAAAAGGGAATGTATTAGCACCCTTTTCATACGTAGTTATCTACGGGCTCTTAGTTACTCGCTAGATCACTTACTTTTGCTTTGACAATGTGCTTGTGATGTGGGCTTTGAAAATGCCTTTTCCGATTTAAATGAATGGGGATGAGACGGGTAATAGGGACACAAGTATCCACGTGAACATGTTCCCAAATATACCCCGTTTATTAATTAGAGTGTTTTTTATAATGTAGAATATTAACTATTAGGTTAATACATTGAAATTTCTTCACCATGAAATACATTAGCCTCGAAGTATTGAGTTTGCTAAGCTCGTTGGGTGCGCCTTAATCATGGCCTATCGAGACTAGTTTTGCAGGAAATTATTCTGGCTAGGCCTTTGTGCTGGGACTTGTGATTTTCCAGTTCATTTTACTTATTTTTGGTTAATACATACTAGAAAAGTCCAAAGGAGTGTTCTATTACTTCTTATAGATAATAGTGGCAACATATTTTACATTAATTTAACACTTATGAACTCTCACCAACTTATCTTTTGTTTATCATTAAACAAAATCAATTAAGATACATTGTCATTTTGATTTGTACTTTGTTTTGAAAACTTATCCATGTCCATTGTCATGTCTATTTCCTATGTTAATAGTGTCAACATATTCTCAAGTTACTCATACTTTTAAAGATGGATTCGAGTGAAAATATTTATGGTCTTCGATTGACATCTCGGTGTTGTGAAATATAACGTGAACTCAGCCAATACAAAATTTCTAAAAAGTCTTGAACCACGATATAGCTCCTTTGATAGTCAAGTACAAACAACTTGCATTTTACTATATTCCTAATATAGTGATTGAATGAACAAATTTATTAATCTAATGGACTATAACTTACCAAACACGTTCCAGGAGTATATTAAGAATAATAGAAAATAGTTACAAAAAAGAAATACTAAACATATTATTCTGTCTTGAAAATATTTGATTTGGTTTTAAAATATTACGAGAAAAATTTTAAATACATTTTATAGAAAACATATTAATTCTAAATAGAAATATGTCATGTTGAAAAATATAAAAACAGTCTATTATTTACGTACATTCAAAAATAAATGCAGAAGTAATATTTAAATTAAGAACAATAATCAAATTTTGAACTAGTATTGCAGAGCTCTCAGTAGAGAACTCATTCAAAAATAAGCGTATGCCGCTTTAAGTGACGCACACACGGTATTCTTTAGTAAAAGGCGAAAGAATAGTTCGCTTTGTGTTCATCACACGGCTCCGTGAGTAAAGCAACGTGACATTGTTTTCTTTTATATGCTAACAGCATACTTTTACTTCTCAGCTAATCGGTGTGGGATCCATACGAAAAACACATACACATTACAACCCCAACCCTTGTGTTTCTCGTCTGCCTGTCCCTCTTACACATACACTTTTGTGTCACACTCTTCTTCCTCCAAACCACAAATGTTTAATCTTACACAAACATTAACATATCAATTTTCATAATAACAATAACATGTTAGATATATAAAAGCATGCAACAACCCTCTAACCAACCCTGCCAAATCACTCAACCGTCACTCATATCAAAGCCAAGTCCTTGTTTAATCTTGTCAAACATTTTCCCTTGCAACATAAGAACACTGTGAACAAAGGTTGAGATTCATAACTACCTAAAGTTCAATAATGCCAAGCCCATCTCTACAATACCAAGCTTATAGTTTTTTATTCACCATTGTCATCTCATCTTGTGAGACACAATAAATGATGTAGGATGGAAAAGTTGTGTACAACGAAGTTGAAAATGAGATACCGATAAAATTATGTTTCATGAAGAATATCATTAGAAATTTTGAGATAATTTCTTGCTATTTATTAGCTGACTTACCAAACAGAAGTTCTTAATAGACCTGTCTATCTTCTTCACATTCTAAACAAAAGGTCCTTCCTCATGGATTTGTTCATACCAGCTGAATGTCCGGAGTCAGAAGGTACTACAACAAGTCCGACACTGTTCAAAATTTGCTAAATAATCTTTCTTATGAAACATATGCCACCCGCATTTCTTTATCTTGCACCGTGTCACTCGACATTTCAAAACGCAAGAACTGTTTTCTTTGAACTCTATCTTTTTATTTTTTTCTAAATAATTTATGTGCAAATTTCCAGTCCTATCTTCGGTGTCTCCAGATGTATATAAAGTATTACAAAGAGAGTAATGTGTTTGGTATTGGAAATATAATTTAGTTAATGTCTACAATTCCCAATGCTTATTCTTTAATAGGGTCTTTTGGCATTTTCATTTTTGAGTATAAATATGCTACCTAGGCTATCAATATTGTAACTCAATTCATTCCTCTATTTGAATATTATAAAGCAGTCCTCTTTGTTATCATTCATTATTTATTCTTCTTCTCTCCTTTCATTACCTTGCACCAACAAATTGGTATCTAGAGCTTTTGATTCTGTTTTTTCCTGGGAAACACGAGTGTTTGTGAGTTGTGTGTTTGATTTTGGTTCATTGATTTTCTGTTGAAATCTTGAACAAAAATCTGAACAGAATTTGATTCTGTGGGTTGGGAAATAGTGTGTTTTAAGATCTGAAAAATCCGTGCAAGGTTTAAAATGAGTGGAGACGGTAGTTTGAACACTAAACTTCCAGTTTTTAATGGCAAAAACTGGAACAGATGGATGATACAAATGCGTATACTGTTTGGTGCACAAGATGTTCTGGATCTGGTTACAGATGGTTATTGTGATCGGTGGATCTGGAACTGACTGTTTAACGCTGGTTCGCGAAAATGTCGCGGAAGCAAGAGTCGCCACCGTCTTTTATTTTCTCCAATTTGGAAAGGACAAAAGCACAGAAAAATTCCTTTTAAGAGATTGCTCTCGGTTCGGGAGGTAGGTTATAGAAAGGGAAGGTATTAGCACCCTTTCTATCCATGGTTATCCATGGGCTCTTAGATACTTGCTCAATGTGTTTTCAAAATTGTTTGTTTGCTTTTCAATGTGGGTTTCAAAAAGATTCTTTGAAAAGTTTCAGTTCGACTCATACGTCAGAGTGTTTGAAAAGTTTGTTTTGAAAGTTTTTGAAAGTGTGTTGGTGTGAAAAGTATTTTGATTTGTTTGAAATTAGAGCAAGTATCCTTGAGAACCTACCTACCCTAAGGAATTCGTCTGTGTAAATGTCCTTTTAAAGTAGTGCCATCCCACCATTGAGAGGTAGGTAGCACCACTGTTGGAGGTGTTCGGGTCAATTCGAGTTTTAGGGACATGGTGATCACCGGAGCAACAGTAGGACACCTTAGAAGCTACCCTTATGCCATTGATCCTTTATTTTCCGAGGCAACCGTTTCGAGGCAACTGGATCATGTCATGGACATAAGGACTTACTAAAACGTCCTATACTCGACGACCACCTTTCGAAAGGCAACAGTGAGGCGTACCCTAGGGGTGGTGTGTGCGAATTGTGTGTCATTTTCAGTTTATTGTTTGTCTTGTCATGCATTGGTGATCTAACGATTCGATTTTATTTTTGGGCATTCATTCTTTCATGTTATTGTTTAACAGTTAAAAGTGCGGGAATTTAAAGCTAAACTATTACAACCGGCGCGGGTCCACATCGCCAAAAAAACCGAACCCGATTTGACTGAAAATAGATAAAGCGAATAAATAAAAGTCCGAGAGTTTTAAATTACATGGCTTTGGGGCATATACATAATTATTTACACAATATAAAACAAATGCGCGAAATAAAGAGATTAAACAAAATTAGGGCTTTGGACCCTTTTACAAACAATTAAAAATTAATCAAGGAATCTAAAATTAAAAATTAAATGAAAAATAATGTTTTTGTGTTTTTTAGGTCTAAAAGAAAAAAGGAAAAAAATTAATTAGAATTAAAGTGCTAAACCTAATGTTTTTTAAGTTTATTATGAAAAAAGATTTAATTTCTAACCTAAGTAAATTCTAAACTAATTTATGTACAATTTTTGATTTATAGAAAATAAATAATAAATAATAATATTGTGAGAAAAAAGGAAAAAATTAAAAAGGATATAAAAAATTAATAACCTAATTCTACATTTTTTTGGATTTTTATTATGAAAAAAAGAATTAAAATTAAAATTAAAACCTAATTAAACTAAATGAGTTACATTTTAATTTATTTAAAAAAAGAATCAAAATTAATTATATTTTTTTTTGTCCTTTCTGTATTTTTTTATGTTTTTTGCATTTTTGTAAGAATTAATTAAATCAAAAAATAAAACACAAGTAAATTTAAAAATAATAGAATATAAAGGAAATTAAAAAAAAAAGAAAAAAGATAGAACCAGGGGGGTATGGTCTCAAATTTGGAGGTGTAGATTTGAAAGCCTGGCCCAATTATTTGTGAGAATTTGTTGACTTTTTTGATCCAGTGTGATGCCTTGACTGGCCTCCACCATATGCTTTCATTCTGATCCCTGGATTAGATCTCCAAGACGCGTGGCCAATTGATGAGGAGTGTGCATGGTATGTACTAACGTCAGCGCTGCATGGAATCTTGAAATGAAAAATAATATGAGAAATTGGCCAGACCTGGGACTTGAACCCAGGTCATTGAGGTTAACACGCTAATAGATTGCCAGCTGAGCTATTTACATTCAATTGATATATTATAATGCATAAAAAACAAAAATCAAAACCCAAGCGCACTAGTAATTGAGCGCGCGAATTTTAAAGCATCCAACCATAGCGTGCCAACACATCATCGTCCCTGTTCTTCTTTTTTTTTTCTGAAACATAAAAGCAATAAGCAACGGTTTTAACCCGTTGCTATAGAAGGCATATTAGAAAATAGCGAATAGGATCCTGTAACTCATAAATTTGTCGCGAGTATGCCAATCCCTTCGTCTTGGTGTGCTGGATGCAATGGTAGTACTGCTGAGTCCTAATTTTTCTTGTTTTAGGAATCCCTAATTTTGAACCTCACGAACCCTAATACTCAGTCATGGCATCTTTGTGTACAATGTGCAAAACTTCAATCAAGCATAAGGGTTAGTTTCAGAAGCTCAAAACAAACATGATGCAATGCATAGAATGTTGTAAAAGTGCTTAAAAAATGCTATACGATTGTGAATTTTTTGCAATGCAGTCTGAGTCCTAGGCGTCAATTCCTGAAGCTTTTGTGCTTGAGATTGATTGGAACGTGTTCAGAGTTGCTTAAGGATGCTTATGGAAAAGAAATGGAGGCTTGAAAAGATCCCTAGCACTGATTTCAGATTTGCAATATATGTCCAAATTTTCAAAGTGTCCAATGGCTTTTGAACGAGTTTTTTGCTGCACTAGGGTTAGGGTTTGACTCAATGATCATTATGGAATTGAATAGGCTTGCTAACTCTCCTTAATTCATGCTTGTTAGAGAATTGGCCTTAGGGTTTGTCCATTAACCATTTTTTCCTAATTTCTAGCCAAAACCTAGACCTAGTGTGTAAATGAACCTTGGCCTGATTTTTGAGTTGGTTCATGATACATAGAACTTGTCCAAGTTCATATGACACCATTTCATTGATTTTTAAATTTTATTTGAATTTTCAATGAATTAAAATGAATTAAATCATCAAAAATTAAATAAAATAAAAAAGTCAACATTTGGTCTTGAAATCAACCATGGGCCACGTGTGTGGCATGACAAGGATGGACAAAGTGAGAAAAATGGGGCCCTTTTGTCAAAATTGGATTTTCAAGGATAGTTGACTTTTGCCATTTCACAAAAATTTCCCAACTTCTACAAGGCATAACTTGCTCAATTTTTAAGCTTTTCACATGTTCTTGGACATTTTGGAAAGGTCTTTGAGTCCTTTAACCAATGCCTTTGGTCCCATGTCATTTTGATTTACCAATCTCAAGTTATGGTCTTTGACTTAAAGTCCCTTTTTGTTGACTTTTGAAAATGACCTGTAATGTTGAAATTGATAACTTTTTGTGAGAGCATTTCTTGGACTTGAAGTATGAAGATGAGTTGTAGGAAATGTCTTTCTCTTCAAAATGGGCTTTGGATGGAATTTTTCTGATAATCCATGTGAAAGTTATGCCCTGGTCAATTTCAGTTGACTTTTTCAACTGTCCAAATATAGCAACTTTTGCATCTTTGATGATTTCTGAGCCAAATTTTGAGAATCATGATCAAGCATTGATCAAATGATGTTTGTGGCTTCAAAATGATATGTTGACCAAAAATTTGAACTTTTGACTGTCAAATGACCATTTTGCCCCTACAGTTGACTGTAATGCAATCTAGGGTTTTGACTGTGCAATCTTGAGCTGAATGCCTTGAAACTTGATATGAGGATGCTTGACCATGTTTGTAAGCATATGAGACTTGATTGACCCTTTGAAAACTTCATTTTCTTGATCAGAACCCAAACCCTAATTTTGACTGTATGGGAGACTGTTGCATTGTGCAATTCTTGGGGAATTTTGTAGCTTGGCTTGGCAGTTTATTGGAGAATATGGGAGGGCAAATTTTGGGGTACAACAGTTGCCCCTGTTCAATCTTCTTAGACCTGAGGATGGAGATTGGCTGACGTGCCTTTTGTAATCCGAGGGTAGAAGATGATTGGACACTAGAGTGCCCAGAAATTTGCGCTAACATGGTAGCAGCGTGGTGGGGGAATGGGCTTATAGATGCCATTTAGAGATTGATGGGTAGGATGATGGGCTTATAGATGCCACCTGGATGTTGATCGCGTAAGAGATTCCTTAGCGAGAACCTGCATACCTGCAAAAGAAAATGAGTACCTGACA
The DNA here is from genome assembly GCA_948472305.1 of Vicia faba. NCBI lineage: Eukaryota > Viridiplantae > Streptophyta > Magnoliopsida > Fabales > Fabaceae > Vicia > Vicia faba. The sequence goes on along the minus strand of OX451737.1, from coordinate 573,541,434 downwards.
CGTCGCAGGAGCTGGTTTTCAGATGCTTGGTATAGATATGTCCTGACTGGTTACAGGAGCTGGGTCTGGATCTTCAAACGGTGATGAAGTTGTCTCTACTGACAGGTTGTTTCCAAGGACGAGTGGTCTTTAACGATGGGTGTCTATAACGAATGTCTATAACGACAAGTGTCTACACTGACGAGTGTCTATCACGACGAGTGTCTATCACGACGAGTGTCTATCACGACGAGTGCCTATCACGACGAGTGTCTATCACGACGAGTGTCTATCACGACGAGTGTCTATCACGACGAGTGTCTATCACGACGAGTGTCTATCACGACGAGTGTCTATCACGACGAGTGTCTATCACGACGAGTGTCTATCACGACGAGTGTCTATCACGACGAGTGTCTATCACGACGAGTGTCTATCACGACGAGTGTCTATCACGACGAGTGTCTATCACGACGAGTGTCTATCACGACGAGTGTCTATCACGACGAGTGTCTATCACGACGAGTGTCTATCACGACGAGTGTCTATCACGACGAGTGTCTATCACGACGAGTGTCTATCACGACGAGTGTCTATCACGACGAGTGTCTATCACGACGAGTGTCTATCACGACGAGTGTCTATCACGACGAGTGTCTATCACGACGAGTGTCTATCACGACGAGTGTCTATAACGACGAGTGTCTATCACGACGAGTGTCTATCACGACGAGTGTCTATCACGACGAGTGTCTATCACGACGAGTGTCTATCACGACGAGTGTCTATCACGACGAGTGTCTATCACGACGAGTGTCTATCACGACGAGTGTCTATAACGACGAGTTGTATCAGAGGAATCTTTAGGCATTGATTTAAACTGGATTTGTATTCTTTGACCGGATTTGTCTTTTCTGACGGTGTTTTGTCTATTTTGACATAGCTGATCATTCAACTGTATCCTTCTTGAAAGGTAAAGGTCAGTTATATGCAGTACGTGATATGAATCAAGCAACGGCATAAATGCAATTGTATGACATGATGCGTACATGCATGTGTCATGATGTACGAAAATGTGATGTTTATGAATGTATGCTTTCGTCTAGGAAAATAAATCCTTGACGGGTGCCGGGAAGTCACTCCTGGGCTGATGTTGGAGAATGAGCTTTTGCTTCCGCTAGGGATGATAAGACTTTACTGAGGACGGTCTTTTCCGTGGCTATTGGCTGAGGATAACCCAGTTATATCTTATTAAGGAAATAACTCTTTGAATAAAGCCGGACGACGCGTTCGTGTTCTGCGGGGAGTGAAAATATCTGGGTCGCATTCTTTAGCCGAACCTATGATGGACAGAGCAACCGGATTTTTTAGACAACTCCTTATTGCCCCAGTTTCAGTGGGAGGAGGCACTTGTGGGAGTACTTGACGAGTCTTCTGGTAGGCAGGTGCCGAGATGCTGGGACATACTCGTACGCTTTGATCCCTAACTTTTGCCTGGACCGCCTTTTCGGGTTTTCAGTCCACCGGGATACCCATTTTTGCCCAAGCCGCCTTTTCAGGTTTTCGACTTGCCGGGTGTACAGTTTTTTTATATTCATCCCTTGTTTTTGCCCGAACCCTTTTGGTTCGCCGGGAAGCCCTTATTTTTGCCTAGGTGTGTCAACCTAGCGGGTCTTTGATTGTGCGTAGTATTTTCGACTATGTCCGTGCTTTCAGCATGTGAGGAATTGCCCCTGTTAGAAATTGTTTTGTCATGCCACCAGAAGGTGTTTGATCAGGCCAGATTCGTTGTTGAAATGCCCCAAGTGACTCGAGCGGAGGTTTGCCCCAGGCTATTTGGCCTTTGAGAGATTCTCCGAATCTTGACTGACCTGCCCCAGATGATAGACCATGATCATGTCGTGCCCCTTGATTGGAGATACTCTTGTTCATTAGACTTTCGTCATGCGAATTTCTATGCTGTTCAAACAAAAAGTCATATGCAAACAAAGTTATGTTAAAAATGCAAGGCTTATGCCTGTCTCAAAGATTTTGAAAATGCATTCTTTTTTCATAAAACAAGTGAATGTTTGTAAAACATAATGTCAACTCCGTATTTACCGTAGGCCTTCAGGAGTCAGGATACCTTTCGTAACAGTATGCTTTCGAACTAACCCATGCTTCAGCTAGGACTTTTAAGGGTTATAACGTGGCCTGGTTCACGGTTTAAGAAACAAAGAATAAAGGCTCAAATTATTTGTACCCATCCACTCTTCGTGATGTTCTCCCAACCTAAACTCAGTTGATCATACGTTAGACCTTGTTTGAGTCTTTGCTCTGATTTTCCGGTGATGGTCCAAACATTGATGATTTATTCTGACTAGGCAGTCACTTTTTGTTGAGGGTTTGTGAGACCTCTTTCTTGATTTTTGTTATCCCTTTCTTTTTTTGCCTGAACTGTTTCCTTTTTGGAATTACAGTCAGCGGGATGCCCCAGTTTCGTAAGTCTCTTTTCATAGGTTTTGACTTCTTGGGCTTTTCGTTTATGATTTTTTTTTTTTTTTTTTTTGATAATGACTGCCTGTCCTTATGATTGTTCGGAACCATCACTGTCTTTTGTTTTTGAAAAAACTCATTTGGTGCCATTCATTGTGCACTTGGATCAACTGAGAGAACTACCCTGCCCCAGGTTATGATTAAGGGTTTTGATTTTCGAAAATAAAACTCCTACTCCTTTGGCTCTGATGGGTTGGCGAGGGATTATCATCCTTATAACTCCAGTGTTTAGGGGTTGAAACAATGCATGTACCTCATCAGCGGGGTCTGTTCAAAAGCATACTGTAGATTATGGTATTGTTTTCGTCATCCTCCCTCAAGAGGCTTAGAATTATTGATTGAGAGAGTTGACATCAGAACAAATATGAAAATAATTTGCGTATAGTGAATACGAATATATTGATTCAAAATGGACATAAGCGATGCATTAATGAAATAACAATGTTTTAACAATGAGTAAACGTTTGAACAAAAGAAAATTGCAACTTGAACATTCGAATGAACAAAAATTTCTAGTCTCAGGGCTTGTCACTTCAAATGGTGAGCCTTGGAGGGATGGTAGAAAAATTCAGCCTGACCATCTTGTGTGAATTCCAGTGCTCCTTCATCAATCAGGTCCTGGATCTTGTTTTTCAAAGCCCAACACTCGTTTGCATCATGTCCTGGACAGGCAGAGTGGTAGGCACACCTTTTATTGGGATCATAAGCAGGATGTGCTGTGTTAAGGTTCTGGGGATGAGCCCTTAATGTGATCAGGTTCAATCTCAACAGGCGTTGTAAAGCTTGAAACAGCGACATATTGAGCGGGGTGAACTGCCTCCTGGGCTTGTCTGTCTGAAGTTGGTGAAGTTGCTGCTGAATTGGTGATACTGGAGCCATATGAGGAGCTTTCTCCTTGCCTCTTGGTCTCAAAGGTGGTTGAACGATGATTGGCTTTTTACCCTTAGATGTTTGCCTCAGTTGGTTACTCTGAAGCAGTTTGTTGACGAGAACCCCGAGCTCATCCCGTCTTTGAGTTAAACCCTGAATGGCGTTCCTCTGCCCCAGCATTTGGGCTTTCATAGCATCCATCTCAGCTTGTAGGTGTTTCAGCCTTTCATCCTCAGCACTGTTCCTGACAAAGGTCTCCATGAGAAGTGTCCTTAGTTCCTCCTGCCCCTTGGATAGATTCAGAAGGATTTCCCCGAACCGAGTCCCTTGAGCAAGAAGGTCCTGGTTGTCTTGTTGGGATGCCATTGCTGAAATAAACAGCAGAGATGGTAAGTGACCTGTCCCAAGGATACCTGTTATGCAATGATATGTATGACATGCATGTAATGTTTTCAAGGATCTCGCGGGGTAAACAAGAAAATTTGTTAGCATTGGAATTTAGAGCTTGATTGAAGGACACCCATGTTATTGAGAACTCTTCTTCAAGAGTCAAAGGCTCACCATATCAAGTGGGTCGTAGCCCCTGACTTTAGTCATCATGTCTGGTTTTGATTTCCAAACAACCTTGGTTAGGGAACCTTCTTCAGGAGTCAGAGCTCACCATATCAAGTGGGTCATAGCCCCTGACAACATTGGCTAGAGGAAAATAAATCCTCTTTGCCCCTTGCTAGATGTTTGATTTATATGACCTGCATCACAAGCCCTTGAGATCCTTGAAATGGGTTAGGATGTATGCAATGGTATGATGTCATGATATGCATGGGGTAATGTGAATAACCCTGTTATGAGTCCAAATTAAGGACTGCAAAAACCTGCAAGAAACTTAGGATACCCTGTTATGAGTCCTAATTAAAGACTACAAACACAACCTGCAAGAGGCAAATGTCAGGTAATAAGCATGCAAGTAGTTCAAGTAGGAAGGCACACAAGTCACACAAGAGAAGCCCTTAAAGTTTAGGCCAGCATGGAGTCTGGGTAGTACCCTCTTGAAGTTGGTGAGTTCAACCTGTCCTAATCAAAGTAACCGGGTTCTAAGGTTCCCAATATCACGGGATTGCTTTCATTGTTCATCGTTTCGATTTAGCCACTGAACTGGCGACCGAAATATTCCAGGAAAGCAACCCTCAATTGAGTGTAGTATCGAGTATCAACCAACCTCGGACTGCACCAAAGTCAGTTATCTCACTACCCTAAAGAGGCCAAGATGGTTCAATTAAGGTTCCTAAGGTCTGTTGATGCTTCATGACACCACATGGAGGCCCCGTACTCTCCTTGACTGACTCAAGGGTTACCGGTACACACCAAAGTGCCACATCAACGTAGCAGACTGTTTCAACCATGTCGGTATACCCCGCACAGTTCCCTCACAGCCTTGTTGCTACTTTCTAAGAAGGTATCCCCAGATCCGGGTTAGGATCTATAGAACTCCCAAGCAACCCACAATAATAAAGCAAGCAAAGAAAGCAATTGAAAACACAGTGATCTTAATCCTAAGGTACACCCCACTTTAAGTTAATTCCCCAGCAGAGTCGCCAGTTCTGTGATCGGTGGATCTGGAACTGACTGTTTAACGCTGGTTCGCGAAAATGTCGCGGAAGCAAGAGTCGCCACCGTCTTTTATTTTCTCCAATTTGGAAAGGACAAAAGCACAGAAAAATTCCTTTTAAGAGATTGCTCTCGGTTCGGGAGGTAGGTTATAGAAAGGGAAGGTATTAGCACCCTTTCTATCCATGGTTATCCATGGGCTCTTAGATACTTGCTCAATGTGTTTTCAAAATTGTTTGTTTGCTTTTCAATGTGGGTTTCAAAAAGATTCTTTGAAAAGTTTCAGTTCGACTCATACGTCAGAGTGTTTGAAAAGTTTGTTTTGAAAGTTTTTGAAAGTGTGTTGGTGTGAAAAGTATTTTGATTTGTTTGAAATTAGAGCAAGTATCCTTGAGAACCTACCTACCCTAAGGAATTTGTCTGTGTAAATGTCCTTTTAAAGTAGTGCCATCCCACCATTGAGAGGTAGGTAGCACCACTGTTGGAGGTGTTCGGGTCAATTCGAGTTTTAGGGACATGGTGATCACCGGAGCAACAGTAGGACACCTTAGAAGCTACCCTTATGCCATTGATCCTTTATTTTCCGAGGCAACCGTTTCGAGGCAACTGGATCATGTCATGGACATAAGGACTTACTAAAACGTCCTATACTCGACGACCACCTTTCGAAAGGCAACAGTGAGGCGTACCCTAGGGGTGGTGTGTGCGAATTGTGTGTCATTTTCAGTTTATTGTTTGTCTTGTCATGCATTGGTGATCTAACGATTCGATTTTATTTTTGGGCATTCATTCTTTCATGTTATTGTTTAACAGTTAAAAGTGCGGGAATTTAAAGCTAAACTATTACAACCGGCGCGGGTCCACATCGCCAAAAAAACCGAACCCGATTTGACTGAAAATAGATAAAGCGAATAAATAAAAGTCCGAGAGTTTTAAATTACATGGCTTTGGGGCATATACATAATTATTTACACAATATAAAACAAATGCGCGAAATAAAGAGATTAAACAAAATTAGGGCTTTGGACCCTTTTACAAACAATTAAAAATTAATCAAGGAATCTAAAATTAAAAATTAAATGAAAAATAATGTTTTTGTGTTTTTTAGGTCTAAAAGAAAAAAGGAAAAAAATTAATTAGAATTAAAGTGCTAAACCTAATGTTTTTTAAGTTTATTATGAAAAAAGATTTAATTTCTAACCTAAGTAAATTCTAAACTAATTTATGTACAATTTTTGATTTATAGAAAATAAATAATAAATAATAATATTGTGAGAAAAAAGGAAAAAATTAAAAAGGATATAAAAAATTAATAACCTAATTCTACATTTTTTTGGATTTTTATTATGAAAAAAAGAATTAAAATTAAAATTAAAACCTAATTAAACTAAATGAGTTACATTTTAATTTATTTAAAAAAAGAATCAAAATTAATTATATTTTTTTTTGTCCTTTCTGTATTTTTTTTATGTTTTTTGCATTTTTGTAAGAATTAATTAAATCAAAAAATAAAACACAAGTAAATTTAAAAATAATAGAATATAAAGGAAATTAAAAAAAAAAGAAAAAAGATAGAACCAGGGGGGTATGGTCTCAAATTTGGAGGTGTAGATTTGAAAGCCTGGCCCAATTATTTGTGAGAATTTGTTGACTTTTTTGATCCAGTGTGATGCCTTGACTGGCCTCCACCATATGCTTTCATTCTGATCCCTGGATTAGATCTCCAAGACGCGTGGCCAATTGATGAGGAGTGTGCATGGTATGTACTAACGTCAGCGCTGCATGGAATCTTGAAATGAAAAATAATATGAGAAATTGGCCAGACCTGGGACTTGAACCCAGGTCATTGAGGTTAACACGCTAATAGATTGCCAGCTGAGCTATTTACATTCAATTGATATATTATAATGCATAAAAAACAAAAATCAAAACCCAAGCGCACTAGTAATTGAGCGCGCGAATTTTAAAGCATCCAACCATAGCGTGCCAACACATCATCGTCCCTGTTCTTCTTTTTTTTTTCTGAAACATAAAAGCAATAAGCAACGGTTTTAACCCGTTGCTATAGAAGGCATATTAGAAAATAGCGAATAGGATCCTGTAACTCATAAATTTGTCGCGAGTATGCCAATCCCTTCGTCTTGGTGTGCTGGATGCAATGGTAGTACTGCTGAGTCCTAATTTTTCTTGTTTTAGGAATCCCTAATTTTGAACCTCACGAACCCTAATACTCAGTCATGGCATCTTTGTGTACAATGTGCAAAACTTCAATCAAGCATAAGGGTTAGTTTCAGAAGCTCAAAACAAACATGATGCAATGCATAGAATGTTGTAAAAGTGCTTAAAAAATGCTATACGATTGTGAATTTTTTGCAATGCAGTCTGAGTCCTAGGCGTCAATTCCTGAAGCTTTTGTGCTTGAGATTGATTGGAACGTGTTCAGAGTTGCTTAAGGATGCTTATGGAAAAGAAATGGAGGCTTGAAAAGATCCCTAGCACTGATTTCAGATTTGCAATATATGTCCAAATTTTCAAAGTGTCCAATGGCTTTTGAACGAGTTTTTTGCTGCACTAGGGTTAGGGTTTGACTCAATGATCATTATGGAATTGAATAGGCTTGCTAACTCTCCTTAATTCATGCTTGTTAGAGAATTGGCCTTAGGGTTTGTCCATTAACCATTTTTTCCTAATTTCTAGCCAAAACCTAGACCTAGTGTGTAAATGAACCTTGGCCTGATTTTTGAGTTGGTTCATGATACATAGAACTTGTCCAAGTTCATATGACACCATTTCATTGATTTTTAAATTTTATTTGAATTTTCAATGAATTAAAATGAATTAAATCATCAAAAATTAAATAAAATAAAAAAGTCAACATTTGGTCTTGAAATCAACCATGGGCCACGTGTGTGGCATGACAAGGATGGACAAAGTGAGAAAAATGGGGCCCTTTTGTCAAAATTGGATTTTCAAGGATAGTTGACTTTTGCCATTTCACAAAAATTTCCCAACTTCTACAAGGCATAACTTGCTCAATTTTTAAGCTTTTCACATGTTCTTGGACATTTTGGAAAGGTCTTTGAGTCCTTTAACCAATGCCTTTGGTCCCATGTCATTTTGATTTACCAATCTCAAGTTATGGTCTTTGACTTAAAGTCCCTTTTTGTTGACTTTTGAAAATGACCTGTAATGTTGAAATTGATAACTTTTTGTGAGAGCATTTCTTGGACTTGAAGTATGAAGATGAGTTGTAGGAAATGTCTTTCTCTTCAAAATGGGCTTTGGATGGAATTTTTCTGATAATCCATGTGAAAGTTATGCCCTGGTCAATTTCAGTTGACTTTTTCAGCTGTCCAAATATAGCAACTTTTGCATCTTTGATGATTTCTGAGCCAAATTTTGAGAATCATGATCAAGCATTGATCAAATGATGTTTGTGGCTTCAAAATGATATGTTGACCAAAAATTTGAACTTTTGACTGTCAAATGACCATTTTGCCCCTACAGTTGACTGTAATGCAATCTAGGGTTTTGACTGTGCAATCTTGAGCTGAATGCCTTGAAACTTGATATGAGGATGCTTGACCATGTTTGTAAGCATATGAGACTTGATTGACCCTTTGAAAACTTCATTTTCTTGATCAGAACCCAAACCCTAATTTTGACTGTATGGGAGACTGTTGCATTGTGCAATTCTTGGGAAATTTTGTAGCTTGGCTTGGCAGTTTATTGGAGAATATGGGAGGGCAAATTTTGGGGTACAACAGTTATGTACCAGCTACAGCAGATGCAACTGAAGAACAAAGAACTGCTGAGAGGATGATGAGAAAGAGGGACCAGAAAGCTATGTTCTATATCCATCAGTGTGTAGATGAAAGTGTGTTCGAGAAGATTGCTGATTCAACAACGTCTAAAGAGGCGTGGGATTTACTGGCGAGATGTTACGGTGGTGACGCATCAGTAAAGAAGGTGAAGCTTCAATCCCTACGAAAGCAATATGAGAACCTGAACATGAAGAGCAATGAGAAAGTTTCTGAATATATCTCCAGAGTGATTTTGATCACTAACGAGATGAAGGCGTGTGGAGAAACTCTGACTGAACAGGTAATCATAGAGAAGATTCTGAGGTCGCTTACTCCTCAGTTTTATTACATTGTTGTTTCTATTGAACATTCTAAAAATCTGGAAACCATGAGAATAGAAGAATTGCAAAGCAGCTTAGAAGCACAGGAGTTACGTCTGTCTGAGAGAACTTCTGAGAGAGAAGCTGAGCAAGCTCTGAAGGCTTCTTTTGTCAAGAAAGACCAAAAGCAGAATAGACGTGGTGATAGATTCCAGAAGTCAGAAGCCTCAACTTCTGATGATAAGAAGCATCATAAAGGAAAGGAGAAGTATGACAAAAGGAAGGTTCAATGTTACTCTTGTAAACAATTTGGCCATTTTGCCAGAGATTGTAGGTCAAACAAGGATAGGAAATCAGAAGAAGCATATATGGCTAAGAGAAACTCTGATGATGAACCTGTACTACTAATGGCTTCTGACTCTGATGAAAAATGCTCAGAAGATTGGTGGTATATGGACACTGGCTGCTCAAATCATTTAACTGGAAACAAACAATGGCTGACAGACTTTGACTCCAGAAGGAGTACAAAGATCATATGTGCTGACGATAAGTATCTTAATGCAGAAGGTATGGGAGATGTCAGAATTAGAGTGAAGAATGGGAAAGACATTCTGATCAAAGACGTTTGGTATGTTCCTAGTATTATAAGCAATCTGATGAGCGTAGGTCAGCTGATTGAGAAAGGTTTCTCAGTTGTTATGAAAAACAATCTTCTGACGTTGTATGATTCCAATCAGAAGTTAATTATGAAGTCTGAACAAGGAGGCAACAGAACATTCAAGGTGAATGTAGAAACAGTTGAAGCAACGTGCCTTAGTGCAGAAGGCGCTGAAGGTAACAGTAAGCTGTGGCATAAGAGGTTAGGGCACTTAAACTATAGAAGCTTAGGGCATCTATGTTCTAAGAAGCTCGTACGTGGTATATCGAAGATTGTGAAGCTTGAGAAGTCATGTGAGATATGCATGAAAGGCAAGCAACCTAGATTGCCATTTACATCAGAAGTAGCCCCTAGAGTGAAACATGCTCTGGGAGTAGTACATTTTGATGTGTGTGGATCATTTCCAGTACCTTCACTTGGAGGAAACAATTATTTTGTGTCTTTTGTGGATGAGTTCACAAGAATGACATCGGTAACACTCATCAAGTTCAAGCATGAAGTGTTTATTGAGTTCCAGAAATTCAAGGTGAAGGCTGAGAAGCAGAGTGGTCAGAAGTTAAAAATTCTGAGAATAGATGGTGGAGGTGAGTATAACTCTATAGTGTTTCAGAAGTTTTGTGAGGAAAGTGGAATAGAACATGAGGTTACTGCTCCATATACTCCTCAGCACAACGGTCTTGCTGAAAGAAGAAATAGAACTTTGCTTGATATGACCAGAAGCATGCTGAAAGAGAAAAAGCTACCTCACGTGCTATGGGGAGAAGTTGTTGCCACATCAGCATATATTCTGAACAGGTGTCCAACGAAGAAACTGAAGGAAGTTGTTCCTTTAGAGAAATGGACTGGAGATAAGCAGAGTGTCAGTCATCTGAAGGTGTTTGGCTCTGTCTGTTACAAACACATTCTAGAAGCTAGAAGACAAAAACTGGATGATAGAAGCAAAATAATGTTGCTGGTGGGGTACCACGGTACATGTGCGTATAAGCTTTATTATCCAGAAACTAATAAAGTTGAAGTCAGCAGAGACGTTGTGGTGAAAGAGTCTGAAGCATGGGATTGGAACAAATCTCAATCTAATTCTGGTGTAGTGCCAACACCAGAGTTATCCTCTGAAGATGTTTTAGAAAGTTCAGAAGATGAATCTGATTCTGAAGATCCTGAAGATTCTGAAGATGAGTCAGAAGAAGATTCTGGAAATGGATCTGATTTTGATCCAGATACTGATGATGATCCATAATCTGGTGGTAATTATAGTTCTGGAAGGGAAAACTCTGAAGGTGGTAACTCTGAAAGTAGTAGTTCTGGTGCAGCTTCAGAACAAGCTCAAAGACCACAGAGAATCAGACAAAAACCCAGAAGGTTTACAGATTTTTACATGCTGCAGGATAATGACGTTGACTCTGAAGGAGAAGTCGTTCAGTGTACCGTGTTAGTAGATTCTGAACCAGTGGGCATTGAAAAAGCTCTCAAGAAGAAAGAATGGCTTAATGCCATGAAAGAAGAACTTGAGGCAATAGAAAGGAACAAAACTTAGAAATTGACTAAACTTCCAGATAAGAAAAAAGCCATCAGCGTCAGGTGGGTTTTTAAGTTGAAACTTAAGCCAGATGGTTCCATTGGCAAGCACAAAGCTAGACTAGTAGCTAGAGGTTTTCTTCAGAAACTTGGGCTAGATTATTTTGAGGTGTTTGCGCCTGTAGCTAGGCATGAAACAATCAGACTGGTGATTGATTTAGTTGCAAACAGAAATTGGCCTTTAATGCATCTGGATGTGAAGTCAACATTTCTGAACGGTCCATTATAGGAAGAAGTTTACGTGTGACAACCTCCTGGATTTGTGAAAAAGAATCAGGAAGGGATGGTATACATGTTAAATAAAGCTCTGTATGGACTGAAGCAAGCGCCTAGAGCTTAGAATCTGAAAATTGATTTATTTTTCAAGAAGCAGAGGTTTCAGAAGTGTGAGATGGAATATGGAGTTTATGTACAACACTCTGATAGCAATATGATTCTGGTGTGTCTCTATGTTGATGACATCTTGCTAACAGGTAGCTGCCCAGAAGATATAAAGAAGTTCAAGGAAGTTCTGATGAATGAGTTCGAGATGACAGATCTAGGAAAAATGAAATATTTCCTAGGGATGGAGATTCTGTACTCGAAGAAGGGTATCATTCTGCACCAGTTAAAATATGAACAAGAACTTCTGAAGAGATTTAAGCTACATAATTGAAAAGTTGTTGTGACACCATCAGAAACCAATCAAAAATTGGGTTCTGACTCTGATGGTGATTCTGTTGATTCTACAACCTTCAAACAGCTAGTTGGCTCTCTAAGGTATTTATGTAATACTAGACTTGACATTTGTTATGCAGTTGGATTGGTCAGCAGATTCATGAGTAATCCCAAGTGGTCTCATTTTCAAGCTGTTGTCAGAATTCTGAGATATATTAAGGGAACTCTGAGATATGGAGTGTTGTTCCCTTCAGAAAGAAAGACAAAATCAGAATTAGTAAGTTATTCTGATTCTGACTGGTGCGGAGATAGAGTGGACAGAAGAAGTACATCTAGATACTTGTTTAAATTTCTGGGAGGTCCCATTTCTTGGAGTTCCAAGAAACAGCCTGTCGTAGCTCTGTCAACATGTGAAGCTGAGTATATCGCAGGCGCTGTAGCTGCTTCTCAAGCAGTTTGGCTTCTGAATCTCCTACATGATTTGAAGATTGAAGTTGAGGAACCTCTGAAGCTGATGATTGATAATAAGTCTGCAATTGATCTTGCCAAGAATCCAGTGCTACATGGAAGAAGCAAGCACATTGATACGAAGTATCACTTTCTCAGAAGTCAAGTTCAGAAAGGAGTGTTAGAAGTTCTGCACTGTAGCACTCAGAAACAGCTTGCAGATCTTCTGACGAAGGCAGTTAAAACAGATCAATTTCTTTGCTTGAGAGATGAAATTGGTGTTGTTAGTTTCTGATAGAATATCTAAATTAAGGGATGGTATTGGAAATATAATTTAGTTAATGTCTACAATTCCCAATGCTTATTCTTTAATAGAGCCTTTTGGCATTTTCATTTTTGAGTATAAATATGCTACCTAGGCTATCAATATTATAACTCAATTCATTTCTCTATTTGAATATTATAAAGCGGTCCTCTTTGTTATCATTCATTATTCATTATTCTTCTCTCCTTTCATTACCTTGCACCAACATTTGGGAGAAAGAAATTCATACAAATTATAGTAATAGTTTTCATGGCAACAATATGAAAAAACACTAAAAAGTTATTTTTATTTTTTGGTTTATTTTTCTGATTCCATAAAATAGTTTCTAAACGAAATAAAAAATTTAAACTATAAAATTTCACCATTGAAAATTATTAGAGTAGGTACAGTTTTTTATAATGAAGGAAAACATGCAGTTACACGTGAGAAGAAATTTATTTAAAAAAATTGTCCATGGATATATGTAGTTCACCCGTGTATTTCTTTCAGATCTAATCTATCAAATATATTATCACATGATATTATATTACATATGAAAATGTCGATTATTTTGAAAAGAAAAAAAAATCTTTTCTAAAAATAAAAAAATAATTTCACTAATTCCAACACTCTAGTGAGAATTTCACTAATTCTTCTCGTTTATTTCTAACCTAACTTTTCACAAAACATACAGTCAGACATCAAACCTTTCTCGAAGATCCAACACTTCATGCAGTCATTTTCTATTCCTACTAGACATGTAAACCAAACTCATCATACCCACTGATACTCGTCCAAACACACCGCATGTTTGACGAGGAAAACTTCATTTTATTGGGTTCGAGTTTGGATTTTGATTTTTCTTATTTAAAAAGAACGGGAATGGGACGGGTAATAGAGACATTATTATCCATCTGAACTCGTCCCTAAAACTTGTCTCGTTTATAATTTAGAGTGTCTTTGATAATTTAGAATATTGATTTTTAGGTTGATACATTGACATTTATGTTCGTACTTCATTATTTGAAATATATGTTTGAAAATTTGTCCTCGCCCCGCCCCATTTTCATGTTTACTTCCTACGTAAACAATTTTCTTAATAAACTTGTCAATGTATTCTTTGAGTGTCTACTACTTCTAATGATGGATCCCACTAAGAATAGGTATCGTCTTTAGCTGAAGCCTCGATGTCGTGAAATGGGATCTGAATTCATCACATAACTTTTTCCCGAAACTGATGAAATTTTCCTCCAAGGTCTTAAACCACGACATAACGACTCCATTGAGAATCAGTAAAAATAACTTGCATTTCATTTCACCTCTGACATAGTCATAACCAAGTATAATGTCTAAGTGCTCAATGTACTTGTCAGGGTCCCTCTGCCAATCGTAACTCTCCAAATTTGACGGCATTTCTAGTAAATATGGGATCCTACAATTTATAATATGCTTGGTGAACCAGTTCTTTCGATTGCGAGAGAAGGCATGATTAGTTGCATTATGCTCATTTCCGTTTCGAGAATGGCATAAGGGAGACTTCTAGGGACATGATAATCTCTTATCTTTTAACTAAATATTTATTTTATTTATCTAACCTTTATATATTTTATATCAGAAACAAATACATGCAAAAATTATTGAACTTGAAAAACAACATTTATTTTTCACCATTAATAGTGACGATGATGAATCGGGTTTAGAATTCGTCAAAACTTTATCTTGTAGATTGAAAAAAAAACTATGTAAAATAATAAAAAAGGGTTAAATACACTTAACCCCCTCGCAATAGTAGCGAGTTTTGATTTATCCCCATTTAAAAAAAAAAATTATTTTCGCTCCTTAACAAATATAGATTCCAAAATAGAAAACCTTACAGCCCAAGATTCCCTTTGAGTTTCAGACATGGCATGTGACACTCTTGCTGACTGTGTAATTAAATGCCATATTGGACTGTTTGTGTCTAGGGTTTTCTGTCTTCGTCTTTCGTCCCTTTCCACAACTATTTCCATTGCAAATTGATTCTTGTACCCCTTCTGTCCCTACTGTCTTGCTCATTTCTTCTCTCCCTAACGTGTTGAACCATTTTCATTGTAAATTGTTTCATCAACCCTGATTATGTCCCTATGTTCAAATGGAATATGCTAGCAAGAGTGTCGGAAGTTGAAATTCGTATGAGTATTCAAAGGTTCCTAGATGCGGATGTTGTCATCTGATGAAGATGTGGTTTGCTAAACCGTAAAAAATTGTAATAGGAAATTCTGGAAATGTAGGAATGTTGGGGTAAGTTCCTGAGTCTATGAGATTTTTGAAATACCTAAACCTTGTATGGGTTTAATGTTGTTTTTGTTTGCAGATGGGAAATAGTTGTGATTTGTTTATATGGAATGACGAAATTGCTCACTCCTTTAGTGAAATCTCAAATTCTGAAAGTTATTCTAAACATTGTGATATGGAAAAAGTGGAGTTTGAATTGACAGAAAGGAAACTGGAAAAATCCAAGTTGAAGATAGTTGCATTGAAAAGGAAAATTTTCCAACTGAATATGGCAATGTTGATGTCTTGGTTTATCTTTGTAGTGTTGTTGATCCGTTGTCGCACACGGATCAAAAACGAGTATTTTGTAAAATGCGGTATATCGACAATTGCTCAAGTCGTATCGCAGGGATTCTTGATTTTATTATTAACTAATAGAAATTGAATGGAGGATTGGTTTTAGGATCGATTCATAACATGAAATAAGTGATTAAAATAAGTGATTATAAAAATAAGTCGATCTACTGTTTTCAGGTGCCTGCTAATCATTGGTTTTTACCTTACCAATTCCCTGAGCGGCTTCGACCTCTATTCGATTTCAATACCAATTGACAAGCGCAATAGATATAAAATAGATTGAATTCTCATTCCAAATTAAGCAAACAGATTAATACAATCATGAATTAAGCAAACACGATATAAAACGCGATTTAACGACTAAGCGACGTAAACAACAATTAAAGATTAGGAATACAATCATACGAATTTAATCAAGACATTCCATGAAATAACAAATTAAGCAAATGCAATTTCATAAAATAGAATTGAAAGAGAAACGAAATTGAATTGATAAGTTAAAAACCTCAAAGCATCATCAGAACACGATTACAGTAGATCAGCTTTGGATGATTAGTTCTTCATTCAAGTGTAAAAGAAAAAAAATGTATTTTTCTCAATAATGAAAAAGGTCCAAACTAAATTATTGTAGCGGCTGCTAGGTATAGCAAAGACAAGGATTCGGTTCATAATTCAACTGGGTCGAAAACATAACCCATGCCCAAAACAAATGACCCAAAACTTAAATATAAAATACTGCAACTTCAACGACTTTTTCAACCTTTCTTCACTTCGAATCAGCTTCTGGCCAAAACTAGAAAGTTGTAGGTCATTTTCTTAGCTTTCCAACGCTTGGTCAAACGCCTCAATCCAATTTTTGTAGAATTAGTTATGAATTTTTCCGCGAAAGCTGCAATTGCTGAAAATAAAATACGAAAATTAATTAAATGCAAAAATAAAATAAATTAGCAAAACATATTAAAACATAAAAATAAACACAATAAACTAAAGAAATGCATTATTACAATCGTGGAAGGATGTGCATCAAAATGCACTGATCAAATTCCCCCACACTTGAACTTTTGCACTCCGAGCAAAATAAAATCAAAAGAAACACAACAACATCATCAGCTACTCATTCTAGGCTACAAACTCTTCTTCGGTTAAGATTGCATCAATAGGTACTAATCTTGCACACTAAGGATATCGTAGGAACACTAATCTTGTCTCTTAAATAAGCAAACCAATTTGAATCATATTGTTATGCCAAAGCCTAACTTACTCATCCTCCTTTTTGCTCTTTTTCATTCAGGCGCAATCACATTAAGCTTGTTATCTCCATACACTCATAGCAAGGTGACCGGTTAGTGACTCTAATCCTTTTTGCACGGGGTTCTGGTACTTATGTGGTATAACCCTTTACTTACTCGGTTGTAGTTGCGGGGGATCGGACCGTAATCTTCCCTACCAAGTTCAGCACCAAAAACCGTTGAACCAACTAACAACGAGTCTTATTATCAACTTTTTTTTGTAGGTTCTATGACTGTTGGGTTAAGTGACTGGGCGAGGGTCACCAAACTTAGAAGGCGCATTCCTTTTTCTTTCCTTTTTTTCTTTCAAATAAAACTTGAATCACTCACTTATTTTCATCGGCTTCCCTATGTAGAGTGCGTGTGAGATGGTGTTGACTGCTGAAATAAACTACTCAAAAGCTATTAAAAGATGAGAATTCAAGGCTACGTCATAATAAAAATTCAGATTAACTCTCATATGCATGAGACTTACAGTGTTAAGACGATGCCGATCTTGTGAACTTTTCCCAAGTCTCCACAACTAACCTCATATTAATCTATAACCCAAAACTTTCAAAAAGACGCATTTTTTTATTATTTTTTTGAACTGAAAATAAAACAACGAACAAAAGCAAAGAAAACAAAACAAATAAATAATTCTCTCCCCCACACTTAAAACACGCATTGTCCTCATTGAAAGAAACAAGCATAAAATAAGAGAGAGGTGAGAGAGGAAAGAACACACCCGAGAAGTCAAGGCGGATAGATGATCGCATAAGTAGTCTTTCTCAACGAGATCTCTTCTATAGTTTCTTCTTCCAACGTGGGACTCTCATGGAGTAGCTTTGGGTAATGTGCATTGAACTTGAAATTTTTATTAGTGCCTTCACCTTTTATTCCAGGATCAAAGAAGAATCTTTGATAAGTAAAAGTATTGAATGGGCACGTGATCTTCTTTTCTGCAACACCAAAGATCAAAAGATTGAGGGGTTGCCTCATTATATTTGTTACATCTTCAAGTGAGATCCTATGCATACACATGGACGGACTAGTATCATAAATATCATCCAAGATCCATCCAATTCCTTTCTTATGCTTCTTCAATACCTACAAAAATTTACTTTCTTGATCAAAATAAAGTTTAGAAGAAATTATAACCGGAAGTTTTTCATTCATCTCCAAATAAGCATATTTAAGATTTTCAGGAATTAGTTTCAGCTCTTGGGAAGGTGATTGTTTAATGGATGGTTTGTTTCGGGAAGCCGGAGTGTCGAGAGCTTCATCCACATGAACAACTTCATTTGTAACCTCATCTGCAGTAAGAATGTCAACTTGCAAGGTGACCTCAATTTCAGCACAAACAGAGGAAATTTTAATATCAGTACAAACATCACAAGAGTAAACATCATCAAAATCAGGTAATGATAGAAAATCATCTGCAATCAAATCAATACAAGTATCATCAATAATCTCAGAAAGCAACTCTATTGGAAAAACATAATTCTCTTCCAAGGGTTGTTGGTTAGATCCTTGAGCTTGTTGTATGATATTCATCAAAGAGGCAAGTTGTTCAATCTGTGTTTGCAAAGTCTAGAGAGTATAATCTATTTGTTGTTCATATTGGAGATTATTTGCAGCCATTTGTTTGACAATATCCTCTAGCGAAGGTTCAGAAAGTTATGAGCACACAACCTAGAATTCCTTCAGATGCTTATGCGGATCCTCACCTGTAAGACTATTAAGCTTTGATAACAAGTGTATTAAATCAAATTTCGATTCAAAAGGTGTATCAGCTGCAGGATAGTCAATACATAAACCATTATAGCTCACATCAAGGCCAACCAACTGCCTCAAAGTTCTTTGTTCAGCCATGTTATCAATAAACACAAAAATACCAACTATGTCCCAAATAGGCAGAAACAAACAGAAAGAAAGAAAACGATTAAAATAAATTCAAAAAAATAAAATAACACCAGATTTAATCTAATTAGGAAATATAACAATTTTGAGAATTTTTTCGATTTTTTAGACTCTATGAAAATAGTAAAAAAAATCGTTAAAAATAGAAAAAAGATGAATTTGCAATTTTGAGGGCCGAAATCTTTTAAAATTTTATTCTAAAGGAGTACTGTTCGTCGATTTTTTCCGGAACTTCAGGAAAAAATTTGGAACAAATCGAAACAGTAGGTTTCAAACTTACCTGGTAGGCTGAAAAACTGTACTGCAACCGAAATTACAACCCTGAAAATCAACAAACACAACAAAAAAAACAAGACAAAAAATATAAAGAACATTATACCTATGACTAAAATATTAATTAATAACAACAAGAATCCCCGACAACGGCACCAATTTGATTCGCTGTCGCACACAGATCAAAAACGAGTATTTTGTAAAATGCAGTATAGCGACAATGGCTCGAGTGGTATCGCAAGGATTCTTGATTTTATTATTAACTAATAGAAATCGAATGGAGGATTGGTTTTAGGATCGATTCATAACATGAAAAAGTGATTAAAATAAGTGATTATAAAAATAAGTCAATCTACTGTTTTCAGGTTCCTGCTAACATTGGTTTTTACCTTACCAATTCCCTAAGCGGCTTCGACCTCTATTCAATTTCAATACCAATTGACAAGCGCAATAGATATAAAATAGATTGAATTCCCATTCCGAATTAAGCAAACGGATTAATACAATCGTGAATTAAGCAAACACGATATAAAATGCGATTTAACGACTAAGCGACGTAAACAACGATTAAAGATTAGGAATACAATCATACGAATTTAATCAAGACATTCCATGAAATAACAAATTAAGCAAATGCAATTTCATAAAATAGAATTGAAAGAGAGACGAAATTAAATTGATAAGTTAAAAACCTCAAAGCATCAGAACACGATTACAGTAGATCAACTCTGAATGATTAGTTCTTCATTCAAGTGTAAAAGAAAAAAAAATGTATTTTTCTCAATAATGAAAAAGGTCCAAACTAAATTACTGTAGCGGATGCTAGGTATAGCAAAGACAAGGATTCGGTTCATAACCTAACTGGGTCGAAAACATAACTCATGCCCAAAACAAATGATCCAAAACTTAAATATAAAATAATGCAACTTCAACGACTTTTTCAACCTTTCTTCACTTCGAATCAGCTTCTGGCCAAAACTAGAAAGTTGTAGGCCATTTTCTTAGCTTTCCAACTCCTGGTCAAACGCCTCGATCCAATTTTTGTAGAATTAGTTATGAATTTTTCTGTGAAAGCTACAATTGCTGAAAATAAAATACGAAAATTAATTAAATGCAAAAATAAAATAAATTAGCAAAACATATTAAAACATAAAAATAAACACAATAAACTAAAGAAATGCATTAGTACAATCATGGAAGGATGTGCATCAAAATGCACTGAGCAGTTGTACAATTATATGTGATTTTAAGTGTGTTCTGTATTTGTAATTTTTTTGCAGAAGTGAAGTGTTATATGTGTTTGTAATATCATTGTAGTGTTGTATATCAATGCAATATAATGTTTGTTTAATGTCAATTTTGATACAATAAGAGTGTTTCATTTTTCTTACAGTATTGCATTACCAGTTGAAATCATTAAATAACCTTATCAATTGAAACCAATATTAAAGGAGTCATTACATGAAGGTGTAAGTAGAACAAAATGTCAATGTCATTATAAAAGGGCATAACAACCTAATAAACCATAAGGATATAAAACTTAATGCCAAAGTATCAAATAGACAAAATAAGCAGTACAAACATAAGACTACTTCTTAGATTTATTCATTGCATGTTTAGAACCACTTCCTTCTTCTTCTGTCAAATACATATGTTGCTCGGGGTTTAAACTTGGCCTTGTGATTAGTTTTTGAAACCACTGAAGTTTTATTCTTTCACTAGATTTCTTTCTCACTGGCTTGGCATCTTTCACTTTTTTCTTTTCTTTTTTGTATGGTTTACCAACCACAGTAAAACACTGTGTTGTGTTGATTTCAGGATGCTTGAAATGAAATCATCAGTTATGTCGCCAAAATAGTCAACTGGTTCAGTTGCTACAGTTTGAGTTTCACCAACTTATGTTACAGTTTGAGTTACAGCAGTGTGTATTGCAGTTTGAGTTCCACCAGTTTGTGTTGTAGTTTCAGTTGTAACATGGAGTATTACAGTTTGAGTTCCACCAGTTTGTGTTGCAGTTTGAGTTACAGTATGGGGTATTGCAGTTTGAGTTCCACCGGTTTATGCTGCAGTTTGAGTTTCACCACTCTGTATTGGTGCCTCGGTTGCACCAGTTTCACCGGCTTGTTGAACATCATCAGTTGTACCTACCTTGCCCTTCCTCTACAAAAATAAAACACATTACTTGTTAGTTTAAAATACATGATATGTCAATTCAAAATACACACTTATAATACATTTCTCTTTAGTCCATTAGCATCTTGTATTGTGCTTTTACATGTTTGAGCATTGTGACCAAATTTGTCACACTTAGTGCATCTGTAAGAAACACCTGACAATCTCCTTCTTCTAGTACCCTTTTCACCATACTCCCTTATCATTAACTTTTTTGGTCTTCCTGGACCTTTCTTATACATAGGGGGTAAAATCTCCTCTGACTGAACTTCATGCCACATTTCCTCACCATTAATTGGACTCACAGAAAAACTATAGCATATACTTGTCTCTATAATAACAGTGATCAACAAAATCCTCTGGATTCTGTTGCCTAAAATCAAAAGCAGCAACAACATGCCTACAAGAAATACCAACTAAATTCCAGAAATTACAAGTACATGATCTCTTAGAAATGTCAATATAAATTCCTGGCTGTTATAGGAATGAGTGACTTGGAATTTTTCATCCATTTCCCAAGTAGGCAGCCATTGACCACTAAACATGACCTCATTATCAAGTCTTTTTATAGGAATTGGCATAACCTTATGAGGCCATTTTTTAAGCTTCATGGAAGAAGTAGGGCATATGTTCATTAAATACTTCCTAGTTCACTCACATATTGTTAAAATTGGTTTATCCCTAACACTTAATATGATGGCATTAAAGTAGAGCATCTATTTCATGAAAATTCCACGTTCTATAAGTTCCCTGCTTGTAACCCCAACCGGTAACCAACTCATGGATGCTAAGCATTGTCAATTGATCCATGTGGAGATCCGAAACTAAAGTACTTACACCATCTCTGTAAATCGTAACCTCATTGTTCAACATAACAAATTCACCTCCATGATGGAATACGGCATTGAACAAATGATTATTCTGAAAACATTCAAAAACTAATATTTAATTATATGTAGGAGTAAATGAACAAGCAGCTGAAAAAACTTACCTTATTAGCATTAACAAAAGCACCTTCTTCGTCATGCTTCTTCGGTTTCCTTGCATGCTTCGCCTTCTTCGGATTCTTCTTCTTCTTCACTGCAAATTATTTGATGGGGTATTTCCGTAAGTATAAGGAGTCTATTAGAGTAATACAAAGAGTGTTGAACTGATGACACTAAGTTATACCGTTTATCTGACTCGATTTTGTAATATCAAGCTTCTCAAATGAATCTCAATGCATTTTGTTTTGATGAAGACAAACTATATTGACAAGAAGGCAAAGATGTTGATCAAGCTAAAAGCATCAATGGATAAAAGTCTTTGGTTCAAGCTCTTGGCAAATTTCACAAGGTATAATGACAATACTTACTTTAAACTTAAGTCTTAAATGCTCAATGATCAAAATAAGTGTTTTATCTTGTCCAAACTTTTTCTCAAGTTTTCTAAACAAAAAATCAATTTTCACTTGGGTGCAATCGATTTGCATATTGGTGCAATCGATTACATGCTTCACGTTTTCAAAATGTTAGCGACTGTTTCTAAGTGCAATCGATTTACATGTTTGTGCAATCGATTGCTCTCAGTCAATTTTTGCTACTGACTTCAAGTGCAATCAATTTACACACTTGTGCAATCAATTTCTCACTCAAAATATTTGAAATTTTTATCTGTTGAAACCCCGTGCAATCGATTTACACAAGGGTGTAATCGATTGCATGCTGAACATTTTTTAAAATCAGCAGCTTTGAACATACCTTTTTATAACACCATTTCATGAAAACTTTTCATTGAAACTTGGCAATTGTTCATGATTCATTTGTAGAAATTTATGATGTTTCAAAGAGGTGCTATGAACATATAAATACTGAATTTTCAAAATCATTTTGTACCTCTTCCAATCAATAGTTTCTGAATTTTAAAATATCAAAACTCAAGCTTTCTCTTCACTTTCATACACAAAGTTTTTCTGCACATTTTTATATATTGTTAAACAGAAAACTTTGAGCATTCTATAGTCTTGAGTCATTGTATATTATTGTTATTGGAAGATAAGATCAAGTCATTGATAAAATCACTCAAAGTGATTATTGCACTACAAACTCTATCAATCAAAATATTGCTATACACTTTCTTATTTTTCAGAATTGTTGAAAATAAGTTCAAGTGGTTTTGTAATCTTGTTTTTCCAGGATTGTTGGATACAAGTAAGGTCACCTTAAGAGAATTTTTCTCATTGTTGACATAGTGAAAATCCAAGAGGATTGTTCTTGGTGGTTTTATTGGTTAGAGTCTTGTATAGAAGGACTAGGGTGTCTTGTCTAGAGATTTAACAATAAGGAAATCTCTTTCATGTTGGAAGGGGATTGGAGTACTCTCGGACTGTAAGGGGAACTAGGATACATCTTTGTGTTCTTTACTTTTCCGTATTTACCGCTTTCATCAATAGTCATAAACCAGAAAAGAAAGAAACACATTTGTAAACTCATGCACTAAACCAGAAAAATAATATCCATCATCACTAAAACTAGAAAAAATTTAAAGTACATAATTCACCCCCCCCTCTTAGGTGCACTCTTATACTTACATTTGGCATCAGAGCAGGTTATAGGTAACATGTTCCTAAAAGATCAAGAATGGCTTTCGCAAATCAAAATCCTGTTTTCAGAGATGGTGGCAGTAACAACAAGCCTCCTCTATTTTGTGGTGAATATTTTGACTTCTAGAAAATACACATGAAGGAACATCTAGAAACACAAGGAGAAGAAATATGGAATATTGTCGATAATGGTTCATGTATTCCTATAACTGTGATCAATGGTGCTGGCTCATCAAAGTCTAAAACTGCATGGGATGAAGATGATAAGAAAAAGGTCCTCTATGATAAAAAGGTGTGATCGGTGGATCTGGAACTGACTGTTTAACGCTGGTTCGCGAAATGTCGCGGAAGCAAGAGTCGCCACCGTCTTTTATTTTCTCCAACATGGACAGGACAAAAGCACAGCAAAATTCCTTTTCGAGATGTTTCTCGGTTCGGGAGGTAGATTTATAGAAAGAGAAGGTGTTAGCACCCTTTCTATCCATGGTTATCCATAGGCTCTTAGATACTTGCTCATTTGTGTTTTCAAAATGTTTGCTTTTCGAAGTGTGAGTGGGTTTGAAAAAGTTTCATTTAAAGATTCCAGATCGACTCTTGTATCAGTCCTCAAGAGTGTTTGAAAAATTATTTTGAAAGCTTTTTGAAAAGTGTCGGTGTGAAAAGAGTTTGATTTGTTTTTGAAGAGCAAGTATCTATGAGTCATCCACCTATCCTAAGGAATTAGGCTGTGTAAATGTCCTTAAGGTAGTGCCATCCCACCATTGAGAGGTAGGTAGCACCACCGTTGGAGGTATTCGGGTCAATTCGTTTGTAGGGACAGTGTGGTCACCAGAGTAACAGTATGACACCTTAGAAGCTACCCTTATGCCATTGATCCTTTTTAATTCCGAGGCAACCGTTTCGAGGCAACTGGATCATGTCATGGACATAAGGACTTACTAAAACGTCCTATACTCGACGACCACGTTTCGAAGGTAAGGCAACAGTGAGGCGTACCCTAAGAGTGTTGTGTGAATTTGTGTGTTATTTTCATGTTATGTTTTATCTTGTACATGCATCATGGTGATCTACGCTTGTTTTTAATTTAGGCCATACATTCTTTCATGCAAAGTTTAGCAGTTTTAAGAGTGCGGAAATTTAAATACGGAAAGTAAAATCCTACGCTATTACAAAGCGCGGGTCTATACATCGCCAAATTAACAAAGACCCGTTTGGTAAAAGATGCGGAAAGTAAAACCTAGTTACTATTACAAGGCTTGAGCAATTAAATAATATTCACAAGAAAATAAAATAACGTGCGAAATAGAAATTGAAATTGAACGTTCGAGGGCGTTGGACCCTTTTGAAATTAAATTAAATTCAAGGTTAATTAATTATTAAATAAAAGGAAAGGAATGTTTTTTATGTTTTTTGTATTTATGAAATAAAGAAAATTAAAATTGAAGAGAAACCCTAATTCTAAGTATTTTTAATTATTAAAGAAAAGATATTCAAGTTTAACCTAATTTACTAAATATTTAATATACATATTTATTTACAAAAATATTTAATAATTAATAATAATAATAATGATGAGAAAATTATTTATTAAAAAAAATGATGAAAAGTTAAAAACCCTAATTTCTACCTATTTTAATTTATTAAGAAAAACATTAAAGTTTTAAAACCTAAATTAACTAGTTAATTATTAAAGTTTATTTACAAAATAAATCATGGTGAAATTAATATTAATAAAAATAAACATTTTTTTTTGATTTTTTCTGTATTTTATATTATGAAAATTAATTTGTGAATTAAGTAAAACAATTAAAAAGACTAATTGAAAAGAATAAAAGAAAAGAAATTTAAAAGAAGGAATACAAACAAGGAGGGGTGTCTGGCCCTTTTTGGAGGTTTTTGTAGAGTAATTTAGGCCCAAGATTGCAAGGCCTCGTTTGACTTTCTGTGTTTGGATGCACGTGGTTGACTGAGTGTACACGATGGACCTCCATTCATAGCCTTCAGATGGATCATCATGCATAGGTGGCAAGCCTGGGCGTGTGTGTGCATGGTAGGACGTTGGGAGCATGCTGCACATGAACACGTTACAACAAAAATTATCAAGTATATGGGGGGACCTAGGAATCGAACCCAGGTCCCAATGCCTGTAGGACAACACACCAACCAACCAGGCTAATGCGTTTCTTTGTTAATCTAGTGGAGCATGAATAATATAAGAGAAAAATAATATTATGCTGAAACCATCAAAAAACGCGCTAACATTTGAATTGTCCAATCACGCTCAGACACGCTAGCCTTCTTCTTCCTTTTGTACCTGTAACATAATTAAATAGCGGGGGTTTTAAACCCCCCCCCCTAACTACAATTCAGAAAAATAGCGATTAGCATATGCCTCCAAATAAAAAAGGCGCGAGGTCATTATTCAGTTCGTCTTGTTGCCATGAATCCATTGGCATAGGTTTTAAGGCCTAATTTTTCCATATGAAGAAGACCCCAATTTGAAGCTTCTAAAACCCTAGAAAGCGTTAATGGCAACTCTTGATACAGGCATTGTTAGGACAATTAAATAGTACCATTAGCTTCAGAACATCATGGTTAGTGTTAATCAACAATCAAAATACATGAACAATGTATGAAAGTTAAAACACAATTATGAATTTTTTTGGGAAAAGTGTGACTTTGTTCTACCAATTCTTTGAGTGTGGAGGTGTGTTCTTGATTGCAACACGTTCCTGGATGTCTTGGCAACGTTTTGGAATCCTTTTGGAGCCTTGAAACGCCTTGTAACTAGGTTTTCAGTTTTTAATTTTTTAAGGAAATTTTGCAATTTTGTTCTTGGTTTTCTGCGCAGCTTTTGTGTGTGTTAGGATTAGGTTAGGTTATGCCTTTGTATGTGAAGCTTTCTAGGTCAAAAACCAAGCCCATAGTCCATTGAATCAATGTCTTTGAATATTTGATTTTCCATATCTTTTTTCCAATCTTTTCCATGCCAATCATTGCCAAATTTGGATGATTTTGTCCCTTTTGATTGATGCACGAGATCTCTTACATGTGAGGAGGATATTTGCTGCATAAAAAGATTTAAAACCATTGATTTAGTATTTTTCTTATATTTAAATTTAATTAAATTAATTAATGATAATAAAAATTCAAATAATTAATTAAAAATGAGAAAATAACTCCCTTTGAGCTTAGTGGGTCGTGCATAGCCTTTGGGTAATGATTCATGAAAGAAATTGAGGCCCATTAGCATTTTTGAAGCCTTTTGTGCAAAGTTGACTTTTCAAAATTCCCAAAAATTTCCCAACTTCTACAAGGCATATCTTGCTCAATTTTGAAGCTATGATCATGTTCTTGGACATTTTGGAAAGGTCTTGAAGTCCTTTAACCAATGTCTTTGGTCCCATGTCATTTTGATTTACCAATCTCAAATTATGGTCTTTGACTTAAAGTGCCTTTTTGTTGACTTTTGAAAATGACCTATAATGTTGAAATGGATAACTTTTTGTGAAAGCATTTCTTGGACTTGAAGTGTGAAGATGAGTTGTAGGAAATGTCATTCTCTTCAAAATGAGCTTTGGATGGGATTTTTCTGATAAACCATGAGGAAGTTATGCCTTGGTCAATTTGCAGTTGACTTTTTCAATTGTCCAAAAATAGAAACTTTTGCATCTTGAGACTTTTTGAGCCATGCTTTGAGAATCATGATCAAGAATTGATCAAATGATGTTTGTGGCTTAAAAATAAGATGTTGACCAAATTTTTTGACTTTTGACTGTCAAATGACCATTTTGCCCCTGCAGTTGACTGTGAAGCAATTAGGGTTTTTGACTGTGCAATTTGATGCTGTGAGTCTTAAAACTTTGCATATGGATGCTTGACAATGTATGTAGGCATGTGGGACTTGATTGGACCCTTGGAAACTTCAATTTCTTTGCCAGAACCAAAACCCTAATTTGACTGTGTTAGGAGGCAATTGGAATGTGCAACCCTTGAGAGATTTTGAACCTTGATCTTGGCAAATTTTAAAGAATATGGGAGGGCAAATTTTGGGGTACAACAGTTGCCCCTGTTCAATCTTTTTAGACCTGAGGATGTAGATTGGCTGGCGCCTTTCGTAATCCGAAGGTGGAAGATGATTGAACACTAGAGTGCCCAGAAATTTGCACTCACATAGTAGAATGTTAGCAGTATGATGCAGGGAATGGGCTTATAGATGCCATTTGGAGAGATGCTGGATAGGAGGATGGGCTTATAGATTCCATCTGGAAGTTTGATAGAACCTTGTCGGAAATGGGCTTATAGATGCCATTTGGAGACTGTCGGTATGTGGAGATGGGCTTATAAATGCCATCTAAGTGTCGATCGCGTAAGAGTTTCCTTAGCGAGAACTTGCATACCTGAGAAAGAAAATAATTACCTGGCCTGTTACAGGAATTGATCTTCAAACTCTTTATGTAGATGTGCCCTGGCCGGATACAGGAATCGAATCTTTAAACTCTTCAGACGTGCCCTAGCAAGATACAGGAATCGAGTCCGGAGGATATAGTCGTCAACAGATACACCCTGGCAAGATACAAGAATCGGATCTTCGAACTCTTCAGATATGCCCTGGCAGGATACAGGAATCGAGTCTGGTAATGTTAGTCGTCAACAGATACACCCTGGCAAGATACAGGAATCAGATCCTCGAACTCTTCAGACGTGCCCTGGCAGGATACAGGAATCGAGTCTGGTAATGTTAGTCGTCAACAGATACACCCTGGCAAGATACAGGAATCGAATCCTCGAACTCTTCAGACGTGCCCTGGCAAGATACAGGAATCAAGTCTGGTAATGCTAGTCGTCAACAGATACACCCTGGCAAGATACAGGAATCGAATCCTCAAACTCTTCAGACGTGCCCTGGCAAGATACAGGAATCGAGTTTGGTAATGTTAGTCGTCAACAGATACACCCTGACAAGATACAGGAATCGGATCTTCGAACTCTTCAGACGTGCCCTGGCAGGATACAGGAATCGAGTCTGGAATTAGTCGTCAACAGATACACCCTGGCAAGATAGAGGAATCAGATCTTCAAACTCTTCAGATGTGCCCTGGCAGGATACATGAATCGAGTCTGGAATTAGTCGTCAACAGATACACCATGGCAAGATACAGGAATCGGATCTTCAAACTCTTCAGACGTGCCCTGGCAGGATACAGGAATCGAGTCTGGAATTAGTCGTCAACAGATACACCCTGGCAAGATACAGGAATCGGATCTTCAAACTCTTCAGACGTGCCCTGGCAGGATACAGGAATCGAGTCTGGAATTAGTCGTCAACAGATACACCCTGGCAAGATACAGGAATCAGATCTTCAAACTCTTCAGACGTGCCCTGGCAGGATACAGGAATCGAGTCTGGTAATGTTAGTCGTCAACAGATACACCCTGGCAAGATACAGGAATCGGATCCTCAAACTCTTCAGACGTGCCCTGACAAGATACAGGAATCGAGTCTGGTAATGTTAGTCGTCAACAGATACACCCTGGCAAGATACAGGAATCAAATCCTTAAACTCTTCAGACGTGCCCTGGCAGGATACAGGAATCGAGTCTGGTAATGTTAGTCATCAACAGATACACCCTGGCAAGATACAGGAATCAAATCTTCGAACTCTTCAGACGTGCCCTGGCAAGATACAAGAATCGAGTCTGGTAATGTTAGTCGTCAACAGATACACCCTGGCAAGATACAGGAATCAGATCCTCAAACTCTTCAGACGTGCCCTGGCAGGATACAGGAATCGAGTCTGGTAATGTTAGTCGTCAACAGATACACCCTGGCAAGATACAGGAATCGGATCTTCGAACTCTTCAGACGTGCCCTGGCAGGATACAGGAATCGAGTCTGGAATAGTCGTCAACAAATACACCCTGGCAAGATACAGGAATCGGATCTTTAGTTGCGACCGTTGATGGTAATTATCTTCGTATTAACCTTTGTCCTGAAAAGACAAAACGTTAGTTGTATGAAATGTCATGATGTATGACATGCGTGATGTTCTCAGAATGAATGAGATTGTATGTTCATGATGCGTGTATGCATGCTATAATGTATGAAGATATGATGTTCATGAATGTGTTTTTTGTCTAGGAAAGTAAATCCTTGACGGGTGCCGGGAAGTTGAATCCTGGGCTGATATTGAGGAATAGAGCTTCGTTGTTTCCGCTGGGGATGATAGTTGCAAGAATACCGGTAAGAGACGATGACTCCCACTAT
The DNA here is from genome assembly GCA_948472305.1 of Vicia faba. NCBI lineage: Eukaryota > Viridiplantae > Streptophyta > Magnoliopsida > Fabales > Fabaceae > Vicia > Vicia faba. The sequence goes on along the minus strand of OX451737.1, from coordinate 573,511,586 downwards.
GCCAGAAATAACCTACGAAAGCGCTTTTTTTGGGCTTTAAAAGCGCTCTCGTAGGTGGCGCTGCTAAAGGTTTTAGCAGCGCTTTTTGTTCAGAAAAAAGCGCTCTCGTAGGCCTACCTATGAAAGCGCTTTTTTCTTAAAAGCGCTTTCATACGTAGGCCTACGAGAGCGCTTTTTTCTGAAAAAGCGCTTTCATAGGTGTATTCAGAATGCGTATAAAGTAGGCCTATAAGAGCGCTTTTTGTTCAGCTAAAAGCGCTCTCGTAGGCCTACCTATGAAAGCGCTTTTTTCTTAAAAGCGCTTTCATAGGTAGGCCTACGAGAGCGCTTTTTTCTGAAAAAGCGCTCTCATAGGTGTATTCAGAATGCGTATAAAGTAGGCCTATAAGAGCGCTTTTTGTTCAGCTAAAAGCGCTCTCGTAGGCCTACCTATGAAAGCGCTTTTAAGAAAAAAGCGCTTTCATAGGTTTTCTACTGAAAAATCTAAAATTTAAAAAATTTCTAAACCTGCATTTTTTTGCAGCAAACCTGTAATTCTTAAATCGGTATTTTACAATCTAATCTAGAAATACCAATATATATTAGTTTTAATCCAAATACCAAATGTAATTCAAATACCAAATATTATATATATATATACAAATACCATTATAATCAATTCATATCCAAAATATATATACACCATGGTAATTCAATATTAACATGTTTTTAAACGTAACAAAATACACCCTAAGAAATCAGCTATATAACACTAAGTAAATCAATCCTAATCTACATATATATCCAAGGTCCTGATCCTGCAATATGAACATGATAACACGGCCAGTGTTGTATACACAAAATAATATATTCATAATTAACCAATTTTCACACAACAATGTATTCGTACCTTATTATAAGATTCTTAGCTCAATAAAATATTGGCACAACTCCTCTTTGAGTTCTTCCAATTGACGTGGCGAGTAATATGGACAATTGTATTGATCAAAATACTACATTACAAAACAAAATATATGCGTGATTTAGTTTAATGTAATAAATTATATGCAAAATCCGATAAGTAATAAAACAAAGTATAAATTCATACCGTGATTGGAATCTCGATTTCATTCATTTGAATGATTTCTTTGATAAACATCAAAACGAAGTATCCGCAATCTATGTCGTTTTGTTGTTGAGGGCACTACATAGAAAAACAAATAAGATTATACACATCTATTGATTTATCAAGTAGCATAAATATTATAATCAAAATTGTTGAAATTTATATACCTGTACTTTGATCCAATTAATGTTGTTTGATCTAGACCGTGGTACTCGTGCTCCCCTTTGACATCGGAATACTTGTATTGAACTGATGACAAAATTAAAATATTTATTTAGAACAATGACATTGAAATAATTAAATATATAAACACAAATGAATATTTAGAATAATGTCACTTACGTATCAATCACTAGCTTCATTTCCGGATAATTTATCCAATCACCGTCAACCGAATTCAGGTAATAGACCACTTCTTTTATGGGATTGATTGCAAGCAACAACCAGTGACATCTATAATTTAAAGCAACAATTTAGAAGCGAATTTTAATGTAAAAAATACAAATATTAAAAGGAGCTTAGAATGAAAATCTAACCCTGTATTATAAGGCAAAAGATACAAGCTCTCTGTACTGGCAGTTGTCCTGAATCTTTCGACCAAGTGTTCTCTTACTGAATCAGGTTCCCTAGAAATTGTTGCTCCGCTAACACGGGAGGAAGACACGAAACGGAATCTATTTGACAATTGATTCCCGCGCATCAATTTGTCAAATAACATCCTTAAATAAAAACATAATTAATATTAGACTATTTCAATTAAATGTTTAAAAAAAATGTTCAACCAATTAAATAATATATTGATCGGGTTACCGGATGTACGAGTGCATCACACTGATGCCTAACTCTCGATGATGAAAGATTTGTTCCATGTCCTCTAATCCAATTGTTTCGGTACATGGAAAACCAAAGACAATTTCATCCACATCGATTTGACGAATTCCATCATTCATCAAATCTGATGTGCCAACTAGTGTCTCCAGACACTGTCGATACCTAGGCACAAATTTACGGACAGGAACCTTCTTCTTAGGTGGAACCCTACTACCTTTCTGGCTCACCTGCTGTGACTGATCTTGAGAAGGTACCTTAAAAATCATATAGAATTATGTAAGATACAAAGTTATGCAGTTTTTTATTCCGATCATAAATGAAACACTATAAAAGTACCTGTCTTTGCGATGCAATAGACTCGTCGCGCTGCAAAATCCCTTTATCCTTAGATGCGGGTTTTGCAGGAGTCTAAAATTACCATGTATAAAATTCAGGTCAGAACTGTCAGTTGAATACTTAAAGATTCATAATGGTTTTCAACATACCTGATCATCTATGCATATGAGGTCTGATGGCCATGCCACAAAAGATCCTACTGCATCTCGCAACAATATGGTCTCCGCAACAATGTCAGGTACCGGTAGCAATACATTCATATCTAAAACAACATCAACCGATACCTTCATGTGGCCATCCGGGAGCGGTCTATGGTGAATTAAATCTCCCGAGGTGTTGTGCAATTTTCCCTTGCCAACTACCCGATAAGTCGGAGAAGCTAGATACAGCTGACAACATGAAATGCCCTAAACCAATAATAACCGTTAGACTTCCTTTAATGTTGACAATAATAACCGTTATAATTATACTTTCTCTAAATATAATGGATTATCATCTTAATTACCTCGGGAAAATTTTGTTGACGGTTGATACTAGCCTTGTCACTAGTTTCTTTCAACTGTGAACTGCTCCTTTCGGCCATATACCTCTCTTTGTCCCTCTGCAGTTCACGGGCTTGTGCTTGTAAATCCTGCAATGTTTGCATCACTTCCGCATTGCTAGGATTTCTTTTTCTTGGATTGTTATACAGAGAGGTAGGAGTCACACCATGGCCTTTACCCCTCACTCGTCCCGGATACTCAGCAACACATAGTGCTCGACTGAGTACGCTCCTGATATTCGAGTCATCACCCGAGGATACCGATTGCGATATAGTCTCCTGTAATTCATTTAAATATCGATAATTAAAGACACAACGTTAATTATATATTAATTAAAGACATAATGGTATACTTACACACTCATCATAATTATATATACTATTACCTTTTTCACTAACATCTCTTTCTTTTCTTGGTAGGAATATGTTCTACTCGTCTCTTAACAACGCAGACGGTTGGATTGATCCAAATACCCTCATTATGATCATTTCTAATGCATGATTCATTATCATTTTGTCAAAAAACGAGGGAGGAAAATACATTTCAAGCTCACAATTGTGTCTCTTTCACAAGATGAACGACAAGATGAACCATTATGTCAAAAACGAGGGAGGAAAATACATTTCAAGCTCACACAAAGTAACAACTATTTCTTTTTGCAATGTTGGCAAGATCTCAGGATCGATCACCTTACTGCAAATTGACTTGAAGAAAAAACACAATTTAGTTATTGCGCTTCTTACCTTTTCTGGCAGAATAGAACGTATACCTATCGGTAGAAAATGTTCCATTATAACATGGCAATCATGCGTCTTTAAACTCTTTAACTTGAGGTCTTTCATAGACACAAGTCTTCTAATATCTGATGAGTAGCCTTCTGGAACTTTAACTTCACTCAGAAACTTACACAATATTTTTTTCTCCTTTCTAGATAGAGTGTAAACAACAGGTGGTAGGTATGTCCGTCTTCCTTTCTTCATGGGTCCCAGTTCAGTTCTTATTCCCATGTCTACCAAGTCCTCCCTTGATTTAAGGCCATCCTTAGACTTCCCTTTTATATTGAGTAACGTACCAATAACACTGTCAAATACATTTTTTTCAATATGCATCACATCAAGAAAATGTCTTACGTACAAAGATTTCCAATATGGCAATTCAAAAAAAAATTGACCTCTTCTTCCACCCACCTGTGACAACTTTATGTGCAAAAGGCTTGCCAAACTGAATATTCACATCTTTCACCGTTTCAAAAATTTGTTCATCTGTCAAACCAGGCGGAGCTCTACGTTGTTCGGTATCTCCGTTGAACGCTTTTCTCCATCCACGATACTGATGTTTAGAAGTTAAGAATCTACGATGACCGAGAAAGACATTCTTCTGACAAAGTTTCAATCGCATGGTATCAGTTCCGTCTTCACAAACAGGACACGCTTTTTCACCTTTAATGCTATACCCGGATAGATTGTCGTATGCTGGAAAATCGTTAATTGTTCCAAACAACATCGCCCTCAAGTTGAAACTTTCTTTCCTATAACCATCATAAACCTCCACACCGTTCTCCCACAAAATCTTCAAATCTTCGATTAATGGTTCCAAGTATACGTCTATGTCATTTCCTGGTTGTTTAGGCCCAAAAATTAACATAGACAGCATCATGTACTTATGCTTCATACATAGCCATGGAGGTAGGTTATAAATCATAAGAATCACAGGCCATGTGCTATGCGAGATACTTTGAATACCGTGTGGGTTCATTCCATCAGTAGACAATGCCAAGCGAAGGTTTCTTGCTTCTTTTCCAAATTCAGGATAATCATTATCAATTTTCATCCACTGTGGAGAATCTGCCGGATGTCGAAATTTTCCATCAATAATTCTTTCATCTGAATGCCAAGTCAATTGTCTTGAATCGGTTTCACTACGATACATCCGTCTAAATCTCGGGATTATAGGAAAATACCATAAGACTTTTGCCGGAGACAACTTTTTCTTATATCGAGGGGCACCGCATTTAGGACACTCATTTAACGATGCATACTCGTTTCGAAACAAAACGCAATCTTTTGGACACACATGTATCTTATCATAGCTCATGCCAATGGAGTACAACATCTTTTTGGCCTCATACGTTCGATTGGGAAGAACATTATCCTCTGGTAGCATATCTTTCATAAGGGCTAATAACTCTGAAACTTTTATCCGACCATCCATTGCCGGCTTTTAAGTTGTACAACTTTAACACCGCAGACAATCTTGTGAATTTTGTACAACCATTATACAACGGTTTCTCTGCATCACTTACCAACCTCTCGAACATTTTGGGACAATCGTTAAGATCTTCTTCAAGCGCTTCTGCAATTTCTTCGACTCGATCATAATCGTATGTATCTGTGCAATCATCATTTGAAACATAGGTCCTTGCATACCCCGATTCAACATTCCCGTTACTTTTCTCACCATGCATATTCCAACATGTATAACTCCTATCAATTCCATACCGAATTAAATGCGATGCCAACTGAACTGCGTCAACCCGGTTCCCATAACAGCAATACAAACAGGGACATGTCATACGACTGGGGTCTTTGGCGTGCGCAACAGCAAACTTAACAAACTCGAAAACACCATTCTCGTAGTCTTTCGACAATCGATTGGAATACATCCATGTCTTATCCATATCAACTAATTAGTGCACAAAACAGTAGTATACTGCGTTTCTGTCAAAATGCAAAGTATACACGGAATGAATCTGTATCAAGAAAATGCAACATACGAAAGATAATTTAAGACAAATTCATCACAATATATACCAGTAATTTGAGGAAGAAAGTTACCTCTCAGATGTTTCGAACTCTAAGAAACACGGAGAATGAGCGTCGTACGTCGAACTAGGCCGGGAAACGCTGCAATTTCATAGAATGTTATTCAATATTTCGGATCGATTGTCGAAAGATATATACTATTTTAACATAAAGGTTCACAATAAATGTCACATATATATTTTCAATGTTTGGGAAAGCTATGACAATAATACAACACAAATATTAGAAATAGTGAATTCACAAAGTCAACATAAGGTTGATGCGATGAACTGATACTATTAAATAAATGCTTCACACGATTCACCATATTTTTAGTAACAAGTTCATATATCACATTGCATATGGAAATAGGATGAAATGGTTTAAGATACTCAGACTAGAAATGGGGCAGCATTGTTATCATAACACAAGTTAATCGGAAGTTGCTAACGGAAACAAGAAAATTAAGCATTAACATTCACGAAAGATTCAATTAAATGCGGATAAATGTCAAACGGAAAATTAAGGCGAAATATGTACATGGAACCAAGTCCGGACAACATATTTTATTCACAAAAACGCACATAAAATTAGTTCTGAAATCAATTGAAATGGTACTGGTGTTTGACAATTACCAAAACAAACTATTCTAAACGATTAGAAATAATTAATTAAACAATTTTCATGGTCTTCTAATACCGGACAACCTTATACCTCAATAAAGAGTGGCTTGAAAAACCTCAACAAAAACGGTGTAACTCAATCGCATTAATCCACAAACGTAACAAAATGCAATAATAGGCATCAAACAATTTTAAAGTTCAATTGACAAGGTATTCAAGAGTTCCGGTATAATTCGACATCCAAAAGTTATCAACAAAATTTATCCGGATTCAACATCAAATTCACCAATTCACCAAGAAATCAAGACTTATGCATATTCAATAATTCAAATATATCATGAATTTTCAAGAACAAAGTTCAACACAATTCAAGAATCATATAATTGTTTAACAAGTCAACTTCAAGAATCACACCCCAATATTCAATTCAATGTCTTAATATATAAACTCACATGCTTTTATCCAAAGTCAGTGTTTTAAGCTTTTATACAAAATCGGTGTTTTAAGCAAACTCTAATGCTTTTACTTAAAATTTGTCTTTCTATAGTAAAATAGAGGAGCTAGTAACCAATCTGAACCGTCCAAATCTAATAATTAATTCTATGGTTAACTGGAACTAAACCTTGGCCGTGGAAGCAACATTTACCATCCCTCCTTAAACATTACTCATAATCAATACTGGAAGAAAAGCTAGCCCAAAACTCCCAAGAACACAACAATGAATTTCATTGAACCAATTTAAGGCGAAACAGAAATGTAGGTTAAGCTTGTTCAAGATGTAGGTTTTTGTTTAATATAAGATGAACAGATAATGGAACAGATAATGGAAGAAGATAATGGAAGAAGAAGAAACTTACCAAGATGGAGAAGACGGAACGAACGGCGGCGACGACTGAAGAAGACGGAACGAACGGCGGCAACGACGAAGACGGCAGAAATGAAGAAGACGAAGAAATGAAGAAGACTGAACGAACGAATTTACCAAGTGAGGGCAAATATCAGATTTAGGGATTTTTAATTTAATTATAAAAACAACCTACGAAAGCGCTTTTAAAAGCGCTTTCGTATGCCCCCCATATGAGAGCGCTTCTGAGTAAAAAGCGCTTTCGTATGCCCCCCATATAAGAGCGCTTTAGAAAGCGCTTTCGTAGGTCCCCCTTTCAGAGCGCTTTTCAAAAGCGCTTTTATAGGGCCACCTATAAGAGCGCTTTTCAAAAGCGCTTTCGTAGGTTAGATATTTCAAATACCTATGAAAGCGCTTTCGTAGGAAACCCTATAAAAGCACTTTTTTTAAGCGAATTTTTTTTAAAGGCTACGAAAGCGCTTTCTCTTAAAAGCGCTTTCGTAGATGCGCTGCCAAAAATTGTTTTTTTTGTAGTGTCCGTTGGTGAATAAACTTGGAGAATAGATTACTCTGTGGGTAGATAACTCTGTGGGGAAAGAGAGATACTTTTTTGAGGTTGATGATAACTCCGCCGGGGATACCATTGATGAGTTATGTTGAAGGAATTGATGAACTCCGTTGGGGGATAAGAAGACTTCGTCGAGGACGATCTTTCCATGACAGCTGGCTGAGGATAACCCAGTTATATCCTGGTGGGGAAATAACCTTCTGAATAAAGCCGGGGGAGCGTTTGTGCTTTGCAGGTGACAAGCTTCTAGAACCTACTGGGGATAAGCTTCCTGCTGGGGAGTTGGATTCCACTTTCCTGGGGAAACTTCTAGACTGGACTCTCCTGGGGAAATTTTCAGATGTACTGGGGAGGTGGCTCCACTGAATGTCTGGCATACCGCCGGGGAACAATCTTAGATCAAGACTGCCGGGGATGCTTGTGAAGAATGTTTGCATAATCCGCTGAGGAATGTTGAGATCTGTTGGGGATACCCAATTTCCTTAAGGCTGACGGTAGAACTTTGCTTGGGGAGTGTTGCTGACTTGCTGGCTCACTCTCTGGGGAATTAAGATATCTTGGTTACACTCTCAGCTGAATTTACCTTGGTACCTTGGTGGACAGAGCAATTAGATCGCTTTAGACAACTCATTATTGCCTCTGTTTCTAATGTTACCTGTAATTAATCCTTTGTTTCGTATGCAAATATTTATGAGTTAGCAATTAGTGTCAAATGCATATATCACAAACTGAACCTTGGACGTTCTTCGCAAAACAAAACAGAAAAAGGAAAAAACAATTGGCAATTTAGCTGAAAAGTGAATTTATATTGATTTTTGAATTGCCTGTAAATAGGCGTTTTTGTACAAGAGGCTGACGTCCTAGTAAGAGAACACCGCCGAACAACAGAGTTTATACAGTTTTTGTGAAAAAAGGAAAACAAAACAGTTGTGTGAAGAAGGAATAATCCCACTGGGTTCCAACTCTGCTATCGCCTTTATATCTTCGAGCGTCTCATCACTTGGTTGCTCGGTTGAAGATGAAGCTGATTGATCGATGCCGTTTGAACTTGATGTTGATACCGGATTCTGGATGCAAAGTGATCCAATGAGACATAGTATTACGCTTTAATCCCTAACTTTTTCCTGGACCGCTCTTTCGGGTTTTCAGTCCACCGGGATACCCATTTTTGCCCAAGCCGCCTTTTCAGGTTTTCGACTTGCCGGGTGTACAAATTTTTTTTCATTTCATCCCTCATTTTGCCCGAACCCTTTTGGTTCGCCGGGAAGCCCTAATTTTTGCCTAGGTATGTCAACCTAGCGGGTCTTTTATCACGCGTAGTATCTTTTTACTATGTCTGCATTGGCGGGGTGAGGAAGGTCGTCACCATCCATGGTGGTTAGGATCATGGCTCCTCCTGAGAACACATGTTTAACCACAAATGGCCCTTCGTACGTGGGGGTCCATTTGCCCCTGGGATCACTCTGAGGAAGGATGATGCGCTTGATTACCAGGTCCCCAACTTGATACTCTTGTGGTCTGACTTTCTTGTTAAATGCCCTGATCATCCGTTTTTGGTACGTCTGACCATGACAAATAGCAGTAAGTCTCTTTTCGTCAATTAGATTTAATTGATCAAGTCGAGTTTGGATCCAGTCATCTTCGCTCAGATCTGCATCCTTCATTATTCGGAGAGAGGGTATCTGCACTTCAATTGGTAAGACTGCCTCCATGCCGTAGACCAAAGAAAAGGGAGTTGCCCCGGTTGACGTTCTTGCTGAGGTACGGTACCCATGAAGAGCGAACGGTAACATCTCGTGCCAATCTTTATAGGTCACTGTCATCTTCTGCACAATCTTCTTGATATTCTTATTCGCTGCTTCTACAGCCTCATTCATCTTCGGCCGGTAAGGAGAAGAGTGTGTGGTGCTGTATCTTGAATTGCTCGCAGAGCTCAGTGATCATCTTGTTATTGAGATTGGTACCGTTGTCCGTAATGATCCTTTCCGGGATGCCGTATCGATAGATCATGTTATGCCGAATGAACCGTGCCACAAAGTTCTTGGTTACAGTAGCATAAGAAGCTGCTTCAACCCACTTTGTAAAGTAATCAATTGCCACCAGGATGAAGCGATGCCCGTTGGATGCCGTAGGTCTGATCTCGCCGATCATATCAATGCCCCACATTGCAAAAGGCCAAGGTGCTGTCAAGACATTCAGAGGAACTGGAGGAACGTGCACCTTATCTGCATAAATCTGGCATTTATGACATGTCCGAGAGTGTTGGTAACAGTCAGCTTCCATTGTGGACCAGAAATATCCTGCCCGAAGGATTTTCTTTGCCATGGTATGTCCACTGGAATGTGTTCCGAAGGTACCTTCATGTAGCTCTGCCATGATCTTTTCTGCTTCAATCTTATCCACACAACGCAGCAAGGTTGAATCATGGTTTCGCTTGTACAAAATGCCGTTGCTGAGGAAGAACTTTGCAGCGAACCTTCTCAGAAACTTTTTGTCATTGATAGATGCACCTTCAGGGTATTCTTGAGCTTCCAAGTACCTCTTCACCTCATGATACCAGGGTTTTTCAGTCACTACCTCAGCCTCAATATCACAACAGTATGCCGGTTCGTCCAGTTTCCAGATGATGATCCGGGGAGCCTCATTGTCCCATTTGACTTTGAACATGGAAGACATCGTAGCTAATGCGTCCGCCAACTGATTCTCCTCTCTTGGGAAATGTTCAAATGTTATCTCTGTGAAATGGGGTATCAATGTCAACACACATTCTTTATAAGGAATAAGATTTGGATGTTTCGTATCCCACTCGCCTTTGATCTGATTGATCACGAGAGCGGAATCTCCGAAGACACTCAGAAACTTGATCCTTAAATCAATCGTAGTCTGAAGACCCATGATGCATGCCTCATACTCCGCCATGTTGTTGGTACAGTTGAAACATAGCCGGGCAGTGAGTGGAGTATGAGTGCCTTGAGGGGATATGATCACAGCGCCAATGCCGTTACCCAAAGCGTTGGAGGCTCCGTCAAAGTGCATAGACCATTGAGATCCTTCCTCAGGTCCTTCATCCGGTCCAGGTACTTCACAATCAGTCACTATCATGATGCTCTCGTCTGGAAATTCAAAGTTCATTGATTGGTAGTCGTCCACTGCCTGGTGTGCCAAGTGGTCTTCCAATACACTTCCTTTGATTGCTTTCTGAGTTGTGTACTGGATGTCGTATTCTGTCAAGATCATCTACCATCTTGCTATTCTTCCAGATAGAGCAGGCTTTTCGAATATGTACTTTATTGGATCCATCTTTGAAATCAACAGAGTAGTGTGAGTCAGCATATACTGTCTCAGCCGACGAGCAGCCCATACCAAAGCGCAACAAGTTTTCTCGAGCAGTGAGTATCGGGTCTCACAGTCGGTAAACTTTTTGCTAAGGTAATAAATGGCGTGCTCTTTTCGGCCAGACTCGTCATGCTGCCCCAGCACACACCCCATTGAGTTGTCAAGTATTGTCAGGTATAGTATTAGAGGTCTCCCTTCAACCGGTGGCATAAGGATGGGTGGTTCTTGGAGATACTCTTTGATTCTGTCAAAAGCAGCCTGACATTCATCATTCCAATGTACTACCTGATCTTTCTTCAGCAGCTTGAAGATTGGTTCACCGGTAGCAGTTAGATGCGAGATGAATCGGGCAATGTAATTCAGACGTCCTAGAAAGCCTCTGACTTCTTTCTATGTCTTAGGAACTGGAATCTCTTGAATGGCTTTAACCTTGGCAGGGTCCACTTGAATACCCTTGTCTCTCACGACGAAGCCTAGCAACTTTCCAGATCTTAGCCCAAATGTGCACTTGTTTGGATTCAACCTTAGCTTGTATAGCTTCAGACGATCAAACAGTTTCTGCAGATGGTCAAGGTGTTCCTCCTCAGTTTGGGACCTTGCAATCATATCATCGACATACACTTCAATATCATGATGGATCATGTCATGAAATAAAGCAACCATGGCACGTTGGTAGGTTGCCCCAACATTTTTCAGTCCAAAAGGCATAACCTTGTAGCGGAAGGTGCCCCACTGAGTGACAAATGTAGTCTTTTCCATGTCTTCAGGAGCCATCTTGATTTGATTATAACCTGAAAAACCATCCATGAAGGAGAACACCTTGTGCTGAGCAGTATTTTCAACAAGAACGTCAATGTGAGGTAGGGGGAAGTCATCCTTAGGGCTTGCCCTGTTCATATCCCTGTAATCGACACACATTCTGACCTTACTGTTGTACCCCAAAATTTGCCCTCGCATTTTTTTTCTTCTTTTCAAGAAATCACAGCTTCAGGCTTTTCCTGATCTTTCAAACTGGCTCGAGAATCGGTCAAACGGACTTTTCTCGTCAGTCAGACGCAATTAGGGTTTTATTGATTTTTCAGGGCTTTGGAATGTTTCAAACAGTTGGTTTAGGGTTTTGGTTGATTTTGGCTCAACTTTGATCAGGCGAACGCTCTTTGGCATTTAATCAGGAATTAGGGTTTTGGGCACGTTCTCAGAAGGATTTGAATTCTACAGTGCTTTGCAAGACATTCCGAGATTTGGTTTGAATCCGCATTGTTTGATTTAATCAGTAAAAGAAGGCAGTTGGTTTGAATTCACGTTCGTTTGATTGAACCAGTCAAAAGATATATGCAGTTTGGATTTACAGTGCTTGGTAAGAAATCAGTAAGAAAGGAATGCGTCTGATCAGTTATTGCGTTTGACTGTGCTTTGCTTTGGATGATGTAAGCGCCAAGTTCATTTATTTTGATCAACGTAGAATCAATGTTTAGTTGATTATTTATTATTCTAAAGATTAAATATCTGGAATTTAATTTTCATTTATTTTAATTTAAGGAACTATAAATAATAAGTAAATAATTGAAAAGGAAAAAAAAGAATTAACTAGATCAATAGAATTTTTATTTCATATTTAAATATCTGTTACAATTATTATTTAGATACAAGTATTCATTTACGAGGTATTTATAATAATAATAGTTACAATGATTAAATTGAAAATAAAACTATCCTATTTTTCTAAATATTCCTAAGTCCCCAATTCTTCATTCTTCATTTAGTGATGCTCCCCTCCATTCAAATTATTCATCTGCAAAAGAAAAGGAGAAAAGTCAATGACTGATAAATAATTAAAGAGACAGATAAAAGAAATTCATCATTAAGGGCCACTGATTGGGATCAGTTAACCCTCTATGCAAATCACGGGATTTCTCCCGGTTCACAAAGAGGGAAGAATTTTATTTGCTAATCATGAATGCAAAGTTGAGAAAAAATGCAAAGTGTCAAACTGCATAAGTTCAAAATCTCAAACTCCAAGTTCAAACCAAACTGAAAAATCCAAATTCCTACTTTCTGTCAAAAATGCCAAAAGGTACAAGTTGCTGTCACAGGATCCAAGCTGTCAATAAAGAAGATTTGGAAAAGATACAAAGTACAAAAGCTGTCAAAAAAAGAGACAATATGCAGAGGAAATCTATTATGCAAGCAAAACATTTTTCTTTTCATCATTTCCCAAGATAAGGGTGGCCCTTTCAGAACAAAGGTACGGCAAAAAACATAGTTTAACATATTTAGCTGTACTGAGAGAGAAGAGTAAAGAGAAGAGAGCAGGTTTTTAGGCTTTAGGCAGGAAGATAGAAACAGATACAAAAGAACTAAACACAGTAGAAAAGGAGAGAGCAAAAAAAAATATACAAACACATAACCATCAAGCTACTGAAGCATAAGCCTAAGACTTCACAAGCAATAAACCTGTAAACCAGTAACAACCAAACCAATATGGCTAAAAACCATACAGACCTGCATTAGCCTTACGTCAAAAAGCCTCAAACCTGAAGCATCAAAGACCAGTAAAATGCCAAACCTGAAACCAAATGCTAAACCTGCATAAAACCTACTGAAACAATAAAACCTCCATCCCATAGCAAACCTGCCCAAACTGTCAAATGGCCTGAACAAGGCCAAAAACCAATACAACCTGCATATGCCAACCCTGCCTGAAGCCTAACAAAAAACACTTACCATTCAATCCAAACATAACAAAAAGCCATTAAACCTGTTAAGGCCTAAACCAGCATAACCTGCTGAGCCATTAAACCTGTTAAGGCCTAAACCAGTCCAGCTTCAAGTCTAAACCATAAACTATCCAAACAAATAGCCAGTAAAAACCCCAGGCCTAAGCATAAACTTGTTGAAACCTCACAAACAAGCTAAAGCCTGATATCCAAGGCAACCCACGAACCCTCAGATTTACATCATCATAGGGTATTTCAAGAACCATCCTAAGCCAACATTAAGAAAGCAATAGCAAGGCCAGAAAGAGAAGAGAGAGCATACACTCAAAGGCAAATCGTTCAGAAGCACATTCAAGGCAACTCAGAGGCAACCAAAAACATTCAATTCAAAGCCAACAAGAAGAAGCAACGTGAAGGGCCTCAGAAGAAAGCTTCATCATAGGACAAGATACAATAGGAAACAAGGTCAAGGCGACAGAAGTAAGCAACGAGGCAACAAGTCAGAAGAAGAGAGAAAATCTAAGGCAACAGAAGCACGCTAATCTCAAGGCAACTCAGAGGCATCATACAAAAGGCAAAGGCAATCAAACAGAAGCAACGAGCGTACAGTAGGAGAGAAGAAGAAAGAAGTGAGTTTCAAAAAGGGGTTTTCAGTAAATATCATCACGAAACCCTAAATTGGCAAAAAGTAAAGATACCAGTTAAAGCTAGCTTCATCGTGCAAAGCCCCTTCACCACTAAGCCGCCTCAGCGCCTCCTCGTCCTCTTCTCCTCCATCGTATTCCTCTCAAGGTAGAATATTCTCTCCTCATCTTTTTTTTACAACCTCGTTAAACAAACAAAACGAAAACAAAAATCAGAATATAAAATCATGACATGCGAAATCTAAAATGCCTAACAAGTTCGAGACAATACGCTACCATGTTTGATCGTTGCCTAAGCCATCTGAGAGGAGAAGAGGTGGTAACGTGGGTGGCTAAGGCGAGAAGCTCAGATTTCTGAATCCATGGCAAAGAAGCAGGAAGACGAAGACAACACACACGAAGAAGACAAGATGAGCGCCGCTGTACACAAACCCTAAGCCAATGTCCAACTGAAACAAAACAATCTAACCCTAAAACATTTGTTTCAGTACAGTGGGCCTAACCCGTTTTAACCACCAAGGCCCATTCAGAAATTTTTTACCCTTTTTTATAACGTTATCTTCTTTCTTAATTAATCAACTTAACCTTTTTCTTTTTTTTAAAAACAAGTTTATTTGTTAATAAATTAACACAAACCTTTTTTATATAACATTTTTAATTACAATATTTTGCCTCTAACCTAAATTTTGTTACTTTGTATATTATTTCATTAATACTAAAATACATGAAAACACATTCATTTATTATTTTAAACATTTTTTTTTGAATATATATATTAAACACAAATCCATAAAAATATATTTTTATTACACAATATAATTAAGATTGAAAACATTTTTCTTCTCCTTTAATTAAAATTTTCTATTTGTACATAACAATTAAAAATATATTTTTTCTAATATACATAATTTAATTCTAAACATTTAATTAAAATACTTTTTGTACATATTAAATAAAGATACATTTTTATACATAATTTAATTAGAATTTAGAGCATTTAATCAAAACATTCTTTTTACATACTAAAGAAAATACAAGATCACAAATCAAAGATTAAATAAACATTTAGTTCTTTCCATTAGGTCAAAACAATAATTAATACATATTCAATTTCACATCGCCACCTGTAAATAATTACATACGCATATACTTGTACACTTACACAATACATTTACATGGCTCCTATACACATTTGTTTATCTTATACATTGATATACGTTATTTACATTTGATCGCAAATTCGATTTGGTTGTAACTTATTGGATTCTATAAGTCTCATCCCCATTTGTGAATATTGTACCCCCACTCCCGGATACTATTTGTAATAGCATAGATTTTATATTTTTGCAATTTACCGCTTTCAATTATACCATGGTTAGACCTAGGGTTTGTATGTACATGAAATCAAACGCTAGATAACCTAATACAAAACAAATACATGAAATCAATACACAATCACACTTGCACCCTCTAGGGTAATCCCACATGTTGCCTTCCAAAATGGGCCATGCTTGCACGTCGAGTATTTTTGGCAAAACAAATTCAAATGATCATAAGTCCCTCGACGACGCTTTCGAATGTTGCCTAAACGGAATGATCATAGTCCCTTCAAAGCGAATTGCCAAAGACACTTGGCACCATTGCATTCATGGTCCATACGATGACCCACGCCCGTCCCGAATAAACCTCCTAAACGCAAGATTGTCCACCAAATTCAATGGTGGAACAAAATTGTTAAAAAGGGTTGAAAACATAGAGAAAACCTTTGAGTACAATAGGGTAGACAAAACTCTTAGTTACTTGAGAATCAACTTGCAAAAACGCTTGCCTTCTTTTCAAAAACCACATTCCACAAACACTTTCAAAACAAACTCTCAAAACATTTTGAAACATCTTTTCGAAAAGATACACGCCTTTGTAAAATATTCGAGTAAAGAATTGTTACAAGGTTAGCCTAAGACAAGGCATCTTCTTCCAAAACATTTTCAAAAACACACATACACACACCATTTTCAAGCAATCGAAAATCAAGGCAAGTGATCTAAAAAACCAAGTAACTAAGAGCCCATGGATAACCATGGATGAAAAGGGTGCTAACACCTTCCCTTTTCATAATCTACCCCCCGGACCCACGAAATATCTCAAAAGGTTTTTGCTGTGCTTTTTCAACCTTTCCTTAGGATAAAATAAAAAGTCGGTGGCGACTCTTGCTCAACCGCACAAGTGCGAATACAAACGCAAAACACATAGTCAGTTCTCCCACCGTATCACAGAACTGGCGACTCTGCTGGGGACAAATTTAAAAGTGGGGTTACCTTAGGGTTTAGATCACCTTTACTTTCTTGCTTTGATTGACTTGATTGCTTCATCTTTTGGGTTCTTTGTTTGGGTTCGTTGTAAATCCTCCACCCGGATTTGGGGCACCTTTTTTAGGTAAATAGCAAAAAAACTGCGAGGGAACTGTGCAGGGGTATACTGACATGGTTGAAGCAGTAAGCTATGTTAGTGTGACATATTTGTGAGTACCGGTAACCCCTAAGTAGTCAAGGAGAGTACGGGGCCGCTGTGTGATGTCATGAAGCACTAACGAACTCTTAGAAACTTAATTGACCATCTTAGCCTTTTTAGGGGTAGCGAGATGACCGACTTTGGTGCAGTCCGAAGTTGGTAGATCCTCGATACTACACTCTTTTGAGGATTGTTTTCTTGGAATATTTTGGTCGCCAGTAAGTGGCTAAACCGAAACAATGAACACAGAAAACAATCCAATGATATTGAGCTCCTTAGAACCCGGTTTCTATTTTAGGACAGGATGAGCCAACTAACTTCAAGAGGGTAGTACCTGAACCTCATGCAAGCCTAAACCTAAGGACTGGTTTGCTTTGTGTGAATATGTTTTCTTGTATATACACTCACTTGCTCTTGTGCATACATGTACATAACATCATGACATCATACCATAGCATTCTCAATAACCATTTCAAGGATCTCGAGGGTTCTTTTGATGCAGGGTTATGTTAAACCAGACGTCTATCAAGGGGCAAGAGGTTTCTCCTCTAACCAATGCCAAAGTTCAAGTGCAACAACTTGAATCAGTGGCTATGACCCACTCGACACGGTGAGCTTGATTCTCGTGGAAAGACATCCACCGATACAAAGTTCTCCAAACAAAGATCAAGTGCAACAACTTGAATCAGTGGCTATGACCCACTCGATATGGTGAGCTTGATTCTCGTGGAAGGACATCCACTGATACAAAGTTCTCCAGTCAAATACAACAACTTGAATCAGTGGCTATGACCCACTTGACATGGTGAGCTTGATTCTAGTGGAAAGACGTCCACTGGTGCAGAGATCTCCGATCCAAGAGCAAAGTTCAACCTCTAACATTTTCTTGTGTTTACCCCAAGAGATCCTTGAAAGCATGCATCCACATATCATGCATTGCATTTTGACAGTCTTTCCTTTTTCAGGTTTCCTTACTCTCCTGCTGTTTATTTCAAGTAAGAGATGGCTCTAGAAAGGTCTGTCAAAGACATCCAAGACCAGACTGCTCAACTGCAGGAGTTGTTCCTGAACTTGTCTCTGGGGCAAGAAGAGATGAAAGCTCTCCTCACAAAGGGCTTGGAGAATTCCAACAATGCCAGGAGTGATCAGCTTGCGGAGCTACAGTTTGATCTGACAACCTTGAGGACCCAAGTGATGGGACAGTTGGTGGGCCAGATGGCTCTCATCCAAGACCTATCTCAAAGACAAGAGGAACTCAGAGTTCTTGTCCGCCAACTGCTTCCAAATAACCAACTGGGGCAAACATCTGAGGTTGAAGAGCAAGTCACCGCTCAGCCTCCATCCACTCAAGAAGACAAAGGGAAAGCTCCTTTACTTGCTTCAGGGTCACAAGCCCATCAACAACCTCGCCAGCGTCAACGGGGTAATCGGCGTAAGCAAGAAACGTCGGGAAGACAGTTTACGGAGACTGAAATACCATCATTCTTTATACTGAAGCGCCTGATGGAGGTCAACTTGCTTACCTTAAAGGACCCTCCTCAGAAGCCCAATATCTCCTCTCCTCACTATCATCCCGACGCATTTTGTGTTTACCACTCCTACAGCCCGGGACACGACACCAACGATTGTTGGGCCTTGAAGAACAAGATTCAAGATCTCATCGACATTGGGGTGCTGGAATTCATGCCAGACGGCGAGATGAAAATCTTCCGTTAAAGGGTTCTCCGCTTGAAATGACGAAGCTCAAGCTGAAAGACTTTTGCTTCTTTTGAACTTTCAAAGTTGTAATTTCTTTTGCTGTCAAACAATTATCTGTTGATGTTAAACTCTGTTTTCATTAGTGCATTGCATATGTTTGTCTTGAATTCATTCATTCGTTTCACTACTCTTATGCTTTTCTTTATGATATTTGACTCTTGATAAAAAGCTGTAAGCCTTTAGAGGGAGGATGACGAAACAATACCATGATCTTATACAATATGCTTTTAAACAGACCTTGCTGATGATGTACAGACATTTCTTTCAATCCCCAAACACTGGAGTTATAAGGAAGTTAATCCCTAGTCAACCCCTTCGAGCCAAAGAAGTAAGAGTTTTCTGTTCTAAACAATCGAAACCTTTGATATAAACCTGGGGTAGGGTAGTCTCTCAGTTAATTCAAAAGAAAATGCGCATTGAAGTCACAAACTCTCAGTTCGTAACACAACGAACGACGTCGAAAAAGAAGGCATTCCTTTGGAATCAAAAGACAAGGGTGGTTCCCTATCACGTAGACAGTCAATCTCTCAAAAGAAAAAAAAGGCCCACCGAGCCAAAACCTATAAAGGAGGCTTAAGAAAGCTGGGGCATCCCGCTGACGGTAATCCCGGAAAACGGTAACAGTCAGACAAAAGTTAGGGATAACAAATTAAAATCAAAATAGTGAGGTCATTACAAAATCCTCAACAACATGGAAAAAAATGTTGAAAAAGAAAAAAAGGAGATGATGACTGTCTCCCCAAATTCAACTGGTGAACCATCGCCCAAAAGTCGTTCCAAACTCAAAACAGAGTGTGACGCACAATTAACTGAGCTTAGGTTGAAGAACATCACGAAGAGCGGGTGGGTACAAATATATTTTGAGCCTTTATCCTTTGTTTCTTAAACCGTGAACCAAGCCACGTTACAACCCTTCGAAAGTCCTAATTGAAGCATGGGTTAGTTCGAAAGCATACTGTTACAAAAGGTATCCTGACTCCTGTAGGGCTTTGCTCTAAATCTTGTGTTGATCTGTCTTATAAAAAGTTTTCTGCTAAAAACGCATTTTTCAAAACTTCGAGACAAACATAAACTTTGCATTGCTTGAATATCACTGTCTGCATTTGGCTTTTTGTTTGACAGCGAAGAAATTCATACAGCGAATGTTCGGAGGAACGAAGACTCTCTCAGTAAGTAAAAATCACTTCAAGAGGATAACACTTCCATTGCAAATCTCCAATCAGCAAGGGGCATGACATGTCACCATCCAATTAACCTGGGGCAGTCCAATCAAGGTCCAATAAGATCTTTCAAAATTCAATTAACCTGGGGCAATCCAGTCAAGGTCCAACAAGATCTTTCAAAATTCAGTTAACCTGGGGCAGTCCAGTCAAGATTTCAAGAAATCTCTCAATATGCAGAGTAATCTGATTCAAGATTCCTTCATCACCACTTGGGGCATTCGAATGTCAAAAGTGTTCAACAAATCAATTATTACAATTCCAGATTCGACTCCTGTATCCAGCCAGGGCATATCTGTTGATCACATTTCCAGACTCGATTCCTGTATCTAGCCAGGGCACGTCTGAAGAGTTTGAAGATTCGATTCCTGTATCCAGCCAGGGCATATCTATCAACTATCACCATTCCAGATTCGACTCCTGTATCCAACCAGGGCATATCTGTTGACCACATTTCCATACTCGATTCCTGTATCTAGCCAGGGCACGTCTGAAGAGTTTGAAGATTCGATTCCTGTATCCAGCCAGGGCATATCTGTTAACTATCACCTTTCCAGACTCGATTCCTGTATCCAACCAGGGCACGTCTGAAGAGTTCCAGATCAACACCTGTAACAAGCCAGGAAACATCTGTGGACGACCGATTGTAGACCAACACCTGTAACAAGCCAGGAAATTATCTACATCACCACTTGGGGCATTTGAATGTCAAAAGTGTTCAAAAACCCGATGCAGTTTTACACGAGCTCATCATCAGGAAGCCCTACACCGGTTCCTCTTCAACTTCAAGATGTCTGAAAACAGTTTACGGATTCTTCCCAACAACGGATGTTAATCTACCAACTTGTTCAGATGCAATTTTTGAAAATAGTTTACGGACGCTTCCCAACAACGGATGCTGCTCTATTGCTTATTCAATCTCAAAGATTTCTGAAAACAGTTCACGGGTTCTCCAAGTAACAGATGTTAACCTATTACTTATTCAGATTCTTCTCAAGACTTCTGAAAACAGTTTATGGATTCTTCCCAACAACGGACGTTAATCTATCAGCTTGTTCAGATGCAACCTTTTGAAAACAGTTTACGGACGCTTCCCAACAACGGATG
The DNA here is from genome assembly GCA_948472305.1 of Vicia faba. NCBI lineage: Eukaryota > Viridiplantae > Streptophyta > Magnoliopsida > Fabales > Fabaceae > Vicia > Vicia faba. Next base: position 573,490,646 of record OX451737.1, on the reverse strand, counting down.
CTGCTCTATTGCTTATTCAATCTCAAGACGTTCTGAAAACAGTTCACGGGTTCTCCAGTAACGGATGTTAACCTATCACTTGTTCAGACACTTCTCAACGTTCTGAAAACAGTTTACGGATTCTCCAGTAACGGATGTCAATCTATCGCTTGTTCAGATTCCAAGCCTTCACCTGCAGTAATCAGAGGACTCTCGCAATCCCCAGCCAGAGAACCTTCCAGAGGCTAACTCCCCAGTAGAGGTCATCAGGAATTCTCTTCCCCAGCAGCAGCCAAGGATTTATTTTCCCGGCAGCAGTCAAGATTCTTTTATCTTCAGCCGTCCAAGATTCATTTATCCTCAGCAAGATAGCTCATCAGCTTACATGCGCATTCATCACATTCATGTCATAAACATTGATGTCACATACATTGCATCATGCATCATGACATTGCATACAACTAACCATTTTCCTTTCAGGTAAGATCAGTCGACAGACAAAGATCATCTCCCAAGATTCATCCAGAAATAATTCAGATGTGACCCGGACACGGCAACATTCTGATACTTATTCCAGATTCATCCAGATGAAGTTTTATACGAACACATCATCAGGAAGCCCTACACCGGTTCCCCTTCAACTTCAAGACGCCTGAAAACAGTTTACGGATTCTTCCCAACAACGGACGTTAATCTATCAGCTTGTTCAGATGCAATTTTTGAAAACAGTTTACGGACGCTTCCCAACAACGGATGCTACTCTATTGCTTATTTAACTTCAAGACTTCTGAAAACAGTTCACGGGTTCTCCAAGTAACAGATGTTAACCTATCACTTGTTCAGATTCTTCTCAAGACTTCTGAAAACAGTTTACGGATTCTTCCCAACAACGGATGTTAATCTACCAACTTGTTCAGATTCTTCTCAACTTTTGAAAATAGTTTACGGGCGCTTCCCAACAACGGATGTTGCTCTATTACTTATTCAATCTCAACTCCTGAAAATAGTTTACAGATTTTCCAGACATGGATGTCAATCTATTGCTTATTCGGACCCCTAACTCAGAGATGTTCCAAAACATGGGTGCCTTTCTGATACTCGTCCACTCACCATTGACATACAGTTCAACATGTCCAGATGGCATCTATAAGCCCATCCTCCTACCAGCAGTCGCCAAATGGCATCTTTAAGCCCATTATCAGATGGCATCTCTAAGCCCATCCCCCGACAAGATTCTATCGCATCAGATGGCATCTTTAAGCCCATCACCAAATGGCGTCTTTAAGCCCATTCACCTCTACCATCACATCACCGAGTGCAAATTTTCTGGGCACTTTAGTGTCCAATCTTCTTTTACCTTCAAGTCGCGAAAGGCAAACTTGCCAATCTAACTCTTCCGGCTCAAGAAGATTGAACAGGGGCAACTGTTGTACCCCAAAATTTGCCCTCACATTTTTTTTCTTCTCTTCAAGAAATCACAGCTTCAGGCTTTTCCTGATCTTTCAAACTGGCTCGAGAATCGGTCAAACGGACTTTTCTCGTCAGTCAGACGCAATTAGGGTTTTATTGATTTTTCAGGGCTTTGGAATGTTTCAAACAGTTGGTTTAGGGTTTTGGTTGATTTTGGCTCAACTTTGATCAGGCGAACGCTCTTTGTCATTTAATCAGGAATTAGAGTTTTGGGCACGTTCTCAAAAGGATTTGAATTCTATAGTGCTTTGCAAGACCTTCCGAGATTTGGTTTGAATCTGCATTGTTTGATTTAATCAGTAAAAGAAGGCAGTTGGTTTGAATTCACGTTCGTTTGATTGAACCAGTCAAAAGATATATGCAGTTTGGATTTACAGTGCTTGGTAAGAAATCAGTAAGAAAGGAATGTGTTTGATCAGTTATTGCGTTTGACTGTGCTTTGCTTTGGATGATGGAAGCGCCAAGTTCATTTATTTTGATCAACGTAGAATCAATGTTTAGTTGATTATTTATTATTCTAAAGATTAAATATCTGGAATTTAATTTTCATTTATTTTAATTTAAGGAACTATAAATAATAAGTAAATAATTGAAAAGGAAAAAAAAGAATTAACTGGATCAATAGAATTTTTATTTCATATTTAAATATCTGTTACAATTATTATTTAGATACAAGTATTCATTTACGAGGTATTTATAATAATAATAGTTACAATGATTAAATTGAAAATAAAACTATCCTATTTTTCTAAATATTCCTAAGTCCCCAATTCTTCATTCTTCATTTAGTGATGCTCCCCTCCATTCAAATTATTCATCTGCAAAAGAAAAGGAGAAAAGTCAATGACTGATAAATAATTAAAGAGACAGATAAAAGAAATTCATCATTAAGGGCCACTGATTGGGATCAGTTAACCCTCTCTGCAAATCACGGGATTTCTCCCGGTTCACAAAGAGGGAAGAATTTTATTTGCTAATCATGAATGCAAAGTTGAGAAAAAATGCAAAGTGTCAAACTGCATAAGTTCAAAATCTCAAACTCCAAGTTCAAACCAAACTGAAAAATCCAAATTCCTACTTTCTGTCAAAAATGCCAAAAGGTACAAGTTGCTGTCACAGGATCCAAGCTGTCAATAAAGAAGATTTGGAAAAGATACAAAGTACAAAAGCTGTCAAAAAAAGAGACAATATGCAGAGGAAATATATTATGCAAGCAAAACATTTTTCTTTTCATCATTTCCCAAGATAAGGGTGGCCCTTTCAGAATAAAGGTACGGCAAAAAACATAGTTTAACATATTTAGCTGTACTGAGAGAGAAGAGTAAAGAGAAGAGAGCAGGTTTTTAGGCTTTAGGCAGGAAGAGAGAAACAGATACAAAAGAACTAAACACAGTAGAAAAGGAGAGAGCAAAAAAAAAATATACAAACACATAACCATCAAGCTACTGAAGCATAAGCCTAAGACTTCACAAGCAATAAACCTGTAAACCAGTAACAACCAAACCAATATGGCTAAAAACCATACAGACCTGCATTAGCCTTACCTCAAAAAGCCTCAAACCTGAAGCATCAAAGACCAGTAAAATGCCAAACCTGAAACCAAATGCTAAACCTGCATAAAACCTACTGAAACAATAAAACCTCCATCCCATAGCAAACCTGCCCAAATTGTCAAATGGCCTGAACAAGGCCAAAAACCAATACAACCTGCATATGCCAACCCTGCCTGAAGCCTAACAAAAAACACTTACCATTCAATCCAAACATAACAAAAAGCCATTAAACCTGTTAAGGCCTAAACCAACATAACCTGCTGAGCCATTAAATCTGTTAAGGCCTAAACCAGTCCAGCTTCAAGTCTAAACCATAAACTATCCAAACAAATAGCCAGTAAAAACCCCAGGCCTAAGCATAAACCTGTTGAAACCTCACAAACAAGCTAAAGCCTGATATCCAAGGCAACCCACGAACCCTCAGATTTACATCATCATAGGGTATTTCAAGAACCATCCTAAGCCAACATTAAGAAAGCAATAGCAAGGCCAGAAAGAGAAGAGAGAGCATACACTCAAAGGCAAATCGTTCAGAAGCACATTCAAGGCAACTCAGAGGCAACCAAAAGCATTCAATTCAAAGCCAACAAGAAGAAGCAACGTGAAGGGCCTCAGAAGAAAGCTTCATCATAGGCCAAGATACAATAGGCAACAAGGTCAAGGCGACAGAAGTAAGCAACGAGGCAACAAGTCAGAAGAAGAGAGAAAATCTAAGGCAACAGAAGCACGCTAATCTCAAGGCAACTCAGAGGCATCATACATAAGGCAAAGGCAATCAAACAGAAGCAACGAGCGTACAGTAGGAGAGAAGAAGAAAGAAGTGAGTTTCAAAAAGGGGTTTTCAGTCAATATCATCACGAAACCCTAAATTGGCAAAAAGTAAAGATACCAGTTAAAGCTAGCTTCATCGTGCAAAGCCCTTTCACCACTAAGCCGCCTCAGCGCCTCCTCGTCCTCTTCTCCTCCATCGTATTCCTCTCAAGGTAGAATATTCTCTCCTCATCTTTTTTTTACAACCTCGTTAAACAAACAAAACGAAAACAAAAATCAGAATATAAAATCATGACATGCGAAATCTAAAATGCCTAACAAGTTCGAGACAATACGCTACCATGTTTGATCGTTGCCTAAGCCATCTGAGAGGATAAGAGGTGGTAACATGGGTGGCTAAGGCGAGAAGCTCAGATTTCTGAATCCATGGCAAAGAAGCAGGAAGACGAAGACAACGCGCACGAAGAAGACAAGATGAGCGCCGCTGTACACAAACCCTAAGCCAATGTCCAACTGAAACAAAACAATCTAACCCTAAAACATTTGTTTCAGTACAGTGGGCCTAACCCGTTTTAACCACCAAGGCCCATTCAGAATTTTTTTACCCTTTTTTATAACGTTATCTTCTTTCTTAATTAATCAACTTAACCTTTTTCTTTTTTTAAAAAACAAGTTTATTTGTTAATAAATTAACACAAACCTTTTTTATATAACATTTTTAATTACAATATTTTGCCTCTAACCTAAATTTTGTTACTTTGTATATTATTTCATTAATACTAAAATACATGAAAACACATTCATTTATTATTTTAAACATTTTTTTTGAATATATATATTAAACACAAATCCATAAAAATATATTTTTATTACACAATATAATTAAGATTGAAAACATTTTTCTTCTCCTTTAATTAAAATTTTCTATTTGTACATAACAATTAAAAATATATTTTTTCTAATATACATAATTTAATTCTAAACATTTAATTAAAATACTTTTTGTACATATTAAATAAAGATACATTTTTATACATAATTTAATTAGAATTTAGAACATTTAATCAAAACATTCTTTTTACATACTAAAGAAAATACAAGATCACAAATCAAAGATTAAATAAACATTTAGTTCTTTCCATTAGGTCAAAACAATAATTAATACATATTCAATTTCACATCGCCACCTGTAAATAATTACATACGCATATACTTGTACACTTACACAATACATTTACATGGCTCCTATACACATTTGTTTATCTTATACATTGATATACGTTATTTACATTTGATTGCAAATTCGATTTGGTTGTAACTTATTGGATTCTATAAGTCTCATCCCCATTTGTGAATATTGTACCCCCACTCCCGGATACTATTTGTAATAGCGTAGATTTTACATTTTTGCAATTTACCGCTTTCAATTATACCATGGTTAGACCTAGGGTTTGTATGTACATAAAATCAAACGCTAGATAACCTAATACAAGACAAATACATGAAATCAATACACAATCACACTTGCACCCTCTAGGGTAATCCCACATGTTGCCTTCCAAAATGGGCCATGCTTGCACGTCGAGTATTTTTGGCAAAACAAATTCAAATGATCATAAGTCCCTCGATGACGCTTTCGAATGTTGCCTAAACGGAATGATCATAGTCCCTTCAAAGCGAATTGCCAAAGACACTTGGCACCATTGCATTTATAGTCCATACGATGACCCACGCTCGTCCCGAATAAACCTCCTAAACGCAAGATTGTCCACCAAATTCAATGGTGGAACAAAATTGTTTAAAAGGGTTGAAAACATAGAGAAAACCTTTGAGTACAATAGGGTAGACAAAACTCTTAGTTACTTGAGAACCAACTTGCAAAAACGCTTGCCTTCTTTTCAAAAACCACATTCCACAAACACTTTCAAAACAAACTCTCAAAACATTTTGAAACATCTTTTCAAAAAGATACACGCCTTTGTAAAATATTCGAGTAAAGAATTGTTACAAGGTTAGCCTAAGACAAGGCATCTTCTTCCAAAACATTTTCAAAAACACACATACACACACCATTTTCAAGCAATCGAAAATCAAGGCAAGTGATCTAAAAAACCAAGTAACTAAGAGCCCATGGATAACCATGGATGAAAAGGGTGCTAACACCTTCCTTTTTCATAATCTACCCCCCGGACCCACGAAATATCTCAAAAGGTTTTTGCTGTGCTTTTTCAACCTTTCTTTAGGATAAAATAAAAAGTCGGTGGCGACTCTTGCTCAACCGCACAAGTGCGAATACAAACGCAAAACACATAGTCAGTTCTCCCACCGTATCACACTTACCATCTTTCTTCGGTACCGGCACCACATTGGCAACCCACTGAGGGTAAGAAGTCACTGCAAGAAAACCGGCGTCAAATTGCTTCATAACCTCAGCTTTGATCTTCTCGGACATCTCTGGACGCATACGGCAGACTTTTTGTTTAACCGGAGGGCAGTCTTCCTTGGTAGGCAAATGATGGTCCACAATGTCGGTATCCAACCCAAGCATGTCTTCATAGGACCAGGCAAATATCTCCACATAATCATGCAACATCTGAACCAACCGTTGTTTTACGCTGAGCTCCAGATTGGCACCAATCTTGACTTCCTTTCTGTCTGTTTCAGTACCCAGATTTACCGTTTCCACTGGCTCTTCATGTGGTTGAATGACCCTCTCTTCCTGGAGTAACAGTCTTGCAAGTTCACCAGGCACTTTGCAATCATCTTCACCTTCGTCTTCGGCTAAGTTGATCGGATTTTCGAAGTCATAACTGGCAGTAGCAGAGTCGTTACCAGCGAGATCCAGAGTGGATTGAAACCTGTACGGGTGAGTGTGTGTAAATATAGCTGTTTTGCAATATATAAAGAAAGAAAGAAAGAAAGGGAGCACAAGATTCGAAATGCGAAAAAACGTCCAATGTCTTTATTCATGATATATGGAAATGACAGTTAATAAGCCCTCACAAATGAAGCCACGGTGCCCCGGGTAAGACACCGGGCCATAAAATCTCAATTTATTGTTTATTACAAATTAAAGAAACAAAGGAATTCATTACTGCGTAACAAAAGTAACAGGTATGTTGTCTTTTGCAGTCCAATTGCTAGGTCCACTATCGGCTGTCGGGTAAATCCAACTGTTGAACTCAGATTCTTCCACTTCGTCATCATCCCTGATAGCATTCACCCCATGGGCAGGCAGGGGAGCTGTCACTACATTGGGTTTCTCAGGTGCCTCAAATTGTACCTCCTTCGCATCAATAAGGTCCTGCACCTTATTTCTCAGGGCCCAGCAATCATCAGTAGAATGCCCCGGGCTATCGGAGTGATAAGCACAGCGGGCATTTGGATTATACTTCGGAGATGCAGTATTCACAACCTTCGAAGCCTCTCTGACGGTTACCAAGTTGGTCGATAGCAGTTGCGGAAAGATTTGTGACAAGGTCATACTCAGCCGAGTGTATTCTCTTCTGGGTCTCTCACCCCTTGGTTGGTTGGGTTGCCGAGGAGCGGCAGCAGGCTTAGCAATTACCACCGCGTTGACAGCTTGGCGGCGTTCTGGTTTGTCTTGCCTCCTAGGCCCATACACGGCACTGGCTTCCTTTTTAAAAGGTTTCTTCTCAGAACTTGCAGACGCACCTTTCTGAATCTTACCTGATTTCATGCCAGCCTCTATCCTTTCCCCAGTCAGAATGAGATCTGTGAACCCTGCAGATGAATTGCCAATGAGATGATTAAAGAACGGCCCGGATAGGGTCCCCAAGAACATGTCCACTAATTCACGGTCTGTTAATGGTGGCTGCACCCTGCCAGCCAGGTCCCTCCACTTCTGCGCATACTCTTTAAAACCTTCTCCCGATCCTAGCGACATACCCTGGAGTTGGGTACGTGTAGGAGCGAGGTCGGCATTATATTGATACTGCTTGTAAAAAGCAGTAGCCAGCTCCTCCCAGTTACGAACCTTGGTTCCATCCAGCTGATAGAACCATTCGAGATGAGTCCCTGAAAGACTCTCCTGGAATAAGTGGATCCACAAGTTCTTGTCCACAGTGTATGGTTGAATCTTCCGCACATAAGATCTGAGATGTAACTTAGGGCAGGACGCCCCGTCATACTTTGCGAAAGATGGTGCTTTGAACTTGTGTGGGATGACCACACCAGAAGATAAACCCAAGTCTCCGAAATCCAAACCAGGCACTTGCTGGAGGATACTGCTCCTCATTAAAATCAGTCTCGTTGTCAGAGACCACCGGACTAGGAACTCTTCCCCCCTGGGGACTGCCCTTGCCTACAGAAGAACCAGCTTGCTCAACCTCATTCTGCAGTGTGTTACCAAACCTTCGGCCAGTGTTGAAAAGTACAGTTCTCTTCTTCTTTTTCTTGACCAGCAGAGCCTTCAGTTCCTCCTGACCTTGGGCCAAACTCATAATCAGCTCTTGGAATTGGGCGTTCTGAGCCTGAAGGGCCTTGATGGACTGCTCGGTAGATGATTCAGGGTTCATGATGCTGAAATAAACAGCGAAGAACATTAAGAAACCTGAAAAGAAAAGTACCTGTGATGCATATGATGAATGGAATGCGTATGATTTATGTTTTCAAAGACAATCGGGATTCAACTTTGTAAACAAAAAAAGAACATACTTCATTAGATTCAACTTTGAAATTTAGATTGTTCAACAGATTGCCCTTAGGCGTTACATAAAAAATGGAAATACTGAAAAGGGAAATAAAACTGTAAAAAGAATATCCAAAGTTCATCATTGATCCCAGGGTCTCCTCTTCTCAGTACGGATGTAGTCATTCAGAGCTCGCTCATTCTCCAACTGCTTTGTTAGCTTCTGGATCTTCAATTCCTGCTCGTTGAACTTTTCCCTATAAGAATCCCGTTCTTCTCGCAGTTGTGCCCAAGATCTCTTTAGTGTCTCAATATCAGTAGGTATCTGAGGAGGGAGGACAGTTGGAGGAACCCCATCTCTATCAGGATACTCAAGAATGACGGGTCTGACAGCTTCATACATCATACCTAACTTCTGAGCACGGATGCAGACCCATTTGTAGTAGGCTTCCATAGGTAGAGAAGTCTTTGGTCCCAACTCTTGTGGGTCAGCTTTGTGAATTCTGTCCCAAGCCTTGATGAACCTACGACGCAGCTCGTCACTATCTACCTGAAACTCAAAACTGATGTGAGGCACCAACATCTCATGAGGCCCTGCTCTTCTGGCTCTTCCAAACTGACGGAGAGCTAGACATGGATTATAAGAGATCCCTCCTTGGGTACCAATCAAAGGAACATTAGGATATTCTCCGCAACGGTCAATAACAGCTACCTCATCCAAACCTATGAGAGTCCAAATGATGTCTTTATCAGTGAGAGATATTAACCTATGAGCCCAACCTCTTCCTTCTTTGTTCTTCAGCACGAACTTAGGGAGGTGCGAAATAAACCACCTCACTAACAAAGGAATACAACACCACAGAGTTCCCCGTCTTCGGGCAGTACGAGCATAAAGTTGTTGCAGGATGTCACCCAAGAGAGTGGGCACAGGGTTCCGAGACATGAAGATCCTTATGGCAGTGACGTTAATGAAGTTATCAGGGTTAGGAAACAAGATTAGACCATAGATTAAGAGAGCTAGAATGTCTTCATACGCCCTAAAGTCCAGGTCATTCCAGAAACTGTTAGCTTTACCAATCAGAAACTTGGCCAAGAAACCCTTAACTTTGCTTCTAGTCACCCAGTTGTCCATTACCTCCTTGTGGGTCAAGGGAAGAGCTGCAGCAATCTCCTCAAGCCCAAGAGTCTTTTCCCAACCAGTGTAGGGAGTTTGATCCAAGATAGGGATACCAAGCAAATCAGAGAACTCTTCCAGGGTAGGGACCAGCTGGAAGTCTTGAAAGGTGAAGCACTGGTACAGAGGGTCATAAAACTGGGTCAGGACACTCATCAGATGTTGGTCCCACTTTGTCGTGACTAAACTGAGAAGAGAACCATGCCTTTGGATGAAGGAAGTAGTATTTGGAATTTTGCTAACCAACTCTTCAAGTAACTCAGGTGGGTGAACAAAGTTGAACCGGATAGTATTCCTTCGTATAGGCATCATGATGTCCTGCAAAACAGAGCAAAGGTGAAACCCTCTTGTCTTTGAAATGGTCAGTCCTTATGCAGGATGCATGCAATGTTTATGATGGTATGATGTTATGATAAAGCACACCACAAGTATTCACAAAGGAAAACATGATAAGGCACACAAGTCACACAAGACAAGCCCTTAGAGTTTAGGCCAGCATGGGGTCTAGGTATTACCCTCTTTCAGTTTGTTGGTTAAGACCTGTCCTATCAGAAGTAACCGGGTTCTAGAGGATCCCAATATCACTGACTACCCTCAATCGGTCATAACTCCAGCATCGCAATCTTTTCTTGTGGCCAGAACCATCACGAGAGTTTAGCCTCAATGGGCGTAGCATACTGCTACTGTTCTATTGGCCAAGTTGGGTCATTTAAGGTTCTAAGGTCGGTTGGTGCTTAATGACTCCTCAGAAGACCCATATTCTCCTCGTTGCGACACAAGGGATATCGATACAGACCAAGGCGCCACACCAACGTAGCCACTGCTTCACCCATGTCGGTCTACGCCGGACAGGTCCCTCACAGCTTATGCTACCTAACAGGGTATCCCCAGATCCGGGTTAGGATCTATGTAACTCCGATGCAGCCCACAATAATAAAGCAAGCAAGCACAACAATTGAAAACACAAGTGATATTAGTCCTAAGGTACACCTCACTTTATAAGATTCCCCAGCAGAGTCGCCAGTTCTGTGATCGCTGGATCTGGAACTGACTGTTTAACGTTGGTTCGCGAAATGTCTCTTAGATACTTGCTCATTTGTGTTTTCAAAATGTTTGCTTTTCGAAGTGTGAGTGGGTTTGAAAAAGTTTCGTTTAAAGATTCCAGATCGACTCTTGTATCAGTCCTCAAGAGTGTTTGAAAAATTGTTTTGAAAGCTTTTTGAAAAGTGTCGGTGTGAAAAGAGCTTGATTTGTTTTTGAAGAGCAAGTATCTATGAGTCATCCACCTATCCTAAGGAATTAGGCTGTGTAAATGTCCTTAAGGTAGTGCCATCCCACCATTGAGAGGTAGGTAGCACCACCGTTGGAGGTATTCGGGTCAATTCGTTTGTAGGGACAGTATGGTCACCAGAGTAACAGTAGGACACCTTAGAAGCTACCCTTATGCCATTGATCCTTTTTAATTCCGAGGCAACCGTTTCGAGGCAACTGGATCATGTCATGGACATAAGGACTTACTAAAACGTCCTATACTCGACGACCACGTTTCGAAGGTAAGGCAACAGTGAGGCGTACCCTAAGAGTGGTGTGTGAATTTGTGTGTTATTTTCATGTTATGTTTTATCTTGTACATGCATCATGGTGATCTACGCTTGTTTTTAATTTAGGCCATACATTCTTACATGCAAAGTTTAGCAGTTTTAAGAGTGTGGAAATTTAAATGCGGAAAGTAAAATCCTACGCAATTACAAAGCGCGAGTCTATACATCGCCAAATTAACAAAGACCCGTTTGATAAAAGATGCGGAAAGTAAAACCTAGTTACTATTACAAGGCTTGAGCAATTACATAATATTCACAAGAAAATAAAATAACGTGCGAAATAGAAATTGAAATTGAACGTTCGAGGGCGTTGGACCCTTTTGAAATTAAATTAAATTAAAGGTTAATTAATTATTCAATAAAAGGAAAGGAATGTTTTTTATGTTTTTTGTATTTATGAAATAAAGAAAATTAAAATTGAAGAGAAACCCTAATTCTAAGTATTTTTAATTATTAAAGAAAAGATATTCAAGTTTAACCTAATTTACTAAATATTTAATATACATATTTATTTACAAAAATATTTAATAATTAATAATAATAATAATGATGAGAAAATTATTTATTAAAAAAAATGATGAAAAGTTAAAAACCCTAATTTCTACCTATTTTAATTTATTAAGAAAAACATTAAAGTTTTAAAACCTAAATTAACTAGTTAATTATTAAAGTTTATTTACAAAATAAATCATGGTGAAATTAATATTAATAAAAATAAACATTTTTTTTCTGATTTTTTCTGTATTTTATATTATGAAAATTAATTTGTGAATTAAGTAAAACAATTAAAAAGACTAATTGAAAAGAATAAAAGAAAAGAAATTTAAAAGAAGGAATACAAACAAGGAGGGGTGTCTGGCCCTTTTTGGAGGTTTTTGTAGAGTAATTTGGGCCCAAGATTGCAAGGCCTCGTTTGACTTTCTGTGTTTGGATGCACGTGGTTGACTGAGTGTACACGATGGACCTGCATTCATAGTCTTCAGATGGATCATCATGCATAAGTGGCAAGCCTGGGCGTGTGTGTGCATGGTAGGACGTTGGGAGCATGCTGCACATGAACACGTTACAACAAAAATTATCAAGTATATGGGGGGACCTGGGAATCGAACCCAGGTCCCAATGCCTGTAGGACAGCACACCAACCAACCAGGCTAATGTGTTTCTTTGTTAATCTAGTGGAGCATGAATAATATAAGAGAAAAATAATATTATGCTGAAACCATCAAAAAACGCGCTAACATTTGAATTGTCCAATCACGCTCAGACACGCTAGCCTTCTTCTTCCTTTTGTACCTGTAACATAATTAAATAGCGGGGGTTTTAAACCCCCACTAACTGCAATTCAGAAAAATAGCGATTAGCATATGCCTCCATATAAAAAAGGCGCGAGGTCATTATTCAGTTCGTCTTGTTGCCATGAATCCATTGGCATAGGTTTTAAGGCCTAATTTTTCCATATGAAGAAGACCCCAATTTGAAGCTTCTGAAACCCTAGAAAGCGTTAATGGCAACTCTTGATACAGGCATTGTTAGGACAATTAAATAGTACCATTAGCTTCAGAACATCATGGTTAGTGTTAATCAACAATCAAAATACATGAACAATGTATGAAAGTTAAAACACGATTATGAATTTTTTTGGGAAAAGTGTGACTTTGTTCTACCAATTCTTTGAGTGTGGAGGCGTGTTCTTGATTGCAACACGTTCCTGGATGTCTTGGCAACGTTTTGGAATCCTTTTGGAGCCTTGAAACGCCTTGTAACTAGGTTTTCAGTTTTTAATTTTTTTAAGGAAATTTTGCAATTTTGTTCTTGGTTTTCTGCACAGCTTTTGTGTGTGTTAGGATTAGGTTAGGTTATGCCTTTGTATGTGAAGCTTTCTAGGTCAAAAACCAAGCCCATAGTCCATTGAATCAATGTTTTTGAATATTTGATTTTCCATATCTTTTTTTCAATCTTTTCCATGCCAATCATTGCCAAATTTGGATGATTTTGTCCCTTTTTATTGATGCATGAGATCTCTTACATGTGAGGAGGATATTTGCTGCATAAAAAGATTTAAAACCATTGATTTAGTATTTTCCTTATATTTAAATTTAATTAAATGAATTAATGATAATAAAAATTCAAATAATTAATTAAAAATGAGAAAATAACTCCCTTTGAGCTTAGTGGGTCGTGCATAGCCTTTGGGTAATGATTCATGAAAGAAATTGAGGCCCATTATCATTTTTGAAGCCTTTTGTGCAAAGTTGACTTTTCAAAATTCCCAAAAATTTCCCAACTTCTACAAGGCATATCTTGCTCAATTTGGAAGCTATGATCATGTTCTTGGACATTTTGGAAAGGTCTTGAAGTCCTCTAACCAATGTATTTGGTCCCATGTCATTTTGATTTACCAATCTCAAATTATGGTCTTTGACTTAAAGTGCCTTTTTGTTGACTTTTGAAAATGACCTATAATGTTGAAATGGATAACTTTTTGTGAGAGCATTTCTTGGACTTGAAGTGTGAAGATGAGTTGTAGGAAATTTCATTCTCTTCAAAATGATCTTTGAATGGGATTTTTCTGATAAACCATGAGGAAGTTATGCCTTGGTCAATTTGCAGTTGACTTTTTCAGTTGTCCAAAAATAGAAACTTTTGCATCTTGAGACTTTTTGAGCCATGCTTTGAGAATCATGATCAAGAATTGATCAAATGATGTTTGTGGCTTCAAAATAAGATGTTGACCAAAATTTTTGACTTTTGACTGTCAAATGACCATTTTGCCCCTGCAGTTGACTGTGAAGCAATTAGGGTTTTTGACTGTGCAATTTGATGCTGTGAGTCTTAAAACTTTGCATATGGATGCTTGACAATGTATGTAGGCATGTGGGACTTGATTGGACCCTTGGAAACTTCAATTTCTTTGCCAAAACCAAAACCCTAATTTGACTGTGTTAGGAGGCAATTGGAATGTGCAACCCTTGAGAGATTTTGAACCTTGATCTTGGCAAATTTTGAAGAATATGGGAGGGCAAATTTTGGGGTACAACAAAAGGCAATCAATCTTCTTCAAGGTGCACTTAGCATGGATGAATTCTTCTGTGTATCGGTATGCAAAATGGCGAAAGAAATATGGGATACCTTGGTAGAAACTCATGAAGGAACCGCTGAAGTTAAAAGATCGAGATTAAATACATTGAGTCAAGAATATGAACTATTTAGAATACAGCCCCGAGAATCAATCCTCGACTTGCAGAAAAGATTCGTGCACTTGAAAAATCATTTGAAAGCACTTGGTAAGTCTTTAACTAATGATGAACTTAATCTTAAAGTGCTTAGATCCTTATCCATGTAATGGCAACCAAAAGTGACAGCAATGTCCGAGAAGAAGAATCTATCAATAATGACTTACGCCACTTTGTTCGGAAAACTTCAAGAATATGAGACGGAACTTGCAAGACTTGAAAAGAATGAAATTCAAATAAAAGATTCAAAATACATTGCTTTAAATACAAGGATAAAAAATCATGATAGCAATCAAGAGGATGAATCCACTAGTGGTGAAGATGATGATCTCATTAGGAAGATTGAAAAGGATTTGCGAAAAGAAAGAAAAAGGGAAGCACCAATGTTGTACCCCAAAATTTGCCCTCCCATATTCTCCAAGAAATTGCCAAGCCAAGCTGCAAAATTCCTCAAGGGTCGCACAGTCAAAGATCTCCTATACAGTCAAAACTAGGGTTTGTGTTCTGGTCAAAGAAATGAAGTTTTCAAAGGCCCAATCAAGTCTCATATACCTGCAAACATGGTCAAATATCCTCATGTCAAGTTTCAAGGCATTCAGCTCAAAATTGCACAGTCAAAACCCTAAGTTGCACTACAGTCAACTGTAGGGGCAAAATGGTCATTTGACAGTCAAAAGTTCAAATTTTTGGTCAACATATCATTTTGAAGCCACAAACATCATTTGATCAATGCTTGATCATGATTCTCAAAATTTGGCTCAAAAATCATCAAGATGCAAAAGTTTCCTTATTTGGACAGCTGAAAAAAGTCAATTGAAATTGACCAGGGCATAACTTTCACATGGATTATCAGAAAAATTCCATCCAAAGCTCATTTTGAAGAGAAAGACATTTCCTACAACTAATCTTCATACTTCAAGTCCAAGAAATGCTCTCACAAAAAGTTATCAATTTCAACATTATAGGTCATTTTCAAAAGTCAACAAAAAGGGACTTTAAGTCAAAGGCCATAACTTGAGATTGGTAAATCAAAATGACATGGGACCAAAGGCATTGGTTAGAGGACTCAAAGAATTTTCCAAAATGTCCAAGAATATGAGAAAAGCTTAAAAATTGAGCAAGTTATGCCTTGTGGAAGTTGGGAAATTTTTGGATATCTTGAAAAGTCAACACTACTTCAAATGACCTAAAATTGCTAATGGGCCCATTTTTCTTCCATGATTCATCATCCATGACATATGCACGACTACTTGTCCCAAAGGGAAGTCTTATTTCATTTTTTATTTATTTATTTGGATTTTTATTAATAATAATTCATTTAAATTAAAATAAATACATGAAAAATGCTAACCTAAGTTTTTTTCAATCTTTTTGTGCACATTATATCATCAATATTTCGTGCATATGCAAATTAGGAAAGATTTGGGGTGATTGGATCATAATTGACACAAGAACACATGAAAAAGATATGAAAAGATCCTTAAGAAAATCAAATTTCCAAAACAATGATTACAAGAGATTTGATTGAGTTTTTGTGACCTAATAAACTCCATACAAATATCTGATGATAACCCTAATGCAAAAAGAGTCTAAGCTGCGCAGAAGGACCAAGAACAAACTTGAAATTTTTTGCAAAAAGCTCAAAACTGAAAAGCAGGTTCTAGGTCGATTCAAAGCACAAGACTTGTTTCAATAGCTTCCTCAAGGTCCCCTGAACACATTCCAATCAAAAACAACAATCCAGACGCGAGGAATTGGTATACAGAATGCAAGATGTTTCGTGAAAAATTCATAATCATACTTTGAAATTTAGGCATTTTTATGGCATTTCAATTATTGATTCTTATTCCTTGAATGATTATGAAGCTAACCAAACTATTTGATTGTATTTTTATGCGCCCTACGTGAATCCACCATTAGCGTTTTTTAGGGTTCAAGAAGCTTGGAATTGGGGCTTCTGAAATTAAGAAAAATTAGCCCTTCAGACCCATACCATTCGAATCAGTGCATCTGGACGAAGAAGATACCACACTCGCGATTAATTTATGGACACCATAGCTCTAGTCGCTATTTTCTTGAAACCGGCCTAAAAGAACATTCAGAAAACCGTTGCCTCATGTTTTTGTTTCAGGGATAGTGAAGAAGACGAACTCGTGGCATGGAGCGATTGGATCATTCAAAAATGCGCGCGCGTTTCCAAGGCCACTAACCATTTGCTTTTATAATATTTAGTTGCTTATTATATAACAAATTCATTGTGTGGCTCAGCTGGCAAGCGTTGATTGTATTGACGTCCAAGACCTGGGTTCGAGCCCCAGGTCTGCATTATTTCAATATTATTTTTCCATAACAATTCCTATGCAGCGCTAACGTTCAAGGCGCACCATGCACCTCATCATCTATCCATCCACGTGCAAGTTAGAACCAGATCAAAGGCGTGGATTCAAAGAACACGATATGCCCAGGTCAACGTTGCTACACGCTAGTGGCAAAGGTCAAACGGATCAATGTCCTGTTGGGCTTGGATTTCTAAAGGAAACCTCCATGTTGGGACTGATACCCCCCCCCTGGTTTGCAATTCTCCATTTTTTTCATGTTTTATTTTTAATTGTTATTTTATTTTCTTTATTTGTTTAAATTAATTAATTATTTCTACAAAATATAAAAAATGCATAAAAGAAAAATCAGAAAAGACAAAAAACATAATAAATACTTTATCTTAATATTTTCTTGTAAATAATTGTATATAATTGAATTTAGTTAAATTAGGGTTTTAATTTTAATTCCTTTTAAATAAAAAATCTAAAAAATGTAGAACTAGGTTTAATGGATAATTTTCATTCCTTTTAATTTTTTCTTTCTCACAATAATATTATTTATTTGTTTTTTATAATCAAATTTGCATGTAAATTAATTAGGGTTTCATGTAGGTTAAAAAACTTTAATATTTTTCTTAATAACTTAAAAGCCGTTAGAATTAGGGTTAGCGTTTTATTTTAATTTTAATTAACTCCTTTTTTTCATTAAATCTTAAAATACATAAAAATACCAAAAAATCAAAAAACAATTTCTCTTAATTAATTTCATCATGTTAATTTTAATATTTTTGCAAAAGGATCCAACGCCCACGTTCTTAATTACTTAATTTCGCATATTTATTTTATTTTGCTTAAATAGTTATGTACCTCTCCCGAAGCCTTGTAATTACTTTTCGCACTTTTAATTTCTTTATTTTTTCTGTCAAATCGGGTCCTGGTTAATTTTGGCGATGTGGACCCGCGCCATTTGTAATAGTTTAGAATTTACTTTTTCCTCGCAACTTTTAACTGTTAAACAAAGCATGCAAGAATGAATGGCCATAATAAAAACAAACGTATAAATTTTAAACAGAATTATATTATGTTAAAAAATATAAAACAGACTATCTTTCACGTATAATCAAAAATAAATGCAGCAGTATTATTCTTAAGATAGCAAAGTTTTTGTATAAGTTGATTTATAATCAAACTTAATAAATTAAATTTCACGTATAATTAAAAATGAATGCAGCAGTAGTATTTTAAAATCAAAATTGATAAATAAAATTAAAAGAACAATGATAATCAAATTATGAACTAGTATTGCAGAGCTCTCAATAGAGAACTCATTCAAAAATAAGCGTATGCCGCTTAAAGTGACGCACACACGGTATTCTTTAGTAAAAGGCGAAAGAATAGTTCGCTTTGTGTTCATCACACGGCTCCGTGAGTTATGTAACGTGACATCGTTTTCTTTTATATGCTAACAGCATACTTTTGCTTCTCAGTTAATCGATGTGGGATCCATACGAAAAACACATACACACTACAACACCAACCCTTGTGTTTCTCGTCTGCCTGTCCCTCTTACACACACACTTTTCTTCCTCCAAACCACAAATGTTTAATCTTACACAAACATTAACATATCAATTTTCATAATAACAATAACATGTTAGATATATAAAAGCATGCAACAACCCTCTAACCAACATAAGCTCATAGTTCTCATAAAATAACTTTTAGCACCTTCCTCTAAATCCTGTGGAGCTTCGGCTTCTAAAGCCACAAACAAGCACAAACGAGCTCAATGAAAAAAATTTAATTATCAAATCTTGGTGAGATTTTGAAGTATACAGGAGTCAGATCACTATTAACATATCAATCTTTATAAATCTTTATTCTTACACAAACATTAACATATCAATTTTCATAATAACAATAACATGTTAGATATATAAAAGCATGCAACAACCCTCTAACCAACATAAGCTCATAGTTCTCATAAAATAACTTTTAGCACCTTCCTCTAAATCCTGTGGAGCTTCGGCTTCTAAAGCCACAAACAAGCACAAACGAGCTCAATGAAAAAAATTTAATTATCAAATCTTGGTGAGATTTTGAAGTATACAGGAGTCAGATCACTATTAACATATCAATCTTTATAAATCTTTATTCTTACACAAACATTAACATATCAATTTTCATAATAACAATAACATGTTAGATATATAAAAGCATGCAACAACCCTCTAACCAACATAAGCTCATAGTTCTCATAAAATAACTTTTAGCACCTTCCTCTAAATCCTGTGGAGCTTCGGCTTCTAAAGCCACAAACAAGTACAACCACCCCCACCAGTCACTTGAAAGACAAACAGCGGGGATGTACACCCTATCATGCATCTATCTGCACCACACAGTAATTCTTTCATTACAAATAAAACACAGATCTTGATTAGCAAAAATTCTTTCATACCTCAACACTCTGGATTATTACAACTGCCACAAAAATTTAATTATTAAGGATATAATTGATATTCAAATATGATGGAACAAACTTAAGCAAAATAGAAAACTTTATAACCTGAGATTCGAATCTTGATCAGTAGCTTCAATATATTGACGTGCCCATAATACACATACCCCATAAGCATTGTGCCATATGCATTTTTGTCATGCTTCATTGGTAGTTTTCCATAAAACAGTCGCTTATTAGATCAGATTTTCTTTTTTTTTAGGATGGTAGCACCGCCAATTCTGCAAAAAGCAATCCATAACTAACATTAAACTTCTGTAACTAGTACCAGATAGTAATGAGAAATCACTAAACAATATCTGTAATATAACCAAACAACTCATCATGCTCTAGTTCTTTAACATT
The DNA here is from genome assembly GCA_948472305.1 of Vicia faba. Lineage (NCBI taxonomy): Eukaryota > Viridiplantae > Streptophyta > Magnoliopsida > Fabales > Fabaceae > Vicia > Vicia faba. Next base: position 573,471,033 of record OX451737.1, on the reverse strand, counting down.
CAATACCACACAAGCTGATATACTCTCTTCAATACAAACTGATCCTACAAAGTGTGGAAAGTACAAATGTACAAACTGATCTACTCTCTCCAATACCACACAAAAAAACATCTAATCATTTCAAATGTATATAATACTCTAGGGATTTTCCTACAGAAGAAGGAATGTTGTTGATAATAATGATTCATGCAATTAGAAACATTCTTTAAGGGAATTTTTCAGATTTAGTGAGAAGATTGGAGGTTGGATGATCGAAGGGTTTCTTGTGATAATAAGGAGAAGATAAGATTTGACTATTCGAGAGAGTGACCAAAACTGTGTATTCTAAGTAATTTCACAAAAGAAATTTGCGCTAATATACAAATAATTGGATTTAGGCACAAAAGATTGCGACACTTGTATAAAACAATCGTAGCCACTATCCTAAAAATCAAATTGCGACAATTGAGTCCAAACAGCCGCAATATAAGCGTCGCAAAATAACTATTTTCTTGTAGTGACTATTAGAAAGCAACAGCTTCTCATGAAGCTCCTTCATTACTAATGTGCACTAAACAAGCTTTCACTTTTAAGACTTGACCCAAATATAAATGTTGTTGGATGTATTTGGTAGAAGAAAATATGACAAAATATAAAAGATATGCAGGGTAAAGTGTTTATAATAATACTTACAACTTGCTTTCTGGTCACTCCACAAATGAACATTGAAGAACTAATAATTCTATTGATTCAAGATAAACAAAACATGATCTTACTAATACAATGTATTGTATCCTACTTCTAACCTAAAGGTTCTTAAGTGCATCACGCCATCGTCTTCCCCCGATCATGGATTCATAGTTTCGTACCTCTCCTCAAAATATCTTCTTAAGATTTTTAATAATGGCTTGAACTTTTAGAGGTTATGTCCTCAAACCTTTGTTACAAGCAAATCAAGATATTTTACGCTGCCTTATCCCTCAACTAAACAAAAGCTTTTCCATGAGCTGAGCTTATGAACCAAGTAGAGAATTTACTGGCTAATTCTCAATAACCAAATTGCACTTTTACCGGACTAATTTCTAGAACCAAACAAATAGTTTTACTAGTATATCTCTAGAACCAAAACAAGAATCATCAAGAGAATCACATTCTTAAAATAAGCAAGGCAAGACACCAGTACAAACCCTTCTTCACAAGTAGTTTTCACTCAAAAGGCACTAAAACAATTTTTGGTGAAAGAAAAATATCATAGAGAATGAACGAGAGTAATAAAATAGTAAGAAATAGGAAAACTCGGAGTTCCAATGTGCTTCAAATGATGAGATGTCTCTTTTATATAGGACAAAATGCGGCTAAAAAGGAAACAAGGCATAGGCTGAATTAAAGAGATAATCGATTATTACACATGAATAATCAATTATTCAAGCCATGAAATAATGAACTGCCTTACCTCGCTTAGCAAGGTTGCCACTTCGCCTAGCGAGCTAACCCTAACTTCCTTATGAAGTAACTTAACTCCGAATCAACTTTGCCTGGAAGTAATTTTCAACCACTTTGGCCTTAAAGTAACTTGGCCTTGAAGTAACTTGGCCCTGAAGTAATTGGGGTTAATAGTATTCTTTGAATTGCCTTGCTTTTATGAGAAGTAACTTGGCTTTGAAGTAATATTTGAATTATATTTCTTCTATGTGAAGTAATTTGGCCTTGAAGAAATTTTGAACTGCCATAATTCGCTTAGCAAGACCCGAAATTCACTTAGTGAGCTTTATTGCTTAATCTTGAAGTCACTTGGATTTGAAATCTTCTTTTGTCGTCTTTTCTTGCTTAGCGAGACCATGTTCTTGGCTTATTGAGAATTGCTTGTTGGAAGGTGTTTTGTCTAAGTCTTTTAATGTTGTTTTTGTATTTTCTTAGTTCTTTTTACTTGTACTTAGTGAATACACAGTTAAAAAGTTCAAAATCGTATTTTGCCAATTTGAAAATCCATTTTTATTGTTTATAGCTGACCATCCTCTAATATGTCAAAAATTTAAAACTTTTTTTGGTCAGTTTTAATAATAAAATGGTTTCCTAAATAGTGTCGCTTCATCTGGATTACTTTTACGATTGTCATCGATTTGTGGTCATGCATTGATTACCTTTAATTCCTTTATGATATCATAGTACTCCAAAATGATAAAGGTCTTCCTTCTTGCATTAGAATAACCTCTAATTTAATTTCGTTAGCATCAATTCAAACATAAAAGGCTTTGAAAAGTTAGGTATTGCTAATGTAAGCATATTGGTCATGGTTTTAAGTTGTTCGAAAGTAGTTTGCACCTCTAAACTTCAACAGAAGGCCTTTTATTCAACATGTTGGTTAATGACTTTGTTATTCTTCCATAATCATGAATGAACCTCCTATAATAGTCGGTAAGACCTAAGCATCCCCTTAAGCTCATGACATCATTGGGTGAAGGCCATAACGTCGTTTCTTCTAACTTCTTAGGATCCGTGAATACTCCTCCAAAAGAAATAACATGTCCTAGATATTCCAAGTTATCTTGTCCATATGGGTACTTCTTGTTGTTAATCTTCAATTCACTTTGTCGCAGTAATGTTAATATATTTTATACATTGCTTGTGTTCTTCTAGAGAAGGACTATATATTAAGATATCATCGAAGAATACTTAAATGTATTTATGAAGTACTAACCTTAATATTTCATTAATTAATTATTGAAAAGAAGAATGTGTTTTAGTGTTACACTGGGATTTTTAGCTAAAAGAAAGTCAACAAAGAATGTCACAATAAAGGAATATTCAGGGTTATGAGACATTAATGAAGTGTTAAGGAACATTAAACCAAGTATTTAAAAGCATTAATGTCAAGTTTCTTGAAGCCTTAATTATCCAGCGTCGATATGACGATGACTTGGGAGTCAATTGATGTGGTAGTTGTAGTTTAGAAGAATCACAAGATCAGGATCACCTACAAATATGTTCAAAATCTTAAGAAGGTCAGTCGACACGAATTATGTTTCGACATGGACGATAGTTGACAGCTACAAAGAATTTCAAGGCTTAGTGAATTCTCCAAAATCTAAGTGTCAAACAAGGATGATATCGACGACACGTTTGATAGTTATCATCAAGAGTTCATGGGGAACTTTGAAGAAATTATTACAACGTGGGTTGTAAACAAGTAGGAGACATGGGTAACTTGTGAATGTGCTAGTGGTAGCCTGAAGGCTGAACGTGGATGAAACGCAGAAATCTCCTAATGGTTAGAATTGTCATTGACGGTTACTTGTAAATAGAATAAATAGCAGACTCATACATTGTAACAAAGGTCACAAAATTTCATATATTCTTTTCATATAACTAGAGTACCAGAGTCAAAGAGCGAAACAGTTCATGAGAAATATGTATGTGTTTGCGTTCGGTCTTTTTGTTATTTTCTTATTTCCTTAAATGAAGCATTTACTTTTTCAGTCTTAAGTTTCACATTTATTTAATGTCATCTGCATTTTATCTCCTTGTCATTTATCAAAACTTGTCTTCATTTAAATTTTATCTCTGTGTCGTCTTCGTACAAACGGTCACATTCAAATTATTTGCACAAATTGCTTTGGAGATTTTCAAGTTTATCTCACTAGCTTTATCAAACTCGTGATCGACTACCAAAAATACTGATAAAAAATTGGCATATGCCCAGTGGGATTCTTTTGTGCGGATATTTGTAAACATTTTTACAGAAAATGTGTCTTACATTTCTTTTTGAATGATTTTTCTCTCTATATAAAACTTATGAGTTTTGAGGATTTATGTTTTTGAGGAGTGGTAAGAAAATTCCTGAAATGTCTAGTATAAATCAATCCCTTCCCAAGGTAATGCTCCAAACCCTGGAGACCAATCGATAACGAGTGTCGGCAATTATGGGATTCCAACTTTTGTTGAAGAAAACCCCCATATCATCATCCAAATAGTCTCGTTGACTGTACCGCTAGATATGGTGGATTTATTACCTCACAATCTAGGAGGCCAAATTTCATGATGCCTTAGAAAAAGCAGTCTTACCACATGTCAACTGCAATGATGGTAGGCATACACCCTAGTGTGTATGTGTACTCATAAAATGTGATGGCCATGTCGTCGCCTTTTAATCCATATTGGGCCACAAGGTCTACTATGGGCCACTTTGGTTGAACGGGACAACCGCTAGAAGGTATGGGATATTTCCCTCCAATTATGTCGCCTCTTACCAATAACTTCATCCAAGTTATGAGACATTAAATGGATGAGAGTAACTATGATATGGTCAACATGCTCACACGATGGAAAGGAATTGTGTTTAACCCACTGATAGAAAGCACGACTCAATGTTGAAATTTTGGTATGTCAGAACTCATATGTCCTATGACATGTCGAGACATCTGATCTGACTTAAACAACAAAGTCAAGGTATAAACATACATAAACAGTACTAAAAAGTAAACAACACACCAGGATTGTTAACCCAGTTCGAAGCAACTCTCCTACTCTGGGGACATACCGAGCAAGGGATAAAGTCCATTATAATTGTATTAATTCAAAGTTAAACTCTCTCGTTCTATAATTTCTATCTAAGACTCAAATAGGTATAATGCCCTCTTCAACCCCTCATCAATCACAGACGATGATTGGATCAAAATAGGAAGATACACTTTCATGATGCAAAACTAGAAGACATATTTTCATGATAATACATAGCTAAGACTCTTGTCTAAGAACATAATTTGGAGTTTCTTAAAAGCTTCCTCCAAGAACAATACTCACTCTTGCTTTACAGCTTCGAGGAGAACAATTATAGAGACTTACAACTCTTTAACACAATCCAACTCACATGTCAAGTGGATCACACATACCAAATCTCCTAGAGAGTGGCTTACAGACTCAGCCCTAATAACTACATCTTTTCATTCACAACTAGTTCTTATTTAGGTTATAAATGCTTCTATTTATAACCCTTTCCCAACTGGATTTGGGCCTCAAAATGCAGCAATGAGACTGCACAAAGTCTGCAAAAACTTCTCCAAGAATATAGGTCTTCAATCAAAACTTTCCTAAAATATCTCCATATTTATAAACTTTTAATATCTTGAATACCAACATAAAATCTCTGATTTATCAACCTTGGACGCCACATAGGATTACTAAATATTCCCAGAATATTCAGTAGTTAAATCACAACATCTAAATCCAAACTATCAGATGCAGCTGACCTGATGTCCTATACTTCTAGTTATGACATCCCATTCAACATGTTTAAACAACAAGTTGAAATAACTTCCAAAGTGCAAAACTATAATAGTCCAGATGTCTTACTCTTCTGGTTAGGACATCACATTCGACGTGTTAAAACTGCAAGTTGAAATATTTTCCAAACTGCAAAACTATAACAGACCAGAAGTCATATACTTCTGGTTAGGACATCACATTCGACATGTTGAATCAACAAGTTAAAACATCTTGTTCAATATGTTGCTGCAAAGTTAGTTTTACCAAAATTCATGTCAATCATAATTTCAGAGAAATAACAATCTCCCCCTTTGGAAAATTTTGGCTAAAACAACCAAATAATCCTTGCTCATAAAACACACAATCATATGTTTGAAAATAAATCAAATAAACAAATATCAGAGGCGCAAAAGCAACATAACCAGAGAAATAGTTAGTAGTTATTCAAGTCTACTAAACACAGCTGCAACAAATAGAGAAACTAAATTTTCAACACCATGATGTCAAGACATCATGTTTGACATCTCTTCAGAGCCCTCTGATCCAGGATAGCAGGAACTCTCCCTCAACAGCTGCTAGCACATCAGATAATTAGATATTCTCCCCCTCAATAGTTGAATAACCTTGTGATTAGTTCACACACATTATGCACACATATATTACTATTACTCCCCCTTTTTAGCCATAATATGAAAAAGGTAAGTAAGTTAACCAAAAGAAAAACCACAGTAGAACATTCAAGAGCTAAATAAATCATGGACATTTAACCCTTACACCACCAAAAAAATTGCACCATATCCAAATTTAGTTCCTGTAACAACATACACTCTTCTGAAAACTTCACTTTGGCCATCATCACATCCAATATGAAAGTTTACTACTAACTCATTTACCAACAAGCATGCTTTTAAAGCACTTAGTCAACCGTCCAGAATATTTCCTTGTTAATCTTCAAGGAAAACATGTCCTGAACAACATCACGACTCCCTGTCAGACATTGTCTAAAAACTCAACCAACACTTCTTTAGTAATCTGCGAAAAAATGTTTCACAAATTTCACTATATGCTGTGAAGCATAAACACAATGCCTTCCACTGGACTCTACATATACTCCTTTTGGCCAGCACAAATCAAAATATCAAGACATCATATGTGCGACATAATAAAAAAACCTCCATGGAGTCCTTCCAAGTTCTGTAGAGAAAAATAAATTCTCTTAGACACAAACATTGTCCTTTAGAGAGACATGCGTACTCTTGAAGCAATCACCCTACTTCACATGGCTAGAACCAACATGCCCTGTCAGAAGCAAGCCCACTCCATTTAGTTTCCAAATGTCACAACATGTTGTTTGACATCGCAACCTTACCAGAGGCACATAATCTTCAAAAGCTTGAAACACACACAAGCTTCACACACAAGCTTGAAACACACACAAGCTTCACAATATATGCACCATGGCAGCAACAACCCATAGACAAGTATTTTTCTTCCCTTGTCATGGATAAACAATTCTCCTGCTGATCAAAGTCACTTGAGCACCAGATGAATATAAACGCATGAAGATTTTCACATGTTCATAGTGAAGAACTGTAACTTCTCACACTAGCTTCATGCCTTCACACACTGAAAATTCAATCCTGATCCAGATACTCTAGCTCCTTGAGAGAACATCAAGGCCTTCTGACTTATTCACTTTAATAAGAGCACATCTGAACAATCCCTTACAGATCCACACATGTTGTCATGACTCTTTAGATGGCTAAGATGTCATGCACACTTGGTGTGACATTACTCATAAACTCCAAAAATTCTTAGTTTGATTAAAAGCTTTACTAAGATTCAAACAAACAAACTCTCTCCTAAAGTTACTTGTAAAAGGAGCCAAACACCAAAGTAAACATTTTGGTTAGACAACATTGTCTGACAACATTCCTCTGCCCTTACATCCACTAGCAATTGCTGATACTAGTGAAGTCTTCAATACAATAGTCTGCATTCACCAAGCATACTACTATAGACAAGATCAGAATCTTCTCATTCTAATCCATATAGTTATAAATGCCTCTTCTTATAAAGATGTTGAGCAACACATTCTTCATCAAAAAACATCTCAAGCATCTTCCAAGGACAACCAATAAACATGATATTCCAAGATTATTTAGGACATCAGCTTTTTATCATAGATCTATTCACTTGGTTCTTGATACACCATCCAAATATCCTTCCTCATGGTATATATTCTTCATAGACCTTTCTATCTTCTTCACATTCTAAACAAAACTATCATTCCCCATGGATTCATCCAAAGATGATTTGTTCATACCGGCTAAATGTCTAGAGTCAAAAGGTGCTACAACAAGTCCGCCGCTGTTCAAAATTTGTTTGTTCATACATCAGACACACATTTGAATGTAGGATAAGTATGGATCCTGTTGTACCCCAAAATTTGCCCTCCCATATTCTTCAAGATTTGCCAAGTCAAAGCTTCAAAATCTCTCCAAGGGTTGCACAGTTCAAGGGCCTCCTAACAGTCAAAATTAGGGTTTTGGTTCTGACAAAGAAAATGAAGTTTCCAAGGGTCCAATCAAGTCCCACATACCTACAAACATGGTCAAGCATCCTCATACCAAGTTTCAAGACTTACAGCTCAAAATTGCACATTCAAAAACCCTAATTGCACTACAGTCAACTGTAGGGGCAAAATGGTCATTTGACAGTCAAAAGTTCAAATTTTTGGTCAACATCTCATTTTGAATCCACAAACATCATTTGATCAATACTTGATCATGATTCTCAAAGCTTGGCTCAAAAAGTCTCAAGATGCAAAAGTTTCCATATTTGGACAGTTGAAAAAGTCAACTGTAACTTGACCAGGGCATAACTTCCACATGGATTATCAGAAAAATTCCATCCAAAGCTCATTTTGAAGAGAAAGACATTTCCTACAACTCCTCTTCATACTTCAAATCCCTGAAATGCTCTCACAAAAAGTTGTCAATTTCAACATTATAGGTCATTTTCAAAAGTCAACAAAAAGGGACTTTAAGTCAAAGGCCATAACTTGAGATTGGTAAATCAAAATGACATGGGACCAAAGGCAATGGTTAGAGGACTCAAAGACCTTTCCAAAATGTCCAAGAACATGAGCAAATCTTAAAAATTGAGCAAGTTATGCTTTGTGGAAGTTGGGAAATATTTGGATATTTTGAAAAGTCAACATTGCTTCAAATGTCTTAAAAATGCTAATGGGCCTCTTTTTCTTCCATAATTCATCATCCAAAGCATATGCACGACCATTTGGCCCAAAGGGAAGTTTTTTATCATTTTTATTTTATTTATTTGAATTTTTAAATGCTAGAAATTCATTTAATTAATTAAAATATATGAAAAATACTAAACCTAGGTTTTTAAATCTTTTTATGCATGATATACACTCAATATTTCGTGCATGGTTAGATTTGGAAAGAATCAATATGATTTGTCATGATTTGGTAGCAAATATGCATGAAAAGATTGGAAAATATTTTGCCATGAAAATCAATATCCTCTTCATCAATTCCTTGATCCTTTGGCTCTGAAAACCTACCCTAATCATTCACATATAAGTACTCATGCAAACCCTAATGCATAGAACCTCTCAGCTGCGCCATACCTCCATAGCCAAACTTGCACTTTTGCCTAAAATTTTCAAAACTGAAAACAGGGTTCCAAGAGGTTTCAAGCCAAAATAATTATCTCATCACCTTCCTGAGACATCAAGCAACGTAACTGAATAGTTTTCCACGCGCATAGCACCTTGAATCGGTATACAGAACTCAGAATTTCTCATGTAATATGCATATTCGTGTTTTGATTCTTAGGTATATTCATTGCATTTTACTTATGGATTTGTGCTAATTAGACCTTTCTGAAGCTAACCAGATAATTTAATTGTGTTTTTATGCACTATTGGAGATTTCACCATTGATACAGGTTAGGGTTACCAAGCTTTCAATTTGGGCGTTTCTTAATATGGTAAAATTGGAACACCTCAATGCCATGACCAAACTCAGCGTGCTTGGACGAAAACAATAGAACCCTCGCGCCTAATTTATATGTTCATATGGCCTAATCGTTATTTTGGAAACAAGCATGTTTTGAGGGGGTTCAAAACCCCCGCTAACCCTTTTGTATTTTCAGGAAAAACGCATTAAGGAAGAAGACGCTTAGGTGGCCAAGACTGGTTGGTTCATTCAAAATTTCGCGCAAAAAAGTCACTAACGCTTGGTTTTATTTTATATTCATTGTTTGTTATTTAATATACAAAGAAGTCAAGTGGAGCAGTTGGCAAGGCACGTTACTGGTGACCTCTAGGACCTGGGTTCGATCCCAGGTCCCCACCCCTTTCCATATTATTTTGCTATTAACTCTTGTGTGCAGCTTCAGCGCTAGCGTCCATCATGCATCCACAACATCAAGCCGTCCACATGTCCCAATGCATTCAACCAAGGGCCAGGATCCAGAGACCGTCATGTGTACTAGTCAACCATCCCACACGCTGGCAAGAAAAGTCAACTAGGCCATGAGTTTAATGGGCCTAAAATGCTAACAAGCCCTCCAATTTGGGGACAGACCCCCATGGTTTGCATTCCTAATTCTTTTCCTCATTTTTTCTATTTCTTGTTTTAATTAGTTTTTTATTTATTTTATTCTTTAATTAATTATTTTCATAATAATATAAAAAACATATAAAAATCAGAAAGGACCAAAAATTAAATATATTTTATTTAACTAATATTTTGTAAATAAATATTATTCATTAATTTTAGCTATTAAATTAGGTTTAATTCAAGCATTTTCTTAATTAACTTAAAATTGGTAGAATTAGGGTTTTAATTAATTTTTATCTTTTTTTTTCTTTTCACTAATAATTAAATATTATTTATTTTTATAAATCAAATTGCATGTAAATAATTAATTTAATTTTAGATTTAAATTTTAATATGTTTTCTTAATAAATTAAAAACTATTAGAATTAGGGTTAATATTCTTTTCATTTAATTTTCTCATTAAAACCATAAATGCAAAAAATCTCAAAAAATGATTTCTTTTTCTTTTTAATTTCATTAATTTAATAATTTAATTTAATTTCATTAAAAAAGGGTCCAACGCCCTCGCTTCTAATTTTAATTTAGTTCGCGCGTTTTATTTTGTTTCTTCTAAATTATTTATGTAATTCTCCTAAAGCCGTGTAATTTTATAATTTCTCGCATTTTATCTATTTTCTGTCAAATCGGGTCCTGGATTTTAATTTTGGCGATGTGGACCCGCGCCTTTGTAATAGTTTAGAATCTTTCTCGCAATTTTTAACTGTTAAATAAATGCATGCAATAATGAATGGCTTAAAATAAAAAAACAAACGTATAGATCACCAATAACATGACAAGATAAAATATCTGAATCTGACACACGAATCACACACCACCCCTAGGGTACGCCTCACTGTTGCCTTGCCTCGAAAGGTGATCGTCGAGTAGAGGATGTCTTAGTAAGTCCTCATGATCCGAGAACCTGGCATGAGGGTAGCTTCTAAGGTGTCTTCCCATTGCTCTGGTGATCACCATGTCCCGAACCTCGAATTGATCCGAACACCTCCAACGGTGGTGCTACCTACCTCTCAATGGTGGGATGGCACTACTTTAAAGGACATTTACACAGACGAATTCCTTAGGGTAGGTAGACGACTCTAGATACTTGCTCTAATTTCAAAAACAAATCAAAAAATACTTTTCACACCGACACCTTTTCAAAAAGCTTTCGAAAGCAATTTTTCAAACACTCTTGAGAACCGATACAAGAGTCGAACTGGAATTTTCAAAGAAACTTTTTAAAACCCACAGTTGAAAAGCAAACAAACCATTTTTGAAAACACAAGTGAGCAAGTATCTAAGAGCCCATGGATAACCATGGATAGAAAGGGTGCTAACACCTTCCCTTTCTATAATCTACCTCCCGAACCGAGAGCAATCTCTTTAAGGAATTTTTCTGTGCTTTTGTCCTTTCCATTTGGAGAAAATAAAAGACGGTGGCGACTCTTGCTTCCGCGACATTTCGCGAACCAGCTTTAAAACAGTCAGTTCCAGATCCACCGATCACAGAACTGGTGACTCTGCTGGGGACAAACTTATAAAGTGAGGTGTACCTTAGGGTTAGTTCATAACTGTGTTTTCAATTGTATTGACTTGTCTACTTTAAATTTGTGGGTTGCATGGGAGTTACATAGATCCTAACCCGGATCTGGGGATACCCTGTTTAGGTAGCATAAGCTGTGAGGGACCTGTCCGGCATAGACCGACACGGGTGAAACAGTGGCTACGTTGGTGTGGCACCTTGGTCTGTACCGATATCCCTTGTGTTGCAACGAGGAGAATATGGGTCTTCTGAGGAGTCATTAAGCACCAACCGACCTTAGAACCCTAAATTGACCCAACTTGGCCATTAGAACAGTAGCAGTATGCTACGCCCATTGAGGCTAAACTCTCGTGATGGTTCTGGCCGCAAGAAAAGATTGCGATGCTGGAGTTATGACCGATTGAGGGTAGTCAATGATATTGGGATCCTCTAAGAACCCGGTTACTTTTGATAGGACAGGTATGAACCAACAAACTGAAAGAGGGTAATACCCAGACCCCATGCTGGCCTAAACTCTAAGGGTTTCTCTTGTGTGACGTGTGTGCCTTCGTACTTGACTATTTGCATGCTTGTTGTATGACGCTTGAGCTTCTTGCAGGTTTTGTTTATAGTCCTTAATTAGGACTCATAACAAGGTTTACCGAGTTTCTTGCAGGTTTTGTTTTTAGTCCTTAATTAGGGCTCATGACAGGTTTTACTTGAGTGTCTTGCAGGTTTTGGTTTGCAGTCCTTAATAAGGGCTCATAACAGGGTTTATCCATATTACCCCATGCATCATGACATCATACCACTGCATACATCCTAACCCATTTCAAGGATCTCAAAGGCTTGTGATGCAGGTCATGATAAATCAAACATCTATCAAGGGGCAAAGAGGATTTATTTTCCTCTAGCCAAAGCTGTCAGGGGCTATGACCCACTTGATATGGTGAGCTCTGACTCTTGAAGAAGGTTCCCCTAACCAAGATTGTTTGGAAATCAAAACAAAGTTGATGACTTGAGTCGGGGCTATGACCTACTAGATATGGTGAGCCTTTGACCCTTGAAGAAGGACTCTCAACAACATGGAGTACCTTCAATCAAGTTACCAGTTTCCGACTCCAATAAGTTTCTTTGTTTATCCCGCGAGGTCCTTGAAAACATTGCATGCATATCATACATATCATTGCATAACAGGTACCCTTTCTCTGCAGGTTGCTTACCTTCTTCGCTGTTTATTTCAGCAGTCTCGTCATGAATCCTGAATCCTCAACTGAGCAGTCCATCAAGTCCCTTCAGGCTCAGAACGCCCAATTCCAAGAGCTGATCATGAATTTGGCTCAGGGGCAACAAGATCTGAAGACCCTGCTCTTGAAAAAGAAGAAGAAGAGGACTGTTTTGTTCAGCCCTAGACGCAGATATGGGAATACACTGCAGAATGAAACTGAGAGGATTACTTCGTCTGTTGGGGAAGGCAGTCATCAGGAGGAGAGGGTTCCCAGTCCAGTGGTCTCCGACAACAAGACAGATTTCAACGACGAACAATACCCTCATGCAGAAGACAGATACAAGCAGTTGGAAGACCGTCTGAATGCAATGGAAATTCAACAAGTACCTGGTTTGGATTTCGGAGATTTGGGTCTAACTTCTGGTGTGGTGATCCCACACAAATTCAAAGCACCCTCTTTTGCTAAGTACGATGGGGCATCCTATCCCAGGCTGCATCTCAGGTCTTATGTGCGGAAGATTCAACCGTATACTATGGACAAGAACTTGTGGATCCACTTCTTCCAGGAAAGTCTTTCAGGGACTCATCTCGAATGGTTCTATCAGCTGGATGGAACCAAGGTTCATAACTGGGAGGAGTTGGCTACTGCTTTTTACAAGCAGTATCAGTACAATGTCGACCTCGCTCCTATGCGTACCCAACTCCAGGGTATGTCGCTAGGATCGAGAGAAGGTTTTAAAGAGTATGCGCAGAAATGGAGAGACCTGGCCGGTAGGGTACAACCACTGCTGACTGACCGTGAACTTGTGGACATGTTCTTGGGGACCCTGTCTGGTCCGTTCTACAACCACCTGATTGGGAATTCGTCTGCTGGATTCACAGATCTTATCTTGACTGGAGAGCGAATAGAAGATGGCATCAGGTCTGGGAAGATTCAAGAGGCTGCACCTTCTGATAAAAAGCCTCATCAGGGAAAGAAAGAGTCCAATGATGTGCACGGTAAAAAGAGCCGTCATGAGGTAGGGGCAACCCAGATCTCCAATCCTAGACCTGCTCAACAAGGACAGGGGCAGAAGCGCAAGGAGAGCGCACCCAAACGACAGTTCACCAAGATCAACATGTCGCTGGATCAGGCACTACAACAAATGTTGAAGGCAGGGCTGATCACCTTAAGGGCTCCTCTTCGGAATCCGAACACTTTTGCTTTGAACTACCATCCTAATGAGAGGTGTGCCTACCACTCTGATAGCCCGGGGCATACTACGGACAACTGCTGGCCTCTCAAGAACAAGATTCAAGACATGATCGACGCCGGAGAGATTCAATTTGAAGTACCTGAGACTCCGAACATAATCACTGCTCCGTTGCCCAATCATTGAAGACCTTTTGTTTATTTGAATTTCTTAGTTGTATTTTTCTTTGCTCATACAAACAATTAATGTCATAGCAAACTCTTTTATTATATTAAAGCATCACATATGTCTGTTTTGGGAATTAATACAATTGTTTTCATTATATTCAAAATTGTTTTCATTTTTTCTGTGATGATCAACTCTCGATTAATAACTCTAAGCCTCTTGAGGGAGGATGACGAAAACGATACCATAATCTACAGTATGCTTTTGAACAGACCCCGCTGATGAGGTATAGGCATTGTTTCAATCCCTAAACACTGGAATTATAAGGATGATAATCCCTCGTCAACCCCTCTGAGCCAAAGAAGTAGGAGTTTTTCTTTTCGAAATTTAAAACCCTTAATCATAACCTGGGGCAGGGTAGTCTCTCAGTTGATCCAAGTGCATAACGAATGGCACCAAAGAGGTCCTTACAAAACAAAAGACAGTGATGGTTCTGAACAATCATACAGATAGACAGTCATTATATCTCAAAAAAAATAAAAAGCCCATTAAGTCAAAACCCATGAAGAAGACTTACAAAACTGGGGCATCCCGCTGACTGTAATTCCAAAAAAGGAAACAGTTCAGGCAAAAAGAAAGGGATAACAAAAAAAAATCAAAAAAGAAAGAGGTCATACAAACCCTCAACAAAAACAAAAATGACTGCCTATTCAGAATCAATCATCAATATCTGAATCATCACCGGAAAATCAGAGCAAAGACTCAAATAAGGTCTAACGTATGATCAACTGAGTTTAGGTTTGGAGAACATCACGAAGAGCGGGTGGGTACAAATAATTTGAGCCTTTATCCTTTGTTTCTTAAACCGTGAACCAAGCCTTTGTTTCTTAAACTGTGAACCAAGCCACGTTATAACCCTTAAAAGTCCTAGCTGAAGCATGGGTTAGTTCGAAAGCATACTGTTACAAAAGGTATCCTGACTCCTTAAGGCCTACGGTAAATACGGAGTTGACATCACGTTTACAAACATTCATCTGTTTTATGGAAAAAGAATGCATCTTCAAAATCTTCAAAACAGACATAGGCTTTGCATTTTTAACATAACTTTGTTTGCATATGACTTTTTGTTTGAACAGCATAGAAATTCGCACGACGAATGCCTAATGAACAGAAGTATTTCCAATCAAGGGGCATGACATGACCATGGTCCATCATCTGGGGCAGTCCAATCAAAATTCGGAGAATCTCTCAAAGGCCAAATAGCCTGGGGCAAATCTCCGCCTGAGTCACTTGGGGCACTCCAGCAACGAATCTTGCCTAATCAAACACTTTCTGGTGGCATGACAAAGCACTTCTAACAGGGGCAACTCCCTACATTCTGAGAGCATGGACATAGTCGAAAAAATACTACGCACAATCAAAGACCCGCTAGGTTGATGTACCTAGGCAAAAATTAGGGCTTCCCGGCGAACCAAAAGGGTTCGGGCAAAATGAAGGGATGAAATGAAAAAAATCTGTACACCCGGCAAGTCGAAAACCTGAAAAGGCGGCTTGGGCAAAAATGGGTATCCCGGTGGACTGAAAACCCGAAAGGGCGGTCCAGGCAAAAGTTAGGGATCAAAGCGTACGACTATGTCCTGTCATCTTGTCACCTGCCTACCTGAAGAAGGTTTGACCCTCAACAATTATCAGCATCCCATAGGTGCCTCCCCCATAGAAACAGGGGCAATAATGGGTGGTCTAAGCAATCTGATTGTTTTGTCCTCCAAGGTATCAAGGTAGGTTCCGTTGAAGAACATAACCAATACAGTTCAATACTTCCCCCGGAGAGTCCAATCCAGTTTCCCCAAGAAAGTTGGAATCCATCTCCCCAAGCAGTAAGCTTATCCCCAGTAGATTCTGGAAGCTTACCCTCGCAGAGCACGAACACGCGTCTCCCGGTTTTATTCAAAGAGTTATTTCCCTATTGGGATATAACTGGGTTATCCTCAGCTAAAAGCCACGGAAAGAGCGTCCTCGACGAAGTCTTCGTATCCCCAGCGAAGTCTATTAGCACTTCCAACATAACAATGGTATCCCCAGTGAAGTTACCATCAACATTTCAGCAAAGTACCCCTCCTCCCACAGAGTATTGCTCCCCAGCAAGATTACTAGAGTACTTTTCTCCCCGCAGAGTAATCCATTCGCCAAGTTCATTCCCCAACGGAGTTATCTTCTCCTACCGGTATTCTTGCAACTATCATCCCCAGCGGAGGCA
Source organism: Vicia faba (assembly GCA_948472305.1). NCBI lineage: Eukaryota > Viridiplantae > Streptophyta > Magnoliopsida > Fabales > Fabaceae > Vicia > Vicia faba. The sequence continues at coordinate 573,454,796 of OX451737.1, read as the reverse complement.
AAAATCTATTCTTCAAACAGCAGCCCAGGAGTGACTTCCCGACACTCGTCAAGGATTTATTTTCCTAAGACGAAAGCATATGTTCATAAACATCATATCTTCATACATTATAGCATGCATATGCATCATACTACACGAATCTCATTAATTTTGAGGACATACAGTTCATGCATCATGATCTTGCATACAATTGATGTTTTGCCTTTTCAGGAAAAAGGTCAATACAAAGATGATTACTATCAACTATCGCAAATCTTTCTAGATATAGTTCAGATGTGAACCAGATATGGCGACGTTCTGATACTGCTTCCAGATTTCCTTCTAGATATAGTTCAGATGTGAACCAGATATGGCAACGTTCTGATACTGCTTCCAGATTTCCTTCTAGATATAGTTCAGATGTGAACCAGATATGGCAACGTTTTGATACTTCTTCCAGATTTCCTTCTAGATATAGTTCAGATGTGAACCAGATATGGCGACGTTCTGATACTCCTTCCAGATTCCCTTCTAGATATAGCTCGGATGTGACCCAAGCATGGCGATGTTCTGACACTTATTCCAGTTGAAGATTTCAAGACCTAGACCGGTTCAGTTAATCGACCCTAAGATTTTCTGTTTCTTATCCAGTCCAAGGCCTTCTCTAGTCCAGCTAAATCGACCCCTAACAGATTTCCCTGATAAAGACTCAGTAGAAGTTATCCAAGATTCTCTCAATGATTGCTGTTGAGGTTGTAGTCGCTTATGGTTCTCTCCCCGATACTGCGGAGGTAGTAATCATCCCAAGATTCGCTCAACGATTGCTGTTGAAGTTGAAGTCGTCCAAGATTCTCTCAATGATTGTTGTTGAGGTTGTAGTCGCCTATGGTTCTCTCCCCGATACTGCGGAGGTAGTAATCATCCCAAGATTCGCTCAACGATTGCTGTTGAAGTTGAAGTCGTCCAAGATTCTCTCAATGATTGTTGTTGAGGTTGTAGTCGCCTATGGTTCTCTCCCCGATACTGCGGAGGTAGTAATCATCCCAAGATTCGCTCAACGATTGCTGTTGAAGTTGAAGTCATCCAAGATTCTCTCAATGATTGCTATTGAGGTTGTAGTCGCCTATGGTTCTCTCCCCGATACTGCGGAGGTAGTAATCATCCCAAGATTCGCTCAACGATTGCTGTTGAAGTTGAAGTCGTCCAAGATTCTCTCAATGATTGCTGTTGAGGTTGTAGTCGCCTATGGTTCTCTCCCCGATACTGCGGAGGTAGTAATCATCCCAAGATTCGCTCAACGATTGCTGTTGAAGTTGAAGTCGTCCAAGATTCTCTCAATGATTGCTGTTGAGGTTGTAGTCGCCTATGGTTCTCTCCCCGATACTGCGGAGGTAGTAATCATCCCAAGATTCGCTCAACGATTGTTGTTGAAGTAGAAGATATCCAAGATTCTCTCAATGATACTGTTGAGGTTGTAGTCGCCCGTGGTTCTCTCCCCGATACTGCGAAGGTAGTAATCGTCCCCAGATTCTCTCAGCGTTCCTGTTGAGGTAGTAATCATCCAAGGTTCTCTCACCGTTCCTGTTGAGGTAGTAACCATCCCTGGTTCATTCATCACCTTTTGAAGCTCCAGATCCAGCTCCTATAACCAGTCAGGACACATCTACACAAAGAATCTGAAGATCATCTCCTGTAACAGGTCAGGTAATCCTTTTCTTTTGCAGGTACGCAAGTTCTCGCTAAGGAATCTCTTACGCGATCAACATCCAGATGGCATCTATAAGCCCATCCACCTTCCATCACTTCTTGGCATGGCATCTATAAGCCCATCATCCTATCCATCAATCTCCAAATGGCATCTATAAGCCCATTCCCCATCATCACGCTACTATGTGAGCGCAAATTTCTGGGCACTCTAGTGTTCAATCATCTTCCACCTTCGGATTACGAAAGGCACGACAGCCAATCTGCATCCTCAGGTCTAAGAAGATTGAACAGGGGCAATTGTTGTACCCCAAAATTTGCCCTCCCATATTCTTCAAGATTTGCCAAGTCAAAGCTTCAAAATCTCTCCAAGGGTTGCACAGTTCAAGGGCCTCCTAACAGTCAAAATTAGGGTTTTGGTTCTGACAAAGAAAATGAAGTTTCCAAGGGTCCAATCAAGTCCCACATACCTACAAACATGGTCAAGCATCCTCATACCAAGTTTCAAGACTTACAGCTCAAAATTGCACAGTCAAAAACCCTAATTGCACTACAGTCAACTGTAGGGGCAAAATGGTCATTTGACAGTCAAAAGTTCAAATTTTTGGTCAACATATCATTTTGAAGCCACAAACATCATTTTATCAATACTTGATCATGATTCTCAAAGCTTGGCTCAAAAAGTCTCAAGATGCAAAAGTTTCCATATTTGGACAGTTGAAAAAGTTAACTGTAACTTGACCAGGGCATAACTTCCACATGGATTATCATAAAAATTCCATCCAAAGCTCATTTTGAAGAGAAAGACATTTCCTACAACTCCTCTTCATACTTCAAGTCCAAGAAATGCTCTCACAAAAAGTTGTCAATTTCAACATTATAGGTCATTTTCAAAAGTCAACAAAAAGGGACTTTAAGTCAAAGGCCATAACTTGAGATTGGTAAATCAAAATGACATGGGACCAAAGGCATTGGTTAGAGAACTCAAAGACCTTTCCAAAATGTCCAGGAACATGAGCAAAGCTTAAAAATTGAGCAAGTTATGCCTTGTGGAAGTTGGGAAATTTTTGGATATTTTGAAAAGTCAACATTGCTTCAAATGTCTTAAAAATGCTAATGGGCCTCTTTTTCTTCCACAATTCATCATCCAAAGCATATGCACGACCATTTGGCCCAAAGGGAAGTTTTTTATCATTTTTATTTTATTTATTTGAATTTTTAAATGCTAGAAATTCATTTAATTAATTAAAATATATGAAAAATACTAAACCTAGGTTTTTAAATCTTTTTATGCATGATATACACTCAATATTTCGTGCATGGTTAGATTTGGAAAGAATCAATATGGTTTGCATTCCTAATTCTTTTCCTCATATTTTCTATTTCTTGTTTTAATTAGTTTTTTATTTTATTTTATTCTTTAATTAATTATTTTCATAATAATATAAAAAACATATAAAAATCAGAAAGGACCAAAAATTAAATATATTTTATTTAACTAATATTTTGTAAATAAATATTATTCATTAATTTTAGCTATTAAATTAGGTTTAATTCAAGCATTTTCTTAATTAACTTAAAATTGGTAGAATTAGGATTTTAATTAATTTTTATCTTTTTTTTTCTTTTCACTAATAATTAAATATTATTTATTTTTATAAATCAAATTGCATGTAAATAATTAATTTAATTTTAGGTTTAAATTTTAATATGTTTTCTTAATAAATTAAAAACTATTAGAATTAGGGTTAATATTCTTTTCATTTAATTTTCTCATTAAAACCATAAATGCAAAAAATCTCAAAAAATGATTTCTTTTTCTTTTTAATTTCATTAATTTAATAATTTAATTTAATTTCATTAAAAAAGGGTCCAACGCCCTCGCTTCTAATTTTAATTTAGTTCGCGCGTTTTATTTTGTTTCTTCTAAATTATTTATGTAATTCTCCTAAAGCCGTGTAATTTTATAATTTCTCGCATTTTATCTATTTTCTGTCAAATCGGGTCCTGAATTTTAATTTTGGCGATGTGGACCCGCGCCTTTGTAATAGTTTAGAATTTTATCTTTCTCGCAATTTTTAACTGTTAAATAAATGCATGCAAGAATGAATGGCCTAAAATAAAAAACAAACGTATAGATCACCAATAACATGACAAGATAAAATATCTGAATCTGACACACGAATCACACACCACCCCTAGGGTACGCCTCACTGTTGCCTTGCCTCGAAAGGTGATCGTCGAGTAGAGGATGTCTTAGTAAGTCCTCATGATCCGGGAACCTGGCATGAGGGTAGCTTCTAAGGTGTCTTACCATTGCTCTGGTGATCACCATGTCCCGAACCTCGAATTGACCCGAACACCTCCAACGGTGGTGCTACCTACCTCTCAATGGTGGGATGGCACTACTTTAAAGGACATTTACACAGACGAATTCCTTAGGGTAGGTAGACGACTCTAGATACTTGCTCTAATTTCAAAAACAAATCAAAAAATACTTTTCACACTGACACCTTTTCAAAAAGCTTTCGAAAGCAATTTTTCAAACACTCTTGAGGACCGATACAAGAGTCGAACTGGAATTTTCAAAGAAACTTTTTAAAACCCACAGTTGAAAAGCAAACAAACCATTTTTGAAAACACAAGTGAGCAAGTATCTAAGAGCCCATGGATAACCATGGATAGAAAGGGTGCTAACACCTTCCCTTTCTATAATCTACCTCCCGAACCGAGAGCAATCTCTTTAAGGAATTTTTCTGTGCTTTTGTCCTTTCCATTTGGAGAAAATAAAAGACGGTGGCGACTCTTGCTTTCGCGACATTTCGCGAACCAGCTTTAAAACAGCCAGTTCCAGATCCACCGATCACAGATCCATATGAACAATTATCAGTTAACAATACAATAATCTTCTTGGTATATGATTGTTCTTATTCCACTTTGTGGCAATTCAATGCAGGTAAAGAAGCGGTGTGCTCAATTTTTTGGCATGACGATAACTGAGCCGCAAGTCCAATTAGGGATTGTATTTAGAGTTACTTCAACTGCACAGAGCAAATTCAAGGTATCACAAATTATGATTCCTTTTTATTTTTTACAAAGAATCTTCCAGTTAATGTAGCTTTTGATTGTAATATCGAACGCCGATTTCAGTTGCTCTATTTTGAACAAGATGCAAATAATGGCTATGGTTTGGCATTGCATATAAGCATGCATAACAAATGCAAGACTTATTCTCCTATATATCATTATTCAATGTGAAAGATACTTTAGGTTGATGACATGTTTGTGATAATTTCTAAAACGTTGTAATATTGTTTTTGGTGTCTTTTTTAACTAAGATTTTTATATATAGGCACATCGTCAAAATAACGAATGGGCTTGTGGATATTATGTGATGAAGAATATGTTTGATATTGTTGATGCCAGGTCATAAACCTCATTAGTAAGACGTGTTCAAGTTTTAGTTGACGTGTTAGTCAATGTTGAATCAAGCAAATAAATTTTAAAATATAAAGTTGTCAAAGTTTAAAACCTCACCTGGTCGAGCGCTTAGCATCTTAGAGTGGTCAATTTAAGATATAAAAGACAGTCAGACACACACACAATAGTCTTCTCAAACCCTCTCAGATTTAATTAAGACTTCTTAGGAAAGTTAACTTGTTACCTAATTGATTAATGACTTGGTCGATGTTGCAAGCACAAAAGTATGTTTTCTAATTATCATATCCATAGACACTAGTAGTATTCAAAGATTTTTCAACAGTTTTCTGATTCTAAGTGGAGAAGGGTTTATTTTTTTAATGCATGAAAAATAAAAGATAAGAAATAAATGACATAAAGATTTTGATGATGACTGTAATGATGCATAACATTATGCTACATGATTGATTAGTAAAAAATTACGATAATATAAAGATTATTGTACAAGAAGAAAGTGAGTGGATATGTTCCTGCCATATTCTGTTTAAGCCTCGATCAAATTCGAAGGTTTTGAATCATTCTCCTTCTGGATTTATTTCCTCTAAAATTAGTTATGAGTTTAAAAGGCCGAAAGGGAATCGTAAAAATTGGTGGCGATGGATTTGGTCCAAGTTAATTCAATGGTGCTTTGTGTGAAACTTCTTCATAACAAGGTCTCTACATATGAGCAATGAAAGCGGTAGAATTTTGCTTTCCCTTTATGTTGTAGTCTTTGTTCCGAAGATGAAGAATCAACTCAACATCTTTTCTTTGATTGTATTTTTGCTTCACATCTCTGGCATTGGATAGGTGAAAAATTGAAGTTTCTGAGACTGATTCAGGGATGGGCTGAGGTTAAGATTTTGTTTAACAAATGTAGTTCGGGTTAGTGCAAGATCACCACCATCGTTGCGGTTATTTTTGTTCTTAATGCCATTTGGTCAGCCCGAAACAAGGTCAGATTCCAGAATTGTACGGTTAGTATTACCTCTACTATTTATATTATTATGGATATTGTGGCTCTTTCTGGTAGTATTGTGGATACTTATTTTATTGATATGCATGAGTTTTAGATTCTTAAGAGCTTTAGGGTTACCATTCGGCCTCCAAAAGCTCCAAATATTATTGAGGTTTTTTGGAAACCTCATCATGAAAACTGGATTAAAATTAACCGTGATGGTGCTTATGTTGCTTCATCTGGTCTTTCTGCTTGTGGGGGAATTACGAGAAATAGTGATAGAGGCTTTATGTGAGCTTTTGTTGTTGGTTTGGATTTGTCCAATTCTCTCATTGCCAAACTTTACGGTGCAATGTTTGCAATTGAGTTTGCCCACAAGAAAAATTGACATAGTCTTTGGTTGGAATCTGATTCGATGGCAGTGGTAAAGGCATTTAAGTCTCCTTTTTTGGTTCCTTGGCATATTAGGAATAAATGGGTGAATTATATAAACATAGTCATTAATTGGAATTTTTTGTTTGTCACATATTTAGGGAAGGTAATAATTGTGCAGATGTCCTTGCTAACATAGGTCTTAATTTGACTTATTCTTCTTATTTTGATTTCGTCCTTGATTATTTAAGGGCGAATTTTGTGAAGAATAAGTTAGGATTGTCTTTCTTTATATTTGTTTCTTCTTGATAGGGTTTTGGTGGATGTCCCCCCTATCTTTTTGTTCCATTTTTTCTTTTATATATGGAATCTTCATTAAAAAAAAGAGTCAATTGATTAACATATTTGACATTTAAAAGGCTACAGTTCAATGCCCATGTAGGGTGAAAACTTATCCTTCTTCAAGGATAACTTCTCAAAAGTTCTATGTACATAATGTTCCATGAACTTCCTCTATCACAGAGGATCCTTGATACATCAAAGTTGGTCATACTGACGATAAACTACCAAGGAAATATCTCACTAGGGATGCCTTCCACCTTCTCATTATCTTTGAACCATAAAATGGGCCGCTCAATCTTTTATCCTAATGATGGTTATGCCTTCCTATATACTTCTTGTTGTACCCCGAAATTTTCCCTCTCATTTATCAAATATTTTCTCACAAAGATCTCTCTTGGTTCAAGACTGCACTAGGGTTGATCAGCTCAAGGCACCTCCTTAAGCACTAATGACCAAAATTAGGGTTTGAGATTGCACAAGGATATTTGAACTTTCAATGCTTCATATGACTTTAATGGATCATTATGGACTCCCAAGATTTCTCATGTCAAGTTTCAAGCCTTGGATCACACTTTTGCTCAGTCAATTGAGCAGTTGACCTAAAAATCAGCTGTATTGGAGAAAAAGTCAACTATGGCCAATTTATAGTCAAACTTCATAATTTTTTATCTATAACAATATTATAAACTCATATGTATAATTTGATCAATTTTGGACCACAATTCCTCAAGAAATTTGATCAAATCATCAAAAGGGCAAAATAGTCAAAATTAGGGTTTTGACTGAGAAAGGGCAATTTCTGATTTTTGGCTTAGCAAATGGTCAATTGGTTTGAAGCATGATTTCAAGAGTTCAATTGAATCATTTTGAACTAATGGCGTGACCTAAAACATTTCTCAAGATCAATTGGATTGATAGTGAATTTTCAGTCAACTGATCAAAAAGTCAACTGTACACTGAAAAGTCAAACTTTGATTTTTTGGTCAAAATTCAATGTCAAAGATCACAATTCATCAAAACATGTCAAAATATGAAACTTATTCATCAATAAATCAAAAATTTAAGATTTCATTTTGAAAAGTCAAAGTTTTCTAACTTAGAAATTTTTCTAAGTGTTTAAACTTCATATTTTTTTCTTAACTTTGGGCCAATTTTTCACCATGATACAAGAGGATTGAGAAGAAACTTTCAACATGAAAGTTTTATATCTCCATGATATATATAACATTTCTTTACACAACTTCTTCTAAAAATGCTTGGATCTCAAGTTATTATTTCCTAATGTCATAGTCTTGAAATTGGACACTTAGTGAAATCTAATGTCATATTCTTGAAATTGGACACTTAGTGAAATTTTGCCCTAGTTTTGGTCAGGATTTTGACCTAACTTCATGTCACTTTTTCATATAGTTATAATGGGAATTTTCAAAAGTGATTCAAAGAGGGGTTATAGAGCACATTACAAGCTTTCCAAAATGTCCAAGAACTCCTTGAGATCATTCTTGAGTAGGGAGAATCGAAGAGATGAAGTTAGGGTTTTCACACTTGAATTACAAGTCATTCTGTGATGAACAAGATTCAAATTTCAAACCTATGCTACATAATCTCTACTTTACAGGCCTCAAAATTGTTAGGCACTCCATAATTAATTGCTTGCGCAGCTGTTAGAGGTCTCAATTCAAGTATTCAATGCAAGGTCATGCTTTATATCCATTTTGGGAAGAAAGTGCACAATGTCATTTTGATAAAGTAGCTTTTTGCACAAAACTTGCTCTTGAGCCTTGAAATTGCTTTCTTCTGATCATACAAGTCCCATAACTCAAGAGAAGCCTGTCTAGACACTTACAATCACTCATCCCATGCTTGTACTTCCTCTTGAAACTTATTTTCCCACTTTTCTTGAAAATCAAGTAACATAGCAATTAGCTTGTAACTTGTACTTCTGACTCTCAAAAGCACTCAAGCCTTTTGCTTATACATACACAAGTATTTTGTCACAAATCCCACACATGCTTAAGCCCTGAAAACACCAAGAACACAAATTTGTATCTCACACTTCCATTGTTGCAGATTCTAGCCAAAAATCCCAAAACCAAAAACTACTTGTGCGTTTTTTGGCTTCTTGCTTCCAAAAGCTTCTAAACATTATTTAGAAGTCATCCCTTCCCCCGTTACAGTTATGTAACACCATCTTCCTCTATTTACAAGTTCAAAAACAGAGCATTGTAAGTGAACTTCTCCAGATCATTTCAACCACTCTCCAACCAAGCAAATCATTGCATTAGCTTTCTGGGACCTCGGTGGAGCTATATTGATCATCACAACACCTTGAGGAGTTCTCATTTGCAAAACACGATTTCCAGTTTTGAGGTAAGTTATCTCAACTTTGAACTCTTCATACAAGCATCATTAATGGTTTATTTGTGAATAAAAAATGTAGATATCATTTCCCTAAAGCTAACCATGTCCATAGTTTTCATTTATATTACTTGAGCTTAGAGAATTTTAAGATTAGAGTTTCTGAAATTTTTAGGGTTCAGATTAGGACCATTAAAATCCATGCTTGTCTTTGATCTATAATTTTATTGCTTTGCATTTTTGAAATCGTGAGGAAATTTGCCACAAGTTTCCTGTTTACATTTTTCATTTTGGTTGAGAATTGAATAAGATACAGAGGTTCAGGTTGGGCGTGAGGTTGAAGATGAAGTTGTCTTCAGGAATACGTTTACTATATATATTTATGGTTTGATATTGATAAATGGATGTATAGTCACCCCAGTGGTAGAAGCGCGCGCTTGTGACTATAGGGACCTGGGTTCGAGCCCCAGTGGTATCCTTTTACTTGTTTTCTCACATTTTTCATATTTTTGTCGTTTGTTTGCAGCGCTGGGCCTCATCCCCTTGGGCCTTATATTTTTTTTACTTCTGACCCCCTTGCTGGCTATTCACACCCCTGGCCCATTTTATTTTCTTTTTCTCAAATTTTTATTTATTTGTTTTCTTAAATATTTTATCTAATACTAAAAAATTAGAAAAAAAATATAAAAAACATTAGATTTATATTTTGATATAGTTTATTTATTTTTTACAATAAAATTTTTTTTAATCATACTTTTTTTATTTTACTAATTGATTTGTAAATTTAATTTAAAAAACTAGGATTTTAGTTATTTTCTTTTACACAATTAAACTATATTATTTTTAAAACCAAAAATACCAAAAATATTCTTCTTACAAACTTAATTTCTTTTTCAATCAATTAATATTTAGATTAGAGTTTTATTTAATTTCCTTTCCTAGTAAATTTAGGTTTGTTTTTTTACTAATTTAATTAATTATTTTCTTTTAGTTAATTAGGTTAAAACAAAACCCTTTTTCCTAAATAAAAATCCAATCAAAAATCCATTTTTCTTTCTATTTTACATTCTTGTATATTTATTCATTTTTGTAAATTATTTATCTAAATTCAATATGGTTGTAATATATTACTTAGATTTAAATTCTTGCAATCCCCATTTGTAATTTGTACACCCCCCTCCCACAAGTGTTGTAATAGCGTAGTAACTTTAAATTCCGCAATATATCGCTTTATATACATATGCTAGTAATTAGGGTTTTGAATGAAAAGACTAAAACCAATCAAATAGCAAACCCTAATCAAAGACTAAACAAAGCATGAAAATCAATACACTTGCACACAAGCACTCCTAGGGTAAAATCCACTTGATTACCTTACAAAAATGACCATATTATGCATGTGAGGTATCTTAGTAAAAAACAAGCCAAAATACAAGATCATAGTCCTGCAATGACGCTATCTATGTTGCCTTTCAAAATGATCTTAGTCCCTAAAAAAATACTAAGATACCTTGCAACATTGCTAATCATGGTTATACGATGACTCACGCCCATCCCGTTTACATCCAAAGATAGGGTTACTTACCAAATCAATGGTAAGATAACAATGTCAAAAGAGAAAGGGAATGAACATGAAAGACTTTTGAGTAGGTAGAATGTTCTTAGTTACTTGATCACTTTCAAAACAAAACATCCTTGCTATTTTCAAAACAAACACCAAACACTTTCAAAAAACATCTTTCAAACTTGAAACATTTTCAAAAGATCAACACTTTGTATACATTCTTACGAACGGGAATCATTACAAAGTTTGCCTAAACGATGGCGCCTTTTTAAAATACTTTCAAAAACTACACAAAGCCCAATTTCAAACAAAAGCAATTGATCTAGCAAGTAACTAAGAGCCCATGGAAAACCATGGATGAAAAGGATGCTAATACCTTCCCTTTTCATAATATACCCCCCGAACTCAAAAAACAATCTCAAAGGTCTTTCATGTGCTTTTTTACCTTTCCTTTTGGATAAAAGAAAAGTCGGTGGCGACTCTTGCTAACCACAACATTTGCGATAAAACGCAAAACACTCAAGTCAGTTCTCCCACCGCATCACAGAACTGACGACTCTGTTGGGGAATTATTCTAAAAGTGGGGTTACCTTAGGACTAGATCACATTTACTTGCTTTCATTATTTGACTTGTATGTTTTACATTTTGGTTCTTTGTTTGGGTTTGAATCCTCTACCCGAATTTGGGATACCTTATAGTTAAGTAGCAATACGTTGTGGAAACTGTGTGGGGTATACCGACACGGTCTAAGCAATAGCTACGTTAGTGCGACATATTTGTGGGTACCGGTAGCCCTTGAGTAGTCAAGGAGAATACGGGGCCGCTGAGTGATATCATGAAGCACTAATGAACTTTTATAACCTTTACTTGACCAACTTGGCCTTTATAACATAGTGAGATGACCGGCTTTGGTGCAGTCCGAAGTTGGTAGATACTCGAACTACACTGATTGAGGTTTGGGTTTTTGGGATATTTTGGTCGCCGTTAAAGAGGCTTGTGCTGAAACAATGCCCAAGGAAACAAACCAGTGATATTTAGCTCTTTAGAACCCAGTTACTATTACTAGGACAAGTTTGAGCCAACTAAACTTTAAGAGGGTACTTACCTATGAGACCCCATGCAAACCTAAACCTAAGGACTAGTTTGTTTTGCTTGTATATATTTACTTGTACATAACATCATAAACATCATAACATCATACTCATACTCACTAACCATTTCAAGGATTTTTGGGATTTATCTTTGTTCTATTTTGTAGGACATGGATTCTATTCACAGAAAAACCATTCAAGTCAACCTCGTAAGGATCCCTCCTCAACTCAAAGAGTTAAGATCAAGGATTCCTGAAAATTCTCCATTTACCGAAAGACACGGTCGCCTAGTAAACTTAGTCACCTCCAACACTGATGAAGACATGATGAAGGTGCTCTTTCAGTTCTTTGATCCTCTATACCATTGCTTCACATTTCCCGATTATCAACTTGTGCCAACTTTGGAAGAATTCTCCTGACTCTTGAGGATTCCCATTCTCAATCAACTACCTTTCAACGACACGGAAAGAGATCCAAATCCAAAAGAGATTGCTCAAGCTCTACACTTGCAACCATCTGATATCACAACTAATTGGGAAATAAAGAGTGGTGTCAAAGGTTTCCTAGAAAAGTTCTTATTTGAGAAAGCCCAAAACTGTTGGAAATCTTTAGATTTGCAAGCCTTTGAGGAAATTGTGGCTCTCCTCATCTATGGGATGGTTTTGTTTCCAAATCTTGACCAACTCATAGATGTGAACGCCATCAAAGTCTTCATGTCTCGTAACTCGGTGCCTACTTTGCTAGGGGACATCCTACATTCTTTTCACACTCGCACAATGAGGAAAAGAGGTATCCTTATGTGTTGTACTCCTCTTTTGGCAAGATGGTTTATTTTGCATCTTCCCCAATCTGTATTAAATAATGAGCAAGGTTCAAGGTGGTCACATAGGTTGATGACACTCAGACATTCAGACATTCATTGGTCTTCCCGCTCTTTGGAGAATGTTACTATCATCGACCGTTGTGGAGAATTACCTAATGTCCCTTTGCTTGGCATTAGAGGAGGTATCACCTACAACCCTTACTTAGCCTTAAGACATTTTGGTTACGCCCGGAGGGATGGTCCCCATGAGATGCTTATTCAAGGTTTGGTATTTGACTACGAGAACGATGATCAAAGTTACCGCCAGAGATTTATCCGAGCTTGGAGGATGTTGAACAAGGTGGATAGCAAGACGTTAGGACACAAGAACTCAATTCCCATTGAACCTTACCTTAAATGTGTGCGAGCTCGTGCTCATAAACTTGTGATGCCTTATCCTCCCATCTTACCAGTCATCATGGAGCCTGTGGTCGAAGGAGATGTTCCCTACACTATCCTCCATCCCGACATGCCTACCTCTCACGAAGACTTACAAAAGGGTTGGATCCAGCAGAAGGAAGAACGAGATGCTTTCGAGGCTCAATTCTATGCTAGTGAGAAGAGGGTCTTGGAGCTTACGAAGCAGCTACAAGAAGAGCAAAATGTGAACGCTTATCTCGCGCCAAAGAGGATGCGTTCGGTCTTTTTATCTTAGAAAGCTATTTTGTAAGCCCAATGGGCATGATGTAACCTTTACTATTTTGACTAATGAAAATTAACGTTTGTTCATTCTTTTGTCTATACAAATTTAAATTTCATTGATCCTTGAAATCATTTGCATATACATATTCCATGCATCATACCATGACAGGTTTTCGCATAACAGGTTTCCTTATCTTTTTGCTGTTTATTTCAGCAAGATGGATCTAGAGCAAACAGTGAAGGATCTCCAAACCCAGAATTCTCAGTTTCAGGAAACTCTACTAGCCCTAGCTAAGGGGAAGCAAGATATGATGGCTTTGGTGGCCGTTAAGAAGAAGCCAAAGAAGAAAGCTCTACTCAACATGGGCACAAGGTTCAAGGAGACAACCCGTCAAATCCCAGTAGAAGAAGGTTCATCTGAAGAGGACGAAAACCATATTGGTGAGGTCAAGAGTACTCAAGATGAATGTGTTAATGATCAAGAATATGATGATAATTATTTCAACGAGCATTATCCGCCCGCTGATATCAAGTACAAGCAGTTAGAAGACAGATTGAAAGTTGTTGAAATCCAAGTTGTCCCCGATTTAGATTTTGATGATTTGAGTTTAATCTTTGGGGTAGTCATCCCCCACAAATTCAAAGTATCAATCTTTGCCAAGTATGATGAGGTTTCTTGTCCAAAACTCCATTTGAAATCTTATGTGCGCAAGATGCAACTGCACACTGCCGATAAGAAGCTATGGGTTTACTTTTTCCAAGAGAGTTTGGATGGAACTTGTTGTACCCCAAAATTTGCCCTCGCATTTTTCCACAAGAAATCGCAGCTTCAGGCGTTTCCTGATTTTTCAAACTGGCTCAAGAATCGGTCAAACAGACTTTTCTCGTCAGTCAGGACACAATTAGGGTTTCATTGATTTTCAGGGCTCTGGAATGTTTCACACAGTTGGCTTAGGGTTTTGGTTGACTTTGGCTCAACTTTGATCAGGCGAACGCTCTTTGGCATTTAATCAGGAATTAGGGTTTTTTGTGGGCACGTTCTCAGAAGGATTTAAATTCTACGATGCTTTGCAAGTTATTCCGAGATTTGGTTTGAATTCGCATTGTTTGACTTAATCAGTAAAAGAAGGCATTTGGTTTGAATTCACGTTTGTTTGATTGAACCAGTCAAAAGATACATTCAGTTTGGATTTACAGTGTTTGGTAAGAAATCAGTAAAAAGGGGAATGCGTCTGATCAGTTATTGTGTTTGACTGTGCTTTGCTTTGGATGTTGGAAGCGCCGAGTTTATTATTTGATCAACGTTGAATCAATGTTTAGTTAATTATTTATTATTCTAAAGATTAAAAAGCTGGAATTTAATTTTCAGTTATTTTAATTTAAAGAACTATAAATAATAAATAAATAATTGAAAAGGGATAAAAAGAATTAACTGGATCAATAGAATTTTTATTTCATATTTAAATATTTGTTACAATTATTATTTAGATACAAGTATTCATTTACGAGGTATTTATAATAATAATAGTTACAATGATTAAATTGAAAATAAAACTATCCTATTTTTCTAAATATTTTCTAAGTCTCCAATTCTTCATTCTTCATTTAATACCCCTCTCCACTCAATTTTTTATCTGCAAAAGAAGGGAGAAAAGTCAAATAGCAGGTAAATAAATAAAGAGACAGATATAAAATTCATCATTAAGGGCCACTGATTGGGATCAGTTAACCCTCTCTGCAAATCACGGGATTTCTCCCGGTTCACAAAGAGGGATGAATTTTTATTTGCTAAAAATGAATGCACAAAAGTCAAATTGCACAATTCAAAAATTGTCAAACTGCATAGTTCAATACAAACAGAAAGTCCAAACTGAATCACAACTTTCAAACCATCCAAAAGATCCAAAGTACAAGTTACTGTCACAAAGCTATTCAAAAGATTTGAAAAGATACAAAGCACAAAATCTGGAAGAAGGGACAAATATGCAGAGGAAAATTGTTATGCAAGCAAACATTTCATTTTTCATCATTTCCCAACAAAGTGGCCCTTTCAGAACAGAAGTACAATGCATAAATAATATTTTAATGCAAGCTGTACTGAGAGAGAAGAAAAAGAGAACAAAGAAAGCAGGTTACAAGGCTTTAGGCAGGAAGATAATAGAAAACAAAAACTGAACACAGTGGATAAAAGGAGGAGGCAAACCAATACAAAAAATATAATGCAAAACTGCATAAGCTTCCAGCAAAAGGGGATAAAAACCAAAAGCAAGCACAACCTGTCAGAGCCAAGCCTGCTGAACCTGTAAAAAGACAGAACAAACTATGCCTTAAAGCCAAACCAGCAAAGCCAGCATAAACCAGTCTCAGGGCCCAAAACCTGTAGCCAGAAACAAAATGTCAAACAGCATACCTGCCTGAGATCTCACAAGCATTAACCTGTAAACCCTTCAAAACTCTTACCATTCAATCCAAACACAAGAAAGAGCATGAACTGTAAAAGCATAAAAAGCTCATTAACCTGTCAAACGCCTTAAACCAACAAGCGTGGAACCTGTCAAGGCCTAACCAAAAGGCTTAAACAAGCTAAAAAAAACAGATAACCTGCATATGCCAATATCTGCCTGAACAACCCAAAACAAGTTAACCTGTCAAGCCCCAAAACCTGCTCAAACATACCTTTCAACACCATCCAAATAAAATTCAAGCATAGAATTCAACTCACATACAAAGCATCCAAAGCCAAACCACAGAACCCTCGGAGGAATACTCATCATTGGGCCATAAACAAACAATAAGGCAAGGCAGGTAACTCAGAGAAGGGATAAAGAAGCACATTCAAGGCAACATGAAGGGCCTCAGAAAAGCTTCATCATAGGCCAATAACCCCTAAGCTTTTCAAACCCCAAGGGCTCCAAATAAGCTTAAACCCTAACTAGCATTCAAAGGCAACAAAGACCCTCAGAATTTCTTCATCATTGGGCGTAAAAAAATCAACATTCAGAAGCCTACATTCAAAGGCAATTCGAAGGCATCAAGCATCACATTTCAACAAGCACAAAAGGCAAAGATATATCAAGGCAACATAAGCAGAAACATGCAGTAAAAGAGAAGAAGAAAGAAGATATAAGGGTTTTCAGGGTAAACATCACAAAACCTAACCAGGGTCACCAAAAAGCTAGCTTCATCGAGCAACCCCCTTCACCACTAAGCCTCCGAGCACCTCCGCGTTCGCCTCCTTCCTCAAACGAAAGGTAGTAAAATTCTCCTCTCATCCTTTTTTTTGTGACCTCGTTAATGAATGAAAATGCACACAACAGCAAATCAAATCAAAAATGCTTAATCAAAAAAGGCAGTAATTCATAACATGTAAAAGGAACCAAATCCTAAACGCGTTTAAATAAAGCAAGAGGATTACCTTTTTTGCGCTTCACTGAACCAAGGAAGAAGGAAGGGCGAAGGAGGCGGAGGCGCTGATGGCTGGGCAAAGGGGAGAATAAATATCCATGGCGAAAGATGAACGAAGACGAAGAGGATAGAACACAAACGACACCGCTCTCAAACGCATAAACCCTAAAGTCTCCAAATGAAAACAATATTCAAGAACCCTAAAACATTGTCATTCTGAAGCTTTGGGCCTCGCCCATTCTCACAACCATAAGCCCAAGCATATTCCAATTCGCACCCCCTCCTTACCCACCTCTGAAACGCCTAAAGCCCATTCAAACCCTTTCATTTAGTTTTTTAAAACATATTATTTTGATTAATAAATTAACAAAACATAGCTTTTTTACACTAACAATATTTTGATATATAGCATAATTAAACTTGCATTTTCTTTTATTTTCTTTTATACATAGAATATGATTTTTCTTAAGATTAATACTTAATTTGTACATTAATACTTTAACACTTTTAAAATATATTTTTCAATATACATAAACTTTAAAACATTTAATTAAAATACATTTTGTACATAAATTCTTTTTTAAAATCAATACATTTTCCTTTCTTAGAAATTTTTGTACATAACAAATAAAAATACTTTTTTTATATACATAATTAGAACTTAAAGCATTTAATCAAAACATTCTTTTTTGTACGTATTAAAGAAAATACAAGATCACAAATCAAAGATTAATAAATATCCAATTCTTTTCTTTAAGTTAACCATACCTTAAAAAAATACACATTTAAATTCACATTGTCGCACCTGTAAATAATTACATATACAAATATACATACACGTATACACGTACACTTACACAATGTACTTATACTTTATACATATTACATTTGCTTATTTTGTATATTCGTTACATTTACATTTGATCGATTCGATTTGGTTGTAACCTATTGGAAACTACATTCCTAAGTCTCATCCCCATTCGTAAATTTGTACCCCCACTCCCGGATACTTGTTTTGTAATAGCGTAGACTTTAAATTCTTGCAATTTACCGCTTTCAATTATACTATGGTTAGACCTAGGGTTTGCATGTACATAAAATCAAACGCTAGATAACCTAATACAAGACAAATACATGAAATCAATACACAATCACACTTGCACCCTCTAGGGTAATCCCACATGTTGCCTTCCAAAATGGGCCATGCTTGCACGTCGAGTTTCTTTGGCAAAACGAATTCAAAATGATCATAAGTCCCTCGTTGACGCTTTCGAAAGTTGCCTAAATGGAATGATCATAGTCCCTTCCAAGAAAATTGCCAAAGACACTTGGCATCATTGCATTCATGGTCCATACGATGACCTGCGCCCGTCCCGTTAAACATCCTAAACGCAAGATTGTCCATCAAATTCAATGGTGGAACAAAATTGTTAAAAAAGGGTTGAAAACATAGAGAAAACCTTTGAGTACAATAGGGTAGACAAAACTCTTAGTTACTTGAGATCAAACTTGCAAAAAAACACTTGCCTTCTTTTCAAAAACCACACTCCACAAACACTTTCAAAATAAACTCTCAAAAACATTTGAAACATCTTTTCGAAAAGATACACACCTTTGTAAAACATTCGAGTAAAGAATTGTTACAAGGGTAGCCTAAGACAAGGCATCTTCTTCCAAAACATTTTCAAAAAACACACACACACGCACACCATTTTCAAGCAATCGAAAATCAAGGCAAGTGATCTAAAAAACCAAGTAACTAAGAGCCCATGGATAACCATGGATGAAAAGGGTGCTAATACCTTCCCTTTTCATAATCTACTCCCCGGACCCACGAAATATCTCAAAAGGTTTTTGCTGTGCTTTTTTAACCTTTCCTTTAGGATAAAATAAAAAGTCGGTGGCGACTCTTGCTCAACCGAACAAGTGCGAATACAAACGCAAAACCACAGTCAGTTCTCCCGCCGTATCACAGAACTGGCGACTCTGCTGGGGACAAACTTAAAAGTGGGGTTACCTTAGGGTTTAGATCACCTTTACTTTCTTGCTTTGATTGACTTGATTGCTTTATCTTTTGGGTTCTTGTTTGGGTTTGTTGTAAATCCTCCACCCGGATTTGGGGCACCTT
Organism: Vicia faba; assembly: GCA_948472305.1. NCBI lineage: Eukaryota > Viridiplantae > Streptophyta > Magnoliopsida > Fabales > Fabaceae > Vicia > Vicia faba. Next base: position 573,435,931 of record OX451737.1, on the reverse strand, counting down.
CTTAGGTAAATAGCAAAAAAACTGTGAGGGAACTGTGTGGGGTATACCGACACGGTTGAAGCAGTAAGCTATGTTAGTGTGACATATTTGTGAGTATCGGTAACCCTTGAGTTCAATCAAGGAGAGTACGGGGCCGCTGAGTGATGTCGTGAAGCACTAACGAACTCTTAGAACCTTAATTGACCATCTTAGCCTTTTTAGGGGTAGTGAGATGACCGACTTTGGTGCAGTCCGAAGTTGGTAGATACTCGATACTACACTCATTTGAGGGTAGTTTTCTTGGAATATTTTGGTCGCCAGTAAGTGGCTAAACCGAAACAATGAACACAGAAAACAATCCAATGATATTGAGCTCCTTAGAACCCGATTTCTATTTTAGGATAGGATGAGCCAACTAACTTCAAGAGGGTACTTACCTAAACCTCATGCAAGCCTAAACCTAAGGACTTGTTTGCTTTGTGTGAATATGTTTGCCTGTATATACACTCACTTGCTTTTTGCATACATGTACATAACATCATAACATCATACCATAGCATTTTCAATAACCATTTCAAGGATCTCGAGGTTTCTTTTGATGCAGGGTTACGTTGAACCAGACGTCTACCAAGGGGCAAGAGGTTTTTCCTCTAACCAATGCCAATCAAAGATCAAGTACAACAACTTGAATCAGTGGCTATGACCCACTCGACATGGTGAGCTTGATTCTCGTGGAAAGACATCCACCGATACAAAGTTCTCCAAACAAAGATCAAGTACAACAACTTGAATCAGTGGCTATGACCCACTAGACATGGTGAGCTTGATTCTCGTGGAAAGACGTCCACCGGTGCAAAGTTCTCCAATCCAAGAGCAGAGTTCAACCTCTAACATTTTCTTGTGTTTACCCCGAGAGATCCTTGAGAGCATGCATCCACATATCATGCATTGAATTTTGACATTCTTTCCTTTTTCAGGTTTCCTTACTCTCCTGCTGTTTATTTCAGTAAGAGATGGCTCTAGAAAGGTCTGTCAAAGACATCCAAGACCAGACTGCTCAGCTGCAGGAGATGTTCCTGAACTTGTCTCTGGGGCAAGAGGAGATGAAAGCTCTCCTCACAAAGGGCTTGGAGAATTCCAACAATGCCAGGAGTGATCAGCTTGCAGAGATGCAGTTTGATCTGACAACATTGAGGACCCAAATGATGGGACAGTTGGTGGGTCAGATGGCTCTCATCCAAGACCTATCTCAAAGACAAGAGGAACTAAGAGTTCTTGTCCGCCAACTACTTCCAAACAACCAATTGGGGCAAGCATCTGAGGTTGAAGAGCAAGTCATCGCTCAGCCTTCATCCACTCAAGAAGACAAGGGGAAAACACCTTTGCTTGCTTTAGGGTCACAAGCCCATCAACAACCTCGCCAGCGTCAAAGGGGTAATCGGCGTAAGCAAGAAACGTCGGGAAGACAGTTCACGGAGACTGAGATACCATCATTCTTCATACTGAAGCGCCTGTTGGAGGTCAACCTGCTTACCTTAAAGGATCCTCCTCAGAAGCTCAATACCTCCTCTCCTCACTATCATCCCGACGCATTTTGTGTTTACCACTCCTACAGCCCGGGACACGACACCAACGACTGTTGGGCCTTGAAGAACAAGATTCAAGATCTGATCGATATTGGAGTGCTGGAATTCATGCCAGACGGTGAGATGAAAATCTTCCGTTAAGGAGTGCTCTACCTGAAGTGACGAAGCTCAAGCTGAAAGACTTTTCCTTCATTTTTGAATTTTCAAAGTTGTAATTTCTTTTGCTGTCAAACAATTATTTGTTGATGTTAAACTCTGTTTTCATTAATGCATTGCATATGTTTGTCTTGAATTCATCCATTCGTTTCACTACTCTTATGCTTTTCTTTATGATATTTGACTCTTGATAAAAAGCTATAAGCCTTTAGAGGGAGGATGACAAAACAATACCATAATCTCATACAGTATGCTTTTGAACAGACCTTGCTGATGATGTACATGCATTTCTTTCAATTCCCAAACACTGGAGTTATAAGGAAGTTAATCCCTAGTCAACCCCTTAGAGCCAAAGAAGTAGGAGTTTTCTGTTCTAAACAATCAAAACCTTTGATATAAACCTGGGGCAGGGTAGTCTCTCAATTTAATTCAAAATAAAATGCGCATTGAAGTTGCAAACTCTCAGTTCGTAATACAACGAACGACGTCAAAAAAGAAAGCATTCCTTTGGAATCAAAAGACAGGGGTGGTTCCCTATCACATAGACAGTCATTCTCTCAAAAGAGAAAAGCCCACCAAGCCAAAACCTATAAAGGAGGCTTAAGAAAGCTGGGGCATCCCGCTGACTGTAATCTCGAAAATGGGAACAGTCAGGCAAAAGTTAGGGATAACAAATCAAAATCAAAATAGTGAGGTCATTACAAAATCCTCAACAACATGAAAAATGTTGAAAAAGAAAAAGGAGATGATGACTGTCTCCCCAAATTCAACTGATGAACCATCGCCCGAAAGTCGTTCCAGACTCAAAACAGAGTATGACGCACAATTAACTGAGCTTAGGTTGGAGAACATCACGAAGAGCGGGTGGGTACAAATATACTTTGAGCCTATATCCTTTGTTTCTTAAACCGTGAACCAAGCCACGTTACAACCCTTCAAAAGTCCTAATTGAAGCATGGGTTAGTTCGAAAGCATACTGTTACAAAAGGTATCCTGACTCCTGTAAGGCTTTGCTCTAAATCTTGTGTTGATTTGTCTTATAAAAAGTTTTCTGCTAAAAAACGCATTTTTCAAAACTTCGAGACAAACATAAACTTTGCCTTGCTTGAATATCACTGTCTGCATTTGGCTTTTTGTTTGACAGCGAAGAAATTCATACAGCGAATGTTCGGAGGAACGAAAACTCTCTCAGTAAGTAAAAATCACTTCAAGAGGATAACACTTCCATTGCAAATCTCCTATCAGCAGGGGGCATGACATGTCACCATCCAATTAACCTAGGGCAGTCCAGTCAAGTTTCAATAGATCTTTCAAAGTTCAGTTAACCTGGGGCAGTCCAGTCAAGTTTCAATAGATCTTTCAAAGTTCAGTGAACCTGGGGCAAGTCTCCGTCACCATCACTTGGGGCATTCGAATGTCAAAAGTGTTCAAAAACTCCCTCATCACCTGTTGGAAGATACCGTTTTACACGAGCTCATCATCAGGAAACCCTACACCGGTTCCTCCTTCAACTTCAAGATTTCTGAAAACAGTTCACGGGTTCTCCAGTAACGGATGTTAACCTATCACTTGTTCAGATTCTTCTCAAGACTTCTGAAAACAGTTTACGGATTCTTCCCAACAATGGATGTTAATCTACCAACTTGTTCAGATGCAATTTTTGAAAACAGCTTACGGACGCTTCCCAACAACGGATGCTGCTCTATTGCTTATTCAACTTCAAGATTTCTGAAAACAATTCACGGGTTCTCTAGTAACGGATGTTAACCTATCACTTGTTTAGACTCTTCTCAAAATTCTGAAAACAGTTCACGGGTTCTCTAGTAACGGATGTTAACCTATCGCTTGTTCAGACTCTTCTCAACACTCTGAAAACAGTTTACGGATTCTCCAGTAACGGATGTCAATCTATCGCTTGTTCAGACTCAAGACTTCTGAAAACAGTTCACGGGTTCTCCAGTAACAGATGTTAACCTATCACTTGTTCAGACTCTTCTCAAAATTCTGAAAACAGTTCACGGGTTCTCCAGTAACGGATGTTAACCTATCGCTTGTTCAGACTCTTCTCAACGCTCTGAAAACAGTTTACGGATTCTCTAGTAACGGATGTCAATCTATCGCTTGTTCAGATTCCAAGCCTTCACCTGCAGCAATCAGAGGACTCTCGCAATCCCCAGCCAGAGAACCTTCCAGAGGCTAACTCCCCTCAGAGTCAAGTCTCATTATCCCCAGCGAAGCTAAAACTTCAAACTATCAATCCACAGCGGAGCCAGACTAGTGAACCCTCTCCCCACAGAGATACTTCCCTCCAAACTGAAGATTCTCAGTCTTACCTCCCCAGCATGAGTCTGTTAGATTGGAACTCCCCAGTAGAAGTCATCAGGAATTCCCCAGAAGATTGGTATACGACCCAAGTTCCTTATTCCCCAGCAATAACCAGGAATTATTCTTCCCGGCAGCAGTCAAGATGCTTTTGTCTTCAGCCATCCAGGATTTATTTATCCTCAGCAAGATAGCTCATCAGCTTACATACGCATTCATCACATTCATGTCATAAACATTGATGTCACATACATTTCATCATGCATCATAACATTGCATACAACTAACCCTTTGCCTTTTCAGGTAAGATCAGTCGACGGACAAAGATCATCTCCCAAGATTCATCCAGAAATAGTTCAAGATGTGACCCAGACACGGCGATATTCTGATACTTATTCCAGATCCATCCAGATGCAGTTTTATACGAGCACATCATTAGAAAGCCCTACACCGGTTCCTCTTCCTCTTCAAGACTTCTGAAAACAGTTCACAGGTTCTCCAGTAACGGATGTTAACCTATCGCTTGTTCAGACTCTTCTCAAATTTCTGAAAACAGTTTACGGGTTCTCCAGTAACGGATGTTAACCTATCACTTGTTCAGACTCTTCTCAACTTTTGAAAACAGTTTACAGACGCTTCCCAACAACGGATGCTGCTCTATTGCTTATTCAATCTCAACTCCTGAAAATAGTTTACGGATTCTCCAAAGCGTGGATGTCAATCTATTGCTTATTTGGACCCCCAATTCAGAGATGTTCCAAAACATGGGTGCCTTTTTGATACTCGTCCATTGACATACAATCCAGCAGTCACCAAATGGTATCTTTAAGCCCATTATCAGATGGCATCTCTAAGGCCGTCCCCCAACAAGATTCTATCGCGTCAGATGGCATCTTTAAGCCCATCATCAAATGGCATCTTTAAGCCAATTCACCTATACCATCACGTCGCCGAGTGCAAATTTCAGGGCAGTACTCTAGTGTCCAGTCTTCTTTTACCTTCAAGTCGCGAAAGGCAAACTTGCCAATCTAACTCTTCAGGTTCAAGAAAATTGAACAGGGGCAACTGTTGTACCCCAAAATTTGCCCTCGCATTTTTCCACAAGAAATCGCAGCTTCAGGCGTTTCCTGATTTTTCAAACTGGCTCAAGAATCGGTCAAACAGACTTTTCTCGTCAGTCAGGACACAATTAGGGTTTCATTGATTTTCAGGGCTCTGGAATGTTTCACACAGTTGGCTTAGGGTTTTGGTTGACTTTGGCTCAACTTTGATCAGGCGAACGCTCTTTGGCATTTAATCAGGAATTAGGGTTTTTTGTGGGCACGTTCTCAGAAGGATTTAAATTCTACGATGCTTTGCAAGTTATTCCGAGATTTGGTTTGAATTCGCATTGTTTGACTTAATCAGTAAAAGAAGGCATTTGGTTTGAATTCACGTTTGTTTGATTGAACCAGTCAAAAGATACATTCAGTTTGGATTTACAGTGTTTGGTAAGAAATCAGTAAAAAGGGGAATGCGTCTGATCAGTTATTGTGTTTGACTGTGCTTTGCTTTGGATGTTGGAAGCACCGAGTTTATTATTTGATCAACGTTGAATCAATGTTTAGTTAATTATTTATTATTCTAAAGATTAAAAAGCTGGAATTTAATTTTCAGTTATTTTAATTTAAAGAACTATAAATAATAAATAAATAATTGAAAAGGGATAAAAAGAATTAACTGGATCAATAGAATTTTTATTTCATATTTAAATATTTGTTACAATTATTATTTAGATACAAGTATTCATTTACGAGGTATTTATAATAATAATAGTTACAATGATTAAATTGAAAATAAAACTATCCTATTTTTCTAAATATTTTCTGTCTCCAATTCTTCATTCTTCATTTAATACCCCTCTCCACTCAATTTTTTATCTGCAAAAGAAGGGAGAAAAGTCAAATAGCAGGTAAATAAATAAAGAGACAGATATAAAATTCATCATTAAGGGCCACTGATTGGGATCAGTTAACCCTCTCTGCAAATCACGGGATTTCTCCCGGTTCACAAAGAGGGACGAATTTTTATTTGCTAAAAATGAATGCACAAAAGTCAAATTGCACAATTCAAAAATTGTCAAACTGCATAGTTCAATACAAACAGAAAGTCCAAACTGAATCACAACTTTCAAACCATCCAAAAGATCCAAAGTACAAGTTACTGTCACAAAGCTATTCAAAAGATTTGAAAAGATACAAAGCACAAAATCTGGAAGAAGGGACAAATATGCAGAGGAAAATTGTTATGCAAGCAAACATTTCATTTTTCATCATTTCCCAACAAAGTGGCCCTTTCAGAACAGAAGTACAATGCATAAATAATATTTTAATGCAAGCTGTACTGAGAGAGAAGAAAAAGAGAACAAAGAAAGCAGGTTACAAGGCTTTAGGCAGGAAGATAATAGAAAACAAAAACTGAACACAGTGGATAAAAGGAGGAGGCAAACCAATACAAAAAATATAATGCAAAACTGCATAAGCTTCCAGCAAAAGGGGATAAAAACCAAAAGCAAGCACAACCTGTCAGAGCCAAGCCTGCTGAACCTGTAAAAAGACAGAATAAACTATGCCTTAAAGCCAAACCAGCAAAGCCAGCATAAACCAGTCTCAGGGCCCAAAACCTGTAGCCAGAAACAAAATGTTAAACAACATACCTGCCTGAGATCTCACAAGCATTAACCTGTAAACCCTTCAAAACTCTTACCATTTAATCCAAACACAAGAAAGAGCATGAACTGTAAAAGCATAAAAAGCTCATTAACCTGTCAAATGCCTTAAACCAACAAGCGTGGAACCTGTCAAGGCCTAACCAAAAGGCTTAAACAAGCTAAAAAAAACCAGATAACCTACATATGCCAATATCTGCCTGAACAACCCAAAACAAGTTAACCTGTCAAGCCCCAGAACCTGCTCAAACATACCTTTCAACACCATCCAAATCAAATTCAAGCATAGCATTCAACTCACATACAAAGCATCCAAAGCCAAACCACAGAACCCTCAGAGGAATACTCATCATTGGGCCATAAACAAACAATAAGGCAAGGCAGGTAACTCAGAGAAGGGATAAAGAAGCACATTCAAGGCAACATGAAGGGCCTCAGAAAAGCTTCATCATAGGCCAATAACCCCTAAGCTTTTCAAAACCCAAGGGCTCCAAATAAGCTTAAACCCTAACTAGCATTCAAAGGCAACAAAGACCCTCAGAATTTCTTCATCATTGGGCGTAAAAAAATCAACATTCAGAAGCCTACGTTCAAAGGCAATTCGAAGGCATCAAGCATCACATTTCAACAAGCACAAAAGGCAAAGATATATCAAGGCAACATAAGCAGAAACATGCAGTAAAAGAGAAGAAGAAAGAAGATATAAGGGTTTTCAGGGTAAACATCACAAAACCTAACCAGGGTCACCAAAAAGCTAGCTTCATCGAGCAACCCCCTTCACCACTAAGCCTCCGAGCACCTCCGCGTTCGCCTCCTTCCTCAAACGAAAGGTAGTAAAATTCTCCTCTCATCCTTTTTTTTTGTGACCTCGTTAATGAATGAAAATGCACACAACAGCAAATCAAATAAAAAATGCTTAATCAAAAAAGGCAGTAATTCATAACATGTAAAAGGAACCAAATCCTAAACGCGTTTAAACAAAGCAAGAGGATTACCTTTTTTGCGCTTCACTGAACCAAGGAAGAAGGAAGGGCGAAGGAGGCGGAGGCGCTGATGGCTGGGCAAAGGGGAGAATAAATATCCATGGCGAAAGATGAACGAAGACGAAGAGGATAGAACACAAACGACGCCGCTCTCAAACGCATAAACCCTAAAGTCTCCAAATGAAAACAATATTCAAGAACCCTAAAACATTGTCATTCTGAAGCTTTGGGCCTCGCCCATTCTCACAACCATAAGCCCGAGCATATTCCAATTCGCACCCCCTCCTTACCCACCTCTGAAACGCCTAAAGCCCATTCAAACCCTTTCATTTAGTTTTTTAAAACATATTATTTTGATTAATAAATTAACAAAACATAGCTTTTTTACACTAACAATATTTTGATATATAGCATAATTAAACTTGCATTTTCTTTTATTTTCTTTTATACATAGAATATGATTTTTCTTAAGATTAATACTTAATTTGTACATTAATACTTTAACACTTTTAAAATATATTTTTCAATATACATAAACTTTAAAACATTTAATTAAAATACTTTTTGTACATAAATTCTTTTTTAAAATCAATACATTTTCCTTTCTTAGAAATTTTTGTACATAACAAATAAAAATACTTTTTTTTATATACATAATTAGAACTTAAAGCATTTAATCAAAACATTCTTTTTTGTACGTATTAAAGAAAATACAAGATCACAAATCAAATATTAATAAATATCCAATTCTTTTCTTTAAGTTAACCATACCTTAAAAAAATACACATTTAAATTCACATTGTCGCACCTGTAAATAATTACATATACAAATATACATACACGTATACACGTACACTTACACAATGTACTTATACTTGATACATATTACATTTGCTTATTTTGTATATTCGTTACATTTAAATTTGATCGATTCGATTTGGTTGTAACCTATTGGACACTACATTCCTAAGTCTCATCCCCATTCGTAAATTTGTACCCCCACTCCCGGATACTTGTTTTGTAATAGCGTAGACTTTAAATTCTTGCAATTTACCGCTTTCAATTATACTATGGTTAGATCTAGGGTTTGCATGTACATAAAATCAAACGCTAGATAACCTAATACAAGACAAATACATGAAATCAATACACAATCACACTTGCACCCTCTAGGGTAATCCCACATGTTGCCTTCCAAAATGGGCCATGCTTGCACGTCGAGTTTCTTTGGCAAAACGAATTCAAAATGATCATAAGTCCCTCGTTGACGCTTTCGAAAGTTGCCTAAATGGAATGATCATAGTCCCTTCCAAGCAAATTGCCAAAGACACTTGGCATCATTGCATTCATGGTCCATACGATGACTTGCGCCCGTCCCGTTAAACATCCTAAACGCAAGATTGTCCATCAAATTCAATGGTGGAACAAAATTGTTAAAAAAGGGTTGAAAACATAGAGAAAACCTTTGAGTACAATAGGGTAGACAAAACTCTTAGTTACTTGAGATCAAACTTGCAAAAAAACACTTGCCTTCTTTTCAAAAACCACACTCCACAAACACTTTCAAAACAAACTCTCAAAAACATTTGAAACATATTTTCGAAAAGATACACACCTTTGTAAAACATTCGAGTAAAGAATTGTTACAAGGGTAGCCTAAGACAAGGCATCTTCTTCCAAAACATTTTCAAAAAACACACACACACGCACACCATTTTCAAGCAATCGAAAATCAAGGCAAGTGATCTAAAAAACCAAGTAACTAAGAGCCCATGGATAACCATGGATGAAAAGGGTGCTAATACCTTCCCTTTTCATAATCTACCCTCCGGACCCACGAAATATCTCAAAAGGTTTTTGCTGTGCTTTTTTAACCTTTCCTTTAGGATAAAATAAAAAGTCGGTGGCGACTCTTGCTCAACCGAACAAGTGCGAATACAAACGCAAAACCACAGTCAGTTCTCCCGCCGTATCACAGAACACAACTTGAATGATTTTATCAGTTAGATGGTTCTTGTATCAACACTTGGGATGATTTATCTACTGCCTTCTACCATCAATATCAGTACAACGCCGACTTGGCGCCAACAAGGGTTCAATTGCAAGATATGACCATGGAAGAAATGAAGGATTTAAGGAATATGCACAAAAGTGGAGAGACCTTGCTAGTAGGGTCCATCCTCCCTTGACTTATAGGGATCACATAGACATGTTCATGGGTACTTTATCTGGTCCTTTCTTTAATCTGTCGGTTGGCTGCTCTTCTTCTGGTTTCACCAAATTAATCTTAACCGGTGAAAGGGTTGAAAGCAACATCAAAAGTGGTAAGATCTATGTGGCATCTACCTCCACCACCAATCCTATCAAGAAACCTTTTGCTGCAAAGAAGGAAGTTAATGTTGTGTATGGGGAAAGGTCCCATACCAAGAAGAATGATCGTTCGTCTGTCAATGTTGTCTGAATCTCCAATCCAACTCATACTCCAAGACCATTTGCAAATCATCAACGTTTTGAAACTCCAAGAAGACAATTTACGAGGTTAGGCATGTCACTATCTCAAGCCCTTCAACATTTGCTCAAGGCTAATTTAGTGACATCGCGCGATCCTCCCGCCAACCTTGACACCTCGTCACCAAAGTATAATCCAAACTCTAAGTGTGCTTACCATTCAAACAGCCTCGGGCACGAGAGTGACCAGTGTTAGGCCTTGCAGAACAAAATCCAGGATTTAATTGACAACAAGACTATTGAATTTGATACTCCTCCAACACTGAATGCGATTACCACTCTGATGTCAAAGCATGACAAAGGTGTTAATGTTGTCGAAGATACAATTTTTATTGCCTTTATTGAAGAATTGACTACTCCGCTGAATGTAATCAAGAACAATCTGTTGAAAGTCGGGATCTACCCTGGATGTGAAGAAGATTGTGTGTGTTGTACAAAACAACCAAATGGATGTGAAGGGATGAAAAAAGGTATACAACACCTGATGGATAGCCACAAAATTCTATTCGAGAAGACTCCACTTACCAAGAGTTTGATTAACAAATGCGAAGACCTCTATATTATTACCATCTCCAACAAGCCTATTAAGATTACCTCCAAAGGTCCTATTAGGGTTTCAAATGAACCCACTGTTGCTTCCTTAATCATTACCAATCCCAGACCAATTCCCTATTCTTCAAATAAAGCGGTACCATGGAATTACGATGCTGAAGTGTTCTATCATGGGATTAAACAAGATGGTTGGATCCAAGAAGAAAAAGATGACAATGTTGGAAACATAGTTGGTTCAAGCAAAGTAACTAGAACTGGGAGAATATTTTCACCTAATATCTCACCTCCAATAGTTACAAAGATGCCCATCCGCATTACCGCTTCCAAGCTAAATATCGATACCAGAGGGAAGGGGAAGATTGTTGAGCCGGATGTGATTGAGGTACCCTCAAAAGACATAGATGATGAAGAACCCTCCGCCCGTGAAATGGACGAGATTTTAAAGATCATAAAAAGAAGCGACTTCAAAATTGTAGAACAATCGGGGCAAACCCCCTCTAAGAATTCAATGTTGTCATTACTACTTTGCTTCGATGCTCATGCTCGGGCATTAATCAAGTTCCTGAAAAAAGCTCATGTCCCTCATGAGACAACAACAAATTAATTTGAAAATTGCGTGGCTAGCCTGACAGCTGATAATGGCTTAGGATTTTCAGATGCTGACTTAACACCTCTTGAGAAAAATCACAATAAAGCATTACATGTGTCAATCGAGTGCAAAGGGAACACCTTGGCACATGTGCTAGTCGACACCGGTTCTTCTCTGAATGTATTACCCAAGGAGGCGTTAGACCGTTTCGACTATGAAGATTTAGTATTGAAGCCAAGTGACATCACTGTAAGAGCGTTTAACGAATCAAAGAGGACTGTTCATAGGGAGGTGGATCTTCCAATCAAAGTGGGCTCCCAAATATTCAACTCCACCTTCTATATTATGGATATTCGCCCTGCCTATTCTTGTCTGTTAGGTCGCCCGTGGATTCATAGAGCTGGGGCAGTGACCTCAACCCTCCATCAGAAACTCAAATATCCAGTCAATGGCAGAATAGTCACTGTCTGTGGGGAAGAAGTTTATGGTGATCCACCTTAACTCTTTCAAGTATGTAGAGATGGATGAAGAATTCATTGAAACCCCATGTCAAGCCTTTGAGGTTGTACCACCGATGATTGCTGCTACCAAATGTTCTTCTGATGAGTCCAAAGCTGTCAAGGCCATGCCAAAGATGGTTTTAGTCAAGGATGCCCGTGCAACAATTGAAGAAGGAAACTGTGATACATGGGGGAAACTCCTCGATATCCCTTTTAAAGCAAACAAATTTGGTTTGGGCTTCACCGTCAAAGCTCAGAAGAAAGTAAGGCGTGCTCGGGCTGGAAAGCCACCTCTCCGCATTGGAAGCAATGAAGTCAACACCGTGGATGATTCTGATGAAGAGGCTGCATTTGAGGAATGGGTGTATCCAACTAAAAAGGAGTTGAAGAATTGGCATACAAAGGACTTTGTACCCATCTCCTTCGTTGAGGAGTAATCTACTTGTTATTGCTTTTCTTTCAATTTAAGAACTTGTTGTCTGTAATATTTTAACAATGACTTTTCAGCCATGTGCCTGGCCCGGGGCATTTTGGTCCATTTGTCAAGGGTTTTATTTATATTCATCTAATCATATGATCATTTAGTACATTGGACTCTTTTGCATTCAAATATTTGTGTTCATTGTCTTTATTTTCTTTCAAATACATTTTCAAAAAAAATAGCCATGTATCTTACACACACATACACACACACACACTTTTGCAGGTCCATATCCACTCTGGATCCTATTGCCAATGACTCTATTATTGCCGACTATGACTTTGAATGTCCTATCAACCAAGCTGAAGACGAAGGCGAGGAAGATTGTGACATACCTGGAGAACTAGCCAGACTTCTATTACAAGAGGAAAATCTATTTAACCGCATGAAGAGTCAATTGAAGTTATCAACCTGGGTATTGAGCAGATAAGAAGGAAATCAAGATTGACGCTAATTTAGAAAGCAGTGTTAAGAGCAGGTTGGTTCAGATGTTGCATGATTATGTGGAAGTATTTGCTTGGTCTTATGAAGATATGCCTGGGTTGGATATCGACATCGTAGTTCATCGTCTACCAACAAGAGAGGACTGCACTCCTGTTAAACAAAAGGTTCGTCGCATGAGGCCTAATATGTCTGAAAAGATCAAAGCTGAAGTGATGAAACAATTTGATACGGGGTTCCTAACTGTGACATCCTATCTTCAATGGGTTGCCAATGCAGTGCCAGTGCCAAAGAAAGGCGGGAAAGTTCGCATGTGCGTAGACTATAGGGATCTGAATAGGGAAAGCCCCAAGAATGACTTCCCTCTATCACACATTGACGTCTTAGTTGATAATACTGGTCAGCATAAAGTCTTCTCATTCATGGATGGCTTCTCAGGCTATAATCAAATAAGGATGGCTCCCGAAGATATGGAAAAGACTACTTTCGTTACGCAATGGGGCACCTTCTGCTATAAGGTCATGCCGTTAGGATTAAAGAATGCAGGGGCAACATATCAAAAAGCTATGGTAGCTTTATTTCATGACATGATTCATCATGAGATAGAGGTATATGTGGATGATATGATTTCCAGATCACAAACCAAAGAAGAACATCTCGATCATCTGCACAAATTATTCGAGAGGCTGGAGAAGTACAAGCAGAGGTTAAATCCTAACAAGTGCACGTTTGGAGTACGATCTGGAAAGCTTCTATGTTTTGTCGTCAGCAACAAAGGCATTGAAGTTGATCCTGCCAAGGTAAAGGCCATCCGAGAAATGCCAGTCCCTCATTCTGAAAAATAAGTCAGAGGATTCTTGGGTCGTCTCAATTGCATTGCCCGTTTCATATCTCACTTGACTGCTACTTGTGAGCCATTCTTCAAGCTCTTGAAGAAAGACCAGGTAGTCAGATGGGACGATGATTGCCGAATTTATTTTGATAAAATCAAATAATACCTACAAGAACCTCCTATTCTAATGCCTCCAGTTGAAGGAAGACCCTTGATCATGTACTTGACAGTACTAGAGAACTCTATGGGGTGTGTTTTGGGCCAACATGATGAGTCTGACCGAAAAAAGCATGTTATTTATTACCTGAGCAAAAAGTTTACCGACTGTGAAACCAGATATTCACTGCTCGAGAAAACTTGTTGTGCTCTGGCATGGGCTGCTCGCCAGCTAAGATAGTATATGTTGACTCATACCACTCTGTTGATTTCTAAGATGGACCCAATCAAGTACATCTTCGAGAAACCTGCCCTTTCCGGACGGATAGCCAAATGGAAAATGATCTTGATTGAGTACGATATTCAATACACGACTCAAAAGGCCATCAAAGGAAGTGTACTAGCAGATCATTTAGCCCATCAAGATGTGGATGATTATCAGTCAATGAACTTCGACTTCCCTGATGAGAATGATATGCTGGTAACCAACTGTGTGGAACTTGGACCATATGACGAACCTGAGAAAGGATCCCGATGGACTATGGTATTCAATGGGGCTTCCAACGCCTTAGGTAACAGAATTGGTGTTGTGATCATCTCTCCTGAAGGTTGCCACACTCCTTTCACTGCCAGGCTATGCTTCGATTGCACAAACAATATGGCCGAGTATGAAGCATGCATCTTAGGTCTGAAAGCTGCTATTGACTTAAGGATCAAGCATTTGGATGTGTTTGGGGATTCCGCTTTAGTGATCAGCCAAGTAAAAGGATATTGGGACACTAAACACCTTAATCTTATCCCTTACAAGGAACTTATGCTATCCCTAATTCCTTACTTCGAATAGATCACTTTTGAGCACTTCCCTAGGGAAGAAAACCATTTGGTTTACGCTTTGGAAACCATGTCTTCAATGTTCAAGGTCAGATGGGATAACGAAGCCCCTATGATAACAATTGAAAGATTCGATGAACCTGTACATTGCTACGAGCTTGACACCGAGGCGGAAAAGCCATGGTACCATAGGTGATGAGATACCTTGAAGCACAAGAGTATTCAGAGGGGGAATCTACCAATGACAGAAAGTTCTTGCAAAGATTTGCAGCCAAGTTCTTCCTAAGTAACGAGATATTATACAAGCGCAACCATGATTCAACTCTACTCTGATGTGTGGACAAGAAGGGGGAAGAGGAGATCATGGAAGACATGCACGGTGGTCTCTTTGGTACTCATTCAAGCGGACATACGGTGGCTAATAAAATCTTAAGAGCCGGTTACTATTGGTCAACGATGGAGACTGATTGCCATCAACATTCAAGAACTTATCACAAATGTCAAATCTATGCTGACAAGGTTCATGTGCCTCCTATTCCTTTGAATGTCATGACCGCTCTGTGGCCATTTGTAATGTGGGGCATTGACATGATTGGAGAAATCAAGCCCACAGCTTCCAACGGACATAGCTTCATTCTTGTTACTATCGACTATTTTACCAAATGGGTCGAAGCCGCCTCGTTTGCCTCAGTCACCAAGAATGTGGTAGCCAGATTCATCAGACACAACCTCATCTACCGTTATGGTATCCCCGAAAGGATCATCACCGACAATGGGACTAACCTCAACAATGTTATGATCACTGAGCTTTGCATTCAGTTTAAGATCAAGCATCACAATTCTTCTCCGTATATACCGAAAATGAATGGCGCACTCGAAGCAGCCAATAAAAATATCAAGAAGATTGTGCAGAAAATGGTAGTAACCTATAAGGATTTGCATGAGATGTTGTTGTTTGCTCTACATGGCTACCGTACTTCAGCTAGAACATCAACTAGGGCAACTCCTTTTTCTCTAGTCTATAGCATGGAAGCTGTTTTGCCAGTAGAAGTTCAGATTCCCTCGCTGAGGATTATGAATGGGGCATGCCTAGGCGAAGACGAGTGGGTTCAAACGAGATTGGATCAACTGAACTTGATCGACAAAAAACGATTAGTTGTTGTTTGCCATGGTCAGACGTACCAAAAACGGATGATCAAGGCTTTCAACAAAAAGGTCAAGCCTCGAGTATATCAAGTTGGTGACTTGGTGATAAAACGCATCATTTTACCACAAGGCGACCCCAGAGGCAAATGGACTCCCACATACGAAGGGCCATTTGTTGTCAAGAGAGTTTTCTCTAGCGGTGCCATGATGCTGACTACCATGGATAGTGAATATTTCCCACATCCTATAAACGCGGACATAGTTAAAAATACCATGCATAAGAGACCCGCTAGGTTGACACACCTAGGCAAAATAAGGGCATCCCGACAAACCAAAAGGTTTGGGCAAAAATTAGGAATATATGCAAAGATTATACACCCGACAAGTTGAAAACCCGAAAGGGCGACTTGGGCAAAAAAGGGTATCCTGGTGGGCTGAAAACCCGAAAGGGCGGTCCAGGAAAAAGTTAAGGATTAAAAGTGTATGACTATGTCCTGTGAAATTAACACAGTCAATTTTATCACCAAAGTCCAAGTTCAAACGCTCAAAGATCAATCCAATCAACTTCTATCAAATGGAAAGGGACATTCGAAGACATTGGGGAAATAGTAGAGTTGGAAGGCAATGAGATCATTTCACATGGCTATTTATTTTCATTCTCAATTTTGTTTTCCTGTCAACGATTTCCTCTTACTAGGATCTCCATCTCTCTGTACAAAAAACGCATATTCATGGGAAAAATATCAATACAAATATACTTTAAAGTGCAAAATTTCTGTCTTTGAATGAAAATTTGTCCAATGACTAAAATTGAACGAACATATGCATATGAACATAATTAAAACTATTTGGCACATGTGTCCTGCTAAGCATCAACAAGCATATCTTTAATGTATATGAAACATCCCCACATAATTATCTCACTATCATTATCCCCACAAGGACGATTGCAATAAACCTTTCCCCAACAGGTTTTATTTCCCAAACAATAATCGAGGAACCACAAAACTCGCCAACCGAGTTCAATTTTTCTCAACATACAACAATCAAGACACCACGAAGTTCCCCAACTGAGCCTGTCTTCCCCAGCTGAGTATATCTTCCCCAACCAAGGTTGTTATCCCCAAACAGATTCTATCCTTCCTAGTTGAGTGTATCCTCCCCGAGCTGAGTCTGTCCTACCCGACTAAGTCTACACTCTCCAGTTTGAATTTCCCTTTGAGATTATTGCAAATCATAGGGCCACAACCCTTGATCCCCAGTAAAGCCGTCAACAGAGCCTTTACTATTTCCAAAAAAATGTTATGAATCCTGGATCCGACCATATATTAGCATAATTTCAAGTTATTATTGAAGCTTGGACCCGACCAAATAATAGTTTCACTTCTTCAATTACTGAAACCTGGGCCTAACCAGATAACAATTTGAGCATCTGAAACCTGGACCAGACCATATAACAGTTGATCTCAATTTCAAGATGCTATGAAACCTGGACCCAACCAGATAATAGTCTAACTCTTCAAAGATATAGAAGAACTTGGGCTCAGTCCGACCAAGGTTTAACTTCTTTTCCCCAGTAGAATTTGCCTTTCCCCAACAAATTACTGAGAAACCTGGACCCGATAAGATATCAGTTTTCAATTTCATCTTTTCAAGCAAGTTGTTGTGAAGCCTGGATCCGACCAGATAGCAATTACCCTCAGAGATTCATTGTGAAACCTGGAAACCGACCAGATAACAACTAAATCTCCAAACAGTTTATTGTAAAGCCTGGACCCGACCAGATAACAATTGACCTCAGAAATCTGCAAAGCCTGGACCCGACCATATAACAGTTTTTCAAATAGTTTATTGTGAAGCCTGGAGCCCGACCAGTTAACAATTAACTATGATCCCCAGAGACACTATGAAGTCTGGACTCAACCAGGTAATAGTACAACTTTCCAAAAACCATGAAACTTGGACCCGACCAGATAGTAGTTACCACTTCAAGTTACTGCGAAGCCTAGATCCGACCTTATAACAGTTAACTTTCGTATCCCCAGCAAATTATTGTGAAGCCTGGATCCGACCAGATAACTATTTAATTTCAAGAAATTTTCTACAATGCCTGAAATCCGACCAGATAACAGTTAATTCGTCTCTTCCCCCAGTAAGTTGCCATGAAACCTAGATCCGACCAGAGAGCAGTTGACTACTTCATCCTCAGCAAATTGTGAAGCCTGGATCTAACCAGATAACAGTTGACACTCAAAGAGATATTCTCCAGTGAAAGCATCCTTTCAATAAAGTTTAAAGATATGCATATTCTGCATCCCCAACGGCAATCAGGGATTCAACCCCCAAGAATTTCCTCAGCAGCAATAAGGGATTTATTTTCCTGGACAAAAACATACATCTCACATTCATACATCATAATATGTACATACCATACGCATTTAACATAATACCACATATGTTGAACATCATGCAGGCATATGCATTTTACTAACTCTTTTCCTCATAGGTAAAACATCAAGTTTTAGTATAAATCAACAAGAGATTTGTGTTGATACTTCTTCCAGTGTTTACCAACATTCCTCCAGATGGCATCTATAAGCCCACTCACCATCCATCTTCGAGTGCAAATTTCTGGGCACTCTAGTGTTCAATCATCTTTCACCTTCAAGTCACAAATGGCAGATTTGCCAATCTAACTCTTCAGGTTTAAGAAGATTGAACAGGGGAAACTGTTATACCAAAAAAATTTCCCTCTTATTTATCAAATATTTTCTCACAAAGATCTCTCTTGGTTCAAGATTGTACTAGGGTTGATCAACTCAAGACACCTCCTTAAGCACTAATGACCAAAATTAGGGTTTAAGATTGAACAAGGATATTTGAACTTTAAATGTTTCATATGACTTTCATGGATCATTATGGACTCCCAAGATTTCTCACGTCAAGTTTTAAGCCTTGGATCACACATTTGCTCAGTCAATTGAGCAGTTGACCTAAAAATCAGTTGTATTGGGGAAAAAGTCAACTATGGCCAATTTACAGTCAAACTTCATAATTTTTGATCCACATCAATATTATAAACTCATATGTATCATTTGATAAAGTTTGGACCACAATTCCTCAAGAAATTTGATCAAATCATCAAAAGGGCAAAATGGTCAAAATTAGGGTTTTGATTGAGAAAGGGCAATTTCTGATTTTTGGCTTAGCAAATGGTCAATTAGTTTGAAGCATGATTTCAAGAGTTCAATTGCATAATTTTGACTTAATGGCATGACCTAAAACATTGCTCAAGATCAATTGGATTGATAGTGAATTTTCAATCAACCGATCAAAAAGTCAACTGTACACTAAAAAGTCAAACTTTGATTTTTGGGTCAAAATTCAATGTCAAAGATCACAATTCATCAAAAAATGTCAAAATATGAAACTTATTCATCAAGAAATCAAAAAGTCAAGATTTCATTTTGAAAAGTCAAAGTTTTCTAACTTAGAAATTTTTCAAAGTGTTTAAACTTCATGTTTTTTCTTAACTTTGGGCCAATTTTTCACCATGATGCAAGAGGATTCAGAAGAAACTTTCAACATGAAAGTTGTATATATCCATGATATCTACAAAATTTCTTTACACAACTTCTTCTAAAAATGCTTGGATCTCAAGTTATTATTTCCTAAAGTTATAGTCTTGAAATTGAACACTTAGTGAAATTTTGCCCTAGTTTTGGTCAGGATTTTGACCTAACTTCATGGAACTTTTTCATATAGTTCCAAGGGGAATTTTCAAAAGTGATTCAAAGAGGGGTTATAGAGCACATTACAATATTTCCAAAATGTCCAAGAACTCCTTGAGATCATTCTTGAGTAGGGAGAATCGAAGAGATGAAGTTAGGGTTTTCACACTTGAATTATAAGTCATTTTGTGATGAACAAGATTCAAATTTCAAACCTATGCTGCATAATCTCTACTTTACAAGCCTCAAACTTGTTAGGAACTCCATAATTAATTGCTTGCATAACTGTTAGAGGTCTCAATTCAAGCATTCAATGCAAGGTCATGCTTTATATCCATTTTGGGAAGAAAGTGCACAATGCCATTTTGATAAAGTAGCTTTTTTCACAAAACTTGTTCTTGAGCCTTGAAATTGCTTTCTTCTGATCATACAAGTCCCATAACTCAAGAGAAGCTTGTCTAGACACTTACAATCTCTCAACCCATGCTTGTACTTCCTCTTGAAACTTGTTTTCCCACTTTTCTTGAAAATCAAGTAACATAGCAATTAGCTTGTAACTTGTACTTCTGACTCTCAAAAGCACTCAAGCCTTTTGCTTATACATACACAAGTATTTTGTCACAAATCCCATGCATGCTTAAGCCCTGAAAACACCAAGAACACATATTTGCATCTCACACTTCCATTGTTGTAGATTCTGGCCAAAAATCCCAAAACCAAAAACTACTTGTGCATTTTTTAGCTTCTTGCTTCCAAAAGCTTTTAAACATTATTTAGAAGTCATCCCTTCCCCTGTTACAGTTCTGTAACACCATCTTCCTCCATTTTCAAGTTCAAAAACAGAGCACTGTAAGTGGACTTCTCCAGATCATTTCAATCACTCTCCAACCAAGCAAATCATTGCATTAGCTTCCTGGGACCTCAGTGGAGCTATACTGATCATCAAAACACCTTGAGGAGTGCTCATTTGCAAAACACGATTTCCAGTTTTGAGGTAAGTTATCTCAACTTTAAACTCTTCATACAAGCATCATTAATGGTTTATTTGTGAATAAAAAATGTAGATATCACTGCCCTAAAGCTAACCATGTCAATAGTTTTCATTTATATTGCTTGAGCTTAGAGAATTTTAAGATTGAAGTTTCTGAAATTTTTAGGGTTCAGATTAGGGCCATTAAAATTCATGCTTGTCTTTGATCTGTAATTTTATTGCTTTGCATTTTTGAAATCGTGAGGAAATTTGCCACAAGTTTCCTGTTTACATTTTTCATTTTGTTTGAGAATTGAATAAGATACAGAGGTTCAGGCTGAGCGTGAGGTTGAAGATGAAGTTGTCTCCAGGAACGTGTTTACCATATATATGTATGGTTTTGATATTAATAAACGGATGTATAGCCACCCCAGTGGTAGAAGCGCGCGCCTGTGACTACATGGACCTGGGTTCGAGTCCCAGTGGTACCCTTTTACTTGTTTTCTCACATTTTTCATATTTTCGTCATTTGTTTGCAGCACTGGGTCTCATCCCCTTGGGCCTTATATTTTTTTTACTTCTGACCCCCCTTTGCTGGCTATTCACACCCCTGACCCATTTTATTTTCTTTTTCTCTAATTTTTATTTATTTGTTTTCTTAAATATTTTATCTAATACTAAAAAATCAGAAAAAAATATATAAAAAGCATCAGATTTATATTTTGATATAGTTTATTTATTTTTTACAATAAATTTTTTTTAATCATACTTTATTTATTTTACTAATTAATTTGTAAATTTAATTAAAAAAACTAGGGTTTTAGTTATTTTCTTTTACACAATTAAAATATATTATTTTTAAAACCAAAAAGACCAAAAATATTTTATAATACTATAAATTATTTTTAAGACAAAAATACCAAAAATATTCTTCTTACAAACTTAATTTCTTTTTCAATCAATTAATATTTAGATTAGGGTTTTATTTAATTTATTTTCCTAGTAAATTTAGGTTAATTTTTTTTACTAATTTAATTAATTATTTTCTTTTAGTTAATTAGGTTAAAACAAAACCCTTTTTCCTAAATAAAAATCCACTTTCTTTCCATTTTACATTCTTGTATATTTATTCATTTTTGTACATTATTTATCTAAATTCAATATGGTTGTAATAGATTACTTAGATTTAAATTCTTGCAATCCCCATTTGTAATCTGTACACCCCCTCCCACAAGTGTTGTAATAGCATAGTAACTTTAAATTTCACAATTTATCGCTTTATATACAAATGCTAGTAATTAGGGTTTTGAATGAAAAGACTAATACCAATCAAGTAGCAACCCCTAATCAAAGACTAAACAAAGCATGAAAATCAATACACTTGCACACAAGCACTCCTAGGGTAAAATCCACTTGGTTGCCTTATAAAAATGACCATATTATGCATGTGAGGTATCTTAGCAAAAAACAAGCCAAAATACAAGATCATAGTCCCTCGACGATGCTATCTATGTTACCTTTCAAAATGATCTTAGTCCCTAAAAAAATGCTAAGATACCTTGCAACATTGCTAATCATGATTATACGATGACCCACGCCCGTCCCGTTTATATCCAAAGATAGGGTTACTTACCAAATCAATGGTAAGATAACAATGTCAAAAGAGAAAGGAAATGAATATGAAAGACTTTTGAGTAGGTAGAATGTTCCTAGTTACTTGCTCACTTTCAAAATAAAACATAATTTCTATTTTCAAAACAAACACCAAACACTTTCAAAAACATCTTTCAAACTTGAAACATTTTCAAAAGATCAACACTTTGTATACATTCTTACAAACGAGAATCATTACAAAGTTTTCCTAAACGATGAAGCCTTTTCAAAATACTTTTAAAAACCACACAAAGCACAATTTCAAACAAAACAAGTGATCTAGCAAGTAACTAAGAGCCCATGGAAAACCATGGATGAAAAGGGTGCTAATACCTTCCCTTTTCATAATCTACCCCCCGAACTCAAGAAACAATCTCAAAGGTCTTTCCTGTGCTTTTTCACCTTTCCTTTTGGATAAAAGAAAAGTCGGTGGCGACTCTTGCTAACCGCAACATTTACGCTAAAACACAAAACACTCAAGTCAGTTCTCCCACCGCATCACACTTCCATCAACTCTATAATCTTTCTTTTCATGGTCTCCTTGGGTGACCTATTTGATAATGGGAACTCTCTAGTGATAGATGTGATGAAGTTATGTCCCACAGAGACAAATGTTATGAACTGTCATTTCCCCTTCTTATTTTGATATTTTCACTGTTGTATTTCCCTTTATTGAGGCCTTCAACAACCTTGATTTTCTTGTGTGATGATGTTCCACCCTAGGGAGTAATGTTTCCTCCGTAGAGATTCACTATGTCTTTATCGTCTCTTAGGAAGATCTCAGTGTCTCTTGTAATCTATCTTTCGCATGTCCTACTTGGCATATCTATTAAGTCTTCCATTTTTATCAATTCTTTTATCGCATCCTTCAACTGGATGCACTCGTACATGTCTTCCCCGTGACTCTTGTGAAATATGCAAAATAAAGATTTTTCAATCTCTGCTGACTCTTTCACGGGGTGGGGAAATTTTACCCTGACCTCTTAGAAATTGGCGTTCACATAATCCTACATCGTTCTCTCTCGAGAAGTAATCAATGTGTTGTATTAAAAAAACCCCAAAATGTAGTCTTTTGTGTCTTTCTTTGTCTCCATCCTCTCGACATCTACATTCCCCTTATCTTCTGCACCAATATTTCCCGAGACCTCATTTCTTTCTACGTCTTCAACCAATATCTTCTCTTCATAATTGACGTATGGTTGGACTCTAGTGAGAATTTCACTAATTCTCCTCGTATAATTCTAACCTAGATTTTCACAAAACATACAGTCCGACATCAAACCTTTCTCGAAGATCCAACACTTTGTGTAGTCATTTTCTCTTCCTACTAGACATGTAAACCAAACTCATCATACCCACGGGTACCCGTCCAAACACACCTCATGTTTGACGAGGAAAACTTTATTTTACTAGGTTCGAGTTTGGGTTTTGATTTTTCTTATTTAAAAAGACTGAGAATGGGACGAGTAATAGAGGCATTACTATCCATCTGAACCCGTCCCCAAAACTTGTCTCGTTTATAATTTTGAGTGTTTTTGATAATTTAGAATATTAATTTTTAGGTTGATACATTGACATTTATGTTCGTACTTCATTATTTAAAATATATGTTTGAAAATTTATCCTCTCCCCGCCCCATTTCCATGTTTACTTCCTACATCAACAATTTTCTTAATAAACTTGTCAATGTATTCTTTGAGTGTCTACTACTTCTAATGATGGATCCCACTAAGAATAGTTATCGTCTTCGGCTTGTGTTGTGAAATGGGATATGAATTTATCACATAACTTTCTCCTGAAACTGATGAAATTTTCCTCCAAGGTCTTAAACTACGACATAACGACTCCATTGAGAGTCAGTAAAAATAACTTGCATTTCATTTCACCTCTGACATCGTGATAACCAAGTATAATGTCTAAGTGCTCAATGTACTTGTCAGGGTCCCTCTACCAATCGTAACTCTCCAAATTTGACAGTATTTTTAGTAACTTTGGGATCCTACAATTTATAATATGCTTGGTGAACAGATTCTTTCGATTGTGAGAGGAGGCATGATTAGTTGCATTATGCTCATTTCTGTTTCGAGAATGGCATGAGGGAGACTTTTAGGGACATGATGATCTCTTATCATTTAACTAAATATTTATTTTACTTATCTAACCTTTGTATATTTTATATCAGAAACAAATATATGCAAAAATTATTGAACTTGAAAAACAACATTTATTCTTCTCCATTAACAGTGATGATGATGAATCAGATTCAAAATTCGTCAAAACTTTATTTTATATATATATATATATTTGATGGGGTATTTCCGCAAATATACGGAGTCTATCAGGGTAATATAAAAAGTGTTGAATTGATGACAACAAATTTGTTTTATATTTTGTTTTACATTTCCATTATTATGTTGGTATTTGTGTGTGTTTCATGTGTTTTGCCATTTTAGAGTCATATGCGAAGAAACGAAGTAAAGCGGACGGAAAACAGAAGAAAATGGAGCACTCTACATTCAAGGCGGCCACCATGACGTTCACCATGTAGGTGGCCATGAGTGATCCACGTCTCAACGTTTAGAAGACCAAGTCTTGTCCATTTTGAGAGCATGGCGTTCGCCATGGAGGTGTGGCGGTCGCCATACGTTAAAACTCGTTGCAGTTGAATTTGGTTTGGCCAAGTCTTCCCACTCTCTCCATCTTCTCCTATTTCTCAGCACATGAAACCAACAGCTTCAACTACCCTTTTAGGTTTTATTTTTCATTATAAACAGGTCCTTAGTTATTCTTTTTTCTCCCATCAAACCTTAGCACAATCTTAAGCATAAATTTATCGATTAAAAGCTATAACCCGTCACATCGAGGGGTTATAACATTATTAGAGCTTTTGTTGCTGTTAAGTTTGGAACACTTTTATTTGAAGAACTTTAATCTTGCCGTCATTTTGTATTCCGTTAAAGTTTTATTTCAAGTTATTTCCAATTGTACCAGATTAAAGCCTCTGATTAGAGCATGTTCTTATTTTATTAAGTACTTTACGCTTTGTTTATCTTGCCTCTATTTTATCGTCTTAATTACCTCGCTTTTATTTTCTTGCCTTTACGTTCCTTGCAATTTATATTTCAAAAACTATATTTTTATCAAATTTACCACATTATGTTTAATCCCGTATTCTGATCAATTGATTATTTAGTTACGATAATTATGTCCGACTAATTTGATTACTGTGATTTCTAATGTTTTTATTTTTAAAATATGATATATCATGATCAATTAATTTTTTTAATAAATAATTAATTAAAATTAACTTTTTATATTATAATTAAAGTTATAAAAATTAAACAAGATACTACATATATAAATTTAATAAAATATTAATAAAATAACTGACTTATAAAAGAACTCAAATTAACTAAATTTCCTAACTAATTTCTATAACAAACTCTACATAATTAACTAACTAATTTCTATCAGATGGATATTGATTCCATAACAAAAACAGTTTTGAACTTTTAACAGCTCTCACCATTTCAACTCATAGAAGTCTTTTATTTGTTGTTCAATTTTCCAGAACCTACACCGAAACTTCTAGATCCTTCTCTCATTCTTTCTCCATAGTTTACTTACTCACTTCTTTCCCGTCACTAAACACTTTCAACTTCAATCTTCACCTATCCATTTTCACAGACATCTTGATCCAAATGGCACAAAACACCACCGTCACCGTTTACAACCCTACCACCGACATCACCGTTTACAACCCCACCACCGCCATCACTGATCCAATCCAAACCCCTACTCATCCCACTTAGCCCTCTCCCAATCCCTCCGCGGCGGCGCAATTCTCCAAGTCACCAATCTCGCTCAAGCCAAAATCACCGAAGAAGCAGGCGCCTGCGCCGTCACAATCCTCGACCCAATCCCCGCCGGAAAACTCACCATATCCCGAATGCCCGATCCTTCCCTCATCAAATCCATCAAAAACTCCCTCTCAGTTCCCGTCATCGCCGCCGCAAGAATCGGCCACTTCGTCGAAGCGCAAATCCTCTAAGCCATCAGCGTTGGTTACATTGACGAAACCGATCTTCTCACCCCCGCCGACGATCAGAACCACATCAACAAACACAATTTCCAAACACAATTTCGAAATTAATTTGTCATAAACCAAAAAGGGAATGTCACCAAAAGACTTCCTTTAAAAGAACAGATCTCAAAGATATATGTTGTCATCCCTTGAAAGAATTGTGTATTGTCTAAATCTGCCTCTATGTAGTTATATTTCTTAGGGTTAATACCTATTTTCACCCCTGACATATGAGGTGTATTTGAAAAACCCCCTGCCAAAAAAAAAAGTTCCAATTGTTACCTTGACAAATTTTAAAAGTTTCAGTTTTTACCTTGAGGATGCCACATCACCTAAAAGGCTGATGTGACTTATATTTTTGTTATATTTTTATTATTATTTTAATGACATGGCTTGATTAGTTGTCATTTTTAATTAATTTTTAATTTTTAATTCCATATGGCATTTATATTAATATTTTATTAATTGAGTGTTAATTCAAAGTTAAAATTTTTTTGTCCTTCAAGCTCCTTACCACTAGACCAATGCATTTTCTTTGTTACATATATGCATCAATAAATATTCATATCATTAACATATTAATTACAATTATCAATACATTTTCTTAACTAGTTGGTTTAAATAATTTTTAAAATTTTTTTTTACATATTTTATCTTTTTACTGTAACTTTTTTTAAATTTTAAATTTTCAAAAATCACTTAAATTTAAAATTATTTTAAATTTAAAATTACTTTAAATATTTTTTCGTAAATAAAACTGATTGTTTTTAATATTTTGATTTTATATTTAAGTTAGTTGATGTTAAAATTAATCTTTTAATTTTAAAAAAATAAATTGAAAAATTTTATAATAATTATTTAAAAGAAAATAACTTTTTAAAGCTAAACAATTTTTAAAAAAAACTTTTTAAATTATTTAACAATTATTTTACGAAAAAGTTACAGTAAAATTTTTAAAAGATTTATTTAACTTATTATTTTCAACTTATTAAATTTACGAAAAAGATGTACTACTTTTTAAATTTTTTGTTTTCAACTTATTATTTACGAAAAAGTTACAGTAAAATTATTAAAAGATGTACTACTTTTTAAATTTTTTGTTTTCAACTTATTATTTACGAAAAAGTTACAGTAAAATTATTAAAAGATTTATTTAAAAACAATTGGAACTTTTTTCGTAAATAATATAGTTATTTTAAATAAGTTGAAAATAAGTTGAAATTTTTTTTCGTAAATAAATCTTTAAATAATTTAAAAAGTTTTTTTAAAAAATTGTTTAGCTTTAAAAAGTTATTTTCTTTTAAATAATTATTATAAAATTTTTCAGCTTATTTTTTTAAAATTAAAAGATTAATTTTAACATCAACTAACTTAAATATAAAATCAAAATATTAAAAACAATCAGTTTTATTTACGAAAAAATATTTAAAGTAATTTTAAGTTTAAAATAATTTTAAATTTAAGTGATTTTTGAAAATTTAAAATTTAAAAAAAGTTACAGTAAAAAGATAAAATATGTAAAATATTTTTTTTAAAATTATTTAAACTAACTAGTTAAGAAAATTTATTGATAATTGTAATTAATATGTTAATGATATGAATATTTATTGATGCATATATGTAACAAAGAAAATGCATTAGTCTAGTGGTAAAAAACGTTTACCATAGACAGTATGTCCATGGTTTGATTCTTGTTTAAGGACAAAATTTTTTTAACAAAATAATAATAAAAATATAACAAAAATATAAGCCACATCAGCCTTTTAGGTGATGTAGCATCCTCAAGGTAAAAACTGAAACTTTTAAAATTTGTCAAGGTAACAATTGAAACTTTTTTTTTGGCAGGGGGATTTTTCAAATACACCCCATATGTCAGGGGTGAAAATATGTATTAACCCTATTTCTTAAAGTAGCTTATCTTTTTTAGATGAGCTATTATTTTTATGTTTTGATGATGAGAAATGTTAAGCAGAAAGATGATAACTCCCACAAGACAAACAATTTTTAGTGTTGATAGATCCTTCTAAAAAGTTCTTTGTGACAAATGTCAAAGGGGGGGAGTGGACATCAATTGTCTAGTACAAAGTATATTGCTCGAAAATTTGAAAAGAAATATAAATGACAACAAGATTAAACTTCAACAAAGTAAATTCTCCAAACACAATAAAAACTCAATGCTCAACGGTGTTATAACCCCCCTCCCCGATGTGACGAGTTATAACTTTAATCGGTAATTATAGTGCTTAGGATTGTGCTAAGCTTAGATTCTTTGAAAAGTGATGTTCTATCTCTATTTATAATGTTCTAAAGCCCTAAAATATCAAGTAGAAGTTATTGACTTCGTGTGAGAGGATGTATGGATGAATGGAGGAAGTGAGAGACCAAACCAAGCCCATTTTGCAATTGCCGTAAAAATACAAAGGACAGCGAATGGCACCCCCTTCATAAAATGCTATGACTTGGTCTTTGTGACCGCTTCGCCCTTAACATACCTTGCGCTTGAGGTACTTATGTACATCTGAGGCCTATGTCCCAGATTCGACTAAATAGCTTCTCCCTTAATAGGGCTTGTGCTTGTGGGACTTATGTACATCTGGGGCTCATGTCCCAGATTCGACTAAATCGCTTCACCCTTAACAGGCCTCGTGCTTGAGGGACATGTACACCCGAGGCCCATGTCCCGAATTCGATTAAATTGTCCCGCCCTTAACAGGCCTCACACTTGAGGGACTTATGTACATCAAAGGTCCATGTCCCGAATTCGACTAAATCGCTCCGCCCTTAACATGTCTCACGCTTAAGAGACTTATGTA
This sequence comes from Vicia faba, assembly GCA_948472305.1. NCBI lineage: Eukaryota > Viridiplantae > Streptophyta > Magnoliopsida > Fabales > Fabaceae > Vicia > Vicia faba. The sequence goes on along the minus strand of OX451737.1, from coordinate 573,406,911 downwards.
CATCCTGGGATAATTGCTAGTCGGATTATCGATCTAAAATAGAGGACCTAAAAAAGAGCTCACCCGACAGAGCTCTCCCAATAGAGCTCTCCCACAGAGCCAACAAGCATAACTCGCCCCATAGAGCTCTCTCAATAGAGCTCGCCCTCAAGAGCTCTCCCAATAGAGCTCGACCTCAAGAGCTCTCCCAATAGAGTTCGCCTACAGAGCTAGCCAACACTCTTGGCATACAAACACCCTCATTCAATATAGTCAATATCCATTATGACCTAGGAGAGACAAGGGAACCGTGGTAGTAATTGCCATGAACACCATTTAATCACCTTGTTAGTATCATGCACTATAAGGAGAATGCTCATGGAAAGAAGAGAAAAAGGCAATCCCAAATACAGTACTCCTCAATAATACCATGCGGTCTCTCCTGACCCGCTTCAGGGAGGTCATCACTTTGTTCTTCATGAACAATGAGGACTGTCCAAATCACGAACCTCATGTAAAGCAAAAAGTCAAGAAACTCTGTTTACAAAACTTTGTTTTACAATATGATTTTTACGCGCTTAGCGAATGCTTCTATGAAATTAGAGGTAACTTCAGCTCTCGACCAATAGACTGAAAGGTGAAAGTTGTTATCCGAATATAAAAATTAGACAAAGAGGTTGACACATAAAAATAGTTTAGGTTTATTCAAGAAAGTGCGTAACAATGCAAATAGAAATTCTTAACAGATCCTGTCGTTGAACCAGACCATGAAAATATGGGGTTTGGTAACTTAGGATACAAGTATATGATTTGAAATAAGATACAACCTATAATCTAAATGATATAAATCATGATCCTAGTTCCAGTCTTTTATTTAGTTTCTAAAATAAAAAATTACCAACTCATCTAAAATCTAATAATTTTTAGCTAATCACCGAATACATAAAAATCGATAATCCAAATAGTCCTCAGTGGAACGATATTTTACTACTCTGACATAAGCCTACACCAACGAGCTAACATTGTTCTATTGGTGTTGTTTTGAAAGTGTTTATTCAAAGGCATAGTATCCTTGTGATTTATTTGTAAATTTTAGAAGATAGCAAGCTTAACTTGTTAAAAGCTTAAGCGAAAGTTATTGAGTTAAACCTTTGAAAAGTTTTGGTTTAGGTTTTGAGTTTAGCACGTGTAAAAGATCTAGTGAAGATTATTGAGCTTAATCTGTGAAAAAACTCATGTTCAGGTTTTGAGTTTAACCCATGTTAAAGCAATGTTTGGATGTTGAAAGGTTGTTAGGTTTATCCTCTGCAAAAAATCAATTTGCTTTGAAAGGTTGTTTGAGTTGAGCTTATGAAAAACGCAAGTTTGTTTTTGGTGGAAATCTGAAGGGGAAACTCTTGGAGACTAGAGTAGACCAAATGATGTAGGCTAGATCATGATAATTCTCTAGTGTGATTTCACTATGCCTTCTCTCTCCTTTTATATTATTTATATTACTTTTCTGCTTAGTTCTATGTATTTCTCCTTTATATTATTTCATTACTATTAAAAAAACCATCGATACATGACAAAAACAAACACATCGATGTAAGGTCCCACATCCTACGTGAACCGGTGAATGAATGAACTATTCAATTAAGGGTCTCCAGCACACAACAACAATTTGCTAATATATTTATCAAGTCATTCGACAAAAGAACCTTCCAGAGATTCAAAAAGAAGTTAGGAGTATGTGATGCATCAAAGCTAAACTGAATTGGACAGTTCAATTTAGGAGGCGTTAAGATTAGTATTTCGGTATATATTTTTATTTAAATTAAGTGTCTTGTAGCACATTACTATGTGTCAGCTTATTGTGTATTTTATTGTTTCAGTCAAATTCAGTTCCTAGACTTTGGGAAGGAATAAATTGCTCTACATTAGTAATTTATCATTGGAGGTAATCCAATGCGACTTTAGTAATTTATTAGACATGGTCTCGATTGTTGGGGTGGACTCTTTGAAGTGCAAACCATGCACAGGCGAACATAATATTGTAGCCCTAACCATCATTGATATCAAATCCAACATATATAAACTAAGTCCTTGTTTAATGTTGTGAAACATTTTCCCCTGCAAGACAAGAACAATGGAAGACATGTTGAGATTGATAAGTAATTAAAGTTCAATAATAGAGAACCGAAAAATAGTAAGAGTATTCTCATCTCTACAATACAGAGCTTAATTTTTTTTACTTATTGTTGATATAATCGTTGTCATCTTGACTATTATTATAAGATGCAATAAATAAATGACGTAGGATGAAAAAGAGGTGTCCAACAAATTTAAAAATGAGATCCAGATAAAATTAAGTTTCATGAAGAATATCATTAGAAACTTTGAGATAATTGCATGCTATTATCAGGTGACTTACCAAAGAGAAGTTCTCAATGGACCTTTTTGTGTTCTTCACATTCAAAATAAAAGTATCCTTCCCCATGGATTCATCCAACCACCGTCATCAACCTTCACCAACCGTCGAAGGTTTATGTTTCTTTCGTTCGTTCAAGTCCTTAGAATACAAGGCGAGTTGAACTTCTTCAATGGTCAGAGACTCCATTCCATACAAGAGAGTTTCTTTAAAGTGAACATGTGTTATGGATAAAACGCACAACAACAACATCACTTGATCTTCATCATCTATCTTCACATCAATATTTTCAAGATCAAGAATCAGCTTGTTGAACATATCCAACTGCTCAGCCAACACTTTGTCTTCAATCATCTTGAATGAATACAAAGCTTGCTTCAGATAAAGTCGATTTACCAGCGATTTGGTCATGTACAAACTTTCAAGTTTCATCCATAACCCTGATGTCGTCGTCTCCTTTGATACCTGTCGAAGAACCTTATCACCAAGACTCAATAATATTACGATGTGGACCTTCTCTATCATCGTCGTTTTCTCAGATGTCGTAAATACAACGTTCATGGCTGCCTCTCTCTTCAACGCTTCCAAACAATCCTGCTCTACCAGTAGGAATTTCATCTTCAAGCGCCATAGACCGAAATCGTTCAGGTGAACTTTTCAATCTCATACTTTGTTGAAGACATCTTCTCCACGCTCACCGCACCAATTTGTTGTGAAACACGATATCTTTGAAACAAAGTATAACAAGGTTCTTCAAGGCAAGAAACCCACAAGGATAGAAAAGATGGAAAAACACGAAGAACAACAAGGATTAATTATAACTGTTATTCTTTACTTTCTCTTTCAGTCAGATTACAAGTACTCAAGAATAACAAATAACCTCTCTCACCATAAATTAGGATTTGCAGTATACAATGATGAAAACCTAGTATGCTATTTGTAATAAACCTAACATACTAAATTAATGATATTTTTCACAAATACTCATTACAAGCTAACTTAGGATACAAGCTAACTTAAACAATTGAATATAACAAATAGGCCCAATTCGAAATACTATTAACCCTAGCATTTCGACACTCACATACTAGAACACACTTCGACTACAGTATGTAAGTCTTCGACACCAGCATGTGAACATACTTCAATGACATGCATAAATTATGTCGAACCAGAAGCTACACTTCGACTCAATAGAGTTTGATCTAATATCTCACACTTATGTTTTCTAAACATTTCAGGCAGGAGCCTTCGATCCTCCCTTCAGTGTTTCTAAGTGTATATAAAATCACCACCCTCTACCATTGTGTAGAGGTAAAGATTGCTATATGTTGACCTGGCAGACAGTGATAAGGAGGGGCTATCTTCAGGTCCTAGAGTATCAAATTTCCCTCACAAGTGCATAGATATGCGGAAAAAACTCTTAGCATCTTTCTCAGAATTCTGTGGAGCTTCTGCTTCTAAGGCCACAAATACAGCCACCCCCACCAGTCACTTGAAAGACAATCAGCAGGGATGTCCATTGCTACTGATGCAAATGAATCGTGTTTTGACACATATGGCCAGTTCAATGGGAAAAAAAATCTGATTATCAAATCTCAGTGGGATTGGGGAGTATATATGGTAGAATAAGTCAAACATGTGTAACAGTGTAACTTTTTTTTGTTAACAGTAATAGATGAAATACATGCATGCATTATAATATACTAAGTGGCACTATGTATTATCTAGTTTCTTCACCAATAAAAAATGCATGAGATTCTATATTACTCCTACACCTAAGTACACTATTCACCCTAATCCTTATTTTAACTTCAGCTTGTATAAACAAAGGCTTTAGATGTCCCTTTTTTTAATTGTAGGAGGGCCAATGTAAGTTGAATTCTAAATTAGCTCATATACAACTCTTGGAACATATGCAATCATACTTGGGCCTTTTTACTTATTTTTAAACTATTCGTCTAAAGCTTCAAGGCCTAACATGTCTTCGTATTCCAGAAGCATCGATGTAATTCCATCATCGAAACCAGTTTCAAACTAAGCGATAACTAAATTCTCTTGATTTCTTTGTCACTTGATTCAAACAGCTTCCATATCTTTTGTGGATATAATGTACCAGCTTCCCTTACATCTGAATCTGTTCCATACAAGTGTACATGAGGTGGAAGCACTGGTAAAGATTGGAGCTGTAGGCAATCTTTCAATTCAAGATAATGAAGCTTTGAAAGATTAGCAAGGTAGTGAGTAGGTAGGCATACAAAATTGTTTCCACTTAGGATCAGACTCTCCAATGATGATAAGCAATCAATATCACTAGGAATTGAATCATCAGTGAGATTACAATGGCTTAAATCTAATACAGTTAATGAGGAAAGGCTTGATACAAAACGGGGCAATGTTAAGCCTGTTGTGTGAGCTGGGAAAAACCTGAATTTCTTGCCAAAAGGCAGCTGAAACTCCCAGCTGGAATTGGATGCTGGTCCCCTACATCCCACTTAAGGATAATCTTTTAATATTTTCTAACTGAAGTAAGGATGGATCCAATTCTCTAATAGCAGTTTTGCTCAAGTCAATATCCACCAAAGGCCTGTTTTGATTTATACCATCGGGCATGGTACGGATTTTTGAACATCTTGAAATGTTGAGAGAGTTTTCAGGTTACTGATGCTGTTTGGAAGGCATAGAAGATTCTTGCAGTTCATTAGGTTAACATCTGTAATACTTGTCATATTTTCTCCAAAATCAGGAAGTCTTTCAATTCTTGAGCAGTCGGAGAGAAGTAGCATTTTCAAGGAAAACATTTCCAATTTATTTGGAGAGTTTTTCAGATCTACGCATCCCATCAAGCTCAATATCATGAGTTTTCTGTGTCGTCTGATAGATTGGTGTACTTCAACAAGTTTTGGACAATCATTAAGATACAACTCTTCGAGATTTGGAATTCCAGAGATATTTGGAGTTTGACGTAAATCTTTGGAGTTACTCAAATCAATTACTTTCAGCTTTCCAAAATACTGGGAAAAAATACAAAGAAAGAGACTAGCATTGTAAAATCATGGGTCAGCACTATAAGTTATATGAAGGCTCTTCTTAACTGACAATTCTTACCTCATTTTCACTCCACAAATGTTTAACTTTGCTGTTGATCATTTGTAAATGTACAAGCTCATCTAGTTGAACTCCAAGTGGAAGAGCATTCAATGGATATCCCCACCATATAAGCACTTTTAGTGAGCTAGAAAGATATTTCAAACCAAGGGAAAGATGCAGATCACATAATATAATGAGTAACCTAAGATTACCCATCTTTGAGAATGCCTCAGGGTCCCAATGTACTTTATACAGCGGAGATGGCGATGGTTTCAAAACTATACCTTGCACAATTTCAGTTCCCTAGAAAACAATAATCATCAGATACAATTTATACACAAGGAGTGCAGTAAAAGTATTGTAACTTGGCAATTACCTTATTTTTTCTCAGCACTTGATCAATATCCTCTAGAGACCACAGTCTACTTCGTCTACCCGGATCATTAGTGGATTCTTGAAAAACAATGGTTTTACTCATTTCTTCAAGCATATCATGCATCCATATAACTCCTTCAGCAAAAGTTACTAATGATTTTTCTATGAGAACATTTATGCCAACTGTTGGATGAAGGCCACAATTTTCTAATATTTGTATCACTTTATGTTTGTACCATCCCTTAAAAAAGCAGCCAATGTCTAGAAATATGGTTTTGTGTTCATCTTCTAACATGTCATAACTTATTCGAAGTTTGTTTAGGATATCATTATATGGAACTTGTTTAATTTTGATCAAAGCATCTTCCCAATCAGATATCCTTCTTCCGCAAAGAAAAGAACCCAACACTTCAAGAGCCAAAGGAAGACCTCCAGCATAACCCTCTTTAGGTGCATCTTCTTTAAATGCTTTTTTACAAAAAAGTTGAAGGGATTCACTTTTATTCAAGATTTTACTCTCACACATTTCAAACAATACAGCATGCGATATCAAGAAGTGCTTATCCCTAGTCGTAACTATAATTCTACTCCCTCGAACCATTCTTGGCTTCCAGCCAAATTCTGAAGTTGGTTTTTAGAACATACATCATCAAGGACAAGAAGAACCTTTTGGTTTGATAAAATGTTTCTTAAGCTATCTTTTCCTTCACTTAATGTCTCAATTACCATTCTTTTTATGTTCAGATGAGAAAGAATTTTATTTTGTAACTGTAGCAGACCTTGATTTCTTTCTCCAGAGACCTCCCTGACATTGGCGATGAAACAACTTACGTCAAACTGACTTTTGATTTTTTTGAAGAGAGCTGTAGCAAGAGTTGTTTTACCGATCCCACACATACCCCATATACCTATGAAACGAACATCCTTGTGCACCAAAGCTGGATATAGGTGATCGGTGAAGCCTAAGCGCGTGTCTTCTCCCCTAAAACTCAAGAAAACATGATACTTCCATTTTGAGTTTTGTGAATAATCTTCCATTGAAAGACCTTAAGATTTAACTATAGAAATGGAAGGATATGCTGATTTAGATTGAAGCACCTGAAAACAAAATAAAAAACATTAAGAACAAGTTATTCAAAAAGTTATACTCATGCAAAGAATAGTACTTGCACCATAACCAACAATTGGTGTCAAAGCAAGGGTACTCACCAATACCAGTGAAAAGATGATTTTGAGCTTTCAAAAATGAGTCAATGTCTCGAGATATGAATGTGTAAGAGTTGTCCACATTGGGAATATTACTTAGGCACTCTTAATTAATAAATTAGTACTGTATATATAAAATTCTAGTTCTTGTAAAAACCTGACAAAAAATTAACATTAGAATAACAATAGAGATTCGTGAGTTGAGTCACAGATTAAACATTGGCCTTTGTCATCATATCACATGCTTAAGAATAAAATAACCAAGCTTGTATTTATCATTGGGGCCACCCTTTTGATTTGGAGCTTCCAACAAAACCCAAATTAAAATCTATAAGCAACAACAATAGTGCATGCAAGGCAAATTACAGTGTATTGACCTTAAGTACAATAGTTATTGGATGAAATCCAATGTGATTTTAATAGTTTATTAGTTATGGACTCGATTGTTGCCGTGGACTTCTTGAAGCACAAACCATGCATAAGCGATTGGAACATTGGAGCCCCAACCGACATTGATATCAAAGCTAGCACACATAAACCAAGTCCTTGTCTAATGCTGTGAAACATTTTCCCCTGCAAGATAAGAACAGTGGAAGACAGGTTGAGATTGAGTTCAATAATAGCGAGCCGAAAAATAGTAAGAGTATTGTCATCTCTACAGTACGAAGCTTAAATTTTTTTATTGATTGTTGATATGACCGTTGTCATCTTTTGACTAGTTAAATATCATTGTGATATGCAAAAAATGTGATTTGGGATAAAATTCTTTTGATTATAGACCAATTAATCAGTTAATCTCCGTAGTACAACCTATCCTATTACTTACAAGCTATAGCCTGCTTTTTGTTCATGCAACAAATGAAAAATACTCATGATCTTTCTAATACAATGTATTATTTCCTACTTATGTGAACTTTAATCTAAAGGTCCTTAACTGCCTTTACGCCTCTTGGGCTGACGTCATCGTCTTCCCCCGATCAAGGCTGCATAGCTTCTTACCTGTGTCTGGGTCCGGGCTCTTTAAACTGTTCTGGTCGTGGGCCACGTAAACCTTATTCAAGTAACTATTGGGGCTACTGAGTCGACAAAATTGACGTACTTACTTCCAATGGACCATAGTCTGGGATATAGAGCACAACCCAAAAATGACTTCATCTAGTTAAGTAAGAACAAAAGTGAGTCTGAGAGAAATTTGTCCTCCTTGGAAGCTGGTATAGTGGAAATGACAACCGTTGGCTCACATTTAATCTAGGACTGCTATTGACCTTTAATACAGTTTTGCGGGAAACCCAATGTGACTTAAATGGTTTATTCTGCACAACATTTGTTGTGGTGTGCTTTTTAAAGCCGAAACCTTGCACAGGCAAAGGGAATACTGTAGCAGCTACCATCATTGACATTAAAATTAGCATGCTTAAACATAGTCCCTGTCTAATATTCTGAAACATTTTTCCCTGCAACAAGAGATAGTGGTAAACATGTTATATAAAGAATACCATGAAAACTGTATCGAAATTGCGTGTGAGATTAGAGGGTTACTTACCAAAGAGAAACTTTCATTGGATTTTTCTATCTTCTGCACATCAAAAGCAGTAGCATTCTCTCCCTTCAATTTATCCACAGTTGATTTGCACATACCACTGACATGCTCGGAAGGTGCCATAGAAAGTTCACCGTTGTTCACCTCTTTAAGGTCTTCAAGATAATCTTCCTTGTGCAACACACGCCATCCACACTTCCTTATCTTGCACCCTTCCACTTGCACTTCAAAATGCAACAAACTGTTTTCCCTCAACTCTGGCTTCCGATGCTTGCTAAAGGATTTGTGCATGGACTTTCGCTCCCCTCTTGTGTGTCGCCGAATGTATATAAAATCACCACTCCCTACCATTGTGAACAGGTACAGTTTATTGTTTGCTGTTGAACTAGAGAAGAGAGATAAGGATGAGCCATCTTCAGGTTCTAAAGTATCAAAGTTCCAACGCATGCGCATGTGTTTGGTAGTGGTTTTTATTGGAATACGAAACCATACACAGATTAATAGCGAAATCACTACTATCAATAGGATTAAATAACCAATGCATTGATTTCCCCCCAAATCTTGTTTGGTATTGTCAAGCAGCTTTTCCTTGGCCTGAAAGCTTTCATCAATTTCCTCCAAGGCCACAAATACAGCAACTGCCCACCCATTACTCGAACGACAGTCAGTAGGGATCTTTACTGTTATCGATGCAATTGAGTCAGCTTCTGAAACATATGATGAGCTCAAGGGGAAAAAATTATGATTATCAAATCTTGAAGGGATTTCCGTGTACACAGGATAAGGGTAATCAACTATCTGTAACAATAAATTTGTCCTTGTTAACAAAAACAGCAGAAATTCATGCATACATTACAAATAAAAAGTGGACATCTGATTTCAATCACTTGAAGCACATACCAATGACACGGGTGAGAGAAAGAGTTCTTTGTTGCTTGATTCAAACAACTTCCATATCTTTTGAGGATCCAATATTTTAGATTCCCTTGCATCTGAATCTGTTGAGTACAAGCATGCATGTGGTGGAAGCAATGGTATAGGATGAAGCAGAGGACAGTCTTCCAATTCAAGATAGCGAAGCTTTGAAAGATTAACAAAGTAGCAAGTGGGTAGGCGCAGAAAATCATTCCCAGATAGAATTAGTCTCTCCAATGATGATAAGCCATCAATGTCATCGGGAATTGAATCATCAATGAGATTACAATAGCTCAAATCCAAAACAGTTAATGAGGAAAGACCTGAGAAAATAGAAGGCAATATTAAGCCTGTGTCAGCTGAGAAATACCTTAACCGATTCTTATTTGGCCGACTCACGTCCCCTCCAGAATCGGAAGCTGGCAAGCCACATCCACTTAAAGATAATATTTTGAGATTCCCTAATTGAAGTAGGGAGGGATCCATTTCTCCAATAGCAGTTCTACTCAAGTCAATATTCTCCAAAGCCTTGTTTTGCCTTATACCGTCTGGCAGGTTACAAATTTTTGAGCATCCGGATATATTGAGGATTTTGAGAGACTTCAGGTTACTAATGCTGTTTGGAAGGCACACAATACTTTTGCAGTGCATTAAATTAAGGACTGACATGCTTATCATATTTTTTCCAAATTCAGGAAGTCTTGAAATGTTTGAGCAATCAGATAGAATGAGCATTTTCAAGGAATCCATTTCCAATGTACTTGAGAAGGTTTTCAGATTCGTACATCCTACCAAGCTCAATATCTCAAGCTTTTTGTGCTCTTTAACAGATTGGTGAACTTCAACAAGGTCTGTACAATCATTAAGATGCAGCTCTTCAAGGTATGGAACTCCAGAGACATTTGGAGTTTGACGTAGATTTTTGGAATTGCTCAAATCAATTACTCTCAGCTTTCTAAAATACTGAACAAAACAGAGATATTAATGGATAAGTAGTATTTGAAAATCCTAGTTATAAATGAAAACTCTTATTTGAAGCTCCTTACCTGAGTTCCATTCCACAGTTGTTTGACTTTACTATTGACCATTTGTAAGTGAACGAGCTTATCCAGTTGAACTCCAAGTGGTAGAGTATTCATTGGATATCCCCGCCATATAAGCACTTTTAGTGAGCTAGAAAGACATTTCAGACCAAGTGAAAGATGCAAATCACATAATATAATGAGTAACCTAAGATTAGACATCCTTGAGAAGGCCTCTGGGTTCCACCGCGCTTCAAATGACGTAGATGGTGATGACTTCAAAACAATACCTTGAACAAGTTCAGTTCCCTGTTAAACAATAATTGTCAAATAGGTAACACAAGATACAGTGAACACAATGCAACAAATGTAATGTAACATTGAAATTGGGAATAACCTTATTATTTCTTAGTACTTCATCAATATCCTCTAGAGACCACAATCTACTCCGTTTTCCAGGATCATTAGACGATTCTAGAAAAACTATGGTTTTACCCATTTCTTCTAGCATATCATGCATCCCAATAACTCTTCCATCAAAAGTTACTAGTGATTTTTCTATAAGAACATTTATTCCGAGTGTTGGATGAAAGCCACAATTTTCCAATATTTGTATCACTTTATGTTTATACCATCCCTTAAAAAAACAGGCAATATCTAGAAATAAAGTCTTGTGTTCATCTTCTAACATGTCATAACTTATTCGAAGTTTGTTTAGGATATCATCATGTGGAACTTGTTTAATTTTGATTAAAGCGTCTTCCCAATCAGATATCCTTCTTCCACAGAGAAAAGAACCCAACACTTCAAGAGCCAAAGGAAGGCCTCCAGCATATTCGACCACACTCTTAGATAACTCTAAATAATCTTCTTCCGGCTTGTCCTTTTTAAATGCTTTTTCACAAAAAAGTTGAAGGGATTCACTTTTATTCAAGATTTTACTCTCATACATTTCAAACAATACAGCATGCGATATCAAGAGGTGCTTATCCCTAGTCGTAACTATAATTCTACTCTCTCGACCAAACCATTCCTGGCTTCCAGCCAAATTCTCAAGTTGGCTTTTAGAACTTACATCATCAAGGACAATAAGAACCTTTTTGTTGGATAAAAGGTTTCTTAAGCTGTCCTTTCCTTGGCTTAATGTTTCAATTACCATTCCTTTTATGTTCAGATGAGAAAGAATTTTATTTTGTAACTGTAGCATGCCGTCGTTTCTTTCCCCCGAGACTTCCCTTACATTAGCAATGAAGCAACTTACATCAAACTGGCTTTTGATTTTTTTGTAAAGAGCTGTAGTTAGAGTCGTTTTGCCTATCCCACCCATGCCCCATATCCCTATGAAGCGAACATCCTCCGATCCTATCTTCAGAGTTGAATATAATTCTTTCAATCTGGCATCAATTGCAACCAGTCCATCGTTATAGGATGGGAATTTGAGTTCCAGTTTTTTCCATACTTGTGCAACAACTTCTTCAATGAGTTTCGTTTCATGTCTGCATTGAACAATAACCATAACATATAATCATCGCATAAATTAAAATCATACAAGGACCTATTTACTTTTCATGTTTCTGTTTTCATATTTACATTAACAAATGAAAGGCATGCACTTACTGATCCTTAGAATCCCAGCCTGACAAGTTGGCGACCTCTCTCAATGCATCTCTCCACTTTTGCACCTTCTCTTTGCTTTCGGAAAATTTTTCTTCATGTTTCCTAAAAGCCTCATCAAAACTTCCTCTTTGATTCCTTACATCAGAGGGATCCACACCATAGAAAATAGGGAACACTTGTTGTCCTGACAAACGTTTAGATTCGAGAATCTTGACTAACTCATCCAAACACCAAGCTGAATTAGCATAATTTTTGGAGATAATGACAACTGCTGAGAGAGATTCTTCAATGGCATGGAGTAGCTTCTGTGAGATTACTTCACCTCTTGCAAGTTCTTCATCATCTCTGAAAGTTATTATACTCTTGCGCACCAAAGCTGCATATAGGTGATCGGTGAAGCCTAAGCGCGTGTCTTCTCCCCTAAAACTCAAGAAAACATGATACTTCCATTTTGAGTTTTGTGAATAATCTTCCATTGAAAGACCTTAAGATTTAACTATAGAAATGGAAGAATATGCTGATTTAGATTGAAGCACCTGAAAATAAAATGAAAAACATTAAGGACAAGTTATTCAAAAAATCATACTCATGCAAAAAATAGTACTCACACCAGAATCAACAATTGGTGTCAACTTAAAAATGAGTCAGTGTGTCCAGAGAGTTGTCAACATTGGGAAAAATATTTAGTCACTCCTAATTAATAAAGTAATTATATATATAAAATCCTAGTTGTTGTAAAAACCCGACAAGAAATTAACATTAGAATAATAAGAGAGATTAGTGAGTGGAGTCACAGACTAGACATTGGCATTTGTCATCACATGCTTAAAAATAAAATAACCAAGCTAGTATTTATCATGGGATGGGACCACCCTTTTGATTTGAAGCTTCCAACAAAACCTGATAGAGAACATGGCCCAAGGAGTATGAGTTCGTTGAAGCAAGGCCCAATCCGCATATGTGGAGGAGGGTCTATACGCCAAGAGGAAAGAATAATCAAAGAGTGGGAGTGGATGCTGGGGGTGGAAAGAATAATCAAAGTTATACGGGGTAACAAGGATTAAGTTCAGACTATAGTCCAATTTATATAGGCTTAAGTTAAGTTTAGACTTTTTTATAAGTCTATTTAATTAAAAAGGTTATACAATAGATTATGAAAAAAATCTTTTAAGTATAACAGATTGACCTATATAAATAAATATAAATAAATTTTTTATTATCATTATAATATGTTTTATACTTTAAATCAAAATACATAAATAAAATTTGATTATTTTAGAAAACTTATAAAAATAAGATGAAAAAAACCTTTTGAACAATGTTATAAATTATTTTCACAAATAATCTTACAAAACTTATGTTAATTGGTAAGTTAAGATAAATCAATGTAAACAGATTTTTAGTTTTATTGATTTAAGTTAATCAGGTCTTAGAAAAGATCAGACTCAGTCCTAAAAATAAACATGTAATATGTGACAGATTTAAATAAGTTTGCCAAAACTTAGCTCGATTCAACTTATTTCTATCTTTAGTGGCCATGAATTTAGGAAGTAGGCTTGATTTGGACAAAAGAGAAACTTTGATTGATTAGATAGAAAATTTTTGATTTGTTGTGTTACTGAGAGTGGTGTTGACGTAGAAAAATACAGACAGCGTAAGAATGGAAGAAGAAAAACTTTTGTTTTTTTATAAAAAATTTACTCCAACCACGTTATTTAGATCAATGAAAAAAGTTATAAAGAAAATAGTGTGTATTAAAATTTTGTATGTTAAACAAATTTTTATAATTCTTATTATAACTGTTTTAATTTGGTGTTTCAAAAAATTGATAAATTATAATTAATTCAAATTGTATTTTATATAATTAATCAACATCATCAAAAATAGTATTCAATATTAAAATCAGTAGTTACATTTTTTATGTTTCATATAAATATCACTAATATAAAAAAATAAAATATAATAGCAATTATAAAAATATATTTTGAAATTCAATTTTAAAGTATTCATTTAAAAACCTTATTTTAATTATATAATATTTAATAATACATAATTTTTATTTCTTATAGAATGTTATACAAATTATGACTCATGAGCACCCATACCTAATAAATTTTGGGCCACTAAAATTTTGGGATTACAAACATAAAATTTTAGTCATTAAGAATCAATCAATTGAAGAAAAAAAAGGAAAAAAATGAAAGAGAAAAAAAGAAAGTCACCGTGTAATAAGTGCCTCAAATGAATTACAACTAAGTTTAACTTCTTCAAAATCAATCAATCATCTTGGTGGATTTGGTCTTTTGACCTATCAACACTCAAGTTCCATTGATGTTGAAGAAATTGATGACTCAAAAAGTATTCAAGTATCAACAAGTCAGAACCAAATATAATAAAATAAAAGTCCCTCAAAATAGAATATAAATATTAAAAAAATGATTTAAAAATGGTTATTTAATTGAAATTTATTGATGAAATACTCAAAAGGTGTCAAAACACCAAATAAAAATCTAAGAAATTTTCCAATGGTCAAATAGAGGTCAACAAGTGTTGACAAAACTTTTTGAATTTTTAAAAATCAGAAACTATTTTTTTAAATATAAAGAATGAAGTGAAATAAATCAAAAATCATAAAAAAATAGTAAAATCAAAAATAAAAATAAAATAAGATCACCAATATTTGTCAGAATATCATTGAATCCTTCCATAATTTTTTCGTAATTTTCATAGGTCTAAAAACATTTTTAAACAAATAAAACAATTCAAAAGATGAGAAAAAACATTAAAAAATAAAATTATAAAATAAAATTATGAAAATATAAGAATCAGAAAGAAAATATTCAAAAATATTTTTGTGATTTTTTTCATAATTTTTTAGTATGAAATGAGTTTTCTATGATTTTTTGAAGTTTAAAACAATTACAAAAAAAAATCTGAAAAATAAAAATAAAACCAAAAAAATGTGGATCATTTGATCATTGTCAAAACGCGTTAGTAATCAAATCCAAGAGACCTGACGCGTTGTGCGTGTTATGGTCATCACTGAATAAAGCATCGAATCTCAATAAAAATAAGAAAATATAAAAGAAAACCAAAAAATGTGGACCATCTGATCAATGTCTAAACGTGTTAGTAATCAGATCCAAGGGACCTAACGCGTTGTGCATGTTATGGCCATTAGTGAGAAACACACTTGATTCAATTTAAACCGAGCCAATAAAAAAACAATTGTCATGATTTTCATTGATTGAAGAACGACATGTAGGTCGTCTTCAACCTCCAGACGCTTGCAAAGTGGGATTACATGAGATTCTTCAAATGGAAATGTTTGAAGCTCGCAGTGGTATCATTAGTTTCGTCTCTTCCAGACAATCCTAACCATATCCTCACAAAAAAATTCTTTAAACCATAGCTTAGTCGATTTGGAAAAAAACAGATGAAAATTGCAAAACGAAATTTAAAAATAAATGATCAATTCTCAATGAAAACGAAAACTAAAAGAAGTGTGAGACTCAGAGGAAGAAGGACTACAACTTGGTAACTTGTTTGGGTCGATTTTGTTGAGAAAACTACCTGGATATAGTTTGAAATATGAGCTATGAAACTGAACTTCTGTAGCTTGATTTATGGCTCAAATTGCTTGGTTTAGGTGATGGAGAGTTTATGTGATAATTGAGAAAGAAGAATCAGAAGAGAATTTGAAGAGAGAAGGCTTGGAATTGGGAAATGGATTTTCAAATTTTAAGCTTTGGGTGAGACTTTGGCAGGATGATTATGGATGTCTAAAGTTTGGGAAATGGGTGGAGAATGATCTTTTATTTATAGGAGAGTGAATGGTGAGGTTATATGTGCAAAATCACGAGGTTTGGAGGGAAATCGTGTGAAGCCCGAAAGTGAGAAAAGTGTGACTCAAACTTGCCTAAAACTTAACTAATTCTTGCGTTTCGGGGCTTAAACAATTCTTAAAAAGTTTGTTAGACATGTTTAGGTCAGAAACGTGCAATAATTTTTTGTTTAGAAGTCACATTAAGCATTTTGCATTATGGCTGCTATGAGAAACTTCAACTCTAAGATACCAACTTCAAATCCATGGTGTAACTTATTCAGGAGGCTTTATGACATGATTATTGAAACATTGGAAAGACAAGGTCACAAACTTTACAATGTGCCAAGAAATAATTCCTTTGGATAACTGAGCACAAAGTTATGTTCATTTGAAATCATGAAAAACAATCTGATCTTGGTACTTAGAAAAAATTCTAAGTGTTGAGCTTCAAAATGACCTATAATATTCTTCAAAGTTACAAGCCCTTCCACACAAAGTTGAATCTTTATCTTTGAGTATGAAATGGAATAGACCCTTTAAATTGAATTGTGAAATTGAGATCACTCAAAAAGTATAAAAATTGAAAGAGTTATGGCCTTTGGAAGATGATGAAATTTTCTCGAAGAATCCATGGATGACCTATAATCTTTTCAATTCTTTAAACACACGAGCCTATGAATCTTCTTGATGAATCCAACTATTCTCTTTGAGATAAGTTTGGATTAAATGAAATTGAGAGAGATCTCCAACCATAGACCTTGAATGCCATAATCATAGCTTTGAAGCTCAAGCTTTTAAATTCCATTGAATAACTATTTGGATGAGGGTCAACCTTCAAAGCCCTTGGTTAGATGGTGTCATACAGCGGGAGAATTGACTCGGGTGTTTTTGCGCTTTATCGCAAATGTTGCAGATAGCAAGAGACGCCATCGACTTTTCTTTTATCCAATGAAGGAAAGGGTGAAAAGAACAGGAAAGAGCTTTCGAGATTTTTTTTCTTGAGTTCGGGGGGTAGGTTATGAAAAGGGAAGGTGTTAGCATCATTTTTATCCGTAGTTATCTACGGGCTCTTAGTTGCTTGTTAGATCACTTTTGAAATTGCTTTGTTTGAAATGTGTTTGTGGTGGGTTTTGAAATTATTTTGAAAACGCCTTTGTTTCGGCAAACTTTGTAATGATTCTCGTCTCTATAAGAATGTATACAAAGTGTTGGTTTTGAAAATAGTTCAAAGAGATGTTTCTTTTTTGAAGGTGTTTTGAAAGTGTGGGTGCGGAAATGGTTTTAATTTGTGATCAAGCAACTACGAGTGTCCTACCTACTCAAAAGGTATTTATTCTTTTCCTCTTCCCTTAGATATTGCTACCTTACCATTGATTGGTAAGAAGCCCCATAATTGGATGTGAAGGGACGGACATGGGTCAATCGTATAGTCATATAAGGCAACTTATGAGACGTTTTAGCAATTTTCATAAGGGACTAGATCGTTTACCAAAGGCAACATCGAGGGACTACGATCTTTTTTATTGAGGGTCTTTGCTAAAATGCCCATATTCGAGAGACATGACTATTTTACGAGGCAACAAACGAGGTTATCCTAGAGGTGCACGTGTGAATAATGTGTTTGATTGCATGCATTTTTGTCTTTAAAATTAGGGTTTTCTAGCGGTTGAGTTTATCTTGCCATACACACCCTAATTACTAACAGTTTATATTAAACCGGTAAATTGTGGAAATTAAAATCCTAAGCTATTTACATCATTAGAGGAGCGAGGGTACAATTTATGAATGGGGATGAAGTAGAAACTTAAATATTAAAATCATATCGAATAATAATGAAGACAATGTAAAAATAGTATAAAATAAAGGAAAAATTGCATTTTAAACTGTTATGTGTCGACACATGCTGCTATGCATCGACACATAACTTTCCTTGCTCCTGTAAAACCAAAACAATTCAGTATGAGTCGATCCATAATGGGATGTGTCGACTCATGCACCTATTTGTGTCGACACATACGCGTTTTGTATCGACTCATGCACCTTTCATCCTTCTATTTTGGGGCCTGGATAACAGTATGAGTTGATGCATAAGGCTATGTGTCGACTCATACCCTATTTTTTTACTAGAATGAGTCGACCCAAGTGGGTATGTGTCGACTCATGCTGTAATTTTTTGCCTTAAACATGGTTTTATTGTCTGTGCATGTTAGTTTACAATATATGATTGATAAACATAAACAACAAGCAAATGGTTAGCTCAAAAGGGGCAATGGTTACTATATTTTATCTTCAAAAACAAATCATTAATGATGTATGGAAAAATGCCAAGTCAAGAAGACTTACCTTGAGACTGCACTTAGTGTTTTAAGTCTGAATACTTTCCAAGATGATGTGATGGCTCCAACGAATCTCCAGGAAGCTTGTTCCAAACTGTTGAAACTCAGTCAAGTTGTACAATACTATTTTTATGTTTGGAGGATGAAGATAATGGAACTAACAGAAACTATTCTAGTGTTTGCACAATCTCTATGTGATAAGGTGTTTGGTTTATGGGAGAGTTTGTAAGATGGAATAATGGATTGAGGTTCTATTTTGAATGAAAGTAGAGTTTTTTTTAATGGGCAAAGGTTACAAAGAATGTTGTTTTTTTATCTATTCAAAAACTCTTTATTCTCTCTCTCAAAATCAACCTCTTGTTTATTGTGAAAATAGTCTATTTATAGAGGAAGTTTTGCTGGGATTTTGGGAGGGAAACAAATAACAATTTGAACTGTTTGGGTATGCTGTCTTCACAGATTTTTTTTGATGCAGCTCTTATATGCTAATTTGGTGCAAATATGGGCCTGAGATAATGCAGGCTTGGACTGGGTTATAAGCAGCATAACAGGGCTGTTTTGCAGCAGTTTTGGAGTGTTGTGGCAGTGTTTAGAGATAGCATAGCAGGGCTGCTTTTTGATATGGTTTTGGGTTGTTATGTGGGCAGTACAACAGGCTTGTATAACATTGTTTGTAGCATGATACAAAGTTTGGTTTGTGGAGTAATTTATGTAGATTGTATCAAAGACAAAGTATTATGGCAAGGTTTTGAGTCAAAGGAAAAAGTTCAAACAAGACAAAGTTTAGGATTTGTAATCTTGCAAAAATGCCATTTTGTAATAACTTGAATTATTTGTAACATCTTGAATTATTTTGAATTATAGTGAAGAGATGTCATGAAGCAATGAAATTAACAAGTATAGAAAATACTTAGAAAAATTTCCAAGTCTTGCAAAGTTGGATTTTTGACTCTCTTGATTTTTGACTCTCTTGATTTTTTATGATCAAATTTCATATTTTGGATGTCTTGATGAAATGTGATTTTTGGGACTCAATTTTGGTCAAAAAGTCAAAGTTTGACTTTTTAGTATACAATTGACTTTTTTCACCAGTTGACCAAATTTCGTCTATCAATCCACTGATCTCAGGAGATGAATTGAATATGTGATTAGGTCAAAATGACGCGCTTGGATCCTTGAGATCATGCTTCCAACCAATAAGTCGGGTATTAGGTCAAAAATCAAAGTTCGGTCATTTCAAGTCAAAACCCTAATATTGCCCATTTTGCCCTTTTGATAATTTGAATGAATTTCTTGGAAAATTGTGATCCAAGGTTTGAAACTTGACATAAGTAATCTTGAGGGTCCATAATGATCCATGAAAGTCATTTGAAACATTAGAAATCCAACTGCCTTTGTACAAACTTAAACCCTAATTTAAGGCACCAGTGTTGAGGAGATTGTTTGACCTAGTCGATACTTGCGCAAGCTTGAGTCATTGAAGATATTTGTAGGAAATATCTTGAGAAATGAGAGGGAAAATTTTGGGGTACAATAGCTGCCCCTGTTCAATCTTCTTAAACCTGAAGAGTTAGACTAGCGAGTCTGCCATTCGTGACTTGAAGGTGGAAGATGATTGAACACTA
Organism: Vicia faba; assembly: GCA_948472305.1. Classification (NCBI taxonomy): domain Eukaryota; kingdom Viridiplantae; phylum Streptophyta; class Magnoliopsida; order Fabales; family Fabaceae; genus Vicia; species Vicia faba. The sequence continues at coordinate 573,386,970 of OX451737.1, read as the reverse complement.
GAGTGCCCAGAAATTTGCACTTGATGATGTGGTGGTTGATTGTGTCGGGAATGGGCTTAAAGATGCCATTTAGAGAGGTGATGGAGAGTTTGATGGGCTTAGAGATGCCATCCAGAGTGACTGTTGGTAGAAATTGGAAGAAGTATCAGAATAAATCTTTGGTCAATTTATACTGAAATAGTAGATGTCTTGAAGGAAGTGTTTGTTATGTAGATAGTCTCCCCGTCTTGTTTCGGGAATTGATCTACAATCAATTTGTTGGTAAACCCGTCTTGCTTCGAGAGTTCATGCCATTGGTGATAAAGATAGTCGTCTCGTCCTGTTTCGGGAATTGATCTTTATCTAACCAAAGAGAAAGAAAGATAATTTCCCCGTCTTATTTCTGGATTTAATCTTCAATCTGCTCATGTAGATAGTTGTCCTATCTTGTTTCTGGCTGTAACATAGTGGGATAACTGACTGGGGTGTTTTGCGTTTTATCGCAATTGTTGCGGATAGCAAGAGTCTCCAATGACTTTTCTTTTATCCAATAAGGAAAGGCTGAAAAGAATAGGAAAGACCTTTCGAGATTATTTCTTGAGTTCGGGGGGTAGGTTATGAAAAGGGAAGTTATTAACACCCTTTTCATCCGTAGTTTTCTACGGGCTCTTAGTTGCTTGCTAGATCACTGGATTTTTTGTTTGAAAGTGTGTTTGTGATGTGGGTTTTGAAAGTATTTTGAAAAGGAATGTCTTTGTAATGGTTCTCGTCTCTATAAGAACGCGTACAAAGTGTTTTAACTTTTGAAAATGTTTCAAAGTGAAATTGTGGGTGTATAAAATGTTTTTATTGTGAGCAAGCGAGCAACCTACCTACTCAAAAGGTCTTAAACGTTCTTTTCCTCCTCCTTTAGATGTTGTTATCTTACCTTTTTTTAGTATGAAACTCCATCATTGGATGTGAAGGGATGGGCGTGGGACGTTTGTATAGTCATAGAAGGCAACCTATGGGACGTTTTAGCAATGTCATTTAGGGACTAGATCATTTATCGAAGGCAACATTGAGGGTCATCGAGGGACTACGATCTTTTATCGAGGGTCTTTGCTAAAACGCCCATATTCGAGGGACATGACTATTTTCCGAAAGGCAACAAAGTGAGATTACCCTAGAGGTGCTAGTGTGCAAGTGTGTTTGATTGCATGCATTTTATGTTGCATTTAAGAGTTATCTACTTGTTGATTTTATCTTGCCATACATCCTAATTATTAACAATGTATGAAAGCAATAAAAGTGTGGAAATAAATCCTAAGTTATTACACCATTTCAGGGGTGGGTGTGATATGGTGGGAGAACTGACTTTTTGTTTTGCGTTTGATCGCAAATGTTGCGGTTTAGCAAGAGTCGCCACCGACTTTTCTTTTATCCAATAAGGAAAGGCTGAAAAGAACAAGAAAGACCTTTAGAGATGTTTTCTTGAGTTCGGGGGGGGGGGGGGTAGATTATAAAAAGGGAAGGTATTAGCACCCTTTTCATCCATGGTTTTCCATGGGCTCTTAGTTGCTTGCTAGATCACTTGCTTTGTTCGAAAGTTATGCTTTTGTGTTGTGAGTTTTTGAAAGTATTTTGAAAAAAACGTCTTTGTATTGGTTCTCGTCTCTATAAGAACGCGTACAAAGTGTTGTCTTTTGAAAATGTTTCAAAATGAGAGTGTTGGTGTATAAAATGTTTTTGTTGTGAGCAAGGGAGCAATTAGGAGCGAATCTACCTACTCAAAAGGTCTTAGATGTTCTTTTCCTCCTCCTTTAGATGTTGCTATCTTACCATTGATTTGGTAAGAAGCCTCATCGTTGAATGTGAAGGGACGAGCGTGGGACGTTTGTATAGTCATAGAAGGCAACCTATGGGACGCTTTAGCAATGTTGTTTTAGGGACTAGATCGTTTACCGAAGGCAACATCGAGGGTCATCGAGGGTCTTTTGCTAAAACGCCCATGCTCGAGGGACATGACTATTTTTCCGATAGGCCACAAGGTGGGATTACCCTAAGGGTGCTAGTGTGCAAGTGTGTTTGATTGCATGTATTTTAGTCTTGATTAGGGTTATTTATTTGTTGATTTCATATCTTGCCATACACATCCTAATTACTAGCATTTTATATTTGGAAAAGCGTTAAATTGCGGAAATATAAAAGTCCTACGCTATTACAATATTTTAGGGATGGGGGATACATATTTCACAAATGGGGGGTTGCAAGAATTTAAATCCTATTTAACTATTACAACCATATTAAAATGTACAACGTAAGAAAGAAAAAGGACTTTGTTTAGAAAATGGTTTTTTTGTCTTAATGGATTTAAAAAGAGGAAATAAATTAGTTAGTAAAAAGAAAATATTTTAGTATCTTTTTTATATTGATAAAAAGAGTATTAATATTGAAAATGATAAAAGGAAAATAAATGAAAGATAGAAACAACGTGTTGCTGCAAGCAAAACAATAAGGATCAGAAGTTCTGAAGCCATGCGCGTTGTGACTCAGAAAGGAACGTCAGTGGAATCAGAAGTTCTAGATTGATACACTCTAAGGTATTGAAAGAAACGTTAGAGGGAAAGGAAACAGAGGTTCTGGGTGGTATTCAGACAGTGAGCCAAAAGTCAGAAGTTCTGTGTTGTGCTAAAATAATGAGTGAACATCAAAAATTCAGTGTGTTGTCAGCGTCTGAAAATAAAAAATTCTTAATATTAAAACAGCAAGTGGAAGCATCAGAAGTTCAGTGTGCTTAACAGTAAGAAAGCCTAGAAGTTCTGTGTGTTTAACGTGTAGGGAGAATTCAGAAGTTCTGTGTTATGCTAAAATAGTGAGTGAGCATCAGAAGTTCTGTGTGTTAAAACAGTAAGAAAGCCTAGAAGTTTTGTGTGTTCTGTGTGTTTAACGTGTAGGGAGAACTCAGAAGTTTTGTGCTATGCTAAAACAGTGAGTGAAAAAACAAGGGTTCTGTGCCAAATTTCAACTCCTTCCTCATATTAATCAGCACATCAGCAATTTATTCAGTATTTAACAAACAACAGGTCAGAAAGATAAAAGCACAACAATTTATAGAAGTTCAAATCCCTAATCTGAGCCTAGCCCTAATCAAGAAGTTCTGATCCACAGTTTTCCTACTTATGCAATGATATGGACAACATTAATATTGTGATATTTACATATTTTAATGATGTTCTGAATGGAAAGATGCAAAGTTAGAAAGACTTACCTTGAACCTAGAGCGTGGGCTTGGAACTTGAACTGTTGCCTTCAGATGTTCTGGAATCAACAAGAGCAACGAAAGAGAATATGCCAAGTTCTTTGACTCAAAGGCAAGAACAAAAGTTTTGGTTTTCTATTTGGGAATTCTGGATTTTTACGAAGGTTTCACAGTTTTCTTTTCTCTCTTTTTATGATTTTCTCTCTCCAAAAGCCAGCCGCTTGAACGTGTGATGGAGCAAATTATTTATAGATGGGTTTGGTATGGTTTTGGGGGGAAAACAAATGGGATTCAAACTTTTTTGGTATATTGTTTCATTTCTTTTTAATCACAGTTTTCGTATGCTAATTTGGTGCAAATATAGGGTTTGAGAAAAATGCAGGCGTGGACTAGATCAACAATAATTTGGAGTGTTGTGGCAGCTGGTTGCAGGAATGTGCTATAGCAGTGCAACATGCTATTCAAACAAGGCTCCCCTTGGCCATTCTCAATGTGGGTAATTGATATGATTGGCATGATCGAGCCGAAAGCATCCAATATACACCACTTTATATTGGTAGCCATCGAATACTTTACCAAGTGGGTAGAATCAGTGTCTTATGCCAATGTAACAAGTCAAGTGGTTACACGCTTCATCAAACAGAACATTATATGCAGGTACGGTGTCCCAAGCTGGATAATCACAGATAACAGATCTAATATAAACAACAAGATGATGAAGGAACTATGCGACGACTTTAAAATTGAGCATCATAATTCATCACCATACATACCAAAGATGAACAGGGTCATCGAAGCAGCCAACAAAAATATCAAGAAGATCATCCAGAAGATGGTAAAGACATACAAAGATTGGCACGAAATGCTTCCCTTCGCCCTGCATGGCTATCACACCTTTGTACGCACATCAACATGCACGACTCCTTTTTCACTAGTATATGGCATGGAAGCGGTGCTCCCAGTGGAAGTTGAGATACCATCTGTTGCACCCCAAAATTTTCCCTTTGATTTTACTCAATACATGCTCCTAGAGATCCTCAAGTTGCTCAAGTTTGCCCAAGAATTGACCAGACAAACTCCCTCATAAGGCAGTGTACCTCAAATTAGGGTTTCCATTTTCATCAAGATGGGTGAACCAAAAAGGCGTCATATGCTCTCCATGGTCTTAATATGTTCTCAAGACACTCCATGTCAAGTTTCATGCCTTTCACAAGAAGTTTGCTCAGTCAACTGCTCAGATGCTTGAGAAATCGACTGTATTAGGTCAAAAGTCAACTGTGACCCACATACAGTCAAACTTCAAAAAATTTGGTCAACATTAACATTTTGAAGTGACTTTCATCATTTGATCAAGGGTTGATCATGATTCCCCAAGGAATGCTCCAAATTCATCAAAACCCAAAAGTTGCTAAATTAGGGTTTCTTAGTAAAAGTCAACCAAACTTTGACAAAGCATAACTTCCACATGTTTTATTAGAAATCTTCCATCCAAAACTCATTTTGAAAAGGATGAAATTCCTAACAATTCATCTTCATCTCACAAGTTCAAAATATGTACCCACAAAAAGATATGAATTTCTACATTATGGGTCCTTTTGAAACGTCAACAAAAACACCTTTTGGGTCAAAGCTTCTTACATGAACATGTAATACTAAATTGAGATGATACAAAAAGGGTTGCTTAGGGGACATCCTAATATTTCTAAAAATTCCAAGAACACCTCTCCAGGGTTAAAATTGGAAGAGATATGCCTTGTCAAAGTTGACCTTTTTTGCAAAATTGCCAAAAGTCAAATGTGCTCAAAAATGCATTTTTTTTGCTAAATGGGCCTAACTTTTTATGCTTGCACCTCACTTATAATGTGGTCCACGACTCAAATATTCACCCACACATTATTTGCTTCATTTTGCAATTTATTTTGATTTTTTATTAATTAAAAAGTGAATTAAATCAAATAATTGGTGAATAATAGCAAAGATATGATTTAATTTGGTTTTTGGACAGGTTGGCAATCAAAATATGCTGAATTATCAAGGCCAAAACAAATCAAGCATGATTGGTACAAGAAAGGGAAGATTTGGCTCAAAATAACAAGTTTGCATATGGCTAAAGAATCAAATTAAATCTCATCAAACTTCAAGATTCAATCCAAGTTTTTAACCCTAATTCATCCCTAGGTATATATTGGACAAGAACAAAGCAAAAAACATGGGTTAGCAATCGTGAAAAAGGCAGAGCAAATTCAAAAAATTCAAAGAAGAGTGTGAATCGGCTTTCACCCCACATGCCAATTCAAGCCATTCCAATGACTCCAATCGTTTCTTGGACCTTCCCAGAAGCCAATTGGATCATTTGCAAGGCTTGAAACACCCAGAAATACGCACAATCACTCTCACGGTTTGCTCATATTTTCATGACCGATTACTATATTTCTTACATCATTAGCATGTTTAAGTTATATATTTGTGATCCTCATCGTGTTTGCAAGTTTACTGGATGATTTAATTGCATTTTTGAAGCTTGTATATGCCTTTGCCATTGTTAGGGTTTGTATGTGCAGTTTAGGGGTTTTGTCCACAGGTTAAATTGACCAGCAAAAGGGGTACCATGATGTTCACAAGATCAAAACCAGTTGATCTATATAATTAGATGCCATTTATCTTATGTGTTGTGGATTTTTAAGTTTCACAGGTTTGTAGCTACATACCTTTGTCTGTAGGTAAAAGTACTAGAGCCTAAGACGACGGAGAGAGGAAGAAGAAGGTTTGGTGTCAGCCAGCCATTCGCCCAATCGAACCAGCGCACATGTTTTTTTTGTTTTTTCCCACTAACCACTTTATTTCATATATTATATTGTGTTTGCATTATACTTACAACAAAGCAAGACAGCTCAGATGGTGAAACGCATTAGTGGGGGGTATAAGGACCTGAGTTCGATCCCAGGTCCTAACAAAACTTTCTTTATTTCACTTTCTTGTAACAGATCCAACGCATCATCCTTCCTGGTGACCACCATGCACACTTGCGTCCAACCATTTGATCAAGCATGCCATCAGATCTAACGCTCCATCCATGAGGGACTATGGTGCACGTTCAGGTCAACATCACACAAAATCCAATATTGAATGGGCTTGGAGCGTTTTGGGCCTCAAAAATTTCAGATTGGCACCCCCTAGAATTGCTATTCAACACAGGCCCATATTCTTTTCCTTTATTTATTTCTTTTTATTTTAATTATTTTGTTTAATTATTTTTCACCAAATTAATTTCCTTTTTATTAATCATAAAATCAATAAATCACAAAACACCAAAAAAACATTTATTTAATAAAATGTTTATTTTAATTTAATTACAAATATAGGTTAATTTGATTTCTTTTTCATAATTAAAATCAAATAGAAACTAGGTTTTAATTTCACAATTATATTTCTTTTCTCAAATAAAATAAAAAACCAAAAATACACAAAATCTTGTTTTCTTTGTAAAATATTTTATTTTCTTGAAATTATTTAATTTAGCTAGATTAGGTTAATTTCGATTTCTTTTCCATAATTAAATTATTAGAATTAGGGTTTTAGTCGTACATAACTCAATTAATTCTTTTCTCAAAAATAACTTAATTATTTCTCAATTAGATTTTAGGGTTTTCAATTTCTCCTCGTATTTAATTCGCCGCGCATTTAATTATTTCTTTTCCATTATTTTTGTAACTGCCAATGGTTTGTAATCGTTAAATTAGGGTTTTATTCATTAATCCCCAATTCTTTGGTTATGTAATTAATCCCCATCCCCCGAAGCCTTGTAATAGCTAGGTTTATTTTTTCACATTTTTAATTCCTGCAAATATTTAACTGTCTAGATGTATGCTAATAGGATTGTATGGCAAAAATATCTGAAATTAAAACGGTAGATCACCTAATGTTCAAAGATTAAATAACCGAAACAAATCACATGCACATATTCACTCCTAGGGTTTACCTCACTTCGGTTGCCTTCGATAAACAATCATTAAGCATAGGAGATTTTAGTGGTCGCCCTCCAGTCTAAAAAGATCAAAATGTCCCATTCAAATGTTACCTCGGAAATGTTGCCTCAGAAAGATCTTAAGACTCTAGGGTTACTACTAAAGTTTTCAACTATTGCTTTAGTGATTGTACTTGTCCCTTACAACTCCAACGACACTGTTACCTACTCCTTAATAGTAGGATGGCGCTGTCTAAAGGAAACGAGAACAAACAATCCTTTTTCGAGTAGGTAGAATCTTAAGTACTTGCTCAATTAAAACTTTTCACACAAACACCTTTCAAAACAAACTTTCAAAACCAACTTCATCACATCCTTGAGGACTGATACAAGGGTTATCACGAAGTAAAACATTTTCAAGACAAACACACACAAGCAATTTGAAAAATGAGCAACTACCTAAGAGCCCGTAGATAACTACGGATAGAAAGGGTGCTAACACCTTCTCTTTCTATAATCTACCCCCAGTACTCAGAATATCTCGAAAAAAGGTTTTTTCTGTTCTTTTTCCTTTTCCATGATTGGATGAAATAAAAGTCGGTGACGACTCTTGCTTACCGCGACATTTTGCAAACAAAAATGCAAACCAGTATTAATAGTCGGTTCTGCCACCGTATCACACCATCACTTCAGGTCTTGAGGGAAACAAAGCTGGAAGAAGCAGAGTAGGCGCATACACGACTTGACCAGCTCAACCTTATTGAAGAAAAACGACTGACAACTTTGTGTCATAGTCAGCTACATCAAAATAGAATGAAGAGAGTCTTCGACAATAAAGTCCGCCCTCAAATATTCAAGGAAGGGGATCTAGTGCTAAAGAAGATTATACTACCTCGCCTTGATTCACGTGGTAAATGGACACCCAACTACGAAGGTCCATGTGTATTCAAAACAACATTCTCTGGAGGTGGTCCCATCCTCACAATAATGGATGGGGAAGAACTACCGCATCCGGCAATTTCAGATACAGTAAAAAAATACTATGTATAAAAAGCTCGCTAAGCTCGAACCCCAAAAGGGCGAATTAGGCAAAACGGAGCGTCCCAGTGGATCGAAAACTCTAAAGGGCGATCCAAGAAAAAATTAGGGGCATATAACAAGAAAATCATCCTGGTGGATTGAAAACCCGAAAGGACAATCCAGGCAGAAGTTAGAGATTTCATACAAAGAAATAAAGAACAAAAAGACTGCGATCTAAGAGCCACGACTACGAACCACGAAGGGAAGGATAGATTGGAATCATACAACTCAGAAGCGAAGGAGATAAGATCATCAAAAGATATGGGGGAACAACATAGCGATTATCATTTTTCATTGTCATTTACTGTTTTAAAACTTTCTGTAATTACCTCTTTATAGGAATTGCATCTTGTATTCTCGCCTACTTTGAGGCATATCGATAAAACATTTGTTTTCTTTATATCTTTCGAATTATGTTTTTCTTTTCTCAGATTTGTTTAAAAAATACTATGTTTATTACTCGTGAATATTATCTTGAAATCATTTTAGGGAATTAACAAAATAAAAGCATTTGATAAAACATTGGAAAACATTTTGGTTAGAAAAATATTTGAAAGAAAATCCACATCTACGTCCATGCACATAGCTATGCCTACTCCTACATTTACGCGTCCGTACACGAAGTCTATAACATCTATGCATCCGTACACGAAGTCTATAACATCTATGCCTACACTTGTAACACGAGGACTATGTTTGCACGCGTCCACGCACACGTCTACTCCTACGTCAACAATACAAATTCTATACGCATGTCCGCATCTACGCCTGCGCTTGCAACATAAGAGCGTACACACATGCCAATATCTATGCCTACACCTACACACATGTTACTACCTATGTCTACGTCTATACACACGCTCACAATACAAAACCAATGTTCAAATTTTGCTAACATTGTCCACTATGATCAAGATCAACAATGCTACGAAAACACACAACGCCAGGAATCGGTAACTCTAAGCCAATGGTTTAAAGGAGAGGATGATAAAAATAGTCTTAATAACATTTCATGACATACGCGCATCTTACACACATTTCATACATACACACATTTTGCATATCGCAAGCGCACATACACTATGCATTCTTGCATACAATACGCATATATTCAGGGTTCCATATCAATGTCAAACATCATACATTTCACATACATCCAAACATCTCAATATCAGACATCATACACATGTATCGTGCATCAAATAAACAATACCAACCTCGATTCAATCATCCAAGGGTCCATTATCCAAATACTTCTCCTGCGATCCAACCCGTCATCTAAGTCTCCATACCGTGACGCGTTCAACCCATTACCTAAGTCTCCATGCAATAATGAACGAAACTCATAACATTGCCTCTAAGCCGCAATGTATTTGCAAAATCAGAACATTGCCTCTAAGCCGCAATGTATCTGCAAACTCAGAACATTTCCTCTAAGCCGCAAGGTATCCTCAAAACTCAACATATTACCTCTAAGCCGCAATGTATTCGCAAACTCAACACATTGCCTCTATGCCGCAATGTATCCTCAAAACTCAACGTATTGCCTCTAAGCCGCAGTGTATCCTCAAAACTCAACACATTGCCTCTAAGCCCCAATATATCCTCAAAACTCAACACATTGCCTCTGAGCCGCAATGTATTCGCAAACTCAACACATTGCCTCTAAGCGACAATGTATTATCCAAACTTAACACATTGCCTCTAAGCTGCAATGTATTATCTAAACTCAACACATTGCCTCTAAGCCGCAATGTATTATCCAAACTCAACACATTGCCTCTAAGCCGCAATGTATTATCCAAATCAACACATTACCTTTAAGCCGCAATGTATTACCCAAACTCAACACGTTGCCTCTAAGCCACAATGTATTATCCAAATCAACACATTGCCTCTAAGCCGTAATGTATTACCCAAACTCAACACATTGCCTCTAAGCCGCAATATATTATCCAAACCAACACATTGCCTCTAAGCCGCAATGCGTTCTCTGAACTCAAACACATAGCCTCTGAGCCGTAATGTATTCACGCTCGAAACATCGCCTCAGACGTCATGCAGCGATTCATAAACGTAACCCATTGCCCCAGTCTTCAAGAAGCCATGCACCATCAAGTATTAATAGGTGAATAAGCCAAGACGTATGAAACCACGCTTTTAAGATCAAAGACTATCTGCCTCATTATCAAACTCTGGTAAGCGATATATCATCAGCTTCGCGTGTTTTCTAAAGACTCGTAAGGGTATGATACATCAGCGTAACCTTATGATTGGTCGGAAATTTTTTGGGTATTTCAAGTATTCAATAAACTCCCAATCAGAATACGCCAGACCCGCATTTTCTCGCGCTATTCGATTGGAAGATAATTGAATAGGGGCAACTGTCATACTCCAAATTTGTCCTACCCCGATGATTTTATTTTTTAAGATTTAAATAAATGAAATATGAAATAAAAGATTGTATAGCAGTGTCAGATGGCCCATTTTACTCAAGACGAGTATGGGATGTATTTGAACTCAGGAAAATGAGGATTTCTAAATCAGAAAGACTCATAAACCCATTCGCGTAGCATGTTGGCCAATGGCCTATGCGATTCGAAAGTAAAAATTATTTGAATACTTATTAAGCTCTTATTTATCAAATAGTTATTAAATATAGTACATACGGCCCATTAGGCTTTGTAGTTTTTAGTAAAGCGAGGGGTGAAACTTCAAGTTACAAGCTCATTCAATTGGCCCATTTTCGTTTGGTCAGAGGATAGTAGAAAGGGGGTGTGCGTAATAGTTATTTTTAAAAAAAAAGCCCAAGCATAGATGCGGACTGGGCCCATTTGGCATTTTAGGAGACAATCATTTCTGCTTTATTGTTATTAAGCTTTCATTATAATCTTTTTATAAATTATTAAAAAACTTATTATAATTATTTCATTATTAGAATATTTTATTATAATCATCTTATTAAGAGTCTTTCTTAAAAGAGATATGAGTTTAATGTTGGAAAAGAGGTTGGTTTTTAGAATTCAGGCCTAGACTATAGAAAATGTTTGCTGTAACAAAAATCTGTTACTAGGTAGAAGAAGAATTAAAAATAGTTAAGCCCATTTAAATGTTACGTGGTGTTAAACAAATAGGGGTGTATCAATAGGCCCATTAAGTCTTATTATTGTTTTAAAAAAATAAAGTTGTTTATTATTATTTTTAAATAAGTAAATAGGTAGTATATTTGTTTTTCTTAGAAAAAGAAAAAAACGTAGGATCAAGGCTGATAACTTGTTTTGCTGTTTTTTAATTTATATTTTGTTGTTTTGAAAAAAAGACCATTTGGGTCTGGTTTGAAAATCTTATTATTCCCTTGTTGTATTAATAAAAATAGTATATTGCGCTGAATGAAATATGGAAACTGCAGGCCCATGTTGAAATAACCATTACTGCATCCATTAGACCAAAATAGGCATTTTCGTTTGGACTAACTAACACTGTACAAATCTTTTTTTAAAATCAAATCTTTTTTGCAGTTAACATAAAATTGACTAAGTCAAATCTCTAAAACTGAATCTGGAAAGTTACAGTCAAGCAAATCCCCATGATCACGCACATATTTTTGAACATATACTGTTCAAATTAAAATCCAGAATGCCCTTTTACAACACAAAAACGTGAGAACAACTAAATCAAATCCTCAATCAAATATTACAAAGCAAAATGTATAGAATCAATCTTTTGCAAATCGAATCATAGAGCTAACGAATCAATTTTCTACAAATCAAATCTCAGAAGATAGAATCAATTACAACAAATACCAAATCCCTAATTTATCATAATTCCTAAATCTAAGTAACTGTAACGCTAAAACCCTAATTGAAAACCTATAAATACTGAAATCAAAAGTACAGAGAACGGGAGAAGTTTTTGGAGAAACCGATCAAAGAATGAAGAATAAACCCAAGTCGTTGTAGAAGACTGAAGAAGGAGGCGATTGGGGTTTCAATGTCTGAAACCTTAATCGCGTGACCGCGCCTCCGTGTCAACCTGCCGTCACCACCATCGTTACCGTCACCGGAATCTGCGAATCAAGAAGAAAGATTAGAAACTGAAGCTTAAAATCAAAAATTGAAATCGCGAGGAGGTAAATGACTTAGCTTTCCCTCTTTTTGTTCTTGGTTTGGTTGATTGGGTAGGTTTACGGTGAAGAAGGGTTTGGTTTCGGTGCCGCCGTCGGTAGGTAGGGGTTAGGGAAAGTGAAGAGCTAAGGGTTTGTAAGAGAGAGAGAGAGAGAGAGAGAGAGAGAGAGAGAGAGAGAGAGAGAGAGAGAGAGAGAGAGGAGATGAAGACGATACTGTAAACAGAAATAAAAATGAAATGGTAAAATGAAATTAAAATAATATTGATTCGTATCGATCCCGTGCGACGCGCTCATCTGGTCTATTGTACTCCCTCGTTTTACATCCCTTAGATCATGATCAGACGGCCACTAGGCCAAGTCTGTGCTAGCTAGCGTACACCCTCGCCACACTAGAACACGCGGGCACTCCCTTCAAACTGTAATGGGCCAACCCCATTAAGGTTAACATCCCCTTTTTGCCTGATTACTAAGACACAACGCAACATGCAACCCCCTGATCTGAGTTATAAATGGGCCTAGCTCAGATCTCCTTTTAACACCCCTTGTTTTACTTGCCAGTTAGAAGTTACACCCCCCTGTTGGCTGAAGATTTTGATAATATTATTAGAAGCCAAGTGAATTGAACGTTTCGATCGAAATGAAACAAAGCGTCATGTTTCGAAGTAGCAGAAGCAGTGTTTCGAATAAGCATATCAAAGCTTGGAGCTTCGAGTGGAAATTATGGGAACATATCTAAAGAAGTCTCGAAATGACAACAAGGTTGTGTCTGAGAAGTGCGTTCGAAGCGGAGAAGTACCAAAACATTTGAAATTCAAATGGAAGCGGGACATTCGAAGTTTGAAATTTATGTGCTGGAGCATTTGGAGACACGTGGAAACAAGAGAGAGGCATTGTTCTGCATGTTCTGAACGTGGCATAATCTTATAGCAAGACCGTTATGGTCGAATTAGTATAAATAGAAGTCTTAGTATTAGGATTTTGTGTGTCATATCTATTGTACTAAATACTCAGTAAACATTCAAATTACCACATGGCTAGGGAAACGAATGCAAGAGCAATGTACGTATGATAGCACCACATGTTTATGATTTAATGAAAACCTTTTATCATTTCCAGCACTTTCCTTTATCTTTCTGCCAAATACCATTTACAAGTTTTCTCATTTAAAGTCTTTTTATTCGAAATCTTTTCATTGAAGCCTTACATTTTAATGCTTTCTTTACATTTCAAACACTTTACATTTCAGAAAATTGTCATACTTTTCATGCCTTTATCTTCAAGTTTTATCCTTCGAACGCCTATTTTTACTTAAAGTCATTTTACAGATTTCTTGCATTAAATGCTTTCTTCATTTTTCGAATCTTTTACATTCCAGAGCATCTTTTACATTAACTGTTTTTATAATTCGAAGCCATTTACTTGCCTTTTATGCAATTTTACATGTCTTTACAATTAACATTTATTCATGCAAGTTAGTTTCACGCACATATATTTTGATTACACCTTTAATCTTTAAGAGAGAAATCGAAATAAGTCAAACACCTACACAACACTCAAATACCAACCATGAATATCTGTTCGATCATGAGAGTTACCCTAATGACCAATGAGTCCTAGGATCAATCTAGTCGATCCTGCGAGTTACCAGAGAAATTGAATAACAGTCAGTAAGTTTATTCGATAGTGTGGAAGACTAGCAGTTGTTTACCAGAAATCACTGGAAACAAATTGGCACACCTGATGGGACCAATAATTGGACATTAGAAGTAAAGATTGTTGAGACATAACCATTATAAAAACGTTGGAACCTAAGAAGTTTGTTGTTTTATGAACCTAAGAAGTGGTAAAATAACCAACAGCAACCAAACCTTATCCAGAAGAAAACGTTTGAACAAGATGTCTAATTCTGACAATCAACAAGGGGAACAAAATGCCCCACATACAACAGGCACTAATGTGTCCACTTCGATGGGAACATCTAATGTGATCCCTTCGAATGCACAGTCTGTTGCATCCTCAACCAGTAATATAGCCACCAATGGAGTAAGTGGCATATCAACTAATAGTTCGATCTTAGGAAATACTGGAACCGTTGGTTATCCTGGGGGATTTGTTCCACCATCAGGGACACAATCCCATTTCGCCACTCCACTAACTAGACCACCCGGTTTCGATGGTAATAGAACCAGAAATTCCTCTTATGGAATGCCAACTTCCTTTATGGCAGGTTTACACAATTCCACATCGAATTCGTCACCACAATTAGGGTCTGGGTCTGGGGCGAATCAGTTTATGACAAATAACCAAGGGTCAGTGGGTTATAGCATGATGCCTATTTTAACCACAGAAAACCAGTTGGCTTTTAGGCAATTGATGGATGACAGTAACCATAATATGATAGGGGTGTTAGCACAAACTATGCAGGAAATATTTGCCCCAATAGTACAAAATGTGACTGTGACAAACAGGGAAAATGCTGACAACATGAGTCGAATAGCAGATTTCTTTGCTCCCCCAGAAAGGCGTAGGCAGAATCAGGCGGGATTTCGAGCAAACATGCCTGTTATGGAACAAGTTGCTAACGACCCAATTTATATACCACCTAGAGAAGAAGTTAACTTGGGGGCAAGGGCACCAAGGTTAGAAGCCTCAATAATCCCAGGCCCACAAAGAGAAATTATGGAACCAGGGGCAAGGGTCGAAAGGCTAGAAGCCCCAGAGTTTCGAGAAGAACAACCTAGGGGGATTGTCATGGTTGGTCGAAATCAAGATGCTGATGCTGTCGTTCATAGAATTCGAAACGATAACATCTTG
Organism: Vicia faba; assembly: GCA_948472305.1. Classification (NCBI taxonomy): domain Eukaryota; kingdom Viridiplantae; phylum Streptophyta; class Magnoliopsida; order Fabales; family Fabaceae; genus Vicia; species Vicia faba. The sequence continues at coordinate 573,371,766 of OX451737.1, read as the reverse complement.
GCAGAAAACAATCTAACCACCATGATAGAGAGAGTCATGGCCCAGAATGGCCTCAACACAGGAATGAGAAGGCCAAATTATGCTTCTCTTATATTAGATTGCATAATGCATACTGATTTACCAAGGGGATATAAAGTCCCTAAATTTACAAAGTTCGCTGGGGATACCAATGAGTCAACAGTCGAACACATAGCCAGATATCTAACCGAAGCGGGAGATATAGCCAATAATGAAGATCTCATGATCAAATATTTCCCAAGTTCCTTGACTAAAAACGCCTTCACATGGTTTACCACTTTGCCTCCTGGGTCCATTGATACTTGGGCTCTTTTGGAGAGATTATTCCATGAATAATTTTACACGGGACAGTCGAAAATAAGCTTGAAGGAATTAGCCAGTGTCAAGAGAAATTTCACTGAACCCATAGATGATTATCTGAATAGATTTAGGCTTTTGAAATCCAGATGTTACACAGTAGTGCCTGAACATGAGTTAGTCGAAATGGCCGCTGGTGGTTTGGATTACTCTATTCGAAAGAAACTAGACACTCAATATTTGAGGGACATGGCTCAGTTAGCCGATAGGGTTCGACAGGTCGAAAGGCTAAAGGCCGAAAAGGCCAGAGTCTTTAAGAATAACAAGAAAGAAAGGATCTCCTATGTTGGAACTGAGGAAGCAGAAGATTATCCTGAATTCGAATTCGAAGAGGTCGAAATCGACCTCGCTGAATTAAAACAGGCTCCACCTTACTCCTGCAAATTATTGGTTCCCACAAAAGGGAAAGAGATTGTTGAAAATGAGAAAAGTGACAAATTCCCAAAAAAGGTTTATACCTTCGACGTCACTAAATGTGACGAGATTTTTGATTTACTTGTCAAAGATGGCCAACTCATTGTGCCATCAAATGTCAAAATACCTCCTTTAGATCAGAGAAAGAAGAGAGGATTTTGCAAATATCATAGTTTCCTAGGCCACAAAACCTCACAGTGTTTTCTTTTCAGGGACCTAATTCAAAATGCAATCAAGGATGGCAGACTAAAGTTTGCTGATAAGGCAAAGATGAAAGTGGACAAAGATCCCTTGGACGTCGCAGACACCAACTACTCCGAGCCTGCATGCATTGGAGAGATTAACATGGTGGAAGCTGACCAAAGCGATGCCCCAACAGGAGAGAAAGCTACTGAAACTGAAAACTGGGTGATGGTCGAAGTCGATAAGGAGGTCACTGAAGACATCCAGAAGATACCAGAGACTTCGATTGAAGCAGCACCTGTAGCTGTTGCAAAAGAAACCCAGGCTACTGAAGGCCAGGAAAATCAAAACCAAGAACTAACACAGGTCACTGAAGGCCTGAGGCTGGAATTGGAGAAAGTCCAAATCACAAAGCCAACTTCCCCTCAGAAGGAAATATGGGACACTCTAGGGGAACCCAGTGGAAAATTTGACTATTTGGTCAAATATTCTGCCCCAGAGAGTTCGAAGGTTCACATTGAGGATATAAAGCCTACAGGATGGGGAGATGATGAAGCTAAGGGGGAAGATGTTGAGATAAATATGGTGGATATGGAGAGGCCTCGCTCTGAGATGGAGGAGGTAGAAAAATACTTAGAAAAAGAGAAGTATAGAATGGAGGATAATCACGCTGGAGATGCTAGTCTCAAGGATTACCTTATGACATGCTACAAAGGAGATACATGCATGATATTGTGCCCTAGGTGCAGCATCCTCTGCAATCAGAGAATCGCTGCGAATTTCGAGAGGGTACAGAGGACTCGAACTGGCAACAATTGGCGCCAGGATAACCAGCTGTTCAGGTGTTATCCTAAGGCTGGAGAAAGTTTGCTGGAATTTGTGTTTCGCTGCTACAAAGGGGCAACCAAGTGCTTGATTTGCCCAAGGTGTTCTGCCGTGTATGATCAAAGCATGGCCAGAGCTTTCGAAACGATTCCCTTCGCCCCTTGCTGGAACCATCAAGAAACTGTCCAGATGGGCCCACGTTTCGACAGCGGACACAAACAACGAAGGCCTGATAGCCCTCACCCCAAGGCTGCTCGAAGAGTGACTTTCAAACTCCCTGCTGAAGTGCCAACCGACAGATGGTTGCAAGTCAGAAATGACAAAGGCAAAGATAGATGGAGAAACACCGAACGAAATGCACGCCATGCTATGACGTACAAAAGGCAATTCAACATAGCAAAAAGGGAAGAGGTAAGATTAGAAAACTACAAAGGAAGGAACCCCATGTCAAGATCCCAGTGGCGCAGGCAACAAAGGATTCGAAAGGCTGAGAGGGAAGCTGTGGCAAACAAAGGGGTCACTTCAACACAGAACCAAGGTGAATCTAGCACCAACAAACCAAAAAATCAAACTGAAGACAAACCTCCAGTTAATATGAGGCTTTTCTCTGAAGTACAACGGGATGAACCAAAGGAATACACTCCAGGCCCAGAAGAGGACGAAGATATGATAACAGATAACTTCGAATTGGAGGGGGAGTCTTCATTCAACCTAAACTGTAACATGGTATCTGTGCTTCCCTGTGAATTTGGGCAGGAAACTGAAATTGATGAATATGAGGAAGAAGATACCACAGATTTGATGAAGCATAGGCCTGTGTGATACTATGTGATGGACAATGGGGCTATTGAGGAGCAAAATGCGTTCTTCGAACGTCCAGAACCTGCTATGAAGAACCATCTCAAGCCACTATTTATCCGGGCAAAAGTTGGTGCCCATGGTGTGAACAAGGTTCTAGTGGATGAGGGTGCTGCAGTCAATTTGATCCCCCATTTCATGCTGAAAAGATTAGAGATCCGCGAAGGAGATATCAAGCCCCATAATATGGTTATGTCAAATTATGAGGGAAAAATGGGCAAAACACTGGGGGTGGTCCAGTTGGAATTGACAATAGGCTCAAGCTGTAGGCCCACCATGTTTATGGTGATCGAAGCCAAGGCCAACTATAACTTATTGCTGGGAAGGGAGTGGATCCATGGCGTAGGGGCAGTCCCTTCGTCAATGCATCAGCAACTAGTTCTGTGGAGAGATGATGGAATCGTGGAAAACATCGAAGCAGACCAGAGTTACTTTATGTCAACAGTCAATTTAGTTGACAAGATGGATTATGATAAAAATCTGGCAAAGATTGCTCCGTGTGTTCCAAATGACGAGATTAACGAAACCAGAAACGCCCACTACTACATGACCCTTCGCCATGATGGCCTTTACTGGGATAGAACAATAAGAGAGAGTCGAAAGCACTATACAAAAACGGCCAGCAGGCTGGGACTTCGACAACCTTATCCATGACTGAGTCCACCTTTTTCGAAAGGATTTCGGCCTATATGGCTGAGAAAGAATCAAAAGCGGCCTTAGAGGCTGATATAAATAAATTAACTATAAAGACGAACGAAGTAAGTGGGGATGGCTCGAAATGCTCACCCTTCAAAGAATTTGAGATGGATCAAAGGTTGGATGCCATCTACGATAAAGAACCCTTAGGCTTCGAAAGGGACCCCATAAACTCAGGTGCCAAAATGTTGGCACAAGATCCACTCGAAGAAGTCAACTTAGGGGATGAAAAAATGAAAAGAATAACCTACATAAGTGCAAAACTTAGCCCAGGCCTCAAGAAGGAAGTAATCGAAGTCCTCAAGAAAAACAAAGATTGCTTCGCATGGGATTATGACGAAATGCCTGGTTTAAAGAGGGAGTTGGTCGAACACAGACTGCCAATCAAAGATGGCAAGAAGCCCATCAAACAAACTCCCAGAAGATTCGCACCAGCGGTTCTCACAAAGATTAAAGCTGAGATCGAAAGGTTGCTGCGTTGCAAATTCATCAAAACAACAAGGTACGTCGAATGGTTAGCAAATATAGTACCTGTTATTAAGAAAAATGGTTCTTTAAGAATTTGCATAGATTTTAGGGATTTAAACACTGCAACCCCTAAAGATGAATACTCCATGCCTGTGGCAGAAATGCTAGTAGACTCTGCTGCAGGGTTCGAATACTTGAGTATGTTAGATGGATACTCTGGGTATAATCAGATTTTCATTGCTGAAGAAGATGTTGCAAAGACAGCATTTCGTTGCCCAGGAGCCTTAGGCACCTACGAATGGGTGGTGATGCCTTTTGGTCTAAAGAACGCTGGGGCAACTTATCAAAGGGCAATGAATTCAATTTTTCATGATTTCATTGAAACCTTCATGCAGGTGTATATTGATGATATAGTCATCAAATCTATATCTGCAGAAACACATTTGCATCATTTGAGCCAATCATTCGAGCGAATGAGAAAACATGGCTTAAAGATGAATCCCCTTAAATGTGCATTTTTTGTGCAGGTTGGAGATTTTCTTGGTTTTGTGGTTCACAAGAAAGGGATTGAAATCAACCAGAACAAAACCAAAGCCATAATGGAGACGAAAGCACCTACGTCAAAAAGGGAGTTGCAATCTCTGCTAGGGAAAATTAACTTCCTCAGAAGATTCATTTCGAACCTGAGTGGAAGAACCCAAGCTTTCTCTCCGTTACTTCGTCTAAAGCAAGGCCAAGCCTTCGAATGGAACGAATCCCACCAAGAGGAATTTGACAGGATAAAAAGATACCTCTCTCAGCCTCCTATTTTGTCTCCACCTTCATGGGGGAAGCCCATGAGATTGTACATATCTGCCTCTGAAGTTAGTATAGGTAGTATGTTAGCACAAGAAGATAGCAATGGTATCGAAAGAGTCGTATACTATTTAAGTAGAGTACTAAATGATGCAGAGACCAGATATAACAATTTAGAAAAGCTATGTCTTTGTTTGTATTTCTCTTGTATGAAACTCAAGTATTATATAAAGCCTGTTGATGTTTATGTTTCATCTCATTTCGATGTCATTAAACATATGCTTTCAAAACCAATAATGCATAGCAGAGTTAGTAAATGGGCTTTAGCCTTAACAAAATATTCTTTGACTTTCATGCCTTTAAAAGCTGTGAAAGGTCAAGTGATTTCTGACTTCATTGTGGATCATTCTTTGGTTGAGCAGACTGTCATGAGTTACGTCGAAATACAACCGTGGAAATTGTACTTTGATGGTTCAACCCACAGGAATGGAAGTGGCGTTGGAGTCCTTCTAATTTCTCCTGAAGGAATTCTAACAAAATTCAAGTATAAATTAGATGGTCCTCGTTGCTCGAACAACGAAGCTGAGTATGAAGCGCTTATTGTTGGACTTAAAGCTTTGTTGGAATTGGGGGCAACTAGAGTCGAAATTAAAGGAGACTCAGAATTAGTGGTCAAACAAATTACAAAGGAATATAAGTGTATAAAGGAAAACTTGATGATATACTTCGTCATAGTCAACAGGCTATTAAGGAAATTTGAATACATGGATATTCAACACATACCAAGAATAGAGAACCAAGAAGCAAATGACTTAGCACAGTTGGCTTCGGGTTATAAAGTTTCTACCAGAAACTTTAAGGATTTAGTTGAATTAAGGGGTAGAGTCATGACTACTAGATTCACACCATCGGATCTGGAAAGTATGAAATTGGGATATGCTGAGAAACAGGGATTCGAAATATTAGCCATAAATACTTTGTCAAATGCAGATTGGCGAAGTCCACTGATGAGTTATTTAGCAAACCCAACTCTGAATGTGGACAGAAAGACAAAATACAGAGCATTGTCGTATCTCCTCATGGGGAACGAATTGTTTAAAAAGACCCAAGAGGGCGTATTATTGAAATGCCTAGGAGAAAGTGAGGCATACTTAGCATTGTCAGAAGTCCACAATGAGGCATGTGGGGCACATCAAGCAGGCCATAAAATGAAATGGCTGTTATTTCGATACGGCTTTTATTGGCCTAGCATGCTCAAAGATTGCATAGACTTTGCTAAAGGATGTGAGGAATGTCAGAAACATGCAGGGATTCAACATGCCCCTGCAAGTGAGTTGAATTCGATCATCAAACCATGGCCATTTAGAGGATGGGCATTGGATTTGATAGGAGAAATAAATCCTGCTTCGTCCAAAGGATAGAAATATATCTTGGTAGGAATAGATTATTTTACCAAGTGGATCGAAGCTATACCATTAATAGTTACTGATCAAGAGGCTATTATTGAGTTTATACAGAAGCACATTATCTATAGGTCGGATTGCCAGAGAGCATAACCATAGACCAAGGCTCTGTGTTTACTGGTATAAAGATGCAAGAATTTGCCCAAGAAATGGGGTTTAGATTGCTAACGTCAACGCCATATTATGCTCAAGCAAACGGTCAAGTCGAAACAGCCAATAAAGTGATAATAGGATTAATCAAGAAGCATATTGGTAAAAAGCCAAGAAACTGGCACAAAACTTTGGACCAAATATTATGGGCCTGTAGAACATCTCCTAAGGAAGCTACTAACACTACGCCTTTCCAACTCACATTCGGTCATGATGCAGTGCTGCCAGTAGAAATTCATCTACAATCAGTTCGAATTCAGAGACAAAACGAAATCCCAGCTGCATTATATTGGGAAATGATGATGAATGAATTAGTTGAGTTGGACGAAATTAGATTACATGCATTGGAAATTTTGATGAGACAAAAAGAAAGAGTGGCCAGGACATACAACAAAAGGGTGAAGAAAAAAGTATTCATTATTAATGACTTAGTCTGGAAGGTCATATTGCCCATGGACAAGAAAAATAAAGCATTAGGTAAATGGTCACCTCATTGGGAAGGACCTTTTTGAATATTAAAAGTATTCTCAAACAATGCATATGAAATCGAAGAACTGGTGGATGATAAGCGTATCCTAAAGGTTAATGGGAAATATTTAAAGAAATATAAGCCACGCCTGCAGGAGATTCGAATAGTAACAACGTAACCAAGATATTATAAAAAGGCCAAAATGGCAAGATGAGATGCCAAAATGGCATTGTTCGAATATTACATATAAGAAACCAAATTATAGTCAAATAAACACTGAAATTTAGAAATAAGAATTATTTTTCAATCTGTTGAAAGTGCTTCGAAAAGATTCAAGTCTCTGCTGAGCGAAACGCCTGGCTCCTTCCAAGGTTTCCACTTCTCCTTTAAGTTGTTCTGCAGTTTCCATTTCTGCAAGCCCCTGGTTGAGAAGCTCTTCGAATTGGTTACCAACAGTATTGGTTTCGAAGGCCATTTGTTGTTCTTTAGCCTCCTTAACCTTCTGTTGAAGTTCCAGAATCTGCCTTTCCCGAAGAAGTATGGACTCAGCTCGAGCCTCATAATCAGTTTTCGCCTGCTTTAGATGCATAGCTTGATCCTCAGCCTCTTGAGAGAGTTTCGAAGCTTGTTCATAAGCAGCATCCATTGCAATGCGTTTTTCCTGAACCTTCTTGGCAGCAGATTCATCTTGAAGAAGGTAACCAGTTACGTTGTCCAGCAAAGACTGAAGATCAAACAAGAGAGTACTAACTGGCAAGGAGCAGGTAGCAAGATTGACCTTTGTAAGCAACTCCTTCATAGTATAGCAAGCAGTGCTATCTTGTTTGAGCACTTCGAATATATCCACATTGAGAATTGTTTTCCTGATCTTATTAAGAAGTACAATTCTTTCATCTGTGGGAAGAGGATAGCTGGTCGAACTTGTGCCAGCCCTAGCAAGTGGGATGTCGCTTTGAGCCAGCTTTGCCTTCATATACCCAATAGGGTCATTTTGTCTCAGGAGTGCAAGCTCCTCGTCAGTCATTCGAGACAAAGAGGATTGAGGGAGTTCCACACGTAGGGGAGTCACATCCATTTCAACCTTCATGGGTTTGTTGGTTGCATCACCATCCCCTTCATTCGTTTCGTGCTCATGATCTTCTTCATCATCATCCAAGTCCACCACTTCGATTTCTTCTTTTTCACTGCTATTTGCATTGGACTCCGTCCTAGCAGTCGAACCATCATTGGCATCCTCCTCCTCAGACTCTTCGTCTGCAGATTCTTCGTCTCTTTGGCCAGAATCAACTTTCTCTCCTTCAGTTTGAGTGTCCTTTGGATCCTCTTGAAGGGTTTCAAGAGGGGACTTTTGAAGAGAAGCTCTTTGCAAATCTTCTGCAGATGCTTGAAGTGGTGTTTCGTTTGTCTCTTTCAGAGGAATATAGGTACCTTGATCATCCTGCTGTTCAGAAGTTCCAGCCAGAATCGCCATATTGAAGGAACCTTTGTTCTGTACAAGGTTGCTGGAATCTCCTTGAGGAGAGGAATTGAGTGGAGCAGCAGCTTTGGATGGTGAGTTCGAAGTAGTGGAAGTTGGATTCAAGATGTTCTGCAAGGAGCAAAAGAATGTTAAAAACATGCACCAAGGTAATAAGCAATTATTATTTTCAAAGAGATTTAAAGTTCAATTTACCTGTGGACTCTCGGAGGAGAGGTTGCTAGCTATGCGTTCCAACATTACGTTGGAGGTCGAAGGTGGAATTTTGGATTTGGGTGAGGGAGCAGCATCCATGGAATCTAGTCCAGAGACACTAGTTGGAACGGTACTCTTCAAAATATCCTTCTTCTGCTTCTTCTTCGAAGCAGTTGGTAAGTTTCCTCCAGCCTTGGGGTCTTCCCCAGTGGTGTTTGATTTTCGCTTCTTGGGAGTAGTCGGAGGAAGTTTGTTGGTTTGAAAAGATTTAAACAAAGAGTTAGATGCAAACCATAAAACATTAGTGAATTCGAAACATCAAGGCTAAGTGATTACCGTTGGAGTTGGAACACTGGTTGTTGTTGGTATTGTTGTTGTGGTTGTTGCAGCAATGGTTGTTGTTTCAGATGGAGTTACTTTGTCAGTAGTTTCGATGGAGGCTTGAGAGGCGCTCCCTTCTTTCGACTTTGAAGCGGCTGTCTTTATCCTGATGGCTGAAAATCGAAACAATTAAAGCAAAAGTTAAAGATATGGAAAATGAAAAACGTTTGGGATTTTCCCAAGCATTCACACCTGTGCCTTGATCAGATTTAATCGACATGGCAGAAAGTTCGTATCGAAGGTGTCCTGGGAAATCGTGGAGCCAGTGTCGAGCCCATGTCACAGTCTCAGATGGCTTTGGTTTCTTTTGAAGATGTTTGAACATCTGTTTGCAAGTGAACCACCAAGGATATGGGGGAAAACAAGCCAGAGCCAGTTCTGAGGTAGGTAATCTAGGAAATTTAGGTGGATGCATTTCGAATGCCAACCTATACCTATCCTCAGGTGACAACCCTGAAGGAAGTTTTAACTTAGAAACTTTTTGTTTGAATTTTTCCTTCAAGGTCTCAGCCGCTTGATGCACAGTGGATTCCAAGCGCGTGGGGTCATAAGTAGTTTCAAAATAATTTTGAAAAGCTTTAATCTCTTTGGCATGAGTAAACATACCTTTCTTGGCTGGTACCTGCACATCGAAGGCATCAATTAGTTTCTGTTGAATTGTAAGTGTATCGAACATATAAGTTTGATAAAACTTGGTCCACCATTCCAGAAACCCCTTAGTTGTGAGATGGGTAGGTTCGAAGGTTATTAGCTCAAACTGGGCAAAGCCTTGGTATTGTTCTTGCTGTAATTTGGCTTCCCGTGCCTTGAAAGTTCGCCCAGAGGTAATGGCGCTCTCAGTTTGAAATAAGGGTTCAGGAATTAGTTGGCATAAGCCAAATTGTCTCGAAACAAAATTTGGCTGGTAAGCGAAAAGGAGAATCTGATTCTTGGCAGGAGTTATTCTTGAAGAAATGAGTCTAGGTAGAAAAAAAGCTCTCCATACATCCTGAATCTCCTTGCTCTTGACAGCTTCTGAGAGAGCCATGGTGAACCAGGAAGGTCCATGAGCCCTCGAAGCAAAAGGCGCCATGGTCTCTTCGAACTTATGCCTTTTGGAGAATATCATGATGTACTTCGAGAATAGGACTTTGAAGTCATCTTTGTCGTCATTTGGAGTTAATCTTTGCAGCCTAGTGCCTTCGACTATTCTATCAGTTATCTCAGGGTCTTGTTCATCAATGGTGTTGGCAGTTGACAAGGAGGGTTCGAACATGGCATTTAGCCATAGCTGAAGTAACCAAAAAGGGCCAGCCAACAGGATATTCTTGGAGGTATGAGATTTTAGGCTCGAAACAGCTGACCTTAGGCTTTCATAAAGGTCAACTAAGAGCAGTTCACTTAAGCACACTCTTCGATTTTCATGCAAATCCCTAGCTAGAGGAATAAACATATTGGCTACCTGTAGGGATCTACTGCAGAAGACGTATCTTGACAGCCATAGGGTAAGGAAAGCAATATGTTCTACATCAGACACACTGTCTCCCTCAGCATGGTAGTGACTGATAAACTTGGAAAAACTTGCTAGTTTGACTTCGAAGTCAATTATGCTTGAATGTTCTTCGTTGTCAGGGATATATGTTTCTCCTACTGGCGATAGCCCAGTGATGGCCGCTATGTCGAAGAAGGTAGGGGTAATCATTCCACCAGGGAGATGGAAAGTATTATAGGTACTGTCCCAGAAATAGAGGGACGCGAATAACAAAGGGTGGCTGTAAGTGAAACCAGGCTTTGACAGCTTAATCAAGTTGTAGATACCTAATTCTTCCCATTGCTGGAATTTCTTAGCTTCTACCTTATTGAACCAGTTTTGATAAGCAGAGTCGGAGGTGGGGCAAGATCGAAACGGTTTAAAATTACTTTTTACATAGTCTAATACAAAAGGGTCCTTAGGAGGAACAGTGGGATTTTCCATGGTGTTTGAGCCAGAAGATTCTATTGCCTTAGGGGCGTCCATTTTGTTAAACAAGGGTTTGAAACTATAGCAAACTGGGAAAATTTTCCTGGTATCTTTTAAAATTTCAAAAACCGTAAGAGGGCCCATTAAAGCTAACCTCTTACCAGTAGCGGTGGTAGGAATGAGTACCTGTGATGCATAAAGCATTTCTTTTTCCTTTGAGATCATCTGGGGAGCAAGAACGGATTGACCTTGGTGAGTGATAATCTTACTTTCCATTGTAGTTCCTGCGGTCTTTCCTTTCTTCTTGGAAACCTTTTTGAGTTGGGATGAAGTAGAAGAAGACATTTTTGAAGGATGTTGAAAGCTTAGGGTTTTTGGCGAGAGAAGAAGGATAAAAGATTCAGAATGTAGAAAGAAAAGAAAGAGACTAAGTTGATGATGTTTTATAATGTGGAAGTTTAAGCATCCACTGAATAAGGTTGTGATACGTGGAAATCATGGGTTGGTTTGATGAAGAGGTGGCATGAAGTTAACATGGGTAATAGGCGTGATTAAATATAATCATTGTTTTGTAACTGCACCATACTGTGAAGTGGCTCCAGGCGGTTAAGGAATCCAAAAAGTGTTATGATTGACGTGACTGGAGTCAAATGCATTAAATGTTACGATGATTTGAAGGTCGCATCAAAATCTTGTGTGGATGTTTAAAATAAGTATTTCTCAGAGAGATCGAAATACATATTTTAAAGGGGCATTTTGTTGGCTGAAGATTTTGATAATATTATTAGAAGCCAAGTGAATTGAACGTTTCGATCGAAATGAAACAAAGCGTCATGTTTCGAAGTAGCAGAAGCAGTGTTTCGAATAAGCATATCAAAGCTTGGAGCTTCGAGTGGAAATAATGGGAACATATCTAAAGAAGTCTCGAAATGACAACAAGGCTGTGTCTGAGAAGTGCGTTCGAAGCGGAGAAGTACCAAAACATTTGAAATTCAAATGGAAGCGGGACATTCAAAGTTTGAAATTTATGTGCTGAAGCATTTGGAGACACGTGGAAACAAGAGAGAGGCATTGTTCTGCATGTTCTGAACGTGGCATAATCTTATAGCAAGACCGTTATGGTCGAATTAGTATAAATAGAAGTCTTAGTATTAGGATTTCGTGTGTCATATCTATTGTACTAAATACTCAGTAAACATTCAAATTACCACATGGCTAGGGAAACGAATGCAAGAGCAATGTACGTATGATAGCACCACATGTTTATGATTTAATGAAAACCTTTTATCATTTCCAGCACTTTCCTTTATCTTTCTGCCAAATACCATTTACAAGTTTTCTCATTTAAAGTCTTTTTATTCGAAATCTTTTCATTGAAGCCTTACATTTTAATGCTTTCTTTATATTTCAAACACTTTACATTTCAGAAAACTGTCATACTTTTCATGCCTTTATCTTCAAGTTTTATCCTTCGAACGCCTATTTTTACTTAAAGTCATTTTACAGATTTCTTGCATTAAACGCTTTCTTCATTTTTCGAATCTTTTAAATTCCAGAGCATCTTTTACATTAACTGTTTTTATAATTCGAAGCCATTTACTTGCCTTTTATGCAATTTTACATGTCTTTACAATTAACATTTATTCATGCAAGTTAGTTTCGCGCACATATATTTTGATTACACCTTTAATCTTTAAGATAGAAATCGAAATAAGTCAAACACCTACACAACACTCAAATACCAACCATGAATATCTGTTCGATCATGAGAGTTACCCTAATGACCAATGAGTCCTAGGATCAATCTAGTCGATCCTGCGAGTTACCAGAGAAATTGAATAACAATCAGTAAGTTTATTCGATAGTTTGGAAGACTAGCGGTTGTTTACCATAAATCACTGGAAACACCCCCCTGATTTAATTCATTTATTTATTTCTATAATTCAATTGTTTTATTATTTATATCTTATAAATATATATATGTTATTTAGTTATAATAATAATAATTATTATTATTTTCAAATAGTGTTTTCTATTATTATTATTATATTTTTATATTATTATTATATATATTTCTATAATTACTTAACTTTTTACTAGTATAATTATCATTATTATTATAATTCTTTTTTTATAAATATTATTATTCTTATCTTTTATTTGCTATTTAAATATTATTATATGATCAAATAAATTATTTTTATATTAAAATTGCATATATTATTTTATATATTATTTGCATTAAATCTTTTCTAATCATGCATTAATCAAGAGATTTTCGCAATTAATACGATAAAAAACACCGACAAATTATCAATCTATTTTTCGCAATAAACTAAACTAATCAACTATTTTTTGTAAAAGGGCTTCAAACTAATTTTGAATTACTGTGCACTCAGTCGAAATCTCCACAATCACTACTCCCGATCGAGTGCGAGGTGATTCAAAATATGTTTGCAAACCCCTAAAAAACACCAACCCCATACGAACTACAGATTGTGACTCTGATTCCTCATAAGAGGATACGTAGGCATACGATCAAAAATCGTGGCGAGTATTTCTAATTAAAACTTAAAATCCAATTAACCTCAAACCTAAACCTAGAGCTTAGTATCCTTGTGAACAAGGTAGATGAAGGGTGCCTAACACCTTCCTTTCGTCTAATTGAGTCTGAAACTTAGAATATCTGTTTGCAAATTAGGGTTTTCTGTTAGATTCCCTTCCCTAGGATAAAAACTAATAGTGGCGACTCTTGATTTAAAAACCAGTTTCTACATTGTGTTAAAACAGTGAGAAAAACCTAGAAGTTCTGTGTTGTGTTAAAACGATGAGGAAGACCTAGAAGTTCTGTGTTGTGCTACAATAGTGAGAAAAACCTAGAAGTTTTGTGCGCTATGTTACAACAGTGAGAAAAAACACCTAGAAGTTCTGTGCACTGTGTTACAATAGTGAGAAAAACACCTAGAAGTTTTGTGTGCTGTATTACAACAGTGAGAAAAAACTTAGAAGTTTTGTGTTGTATTACAACAGTGAGAAAAAATCTAGAAGTTCCGTGTTGTGTTAAAATAGTGGGAAAGAAAACTCAGAAGTTTTGCGTTACACTTCAACTCCTTCCTTACATTAGCCAGAACATCTGCAGCTTATTCAGTTCTCAACAACAACAAAATAGAAAAATAAATGCACGACAGTTTATAGAAGTTATATTCCTAATTCTGAGTGTAGTTTTCTTCAAGAAGTTCTGATCCATAATTTTTCTACTTGGGTAATGATATATACAATCTCAGCATTATGATATCTACATTTTTGATGATATTCTGAATGAAAAGTTCAAAGTCAGGATGACTTACCTTGAGTCTGAAGCGTGTGTTTAGGACTTGAACTGCTGCCTTCGAATGTGCTGGGGTCAGCAAGAAACGGAACAAAAATGTCATGTTCTTTGATTCAAAGGGAAGAACAAAGGTATTATTTTTTTGAGAATTATGGGTTTAAGAATGTTTGAATATTTTCTTTTCTCTCTTTTTTTGTATTTGACCCCTCCCTCTTTCCAAAAGCAAACCCCTTAGACGTGTGATGAAACAACTTATTTATAGATGAATTTGCTGTGGTTTTGGAGGGAAAATGAGATTTGAACCCTTTTGGCATACTGTTCCATTGCTTTTTAAATACAACCTTTATGTGCCAATTTGGTGCAAATATGGGTTTGAGAAAAATGCAGGCGTGTACTAGATCAACAGTAATTTGGAGCGTTGTGGCAGCTAGATGCAGGACTGTGTCATAACAGTGCATCAAACTATTCAAAATGAGGTTTTGGGGTTTGGTGATGTTCTGATCGAAGAGTGGAAAGACTTGAGTGAGATTCGAAGGATGATGTTCTGATCGAAGAGTGGAAAGACTAGAGTGAGATTCGAAGGATGATGTTCTGATCGAAGAGTAGAACATAGTCTCCATATGCTAAAGAATGAGATTTGAAGAGTCATGTTCTGATCGAAGAACACAACTTCCATATGTTCTGATCGAAGAGACATGTTTTGAACCATCTTTGCAAATTCTGATTGCACTTTCGTGAAATCTGGCCCAGAAGTTCTAAAATTGTCATATTTTCTTAACACTTAGAAAATTTTCCAAGTGTTTAGAAATTTGATTTTTTTTCAAAGTAATTTCTGACTTTTGACTTCTTGATGAACCAATTTCATGTCTTGATGAAATATGATTGCCGAAACTTGATTTTGATCAAAAAGTCAAAGTTTGACTTTTCAGTGTGCTTTTGACCATTTTGCCCTTGTGAATGACTTTCTTGGAAAATTATAATCTGAGACTTAAAACTTGATAGAAGCAAACCCTCAAAACTTGATAGAAGCAAACCCGAGGGTCCAGGATGATCCTTTGAGAAATGAGAGGGCAAATTTTGGAGTACAACAGCTGCCCCTGTTCAATCTTCTTAAACCTGAAGAGTTAGATTGGCGAATCTGCCATTCGTGACTTGAAGATGGAAGATGATTGAACACTAGAGTGCCCAAAAATTTGTACTCTAGTGATTTTGAGGTTAAGGTGCAAGGAATGAGCTTAAAGATGTCATTTGGAGAAATTATGGAGAGTTGACGGAGATGGGCTTATAGATGCCATCCAAAGGTGACTGCTGATAGAAATTAGACTGAGTCTAAGCTTGACTTCAACTGGGAAAAGAATCAGAATAAACCTTTGGTCGATTTAAAACTGAACCTAGCAGAAGTCTTGAATACTCTTTAATTGGAAAGAATCAGGATAAATCTTTGGAGTGATTTATCTGAACCGGGGAAAATATTTATTGGGAAAACATTCAGGATAAACCGTTGAGAGATTTAAACTGAAACATCAGAGGTCTGGAAAAGAATCATAAATAATCTTGGTGCGACTTATCTGAACCAGAGAAAGTGTCTACTGAGGAAAGAATCAGGATAAACCATTGAGAGATTTAAACTGAACCGACAGAGGTCTGGAAAAGAATCAGAATAAATCTTCGGAGCGATTTATCTGAACCAGAGAAGATGCCTGCGGGAAAGAATCAGGATAAACCGTTGAGAGATTTAAACTGAACCGACAAAGGTCTGGAAAAGAATCAGAATAAATCTTCGGAATGATTTATCTGGTAACTTTTGGAGTCTTGGTAGTAGTCTTAGTACATATAATATCGGAAATTTCAATTTGTGCTAAATTTCCAATATGAGATTGTACTTGTTGAAATTTCCGAATCAAATTATAATTTATCGAAAAATTTGGTATCAAAATTTTTTAAACTCCAACAAAAATATCGTTTAGCCATTTTATTCTTTTTTGGTCATGAGCATTTTTGACATTATGAAAATAGTGGGAGCGTCGTATTCAAATTTTGGAGTGGCTGATTAAATTTTTGAGGACTAACTTTTTTTTTAACTAATAAATAAACTTATAAAAAAGATTAAACTTTTTTTTTTGGAAAAAAAAATCTGAGACCTAAATTAGGATATGCCATAATCTTGTTAGTTGGACTGACCCCTACATGTAACCGAGTGTTTACCAACTATTTAAGTAATACTTAAAACAATTGTAATTTGCTAATTAAACTTTAGCAACACAATCCAACGTTCGAATTATATAAAGACACTGTACTTTTGGAGTAAAACAAACGGTAAGCATCAATAAATCCAATTAATTCCTTTAATATTCAACAAAATGAACGTTTATTTATTAATTCTAAGTTGTTTGCTTTTTCAAAAATTAAATACTTCACACTATTCAACAAAATGAACGTTTATTTGTCGTAGAGTCCCTCTAATCTCACATGTTTTTGACCAAAACAGTGCAGAAAATACGTTAGTTGAATCGAATTCAATAAAAGAAACACCACACAGTCCCACATTATTTCATCGAATCTATCGCAGCGGCAACCCGTACAAACATAAAAACGGTCGTGTTTCTTTGGGCAACGTGTCATCATCATTCAGTGGGTCCCTCACCCTTGCCACCATCTCCACCAACATGCATATAAAACCACACATCTCTCTTCTACTCTCTCACACACTTCACTCTCATTCATTCTTACCTCACCATGCAACGTTTACTCATTCTCTCCATCTTCTCACTCACAGCATTACTTGCACTTACAGATGGTAGTTACATTGGAGTAAACTATGGCCGCATAGCCAACAACCTTCCCTCCGCCTTCAAAGTCGTCAAACTTCTCAAATCACAAGGAATCAACCGCGTCAAACTATTCGACACCGACCGAGCCGTTCTCCGGGCACTATCCGGTTCCGGAATCAAAGTAACCGTCAACCTCCCCAACGAACAACTCTTCCTCACAGCCAAGAAACTCTCCTACGCACTCGCATGGCTCAACAAAAACATCGTCGCTTACCAACCCCACACACTCATCGAAGCCATCGCAGTCGGCAACGAAGTCTTCGTCGACCCACACAACACCACCAAATACCTTATCCCCGCCATCAAAAACATTCATAAAGCCCTCATCAGGAACAATCTCCATAACTCCATCAAAGTCTCTTCCCCAATCGCACTCTCCGCTCTCGGATCATCCTATCCATCTTCAACCGGTTCTTTCAAACCCGAACTAATCGAACCGGTTATAAAACCCATGCTTGATTTCATCCGCGAAACGTCGTCGTATTTAATGGTCAACGTGTATCCGTTTTTTGCTTACGAGACAAACGCTGACGTCATTTCTTTAGACTACGCTTTATTCCGTGAGAACCCGGGTAATGTGGATCCGGGTAACGGGTTAAAGTATTTTAATATCTTTGATGCTCAAATCGACGCCGTTTTTGCGGCGATTTCGGCTCTTAAATACGACGACGTTAGGATTGTTGTGAGTGAAACAGGGTGGCCTTCTAAAGGAGATAGTGATGAGGTGGGTGCGTCCCCAGAGAACGCTGCTGCGTACAACGGTAACCTTGTTAAGAAGATTCTCACTAACGGTGGGACCCCCTTGAGGCCCAATGCGAATCTAACCGTTTATTTGTTTGCGCTTTTTAATGAAAATGGGAAACTGGGACCTACCTCGGAGAGAAATTTTGGAATGTTTTACCCTAATATGGAGAAGGTTTATGACGTCCCGTTCACTGTGGAGGGATTAAAGGGAATGAAGAGAACCTAGTTGAGCTGAGATATTAATTCTTAGTTTATGTAATCAGTTGGAATTTTTTTATTTCTTTTTGCCAGTAATCACTTGGAAATTTTTTTCAATGGGTTATGGATTGGAATGTATCATTAGTCATCTCAGACGTTTCTTTGAATTTGTTTGTATCAATTAAATTTATTTGTAACTAAAATTTGCTTTTGAGACATTTTGTAATTCATATTAGAATGTTACTCATCAACTTATTATGCGTTAAGTTATAAAATAGACATGTTCACCATGAAAATATGTTTTTGATACTTCCAAATTTCCAATATTATAATTATTATTAGAAAAATGTGATTATGTGCCCTAAAAAAATTATTTGTAATAATTTTTTTTTTTGAAATATATGTATTCAATTTTTTGAAATTTTATATATGATTTTATTATATTAAAATTTTTAAATTATAATACCTTTAATATGTCCCTTTAGAACATGTATTAACATGGTTATTATTATTATTATTATTATTATTATTATTATTATTATTATTATTATTATTATTATTATTATTATTATTATTATTATTATTATTATTATTATTATTATTACAACTTACCTATTGCAACTTATATTTTTATGGGTAATGTTAATATTTAATATTTTTTTTAATAAGCAATTTATAATTAATATAATTTAAATTCGAAATCTTGAGAGTAGCACACTCTTAAGATTCGAGTGCGTTACACCTTAAATAATGATTATATTTAATATCTTTTTTTAATACTCACTAATTTATTTGATAAAATACATATGGATCTTTTAGTTTCATCTAATAAAAGAATGTGTACTCGTAAGTATATTTATATGAATTTGAGTTATTTAGGTATTTATCACTCATCAATGTTTATTAATGTTGTTTTTTTACAAGCAAATAGATGTATTAATAAAAATGAGTATAAGGGGGTATTCAACCCATTACATACGAAATAATACAATCAAGAGGAGTATGAATTCAATTATATCATAATGAATTTTTATCCTCTTTGATATCCAATAATTGTCAAAACCAAGAAATAAGTTTGATGTTTCCTATTATATTATCAAATACCTAAGGAATTCCTTTAAAAATGTAGTTGTTTCTTGCCAATCATAATGACCAAACAATGGTTATCCAAAACATGGCCAAAATCTTTTTTTTACGCCTCCCTGTTGTTTCTGTAGAGAAGGCTTCAAAATGGTTAATACTAAAATGACCATCCATCCCTAACATTACAAGCCAGTTATAAATATTTTACCAAATATTTTTCGAAAAAATGCACAAGAAAAAAGGTGGTCACGGTCTTCATCTCGATCTTGGCAAAAATGGCAACCTTCTCGACTTCTGAATGGATGATATTTCTCTTAGCCAATTGATCTTTTGTTGGGAGTAGATTGATAATTGTTCTCCAACGATTTTTATTTTATTTTTGAGGACACTTTAGTGAACCAAAGCACCTTCAAAACTGATATTGAATGCTCGTCAATACTTCTTCCAGATCCCTATCACGAAGAGAGTGATAACAACTATTGACAAACCATTATGATTAGGCCATCATTTATAAGTATCCAATGCTTCAATCAATTGTTTGTGCCCTATTACGAGTTCAAGCAATTCGAAGGCTTGCTCTGTTGCCTATGGATTGTTTAATATATCTTCAGGTGCAAAAAAAAAAAAATCCCAACACCAAACATTGTCACGTATTTCTCCCATCTCATCCACCTTTCCAAGTTGTTTCTTAGAAATACAAAACAACCTTGGAAAAATATCTTTCAGTAGAACACCGCCCAACCATATGTAAAACCAAAACAAAATAGTTTCTCCATTGTCAAGTCTACAATTGATATTACCTGCAAAACAATCAAAAACATTAGATATGTGAATGCTTATCGATACTATATCTTTCCACTAAGTTGAAGCCTTTTCTATTGTCTTTGACTCAAAACCCAACATCACAACTTCTTTCACATCACCTATCTATCATAAAGAATTTGTTTTCAAATAGTTCCATGCTCATTTAGAATCTGCCACTTCCATTTGTACAATAACGCCTTGTTGAATACTCCAATATGTTTGATGTCGAGACCACCTTTCTCTTTGGGCTTACAAACGTTATTCCAATTAACCCAGCTGATACTTTTTTTCCCCTCATTCCCATTTCAAAGAAATCTACTATGGATTTGGATTATCTCTTTGATGGTCTTGACCGGATCTCTGTAAAAAGACATAGTGTATATGGGAATGCTCGATAACACTAAATTCAGATGAGTGACCATTCCCCCTATTGATAAAAACCTCGCCTTCTAATATTCTACTAATAATTTATTTAATTACTATACTATATTATTAAATCTAATATTTTAATTCAAATAATGCTAATAAACTATTTATCTCTCTACACCTTATGTTTCTACACTTTTGGTCATACACTCTTATTATCTCAACCCCAATAATTTCCAAGGCATCTAATTCCTAACAAATGCATCACGACACAACAAAAGATTCACTAAAATGCACAAATACATCACATCACCTAATTAATTTAAATAAAATAATTCAACAAAATCAGGGTGTTATAGAAACATCCCCCCCTTTAATCTTGAGGTTATGGGCTACAAGAATAGTGTGCTTGATGATACAGAGATTTCCAAGCTTCGGTCCCTGATGAATGTCTCCTCAACTGAGGAAGAAGGTGACATTATCCTAGAGTCTTGTGTCTCAGGAGAACGCGTATGTATACTTCGCCAGAAGGCCACTGATGAAGATTTCTTCTATTTCTATGCCATGGTTTTGGAAGACTTCGGAACCCGCATACCCTTTTCTGAGTTTGAGGTCGATATATTGAAGGTCGTGAATGTCATGTCTTCATAACTTTGCCCTAACAGTTTGAGCTTTATAAAGGCCTTTGAGATAGTTTGTGACGCGATGAATATCATCCCTACAATGGGTTTATTCTTTTCTTTCTTTGAGGTAAAAGGATCCGAAAAGCTTTCTCAGATCCAAATCAATGGTCTCCCTCATAAGAGTTTTCTCTAGGTGTATACATCCAAATATAAAGGTTTCAAGGAACAGTTTTTGAAGGTAAAGTGTGGGCCAAGATGCCCCCAGGTTTTATACGCTTTAGAGGGGCACACACACTTTCCTTTCTATTGGACTCATGATCCTTCCCCCATATCCGAATTTACTTTCGAAAAGCTAAGTGAGTTAGAGGTCCAGGCTCTGACCGTTCTCGACTCCTTCTGGATGATGAAGGTTAAAGATTTGTTGCCCTTAACAGACAAACAAATACCATATTTTCTTGGTAATAGTTTTTACTTCTGGTTTAGCAATCGCGCATATTTATTGATAATGCTCATACTGTCTTTTTCACTATGCCAAAACAAAGCTTAGGCATCGCAGTTTAGACAGCGCTTGTAAATCAAAACGCTGCTATATGTCACAATATAATTTTAAATTTTAAATTTTATATATATATATATATATATATATATATATATATATATATATATATATATATATATATATATATATATATATATATATATATATATATATATATATATATATATATATATATATATATATATATATATATATATATATATATATATATATATATATATATATATATATTAGACAGTGCTTTTGAAAAAAGCGCTGCCTAAAGTTAAGAAAAAGCGCTGCCTAAGCCTCACTTTAGGTAGCGCTGCTAAATATCAGGATACAATTTTAAATTTTAAATCATAAATATTAGACAGCGCTTTGAAATAGAGCGCTGCCTAAAGTTAAGAAAAAGCGCTGCCTAATCCTCACTTTAGTCAGCGCTTTATAAAAAGCGCTACCTAAAAGTCAATTAAAATTGAAATAAAAAAAATAAAGTCTAGAAGCGCTGCCTAAACTCAAAGCGCTGCTATAGGCCCAACAGTAGGAAGCGCTGTTATAGGCCCAAAGCGCTGCTAAATTCTTATTTTAGAAAGCGCTGCTATAGCCCAATAAGAAATTTGAGACAAAGCACTGTTAAAAGGCCTACTTTAGAAAGCACTTCTTAAGGCCATAAGCTGCTACAGGGCATACATCAGAAAGCGCTTTTATTTAGAAAGCGCTGCTAAAGGTAATACATCAGGCAATGCTTTATAAAAAGCGCTGCCTGAGGTCTTATTTCTAAATTAAAATAACTAACACTCTAAAACAAAATATTCATTCTCATAACAGGAAGAACCTCCAACATTGAACGACACTCTGCAACTGATTTTGAACAACTTTTTCCAGCGATTCTCAAACTATTATCCAACAACGATTCTCCAACGACGCTCTGTTTTGTTTACAATTTTCTTTTCTCCGTGATTCTCCAACGACGATTCTATTTTCTTTTCTCCGCGAATCTGTTTTGATTTGCTGGATTCTATAAGTTCTTCAATGCCCATTCTGTTTTCTTCTCTGCGATTCTGCTTTTATATGCTTCATATTTTTCAGTTTCAATCCCTATAAAAAGTTTGTTAAGGTTTGTGTTCATATTCATATAACATAGAAAAACTGATTTTTATTCTCTTTTGATGGTCATATTATGTATGTTGGAATTAGTGTAAGAGAAAACATGAACAAATATTAGATAAACTGAAATATGAACATGAACAAGCAAACTTCATGAAGGACAAGAAGTGAAAATGGTAAGCATATAAGAATTTTCTTCAACTATTATTATCCTTTATCTTGTATGAACTTGTTTAATTATTTCATCTTGTTTATGCAAAATGTATATAAGTATAATAATGTGAAATTCATGCAGCAAGAAAGAAAGTTTGTTTTTCTAAGATATGAAGTTGACTATTTCTTTTCTCTATTTTGGTTGTAATGTTAAATCTGATTAATTGTTTATTCGGATACAAATTGTTTGAATGATTTGGTATGGTTATATCATTTTCTTAGATGTATATACAAGTAGATAAATAGTACTTAAGATTGTGACATCTCATGTTTTATCACTATATGATCGAATCTTAGATATATACATGCATTGTTATAGTGAAAATGTATACATGTTTTATCTCTTTGTGGTTTAATATTTGTTTGTCTTAGTTGTTATGGACAAGAATGATGAGTGAGGACTTCATAGTATAATTTTCTAGTCCCACACTGATAGTGAGAGAAATTAGATGACTTTGAAGTTATATATAAAAGGAAGTTTATTTTGTGCTAAAGTTCTTCAACACGATTTTGTTTTTCTTTTGTTATTAGGTCAGAGATAAAGTTGTGAGTTGTAATATTCAACAACTTGGCTTTCTAAAAGATCAACATCTCAGGTAAGGAGTTTACAAAGTTGCTGCCCAATTTTATAGCCACTTTCACAATCTTACATTGTGTGGTTCCAGAAGTTGCTGACTTCTCTACAAATAATTAGTTGTTCTTTTGTTAATCATTGCATACGCATCCCATCCATAAACACTGCATATACATGTACCATTACAGGCTTCTCATCTTCTTCGCTGTTTATTTTAGCAGAAATATCTTCTGAATAAAGCATCAAAGATCTTCAGGCACAAAATGCCCAATTTCAACAAATGTTCATAACTCTGGCGAAAGGGCAGGAGGATCTGAAAGCCCTCATCCTGAAGGAGAAGAAGAAAAAGAAGAAGGTCTATGGTATTATGAATATGGGCAGAAGATTCAGGGGGCCATTAAAGAAACCAGTCGATCTAACCTCCTCATCCAAGCAAGGGGAGAATCAAGAAAGGGAGACAAGGGAAAAGGACCCCAGTCCTGAAGTTTCTGACAATGATACAGACTACAATGAAGAGAAATATCCTCCAACTGAGGATAGATACAAGTAGTTGGAAGATCGTTTGAGTGCTATGGAAGTCCAGAGCGTACCTGGGTTGGATTTCAAAGAACTGGGATTGGTGTCGGGAGTGGTCATCCCGCAGAAATTTAAGGTTCCAATTTTTGAAAAGTATGATGGGATGTCTTACCCTAAGCTCCATCTCCGTTCCTATGTAAGAAAGATCCAGCCCCACACCGCTGATAGAAACTTGTGAGTTCACTTCTTTCAAGACAATCTGTTAAGGACTCAGCTTGAATGGTTCTACCAACTGGAGAGAACCAATGTCCGAAGCTGGGAGGACTTGGCCGCTGCTTTTTATAAGCAGTATCAATACAACGCCGACCTTACCCTCACTCGTACTTAACTCCAGAGTATGTCCATGGGTGCAGGTGAAGGCTTTAAGGACTATGCGCAGAAGTGGAGAGACTTGGCTGGAAGAGTCCAACCCCTTTATCTAACAGGGAGTTAGTTGATATGTTTCTTAGGACGTTTTCTGGTCATTTCTTTAATCATTTGATTGATAGCTCATCAGCTGGTTTCACCGAGCTGATATTAACAGGAGAAAGGGTAGAAGCTGAGATTCAGAGCGGTAAGATACAGAAAGACACCTCTTCGAGTTCGGTAAAGAAGCCTTTCACTGGTAAGAAGGAAGCCAGTGCCATCTATAGCCCAAGAGGCCAAAGCAGAGCTGAACACCGTCCGACGGTAAATGCTGTAATGATACCTAGGCCTGCGGAAACTCCACAATTCCACAATCAATAAAGGGTAGAAAGACCACAAAGGCAGTTTACCTGGATTAACATGAAATTAACAGAGGTTCTACCCCATCTACTAAGATCCAACTTGGTAACCTTGAAAGAGGCTCCCAAGAATCCAAATACTACATCTCCTCGGTACAATCCAAATGCTCGGTGTGCCTACCATTCTGAGAGTCCTGGACACGATACAAATGATTGTTGGGCTCTGAGAAATAAGGTACAATACCTGATTGAAGCCAAAGAGATTTATTTCTATGCTCAGGAGAAGCCCAATGTCATGACTGCTCCCATGCCTAAGCACAATCGTGGAGTTAATGCTGTTGATACCGATTTGTTTGTAAACTCAGTTGATGAAGTTTCTACTCCTCTTATGACTATTAAGAAGAATTTGTTATTGGCCGGTTTATTTACGGGTTGTGGTGAAGGTTGCCACGTGTGTCCATCTCTGCCTTCTGGTTGCCATTTGCTGAAAACAGGCATCCAACGCCTGATGGACAGCAGAGAAATTTTGTTCGAGAAAACTTTGATTCCAACTGTTCCATGTGAATATATTGCAATCATAACCATTTCCACCAATCCTTCCAAGGTCTCCTAGAGAAGACCTGTTAGGATTACATCTGCTCCAAGAGTCGCTCCGTTAATAATCACCCTTCCTGGTCTTATCCCATATGCCTCAGACAAAGCTGTCCCTTGGCATTATGGCGCCGATGTCTACTATCATGGTGTTAAACAAGACCTGAAGAATGAAGAGGCTGATCTCGATGTCAGTAACATTGTCGGGACCAGTAAGATCACCAGAAGTGGAAAGGTTTTCTCTCCCGAGATTTCCCCAAAGACTGTCAGTAAGCCCGTCGTTATTTCGCCCGCTATTCCTATTGGTGCTTCAACTACTACTCCTATTCTTACTCCGATTGTTACCCCTGCCATCGAGTCATCTGGTACACGAGGCAAAGAAGCTATAGGTGAGCCTGCCCAAACGGAGGCACCTAGAAACATTGTCGTAGAAGCCTCTAAGCAAGAGATAGAGGAAATATTAAAAATAATTAAAAAGAGAGACTATAATGTGATTGAGCAGCTAGGGCAAACCTCCTCAAAGATATCCATGTTGTCTCTGTTGTTGTGTTATAAGGCCCATGTGAGGGCTTTGATCGAATTCCTCAGGACTGCGCATGTGCCGCAGGAGACCTCGGCTGATCAATTTAAAGACTGTGTGGCCAGCCTGACTGTGACAAATGGTTGGGTTTTTCAGATGCCGATTTGACACCAAAAGGGAGGAAGCATAATGATGCTCTGCATGTCTCGATCGAATTCAGGGGCACCACTATGGCTCATGTGTTGGTAGATATTGGGTCTTCACTGAATATCCTGCCGAAGAAGGCTCTCGACCGACTAGATTGTGAGGGCTTGACCTTAAATCCTAGTAACATTGTGGTAAGGGCTTTTGACGGGTCAAAGAGAATGGTGCATGGGGAGGTGGACATCCCTGTTAAGGTAGGTTCTCAGACCTTTGAGTCCACTTTCTATGTAATGGACATACGACCGTCATACTCTTGTTTGTTGGGTCGTCCTTGGATCCATGAAGCTGAGGCTGTTACTTCTACACTGCACCAGATGCTGAAGTATCCAGTGAAGGGGAAGATTGTCATTGTACATGGCGAAAGGGGAGTATATGGTGAGCCACCTCAACTCCTTCAGGTACGTAGAGATGGACGGGGAATTCCTAGAGACTCCTTGCCAAAACTTTGAAGAGGTTCCCCAGATCTTGGCATCGACTGAGACTACTACCGGCACCAAACCTCCTCTGAAGATGGCTTCTCTCAAAGACGTCAGAGCAGTGATTGAAGAAGGAGCTCAAAGGGATGTTCGACACGCTCGAGCTAGAGGACCTCCCCTACGCATCAGCAGTCGGGGAATTAATGTCATTAAAGACAGTGAGGAAGACTCTGACATTGATAACTAGATCTACCCAACTACCAACGGTGGACCGAGTAACTGGACAACTAGGGATTTTATACCAGTTTCTTTTATTCCATAGTGATTGTCTTACTTGTTTTCTGAATTTGTAATAAACAATTTAAACTCTACAGCCTCGTGTCTTTCCCCGGGGCACATTGATTTTGCTTGTGAGGGCTATTATGTGTCATTTCATATATCATCAATAAAACATTGGACGTTCTTTGCATACAAATTTTGCGCTCTCTGTTTTTCTATTTTTGTTTTCACTTTATCAAAACAGCTATGCTCTTACACACACTCACGTACCATACTGCAGATCCATATCCACTCTGGATCCCATTGATAACAGTTCTGCTACGGCCGGTTATGACTTTAAAAATCCGATCAACCAAGCCGAGGACGAAGGTGAGGATGATTGTGAGATGCCTGGAGAAATTGCTAGACTGTTACAGCAGGAAGAAAGGAGGTAGACAGAACCAGTTGATACGATAAACTTGGGCACAGAGGTAGACAGAAAAGAAGTCAAGATCGGCACAAATCTGGAAGCTAAGATCAAACAGCGGTTGATACAAATGTTGCACGACTATGTTGAGATCTTCTCCTGGTCCTATGAAGACATGCCTGGTTTAGACATTGATATTGGTACATTGTCTACCGACCAAGGGAGACTGTCCTCCGGTTAAACAGAAGGTCCTCCGTATGCTCCCTGAGATGTCAGAGAAGATCAAGGCAGAGGTCATGAAATAGTTCGACGCATGGTTCTTAGCTTTCACCTCCTATCCATAATGGGTTGCTAATGTTGTTCTGGTACCTAAGAAGGACAACAAGGTACTGATGTGTGTGGATTACAGGGACCTGAATAGGGCAATCCCCAAGGAAGACTTCCCGCTTCCCCACATTGATGTCCTGGTTGACAACACCGTGCAACATAAAATCTTCTCCTTCATGGATGGTTTCTCTGGCTACAACCAAATCGAGATGGCTCCTAAAGACATGGAGAAGACAACATTCGTCACACAATGGGGCACCTTCTGTTACAAGGTGACACCTTTTGGGTTGAAGAATGCTGGCGCAAATTATCAGCGAGCCATGGTCTCCTTGTTCCATGATATGATTCACCATGAGATAGAGGTTTATGTTGATGACATGATAGCCAGGTCTCAAACCGAGGAAGAGCACCTTGATCATCTACAAAAGTTGTTCGACAGGTTGAAGAGATACAAGCTGAGGTTGAATTCGAACAAGTGCACCTTCGAGGTAAGGTCTGGTAAGCTTTTGGGTTTCATCGTCAGTGACAAAGGTATTCAAGTAAACCCTGCGAAGATAAAGGCCATACAAGAGATGTCGGCTTCCCGTACAGAGAAAGAAGTTAGAGGTTTCTGGGACGCTTGAATTATATCGCCAGGTTCATTTCACATCTAACTGCTACTTGTGAGCCCATCTTTAAGCTTCTGAAGAAAGATCAAGTGGTAAAGTGGAATGAGGAATGCCAGACAGACTTTGAAAGAATCAAAGAATACCTTCAAGAACCACTAATTCTGATGCCTCTGGTTGAAGGAAGACCTTTGATACTGTACTTAACAGTGCTAGACAATTCAATGGGGTGTGTGCTGGGGCAGCATGATGAGTCTGGTTGAAAAGAGCATGCAATATACTACCTTAGCAAAATGTTTACCGGCTGTGAGACAAGATACTCACTGCTCGAAAAAACTTGTTGCGCTTTGGCATGGGCTGCTCGCCGACTAAGACATTATATGCTGTCCCACACTACTTTGTTGATGTCTAAGATAGATCCAATCAAGTACATCTTCGAGAAACCAGCTCTCTCCGTAAAAATAGCAAGATGGAAGATGATCTTAACTGAATACGATATACAATATATAACCCAAAAAGAAATTAAGGGGAGTGTATTAGCTGATCATTTGGCTCACCAGGCCGTGGATGACTACCCGTCCATGAATTTTGAGTTCCTGGGTGAGAATATTATGCTGGTGACTGACTACGAAGAACCTGGACCGGATGAAGGACACGAGGAGGGATCCCGATGGACTATGGTTTTTGATGGAGCTTCAAACGCACTTGGTAATGGCATCAGCATGGTAATCATATCTCCTGAGGGCTATCATACTCCTTTCACTGCCCGACTATGTTTCAACTGCACTAACAACATGGCGGAGTACGAAGCCTGCATCATGGGTCTCAAAGCCGCTATTGACCTCAGGATTAAGTTCTTGGACATTTTCGGGGATTCAGCCTTAGTGATAAGTCAGATCAAAGGAGAATGGGATACGAAGCATCTGAATCTCATCCCATACAAAGAGCACGTGCTAACATTGCTTCCACACTTTGAGGAGGTAACCTTTGAACATTTCCCGTGAGAGGAGAATCAGTTAGCGGACGCGCTAGCTACCATGTCTTCTATGTTCAAAGTCAGATGGGACAACGAAGCTCCCCGAATCACCATCGAAAGGTTGGATGAACCAACGCATTATTATGAGATTGATACCGAAGAGGTGGCAGACAAACCCTAGTTTCATGAAGTGAAGAAGTACCTCGAGACTCAGGAGTATCCTGAAGGGGCACCTGTCAATGATAAGAAGTTTCTGAGAAGGTTCACTGTGAAATTCTTCCTCAGTAATGGAATCCTCTACAAGCGGAATCATGACTCTACCTTACTGCGGTGTGTGGACAAGAGAGAAGCAGAGAGGATTATGACACATCTACTTGAAGGTACCTTCAGAACCCATTCAAGTGGACATACCATGGCTAAGAAGATCCTACAGGAAGGATACTACTGGTCCACTATGGAAGCAGATTGTTATCAACACTCCCGAACTTGTCATAAGTGCCAAATCTACGCTGATAAGGTGTATGTGCCTCCGGTTCCTTTGAACGTCTTGACATCTCCATGGCCTTTTACAATGTGGGGCATTGACATGATCATAGAAATCAGGCCTACCGCTTCCAATGGACATTGCTTCATCCTGGTGGCCATAGATTACTTCACAAAATGGATTGAGGCAGCCTCTTTTGCTACTGTGACCAAGAACTTTGCGACGCGGTTTATTCAACATAATTTGATCTGTCGGTATGGTGTGCCAGAGAGAATTATTACTGACAATGGTACAAATCTCAATAACACGATGAACACCTAGCTCTGTAAGCAATTCAAGATAAAACATCATAACTCTTCTCCTTACCAGCCGAAGATGAATGGCACTGTTGAAGCGGTTAACAAGAACATCAAGAAGATTATGCAGAAGATGACGATGACATACAAAGACTGGCATGAGATGTTACCATTCGCTCTTCATGGATACCGTACCTCAGCACAGACGTCGACAGGGGAAACACCCTACTCTCTGATATATGGCATGGATGCAGTCCTACCCATCAAGGTCCAAATACCTTCTCTCAGGATTATGAAGGATGCGGGTTTGAACGAAGACGACTGGATCAATTAAATCTGATCGACGAGAAGAGACTTACTGCTATTTGTCATGGTCATACATATCAAAAGCGAATGATCAAGGCTTTTAACAAGAAAGTCAAACGTAGAGAATATCAAGTCAGAGATCTGGTAATCAAGCGCATCATACTGCCACAAGGTGATCACATGGGAAAATGGACTCCCACAGACAAAGGACCATTTGTAGTTAAAAACATTTTCTTGGGTGGAGCTATGATTCTAACCACCATGGACGGTGACGACCTTCATCACCCTGTCAATGCAGACATAGTGAAAAGATACTATGCATGATAAAAGACCCGCTAGGTTGACTGGCCTAGGAAAAAATAAGGGCTTCCCGGCGAACCAAAAGGGTTCGGGAAAAAGTAAGGGATGAAAACAAAAAAATATGTACACCTGACAAGTCGAAAACCTGAAAAGGCGACTTGGGCAAAAAGTGGTATCCCGATGGACTGAAAACCCGAAAGGGCAGTCCAGGAAAAAGTTAGGGATGTAAAGCGTATCACTATGTCCCATTGGATCACCTTGCGACCAGACCTCAATATCAACTGTAAAGCTCGAACGACACCAATCAATTTAATCAACTTCAGACAAGTAGCAAAGTGATGAGACGCTCGAAGACATAAGGGCAATAACAGACTCAGAACCCAGTGGGATTATTGTACATAGCTGTTGTGATCGGTGGATCTGGAACTGACTGTTTAACGCTGGTTCGCGAAATGTCGCGGAAGCAAGAGTCACCACCGTCTTTTATTTTCTCCAAATGGAAAGGACAAAAGCACAGAAAAATTCCTTAAAGAGATTGCTCTCGGTTCGGGAGGTAGGTTATAGAAAGGGAAGGTGTTAGCACCCTTTCTATCCATGGTTATCCATGGGCTCTTAGATACTTGCTCACTATGTTTTCAAAAAAGGTTTGTTTGCTTTTCAATGTGGGTTTTAAAAAGTTTCTTTGAAAAATTTCAGTTCGACTCGTACGTCAGAGTGTTTGAAAAAATTGCTTTGAAAGCTTTTGAAAATGTGTTGGTGTGAAAAGATTTTTTTGTTTGTTTGAAATTAGAGCAAGTATCCTTGAGAACCTACCTACCCTAAGGAATTCGTCTGTGTAGATGTCCTTTAAAGTAGTGCCATCCCACCATTGAGAGGTAGGTAGCACCACCGTTGGAGGTGTTCGGGTCAATTCGAGGTTCGGGACATGGTGATCACCAGAGCAATAGGAAGACACCTTAGAAGCTACCCTCATGCCAGGTTCCCGGATCATGAGGACTTACTAAGACGTCCTCTACTCGACGATCACCTTTCGAAAGGCAACAGTGAGGCGTACCCTAGGGGTGGTGTGTGCGATTCGTGTGTCGTTTTCATTGATATTTGTCTTTGGTCATGTCATTGTGATCTACGCTTGATTTTATTTAAGGCCATACATTCTTTCATGCTTTTGTTAACAGTTAAGATATTTGCGGGAAAGTAAATCTAAGGCTATTACAAATGGCGCGGGTCCACATCGCCAAAATTAAACCGGACCCGATTTGACGGAAGGTAAATAAAGCGAATAAAAATGCGAGAAATAAAATCGTTACAACGCTTTGGGAGAATTACATAATTATAAGCGAAATAAAGTAAATATGCGCAATTAAGGAATTAAAAACAAGAATAGGGCGTTGGACCCTTTTGCAAAAAATTAAAGTTAATGAGAAATTACAATTAAAATCAAAAGAAAATGTTTTTGGTATTTTGTGTTTTTTTTTAAGATTTAAAAGAAAAAGAATTTATTAGAATGAAATTTGAAATGGAAACCCTAATTCTAGTGTTTTTTTAGATTTATTATGAAAATATTAAAATTTTAACTAATTTAAACCTAATTTTTTATGTACAATTTAATTATAAAAAAATACATAAATAAATATTATAAAAAAGAAACAAATTAAAGGAATAAAAATTAACCCTAATTCTATTTTTTTGTATTTTTGTTAAAAGGGATTAAAATTGCAACCTAATTAAACTAAATATTTACATGTAATTTATTTATGGAAATAATTAAATTAAAATAAATATTATATTTTTTTTGCCTTTTTCTGATTTTTTATGATATTTTTCATGTTTTGTAAAAATAATTATTAAATTAAAACAACAAA
The DNA here is from genome assembly GCA_948472305.1 of Vicia faba. Taxonomy (NCBI): domain Eukaryota; kingdom Viridiplantae; phylum Streptophyta; class Magnoliopsida; order Fabales; family Fabaceae; genus Vicia; species Vicia faba. The sequence goes on along the minus strand of OX451737.1, from coordinate 573,339,814 downwards.
ACAAGTAAAATAATAATTAAAGGAAATATAAGAAAAAATAAATAAAACTAGCAAACCAGGGGGGGTAGCCCCAAATTGGAGGTTTTGATGGTAAAGCCTGGCCCAATAGCTCTGGATCCATTGACTTTCGCCAGTTTGTGTGCTAGCGCGTTGACCAGCGTATACGTGTTCTTCAGATTCTTGGCCATTGATCTAGTGTTGGCATGGACGTGGCACGCTTGATTATGCTGGTGCATGGTGTACTTCAAGGCTGAACCTGCATGGGAATTAGTATACAAAAATAATATGGAAATTGTTCAGACCTGGGACTCGAACCCAGGTCTTGCACTTCACCAGCCAACACCTGGACCACTACACCATTTAGCGCGTTGTTAATATATAATAACAATCAAACAATATAAAAGAAAAGCGAAGTTAATGGGAGTCAGCGCGCCAATTTTTAAACCAACGAATGACTTGATGCCACGATGTTGTCTTCTTCGTTGTTTTTATTTTTTTTTCTGAAACAAGGTTGTAAGGCAACGGTTTTGGGGCGTGGCTTAAGGTAGGTTTACAGAAAATAGCGACTAGCGCTATAGGGCCAATAAATTTGGCGCGATGGTCTAGTCTTCTTCGTCTAGATGAGCTGAGTGTACTGGTGTGAGTCTGGGACCTTAATTTTGCCTTGGGTAGAAAACCCCAATTTTGAAAACCTGTAACCCTAATATTCAAACATGGCAGATTCGTATATATGGCACAAAAATGCAATTGAATGTGTTGGTTAGCATCAAAACATCATTATGAGCATGAATCAATAAAGAAATTTCACAAATAACGCTTAAATCATGATATTCGAATGGCAATTTTCTTCTGTACAGTTTGAGATTGTCTTACCAATTCTTGAAGCTTTAATTGATATTAGGGATTGGAATGTATTCAGGAGACCACAAGGAAACTATTGAGACAAGAATGGTGCTTTGAATCGACCTCTAGAGTTGATTTCAGTTTTGCCTTTTTTAGTGAAAATTCTAAGTGTGGTTCTTAGCCTTTGCGCAGCTTCAATCTCTTTTTTCATTAGGGTTTGATTCCTGATTATGTATAGAAGCTTTTAGGTCAACAAAATTGCACAAAATCCATGGCATTCAATGATTTGCATATTTGATTTTGTAAGATCTTTTTTTGAATCTTTTCAAGTGTTCTTTGTGTCAATTAGGCTCCAATCACACCAATTCTTTCCATAATTGAACAAGCACGAAATATTGAGTCCAAATCATGCATAAAAAGATTGGTTTTGTTAGGTTAGATATTTTTCATGTATTTAAATAATTTAAATGAATTAATATTAATATAAATTCAAATAAATAAATAAAAATTGAGAAAATACTTCCCTTTGGGCCAAGTGGTCGTGCATAGGCTTAGAATGATGAATCATGGAAGAAAAATGGGCCCATTTGCATTTTTAGGTCATTTGAACCATTGTTGACTTTTCAAAATTCCCAAAAATTTCCCAACTTCCACAAGGCATATCTTGCTCAATTTTTAAGATTTTCACATGTTTTTGGACATTTTGGAAAGGTCTTTGAATCCTCTAACCAATGCCTTTGGTCCCATGTCATTTTGATTTACCAATCTCAAGTTATGGCCTTTGACTTAAAGTCCCTTTTTGTTGACTTTTGAAAATGACCTATAATGTTGAAATTGATAACTTTTTGTGAGAGCATTTTTTGGACTTGAAGTATGAAGATGAGTTGTAGGAAATGTCTTTCTCTTCAAAATGAGCTTTGGATGGAATTTTTCTGATAATCCATGTGAAAGTTATGCCCTGGTCAATTTCAGTTGACTTTTTCAGCTGTCCAAATATAGTAACTTTTGCATCTTTGATGATTTCTGAGCCAAATCTTGAGAATCATGATCAAGCATTGATAAAATGATGTTTGTGGCTTCAAAACGATATGTTGACCAAAAATTTGAACTTTTGACTGCCAAATGACCATTTTGCCCCTACAGTTGACTGTAGTGCAATTTAGGGTTTTGACTGTGCAATTTTGAGCTGAATGCCTTGAAACTTGATATGAGGATACTTGACCATCTTTGTGAGCATGTGAGACTTGATTGGGCCTTTGAAAACTTCCAATTCTTGATCAGAACACAAACCCTAGTTTTGACTGTATAGGAGACAGTTGAACTGCATAACCCTTGGGGAATTTTGTGACCTGGCTTGGCAATTTCTTGAAGAATATGGGAGGGCAAATTTTGGGGTACAACAGTTGCCCCTGTTCAATCTTCTTAGACCTGAGGATGCAGATTGGCTGACGTGCCTTTCGTAATCCGAGGGTAGAAGATGATTGGACACTAGAGTGCCCAGAAATTTGCGCTCACATAGTAGCAGTGTGATGTGGGAATGGACTTATAGATGCCATTTAGAGGTCGCTTGGATAGGATGATGGGCTTATAGATGCCATCTGGACGTTGATCGCGTAGGAGATTCCTTAGCGAGAACCTGCATACCTACAAAACAGAAAAATGAGTACCTGACACGTTGCAGGAGCTGATTTTAGATGTGTCCTGACTGGTTACAGGAGCTGAGTCTGGAGCTTCAAACGCTGATGAATGAACCAGAGATGGTTATTGCCCTAGCATGAATGGTAAGAGAACCTTGGATGACTTTAGCTTCAACAACGCTCGTTGAGAAAAATCTTGGCGGGAATCACCATCTTTGCAATATCGGGAAGAGGACCATAGGCAATTATAATCTGAAAGGAATGATCACCTCACACTCATCGTTGGAGAGGGAAACATCTGAAAAGGAATTGTCACCTCACACACCGTCGGAGAGGGAACCATAAGAGACTATCACCTCACACTCATCGCCGGAGAGGGAAACATCTGGAAAAGGGATTACTACCTCACACACCGTCGGAGAGGGAACCATAGGAGACTAACACCTCACACTCATCGTCGGAGAGGGAAACATCTGAAAAAGGGATTACTACCTCACACACCGTCGGAGAGGGAACCATAGGAGACTATCACCTCACACTCATCGTCGGAGAGGGAAACATCTGAAAAAGGGATTACTACCTCACACACCGTCGGAGAGGGAACCATAGGAGACTATCACCTCACACTCATCGTCGGAGAGGGAAACATCTGAAAAAGGGATTACTAACTCACACACCGTCGGAGAGGGAACCATAGGAGACTATCACCTCACACTCATCGTCGGAGAGGGAAACATCTGAAAAAGGGATTACTACCTCACACACTGTCGGAGAGGGAACCATAGGAGACTATCACCTCACACTCATCGTCGGAGAGGGAAACATCTAAAAAAGGGATTACTACCTCACACACCGTCGGAGAGGGAACCATAGGAGACTATCACCTCACACTCATCGTCGGAGAGGGAAACATCTGAGAAAGGGATTACTACCTCACACACCATCGGAGAGGGAACCATAAGTTCTGCTGAGTTTTTATCAGAAAAATCTGTTGGGAGTCGATTTAGCTGGACTAGAGAAGGCTTTTTGAAATATCTTCAACTGGAATAAGTGTCAGAACGTTGCCATATCTGGTTTACATCTGGACTATATCTGGAAGGAGATCTGGAAGCAGCATCAGAACGTCACCATATCTGGGTCATATCTGAAACTATATCTGAAGGATACCTGGAAGCAGCATCAGAATGTCACCATCTCTGGGTCATATCTGAAACTATATCTGAAGGATACCTGGAAGCAGCATCAGAACGTCACCATCTCTGGGTCATATCTGAAACTATATCTGAAGGATACCTGGAAGCAGCATCAGAACGTCACCATCTCTGGGTCATATCTGAAACTATATCGAGAAGGAGTTCTGGAAGCAGTATCAGAACGTCACCATATCTGGATCATATCTGAAACTATATCGAGAAGGAATTCTGGAAGCAGTATCAGAACGTCACCATCTCTGGATCATATCCGAAACTATATCGAGAAGGAATTCTGGAAGCAGTATCAGAACGTCACCATCTCTGGATCATATCCGAAACTATATCGAGAAGGAATTCTGGAAGCAGTATCAGAACGTCACCATCTCTGGATCATATCCGAAACTATATCGAGAAGGAATTCTGGAAGCAGTATCAGAACGTCACCATCTCTGGATCATATCCGAAACTATATCTAGAAGGAAATCTGGAAGCAGTATCAGAACGTCACCATATCTGGGTCATATCCGAAACTATATCGAGAAGGAATTCTGGAGGCAGTATCAGAACGTCACCATCTCTGGATCATATCCGAAACTATATCTAGAAGGAAATCTGGAAGCAGTATCAGAACGTCACCATATCTGGGTCATATCCGAAACTATATCGAGAAGGAATTACGATAGTTGGTAGTAATCATTTTTGTATTGATCTTTTTCCTGAAAAGGTAGAACACAATTGTATGCAAAATCATGATGCATGAACTGTATGTCTTCAAAATCAATGAGATTCGTGTAATGTGATGCATATGCATGCTATAATGATGTATGTGACGTTTTATGAATGTATGTTTGTCTAAGAAAATAAATCCTTGACGGGTGCCGGGAAGTCGTATCCTGGGCTGATGTTGAGGAACAGATTTTGCTTCCACTGGGGATGATAACTGCAAGAATACCGGTAGGAGAAGATGACTCCGTTGGGGGATGAACCTGGCAAATGGAAAATTCTGCGGGGAGCAAAGATACTCTAGTGACCATGCTGGGAAGCAATACTCTGTGGGAAGAGGGATGCCTTGCTGATTGTTGATAGTAACCTGCTGAGGGCATCCTTGTTGTTGGAAGTATTGATGGACTTCGCTGGGGTAAGAAGACTGTATCGAGGGCGCTCTTTCCGTGGCTTTTGGCTGAGGATAACCCAGTTATATCCTGTTAAGGAAATAACTCTTTAAATCAAGCCGGACGACGCGTTCGTGCTCTGCGGGGGGGTAAGCTTCCAGAATCAACTGGGGATACGCTTACTGCTTGGGGAGATGGATTCCAACTTTCTTGGGGAAGCTGGGTTGGACTCTCCTGGGGAGGTATTGAACTGCTTGGTTATATTCTTCAATGGAACCTACCTTGATACCCTGGAGGACAACACAATCGGATTGCTTAAACCACCCATTATTGCCCCTGTTTCTTGTGGGGTGCTGATAGTTGTTGATGGACAAACCTTCTTCTGGTAGACAGACGGCAGGACATAGTCATACGCTTTAATCCCTAACTTTTGCCTGGACCGCCCTTTCGGGTTTTCAGTCCACCGGGATACCCATTTTTGCTCAAGCCGCCTTTTCAGGTTTTCGACTTGCCGGGTGTACAGATTTTTTCATTTCATCCCTTCATTTTGCCCGAACCCTTTTGGTTCGCCGGGAAGCCCTTATTTTTGCCTAGGTGTGTCAACCTAGCGGGTCTTTGATTTTGCGTAGTATTTTTCGACTATGTCCACGCTCTTAGAATGCAGGTAGGTGCCCCTGGCTGCTTGTGTCGCCGTATTACCAGAAGGTGTCTGATCGTGCAAGATTCGTTGCTGGAGTGCCCCAAGTGACTCGGGCAGAGATTTGCCCCAGGCTTTTTGGCCTTTTGAGAGATTCTCTGGATCTTGACTTAACTGCCCCAGATGGTAGACTATGATCATGCCGTGCCCCTTGATTTGGAGATACTCTTGTTCATTAGACTTTCGTCATGCGAATTTCTATGTTGTTCAAACAAAAAGTCATATGCAAACGAAGTTATGTTAAAAATGCAAAGCTTATGTCTGTCTTGAAGATTTTAAAAATGCATTGTTTTTCATAAAACAAGTGAATGTTTGTAAAACGTGATGTCAACTCCGTATTTACCGTAAGTCTTAAGGAGTCAGGATACCTTTTGTAACAGTATGCTTTCGAACTAACCCATGCTTCAGCTAGGACTTTTGAGGGTTATAACGTGGCCTGGTTCACGGTTTAAGAAACAAAGGCTCAAATTATTTGTACCCACCCGCTCTTCGTGATGTTCTCCAAACCTAAACTCAGTTGATCGTACGTTAGACCTTGTTTGAGTCTTTGTTCTGATGTTCCAATGATGGTTCAGATATCGATGATTTGTTTTGAACAAGCAGTCATTTTTTGTTGAGGGTTTGTGAGACCTCTTTCTTGATTTTTGTTATCCCTTTCTTTTTTGCCTGAACTGTTTCCTTTTTGGAATTACAGTCAGCGGGATGCCCCAGTTTCATAAGTCCCTTTTATAGGTTTGACTTCTTGGGCTTTTCGTTTATGATTTTTTTTTTGTTAATGACTGCTTGTCCTTATGATTGTTCGGAACCATCATTGTCTTTGTTCGTTTCGTAAAGATCTCTTCGGTGCCATTCGTCATGCACTTAGATCAACTGAGAAGGCTACCCTGCCCCGGGTTATGATAAAGGGTTTTAATTTTCGAAAATAAAAACTCCTACTTCTTTGGCTCGGAAGGGTTGACGAGGGATTATCATCCTTATAACTCCAGTGTTTAGGATTTGAAACAATGCCTGTACCTCATCAGCGGGGTCTGTTCAACAACATACTGTAAAGATCATGGTATCGTTTTCGTCATCCTCCCTCAAGAGGCTTAGAATTTTAGATCCAGAGTTGACATCAGAAAAAAATATGAAAAGATATTTGAACATAATGAAAACAATTGTATTAATTTCCAAAACAGACATATGCGATGCATTAATGAAATAAGAGAGTTTGCTATGACATTAATTGTTTGTATAAGCAAAGAAAAGTACAACTCAAAAATTCAAATAAACAAAAGGCTTCAATGATTGGGCAACGGAGCAGTGATTATGTTCGGAGTCTCTGGCACTTCAAACTGAATCTCTCCAGCGTCGATCATATCTTGGATCTTGTTCTTGAGAGGCCAGCAGTTGTCTGTAGTATGCCCCGGGCTATCGGAATGATATGCGCACCTATCGTTGGGATGATAGTTGGGAGCAGAAGTGTTCGGATTCCGAAGAGGAGCCCTTAAGGTGATCAGTCCTGCTTTCAACATTTGTTGCAGTGCTTGGTCCAACGACATGTTGAGTTTGGTGTACTGCCGTTTCTCCTTGCGCTGCTGCCCCTGTCCTTGTTGAGCAGGTCCGGGATTGGAGATCTGGATTGCCCCTGCCTCATGACGGCTCTTTTTACCGTGCACAGCATTGGATTCTTTCTTCCCATGATGAGGCCTTTTATCAGAAGGTGCCGCCTCTTGAATTTTCCCAGACCGGATGCCAGCTTCTATTCGCTCCCCAGTCAAGATAAGATCTGTGAACCCAGCAGACGAATTCCCAATCAGGTGGTTATAAAATGGACCAGACAAGGTCCCCAAGAACATGTCCACAAGTTCCCGATCAGTCAGAGGTGGTTGTACCCTTCCAGCAAGATCCCTCCATTTCTGCGCATACTCCTTAAAACCTTCGCTTGCACCTAACGACATACCCTGGAGTTGGGTACGTGTGGGGGCAAGGTCGGCATTGTACTGGTACTGCTTATAGAAAGCAGTTGCCAACTCCTCCCAGTTACGAACTTTGGTCCCATCCAGTTGACAGAACCATTCGAGGTGAGTCCCTGAAAGACTTTCCTGGAAGAAGTGGATCCACAAATTCTTGTCCACCGTATATGGCTGAATCTTCCGAACATAGGACCTTAGATGCAGCTTGGGGCAAGACGCCCCGTCATACTTAGTAAAGGATGGTGCTTTGAACTTCCGAGGGATGATCACACCAGTAGACAAACCCAGATCCCCGAAATCCAGCCCAGGTACTTGTTGTATTTCCATAGCCTTCAAACGGTCTTCCAACTGCTTGTACTTGTCCTCAGCCGGAGGGTATTGTTCGTCGTCGAAATCTGTTTCATTGTCAGAGACCTCTGGACTGGGCACCCTTTCCTCTTGATGACTGCTTTTTCCCACAGATGGGGTTGTCCTCTCAGTTTCAATTTGCGGTGTGTTCCCAGATCTGCGTCTAGGGCTGAACAAAACAGTCCTCTTCTTCTTCTTGTCCTTCTTCAAGAGCAGAGCCTTCAGATCTTGTTGTCCCTGAGTCAAATTCATGATCAGCTCTTGGAACTGGGCGTTCTGAGCCTGGAGGTCCTTGATAGTCTGCTCGGCTGATGATTCAGGATTCATGATGATCGGCTGAAATAAACAGCGGAGAAGGGTAAGCAACCTGTCAAAGGGATACCTGCAATGCAATGAGATGTATGACATGCATGTAATGTTTTCAAGGACCTCGCGGGGTAAACAGAGAAACTTTGTTAGCATTTGGAACCGGTAGCTTGATTGAAGGAACTTCATGCTGTTGAGAGTCCTTCTTCAAGGGTCAAAGGCTCACCATATCCAGTGGGTCATAGCCCCTGACAACCCTGGCTAGAGGAAAATAAATCCTCTTTGCCCCTGGCTAGATGTTTGATTTATCATGACCTGCATCACAAGCCCTTGAGATCCTTGAAATGGGTTAGGATGTATGCAATGGTATGATGTCATGCTATGCATGGGGTGATGTAGGTAAACCCTGTTATGAGTCCCAATTAAGGACTATAAACAGACCCTGCAAGAAATTCAGTATACTTTGTTATGAGTCCCAATTAAGGGCTATAAACAAAACCTGCAAGAGATCTAGTAAACCCTGTTATGAGTCCTAGTTAAGGACTATAAACAAAACCTGCAAGAAATTTGGTAAACCCTGTCATGAGTCCTAGTTAAGGACTATAAACAAAACCTGCAAGAAATTTGGCAAACCCTGTCATGAGTCCTAGTTAAGGACTATAAACAAAACCTGCAAGTAGTTCATGTGTCAGCTAACAAGCATGCAAGTAGGCAAGTACAAAGGCACACAAGTCACACAAGAGAAACCCTTAGGGTTTAGGCCAGCATGGGGTCTGGGTATTACCCTCTTGAAGTTGGTGGGCTCAACCTGTCCTATTAGAAGTAACCGGGTTCTAAGGGTCCCAATATCACGGGATTGCTTTCATTGTTCATCGTTTCGATTTAGCCACTGAACTGGCGACCGAAATATTCCAGGAAAGCAACCCTCAATTGGGTGTAGTATCGAGTATCAACCAACCTCGGACTGCACCAAAGTCAGTTATCTCACTACCCTAAAGAGGCCAAGATAGTTCAATTAAGGTTCCTAAGGTCTGTTGATGCTTCATGACACCACGCGGAGGCCCCGTACTCTCCTTGACTGAACTCAAGGGTTACCGGTACACACCAAAGTGCCACATCAACGTAGCAGACTGTTTCAACCATGTCGGTATACCCCGCACAGTTCCCTCACAGCCTTGTTGCTACTTTCTAAGAAAGGTATCCCCCAGATCCGGGTTTAGGATCTATAGAACTCCCAAGCAACCCACAATTTAAAGCACACAAGGAAAACAATTGAAAACATAGTTATGAGCTAGCCCTAAGGTACACCCCACTTTAAGTTTTTTCCCCAGCAGAGTCGCCAGTTCTGTGATCGGTGGATCTGGAACTGACTGTTTAACGCTGGTTCGCGAAATGTCGCGGAAGCAAGAGTCGCCACCGTCTTTTATTTTCTCCAAATGGAAAGGACAAAAGCACAGAAAAATTCCTTAAAGAGATTGCTCTCGGTTCGGGAGGTAGGTTATAGAAAGGGAAGGTGTTAGCACCCTTTCTATCCATGGTTATCCATGGGCTCTTAGATACTTGCTCACTTGTGTTTTCAAAAATGGTTTGTTTGCTTTTCAATGTGGGTTTTAAAAAGTTTCTTTGAAAAATTTCAGTTCGACTCGTACGTCAGAGTGTTTGAAAAAATTACTTTGAAAGCTTTTGAAAATGTGTTGGTGTGAAAAGATTTTTTTGTTTTTTTGAAATTAGAGCAAGTATCCTTGAGAACCTACCTACCCTAAGGAATTCGTCTGTGTAGATGTCCTTTAAAGTAGTGCCATCCCACCATTGAGAGGTAGGTAGCACCACCGTTGGAGGTGTTCGGGTCAATTCGAGGTTCGGGACATGGTGATCACCAGAGCAATAGGAAGACACCTTAGAAGCTACCCTCATGCCAGGTTCCCGGATCATGAGGACTTACTAAGACGTCCTCTACTCGACGATCACCTTTCGAAAGGCAACAGTGAGGCGTACCCTAGGGGTGGTGTGTGCGATTCGTGTGTCGTTTTCATTGATATTTGTCTTTGGTCATGTCATTGTGATCTACGCTTGATTTTATTTAAGGCCATACATTCTTTCATGCTTTTGTTAACAGTTAAGATATTTGCGGGAAAGTAAATCTAAGGCTATTACAAATGGCGCGGGTCCACATCGCCAAAATTAAACCGGACCCGATTTGACGGAAGGTAAATAAAGCGAATAAAAATGCGAGAAATAAAATCGTTACAACGCTTTGGGAGAATTACATAATTATAAGCGAAATAAAGTAAATATGCGCAATTAAGGAATTAAAAACAAGAATAGGGCGTTGGACCCTTTTGCAAAAAATTAAAGTTAATGAGAAATTACAATTAAAATCAAAAGAAAATGTTTTTGGTATTTTGTGTTTTTTTTTTAAGATTTAAAAGAAAAAGAATTTATTAGAATGAAATTTGAAATGGAAACCCTAATTCTAGTGTTTTTTTAGATTTATTATGAAAATATTAAAATTTTAACTAATTTAAACCTAATTTTTTATGTACAATTTAATTATAAAAAAATACATAAATAAATATTATAAAAAAGAAACAAATTAAAGGAATAAAAATTAACCCTAATTCTATTTTTTTGTATTTTTGTTAAAAGGGATTAAAATTGCAACCTAATTAAACTAAATATTTACATGTAATTTATTTAAGGAAATAATTAAATTAAAATAAATATTATATTTTTTTTGCCTTTTTCTGATTTTTTATGATATTTTTCATGTTTTGTAAAAATAATTATTAAATTAAAACAACAAAACAAGTAAAATAATAATTAAAGGAAATATAAGAAAAAATAAATAAAACTAGCAAACCAGGGGGGGTAGCCCCAAATTGGAGGTTTTGATGGTAAAGCCTGGCCCAATAGCTCTGGATCCATTGACTTTCGCCAGTTTGTGTGCTAGCGCGTTGACCAGCGTATACGTGTTCTTCAGATTCTTGGCCATTGATCTAGTGTTGGCATGGACGTGGCACGCTTGATTATGCTGGTGCATGGTGTACTTCAAGGCTGAACCTGCATGGGAATTAGTATACAAAAATAATATGGAAATTGTTCAGACCTGGGACTCGAACCCAGGTCTTGCACTTCACCAGCCAACACCTGGACCACTACACCATTTAGCGCGTTGTTAATATATAATAACAATCAAACAATATAAAAGAAAAGCGAAGTTAATGGGAGTCAGCGCGCCAATTTTTAAACCAACGAATGACTTGATGCCACGATGTTGTCTTCTTCGTTGTTTTTATTTTTTTTTCTGAAACAAGGTTGTAAGGCAACGGTTTTGGGGCGTGGCTTAAGGTAGGTTTACAGAAAATAGCGACTAGCGCTATAGGGCCAATAAATTTGGCGCGATGGTCTAGTCTTCTTCGTCTAGATGAGCTGAGTGTACTGGTGTGAGTCTGGGACCTTAATTTTGCCTTGGGTAGAAAACCCCAATTTTGAAAACCTGTAACCCTAATATTCAAACATGGCAGATTCGTATATATGGCACAAAAATGCAATTGAATGTGTTGGTTAGCATCAAAACATCATTATGAGCATGAATCAATAAAGAAATTTCACAAATAACGCTTAAATCATGATATTCGAATGGCAATTTTCTTCTGTACAGTTTGAGATTGTCTTACCAATTCTTGAAGCTTTAATTGATATTAGGGATTTGAATGTATTCAGGAGACCACAAGGAAACTATTGAGACAAGAATGGTGCTTTGAATCGACCTCTAGAGTTGATTTCAGTTTTGCCTTTTTTAGTGAAAATTCTAAGTGTGGTTCTTAGCCTTTGCGCAGCTTCAATCTCTTTTTTCATTAGGGTTTGATTCCTGATTATGTATAGAAGCTTTTAGGTCAACAAAATTGCACAAAATCCATGGCATTCAATGATTTGCATATTTGATTTTGTAAGATCTTTTTTTGAATCTTTTCAAGTGTTCTTTGTGTCAATTAGGCTCCAATCACACCAATTCTTTCCATAATTGAACAAGCACGAAATATTGAGTCCAAATCATGCATAAAAAGATTGGTTTTGTTAGGTTAGATATTTTTCATGTATTTAAATAATTTAAATGAATTAATATTAATATAAATTCAAATAAATAAATAAAAATTGAGAAAATACTTCCCTTTGGGCCAAGTGGTCGTGCATAGGCTTAGAATGATGAATCATGGAAGAAAAATGGGCCCATTTGCATTTTTAGGTCATTTGAACCATTGTTGACTTTTCAAAATTCCCAAAAATTTCCCAACTTCCACAAGGCATATCTTGCTCAATTTTTAAGCTTTTCACATGTTTTTGGACATTTTGGAAAGGTCTTTGAATCCTCTAACCAATGCCTTTGGTCCCATGTCATTTTGATTTACCAATATCAAGTTATGGCCTTTGACTTAAAGTCCCTTTTTGTTGACTTTTGAAAATGACCTATAATGTTGAAATTGATAACTTTTTGTGAGAGCATTCTTTGGACTTGAAGTATGAAGATGAGTTGTAGGAAATGTCTTTCTCTTCAAAATGAGCTTTGGATGGAATTTTTCTGATAATCCATGTGAAAGTTATGCCCTGGTCAATTTCAGTTGACTTTTTCAACTGTCCAAATATAGTAACTTTTGCATCTTTGATGATTTCTGAGCCAAATCTTGAGAATCATGATCAAGCATTGATCAAATGATGTTTGTGGCTTCAAAACGATATGTTGACCAAAAATTTGAACTTTTGACTGCCAAATGACCATTTTGCCCCTACAGTTGACTGTAGTGCAATTTAGGGTTTTGACTGTGCAATTTTGAGCTGAATGCCTTGAAACTTGATATGAGGATACTTGACCATCTTTGTGAGCATGTGAGACTTGATTGGGCCTTTGAAAACTTCCAATTCTTGATCAGAACACAAACCCTAGTTTTGACTGTATAGGAGACAGTTGAACTGCATAACCCTTGGGGAATTTTGTGACCTGGCTTGGCAATTTCTTGAAGAATATGGGAGGGCAAATTTTGGGGTACAACAGCTGTTTTCTTCTTTACATAATATTGTATATCTTCCATTTTTACGACAGCGTTCTCTTACTAGAGCGTCAGCTTCCTTGTACAAGAACGCCTATTATAGGCCAACTTCGAAATTCAATACAAATCATTTTTACAAAAACTATGTGTTTTTTCTTTTTTTGTTTTGTTTTGCAAGAATGTTTAATGGTTTATTCTTGACATATGCATTTGAATATGATTGCTGTTCACAAATATTCACATTCAAATAAGAAACGGAAAGACAATTGCTTGTAACTTAAGAAACATGGGCAAAACAAAAGCTAAAAAATGTCAAACTCGACAGTTACTCTGTCCAACAGGTACCGGGGCATATACAACTTTGAAGTACAGTCATCAGTAGATACGACCTCGTGACATCTACACTCCCCATAGAGTAAAAGCAATCAAGGCCTTTGATATCAGATTTCCTAAAACAGGAAGTAACCTCCCCATCCAGGGTCTTTCAGAAACCTGATAGCTGTACCCCAGCCGAATTTCATAATCACGAGCGAATCATCATAACTTTTATCACTCCAAGCAGAGTTTATTTCTATGAGTATAGAAGCTCAATCCCCGATAGAGCCTATTACTTCAGCTACGAAAATTTACCTTCCAAATTATTCCCTGCAGAGCTACTCTCAAATAGAGTCTCTCCCTGACGAAATATTCACAAACAAAAAAGAGTAAATCTTCAGTACAACCATTTCCATTCACCATTCCCAGCAAAAGAAGAAGAACCATAATCCTCAAAAATAATCAGGAATCCTATACTCTCTAGTAGCAGTCATGGATTTATTTTCCCAGACTCGGACATGTCCCCAATAGCATTTTATGTACATACATCATGACATGTGCATACACATCATATACAACATAATCTCATTTATGTTGAGAACATCATCTCACAAGGCATTTCATGCATCACACATAATTAACCTTGTTACCTTTTTAGGAAAGATAATTATCACCAATAATTCCAGCAGTTATACATACAGCTAGTGGAAAATCAGTTCCCTAAGATCAAACAAATCGACTAATCTACATAACCAAACAAGGTAACCCTACGACCCAGGTTCCTTCCTGTAGCCCTACTATCTAGGCTTTCATCTCGAAGTAACCCTACTATCCAGGTTCCTTCTCATAGCCCTACTATCCAGGCTTTCATCTCAAAGTAACCCTACTATCCAGGTTTCTTCTCATATCCCTACTATCCAGGATTTCATCTCGAAGTAACCCTACTATCTAGGTTCCTTCTCATAGCCCTACTATCCAGGCTTTCATCTCAAAGTAACCCTAATATCCAGGTTCCTTCTTATAGCCCTACTATCCAGGCTTTCATCTCAAAGTAACCCTACTATCCAGGTTCCTTCCCATAGCCCTACTATCCAACCTTTCATCTTGAAGTAACCCTACTATCCAGGATTTCATCTCGAAGTAACCCTACTATCCAGGTTACTTCTCACAACCCTACTATCCAGGCTTTCATCCCGAAGAAACCCTACGACCTAGGTTCCTTCTCATAAGCCCTACTATGATGCGGTGGGAGAGAACTGACTGTTTTTGGAATGCTGGTCCGCGTTTTGCGTTTGTTTTCGCAAAATGTCGCGGTAAGTAAGAGTCTCCACCGTCTTTTATTTTATCCAACAAGGAAAGGAAAAAAGCACAGAAAAACTCTTTTTTCGAGATGTTTCTCGGGTTCGAGGGGTAGATTATAGAAAGGGAAGGTGTTAACACCCTTTCTATCCATGGTTATCCATGGGCTCTTAGGTACTTGCTCAAAGTGTTTTCAAAAATTTGCTTTTCCTTTGTGTTTGTGGGTTTGAAGGAAGTTTTTTGTTTGAAAGGTGTAAGTGCGAAAGGTTCTATTTTATTTTGAAAGGAGCAAGTACTTAAGAACCATCTACCTACTCGAAAAAGGAATCAATCTGTTCTAATATCCTTTAGGCAATGCTAGCCCACTATTGATGAGTAGGTAGCATCGTCGTTGGAGTTTTAAGGATCAATTCGATTAAGGGACATGTGGTCACTAAAGCAATGTTAGGATGCCTTAGCGGTAACCCTAATGTCTTAGATCATTTTTCTGAGGCAACCGTTTCGAGGCAACTATGATCTTTGGACAAGAGGGCGACCTCTAAAACTTCCTATACTCAATGACCACGTTCGAAGGCAACCAAGTGAGGTGTACCCTAAGAGTGCGCATGTGCGAGTGTGTTATTTCGGTTAATTTTATCTTTGTACATGTCAATGGTTATCTATGTTGATTTTAAGTTCATACATTCGATCTTGTCATGCATTCCCTATTATCAAACATCTAACAGTTTATAAGTTGCGGAAATTAATTTGCGGAAATTTAAATCTAACTATTACAAGGCGTCGGGTATTTACATCGCCAAAAGCAACCCTTGAATTTAAAGTGCGGAAAATAAATAAACGATAAATAAATTAAATAGTCCTAATTAAAGCTATTACATTCCGGGAAACAATTACATCAATATGGTAAAATGGATCGCGCGCGAAAAATTAAATCGAATGCGAGTTTTTAGGGTTTTGACCCTTTTTTGAAAGAAAGTGATTTTTTGGTTTATTTTTGAATTAAATGGAATTAAACTAAATTAATTATTATAAAAATAAATTAATTAACTAGAAAAAAGATATTTTTGGATTTTTGGATATTTAAAGAAATAAAAATAAATTGATTAAAGTTAATAAAACCTAATTGTCTAAATTGATTTTAATTATTGCAAAAATATTAAAGGTTATACCTAATTATACTAAATTAATTAAGTTAATATTTATTTACAAAAATAAAATACTGAATTTAATTTTAATAAATAAAATATATTTTTTTGATTTTTGATTTTATGAGGAAAAAAGATTAATTGGTTAGTGACTAAAATATAAAAATAAATAATAATAAATAAATAAGTAAAAGAAAGATAGAAAAAGAAATAACCAAGGGGATTTGGGCCCAAATCAGGGGTGAGATTAGCAGCTTAGTGTCCCAACAGGCGCTGGCCTGGGCTGCCTTTTTGGAATTCCCTGCATGCACGTTGACTAGGTCTTATGATGATCATCACCTTTGGGCCATCAGATTTGGCCTGGAGGCCATCTGGCGCTTTGAGATCTGAGGGCATATGATAGATCTTATGCTTTGGCTTGTACTGGATAACCTGGAAAAAAATAACACAAATGCATGGGGGACCTGGGATTCGAACCCAGGTCCCATTGGATTTTGTACTAGCGCCCTTACCAACTCAACCAATGTGTTTAATTGTTAGTGTAATAAACAAAGAATATTATATGTGAAACAACAACAATATGCCAGCAATGCAAAAAACACGCGCGAAGTTTTTGAATGGGCCAGTTGGAAAAGGACACGTCTTCGTCTTCTCCACTGAACCCTGGATATTTACCTGTGGATTTGTATCCGCAGCTAAATCCATAGGTCCATCCTAAAACAAGTTCTAGGCCATGAAAACGAATTCTGAGACCACAGTCATGCTCGTCTCTCCCTCCTGAACATGCCTATGTCCATTATTTGCATTGTTTTTTCCTAAAACTAAAATGCCCAAAAACAAGAAACAAGAACCCTAGATTCGGGTATGGCATTACAGGTCATATAAACACAATTAAATAATGCAAAAAGCTTCTAAATGGAACGATAAGCATGAATATGCAAAGATTTGGTTCAAAAGATGCAGAAGTACGAAGTTGCGATTTCAAACACATGGCGAGGTTTATAGAGACTTACAGCGCAATTCAGAGGGTATCAGAGCTTGTTAAGGATTGGTTTTGCTTCAATGGATGTCCAGCAAGGGAATAGCGTTGAGTTTTGGTTCTGAATTGGCCTCTAGGTGTGATTTCAGTTTCAAGCTTTTTTGACAATTTTCCAAGTTTTGTTCTTGTGATTTTGCAGCCTCTCCCTCCTTTTGCTCGTGCCTTTAGCTTGTATAAGTAATATGGAATGAATTAGGTCAAGTTTTTTTGGGCTGAATCCTTATGCATTGATGTTTGAAGATGTGATTTGATTCACCATTAAAAAGCTTCCAAATTGGTCAAAAATCCAATATTTTGTTCATGATATGACTTGATTCGGATTTGATTATGTCCATGATGATATTTAAGACCTATATCAATCAAAAAGATTCCAAGTGATCAATATTTGGATTTTATTTGGATTTAAATTGATTTAAAATGAATTAATTCAATAAAAATCAAATAAAATAGAAAAATCAATAAATGGACACAAGACTGAAGATAGGACACGTGTGTAGTGTGACAAGATCAAATCAAGTGGAAAAAAGTGGGCCCATTTGACAAAATTTGAAGTTTTGGGGATAGTTGACTTTTGACAATTTTGGAAAAATGCCCAACTTCAACAATGCATAACTTCTTCAATTTTGAACTTTTGGAGGTGTTCTTGGACTTTTTAGAAACCTTGAGATGTCCTCTAACCAACCCGTTTGGTTTCATCTCATTTTGATATTCCATGCTCAAGTTATAAGCTTTGAAAAAAAGGTGTTTTTGTTGACTTTCAAAAATGACCTATAATGTCCAAATTTATAACTTTTTGTGAGTGCATTTATTGATCTTGGGGTATGAAGATGGATTGTAGGAAATTGCATCCTATTAAAAATGAGCTTTGGATGGGTCATTTCTCATAAAGTATGAGAAAGTTATGCTTGGTCAAAGTTGAGTTGAATTTTCCTGCAAAACCCTAATTTAGTAACTTTTTAGTCTTGATGAATTTTGAGCAATCTTTGATGAATCATGATCAACCCTTGATAAAATGATGAAATATCCTTAAAAATGATGATTTTGACAAAAAATCTTGAAGTTTGACTGTATTTGGGTCACAGTTGACTTTTGCCCTAGCACAGTCGATTTTTGGACCTCTTGAGCAATTGACTGACCAAACTTCCTCTGCAAGGCTTGAAATTTGACATGGATGAACTTGAGAACATATTAGGACATTTGGGAGAACTTGAGGTCATTTGGATGCAAGTACCTTGATGAAACACAAAATCCTAATTTGAGGTTGACTGCCTTAGGAGATGACTTGACTGTTCAACTCTTGAGCAACCTTGAGCCATTTGGAGATTATTCTTGCAATGTCTTGAGAAATATGGGAGGGAAAATTTTGGGGTACAACACCTACTATCCAGGATTTCATCCCGAAGAAACCCTACCACCCAGGTTCCTTCTCATAAGCCCTACTATCCAGGCTTTCATCTCGAAGTAACCCTACTATCCAGGTTCATTCTCACATACCTACTATCCAGGCTTTCATATCGAAGTAACCCTACTATCCAGGTTCCTTCTCATAGCCCTACTATCGAGGCTTTCATCTCAAAGTAACCCTACTGTCCAAGTTCCTTCTCATAGCCCTACTATCCAGGCTTTCATCCTGAAGAAACCCTAGGACCCAGGTTCCTTCTCATAAGCCCTACTATCAAGGCTTTTATCTCAAAGTAACCCTACTATCCAGGTTCCTTCTGATATCCCTACTATCCAGGCTTTCATCCCGAAGAAACCCTACGACCCAAGTTCCTTCTCATAAGCCATATTATCCAGGCTTTCATCTCGAAGTAACCCTACTATCCAGGTTCCTTCTCATAGCCCTACTATCCAGGCTTTCATCTTGAAGTAACCCTACTATTTAGGTTCCTTCTCATAGCCCTACTATCCAGGCTTTCATCCCGAAGAAACCCTACGACCCAGGTTCCTTCTCATAAGCCCTACTATCCAGGGTTTCATCCCGAAGAAACCCTACGACCCAGGTTCCTTATTATAAGCCCTATTATCCAGGATTTCATCTCGAAGTAACCCTACGACCCAGGTTCCTTCTCATAAGCCCTACTATCCAGGCTTTCATCTCGAGGTAACCCTACTATCCAGGTTCCTTCTCACAGCCCTAATATCCAGGCTTTCATCTCGAAGTAACCCTACTATCCAGGTTCCTTCTCATAGCCCTACTATCCAGGCTTTCATCTCGAAGTAACCCTACTATCCAGGTTCCTTCTCGTAGCCCTACTATTTAGGCTTTCATCACGAAGAAACCCTACAACCCAGGTTCCTTCTCATAATCCCTACTATCCAGGCTTTCATCTCGAAGAAACCCTACTATCCAGGTTCCTTCTCATAAGCCCTACTATCCAGGCTTTCATCCCGAAGAAACCCTACGACCCAGGTTCCTTCTCATAAGTCCTACTATCCAGGCTTTCATCCCGAAGTAACCCTACTATCCAGGTTCCTTCTCATAGCACTACTATCAAGACTTTCATTCTGAAGTAACCCTACTATCCAGATTCCTTCTCTTTTATCTCCAGACAACAGTTTACAACACTGTAAGACCTGGACCCGACCAGATATAGTCAATTTCACAATTCCCCAGTAAGTCACTGTGCAGCCTGGACCCCGACCTGATATACAGTTCACTTCCACTTCCTAAATCAGGAGTTAGCTCCCCAGTAGAATAATGGACAACCGAAGCTCCTATACTCTATTTTCCAAGGCGTAAATTAACATTCCCCGGTGAAGTCCTCTTCAGTGGCAGGTACATGAATTCTCGCAAAGGAATCTCTTATGCAACCGATATATTTTTGGATGGCATCTTTAAGACCATCTCCAACGATTCTCTATCGACTTCCAAATAGCATTTGTAAGCCCATTCCCAATATCACCAATCAGTTCTACTTCATGCAAGTACAAATTTCTGGGCACTCTAGTGTTCAATCATCTTCCACCTTCAGATCACGAAAGGCAGACCAACCAATCTACATCCTCAGGCTTAAGAAGATTGAACAGGGGCAGCTGTTGTACCCCAAAATTTTCCCTCCCATTTTACTCAACATATGTTCATTAAGATACTCAACTTGCTCAAAGAAGCCCAAGAGTTGACCAGACAAACTCTCTCCTAAAGCAATGAACCTCCAACTAGGGTTTCCATTTTCATCAAGATGATTGAGTCCCAAGGGCCTCATATACTCTCCATAGTCCTAATATGTTCTCAAGATCATTCATGCCAAGGTTTATGCCTTGCACAAGAAGTTTGCTCAGTCAATTGCTCAAGTGTTGGAAAATCAACTATACTAGGTCAAAAGTCAACTGTGGCCCACATACAGTCAAACTTCAATTTTTTTGGTCAACATCAACATTTTGAAGTGATATCCATAATTTGATCAAGGGTTGACCATGATTCCCCAAGGAATGCTCCTAATTCATCAAAACTCAAAAATTGCTAAATTAGGGTTTCTCAGGAAAAGTCAACCAACCTTTGACCAAGCATAACTTTCTCATACTTTATCAGAAATTTCCCATACAAGGATCATTTTGAAGGGAATTAAATTCCTTACAACTCATCTTCATTCATCAAGTTCAAGAAATGCACTCATGAAAATATATGAACTCAGACATTATAGGTCATTCCAAAAAGTCAACAAAAACACCTTTTGGGTCAAAGCTCCTTACATGAACATGGAAGATCCTCTTAAGATGAAACCAAATAGGTTGCTTAGGGGATATCCTAAGCTTTCTAAAAAGTCCAATGGAGAGAGATATGCATTGTCAAAGTTGGCCATTTTTGGAAATTTGCACAAAGTCAACAATGCCCAAAATTGCATTTTTTCCACATGAGCCTATCTTTTCAAGTTTGAAACTCATTCCTAACATGGCCCATGACTTTTAAACTCAGTTACACGCCCTCTTTGTATTTTATTTAATTTATTTTGAATTAAATCATTTTAATTAAAATAAAATGCAAAAAAGGAATTAAAGGAGTGTGGTATTGATATTCAAGTTTCTTAAAGCCAAGACAACTCAGGCAAGGTTGGGTGAGGACAAGAAAATAGTGCAAGGCCTTGGAAAAGGAAAGGATATTCAAAAACGGAAATTTTAGAAACATTTTGAAAGACCATAATGCCATTATATTATGCTCATTTTTGTTACCCTAATCTTGCCTCATACAAATACACAATCATTCATAAGCATAAGGAGGGGCGTAACCAGCCAAAAGAACCCTAGCAAAAGTTACAAAATTGTTCAAGAAAGGTACAACTCTAAAACACACGATCCAGCCTCCTTCAGTCTAAGCCAGGCATTCTATCACCATTCTAAGGATCCCAGCATCTCATCTCGTCCACCCTTGAAGGCCAAAGTGCCCTGAATCGCCCTAGCTTGATCTTCTCACGTTGGTAAAATTCTTGATCTCAAAACTCGCTTAACTCTTGATATAAATCCTTTTGGCTGCATATTTATAGTGCTATTGTTATTTGTGAATTATCTAACGCATTACATGCAAGGAACAAGGCCAGAACTGCAAATCACCATTGCTAGGGTTTAGAGAAGTGCAAGCATCATTTTTAAGGAAGCAAGTCATTTTAGGTTAAACTAACCCCATGGTTGAACTCGCAGCCTATGATTTAGGGGGCGGGGGGGGGGGGGGGGGGGGGGGGGGGGTAGGCCAAATTTCTGGATCGGAATCGCGCTATTTTGCATGTTGGATTTTTGGGATCGCCGGAGACGATGGTGGTCAACCACCGTGAGGGGTGGTTTGATCCTCCCTTTGCAGATGTGGCAGGATAGCAGCCTGTGATTCGTTCATTTAAATTACAGGGCCCCATAATGCACACGTGTTAGGTTGACTCAGCATCAAACCTTGATTTCATATTATATTGATTTTTGTTATTTATATAAACAAATTAACAAACAACGCAGACGGTTAAGGGTGAAGGTTTGAAGCAAGCGTCCTGGGTTCGATCCCAGGCGCGTTGCTTTTTTCTAATTATTTGGTTGCAGATCTAGTGCGCCTCACTATCCAATGTCCACCATGCATATCCAAATTCAACCACAAGATCTCATCATATCCAGATCCAACACCCAGCATGCGCAAGCTCATGATAGACCCTCAGAAGATGATCCCACTAGATCAGGCGCAACAACTGGGCCACCAGCTTTAGGCCTAACACAATTTCAGTTGCACCCCCTGATCAGCTTTCATCACCAGGCCCAATTTAATTCTTTTTAATTTCTTTTATTTGTTTTAAATTATTTGAGTTATGTTGTACCCCAAAATTTGCCCTCCCATATTCTTCAAAGTTTTGATTAGCATCATCTCAATTTGCTCAAGTCTACTCAAGGGTTGCACAGTCAAATCATCTCCTAAGCCAGTCAAATTAGGGTTTTGGTTCTTGCAAGGAAGTTTAGGCTTTCAAAGGCTCAATCAAGTCACATATGCCTATACACATTGTCAAGCATCCCCATGTCAAGTTACAAGACTCACAACATCAAGTTGCACAGTCAAAAGCCCTAATTGCTTCACAATCAACTGTAGGGGTAAAATGGTTATTTGGCAGTCAAAAGTCAAAAATTTTGGTCAACATCTTATTTTGAAGCCACAATCATCATTTGATCAAGTCTTGATCATGATTCCACAAGAATGGCTCAAAAATCATCAAGATGCAAAAGTTTCCATTTTTGGACAGTTGAAAAGTCAACTGTAACTTGACCAAGGCATAACTTTTTCATGTTTCATCATAAAAATCCCATCCAATGCTCATTTTGAAGGGGAAGACATTTCCTACAACTCATCTTCACATTCCAAGTCCAAGAAATGCTCTCACAAAAAGTTATCAATTTCAACATTATAGGTCATTTTCAAAAGTCAACAAAAAGGCATTTTAAGTCAAAGACCATAACTTGAGATTGGTAAATTCAAATGACATGGGACCAAAGGCATTGGTTAGAGGACTTCAAGAACTTTCCAAAATGTCCAAGAACATGTTCATAGCTTCAAAATTGAGCAAGATATGCATTGGAGAAGTTGGGAACTTTTTGTGAAATAGCCAAAGTCAACTATCCTTGAAACTTCATTTTTGACAAAAAGGGCCCACTTTTTCCACTTGGTTCAGCTTTGCCATGCCTACCATGTGTCCCATGATTTATTTCAAGATCAAAAATTAATTTTTCTATTTTTATTTAATTTTATTTGATTTAATTCATTTTAAATCTTTAAAATTCAAATAAAAATCAAGAAAATTAATTAAGGGATATCTTTTGGTTTGAATAACTTTGATACACCATAATTCACATGCCAATTTCGTGTACATCCTATTTCAAGCATGAAATTCAAATTTGGAGCAAAAAAGGCAAGTTGTTCAATGATGGTTATGGAGGAAATCAAAACTTCATTGCAAGGCTTCAAGGCTCCTTATTGTGATTGATTCTAATTCATATACACATATGCAAGCCTCTCCAATAGGATTCACGACCTAGAACACTCCCAAACGGCCAAAGCAATTTCAAAATTTCAAGAGAAAAGTCACAAACTAAAAACCATTTTCCAACACAATTCAAGCTTTCCTTTTGATCAAAACACGTTCCTTACATCCCCAGGAATCGTTTGCTGCCAAGAACAAGCCAAATCACTCAAGAACTCGTGCTACACAGTCACATAGTTCATCATTTTTTCTTACAATCTGAATTCATTTTGCACGCTGTGATCGGTGGATTTAGAACTGACTGTTTAACGCTGGTTTCGCGAAATGTCGCGGAAGCAAGAGTTGCCACCGTCTTTTATTTTCTCCAACATGGACAGGACAAAAGCACAGCAAAATTCCTTATGAGAATGTTTGTCGGTTCGGGAGGTAGATTTATAGAAAGGGAAGGTGTTAACACCCTTTCTATCCGTGGTTATCCACGGGCTCTTAGATACTTGCTCTTTATGTTTTCAAAATGTTTGCTTTTCAATTGTGAGTGGGTTTGAAAAAGTTTCTTTGAAAGATTTCTGAATAACTCTTGTATCAGTCCTCAAGAGTGTTTGAAAAATTTGTTTTGAAAGCTTTTTGAAAGTGTAAGGTGTAAAAAGTATTTTGTTTATTTTTGAAAAGAGCAAGTATCTATGAGTCATCTACCTACCCTAAGGAATTAAGCTGTGTAAGTGTCCTTTAGGTAGTGCTATCCCACCATTGAGAGGTAGGTAGCACCACCGTTGGAGGTGTTCGGGTCAATTCGATTGTAGGGACAGTGTGGTCACCGAAGCAACTGTTAGGACACCTTTGAAGCTACCCTTATGTCCTTGATCCTTTTTTAATCCGAGGCAACCGTTTCGAGGCAACTGTTTCAAGGCAACTGTTTCGAGGCAACTGTTTCGAGGCAACTGGATCATGGACATAAGGACCGCTAAAACGTCCTATACTTGACGACCACGTTTCGAAGGCAACGAGTGAGGCGTACCCTAGAAGTGGTGTGTGTATTGTGTGTTGTTTTCAGTTAATGTTTGTCTTTGTTATTAGTGAGCTACGAGTTGTTTTTATTTACATACATTCTTTCATGCAAGTTTAGCAGTTAAGGGGTGCAGAAAGTAAATTGCGGAAACATAAATCCTACGCTATTACAAGGCGCGGGTCTATACATCGCCAAAATTACAAAGACCCGTTTTTGGTAAATGAGTACGGAAAGTAAATAAAAACAGTAAAAGTCCTAATTACTATTACATGTCCGGAGCAATTACATAATAATAAACTGTGCGCGAATAAAAAATTAAATCGGAATGTTTTAAGGGTGTTGACCCTTTTTTTAGAGAAGAAATTGATTTTTTTGGTCTTTTTGTAATTAAAGTGAAATTAAAGTTAATTAATGACTAATTAATTAATTTAATTAAAAAGAAATATTTTTTTTGTTTTTATGAAATAAAAGAAAAGAAATAAAATTAAAAGTTAACTTTACCTAATTCTAGATCTATTTTAATTATTTAAGAAAGGAATTAAAATGGCCTAATTAAACTATTTTAGTTAATGTTTTTTTTACAAAATAAAATAATAATAATAATGATGATGTAATTCTATTTTTTGGTTTTTTTATGAAAATGTGTTAATTAAGTTAATTTGTTAATAATGATAAAAATAAAAAAGGTTAGGAATTAAAATAATAGAAAAAAACAAAACAAAATGAAAAAAGAAGTAAAACCAAGGGGGTGTGGGCTGAAATTTGGAGGTTTAATGCTGAAATCTTGGCCCATTGAAGCAAGCTCGTTTGACTTTTCATGGTAGCCTATGGCGCGCTTGACTCCAGCGTATGGTGTTCTACGCTTTTGGCCCTTGGATTTGCCTCCAATGACACTTGGCGCGCTCCTGGATGAGGTCTATAGTGTTCCTCCTTTGAGAATCTGCACGTGAAAGCAATGAAAAAAATGATATGGAAATTATAGGGGACCTGGGAAGAACTTACAGCGCGGTATGAGCCTCAGGACTTGGCAAAGGTTGCTTTAGCTTCAGGGTGTGGCAAGGAATAGAACCACGTGCTTGTTTTGATCTGAAGATGCTCGCAACTATGTTTTAGAACTCTCACTTTTTGAATAATTTTTGGTTTTGCTCTTGGCCGTTTCTGCACACACTGTTTTTTGAATGAGGTTGGGAAGGCTTGTATATATAGTAATGAAATGTGTATCAATCCAAATAATGGTCATTGAAGCCTTGCATTCATGTTTGAGATTTTGCCATAACCAACATTGAAACAACTTGCCTTTTGTGTCAAAATTTGAATTTTTATGCCCATAATAGGCCTTGCACGAATTTGGAAGGTATTTCAAGGTGATTCAAAGCTATTCAACACAAAATATATCCCTCCATTAATTTCTTTGATTTTTATTTGAATTTTAAAGATTTAAAATGAATTAAATCAAATAAAATTAAATAAAAATGAAAAAATTAATTTTAAATCTTGAAATAAATTGTGGGACACGTGGGAGGCATGGCCAAGCTGAATCAAGTGGAAAAATTGGGCCCCTTTTGTCAAGAATGAAGTTTCAAGGATAATTGACTTTGGCCATTTCACAAAAATTTCCCAACTTCTCCAATGCATATCTTGCTCAATTTTGAAGCTATGAACATGTTATTGGACATTTTGGAAAGGTCTTGAAGTCCTCTAACCAATGTCTTTGGTCCCAAGTCATTTTGATTTACCAATCTCAAGTTATGGTCTTTGACTTAAAATTCCTTTTGGTTGACTTTTGAAAATGACCTATAATGTTGAAATTGATAACTTTTTGTGAGAGCATTTCTTGGACTTGGAATGTGAAGATGAGTTGTAGGAAATGTCTTCCCCTTCATGATGAGCATTGGATGGGATTTTTCTAATGAACCATGAAAAAGTTATGCCTTGGTCAAGTTACAGTTGACTTTTCAGCTGTAAAAAAATAGAAACTTTTGACACCTTGATGATTTTTGAGCCATTCTTGTGAAATCATGATCAAGACTTGATCAAATGATGATTGTGGATTCAAAATAAGATGTTGACCAAAAAATTTGACTTTTGACTGCCAAATGACCATTTTGCCCCTACAGTTGACTGTGAAGCAATTAGGGTTTTTGAATGTGCAACTTGACCTTGTGAGCCTTGAAACTTGACATGTGGATGCTTGACAAAGTGTATGAGCATATGGGACTTGATTGAGCCCTTGAAAACCTCAACTTCCTTGCAAGAACCAAAACCCTAATTTTGCCTGTCTTAGGAGGATGGTTGACTGTGTAACTCCTTGAGTAGACTTTGAACCCTTTGAGGTGATGCTTGTCAAAACTTTGAAGATATGGGAGGGAAAATTTTGGGGTACAACAGTTGCCCCTGTTCAATCTTCTTAGACCTGAGGATGTAGATTGGCGTGCGTGCCTTTCGTGATCCGAAGGTGGAAGATGATTGAACACTAGAGTGCCCAGAAATTTGCTCTCATATTGTAGAGTATCAGCACTGTGATGGCGGGAATGGGCTTACATATGCCATTTGGAGAGATGATGGATGGGAGGATGGGATTAAAGATGCCATCTGAAAGTGTGACAGAACCTTGTCGGGAATGGGCTTATAGATGCCATTTGGAAAGATGGTGGATAGGTGAATTTGAATAAGAAATAGAATAGCTTCCGTGTCTAGAGCATATCTAGTCTGTGTCTGGAGGGAAATCTGGAATAAACAATAGAATAGCATCCGTGGTCGGAGCATCTCTAAGTTATCTTTAGGAGTTTGGCTCTGAATAAGCAATAAAACATCATCCGCGTCGGGAGCATCTCTAAGCTATTTCTGAAAGGAAATCTGGAATAATTATCAGAACGTCGCCATGCCTGAGTCACATCTGAACTATCTCTAGAAGGAGTCTTGAATAAGAAAAAGAACAACATCCATATCTGGAGCGTTTCCAAGCTATCTCTGAAAGGAAATCTGGAATAAGTATCAGAACGTCGCCATGCCTGGGTCACATCTGAACTATATCTAGAAGGAGTCTTGAATAAGCAAAAGAACAACATCCATATCTGGAGAATTTCCAAGCTATCTCTGAAAGGAAATCTGGAATGAGTATCAGAACATCGCCATGCCTGGGTCACATCTGAACTATATCTAGAAGGAGTCTTGAATAAGCAAAAGAACATCATCCATATCTGGAGCATTTCCAAGCTATCTCTGAAAGGAAATCTGGAATAAGTATCAGAACGTCGCCATGCCTGGGTCACATTTGAACTATCTCTAGAAGGAGTCTTGAATAAGCAAAAGAACAGCATCCATATCTGGAGCATTTCCAAGCTATCTCTGAAAGGAAATCTAGAATGAGTATCAGAACGTCGCCATGCCTGGGTCACATCTGAACTATATCTAGAAGGAGTCTTGAATAAGCAAAAGAACAGCATCCATATCTGGAGCATTTCCAAGCTATCTCTGAAAGGAAATCTGGAATGAGTATCAGAACGTCGCCATGCCTGGGTCACATCTGAACTATCTCTAGAAGGAGTATTGAATAAGCAAAAGAACAACATCCATATCTGGAGCATTTCCAAGCTATCTCTGAAAGGAAATCTGGAATGAGTATCAGAACGTCGCCATGCCTGGGTCACATCTGAACTATCTCTAAAAGGAGTCTTGAATAAGCAAAAGAACAGCATCCATATCTGGAGCATTTCCAAGCTATCTCTGAAAGGAAATCTGGAATAAGTATCAGAACGTCGCCATGCCTGGGTCACATCTGAACTATATCTAGAAGGAGTCTTGAATAAGCAAAAGAACAACATCCATATCTGGAGCATTTCCAAGCTATCTCTGAAAGGAAATCTGGAATAAGTATCAGAACGTCGCCATGCCTGGGTCACATCTGAACTATATCTAGAAAGAATCTCTGAACAAGCAAAAGAACAACATCCATATCTGGAGCATTTCCAAGCTATCTCTGAAAGGAAATCTGGAATAAGTATCAGAACGTCGCCATGCCTGGGTCACATCTGAACTATAACTAGAAAGAATCTCTGAATAAGCAAAAGAACAACATCTATATCTGGAGCATTTCCAAGCTATCTCTGAAAGGAAATCTGGAATAAGTATTAGAACGTCGCCATGCCTGAGTCACATCTGAACTATATCTAGAAAGAATCTCCGAATAAACAATAGAATAGCATCCGTGGTTAGAGCATCTCTAAGTTATCTCTGAAAGGAAATCTGGAATGAGTATTAGAACGTCGCCATGCCTGGGTCACATCTGAACTATATCTAGAAAGAATCTCTGAATAAACAATAGAATAGCATCCGTGGTTGGAGCATCTCTAAGTTATCTCTGAAAAGAAACCCTGAATAAGCAACAAAATAGAATCC
This sequence comes from Vicia faba, assembly GCA_948472305.1. Lineage (NCBI taxonomy): Eukaryota > Viridiplantae > Streptophyta > Magnoliopsida > Fabales > Fabaceae > Vicia > Vicia faba. The sequence goes on along the minus strand of OX451737.1, from coordinate 573,311,036 downwards.
ATCTGGAGCATATCTGAACTATTTCTGAACAAGTAACTCTGAATAAGCAACAGAATAGCGTCTATCTCTGGAGCATTTCTAGCTATCTCTTTAATCTCTTTAATGTAGATATGCCCTGGCTAGATACAGGTATCGAATCCATAATCAATCACTCACAGATATGCCCTGGCTAGATGCAGGTATCGAATCTGGAATTGCAACAGTTGATAGTAATCGTCTTTGGATTGACCTTTTTCCTGAAAAAGGCAAAACATCAGTTGTGCAATGCATGATGTCATGATGTTCTCAGGGAGAAATGAGATTGTGTGATATGATGCGTATGTGCATGCATTGTGTATGTAAGCAAGATGTATGAAAGGTGATATGTTTATGAATGTATTTTCGTCTAGGAAAATAAATCCTTGACGAATGCCGGGAAGTTGAATCCTGGGCTGATGTTGAAGAACAAAGTTCTTCGTTTCCGCTGGGGATCATGGTTGCAAGAACAAACCGGTAGGAGAAGATGACTCCGTTGGGGAATAAACTTGCTGGAGAGATACTCTGCGGGGAATACTCTGTGGGGAAGGGATACTTCGCTGAGAATTTGATGATAACTCCGCTGAGGGATACCGTTGATAAGCTTTGTTGAGGGAATTGATGAACTCCGCTGGGGGGTAGGAAGAAACTTCGCCGAGGACGATCTTTCCGTGGTCATTAGATGAGGATAACCCAGTTATAAGCCCTGGTAGGGAATAACCTTTGGATAAAGCCGGGGAGACGCGTTCGTGCTCTGCAGGGGATAAGCTTCCAGAATCTACTGGGGATAAGCTTCTTACTGGGGGGGATTGATTCAACTCTCCTGGGGAAACTTTTGAACTGTACTGGGGAAGTGGCTCCACTGGATGTCTGTATTCCGCCGGGGAATAATCTTATATTAAGACGGCCGGGGATGCTTGCTTAGGAACATCTGCATACTCCGCTAGGGAATGTTGAGATTTTCTGGGGATACCCAACTTCCTTAAGGTTGGCAGTAGACTAACTCTGCTTGGGGAGAGTATCGCTGACTTGCTGGAGATACTGTGCCTTGTCAGGGCTTATTGGAGACCAACTCTGCTTGAGGAGAGTATTGCTGACTCCTGACTTACTCTGCGGAGAGTGGAGGTATCTTGGTTACGTTCTTCAGCCGAACCGGCCTTGGTACCTTGGTGGACAGAGCAACTAGATTGCTTGGACAACTCATTATTGCCCCTGTTTCTGATGTGAGAGAAGAAGATACCTTGTGAGGTGTTAGACGACTGCCGATTCGACAAATCTTCTTTTGGTAGGCGAGTGAACGAGATGACGGGACATAGTCGTACGCTTTTGATCCCTAATTTTTGCCTGGACCGCTCTTTCGGGTTTTCAGTCCACCGGGATACCCATTTTTGCCCAAGCCGCCTTTTCAGGTTTTCGACTTGCCGGGTGTACAGATTTTTTTCATTTTATCCCTTATTTTTCCCGAACCCTTTTGATTCGCCGGGAAGCCCTTATTTTTGCCTAGGTGTGTCAACCTAGCGGGTCTTTGATTATGCGCAGTATTTTTTCGACTATGTCCGCGCTCTCAAGATGTAGGGGGGGTGCCCCTGTTGTTGTGTTGCCATGCCACCAGAAGATCTTCGTTTGATCGTCCAATGCCCCAAGTGACTCAGACAGAGATTTGCCCCAAGCTGGTTGGCCTTTTGAGAGATTCTTCGAATCTTGACTTAACTGCCTCAGGTGATGGACAATGATCATGCCATGCCCCTTGATTGGAAGTGTTTTTCCACTTGAGGTGACTCTTTTGTTGAGGAGACTTTTGTTCACTGGATATTCTTCGTGCGAATTTCTCTGCTGTTCGAACAAAATAGTCGTATGCAAATAATGTTATATTAAAAATGCAAAGCTTATGTTTGTCTTGAAGTTTTTGAAAATGCCTTTTTTTCATAAAAACAAGTGAATTGTGACGTCAACTCGTTATTTTACCGCAAGCCTTAAGGAGTAAGGATACCTTTCGTAACAGTATGCTTTCGAACTAACCCATGCTTCAGCTAGGACTTTTGAGGGTTATAACGTGACCTGGTTCACGGTTTAAGAAACAAAGGATAAAGGCTCAAATTATATTTGTACCCACCCGCTCTTCGTGATGTTCTTCAAACCTAAACTCAGTTGATCGTGCGTTAGACCTTGTTTGAGTCTTTGTCCTGATGTTCCAATGATGGTTCGGATATTGACAGTTTATTTTGAACAGGCAGTCTTTTTTTTTTGTCGAGGGTTTGTAAGACCTCTTTCCTTTCTGATTTTGTTATCCCTGTTTTTTGCCTGAACTGTTTCCTTTTTTGTATTTACAGTCAGCGGGATGCCCCAATTTTTGTAAGTCTCCTTCATAGGTTTTGACTTAATGGGTTTTTATTTTGAAAGGTAATGACTGCTTGTCCTTTATGATTATTCGGAACCATCATTGTCTTTTGTTTCAGAAGGACTTCTTTTGATGCCATTCGTTGTGCACCTGGATCAACTGAGAAGACTACCCTGCCCCAGGTTATGATTAAGGGTTTTAATTTTTTTGTGAAAAGAAAAACTCCAACTTCTTTGGCTCAAAGGGGTTGACGAGGGATTATCTTCCTTATAACTCCAGTGTTTAGGAATTGAAACAATGCCTGTACCTCATCAGCGGGGTCTGTTCAAAAGCATACTGTAGATTGTGGTATCGTTTTCGTCATCCTCCCTCAAGAGGCTTAGAATTATTAGTCGAGCGTTGAACATCACAAAAAATGAAAGCAATTTTGAATATAGCGAATGCGAATATATTGATTCAAAACAGACATATGAGATGCATTAATGAAATAACAGCGTTTGACATGATAATTGTTTGAACAATCAAAAGAAAATTACAACTTGAAAAATCTAATGAAAAAAAGTCTTCTAATTTGAGCTAGTCACTTCAAGTGATGAATCTTGCAGGGATAGTAGAAGAACTCAGCCTAGCCATCTTGGGTGAATTCCACTGCTCCTTCATCAATCAGATCCTGGATCTTGTTCTTCAGAGACCAGCAGTCGTTTGTGGCATGCCCCGGGCTGTCCGAATGATAAGCGCAGTGGGCGTTGGGGTTATACCTTGAAGGTGTCTTGTTGGGGTTCTTAGGAGGGTCCCTTAGAGTTACCAAATTCAACCTCAACAGATGTTGTAAAGCTTGAGACAACGACGTGTTGAGCTTGGTAAATTGCCTCCTAGGCTTGTCTGGCTTGCTCTGATCAACCCGTTGCTCTGGGCGAGGTTGTGGTTGGACCTGTGAAGTGGTAGCAATTTGGAGAGGTCTAATCTTCACCATGCCAGACTCTTGTCCTCTCGGAAGCTGATCAATGACCTGGTCCCTGACTTGGACTATTTGCTTCATGTTGTGTCTGTCTTGATGAAGCTGACTGATCATGGTCCTCAACTCTTCTTGCTCCCGAGCTAAGCCTTGGATGAGAGCCATTTACCCCAGCATCTGGGTTCTCATTGTATCTACCTCAGCTTGCAGACGTTTCAGCCGTTCGTCCTTATCATCTTCGGGACTTTTCTTGGCCAAATCCCCCATGAGGAGTGTCCTCAACTCTTCCTGCCCCTTGGATAGGCTTAGGAAGATCTCCCTGAACTGAGTCTCTTGAGCATGAAGACCCTGGTTATCTTGTTGGGAAGCCATTGCTGAAATAAACAGCGGAGAAGGTAAGTGACCTGTAACAAAAGGGCACCTGTGATGCAATGATATGTATGCATGCAATGTTTCCAAGGATCTCGCGGGGTAAACAAGAAAAATTGTTAGCATTTGAATTTTGGTAGCTTAATGGAAGGAACTTCATGTTGCTGAGAGCCCTTCTTCAAGAGTCAAGGCTCACCATATCTAGTGGGTCATAGCCCCTGACCCAAGTCATCAACCTTGGCTAGAGGAAAATAAATCCCCTTTTGCCCCTTGCTAGACAGTTGGTTCATCATGACCTGCATCACAGACCCTTGAGATCCTTGAAATGGGTTAGTCTTTATGCAGGATGTATGCAATGGTATGATGTTATGCTATGCATGGAGTGATGTAGGTAAACCCTGTTATGAGTCCAGATTAAGGACCGTAAACAAAACCTGCAAGAAACTCAAGCGTCAGATAACAAGTATGCAGGTAGTCAAGTTTGAAGGCACACAAGTCACACAAGACAACCCTTAGAGTTTAGGCCAGCATGAAGTTTGGGGTACTACCCTCTTGAAGTTGGTGGGCTCAAACCTGTCCTATCAAAGTAACCGGGTTCTAAGGAGCTCAATATCATTGGATTGTTTTTTGTGTTCATCGTTTCGATTTAGCCACTGAACTGGCGATCAAAATATCCCAAGAAAACAACCTTCAATTGAGTGTAGTATCGAGTATTAACCAACTTCGGACTGCACCAAAGTAGTTATCTCACTACCCCTAAAGAGGCCAGGATGGTTCAATTAAGGTTCCTAAGGTCAGTTGATGCTTCACGACACCACGCGGCGGCCCCGTACTCTCCTTGACTGGACTCAAGGGTTACCGGTACTCACCAAAGTGCCACATCAACGTAGCAGACTGCTTCAACCGTGTCGGTATACCCCGCACAGTTCCCTCACAGTCTTGTTGCTACTTTCTAAGAAGGTATCCCCCAGATCCGGGTTAGGATCTATAGAACTCCCAAGACAGTACCCACAATAATAAAGCAAACAATTCAGACAATTAAAAACATAAGTATGAGCTATCCTAAGGTACACCTCACTTTAGTGTCCCCAACAGAGTCGCCAGTTCTGTGATCGGTGGATTTAGAACTGACTGTTTAACGCTGGTTTCACGAAATGTCGCGGAAGCAAGAGTCGCCACCGTCTTTTATTTTCTCCAACATGGACAGGACAAAAGCACAGCAAAATTCCTTATGAGAATGTTTCTCGGTTCGGGAGGTAGATTTATAGAAAGGGAAGGTGTTAGCACCCTTTCTATTCGTGGTTATCCACGGGCTCTTAGATACTTGCTCTTTATGTTTTCAAAATGTTTGCTTTTCAATTGTGAGTGGGTTTGAAAAAGTTTCTTTGAAAGATTTCTGAATAACTCTTGTATCAGTCCTCAAGAGTGTTTGAAAAATTTGTTTTGAAAGATTTTTGAAAGTGTAAGGTGTAAAAAGTATTTTGTTTATTTTTGAAAAGAGCAAGTATCTTTGAGTCATCTACCTACCCTAAGGAATTAAGCTGTGTAAGTGTCCTTTAGGTAGTGCCATCCCACCATTGAGAGGTAGGTAGCACCACCGTTGGAGGTGTTCGGGTCAATTCGATTGTAGGGACAGTGTGGTCACCGAAGCAACAGTTAGGACACCTTTGAAGCTACCCTTATGTCCTTGATCCTTTTTTAATCCGAGGCAACCGTTTCGAGGCAACTGTTTCGAGGCAACTGTTTCGAGGCAACTGTTTCGAGGCAACTGGATCATGGACATAAGGACCGCTAAAACATCCTATACTTGACGACCACGTTTCGAAGGCAACGAGTGAGGCGTACCCTAGAAGTGGTGTGTGTATTGTGTGTTGTTTTCAGTTAATGTTTGTCTTTGTTATTAGTGAGCTACGAGTTGTTTTTATTTACATACATTCTTTCATGCAAGTTTAGCAGTTAAGGGGTGCAGAAAGTAAATTGCGGAAACATAAATCCTACGCTATTACAAGGCGCGGGTCTATACATCGCCAAAATTACAAAGACCCGTTTTTGGTAAATGAGTACGGAAAGTAAATAAAAACAGTAAAAGTCCTAATTACTATTACATGTCCGGAGCAATTACATAATAATAAACTGTGCGCGAATAAAAAATTAAATCGGAATGTTCTAAGGGTGTTGACCCTTTTTTTAGAGAAGAAATAGATTTTTTTGGTCTTTTTGTAATTAAAGTGAAATTAAAGTTAATTAATGACTAATTAATTAATTTAATTAAAAAGAAATATTTTTTGTTTTTATGTTTTTATGAAATAAAAGAAATGAAATAAAACTAAAAGTTAACTTTACCTAATTCTAGATCTATTTTAATTATTTAAGAAAGGAATTAAAATGGCCTAATTAAACTATTTTAGTTAATGTTTTTTTTACAAAATAAAATAATAATAATAATAATGATGTAATTCTATTTTTTGGTTTTTTTATGAAAATGTGTTAATTAAGTTAATTTGTTAATAATGATAAAAATAAAAAAGGTTAGGAATTAAAATAATAGAAAAAAACAAAACAAAATGAAAAAAGAAGTAAAACCAAGGGGGGTGTGGGCTGAAATTTGGAGGTTTAATGCTGAAATCTTGGCCCATTGAAGCAAGCTCGTTTGACTTTTCATGGTAGCCTATGGCGCGCTTGACTCCAGAGTATGGTGTTCTACGCTTTTGGCCCTTGGATCTGCCTCCAATGACACTTGGCGCGCTCCTGGATGAGGTCTATAATGTTCCTCCTTTGAGAATCTGCACGTGAAAGCAATGAAAAAAATGATATGGAAATTATAGGGGACCTGGGAAGAACTTACAACGCGGTATGAGCCTCAGGACTTGGCAAAGGTTGCTTTAGCTTCAGGGTGTGGCAAGGAATAAAACCACGTGCTTGTTTTGATCTGAAGATGCTCGCATTTATGTTTTAGAACTCTCACTTTTTGAATAATTTTTGGTTTTGCTCTTGGCCGTTTCTGCACACACTGTTTTTTGAATGAGGTTGGGAAGGCTTGTATATATAGTAATGAAATGTGTATCAATCCAAATAATGGTCATTGAAGCCTTGCATTCATGTTTGAGATTTTGCCATAACCAAAACAACTTGCCTTTTGTGTCAAAATTTGAATTTCTATGCCCATAATAGGCCTTGCACGAATTTGGAAGGTATTTCAAGGTGATTCAAAGCTATTCAACACAAAATATATCCCTCCATTAATTTCTTTGATTTTTATTTGAATTTTAAAGATTTAAAATGAATTAAATCAAATAAAATTAAATAAAAATGAAAAAATTAATTTTAAATCTTGAAATAAATTGTGGGACACGTGGGAGGCATGGCCAAGCTGAATCAAGTGGAAAAATTGGGCCCCTTTTGTCAAGAATGAAGTTTCAAGGATAATTGACTTTGGCCATTTCACAAAAAATTCCCAACTTCTCCAATGCATATCTTGCTCAATTTTGAAGCTATGAACATGTTATTGGAAATTTTGGAAAGGTCTTGAAGTCCTCTAACCAATGTATTTGGTCCCATGTCATTTTGATTTACCAATCTCAAGTTATGGTCTTTGACTTAAAATTCCTTTTGGTTGACTTTTGAAAATGACCTATAATGTTGAAATTGATAACTTTTTGTGAGAGCATTTCTTGGACTTGGAATGTGAAGATGAGTTGTAGGAAATGTCTTCCCCTTCACGATGAGCATTGGATGGGATTTTTCTAATGAACCATGAAAAAGTTATGCCTTGGTCAAGTTACAGTTGACTTTTCAGCTGTCCAAAAATAGAAACTTTTGACACCTTGATGATTTTTGAGCCATTCTTGTGAAATCATGATCAAGACTTGATCAAATGATGATTGTGGCTTCAAAATAAGATGTTGACCAAAAAATTTGACTTTTGACTGCCAAATGATCATTTTGCCCCTACAGTTGACTGTGAAGCAATTAGGGTTTTTGACTGTGCAACTTGACCTTGTGAGCCTTGAAACTTCACATGTGGATGCTTGACAAAGTGTATGAGCATATGGGACTTGATTGAGCCCTTGAAAACCTCAACTTCCTTGCAAGAACCAAAACCCTAATTTTGCCTGTCTTAGGAGGATGGTTGACTGTGTAACTCCTTGAGTAGACTTTGAACCCTTTGAGGTGATGCTTGTCAAAACTTTGAAGATATGGGAGGGCAAATTTTGGGGTACAACACACGCATCCTTAACATGTTTTGAATATTGTTTTGACTTTCTAACATTGTGCTGAAACTTTTGACATGATTTAATTTGAGAATGGTGCCTTAAACTGAAAATCACCATGGACGGATGCTAGGTTTTCAAAGCTTTGGAATTGGGGTTTTTCTTATACTGTAAAATTAATCCTCCAAACACCCATGGTCAAACTCAGCGTGATGAGACGAACATGATGGATACCTCACGCCCTTTTTATGTTATCCCTAACTCTATTCTCTATTTTCTGTCATCGTAGTTAGTGGGGGTTAAAAACCCCCGCTATCTTGTTTCTATTTTGCAGATAAGAGGAAGACAATGATGAGGTGTCTATGCGTGTGTGGTTGATTCAAACCACCCGCGCTTTTCTTTATTTTTCAGCATATAACGCATTTTTTATATATAATATTTAGTTCCCATTATATTAGAAAACGCGCAGGATTGGTGTAGTGGTTGGCAATGCACTTGGTGATCTCTGGGACCTGGGTTCGATTCCCAGGTCCCCTCATAATTCCAATATTATTTTTTCAAACGCTTTCTTGTGCAGATTCCCAAATGATGAGCACCATAAGCCTCACATCTCATCCTGCCAAATGTCCATCAGTGCAAATCCAAGGGCCAAGCATGAGGACCATGGTGCTCTGGAGTCAACATGGGCGTAGGCAACCAGAAAGAGTCAACGTGGCTGAAGCTTCAATGGGCCTCAAAATTCAATCAAACACCCTCCATTCTGGCCCATACCCCCTTCCCTTGGTTCATTTTTTATTTATTTATTTTTTTACATTTTTCTTAATTATTAACCTTTTAATTATTTTTATTATTAACAATTAACCAATTAATATTTTCATAAAAAAATCAATAAAAAAAAAAGAACTAACATTATTACTATTATTATTATTTTATTTTTGTAAATAAATACTAAATAATTGAATTAGCTTTAGTTAGGCAATTTTAACTTTTTTAGATAACTAAAATAATTTAGAATTAGGTTAACTTAGAATTTTAATTCTTTTATTTTATTTCATAAAAACATAAAAACACAAAAATATTTTCTTTTAATAAATTAATTAATTAGTTTAATTATTAGTTATTAATTTCATTTAATCACAAAAAAGACAAAAAAATTCAATTTCTTTTCGTAAAAGGGTCAAAACCCTTAGAACGTTCCCGGTTAATTTTTATTCGCACGCATTTACTTTATTTTGATTATTATGTAATTGCTTTCAAGAATGTAATAGTAATTAGGTTTATCGCTTTATTTAATTTCTCGTACTTCTTTACCAAAACTGGTCTTTGTATTTTGGCGATGTATAGACGCACGCCTTGTAATAGCGTATAATTTATCTTTCCGCAATTTACTTTTCCGCACTCCTAACTGTTAAATGCATGAAAGAATGTATGTAAATAAAATTAATCCATAGCTCACAAATAACATGTACAAAGACAATTAACTGAAAAACAACACACAAAGCACATGCCACTCCTAGGGTACGCTTCACTCGTTGCCTCGAAACGTGGTCATCCAGTATAAGACGTCTTAGAGGTCACCCTTTGTCTCAAGATCCAGTTGCCTCGAAACGGTTGCCTCGGATAAAAGGATCTAGGACATTAGGGTTACTTCTAAGGTGTCCTACCGTTGCTTCGGTTACCACACTGTCCCGATAATCGAATTGACCCGAACAACTCCAACGATGGTGCTACCTACCTCTCAATGGTGGGATAGCACTATCTAAAGGACTCTTACACAACCTAATTCCTTAGGGTAGGTAGATTCTCATGGGTACTTTCTCTTTTCAAACAAACAAAATACTTTTCACACCTCACACTTTCTAAAAGATTTCAAACAAATTTTTCATACACTCTTGAGGACAGATACAAGAGTTACTTAGAAAATTTTTAAACGAAACTTTTTTAAACCCACACACACACATTTGAAAAGCAAACAAATTTTGAAAACATAAGAGCAAGTACCTAAGAGCCCGTGGATAACCACAGATAGAAAGGGTGCTAACACCTTCCCTTTCTATAAATCTACCTCCCGAACCGAGAAACATTCTCATAAGGAATTTTGCTGTACTTTTGTCCTTTCCATGTTGGAGAACATAAAAGACGGTGGCGACTCTTGCTTCCGCGAAATTTCGCGAAACCAGCTTTAAACAGTCAGTTCTATTTCCACTGATCACAGAAATGGCGACTCTGCTGGGGAAAATAAAAGTGAGGTGTACCTTAGGATTAGATCATACTTATGTTTTTAATTGCTTTGCTTTGATTGCTTTATATTTGTGGGCTTTGCATCGGAGTTTCATAGATCCTAACCCGGATCTAGGGATACCCTTTTAGGTAGCATAAGCTGTGAGGGACCTGTCCGGCGTAGACCGACACGGGTGAAGCAGTGGCTACGTTGGTGTGGCACCTTGGTCTGTACCGATATCCCTTGTGTTGCAACGAGGAGAATATGGGTCTTCTAAGGAGTCATTAAGCACCAACCGACCTTAGAACCCTAATGTGACCCAACTTGGCCATAGAACGGTAGCAGTATGCTACACCCATTGAGGCTAAACTCTCGCGATGGTTCTGGCCGCAAGAAAAGATTGCGACGCTGGAGTTATGACCGATTGAGGGTAGTCAGTGATATTGGGATCCTCTAGAACCCGGTTACTTTTGATAGGACAGGTCTTAACCAACGAAACTGAAAGAGGGTAGTACCTGAACTTCATGCTGGCCTAAACTCTAAGGGCTCTTTTGTGTGACTTGTGTGCCTTAATACTTGAACTACTTGCATACTTGTTATCTAACAACACGGGTTCCTTGCAGGTTTTGTTTACAGTCCTTAATTGGGACTCATTACAGGGCCTACTTACATCACTCCATACATAGCATAACATCATACCATTTCATGCATCTTGCATAAAAACTAATCCATTTCAAGGATCTCAAGGGCTTGTGATGCAGGTCATGATGAATCAAAGTGTCTAGCAAAGGGCAAAGGGGATTTATTTTCCTCTAGCCGAGGTTGTCAGGGGCTATGACCCACTTGATATGGTGAGCCTTGACTCTTGAAGAAGGACTCTCAGCAACATGAAGTTCCTTCAATCAAGCTACCCAAATTCAAATTCTAACAAGTTTCTCTGTTTACCCCGCGAGATCCTTGAAAACATCGCATACATACATACATATCATTGCATTACAGGTACTCTTTTCCACAGGTTGCTTAATCTTCTTCGCTATTTATTTCAGCCATCATCATGAATCCTGAATCATCCAATGAACAAGCTATCAAGGCCCTCCAGGCCCAGAACGCCCAGTTCCAGGAGCTGGTCATGAGCTTAGCCCAAGGACAACAGGAATTGAAGACTCTGCTTTTGAAGAAAAAGAAGAAGAGGACTGTTTTGTTTAACCCTAGACGCAGATCTGGGAATACACTGCAGAATGAAGCTGAGTGGACTACTCCATCTGTTGGGGAAGGAAGTCACCAAGAGGGAAGGGTTCCTAGTCCCTTAGTCTCTGACACCGAGACAGATTTCAATGATGAACAATACCCTCCTGCTGAGGACCGGTTAAATGCTATGGAGATTCAACGTGTGCCTGGGTTGGACTTTGGGGACCTAGGTTTATCTTCTGGGGTGGTGATCCCTCACAAGTTCAAGGCACCTGCCTTTGTAAAGTACGACGGGGCTTCCTGTCCTAAGTTGCACCTCTGTTCCTACGCAAGGAAGATCCAGCCCTACACGGCAGACAAGAATCTATGGATCCATTTCTTCCAGGAGAGTCTTTTAGGGACTCAACTCGAATGGTTCTATCAGCTGGATGGAACCGCTATTCGTAACTGGGAGGACTTGGCTACTTCTTTTTATAAGCAGTATCAGTATAATGCCGACCTCGCTCCCACGCGTACCCAACTCCAGGGTATGTCACTGGGGACGGGTGAAGGTTTTAAGGAGTACGCGCAAAGGTGGAGAGATATGGCTGGAAGGGTGCAGCCGCCTTTGACTGACCGCGAGCTCGTTGACATGTTCTTGGGGACCCTGTCTGGTCCTTTCTTCAACCATCTGATTGGGAATTCTTCTGCTGGGTTTACAAATTTGATCTTGACCGGGGAGAGGATTGAAGCTGGTATCAAGGCTGGAAAGATTCAAGAAGCTGCACCTGCTGATGCTCACAAAAAGCCTTACAGTGGGAAGAAGGAGTCCAATGTTGTGCATAGTAAAAAGGGTCGCCATGATCAACATGTAGGGGCAACCCAGATCTCTAATCCTAGGCCTGCTCAACAAGGACAGGGGCAGCAACGTAAGGAGGTCGCACCCAAGAGACAGTTCACTAGGATCAACATGTCATTGGATCAAGCGCTACAACAAATGTTGAAGGCAGGGCTGATTACCTTAAGGGCTCCTCTCCAGAATCCAAACACTTCTGCTCCTAACTATCATCCCAACGATAGGTGCGCATACCATTCTGATAGCCCTGGGCATACTACAGACAACTGTTGGGCTCTGAAGAACAAGGTCCAAGACATGATTGACGCCAGAGAGATTCAGTTTGAAGCACCAGAGACTCCAAACATAATCAATGCTCCTTTGCCCAATCATTGAAGGCTTTTGTTTATTTGAATTTCCGAGTTGTATTTTTCTTTGCTTATACAAACAATTAATGTCATAGCAAACTCTTTTATTTCATTAATGCACTGCAGATGTCTGTTTTTGAATTAATCCAATTATTTTCATTATATTCAAATTGCTTTCATATTTTTTTGTGATGATCAACGCTCGGTTAATAATTCTAAGCCTCTTGAGGGAGGATGACGAAAACGATACCACGACATTTACAGTATGCTTTTGAACGAACCCCGCTGATGAGGTACATGCATTGTTTCAATTCCTAAGAACTGGAGTTATAAGGATGATAATCCCTCGTCAACCCCTTTAAGCCAAAGAAGTAGGAGTTTTTCTTTTTGAAAATTAAAACCCTTAATCATAACCTGGGGCAGGGTAGTTCTCTCAGTTGATCCAAGTGCACAACGAATAACATCAAATGAGTCCTCCCAAAGCAAAAGATAGTGATGGTTCCGTATAATCATAAAGACAAGCAGTCATTATCTCGCAGAAATAAAAGCCCAATAAGTCAAAACCTATGAAGGAGACTTACAAAAACTGGGGCATCCCGCTGACTGTAATCACAAAAGAAACAGTTCAGGCAAAAATAGGGATAACGAAATAAAAAAAGAAAGAGGTCCTACAAACCCTCAACACAAAAGGAAATGACTGCTTATTCAAAATAAACCGTCAGTATCCGAACCATCACTGGTATATCAAAGCAAAGACTCAAACAAGTTCTAACGCACGATCAACTGAGTTTAGGTTTGAAGAACATCACGAAGAGCGGGTGGGTACAGATAAATTTGAGCCTTTATCCTTTGTTTCTTAAACCGTGAACCAGGCCACGTTATAACCCTCAAAAGTCCTAGCTGAAGCATGGGTTAATTCGAAAGCATACTGTTACAAAGGTATCCTGACTCCTTAAGGCTCGCTGTAAAATCTTGAGTTGACATCACAGTTTACAAAAAATTCACTTGTTTTTATGAAAACACATTTTCAAAAACTTCAAGACATACATAAGCTTTGCATTTTTAATAACATTGTTTGCATATGACTATTTGTTCGAACAACAGAGAAATTTGCACGACGAATATCTAAGTGAACAAAAGTACTTCCAACCAAGGGGCAGACATGATCATGGTCTATCATCTGGGGCAGTTAAGTCAAGATTCGGAGAATCTCTCAAAAGGTCAACCAACTTGGGGCAAATCTCCATCTGGATCACTTGGGGCATTGGACATGAATTCCAACGACGAATCTTGCACGATCAAACATCTTCTGGTAGCATGGCGACACAATGCTACCAACAGTGACAACTCCCGACATTCTGAGGGCACGAACATAGTCGAAAAAAATACTACGCATAATCAAAGACCCGCTAGGTTGACACACCTAGGCAAAAATAAGGGCTTCTCGACGAACCAAAAGGGTTCGGGCAAAAATAAGGGATAAAAATGAAAAAATCTGTACACCCGGCAAGTCGAAAACCTGAAAAGGCGGCTTGGGCAAAAATGGGTATCCCGTTGGATTGAAAACCCGAAAGGGCGGTCCAGGCAAAAATTAGGGATCAAAGCGTACGACTATGTCCCGTCATCTTGTCACTTGCCTACCAGAAGAAGATTTGTCAAATCGGCAGTCCTCAAGCACCTCTACAGGTACCTTCTCCCACAGAAGCTGGGGCAATAAGAGTTGCCCAAACTGTACAGCTGCTTTCCTCCAGGTACAAGTTAGATTCAGTTGAAGAATTTGACCAAGATACCTTCACTCCCCGCAGAGTAAGACAGACTCAGCAATGCTCTCTCCCGAGCAGAGTTGGTCTCTCATCAGCCCCGAAAAGGCACAGTATCCCTAGCAAGTCAGCAACGCTCTCCCCAAGCAGAGTTAGCCTACTGTCAGCCTTAAGGAAGTTGGGTATCCCCAGAAAATCTCAATATTCCCTAGCGGAGTATGCAGATGTTCCTAAGCAAGTATCCCCGACAGCCTTAATATGAGATTGTTCCCCGGCGGAATACAGACATCCGGTGGAGCCACTTCCCAGTGCAGTCCAAAGTCTCCCCGGGAGAGTTAATTATCCTCCCCAGTAGATTCTGGAAGCTTATCACCTGCAGAGTACGTACGTCTCTCCCCGACTTTATTCAAAGGTTATTTCCCCACCAGGGTATAACTGGGTTATTCTCAGCTAATTACCACGGAAAGATCGTCCTCGGCGAAGTTCTTCCTACCCCCATCGGAGTTCATCAAATCTTCCAACATAGCTCATCAACAAAATCCCCAGCGGAGTTATCAAAACCTCGGCGAAGTATCTCTCCCCACAGAGTAATTCCCCGCAGAGTAATCTCTCCAACAAGTTTATTCCCCAACGGAGTCATCTTCTCCTACCGGTTTATTCTTGCAACCATCATCCCCAGCGGAAATGAAGAACTCTACTCTTCAAACATCAGCCCAGGATTCAGCTTCCTGGTATTCGTCAAGGATCCATTTTCCTAGACGAAAATACATTCATGAACATCACATTGACATACATCATGATATATGCATATACGCATCATAACACACTATCTCATTTATTTTGGGACATCATGACATCATGCATTTCATACATCATGACATTGCATACAACTGATGTTTCGCCTTTTTAGGAAAAAGGTCAATCCCAAAGATGATTACTATCAACTGTCGCAATTCCAGATTCGATTCCTGTATCCAGCCAGGGCATATCTGTGAGTAGATTCGACACCTGTATCCAGCCAGGGCATATCTACATTAAAGAGATTGAAGAGATAGCCGAGAAATGCTCCAGATATGGATGTTGTTCTTTTGCTTATTCAGATTTATCTCCAGAGATAGCTTAGAAATGCTCCAGAGATGGATGTTGTTCTTTTGCTTATTCATATTTTCTCTTCAGAGATGGCTTAGAAATGCTCCAGAGATGGACGTTATTCTTTTGCTTATTCAAGAGTTTCCTTTCAGATATAGCTGGGAAATGCTCCAGATATGGATGCTATTCTTTTGCTTATTCAGATTTTCTCTTCAGAGATGGCTTAGAAATGCTCCAGAGATGGACGTTATTCTTTTGCTTATTCAAGAGTTTCCTTTCAGATATAGCTGGGAAATGCTCCAGATATGGATGCTATTCTTTTGCTTATTCAGATTTTCTCTTCAGAGATGGCTTAGAAATGCTCTAGAGATGGACGTTATTCTTTTGCTTATTCAAGAGTTTCCTTTCAGATATAGCTGGGAAATGCTCCAGATATGGACACTATTCTTTTGCTTATTCAGAGTTCTTTTCAGAGATGGCTTAGAGATGCTCCTGACCCGGACGCTATTCTATTGCTTATTCAGATTCAAACTCCTAAAGATAACTTAGAGATGCTCCAACCACGGATGCTATTCTATTGTTTATTCCAGATTTCTCTTCAGAGATGGCTTAGAGATGCTCCTGACCCGGACGCTATTCTATTGCTTATTCAGATTCAAACTCCTAAAGATAACTTAGAGATGCTCCAACCACGGATGCTATTCTATTGTTTATTCCAGATTTCTCTCCAGAGATAGCCTAGAGATGCTCCAGATCTAGATGCTGCTCTAATGCTTATTCATACTTCCTGCTAGAAACAGTTCAGTTGTAACCCAGACATGGCGACATTCTGATACTTATTCAGATTTCCTTTGAGATATAGCTTAGATATGCTCCTGACTTGGACGTTATTCTATTGCTTATTCAGATTCAAGCTTCTAAAGACAACTTAGAGATGCTCCAGCCCAGATGGTATTCTATTGTTTAGTCCAGATTCATTCAAAAGACAGTCCATATACGATCCAGATTCGGATGACATTCTGTCACTCATTCAAACACAGACTAGATATGCTCCAGACACGGAGGCCATTCTATTTCTTATTCAGACGCAACTATCCATTATAGTTCCAAATGGCATCTATAAGCCCATTCTCGACAAGGTTCTGTCACACTTCCAGATGGCATCTATAAGCCCATCCTCCTATCCATCATATCTCCAAATGGCATCTATAAGCCCATTCCCGCCATCACACTGCTGATATTCTACTATGTGAGTGCAAATTTCTGGGCACTCTAGTGTTCAATCATCTTCCACCTTCGGATCACGAAAGGCACACAAGCCAATCTACATCCTCAGGTCTAAGAAGATTGAACAGGGGCAACTGTTGTACCCCAAAATTTGCCCTCCCATATTCTTCAAAGTTTTGACAAGCATCATCTCAATTTGCTCAAGTCTACTCAAGGGTTGCACAGTCAAATCATCTCCTAAGCCAGTCAAATTAGGGTTTTGGTTCTTGCAAGGAAGTTGAGGCTTTCAAAGGCTAAATCAAGTCACATATTCCTATACACATTGTCAAGCATCCCCATGTCAAGTTACAAGACTCACAGCATCAAGTTGCACAGTCAAAAGCCCTAATTGCTTCACAATCAACTGTAGGGGTAAAATGGTCATTTGGCAGTCAAAAGTCAAAATTTTTGGTCAACATATTATTTTGAAGCCACAATCATCATTTGATCAAGTCTTGATCATGATTCCACAAGAATGGCTCAAAAATCATCAAGATGCAAAAGTTTCCATTTTTGGACAGCTGAAAAGTCAACTGTAACTTGACCAAGGCATAACTTTTTCATGGTTCATCAGAAAAATCCCATCCAATGCTCATTTTAAAGGGGAAGACATTTCCTACAACTCATCTTCACATTCCAAGTCCAAGAAATGCTCTCACAAAAAGTTATCAATTTCAACATTATAGGTCATTTTCAAAAGTCAACAAAAAGGCATTTTAATTCAAAGACCATAACTTGATATTGGTAAATTCAAATGACATGGGACCAAAGGCATTGATTATAGGACTTCAAGACCTTTCCAAAATGTCCAAGAACATGTTCATAGCTTCAAAATTGAGCAAGATATGCATTGGAGAAGTTGGGAAATTTTTGTGAAATGGCCAAAGTCAACTATCCTTGAAACTTCATTTTTGACAAAAAGGGCCCACTTTTTCCACTTGGTTCAGCTTTTCCATGCCTCCCACGTGTCCCATGATTTATTTCAAGATTAAAAATTAATTTTTCTATTTTTATTTAATTTTATTTGATTTAATTCATTTTAAATCTTTAAAATTCAAATAAAAATCAAGAAAATTAATTAAGGGATATCTTTTGGTTTGAATAACTTTGATACACCATAATTCACATGCCAATTTAGTGTACATCCTATTTCAAGCATGAAATTCAAATTTGGAGCAAAAAAGGCAAGTTGTTCAATGGTGGTTATGGAGGAAATCAAAACTTCATTGCAAGGTTTCAAGGCTCCTTATTGTGATTGATTCTTATTCATATACACATATGCAAGCCTCTCCAATAGGATTCACGACCTAGAACACTCCCAAACGGCCAAAGCAATTTCAAAATTTCAAGAGAAAAGTCACAAACTAAAAACCATTTTCCAACACAATTCAAGCTTTCCTTTTGATCAAAACACGTTCCTTAGATGCCCAAGAATCGTTTGCAGCCAAGAACAAGCCAAATCACTCAAGAACTCGTGCTACACAGTCACACGGTTCATCATTTTTTCTTACAATCTGAATTCATTTTGCACGCACCCTTAACATGTTTTGAATATTGTTTTGACTTTCTAACATTGTGCTGAAACTTTTGACATGATTTAATTTGAGAATGGTGCCTTAAACTGAAAATCACCATGGACGGATGCTAGGTTTTCAAAGCTTTGGAATTGGGGTTTTTCTTATACTGTAAAATTAATCCTCCAAACACCCATGGTCAAACTCAGCGTGATGAGACGAACATGATGGATACCTCGCGCCCTTTTTATGTTATCCCTAACTCTATTCGCTATTTTCTGTCATCGTAGTTAGTGGGGGTTAAAAACCCCCGCTATCTTGTTTCTATTTTGCAGATAAGAGGAAGACGATGATGAGGTGTCTATGCGTGTGTGGTTGATTCAAACCACGCGCGCTTTTCTTTATTTTTCAGCATATAACACATTTTTTATATATAATATTTAGTTCCCATTATATTAACAAACGCGCAGGATTGGTGTAGTGGTTGACAATGCACTTGGTGATCTCTGGGACCTGGGTTCGATTCCCAGGTCCCCTCATAATTCCAATATTATTTTTTCAAACGCTTTCTTGTGCAGATTCCCAAATGATGAGCACCATAAGCCTCACATCTCAGCCTGCCAAATGTCCATCAGTGCAAATCCAAGGGCCAAGCATGAGGACCATGGTGCTCTGGAGTCAACATGGGCGTAGGCAACCAGAAAGAGTCAACGTGGCTGAAGCTTCAATGGGCCTCAAAATTCAATCAAACACCCTCCATTCTGGCCCATACCCCCTTCCCTTGGTTCATTCTTTTTTTCTTCTTTTTTTTAATACATTTTTCTTAATTATTAACCTTTTAATTATTTTTATTATTAACAATTAACCAATTAATATTTTCATAAAAAAATCAATAAAAAAAAAAGAACTAACATTATTATTATTATTATTTTATTTTTGTAAATAAATACTAAATAATTGAATTAGCTTTAATTAGGCAATTTTAACTTTTTTAGATAACTAAAATAATTTAGAATTAGGTTAACTTAGAATTTTAATTCTTTTATTTTATTTCATAAAAACATAAAAACACAAAAATATTTTCTTTTAATAAATTAATTAATTAGTTTAATTATTAGTTATTAATTTCATTTAATCACAAAAAAGACAAAAAAATTCAATTTCTTTTCGTAAAAGGGTCAAAACCCTTAGAACGTTCCCGGTTAATTTTTATTCGCGCGCATTTACTTTATTTTGATTATTATGTAATTGCTTTCAAGAATGTAATAGTAATTAGGTTTATCGCTTTATTTAATTTCTCGTACTTCTTTACCAAAACGGGTCTTTGTATTTTTGGCGATGTATAGACCCGCGCCTTGTAATAGCGTAGAATTTATCTTTCCGCAATTTACTTTTCTGCACTCCTAACTGTTAAATGCATGAAAGAATGTATGTAAATAAAATTAATCCGTAGCTCACAAATAACATGTACAAAGACAATTAACTGAAAAACAACACACAAAGCACATGCCACTCCTAGGGTACGCTTCACTCGTTGCCTCAAAACGTGGTCATCCAGTATAGGACGTCTTAGAGGTCACCCTTTGTCTCAAGATCCAGTTGCCTCGAAACGGTTGCCTCGGATAAAAGGATCTAGGACATTAGGGTTACTTATAAGGTGTCCTACCGTTGCTTCGGTGACCACACTGTCCCGATAATCGAATTGACCCGAACAACTCCAACGATGGTGCTACCTATCTCTCAATGGTGGGATAACACTATCTAAAGGACTCTTACACAACCTAATTCCTTAGGGTAGGTAGATTCTCATGGGTACTTGCTCTTTTCAAACAAACAAAATACTTTTCACACCTCACACTTTCTAAAAGATTTCAAACAAATTTTTCATACACTCTTGAGGACAGATACAAGAGTTACTTAGAAATTTTTCAAACGAAACTTTTTTAAACCCACACACACACATTTGAAAAACAAACAAATTTTGAAAACATAAGAGCAAGTACCTAAGAGCCCGTGGATAACCACAGATAGAAAGGGTGCTAACACCTTCCCTTTCTATAAATCTACCTCCCGAACCGAGAAACATTCTCATAAGGAATTTTGCTGTGCTTTTGTCCTTTCCATGTTGGAGAACATAAAAGACGGTGGCCACTCTTGCTTCCGCGACATTTCGCGAAACCAGCTTTAAACAATCAGTTCTATTTCCACCGATCACAAGTTAATTATTTTTTCTTTGTGCAAAACAAAAATATTTTTTTTAATTAATCATAAAATCAGTAAATTACAAAAAAATATAGAATTAGGTTTTTATTTATTTAAATTAATTTTATTGAAAATAAATTAGATTAATTAGATTCATTTGATTGCTTTTTAATTAAAATTAATTAGAAAAATTAGATTTAATTTGTAATTAAATTATTTTCTCAATAAAAAAATACAAAAATATTTTTTAACTAATCAGGTTTTTTAGGCTTCTAATTTATCCTCGTATTTAAGTCGTCACACGCTCCTTTACGTTCTTCTAATTCCAATTATTGTAATTGCTTCAAGTTTGTAATAGTTAATTAGGTTTACTATGTCGCATTTACTATTTTCCCCGGTTTTTGATCATGTAATCCCCCTCCCCAAGGCCTTGTAATAGCTAGGTTTTAATTTCTCGCACTTCACTTTCCGCAATTATAAACTGCCTAGATATATGGATAATAGGATTGAATGGTAAGATAAATCAATTTAAAATAGTAGAAAACCCTAAATGCACAAGATAAATGAAACTGAAATTAAACACTTGCACATGCTCACTCCTAGGGTTTTGCCTCACTTGGTTGCCTCGGAAAATAATGGTCGTGTCCCTTGAATGTAGGGATACCTTAACAATGACCCGCGATTCAAAATCGTCATAAAGATCATAGTCCCTACTTGCCCCTAGAGTTACCTACGAATTGATCTTATAATGATAGTCCCTTCGAAATGCCAAGGTATCCTTACTTGTTGCCTTCAGAGACCATTTCGTCCCTTCGAAGGTCCCTTTAAAATTCCAACGACGGAGCTACCTACTCCTTAATAGTAGGATAACACTGTCTAAAGGAAACGAAAGTGAACAGAATTTTTTCGAGTAGGTAGAAAACTCTTAAGTACTTGCTCAAAACAAAAACTTTCCATACAAACACTTTCCAAAGAATAGTTTTCAAAACAACTTCGACACACTCTTGAGGACCGACACAAGGGTTATCACGAAGTAAACAAAACTTTTTAAAACAAGCACACACAAGCAATTTAAAAAGGAGCAAGTACCTAAGAGCCCGTGGAAAACCACAAATAGAAAGGGTGCTAACACATTCCCTTTCTATAATCTACCCCCCGTACACAGAAATATCTCGAAAAAAGGTTTTTTCTGTTCTTTTTCCTTTTCCTTTGTTGGATGAAATAAAATTCGGTGGCGACTCTTGCTTACCGCAACATTTGCGAACAAAAAACGCAAACAAGTATAACAGTCAGTTCTGCCACTGTGTCACAGAAATGGAGACTCTGCTGGGGATGGACTTAATAAGTGGGGTATACCTTAGGATCTAGGTCATTTCTAAAAAAATGCTTTCTTGTTTTGCTTTTCCTGCTTTATATTCAAGGGTTTTCCTTGGGTATCATTGAAGATCTTACACCTGGATCTGGGGACACTCTTTAGGTAAACATCAATAGATCGTGGAGACTGTATGGCGTAGACCAATATGGTTTAAGCGATGGTTGTGTTGGTGTGACACTTTGGTTGGTATCAGAATCCTTCGTGTGGAAACGAGGAGAATACGAGGCCGCCGCGTGATGTCTTGAAGCACTAACGGGCCTTAGAACCTTAGTTGAATAAACTTAGCCATTAGAAAGTAGTGAGATAGCCGACCTCGGTATAAAGCTGAGGATTCGTTGATACTCGATGCTACACTCATTGAGGTCAGACTTTCGGGATATTTCAGCCGCAAGAAAAGATTGCCTGAGCTGAAACAATGCCCGATAAAGGATGATCAGTGATATTGAGAATCTTTAGAACCCGGTTACTTTTCTAAGACAGGTTTGAAACCAACTAAACTTCAAGAGGGTACTTACCTTTAACCTCATGCAAGCCTTTGAGCCTAAGGTGTATTGTGTGTTTTGCTTGTGTGTGATTTATTCTGTTTGAACATAACATCATGCATCATAACATAGCATCCATTCTTATTACACTAATCATTTCAAGGACCAAGGGAATTTATCTTTGTTCTGTTTTGCAGATCATGGCTTCTGCTCGTAGAAACACTATCCGAATTAGCTTTGTGAGGATACCTCCCCAACTCAAGGAGCTAGTATCAAGGGTTCCGGAAACTTCTGCATTCACTAAGAGACATGGTCGACTTCTCAATTTGGTTACTTAAAACTTTGATGAAAAGATGATGGGTGTACTCTTTCAGTTCTTTGATCCCAAGCACCACTGCTTCACCTTTCCAGACTATCAGTTGGTGCCTACCATGGAAGAGTTCTCTCAATTATTAGATATACCCATTCTTGAACAGTTACCTTTCACAAGTTTAGAAGAGGTTCCTAATCCATAAGTCATTACCTCAGCCTTGCATCTGAAACGGGCCGACATGGTATCCAATTGGGAAATAAGAAGTGGAGTCAAGGGTTTTCTAGCCAAGTTCCTAATAGACAAGGCCCAACTGTTTTGGGTTGATATGTAGTTTCAGGCTTTTGAGGAGGTCTTGGCCCTTCTAATCTATGGGTTAATACTATTCCCTAATCCAGACTTACTCATAGATGTGAATGCTATCAAGATCTTCCTCTCTCACAACCATGTGCCTACCTTGCTCAGAGATATCTTGCACGCTCTCCATACTCGTACCATGAAGAGAAGAGGGGTTCTTATGTGCTGCATGCCATTACTGTCGAGGTGGTTTATTTCTCACCTCCCTAAGTCCGTACTGAAGAATGAAGAAGGTTTGGGTTGGTCACAAAGGATAATGTCACTCGCTCACACGGATATTCTCTGGTATTCCCGAGCTATGGGAGATACTGCTATTATTGACCGCTACAGGGAGTACCCTAATGTCCTATTACTTGGCATTAGAGGAGGCATAACTTACAATCCTTGTTTGGCTCTGCGACAATTTGGTTACGCTCGAAAGGATGGTCCCCATGAGTTACTTATCAAGGGAATTATATTTAACTATGAGGATGATGTTCAAGGGTATCACCAGAGGTTCATACGAGCTTGGAGCATGGTAAACAGATCTGACGCCAAGGCTTTGGGGCCGAAGGCTTCCATTCCTATGGAAACTTATCTCCAATGGGTACGAGCTCGTTCCCAGAAACTTATGATTCCCTACATGGCTGTTTTACCAGTGATTGTGGAACCCACTACTGAAGGGGGTATTCCTTACACGGTTCTCCATCCTGATATGCCCACTGATCTTGAAGAACTAAAGAGGTCTTGGATTCAGTTGAAGAAAGAGCGGGATACTTATATGGATAAGTTATATGCCCAGGAGAGGAAGGTTTTAGAGCTCACAAAGAAGTTTCATGAGGAAAGAAGCCTTAATGTCTATCTCGGCACGAAGAGGAAGCATCCATGGGAAATTTGATTTTTTCTAGTTTTTTAGAATTGTTTTTAATTGTAACGCCTAAAAGGCAATTGAACCTTGAATTCTGCTAATAAAATCTTTGTTTCATTTTGGTTCGCAAATTTAAATTTCCCAAAGTTCTTGAAATCATTGCATACACATCCCATCCATAAACACTGCATATACAGGTACCATTACAGGCTTCTCAGCTTCTTCGCTATTTATTTTAGCAGAAATGTCTTCTGAACAAAGCATCAAAGATCTTCAGGCACAAAATGCCCAATTTCAACAAATGTTCATAACTCCGGCGAAAGGGCAGGAGGATCTGAAAGCCCTCATCCTGAAGGAGAAGAAGAGAAAGAAGATGGTCTCTGGTATTCAGAATATGGGCAGAAGATTTAGGGGGCCATTAAAGCAACCAGTCGATCTAACCTCCTCATCCAAGGAAGGGGAGAATCAAGAAAGGGAGACAAGGGAAAAGGACCCCAGTCCTGAAGTTTCTGACAATGATACGAACTACAAAGAAGAGCAGTATCCTCCCATTAAGGATAGATACAAGCAGTTGGAAGATCGTTTGAGTGCTATGGTAGTCCATAGGATACCTGGGTTGGATTTTGAAGAACTGGGATTGGTGTCGAGAGTGGTCATCCCGCAGAAATTTAAGGCTCCAATTTTTGCAAAGTATGATGGGGTGTCTTTCCCTAAGCTCCATCTCCATTCCTATGTAAGGAAGATCCATCCCCACACCGCGGATAGAAACTTGTGGGTTCACTTCTGTCAAGACAGTCTGTCAGGGACTCAACTTGAATGGTTCTACCAACTGGAGAGAACCAATGTCCAAAGTTGGGAGGACTTGGTCGCTGCTTTTTATAAGTAGTATCAATACAACGCCGACCTTGCCCCCACTCATACTCAACTAAAGAGTATGTCCATGGGTGCAGGTGAAGGCTTTAAGGACTATGCGTAGAAGTGGAGAGACTTGGCTGGAAGAGTCCAACCCCCTTTATCTGACAGGGAGTTAGTTGATATGTTTCTTGGGACGCTGTCTGGTCCTTTCTTTAATCATTTGATTGGTAGCTCATCAGCTGGTTTCACCAAGCTGATATTAACTGGAGAAAGGTTAGAAGCTGGGATTCGAAGCAACAGATACAGAAAGACACCTCTTCGAGTTCGGTAAAGAAGCCTTTCACTGGTAAGAAGGAAGCCAGTGCCATCTATAGCCCGAGAGGCCAAAGCAGAGCTGAACACCATCCGACGGTAAGTGCTGTAATGATACCTAGGCCTGCGGTTGCTCCACAACGCCACAATCAACAAAGGGTAGAAAGACCACAAAAGCAGTTTACCCAGATTAACATGACATTAACAGAGGTTCTACCCCATCTACTAAGATCTAACTTAACAACCTTGAAAGAGGCTCCCAAGAATCCAAATACTACATCTCCTTGATACAATCCAAACGCTCGATGTGCCTACCATTCTGAGAGTCCTGGCCACGATACAAATGATAGTTGGGCTCTGAGAAATAAGGTACAAGACCTGATTGAAGCCAAAGAGATTGATTTCGATGCTCCAGAGAAGCCCAATGTCATAACTTCTCCCATGCCTAAGCACAATCGTGGTGTTAATGTTGTTGATACCGATCTGTTTGTGACCTCAATTGATGAAGTTTCTACCCCTCGTATGACTATTAAGAAGAATTTGTTATTGGCCGGTTTATTTCTGAGTTGTGGTGAAGGTTGCCACATGTGTTCATCTCTGCTTTCTGGTTTCCATTTGCTAAAAACAGGCGTCCAATGCCTGATGGACAGCATAGAAATTTTGTTCGAGAAAACTTTGATTCCAACTGTTCCATGTGAAGATATTGCAATTATAACCATTTACGCCAATCCTTACAAGGTCTCCTCGAGAAGACCTGTTAGGATTACATATGCTTCAAGAGTCGCTCCATTAATAATCACCCTTCCTAGTCCTGTCCCATACGCCTCGGACAAAGCTGTCCCTTGGCATTATGGCGCCGATGTCTTCTATGTAATGGACATCCGACCGTCATACTCTTGTTTGTTGGGTCGTCCTTGGATCCATGAAGATAGGGCTGTTACTTCTACACTGTACCAAATGCTGAAGTATCCAGTGAAGGGGAAGATTGTCACTGTACGTGGCGAAGAGGAGTATATGGTGAGCCACCTCATCTCCTTCAGGTACGTAGAGATGGACAAGGAATTCATAGAGACTCCTTGCCAAAACTTTGAAGAGGTTCCCCAGATCTTGGCATCGACTGAGACTACTACCGGCACTAAACCTCCTCTGAAGATGGCTTCTCTCAAAGACGCCAGAGCAGTGATCAAAGAAGGATCTTAAAGGGCTGTTCGATGCGCTCGAGCTGGAGGACCTCCCCTACCTATCAGCAGTTGGGGAATTAATGCCATTGAAGACAGTGAGGAAGACTCTGACATTCACAGCTGGATCTACCCAACTACCAACGGTGGACCGAGTAACTGGACGACTAGGGATTTTATACCAGTTTCTTTTATTCCGCAGTAATTGTCTTACTTGTTTTCTGAATTTATAATAAACAATTTAAAATCTACAGCCTTGTGTCTTTCCTGAGGCACATTGATTTTGTTTGTGACGTCTATTATGTGTTATTTCATATATCATCAATAAAACATTGGACGTTCCTTGCATACAAATTTTGCGCTATCTGTTTTTCTTTTCTGTTTTCACTTTATCAAAACAACTATGCTCTTACACACACTCACATATCATACTGCAGATCCATATCCACTCTGGATCCCATTGATAACAGTTCTGCTACTGCCGGTTATAACTTTGAAAATCCGATCAACCAAGCTGAGGACGAAGGTGAGGACGATTGTGAGGTTCCTGGAGAACTTGCTAGACTGTTACAGCAGGAAGAAAAGGCTATACAACCTCACGAAGAGCCAGTTGAGATGATAAACTTGGGCACGAAGGTAGACAGAAAAGAAGTCAAGATCGGCGCAAATCTGAAAGCTAAGATCAAACAGCGGTTGATACAGATGTTGCACGACTATGTTGAGATCTTCGCCTGGTCCTATGAATACATGCCTGGTTTAGACACTGGTATTGTGGTACATCGTCTGCCGACCAAGGGAGACTGTCCTCCGGTTAAACATAAGGTCCGCCGTATGCGTCCTGAGATGTCAGAGAAGATCAAGGCAGGGGTCATGAAACAGTTCAACACAAGGTTCTTAGCTGTCACCTCCTACCCACAGTGGGTTGCTAATGTTGTTCCGGTACCTAAGAAGGACGACAAGGTACAGATGTGTGTGGATTACAGGGACCTGAATAGGGCAAGCCCCAAGGACGACTTCCCGCTTCCCCATGTTGATGTTCTGGTTGACAACACCGCACAGCCAAAAATATTCTCCTTCATGGATGGTTTCTCTGGTTACAACCAGATCAAGATGGCTCCTGAAGACATGGAGAAGACAACCTTCGTCACAAAATGGGGCACCTTCTGTTACAAGGTGATGCCTTTTGGGTTGAAGAATGCTGGGGAAACTTATCAGTGAGCCATGGTCGCCTTGTTCCATGATATGATTCACCACGAGATAGAGGTTTATGTTAATGACATGATAGCCAGGTCTCAAACCGAGGAAGAGCACCTTGATCATCTACGAAAGTTGTTCGACAGGTTGAAGACATGCAAGCTGAGGTTGAATCCGAACAAGTGCACCTTCGGGGTAAGGTCTGGTAAGCTTTTGGGTTTCATCGTCAGTGACAAAGGTATTTAAGTAGACCATGCTAAGGTAAAGGCCATACAAGAGATGCTGACTCCCTGTACAGAGAAAGAAGTTAGAGGTTTCTTGGGACGCTTGAATTATATCGCCAGGTTCATTTCACATATAACTGCTACTTGTGAGCCTATCTTCAAGCTTCTAAAGAAAGATCAAGTGGTAAAGTGGAATGACGAATGCCAAACAACCTATGAAAGAATCAAAGAATACCTTCAAGAACCACCGATTCTGATGCCTCCGGTTGAAGGAATACCTTTGATACTGTACCTAAAAGTACTAGACAATTCAATGGGGTGTGTGCTGGGGCAACATGATGAGTCTGGTCGAAAAGATCATGCAATATACTACCTCAGCAAAAAGTTTATCGGCTGTGAGACAAGATACTCATTGCTCGAGAAAACTTGCTGCACTTTGGCATGGGCTGCTCGCCGACTAAGATAATATATGCTGACCCACACTACTTTGTTGATGTCTAAGATGCATCTAATCAAGTACATCTTCGAGAAACCAACTCTCTCCGGAAGAATAGCAAGATGGCAGATGATCTTAACTGAATATGATATACAATATACAACCTAGAAAGCAATCAAGGGGAGTGTATTGGCTGATCATTTGGCCCATCAGACCACGGGTGACTACCCGTCCATGAATTTTGAGTTCCCGGATGAGAATATTATGCTGGTGACTGACTACGAAGAACCTGGACCGGATGAAGGACCCGAGGAGGGATCCCGGTGGACTATGGTTTTTGACGGAGCTTCAAACGCACTTGGTAATGGCATTGGCACGGTAATCATATCTCTCGAGGGTTATCATACTCCTTTCACTGCCCGACTGTATTTCAACTGCACTAACAACATGGCAGAGTACGAAGCCTGCTCATGGGTCTCAAAGCCGCTATTGACCTATGGATTAAGTTCTTGGACATTTTCGGGGATTCAGCCTTAGTGATAAGTCAGATCAAAGGCGAATGGGATACGAAGCATCAGAATCTCATATCATACAAAGAGCATGTGCTGACATTGCTCCCACACTTTGAGGAGGTAACCTTTGAACATTTCCCGCGAGAGGAGAATCAGTTAGCGAACGCGCTAACTACCATGTCTACTATGTTCAAAGTCATGTGGGATAACGAAGCTCCCTGAATCAACATCGAAAGGTTGGAAGAACCAGCGCATTATTGTGAGATTGATACCGAAGAGGTGGCAGACAAACCCTGGTTTCATGAAGTGAAGAAGTACCTCAAGACTCAGGAGTATCCCGAAGGGGCATCTGTCAATGATAAGAAGTTTCTGAGAAGGTTTGTTGTGAAATTCTTCCTCAGTAATGGAATCCTCTACAAGCGTAATCATGACTCTACCTTACTGCGGTGTGTAGACAAGAGCGAAGCAGAGAGGATTATGACAGATCTATATGAAGGTACCTTAGGAACCCATTCAAGTGGACATAACATGGCTATCCTACGAGCAGTATACTACTGGCCCACTATGGAAGCAGATTGTTATCAACACTCTTGAACTTGTCATAAGTGCCAAATCTATGTTGATAAGGTGCATGTGCCTCTGGTTTCTTTGAACGTCTTGACAGCTTCGTGGCCTTTTGCAATGTGGGGCATTAACATGATCGGAGAAATCAGGCCTACCTCTTCCAATGGACATCGCTTTATCCTGGTGGCCATAGATTAATTCACAAAATGGGTTGAGGCGGCCTCTTTTGCTACTGTGACCAAGAACGTTGTGGCGCGGTTTATTCGACATAATCTAATCTATCGGTATGGTGTGCCAGAGAGAATTAGGGTTTGAGATTGCACAAGGATATTTGAACTTTCAATGACTCATATTACTTTCATGGAATTATGGACCCCCAAGATTACTCATGTCAAGTTTCAAGCTTTGAATCATATTTTTTGCTCAGTCAATTGAGCAGTTGACCTAAAAATCAACTGTATTGGGGAAAAAGTCAACTGTGGCCAATTTACAGTCAAAATTCATAATTTTTGATCCAAGTCAACATTATAAACTCATATGTATCATTTTATCAAGTTTCGACCATAATTCCTCAAGAAATTTGATCAAATCATCAAAAAGGCAAAATGGTCAAAATTAGGGTTTTGACTGAGAAAGGGAAATTTCTGATTTTTGACCTAGAAAATGGTTAATTGGTTTGAGGCATGATCTCAAGAGTTCAATTGAACCATTTTTACCTAATGGCATGACCCAAAACATTGCTCAAGATCAATTGGATTGATAGTGAATTTTCAATAAACTGATCAAAAGTCAACTGTACACTGAAAAGTCAAACTTTGACTTTTTGTTCAAGATCAAGTGTCAAAGATCACAATTCATCAAAACATGTCAAAATATGAAAATTATTCATCAAGAAATCAAATATTCAAGATTTCATTTTGAAAAGTCAAAGTTTTCAAACTTAGAAATTTTTCTAAGTGTTGACAACTTCATGTTTTTTCACAACTTTGAGCAAATTTTTCACCATGATGCAAGATGATTCAAAAGAAACTTTCAACATGAAAGTTGTAGATCTCCATGAGATATGCAATATATCTTTACACAACTTATTCTAAAAGTTCTTGGATCTCAAGTTATTAATTCATAAAGTCATGGTCTTGAAATTAAACACTTAGTGAGATTTTGCCCTAGTTTAGGCAGGATTTTGACCTAATTTCATGGCACTTTTTCATATAGTTTCAAGGGGAATCTTCAAACGTGATTCAAAGAGGGGTTGTAGAGCATATTACAAGCTTTACAAAATGTCCAACAACTCCTTGAGATCATTCTTGAGCAGGGAGAATCAAAGAGAGGAAGTTAGGGTTTCAAACTAAAATTATAGGTCATTTTCATGATGAACAAAAATGCAATTTCAATGTTAGGCTGCATAATCTTGCTTTGAAGGACTTCTAAATTGTGTATCTATCCATCATTAATGGATTACACAAACTTTTGAGCTTTAATCTAAGTGGTTTAAGCTTTATCCAATCCACATTTCCCTTAATGGCACAAAGTGAACACTTCCATTTTAGAAAAGAAAGCTTTTTGTGCAAAGTCAACTCTTGAGCCTCTAACTTGTTCCCTATAATCACACTCCATCTACAAAGTCAGAAGCAAGTGTATTTAAAGCATAACCACTTTATCTTAGCCAGTACACAAAGCTTTGAAACTTGGATTTCTCAAAAATCACATGTTATGCTTAACTTGTGATTTTGAATTCTGATCAACAACAAGCTTCCAAACTTGTTGCTTATAAATAGAGGCACTATTTATGAGCTAGAGAAAGAGTTTAAGCACCCTGAAATACACTAAAACTCTCTCAAATCAGAAATTGCCCAAAAACTCCATTGCGGCATAGTTTTTGACCTTGAACACCAAACTCATATTTCCCTCGTGGGTTTCTTGGCCTTTTAGTCTCTAAAGCTTCCTTACATCAAGTGTAACCTATCCTTGTCCCTGTTTCATTACTGTAACATCATTTACCATATCCTCCATAACCAAAAACAGAGCATTGCACATTGACTTCTCCAAGCCATTCCGGCCATCCATTGCTCAAGCAAACCATTGCATTAGCTTCCTGGGAACTTGAGGAAGCTAACCTAATCATTGCAGCACCTTGAATCAAGCTCATTTGCATTTCACGATTTCCAGTTTTGAGGTATTTTTCTTGAACTTCTATCTCATTACTTAGGCATTGTTAGGCTTGCATTTGTGAAGATAAAATGTAGACATCATTTCCCTGAAGCTGTACATGTCCATAGATTTAATTTATATTGATTGAGCTAGGAGAATTTTAGGATTAAATCTCTGAAAATAATTAGGCAGAATTTGGTACTTTCAAAAAATCTCATTCGTCTTTGATTTATAGTTCATGATATTTATATGGTTGGATTCGTATGAATAAATAAAGCAACTTTCATGTTTAAATTTTTGTAAATGGTTGAGAAATGGACAAGTTGCAGGGCTTCTGGATGGAGGTTGAAGATGAAGTATATTTAGGGCAAAATTTATGTTATATATTTATGGTTTGACATAAGTTAACGGATGTATCACCACCCTAGTGGTTAAAGCATGCGCCTGTCACCATGAGGTCACGGGTTCAAGCCCCAGCATGACCTTTTGTGTTTTTTTTTTTTTACATTTTCTCACATTTTCGACACTTTTTTGCAGCGCTTGGACCAACACTTTTGGCCTGATTATTTTTACAATACTCCTTGTTTCAATTATTAACCACCTCTGACTTTATTTTCATTTTTATTTTATTTTTACTTTTTTATCTTTTATTTATATTATCATTATTATTATTATTATTATTATTATTATTATTATTATTATTATTATTATTATTATTATTATTATTATTATTATTATTATTATCCTTAATCACAAAAATCCAAAATATTAATATTTTAATTATTTATTTATTTTTAGTTTATTTTTCTTTACAAAAGTAAAAGAACAAAAATATTTTCTCTAAAATAATTCCTTTTTTTTAATAATACTTAGATGATTTAATTTTAAATATTATTATTATATTATTTTTCTTGTAAATTAAAATCCATTTAGAATTTAGGACTTTTATTTAATTATTTTTTTTATTTACTAATTTAATTAAATTCACCAAAACCCTAAAAAATACTTTTCCTTAAATTAATTTATTTTACTAACTTAATATTAATTTTCTTTTTTTAGCTAATTATTTTAGTTTAATTAATTAGGTTAAAAATCCCTTTTCATAAAAAACCAAACAAAAAATCATATTTCTTTACATTTGCATTCTTGCATTTTTATCTTTATTTTTGTACATTTATTCAATTTCAATATGGTTGTAATAATTATTTAGATTTAATTTCTTGCATTATTCCCTATTTGTGAATTTGTATCCCCCTCCCCTAAGTATTGTAATAGCGTAGTAATTTTAAATTCCGCAATTTATCGCTTTATATACAAATGTTAGTAATTAGGGTTTTGTATGTGTGA
Source organism: Vicia faba (assembly GCA_948472305.1). Classification (NCBI taxonomy): domain Eukaryota; kingdom Viridiplantae; phylum Streptophyta; class Magnoliopsida; order Fabales; family Fabaceae; genus Vicia; species Vicia faba. The sequence continues at coordinate 573,278,582 of OX451737.1, read as the reverse complement.
TACGGTGGGAGAACTGACTTGAAGTTTTGAGTTTTATCGCAAATATTGCGGTTTAGCAAGAGTCGCCACCGACTTTTCTTTTATCCAAAAGGAAAGGTGAAAAAGCACATGAAAGACCTTAGAGATTGTTTCTTGAGTTCAGGGGGTAGATTATGAAAAAGGGAAGGTGTTAGCACCCTTTTCATCCATGGTTTTCCATGGGCTCTTAGTTACTTGTTAGATTACTTGCTTTTGTTTGAAATTATGCTTTGTGTAGTTTTTGAAAGTATTTTGTAAAAGAGGCCATCGTTTAGGAAATCTTTGTAATGATTCTCGTTCGTAAGAATGTATACAAAGATGTTTGTCTTTTTAAAAATGTTTTCAATGTTTGTAAGATGTTTTTGAAATGTGTGTGTTTGTTTTGAAAATAGCAAGGATAATTATTTTGAAATGGAGCAAGTAACTATAAGTAATCTACCTACTCAAATGTCTTTCTTGTTCATTTTCTATTCCTTTGACATTGTTGTCTTACCATTGATTTGGTAAGCAACCCTATCTTTGGATGTTAACGGGACGGGCGTGGGTCATCGTATAACCATGATTAGCAATGTTGCAAAGTATCTTAGCATTTTTGAGGGGACAAGATCATTTTGTAATGTAACTTATAATAGCGTCATCGAGGGACTATGATCTTATATTTGTTTGTTTTGCTAAGATACTTCGCATGCATAATATGGCCATTTTTTGTATAAGGCAACCAAGTGGAGAAACCCTAAGGGTGCTTGTGTGCAAGTGTGTTATTTTCATGCTTTGATTTTGTCTTGGATTTAGAGTTTTCTATTTGATTTGTTTTCATCTTGCCATGCAAACCCTAATTACTATCATGGTATATAAAAACGGTAAATTGCATAATTTAAAGATTACTACACTATTACAACATTTTTATGGGAGGGGGGAAATACAAATTTGAATGGGGATTTGCAAAATATAAATCTAATTAAGCTATTACAACCAAATCGAATTCATACGAATATTTGAATAAATAAATATACAATATAAATATGCAACGATATTGTTGTACCCCAAAATTTGCCCTCTCATATTTCTCAAGACATTGCAAGGGAAATCTCCAAGTTGCTCAAGTTTGCTCAAAAGTTGGTCAGACAAGTTATCTCCTAAGGCAGTCAACCCCAAATTAGGGTTTTGTGCTGCATCAAGATCTTTGAGTCCAAATGAACTCAAGTGCTCCCCAATGTCCTAATATGTTCTCAAGATCATCCATGCCAAATTTTAAGCCTTGCAGAGGAAGTTTGCTCAGTCAATTGCACAAAGGATCCAAAAATCGACTGTGCTAGGGCAAAAGTCAACAGTGACCCAAATACAGTCAAACTTCAAGATTTTTTGCCAACATTATCATTTTGAAGGATATTTCATCATTTGATCAAGGGTTGATCATGATTTATCAAGGATTGCTCAAAATTCATCAAGACTCAAAAGTTGCTAAATTAGGGTTTTGTAGGAAAAGTCAACTCAACTTTGACCAAGCATAAATTTCTCATAATTTATGAGAAATGACCCATCCAAAGTTCATTTTGAATAGGATGCAATTTCATACAATCCATCTTCATACCCTAAGATTAAAAAATGCACTCACAAGAAGTTATGAATTTGGACATTATAGGTCCTTTTTGAAAGTCAACAAAACACCTTTTTTCCAAAGCTTATAACTTGATCATGGAACATCAAAATGAGATGAGACCAAAAGGGTTTGTTATAGGACATCTCAAGGTTTCTAAAAAGTCCAAGAGCACCTCCAAAAGTTCAAAATTGAAGAAGTTATGCATTGTTGAAGTTGGACATTTTTGCAAAATTGCTAAAAGTCAACTATCCTCAAAGCTTCAAATTTTGTCAAATGGGCCCATTCTTTTCCACTTGATTTGAGCTTGCATCATTGTCCACGTGTCCTAGCTTCCGCCATGAGCCCATATCTTATTTTTATTATTTTATTTGATTTTTTATTGAATTTATTCATTTTAAATCAAATTAAATCATAAAAAATCCAAAGCTTTGATTACATGAGATTTTTGGTTGTTTCAGGTTGTAATTATCATCATTAACATCATCAAATTCGTATCAAGCAAAACCATGTGCAAAAAGATTGAGATTTGGCAAAATTGGAAAGGTTTAAAGAGTGAATCAAATCAAATTGGCAAGAATTGATGAGGGAAGATTTGAGCCAAGTTTGTTACCCTAGCACATTGTACCATACATAAAGAGGCCAAAGGAATCGAAATAAGGGTTGGAGGCTGCAAGAAGAGGCAGAACATAAATTGAAAAAAGCACCAAAAATCTTGAAATCGAATCCATAGTTAGAGGTGTTTTCAGAAGCCAAGAACTATCCCAATCGCTTCCTGGACGTTCACTGAAGCTAAACCAATCCAAAGCAAGCCTCCTCACACACCCAAATGCACTGTAAGTCCCTCGTTACCTAGCTTTGTTCTTGGATTCGGTTTGGCTCATTCTTGCATCATTTGAACAAATCATTGACATGTTTGTGATCCTCATAACATTTCCAAGCTTTTAGCATTATCCAATTGTGTTTTTCTAGCCTGAATGAAGAACCTCCATAGCTAGGGTTCTTCGTGTGTTTTTTAGGGTTTTCTTTTTCAGGAAAAATTGGGACTAAAGAAGGGTATAACGTTGATCAAGAAGCCAAGACGAGTCCAACCATGTTCGTGGAATTTGTTTTCATGGTCCGGAATGGATTTTAGAGCAAGCTTGCGCATTTAGCAGCGGATCCAAATCCGCAGGTAATATTTGCAGGATTTGGAGGTAGGAGACGATGAGCTGTCGTCCTCCTAATGGCCCATTCAAAACCAAGCACGTTTTTTATTTTTTGTTGGCAATAATGTTTGTTTTCATATAATATATATTGTTTCTAACATATTAACAAATAGAGCAAAATAGCGTAGTGGCAAGCGTGCGTTCCAATCACCATCAGGACCTGGGTTCTAATCCCAGGTCCCCCACTTTCTTTGTTATTTTTCTCTTTCAGGCAATTGTGTGCATATCCAGGTTTGCCGCTCACCATGCACCATCGTTCAATCAATTGCCAGATGGCCCTAGGCCAAATCTGGTGGCCAGGATCTGAAGGTCCACCATGGAGCCAAGTCAGCGCAGGCACATCAGATCCACAAAGTCAACCAGGGCCAGCACAAATGGGCTTTCTCATTGCTATTCATGCCCCCAAAACAAGCCCAAACCCCCTTTCTTCTCATCTTATTTATTTTATTTTAATTATTTGTTTTATTATTTCTATTTAAATTCTAACCAATTAAAATTTAGCCTTTTTATAAAATAAAATCACAAAAATATTTTTATGTTTAATCAAATTTCAAATTTTTATTTTTATTAATAAATACTAATTAATAGATTTAGGTTTTAATTAGAATAACTTTAACATATTTTTGTAAATAGTTGAAATTAAATTAGACTTAATTAGGTTTTTACTAATTCAATTATTTTATTTTCCTTTCTTAAAATAACAAAAAACCCAAAAATATTTATTTTTGTTAATTCATTAATTCATTAATTTAGTAATTAATTTAGGTTAACTTCTTTCTTAAAATAAATAACAAAAAATCTTTTCTTTAACCAAAAGGGTCAAAACCCTAATCTTGCACTCGATTTAATTTCCCGCACGCGATTTATTTATTTTATCCAATATTGTATTTGCTCCTGGATTGTAATAGTTAATAGGACCTCTTATTTATTTTTTATCGCTTTATTTATTTTTAAAGGGTTTGTCTTTGGCGATGTAAATACTCGACGCCTTGTAATTTAAATTCTGCAACTTATTTTCCGCAACTTATATTTGTTAGATGTTTGATAATAGGATGGCATGACAAGACTGGATGTTTTAACCTAAAATCAACTTAGACCACCTATAACATGTACAAAGACAAAAATAACTGAAAACGACACACTCGCACATGCGCACTCTTTGGGTACACCCCACTTGGTTGCCTTCGTACGCGGTCATTGAGTATAGGTCACTTAAAGGTCGTCCTCTTGTCTAAAGATCATAGTCGCCTCAAAATGGTTGCCTCTGATATTGTTTCCTCAAAACATATGATCTAAGACATTAGGGTTACCTCTAAGGCATCCTAATATTGCTTTAGTGACCGTAAGTCTCTAATTCGAATTGACCCTTAAAACTCCAACGACGATGCTACCTACTCATCAATAGTGGGATAGCATTGTCTAAAGGAAGATAGCATAGAAAGGTTCCTTTTTTCGAGTAGGTAGATGATTCTTAGATACTTGCTCTTTTAAAAACAAAAACTCTTCACACTTCTACTTTTTCGAACAAGGTTTTCAAAAACACTTCATACACTCTTGAGGACAAAAGCAAGAGTTAAATCGAAGTTTCAAATAAAAACTTTTTTCAAACCCACAAGCACAAAGAAAGCAATTTTGAAAACAATATGAGCAAGTACCTAAGAGCCTATGGATAACCACTGATAGAAAGGGTGCTAACACCTTCCCTTTCTATAATCTACCCCCCGAACCCGAGAAATATCTCGAAAAAGGAATTTTTCTGTGCTTTTTTCCTTTCCTTGTTGGATAAAATAAAAGTCGGTGGCGACTCTTGCTTACCGCGACATTTTCCAAACATAAACGCAAAACGCAAACCAGCATTCCAAAAAACAGTCAGTTCTTCCCACCGTATCACAGATATGTATGCAAGAAAAAGATTTTTGTTTTATATGTAATATAATTTTGACCTAATCCTAAGAATTTAAGAAAAGGAAACTAATTCTCAATAAAAGGTTAAACCTAATTTCTAAATTAAAATAAAGCTCTTTAAATATTATCTTTTTATGTATTTTTGTATTAAAACAATAAGTAATATTTGGTGAAAATATTTAGACTTTTTATATGCAAAAAAATAAATACTTACAAGTGTAAAAACAAAGGATAAAAATATATCTAAGCTTAATTTATTTTTTACAAGTTTATTTTAAGAAAGATAATTAGTATATATCTAAAATTAAATTAAATTTTTTATGTGAAAATAAAGTAAAATAAAATAAAATGCAATATTTATCATATTTATGCTTTTTATGATTTTTATGTTAAGGAAAATATATTTGGTAAAATAGAAATGAAAATAAAAAATGAATAAATAAAATTATGGGCCAGGGGGTATCCTGAGTAAATGGCATGTAAGCATTAGAAAAAAAGTAAGCCCAAAAGGACCAAGCCCAGCGCTGCAAAAAAGTGAGAGAATAGCAAAAAAATGAGAAAATATGCAAAAGGCAGGCACCAAGGCTCGAACCCATGACCTTGGTATTCTCAGCGCGCTGCCTTGCCACTAGGGTGGCTGTACATCCGTTAGTTTAAGTGAAATAATAAAAACATAACAAAACAACTCCTAGCCCTGTACTTCATCTTCTTCCTCAAGCCAGCCGGATCCCCTGTAACTCTTTCATCTCTCAACAAAAATGGAAATTGATAACATGAATGTTATAGCATTTTGTCTCACGATTCTAACCACGTGCATAACTAAAACTATAAGTCCAAGATTAAAGAGAATTTTAATGGCCCTAATTCTTAACCTAATTTTTCCAGGAACTTCAAGTTCAAAATTCTCTCAACTCAGGCCAAATAAATGCAAGTTATGGATATGTACAACTTTGTAGCAATGATATCTACATTTTTCTTTCACAAATCGTGGCCAATGGATGCCTGTATGGGGAGATAAAAGTATGAGTACTTACCTCTTTCAGCTGAGATCGTGAATGGAGTTTGAGTGAGATTTATGAAGGCCTGATGATTGCTTGAGCTTGCTTGAACCTCCCCGAGTGTGTTCCAATCCTTGCCTTGCTTTAGAAGTGCCTGGAACTCTCTATCCAAGTCAACCTGCAAGCTTGGAAAACAAAAATGGAAGATGAAGAAGGAGGAGTTACAATGCATGGATAATGGTCTGGATCACTTAGATATGAAGTAGGTAAAGTGTTTGGATGATTAAAACTTGAAACGCACGAGCGAATTTATGGATTGCTATGCTTATGCTCAAACTGCATATTTTTGACAGGTTTTTGGTGAGAAGGAGTGTTTGAGTGTTTTAGGCCTTTTTCAATCGTGTTCTCAGTTGTAATGGGTTTGTGTATTAGTATAGAGAAGGTTTCAAGTCAGCTCTCCAACAAATTTTTGAGTTGTAGGCTTTTTGCACACTTTCTTGCTTTTGAAGCAAAGTGAAGGGACAAGTCTCCACATGCTTGTACTGGCCTGCTTGGAGTTGGTTCAAGTCCTAGACAACTTGTATTTGGTTTATAGGACTTATGTGTGCAGATAAAATAGGTCCAATGCTCAAGAATTGGAAAGTTGCAAAAGTGAAGCTTTTCCAAAATGGCAATGACAACTTTGTGCCATTTATGGAAATACAACTTGGACAAAGACTCTTGGGCTTGAATTAAAGCTTTGTCAACTGAGCAAGAATTAAATTATGAAGTGAGAAATAATTTTGAGACCTGTAAAGCAAGAATTAGGCAGCATGGGTTCAGATTTGAATTTTGTTCTTCATGAAATGGCTTGAATTCAAAGTGAGAAATTGGCAATTTCCTCTCTTCGATTCTCCCTACTCAAAAATGATCTCAAGTAGTTCTTTGACATTTTGGAAATCTTGAAATGTTCTATATAACTCATCTTTTAAATTAATTTCAATATGTCTCTTGGAACTAGGTGAAAAATTGCCATGAAGTTAGGTAAAAAACTTGCCTAAATTAGGGCAAAATTTCACTAAGTTATTTAGTTCATGAGCATGTATTCAGAAAATAATATCCTGAGATCCAAGCACCTTTAGGGAAAAATGTGTGAAGAAAAGTTGTATATTTCATGGAGGTCTACAACTTTCATGTTGGGAACTTTCTTTGAATCATCTTGCATCCTGGTGAAAATTTGGCTTAAAGTTGAGAAAAAATAAGAAATTTTCTATACTTAGAAAATTTTCGAAGTTAAGAAAATTTCAAATTTTAAAACCAAAACTTCAATCTTTGATTTCTTGATGAAAAAGTTTCACATTTTGACATGCTTTTATGAATTGTGATCCTTGGCACTTGATTTTGACCAAAAAGTCAAAGTTTGACTTTTCAGTATACAGTTGATTTTTGATCAGTTGACTGCAAATTTCATATGTCAATCCAATGGAAATGCAATGTTTTGAACTATGTCATTAGGTCAAGATGATACAAATGAAACCTTGAAATCATGCTTCAAACCAAATGGTCATTGGCTAGGTCAAAAATCAGAAATTTCCCTTTCTCAGTCAAAACCCTAATTTTGACCATTTTGCCATTTTGATGATTTGATCAAATTTCTTAACGAATTATGGTCCGAACTTGATTAAATGATACATATGAGTCTAATATGTTGATATGGATAAAAAATTATGAAGTTTGACTATAAATTGGCCATGGTTGACTTTTTCCTCAATACAACTGATTTTTAGGTCAACTGTCCAATTGACTGGTCAAAAATGTGATTCAAGGCTTGAAACTTGACATGAGTAATCTTAGGGGTCCATGATGATACTTGAAAGTCATATGAAGCATTGATAGTCCAAAAATCCTTGTGCAAACTCAAACCCTAATTTTGGGTCATCAGTGCAAGATGAGATGTCTTGAGTTGATCAAACCCTAATCCAGTCTTGAGTCAAAGAGATCTTGTGGGGAAAATATTGATAAATGAGAGGGAAAATTTTGGGGTAAAACAGCTTCCCCTGTTCAATCTTCTTAAACCTGAAGAGTTAGATTGGCGAGTTTTGCCATTCGTGACTCGAAGGTGAAAGAATGATTGGACACTAGAGTGCCCAGAAATTTGCACTCGGCGACACGCGGTTGAAGGAATAGGCTTAAAGATGCCATTTGGAGAGGTGATAGAATCTTGTCGGAGATGGGCTTGTAGATGCCATCCAAGAATGTTTGTTGAATTGTAAGTTGTAAGCCGAAAGAATGAGTGTCAGAATGGCGTCCGTGCCTGGAGCGTATCCGTACTATATCTGTAAGTTATATCCGAAATGAATATCAAAATGGCATCCGTGTCTGGAACGTATCTTTACTGTATTTGAATTTTATATCTGAATGAGTATCAGAATGGCATCCGTGTTTGGAGCGTATCTGTATTGTATCTGAATTTGAAGTCTGAATGAGTATTAGAATGACATTCGTGTCTGGAGTGTATCTGTACTGTATCTGGAAGCTATAAGTTGTATCTGAATGAGCATCATAATGGCATCCGTATCTGGAGCATATCTGAACTGTATCTGAATGTTGTATCTTGAATGAATATCAGAATGGCATCTGTGTCTGGAGCGTATCTGAACTATATCTGTAAGTTGTAATTTGAATGAGTATCAGAATGGCATCCATATCTGGAGCGTATCTGAACTATATCTGAAAGTATATTTGTTAATGGTAACTATTTAATCTTATCCTGAAAAGGGTAAAATGTTAGTTAAAATACAAAGTCATGTTGCATGAAATGTATGATGCAATGTATTGACTTTATTAATGTTTATGATATATGGATGTAATGTATGCGCATGTGAGCTGATTTGTTGTATTGCTGTTTGATTGAGGAAAATAAGTCCATGCATGCTACTGAGGATATGTTGAATTTTTGAAGTTGAAGTACTGATGAACTTTTGTTGACAGAAATAAGTTCTGTTGTGAGGGCAAAGCCATGTACTACTTTTAAGATCTGCTCGGGGAACCTTGAGAATTTTGAAGACTTCTACTAGGGATTAAAATTTGAAACTTCGTTCCGCTTGGGGATTTAAATGACGTATTGTAGAAGATTTCTTATGGAGTAGCCTAGATACATTTCCCTACTCTTTCAACCTATCAGTAATTATCTTTCTTATTTTGTTTATTTGTAAACAGTGATCATGTTCAAATGCATATGTTCATTAATGAATCATTGGACGTTTTTGTAAACCAAACACAAGTGTAAAGAAAAAGATAAATAGTTTTTCTACTTTTGAAGGGGTATCTTTGTATTGACTTTGAATAAATATTTTGTACAAAGGAGACAAACATTCTAGTAAGAGAATGTCGTCGTAAACAAGAAAAATTTAATACAAAGAAAGATAGCTATGTGCAATAATCCCATGGGGTTCCCATTCTGCTATAGCCTTCGTATCTCCAAGTATCTCGTCTATTTACCTTAGTCCGAAGATGATTGAATTGATCAGAAACTATGAGTTTGTCAGTAGAAGCCAAAGGTTGTCCGTCAAATGATTCGACGGGACATAGTCATACTCTTTTATTTCCTAACTTTTGCCAGGACCGCCCTTTCGGGTTTTCAGTCCACCGAGAAACCCTTTTTTGCCAAAGTCGCCCTTTCGGGTTTTCAACTTGCCGGGTATATATATTTTTTATATTTTATCCCTAATTTTTGCCCGAACCTTTTGGTTCGTCTGGATGCCCTTGTTTTGCCTAGGTATGTCAACCTAGAGGGTCTCTTATGCGTAGTATCTTTTGACTATGTCCGAGTTCACATGGTGTGGCAGTTCGTCGCCATCCATGGTGGTCAAGATCATTACCCCACCTGAGAATATGTTTTTGATTACAAATGGTCCTTCATAGGTTGGAGTCTATTTTCCCATGGGATCACTTTGTGGCAAGATGATACGCTTGATCACTAGATCCCCGACTTGATATACTTGACGTCTGACTTTATTGTTGAAGGCCTTGATCATTCTCTTTTGATACATCTGACTATGGCAAACAGCAGTAAGTCTCTTCTCATCAATTAAACTCAGTTGATCAAGTCGAGTCTGGATCCAATCGTCCTCATTCAACCCTGCATCTTTCATAATCCTCAGAGAGGGGATATGAACCTCAATAGGCAAGACAACCTCCATGCCATAAACCAAAGAATAAGGTGTTGCCCTAGTTTATGTGCGAGCCGTGGTACGGTACCCGTGGAGAGCGAATGATAACATCTTATGCCAGTCTTTGTATGTGATTTCCATTTTCTGTATGATCTGCTTAATGTTTTTATTTGCAGCTTCGACAACACCATTCATCTTTGGCCGATAGGGAGAAGAATTGTGATGCTGGATTTTGAATTGCTTGCACAAGGCGGTAATCATAGTGTTGTTGAGATTTGTACCATTGTCAGTGATGATCCTTTCTGGGATACCGTACTGGCAAATAAGGTTTTGCTTGATGAAACGGGCCACAACATTCTTGGTAACGAAGGTAAAGGAAGTTTCTTCGACCCATTTGGTAAAATAGTCAATGGCCACTAGGATGAAGTGGTGTCCATTAGAGGCCGTAGGCTTGATCTCCCCAATCATATCAATTCCCCACATAGAAAAGGGCCAAGGAGCCATCAAGACATTCAGAGGAACCGGAGGCACGTGCATCTTGTCAGCATAAATTTGACACTTATGGCAGGTCCGAGAGTGTTGATAGCAATCTGCCTCCATGGTAGACCAATAATAGCCTACCCGTAGGATTTTATTCGCCATCGTATGCCCACTGGAGTGGGTGCCAAAAGTACCTTCGTGTAAATCAACCATGATCTTTTCAACTTCAACCTTATCCACACACTGAAGCAAAATGGAGTCATGATTGCGTTTGTACAGGATGCCATTACTAAGGAAGAATTTATCTTAAGAACTTCTTATCATTGATTGAAGATCCTTCTGGATATTCTTGATCCTCGAGATACCTCTTGACTTCATGAAACCAAGTCTGGTCCACTACTTCTTCAATATTAATCTCGTGACAGTGTGCTGGTTCATCCATTCGTTTGATGGTGATTTGGGGAGCCTCGTTATCCTAATTAAGTTTAAACATAGATGACATTGTGGCTAGGGCATCTGCTAGCTAATTTTCTTCTCACGGGAAATGCTCGAAGGTAATCTTCTCAAAATATAGTAGCAATGTCAAAACATGTTCTTTGTAAGGGATAAGGTTTGGGTGCTTAGTGTCCCATTCCCCTTTGATCTGACTGATGACCAAAGCTGAATCTCCAAATACATCTAGAGATTTGATTCCCAAGTCTATGGCAGCTCTGAGACCGAAGATGCATGCTTCGAACTCCGCCATGTTGTTCGTACATTTGAATCAAAGTCTGGAAGTAAAGGGAGTATGACACCCTTCTGGAGATATGAGTACGGTGCCAATACCATTACCAAGTGCATTGGATGCCCCATCAAAGAACAGGGTCCATCGGGATCCTTGTTCAGGTCCGTCATATGGCCTGATTTCTTTACAGTTGTCTAATGTCATGATGTCTTCATCCGAGAATTCAAACTTCATGGACTGATAGTCTTTCACAGCTTGGTGAGCAAGATGATCAGCCAATAAACTTCCCTTTATAGCTTTTGGGGTAGTATACTGTATGTCGTATTCCGTTAGGATCATCTGCCATCTAGCAATTCTCCCAGAAAGAGCAGGCTTGTCGAAGATATATTTTATCGGATCCATCTTAGATATCAATAAGGTAGTATGAGTCAGCATATACTATCTTAGCCGGCGAGAAGCCCATGCCAGAGCGCAACAAGTTTTCTCGAGTAGTGAATATCTGGTTTCACATTCGGTAAACTTTTTGCTCAGGTAATAAATATCGTGCTCTTTTCGGCCAGACTCGTCATGCTGTCCCAATACACACCCCATTGAGTTTTCTAAAACAGTCAGATACATGATCAACGGTCTTCCCTCGACTGGTGGTATCAACACAGGAGGCTCTTGTAAATATTCTTTGATTTTGTCAAAAGCAACTTGGCATTCATCATTCCATTTGACTACTTGATCTTTCTTCAATAGTTTGAAGATTGGCTCACAAGTAGCTGTTAAGTGAGAAAAGAATCTGGAAATATAGTTCAGGCGTCCCAAGAACCCTCTGACTTCCTTCTCAGTACGAGGAGAAGGCATATCTTGTATTGCTTTAACTTTGACAGGATCTACCTCAATACCTTTGTTACTGACGACAAAACCTAGGAGTTTACCGGACCGTACTCCAAATGTGTACTTGTTTGGATTCAACCTCAGCTTATACTTCTTCAGTCTTTCAAACAATTTTTGCAAGTGATCAAGGTGTTCTTCTTCCGTTTGTGATCTGGCTATCATATCGTCTATGTATACTTCTATTTCATGATGTATCATATCGTGAAATAAAGCTACCATGGCGCGTTGATAGGTCGCCCCAGCATTCTTCAATCCGAACGACACCACCTTGTAGCAGAATGTGCCCCACTGTGTGACAAATGTAGTTTTCTCCATATCCTCAGGTGCCATTTTGATTTGGTTATAACCTAAGAATCCGTCCATGAAGGAAAACACTTTGTGTTGCGCGGTATTGTCAACCAGGATATCAATGTGTGGGAGTGGAAAATCATCTTTAGGGCTCGCCCTATTCAAATCTCTATAATCCACATACATTCATACTTTGCCATCTTTTTTAGGTACGAGAACAATGTTGGCGACCCATTGAGGATAGGAAGTGACAGCCAAGAATCCAGCATTGAATTGCTTCATGACCTCCGCTTTAATATTTTCTGACATATCAGGTCTCATGCGGAGAACCTTTTGTTTTACTGGCGGGCAATCTTCTCTAGTAGGCAGACGATGTACCACAATGTCTGTATCAAGTCCCGGCATGTCTACATATGACCAGGCAAAGATCTCAACATATTCATGTAACAGCTGAATCAGGCGCTCTTTGACACTGGGTTCCAGATTGGCACCCACCTTGACCTCTTTTCTATCCTCCTCGGTACCCAAGTTGATTGTATCCACAGGTTCTTCGTGGGGCTGAATGGCCCTTTCCTCTTGTTGTGGCAGTCTGGAAAGTTCCCCTGGTACCTCACAATCTTCCTCACCTTCTTCTTCGGCTTGGAGATTAGATCCTCAGAGTTACTAAAGGCCATAGTAGTATCGTTACCCATGGGATCCAGAGTGGACGGGTACCTGCATTTGTGAGTGTGGGTGTGTGTAAGGGTATAACCACCTTTAAAAGAAAATAAAATGTAAAAGAAAAACAATGAGCCAAAAAGTTTGCATGCGAAAAACGTCCATGATTCATTGAATGTCATATGAAGATGAAAATAACAACCCTTACAAATGGACCATTGTGCCTCGGGCAAGACACAAGGTTTTAGGAGTGCGAATTGTTTGTGAATATTACAGATCCAACAAAAAAAAAAGATAAATTACTGAGGGATGAAAGTTATTGGGACAAAGTCTCTGGCCTCCCAATTGCAAAGTCCTCCATTGATAGCCGGAAAGATCCAATCCTCCAAGCTGCAATCCTCTTCACCATCTTCTACCGCGTTGACCTCTTGGTTGCTAATCTTCAAGGGTGGCCCTCCAGCACGGGCACGACGTACAACCTTTTGAGAACTTGAAGTGAAACCTAAGCCAAACTTATCAGACTTATACGGGATGTCTGGAAGTTTCCCCCAGATGGTGCATCCTCCTTCCTCTACTACTGCTTTGGCGTCCTTCAGAGATGACATCCGGAGTGCAGGTCTTGTAATCTTGGGAATCTGGGACACAGTCTTGGTCACTGCAATCTCTTGGGGGACCTCTTCGAAGTGTTGAAAAGGAGTTTCAATGAACTCACCGTCCAATTCCACATACCGAAAGGAATTGAGATGGCTAATCATGTATTCTTCCTCTCCGTGGACAGTTATAATCTTTCCTTGAGCCGAATATTTCAACATCTGGTGCAATGTAGAGGTGAAAGCACAAACATTATGGATCCATGGCCGTCCTAGCAGACAGGAGTAAGAGGGGCGGATGTCCATTACATAAAAGGTTGAATTGAAAGTTTGAGTTCCAACCTTTATGGGGATATCTATCTCCCCGTGTACCATCCTCTTAGAGCCATCAAATGCCCTTACTACTATGTTACTTGGCTTTAACGTCAGTCCTTCGCAGTCAAGTCAGTCAAGAGCTTTCTTCGACAAAACATTCAAAGATGAGCCAATATCCACCAAGACATGGGCCAGAGTTGTGCCTATACATTCCACAGATACATGTAATGCCTCATTGTGCTTTCTTCCCCTTGGTGTCAAATCAGCATCCGAGAAGCCTAGGCTGTTACCCGCTGTCAACTGGCCACACAATCTTGAAATTGGTCAGCAGATGTCTCTTGAGGCACGTGTGCTGTTTTAAGGAACTTCACCAAGGCTTTCGCATGTGCCTCGGAACACAGTAGTAATGCTAGCATGGATATTTTGGAGGGAGTTTTCCCCAACTGTTCGACTACGTCGTAGTCGCTCCTCTTTATAGTTTTTAAGATCTCCTCCATTTCTTTCTTGGAAGCTTCGGGAATAGTTAGTGATTGAGCCTTCATCCGGACAGGCTCTTCTTGAATACTTTTTCCTCGGGTTTCATCAGTAGGAGTGTTGGTAGGAATGACAATAGGGGTTGTAACGGCTTTATCAATAGGAGCACTTGCAGAGATGATTATGGGTACAAAAGTAACCTTCGGAGCAGCCACGGGTCCAAAAACTGCCTTTGGAGGGGAAATCTCTGGAGAAAAGATTCTACTACTTCGGGTAATTTTACTGGTTCTGGCAATATTGCTAATTTCAGAATCTTCCTCTTTGGAGTTTATCTCTTCGATGGCCAACCCATCTTGTTTGATGCCATGGTAGTAAATGTCCCCGCCGTAATTCCACGGCACAGTCTTGTCTGATTCATATGGGACTGGCCCAGGCATTGTAATTATTAGAGGAGTTGCTTTCAGAATCGATGTAATTCTAACAGGTTTTTTGGAAACCCTGGAAGAAGTGGCGGATATGGTAATGATTGAAACATCTTCAACAGAAACAGGTGAAACAGGAGTACTTTCGAACATAATCTCTTTGTTGTCTATCAAGCGTCGAATGCCTATTTTCAACAAAGGGCAATCAATTGGTGAGGATAAGCAGAGGTGGAAAACTTCATTACATCCCGGGAACACACATTTCAACAAATTTATCTTAATGATTGGAAGTGGAGTCACGAGTTCATCAACCGTGGTAACAAATAAATCTTCTTCAATAGCATTGGTGTTGTGACCATGTCTGGGCATGGGAGCAGAGATAACATTTGGCTACTCGGGCGCATCAAACTCAATTTCCTTTGCTTCAATGAGATCTTGTATTTTGTTTTTCAAGGCCCAACAATTATTGGTATCGTGCCCAGGACTTTCAGAGTGATATGCGCAACGGGCATTGGGGTGATAATGAGGGGATGTCGTGTTGGGATTTTTCGGAGCTTCTTTTAGGGTTACCAAATTGGATCTCAACAGATGCGGTAATGCTTGAGACGGAGTCATGTTGATTCTGGTGAATTGCAGGACTGACCTCTCCACCCTTGGTTGGTTACTTCTTTGTTGATCAGACATATGCTTTGGAATCATAACAGCCCCTACCATTGGTCGGCGCTCGGCTCTCTCTTGGTTTCTTTATGGATAAGCAGCAGATACCTCTTTCTTACCGATAAAAGGTTTCCTCACAGCTGTAGAAGAAGACAAATCCTTCTGAATCTTTCCATTTCTTATGCCAACTTCCATCCTCTCTCCGGTTAGTATTAACTTAGTAAATCATGCAGATGAGCTTCCAATTAAATGGTTGAAGAAAGGGCCCGATAAAGTGCCTAAGAACATGTCCACCAATTCCCTTTTAGACAGAGGGGGGTGGACTCTCCCTTCCTGATCTCTCCACTTCTGTGTGTAATCCTTGAAACCTTCATTGGAAACCATAGCCATACTCTAAAGTTGAGTACAGGTAGGCGCCAAATCAGCATTATATTGATACTGCTTATAGAAAGCTGCGGCGAGATCTTCCCAATTATGGACGTTGGCTCTTTCTAGTTGGTAAAACCAGTTGAGTTGTGTTCCAGATAGACTATCCTGGAAAAATTGCACCCATAAGTCTTTATCAGCGGAGTGTGGTTGGATTTTTCTCACATATGATCGGAGGTGCATCTTAGGGCATGACACTCCATCATATTTTGCAAACAAAGGTACTTTGAACTTCGGGGGAGTCACAATCCCAGATACTAGTCCCAAGTCTTCAAAATCTAGGCCCGGTACCCTTTGTATTTCCATTGCATTCAAATGCTCTTCGAGGTGTCTGTACTTGTCATCAGCTGGAGGATACTGTTCCTCAGAGTAGTCTTCCTCTTCTTCCTCCTCTTCAGATTCTGACGGGACCGCTATTTCCTTGCCTTTCCCCTCTCCTTCACCGGATGTTGTTTTAAAGTCCAAAGTTTGTCTGGTTTGTCCTTTAAACCTTCTCCCCATGATTACAACACCGGTTGATTTCTTCACTTTCTTCTCTTTGGCCAACAGAGTCTTCAATTCTTCTTGCCCCTTGGCCAGGGTTATGAGCAACTGTTGAAACTGTGTGTTATGAGTTTGGAGGTCTTTGACTGTTTGTTCGAGATCCATCTTACTGAAATAAACAACAGAGAGATGAGGAAACTTATTGCAAAAGACCTGCTTATGTTATGATGAATGATATGTGCATATGCAATGTTTTCAAGGATTTCAAAGATTCAAGTTCGTTTTAGACAAAAAGAAACACACGTTATATTAATAAGATAAAGTTTGAGTACATCAATGCCCCTTGGGCAAAATAATACAAAACTCTAAGATAAAAAAGTAGTGTGCATCCTCTTTGGTGCAATGTAGGCATTTAGAATCTACTCCTTATGAAGCAGCCTAGTGAGTTCCAAAAACTTCTCCTCGCTTGCGTAAAATTGGGCTTCGAAAGTATCACGCTCTCCTTTGAGCTGTATCCAATCCCTTTGTATGTATTCAAGAGATGTGGGCATGTCAGGATGTAGGATAATGTATGTAACTTCTCCCTCCTTAACAGGCTAAATGATCACCGGGAGGATGGAAGGATAAGGCATCATAAGACTTTGAGCACGGGTTTGTACCCATTTGAGGTAAGGCTCAAGAGGGATGGAATTCTTGTGCCCCAAAGTCTTGCTATCTACCTTGTTTAGCATCCTCCAAGCTCGGATGAATCTCTGGCGAAGACCTTGATCGTCGTTGTCGTAATCGAATACAAAACCTTGAATCACCATCTCGTGCGGGCCATCCCTTCGGGCATAACCAAACTGTCTTAAAGCTAAGCATGGGTTGTAGGTGATTCCTCCCCTAATGCCAAGTAGAGGGACATTAGGGAATTCCCTACAATGGTCAACAATGATAACATTCTCTTTGGATTGGGAGCACCAATGAATGTCTGAATGTTTGAGCGTCATTAACCTTTGTGACCACCTCAAACCTTGCTCATTCTTTAAAACTGATTGGGGAAGATGATAAATAAACCATCTTTCAAGAAGAGGAGTGCAACACATAAGTACACCTCTTTTCCTCATTATACGAGTGTGAAAAGAGTGTAGGATATCTCCAAGCAATGTAGGTACCGGGTTGCGTGACATGAAGATTTTGACGGTGCTCACATCTATGAGTTGGTCAATATTGGGGAACAAGACCATCCTATAGATAAGAAGAGCCACAATTTCCTCAAAGGCTTGCAAGTCTAAGTAATTCCAATAACTTTGGGTTTTCTCAAACAGGAACTTTGCTAAGAAGCCTTTGACACCACTCCTAGTTTCCCAATGAGTTGTGACATCAGACAAGTGCAAGTGCAGAGCTTGGGCAATCTCCTCTGGCTTTGGGTCTCTTTCCGTACCGCTGAAAAGTAGTTGATTGAGAATGGGAATTCTCAAGAGTTGAGAGAATTCTTCCAAAGTAGGCACAAGCTGATAGTCGGGAAATGTGAAGCAATGGTGCAAAGGATCGAAGAACTGAAAGAGAACCTTCATCATATCCCCATCTGTGTTGGAGGTGACCAAGTTGAGTATACGACCATGTCTCGGTGAACGGAGAATTTTCTGGGATCCTTGAAGCTAGCTCCTTAAGTTGTGGAGGAATTCTTACAAGGTTGACTTGGATAGTTTTCCTGCGAAGTGAATCCATATCCTACAAAACAAGAACAAAGATGAATCTCCAAAATCCTTGAAATGGTTAGTGGATGCATGTTGTGATCGGTGGATCTGGAACTGACTGTTTAACGCTGGTTCGTGAAATGTCGCGGAAGCAAGAGTCGCCACCGTCTTTTATTTTCTCCAAATGGAAAGGACAAAAGCACAGAAAAATTCCTTAAAGAGATTGCTCTCGGTTCGGGAGGTAGGTTATAGAAAGGGAAGGTGTTAGCACCCTTTCTATCCATGGTTATCCATGGGCTCTTAGATACTTGCTCACTTGTGTTTTCAAAAATGGTTTGTTTGCTTTTCAACTGTGGGTTTTAAAAAGTTTCTTTGAAAATTCCAGTTCGACTCTTGTACCGGTCCTCAAGAGTGTTTGAAAAATTGCTTTCGAAAGCTTTTGAAAAGGTGTCGGTGTGAAAAGTATTTTTTGAATTTGTTTTGAAATTAGAGCAAGCATCTAGAGTCGTCTACCTACCCTAAGGAATTCGTCTGTGTAAATGTCCTTTAAAGTAGTGCCATCCCACCATTGAGAGGTAGGTAGCACCACCATTGTAGGTTTTCGGGTCAATTCGAGGTTCGGGACATGGTGATCACCAGAGCAATGGGAAGACACCTTAGAAGCTACCCTCATGCCAGGTTCCCGGATCATGAGGACTTACTAAGACATCCTCTACTCGACGATCACCTTTCGAGGCAAGGCAACAGTGAGGCGTACCCTAGGGGTGGTGTGTGATTTGTGTGTCATGTTCATTTGCATTTATCTTGTTATGTCAAAGTGATATATGCGTTTGTTTTTATTTTAGGCCATTCATTCTTGCATGCATTTATTTAACAGTTAAAAAGGTTGCGAGAAATTAAAAGTTCTAAGCTATTACAAAGGCGCGGGTCCACATCGCCAAATTTAATCCAGGACCCGATTTGACAGAAAATAAAGAAGTAAAGTGCGAGAAATAAAATGTCCGAGTTTACAAGGCTTTGGGAGAGTTACATTAATATTTAAATGAAATAAAATAAATGCGCGAATTAACGAGAATTAAGCGAAACGAGGGCGTTGGACCCTTTTGCAAAATATTAAATTACATGAATTAATTAATTTAAGAAAAGAAAGCAATAATTTGTTTTTTGGGGTTTTTATATATTTTAAGATTTAATAGAAAAAAGAAAGAATTAATTAAAATTTAAATGAGATGCAAACCCTAATTCTAATTATTTTAATTTATTTAGAAAACATGAAACTTTAACCTAATTTAAACCTAATTTTATTTGCATGCAAATTTGATAAAAATAAATAAAATAAATAAATATTATTATGAAAAAGAAAAATTAAAAAGGAATAAAAATTACTTAAACCTAATTCTACATTTTTTTAGATTTTTTATTAAAAGTATTAAAATTAAACCCTAATTTATACTAAATTAATTTACATGCAATTTGTTTATGAAAATAATTAAAATAAATATTCATTATATTTTTTTATCTTTTTCTGAGTTTTTTATGATGTTTTTGTATTTTGTTAAAATAATTAATTAAATCAAAACAATAAAGAAAATAAAATAACAATTAAAATAAAATATAAGGAAAAAATATAGAATTTGCAAACCAGGGGGGTGGAAGTCCCAAAAGAGGAGGTATAGCCCAAGAAATCTGAGCCCAATAACCTTCAAATTCGTTGACTTTTCCAGGCACCATGTGGCACCTTTGACCAGGCTTATGATGTTCCTCCATTCTATGCCTTTGGATGGATCTCAGCGTGCACGTGGATGGATAGATGATGAAGGTACATGGTGTACTTTATTGTGGAAACTGCATGTGATTAGAACGTGAAAAATAATATGAATATATGAAAGACCTGGGGTTCGAACCCAGGTCATGGATATTGCAAACGTGTACGTCTACCACTGAACCATCATCACGCGTTTGTTAAACAAGTAAACAATAAATATAATAAAAGAAGACAATACGTTAATGGGTTAAAATGCGCGAAATTCAAACCCACGTATCACACACTGCCACGAGTCCATCTTCTTCCTTTTCCCTGAAACATAAACATTAAGCCACGGTTTTTGGGACGTTTTCTTAGGCATGCTATTAGAAAATAGCGAATAGGCCTGTGTCATTCAGAAATTTGGCGCGATGGGTGGTTCAAGATCGTCTAGACGTGCTAAATCCAGTTATGGCATTGAGGTGTCCCAATTTTGCCTTATTTGAGAAACCCCCAATTTCAAGCTCTGTAAACCCTAGAAAACAGTTATGGCGTAATCGCGTATGGCTTGCAAAAATTCAATCAAACATATGGGTTAGCTTTAGAATCACACCAGGAACAAGAATCAATAATTGAAATGTCATGAAAATGCATGGATTATAGAATACGATTATGAAATTTTCATGGAATATGTTGAGTTCTGTATACCGATTCCTTGCCTTTTGATGAATGTTCTGGATTGGAATATGATCAGTGAAGCTTCAGGAAGCCAATGGAATACGAATTATGCCTTGAATCAACCTAAAAAGTGGTTTTCAGTTTTGAACTTTTGGCAAGAATTTCAAGTTTTGGTTATGGTCTGAGGCGCAACTTCAATGTGTATTAGCATTAGGTTTTCACTCAGGCTTATGTACTGAATAGATTAGGTTAACAAAATTGATCCAAATATCTTTTATTCATGGATTTGGAGATTTGATTTTTCACCATTATGTTTTCAATCTTTTCCATGTGCTCTTGTATCAATTATGCTCAAATAAAATCAAATATTCCTATTTTTGAATGTACACGAAATATTGAGGGCAAAACATGCATGAAAAGATTTATTAGGTCAAGTTATATATTTTTCATATATTTAAATGATTTAAATGAATTAATATAAATAATAATTCAAATAAATAAATAAAAAATGAGAAAATACTTCCCTTTGGTCCAAGTGGTCGTGCATATGCTTAGAATGATGAATCATGGAAGAAAAATGGGCCCATTAGCAATTTTAGGTCATTTGAATCAATGTTGACTTTTCAAAATATCCACAAATTTCCCAACTTCCACAAGGCATAACTTGCTCAATTTTTAAGCTTTTCTCATGTTCTTGGACATTTTGGAAAGGTCTTTGAGTCCTCTAACCAATGCCTTTGGTCCCATGTCATTTTGATTTACCAATCTCAAGTTATGGCCTTTGACTTAGAGTCCCTTTTTGTTGACTTTTGAAAATGACCTATAATATTGAAATTGATAACTTTTTGTGAGAGCATTTCTTGGACTTGAAGTATGAATATGAGTTGTAGGAAATGTCTTTCTCTTCAAAATGAGCTTTGGATGGGATTTTTCTGATAATCCATGTGAAAGTTATGCCCTGGTCAATTTCAGTTGACTTTTTCAGCTGTCCAAATAAGGAAACTTTTGCATCTTGATGATTTCTGAGCCAAATTTTGAGAATCATGATCAAGCTTTGATAAAATGATGTTTGTGGCTTCAAAATGATATGTTGACCAAAAATTTAAACTTTTGACTGTCAAATGACCATTTTGCCCCTACAGTTGACTGTAGTGCAATTTAGGGTTTTGACTGTGCAATTTTGAGCTGAATGCCTTGAAACTTGATATGAGAGTACTTGACCATCTTTGTAAGCATGTGAGACTTGATTGGGCCTTTGAAAACTTCCTTTCTTGATCAGAACACAAAACCCTAATTTTGACTGTATAGGAGACCTTTGTACTGTGCTACCCTTGGGGAATTTTGCAGCTTTGACTTGACAATTTCTTGAAGAATATGGGAGGGCAAATTTTGGGGTACAACAGTTGCCCCTGTTCAATCTTCTTAGAACTGAGGATGCAGATTGGCTGACGTGCCTTTCGTAATCCGAGGGTGGAAGATGATTGAACACAAGAGTGCCCAGAAATTTGCGCTCACATAGTGGCAGTGTGGTGGGGGGAATGGGCTTATAGATGCCATTTGGAGATTGCTGGATAGGATGATGGGCTTATAGATGCCATCTGGATGTTGATCGCGTAAGAGATTCCTTAGCGAGAACCTGCATACCTGCAACAGAAAAAATGAGTACCTGACACGCTGCAGGAGCTGATTTTAGATGCTTGGTATAGATATGTCCTGACTGGTTACAGGAGCCGGGTCTGGAGCTTCAAACGGTGATGAATGAACCAGGGATGGTTACTGCCTTAGCATGAATGGTAAGAGAAACTTTGAGTTGACTTTAACTTCAACAACGCTCGTTGAGACAATCTTGGGTGTCTTCTACTGGGATAAGAATCAGGGAGATCTTAGGGTCGATCTGACTGAACCAGAGAAGGCCTTTGGCTGGATAAGAACCAGGAAAATCTTAGGGTCGATTTAACTGAACCGGACAAGGTCTTGGGATATCTTCGACTGGATAAGCATCAGGGAGATCTTGGGGTCGATCTGACTGAACCAGAGAAGGCCTTTGACTGGATAAGCATCAGAAAAATCTTAGGGTTGATTTAACTGAACCGGACAAGGTCTTGGAATGTCTTCAACTGGATAAGTATCAGGGAGATCTTAGGGTCGATCTGACTGAACCAGAGAAGGCCTTTGACTGGATAAGCATCAGGAAAATCTTAGGGTCGATTTAACTGAACCGGACAAGGTCTTGAAATATCTTCAACTGGATAAGCATCAGGGAGATCTTAGGGTCGATCTGACTGAACCAGAGAAGGCCTTTGACTGGATAAGCATCAGGAAAATCTTAGGGTCGATTTAACTGAACCGGACAAGGTCTTGAAATATCTTCAACTGGATAAGCATCAGGGAGATCTTAGGGTCGATCTGACTGAACCAGAGAAGGCCTTTGACTGGATAAGTATCAGGAAAATCTTAGGGTCGATTTAACTGAACCGGTCTAGGTCTTGAAACGTCTTCAACTGGATAAGCATCAGGGAGATCTTAGGGTCGATCTGACTGAACCAGAGAAGGCCTTTGACTGGATAAGCATCAGGAAAATCTTAGGGTCGATTTAACTGAACCGGACAAGGTCTTGAAATGTAGCTTGAGAACTTAACTAGATCTTTCCTGAAAGGTAAAGGTCAGCCATATGCAACGCATGATATGGATCAAGCAATGATGTTCTTAATATAAATGAGATTTGTATGATATGATGCGTCTATGCATGCTATAATGATGTATGCGATATTTTATGAATGTTTTCGTCTAGGAAAGTAAATCCTTGACGGGTGCCGGGAAGTCGTATCCTGGACTGATGTTGAGGAATAGATTTTGCTTCCGCTGGGGATGATAACTGCAAGAATACCGGTGGGAGAAGATGACTCCGTTGTGGAATAAACTTGGCGAATGGAAGATTCTGCGGGGAGAAAAGATACTCTAGCGACCATGCTGGGAAGCAATACTCTGTGGGAAGAGGGATGCTTGGCTGAGTGTTGTTAGTAGTAATTTGCTGGGGATACCTTTGTTGCGTTGGAAGTGTTGACAGACTTCGCTGGGGATAAGAAGACTTCGTCGAGGACGCTCTTTCCGCGGCTTTTGGCTGAGGATAACCCAGTTATATCCTGTTAAGGAAATAACTCTTTAAATAAAGCCGGATGACGCGTTCGTGTTCTGCGAGGATAAGCTTCCAGAATTTACTGGGGATAAGCTTACTGCTTGGGGGAAAATTCCAACTTTCCTGAGGAAACTGGATTGGACTCTCTTGGGGAAGTTTTGATATGCTGGGGAAAGTGATTCCTTCGAATGCTGGTATGCCGCCGGGGAACAATCTTTAGACCAAGACTGCCGGGGATGCTTGTTATGGATATACATGCTGCTGGGGGATGTTGATATCTGCTGGAGGATACCCAACTTCCTTAAGATTTGATAACTTCGCTTGGAGAAGAGTGTATTGACTGCTTACTCTTTGGGGAATTTGAGATGTACTGGTGATGTTCTTTAGCTGAACCTACCTTGGTACCTTGGAGGATAGAACAACTAGATTGCTCAGGCAACTCTTTATTGCCCCTGTTTCCAGTGTCACCTGCAATTAATTCCTTTGTTTCGTATGCAAATATTTATGAGTTAGCAAATTATTGTCAATGCATATATCACAAATTGAACCTTGGACGTTCTTCGCAAAACAAAACAGAAAAAAGAAAAATACTTGGCGCATTTAACTGAAAATATGTTTGTATTGATTTTTGAATGGCCTGTGAATAGGCGTTTTGTGTACAAGAGGCTGACGTCCTAGTAGGAGGAACGCCGCCGAACAAGAGAGTTTATACAAATTTTGTACAAAAGAAAATAAAACAGCTGTGTGAAATGAATGATCCCACTGGGTTTCAACTCTGCTATTGCCTTTATAACTCCGAGCGTCTCATCACTTGATGACCTTGGTTAAAGGTGAAGCTGACTGATCGGTGCCGTCTGAACTTGATGTAGATACCAGATTCTGGATGCAAAGTGGTCAATGAGACATAGTATTACGCTTTTATCCCTAATTTTTGCCTGGACCGCCCTTTCGGGTTTTCGGTCCACCGGGATACCCATTTTTGCCCAAGCCGCCTTTTCAGGTTTTCGACTTGCCGGGTGTACAGATTTTTTTATTTCATCCCTTCATTTTGCCCGAACCCTTTTGGTTCGACGGGAAGCCCTAATTTTTGCCTAGGCATGTCAGCCTAGCGGGTCTTTTTCATGCGTAGTATCTTTTTACTATGTCTGCATTGGCGGGGTGAGGAAGGTCGTCACCATCCATGTTGGTCAATATCATTGCTCCTCCTGAGAACACATGCTTAACCACAAATGGCCCTTCGTACGTAGGGGTCCATTTGCCCCTTGGATCACTCTGAGGAAGGATGATTCGCTTGATTACCAGATCCCCAACTTGATATTCCTGTGGTCTGACCTTTTTGTTAAATGCCCTGATCATTCGTTTCTGATACGTCTGACCATGGCAGATAGCAGCAAGTCTCTTTTCGTCAATGAGGTTGAGTTGATCAAGTCGTGTCTGGATCCAATCATCTTCGTTCAGATTTGCATCCTTCATTATCCGGAGAGAGGGAATTTGTACTTCAATCGGTAAGACTGCCTCCATGCCATAAACCAGAGAGAAAGGAGTTGCCCCGGTTGACGTCCTAGCTGAGGTACGGTACCCGTGTAGAGCGAACGGTAACATCTCGTGCCAATCTTTATAAGTCACTGTCATCTTCTGCACGATTTTCTTGATGTTTTTGTTAGCTGCTTCTACAGCCCCATTCATCTTCGGTCTGTAAGGAGAAGAATTGTGGTGCTGTATCTTGAACTGTTCGCAGAGCTCAGCGATCATCTTGTTGTTCAGATTGGTACCGTTGTCTGTAATTATCCTTTCAGGGACGCCGTACCGACAGATCAGGTTGTGCCGAATGAACCGTGCCACAACAGTCTTGGTTACCGTAGCATAGGATGCTGCCTCAACCCACTTTGTAAAATAATCAATCGCCACTAGGATGAAGCGATGTCCATTAGATGCCGTAGGTTTAATCTCGCCGATCATGTCTATGCCCCACATTGCAAACGGCCAAGGCGCAGTCAGAACATTCAGGGGAACCGGAGGAACATGCACCTTGTCTGCATAAATCTGGCACTTGTGGCATGTCCTGGAATGTTGGTAGCAGTCAGCTTCCATTGTGGACCAGTAATATCCTGCCCGTAGGATTTTCTTAGCCATAGTGTGTCCACTGGAGTGTGTACCAAAGGTCCCTTCATGTAGATCTTCCATGATTCTTTCTGCTTCAGTCTTATCCACACAACGCAGTAAGGTTGAATCATGGTTTCGTTTGTACAAGATGCCGTTGCTAAGGAAGAACTTGGCTGCAAACCTCCTCAGGAATTTCTTATCATTGACAGAGGCACCTTCAGGGTATTCCTGAGCTTCCAGATATCTCTTCACCTCATGGTACCAAGGCTTCTCACTCACCAATTCAGTTTCGAGATCACAACAGTATGCCGGTTCGTCCAGTTTCCAGATGATGATTCGGGGAGCCTCGTTATCCCATTTGACCTTGAACATTGAAGACATTGTAGCTAACGCGTCCGCCAACTGATTCTCTTCTCTTGGAAAGTGTTCAAAGGTTATCTCTGTGAAGTGGGGGATCAGGGTCAACACACATTCTCTGTAAGGAATCAGGTTTGGATGTTTCGTATCCCACTCTCCTTTGATCTGATTGATCACAAGAGCGGAATCTCCGAAGGCACTTAGAAATTTGATCCTTAGGTCGATCGCAGCTTGAAGACCCATGATGCACGCCTCATACTCTGCCATGTTGTTGGTACAGTTGAAACACAGCCGGGCAGTGAGTGGAGTATGAGTACCTTGAGGTGATATGATTATGGCGCCAATACCATTTCCCAAAGCATTGGAGGCTCCGTCAAAGTGCATAGACCATCGGGATCCTGGTTCAGGTCCTTCATCCGGTCCAGGTACTTCACAATCAGTCACTATCATAATGCTTTCATCCGGAAACTCGAAGTTCATTGATTGATAGTCATCTACAGCTTGATGTGCCAGGTGGTCTGCCAATACACTTCCCTTGATGGCTTTCTGGGTTGTATACTGAATTCATATTCCGTCAAGATCATTTGCCATCTTGCAATTCTCCCAGACAGGGCAGGCTTTTCGAATATGTACTTTATAGGATCCATTTTTGAGATCAACAAAGTAGTGTGAGTCAGCATATACTGTCTCAGCCGGCGAGCAGCCCATACCAAAGCGCAGCAAGTTTTCTCAAGCAGTGAGTATCGGGTCTCACAGTCGGTAAACTTTTTGCTAAGGTAATAAATGGCATGCTCTTTTCGGCCAGACTCGTCATGCTGCCCCAGCACACACCCCATTGAGTTGTCAAGCACTGTCAGGTATAGTATCAGAGGTCTCCCTTCAACCGGTGGCATAAGGATAGGTGGTTCTTGGAGATGCTCTTTGATTCTGTCAAAGGCAGCCTGACATTCATCGTTCCAACGTACTACCTGATCTTTCTTCAGCAGCTTGAAGATTGGCTCACAGGTAGCAGTTAGGTGTGAGATGAATCGAGCAATGTAATTCAGGCGTCCTAAAAAGCCTCTGACTTCCTTCTCTGTCTTAGGAACTGGCATCTCCTGAATAGCTTTGACCTTAGCAGGGTCCACTTGAATACCTTTATCACTGACCACGAAGCCTAGCAACTTCCCAGATCTTACCCCGAAGGTGCATTTGTTCGGGTTCAGTCTCAGCTTGTACAGTTTCAACCGGTCAAACAATTTCTGCAGATGATCTAGATGCTCTTCCTCAGTCTGGGACCTAGCGATCATGTCGTCAACATACACCTCTATCTCGTGATGGATCATGTCATGGAATAAGGCAACCATGGCACGTTGGTAGGTTGCCCCAGCGTTCTTTAACCCGAACGGCATGACCTTGTAACAGAAGGTGCCCCACTGAGTAACAAATGTAGTTTTTTCCATGTCTTCAGGTGCCATCTTGATCTGATTGTAACCTGAAAAGCCATCCATGAAAGAGAACACCTTGTGTTGAGCTGTATTATTGACAAGGACATCAATGTGAGGTAAGGGGAAGTCATCCTTGGGGCTGGCCCTGTTCAGATCCCTGTAGTCGACACACATTCTGACCTTACCGTCCTTCTTAGGTACCGGCACCACATTAGCAACCCACTGAGGGTAAGAAGTCACTGCAAGGAACCCAGCATCAAACTGTTTCATGACCTCGGCTTTAATCTTCTCAGACATCTCTGGACGCATCCGACGGACCTTTTGTTTAACTGGAGGGCAGTCTTCCTTAGTCGGCAAATGATGGACCACAATATCAGTATCCAACCCGGGCATGTCTTCGTAGGACCAGGCAAAGATCTCCATATAATCATGCAGCATCTTGGTTAACCGTTGCTTCACGCTGAGCTCTAGGTTGGCACCAATCTTTACCTCTTTTCTGTCCGCCTCTGTACCCAGGTTTATTGTTTCCACTGGCTCTTCATGGGGTTGAATTGCCCTCTCTTCCTGAAGCAACAGTCTTGCAAGCTCGCCCGGCACTTCGCAATCATCTTCACCTTCGTCTTCGGCTAAGTTGATCGGATTTTCGAAGTCATAATTGGCAGTAGCAGAGTTGTTATCAGTGAGATCCAGAGTGGATTGAAACCTGTATGAGTGAGTGTGTGTGTAAATACAGCTGTTTTGAAATATATGAAAAGGAAAGAAAGACAGAAAAGGAGCACAATATTTGTAATGCGAAAATACGTCCAAGATTTTTATTCATGGTATATGAAATGACAATTTGTATGCCCTCACCAATAGAACCACGGTGCCTCGGGTAAGACACCGGGCCATAGAGTTTATTTATTGTTTATTACAAAATACCAAAAACATAGGAATTCATTACTTAGTAACAAGAGAAACAGATAAGTTGTCCTTTGCACTCCAATTGTTGAGTCCACTGTCGGTTGCCGGGTAGATCCAGCTATCAAATTCAGCTTCATCAACTTCATCTTCGTCCCCAATAGCATTTACTCCATGGGCAGGCAGGGGAGCTGTCACTACATTAGGCTTCTCAGATGCCTCAAACTGTACCTCTTGGGCGTCAATAAGGTCCTGCAGCTTGTTCTTTAATGCCCAACAGTCATCGGTAGAGTGCCCCGGGCTATCTGAATGGTAAGCACAACGAGCATTCGGGTTGTACTTGGGAGATGTTGTATTAGGGAACTTCGGAGCCTCCTTGACAGTCACTAAGTTAGTGGATAGCAACTGTGGCAGGATATGTGATAGGGTCATGCTTAACCGGGTAAACTCTCTCCGGGGTCTTTCAGCCCTTTGAGGATTATTTGGCCGAGGAGCGGCAACAGGCTTAGCAATCATTACCGCACTGACAGATTGGCGGTGCTCAGGTCTCTCTGATTTCCTGGAGCCATATATGGCACTAGACTCCTTCTTGAAGGGTTTCTTCTCAGAACCGGATGATGCACCCTTCGGAATTTTTCCAGACTTTAACCCAGCTTCAATTCTCTCTCCAGTCAAGATTAGATCAGTGAACCCTGCAGAAGAATTTCCAATGAGATGGTTGAAAAATGGCCCAGATAGGGTCCCCAAGAACATGTCTACCAACTCCCGATCAGTCAATGGTGGCTGCACCCTACCAGCCAGGTCTCTCCACTTCTGAGCGTACTCCTTAAAACCTTCGCTTGCACCTAACGACATACCCTGGAGTTGGGTACGTGTGGGGGCAAGGTCGGCATTATATTGATACTGCTTATAGAAAGCAGTAGCCAACTCCTCCCAGTTACGAACCTTGGTCCCATCCAGCTGATAGAACCATTCGAGATGAGTCCCTGAAAGACTCTCCTGGAAGAAGTGGATCCATAAATTCTTATCCGCAGAGTACAGCTGAATTTTCCGAACATAGGACCTTAAATGCAGCTTGGGACAAGACGCCCCGTCATACTTAGAGAAGGATGGTACTTTGAACTTATGGGGGATGATCACACCAGTTGACAAACCCAGATCTCCGAAATCCAGCCCAGGTACCTGTTGAACCTCCATAGCTTTCAACCTATCCTCCAGTTGCTTGTATTTGTCGTCTGCAGGAGGGTACTGCTCTTCATCAAAATCAGTCTCGTTGTCGGAGACTACCGGACTAGGAACCCTTGCTTCTGCCTGAGGAGAATTCTTGTCAACAGAAGAACCAGCCTCTTCCTGTTGCAGAGTATTGTTAAACCTTCGGCCCGAGTTGAACAGAACAGTTCTTCTCTTCTTCTTCTTCTCCTTCTTCAGGAGCATAGCCTTCAGTTCTTCTTGGCCTTGAGCCAGACCCTTGATTAATTCTTGAAACTGCGCATTCTGCGCCTGAAGAGCCTTGATCGATGTCTCAGTTGATGCGGAGTCGGTATTCATGATGCTGAAATAAACAGCGAAGAACTGTAAGCAACCTGAAAAGGGAAAAACCTGCTATGCACATGATGTATGAAATGCGTATGCAATGCATTCAAGGGTTCGAAAGTTCAAATTTGTTGTAGACAAAAAGGAACACACGTTGTCATTAGAGAAATCATTGTTTAATACATTAAGGCCTCGTGGGCAAAAGTACAAAAATCAAATCAATCCCAAAATACACTGCGCATCCTCTTTGGAGCTATGTAAGTGTTGAGATTCCTCTCCTCATGCAACAGGCGAGTGAGCTCCAAGACCTTCTTTTCACTGGCATGTAGACTAGTCTCAAGAGAATTCCTTTCCTCCTTAAGCTGGATCCAACTCTTCTGCATCTCTTCCCAGGATGTGGGCATATCAGGGCGCTGAATAGTGTAGGATACTTCCCCTTTCAAGACTGGTTCTTTGATTACTGGGAGCATATGAGGATAAGGCATCACTAACTTCTGGGAGCGGGCGTGTACCCACTTGAGATAAGGCTCCAAAGGGATGGAGTTCCTGTGCCCCAGTGTCTTGCTGTCTATCCTACTTGGCATCTTCCAGGCTCTGATAAATCTCTGGCGAAGTCCTTGAGTATCGTTGTCGAAGTCAAAAACTATGTCAGGAATTAACATGTCATGAGGGCCATCCCTCCGAGCATAACCAAACTGTCTCCAAGCCAGGCATGGGCTATAAGTAATACCTCCTCTGATTCCAAGTAAAGGAACATTAGGGTACTCCCCGCAACGATCAATGATAATGACATCTTCTCTGGACCTAGGGCACCAATGTATATCTGCATGTGTAAGAGTCATCACCCGTTGTGACCATCTCAAACCCCGCTCATTCTTCAAGACTGATTGTGGAAGGTGCGAAATAAACCACCTTCCCAGGAGAGGAGTGCAACACATAAGGACACCTCTTTTTCTCATGGTTCGAGTGTAACATGAGTGAAGGATATCCCCCAGCAACGTAGGTATAGGATTCCTGGACATAAAGATCTGGACAGCACTGATATCTATAAGCTGATCTGGGTTAGGGAACAACACCAAACCATAGACAAGGAGGGCCACAACCTCTTCAAAAGCTTGCAAATCAAGGGAGTTCCAACATTCATGGGCCTTTTCAAACAGAAACCTGGCTAAGAACCCTTTGATACCACTTCTAACTTCCCAATGTCCCTTAAGGTCAGATGACTGTAGGTGCAAGGCTTTAGCAATCTCTTCAAGCTTAGGTTCCTTTTCCGTACCGTTGAAGGGTAGCTGATCAAGGATAGGGATCTTCAGGAGCCGGGAGAACTCCTCCAATGTAGGTACCAACTGATAGTCCAAGAAGGTGAAACAGTGATGCAGAGGGTCAAAGAATTGGAACAGAACCTTTATCATATCTTCCTCAATGTTGGTGTTGACCAAGCTGATGAGGCTTCCATGCCTTTCACTGAAGGACGAGTTCTCGGGAATCCTGGATATAAGCTCCTTAAGCTGAGGAGGGATCCTTACAAGACTGATTTGAATTGTCTTTCTACGAACAGTTTCCATGTCCTACAAAACAAGAACAAAGATGAAAATTCGAACCCCTGAAATGGTTAGTCAATGCATATGATGCTGGATGATGTCATGATGCTATGATTAAACACACCACAGATATGTACAAAGGCAAACATATAAGGCACACAAGGCACACAAGACAAGCCCTTAAGGTTTAAGGCCAGCATGGGGTCTGGGTAGTACCCTCTTGAAGTTGGTGGGTTCAACCTGTCCTAATCAAAGTAACCGGGTTCTAAGGTTCCCAATATCACGGGATTGCTTTCATTGTTCATCGTTTCGATTTAGCCACTGAACTGGCGACCGAAATATTCCAGGAAAGCAACCCTCAATTAAGCGTAGTATCGAGTATCAACCAACCTCGGACTGCACCAAAGTCAGTTATCTCACTACCCTAAAGAGGCCAAGATAGTTCAATTAAGGTTCCTAAGGTCTGTTGATGCTTCACGACACCACGCAGAGGCCCCGTACTCTCCTTGACTGAACTCAAGGGTTACCGGTACACACCAAAGTGCCACATCAACGTAGCAGACTGTTTCAACCATGTCGGTATACCCCGCACAGTTCCCTCACAGCCTTGTTGCTACTTTCTAAGAAAGGTATCCCCCAGATCCGGGTTAGGTTCTATAGAACTCCCAAGCAACCCACAATTTAAAGCAAGCAAAGAAGACAATTGAAAACATAGTTATGACCTAGCCCTAAGGTACACCTCACTTTAAGTTTAGTCCCCAGCAGAGTCGCCAGTTCTGTGATCGGTGGATCTGGAACTGACTGTTTAACGCTGGTTCGTGAAATGTCGCGGAAGCAAGAGTCGCCACCGTCTTTTATTTTCTCCAAATGGAAAGGACAAAAGCACAGAAAAATTCCTTAAAGAGATTGCTCTCGGTTCGGAAGGTAGGTTATAGAAAGGGAAGGTGTTAGCACCCTTTCTATCCATGGTTATCCATGGGCTCTTAGATACTTGCTCACTTGTGTTTTCAAAAATGGTTTGTTTGCTTTTCAACTGTGGGTTTTAAAAAGTTTCTTTGAAAATTCCAGTTCGACTCTTGTATCGGTCCTCAAGAGTGTTTGAAAAATTGCTTTCGAAAGCTTTTGAAAAGGTGTCGGTGTGAAAAGTATTTTTTGAATTTGTTTTGAAATTAGAGCAAGCATCTAGAGTCGTCTACCTACCCTAAGGAATTCGTCTGTGTAAATGTCCTTTAAAGTAGTGCCATCCCACCATTGAGAGGTAGGTAGCACCACCATTGTAGGTGTTCGGGTCAATTCGAGGTTCGGGACATGGTGATCACCAGAGCAATGGGAAGACACCTTAGAAGCTACCCTCATGCCAGGTTCCCGGATCATGAGGACTTACTAAGACATCCTCTACTCGACGATCACCTTTCGAGGCAAGGCAACAGTGAGGCGTACCCTAGAGGTGGTGTGTGATTTGTGTGTCATGTTCATTTGCATTTATCTTGTTATGTCAAAGTGATATATGCGTTTGTTTTTATTTTAGGCCATTCATTCTTGCATGCATTTATTTAACAGTTAAAAAGGTTGCGAGAAATTAAAAGTTCTAAGCTATTACAAAGGCGCGGGTCCACATCGCCAAATTTAATCCAGGACCCGATTTGACAGAAAATAAAGAAGTAAAGTGCGAGAAATAAAATGTCCGAGTTTACAAGGCTTTGGGAGAGTTACATTAATATTTAAATGAAATAAAATAAATGCGCGAATTAACGAGAATTAAGCGAAACGAGGGCGTTGGACCCTTTTGCAAAATATTAAATTACATGAATTAATTAATTTAAGAAAAGAAAGCAAGAATTTGTTTTTTGGGGTTTTTATGTATTTTAAGATTTAATAGAAAAAAGAAAGAATTAATTAAAATTTAAATGAGATGCAAACCCTAATTCTAATTATTTTAATTTATTTAGAAAACATGAAACTTTAACCTAATTTAAACCTAATTTTATTTGCATGCAAATTTGATAAAAATAAATAAAATAAATAAATATTATTATGAAAAAGAAAAATTAAAAAGGAATAAAAATTACTTAAACCTAATTCTACATTTTTTTAGATTTTTTATTAAAAGTATTAAAATTAAACCCTAATTTATACTAAATTAATTTACATGCAATTTGTTTATGAAAATAATTAAAATAAATATTCATTATATTTTTTTATCTTTTTCTGAGTTTTTTATGATGTTTTTGTATTTTGTTAAAATAATTAATTAAATCAAAACAATAAAGAAAATAAAATAACAATTAAAATAAAATATAAGGAAAAAATATAGAATTTGCAAACCAGGGGGGTGGAAGTCCCAAAAGAGGAGGTATAGCCCAAGAAATCTGAGCCCAATAACCTTCAAATTCGTTGACTTTTCCAGGCACCATGTGGCACCTTTGACCAGGCTTATGATGTTCCTCCATTCTATGCCTTTGGATGGATCTCAGCGTGCACGTGGATGGATAGATGATGAAGGTACATGGTGTACTTTATTGTGGAAACTGCATGTGATTAGAACATGAAAAATAATATGAATATATGAAAGACCTGGGGTTCGAACCCAGGTCATGGATATTGCAAACGTGTACGTCTACCACTGAACCATCATCACGTGTTTGTTAAACAAGTAAACAATAAATATAATAAAAGAAGACAATACGTTAATGGGTTAAAACGCGCGAAATTCAAACCCACGTATCACACACTGCCACGAGTCCATCTTCTTCCTTTTCCCTGAAACATAAACATTAAGCCACGGTTTTTGGGACGTTTTCTTAGGCATGCTATTAGAAAATAGCGAATAGGCCTGTGTCATTCAGAAATTTGGCGCGATGGGTGGTTCAAGATCGTCTAGACGTGCTAAATCCAATTATGGCATTGAGGTGTCCCAATTTTGCCTTATTTGAGAAACCCCCAATTTCAAGCTCTGAAAACCCTAGAAAACAGTTATGGCGTAATCGCGTATGGCTTGCAAAAATTCAATCAAACATATGGGTTAGCTTTAGAATCACACCAGGAACAAGAATCAATAATTGAAATGTCATGAAAATGCATGGATTATAGAATACGATTATGAAATTTTCATGGAATATGTTGAGTTCTGTATACCGATTCCTTGCCTTTTGATGAATGTTTCTGATTGGAATATGATCAGTGAAGCTTCAGGAAGCCAATGGAATACGAATTATGCCTTGAATCAACCTAAAAAGTGGTTTTCAGTTTTGAACTTTTGGCAAGAATTTCAAGTTTTGGTTATGGTCTGAGGCGCAGCTTCAATGTGTATTAGCATTAGGTTTTCACTCAGGCTTATGTACTGAATAGATTAGGTTAACAAAATTGATCCAAATATCTTTTATTCATGGATTTGGAGATTTGATTTTTCACCATTATGTTTTCAATCTTTTCCATGTGCTCTTGTATCAATTATGCTCAAATCAAATCAAATATTCCTATTTTTGAATGTACACGAAATATTGAGGGCAAAACATGCATGAAAAGATTTATTAGGTCAAGTTATATATTTTTCATATATTTAAATGATTTAAATGAATTAATATAAATAATAATTCAAATAAATAAATAAAAAATGAGAAAATACTTCCCTTTGGGCCAAGTGGTCGTGCATATGCTTAGAATGATGAATCATGGAAGAAAAATGGGCCCATTAGCAATTTTAGGTCATTTGAATCAATGTTGACTTTTCAAAATATCCACAAATTTCCCAACTTCCACAAGGCATAACTTGCTCAATTTTTAAGCTTTTCTCATGTTCTTGGACATTTTGGAAAGGTCTTTGAGTCCTCTAACCAATGCCTTTGGTCCCATGTCATTTTGATTTACCAATATCAAGTTATGTCCTTTGACTTAGAGTCCCTTTTTGTTGACTTTTGAAAATGACCTATAATGTTGAAATTGATAACTTTTTGTGAGAGCATTTCTTGGACTTGAAGTATGAAGATGAGTTGTAGGAAATGTCTTTCTCTTCAAAATGAGCTTTGGATGGGATTTTTCTGATAATCCATGTGAAAGTTATGCCCTGGTCAATTTCAGTTGACTTTTTCAGCTGTCCAAATAAGGAAACTTTTGCATCTTGATGATTTCTGAGCCAAATTTTGAGAATCATGATCAAGCTTTGATCAAATGATGTTTGTGGCTTCAAAATGATATGTTGACCAAAAATTTGAACTTTTGACTGTCAAATGACCATTTTGCCCCTACAGTTGACTGTAGTGCAATTTAGGGTTTTGACTGTGCAATTTTGAGCTGAATGCCTTGAAACTTGATATGAGAGTACTTGACCATCTTTGTAAGCATGTGAGACTTGATTGGGCCTTTGAAAACTTCCTTTCTTGATCAGAACACAAAACCCTAATTTTGACTGTATAGGAGACCTTTGTACTGTGCTACCCTTGGGGAATTTTGCAGCTTTGACTTGACAATTTCTTGAAGAATATGGGAGGGAAAATTTTGGGGTACAACACATGTGATGTTCATGATGTCCATGATGTTATGTACAATGTGATACGGTGGGAGAACTGACTTGAGGTTTTGTGTTTGTGTTTGCAAATGTTTCGGTTTAGCAAGAGTCGCCACCGACTTTTTATTTTATCCAAAGGAAAGGTAAAAAAGCACAGGAAAGACCTTTGAGATGTTTTCTTGGGTTCGGGTGGTAGATTATGAAAAGGGAAGGTGGTAGCACCCTTTTCATCCATGGTTTTCCATGGGCTCTTAGTTACTTGTTTAGATCACTTGCTTTGCTTTTTCAATTGTTTGAAATGGTGCTTTGTGTGGTTTAGAAAGTATTTTGAAAAGAGGCCTTTGTTTAGGCAATCTTTGTAATGATTCTTGTTTGAAGAATGTATACAAAGATGTTTGTCTTTTGAAAAATGTTTCAATGTTCGAAAGTTTGTTTGGGAATTTTTTTTGAAATGTGTGTGATAGTTTGAAATTAGCAAGGATGGTTTGCAAGAGATCAAGTAACTAGGAGTTTGTCTACCCTACTCAAAAGTCTTTCTTGTAAATTTTTAACCCTTTGACATTGTTGTTTTACCATTGTATTTGGTAAACAACCTTATCTTTGGATGTTAAACGGGACAGGCGTGGGTCATCGTATGACCATGATAACAATGGTGCTAAGTATCTTTAGCAAGTTTTTGAGGGACTAAGATCATTTGTTTTTAGGCAACATTTTGATAGCGTCATCGAGGGACTATGATCTTTTTGTTTTGTTTGATTTTGTCAAGATACCTAGCATGCATACCATGGCCATTTTTAAGGCAACAAGTAGGTGAAACCCTAGAGATGCTTGTGTGCATTTTGTTGTCATTTTTCATGCATTTTTGTCTTGTATTTAGTCTTGCTATTTGTTTGATTTTTGGTCTTTGCATACAAAACTCTAATCTTACTATCATGCATATAATACGATAAATTGCGTAAAAGTAAATCTAAGACTATTACAACAATATTATGGGGAGTGGGGTACAAGTTTGAATAGGGGGATATTTGCACAAAAATAAACCCTAAAATATTATTACAACCAAATTGAAATATTGCACAAATAAATAAATAAGCAAATATTTAAATATGCAACAAAATGTAAATATGCACAAATGTTTTGTATTTATTTTATGTATGTAAAATAAATTTATTTATGTTCTAAAAATAAGAAAATAAAATGATTATTTTTTGAAAGGGTGAAAACCCTAATTTTTTTGGTTAAAAGAAAATAGTCTATTCTATTATTATTTATTTCATTTATGTACAAGAAAAATAATAATAATATATACAAAAATGTTAAAAAATTAAGTATTGTATGAAAATATTAATTTAGGTGTATGAATAATAAAAATAAAAATATATAATATTTTTGTATTATTTACAAATTTATTCAAGAAAGTAAATTATATTTCACCTAATAAACTAATTTTATGCCCAAAAATAAAATAAAAAAATATGAAAAATGCAAAAAAATAAAGAAAATATTTTTATGATTTTTAATGTTTAGGAAAAAATAAATAAAAGTCAGAAATGTGAAATATGCAAGAAAATATGAAAAATAAAAGAAATGGGCCAAGGGGGGTGCAAATAACAAAATGGAGGGTGTCAAAAGCAGAAACAGCAAGCCCAAGCCCAATGTTCACTTCATCCCTGTCCTTTGAACAAAAAAACGCGCGCCCTGTACTTCAAACTGTAACTCTTGCATACGTGCATAAAAATGAAATCTTGCAACATGAAACTTGTAGCTTGTTAATTCACTATTCTAATGATATAAGAAACATTTCCTAACTCTAAAAGACCAAAGAGAATTTTATCACCCCTAATTCCTGACCTAAAATTTTCAGCATGTTCATCATCCAAATTCTCCTAGCTCAGTTAATATAAATGGAAGCTATGCATATGTACAGCTCAAGCACATTACAGACTACATTTTTGCTTCACAAACCTAAGCCTAATGATGTATAAATAGAGAGATAGAAACTTAGAAAATACCTTGTTCAGTTGAAGTTGAATATGGCAATGTAGCAACTTTGAATGAGGCATGAGGTACTTGCGAGCTTGCCTGAAGTTGTCTCAACCTTTCCCAATGCTCAGCTTGCTTTGAAATGGCTTGAATGTCCCTGTAGAAGTCAACCTGCAAACTCAGAAATTGAAAATGGTGAAGCACGAAACAGGGGTTAAAGTTGCTTGAGAAGGGCTTGGACAGCTTAGGTGTGATGTATGGAATGTGTCTGAAGTGGTTCAAGATAAAACGCACGAGGCAATTTGGTTTTGGCTTGGTGTTTGCAGAGATGGCCCTGTTTTGGGCAGAAGTTAGTGTTTTTGTGCTTAAGGGTGTTCGAGAGGCTTGGAAATCGTGTTTCAGGCTTGGTGTAATATGTTGAGGTTGTTTGAAAATGTTACAAGACTTGGTTTTATCAGATTTTCAAGTTGTGGACCTTTTGCAAGCTTACTTGCTTTTGAAGCAAAAGTTGAGTTGACAAAGCAAAAGCATGTACAAGCTAGCTCAAGGCCTGAGAAGAGTTGGTAAACCTTTTCTGATGTTTATGGATCTTGTTTGCACAAAGAGATTAGGTCCATGGCTCAAGAAATACAAAATTGCAAAAAGTATGCTTTATGGAAATGATATTGTCACCATTATGCCATTTTTGGAATAATTCCTTGTACAATGCTCCATAACTAAGAACAATGCCTTTTTCCAATGTATTTGCATTTAATTAAGGAGTGTGGAAAGGATTAAGACCTGTAAAACAAGTACAAGCATGATCCAAACTGATTTGCAACTTGTGCCAATGTGAAAAATGCCATGGACAAAAGTGAGAAATGGCCATTTTCTTTTCTTCGATTCTCCCTAACAGTAAATGATCTTGGAGATTTCTTGGACATTTTGGAAAGCTTGTAACATGATATACAAACCATATTTTAAATGAATTTTGAGATTCCACTTGGAACTAGGTGAAAAGTTGCCATGAAGATAGGTTAAAATCCTGCCTAAACTAGGGCAAAATTTCACTAAGTTAAAATTTTCATGGACCCTTATTCACAAAATCATAACTTGATATAAAAGCATCTTTTTGGAAAAAATTGTGAATCAAAGTTGTAGATTTTGTGGAGGACTACAACTTTCATGTTGGAAGTTTTCTTTGAATCCAATTGCATCATGGTGAAAAAGTTGGGAAAAAATAAGAAATTTTCATAACTTAGAAAATTTCTAAGTTATGAAATTTTCAATCTTAAACCCTAATTTCCAAAATTAGGTTTCTTGGTGAACAAGTTACATGTTTTGACACATCTTGATGAAAAATTACCCTTGGCACTTGATTTTGACCAAAAAGTCGAAGTTTAACTTTTCAAGGTACAGTTGATTTTTGATCAATTGACTGGAAAATTCATCTGTCAATCCAATGCATTTGAGATCTTTTGAAACTTGTGATTAGGTCAAGATGATGCCATTGAGTCCTTGAAATCATGCTTTAAACCAATTTCCCATTGGCTAGGTGAAAAATCAGAAATTGCCCTTCTACAGTCAAAACCCTAAAAATGACCATTTTGCCCTTTTGATGATCTGATCAAATTTCTTGAGGAGTTGTGGTCCAAATTTGATCAAATGGTTCATATGAGTCTATAATGTTGATGTGGATAAAAAATTATGAGGTTTGACTGTAAATTGGCCACAATTGACATTTTCCCCAATACAACTGATTTTTAGGTCAACTGTCCAATTGACTGGGCAAAAATTTGATTCAAGGATTGAAACTTGGTATGAGCAATCTTAGGAGTCCAATATGAATTATGAAAGTCACATGGGGCATTGGAAGTCCAAAAATCCTTGTGCAAGCTCAAACCCTAATTTCAGGTCATCAGTGCAAGGAGATGTCTTGAGCTGAGCAAAACCTAATATGTTCTTAAGTCCAAAGAGTCTTGTGAGGGGAAATCTTGATAAAATGAGAGGGAAAATTTTGGGTTACAACATACAAGTATGCATATACAAGAAAAGCAAACAAATTCTTAGTTTAGGCTTGCATGGGGTTTTATAGGTAAGTACCCTCTTGAAGTTTAGTTGGCTTAAACCTGTCATAGCAATAGTAACCGGGTTCTAAGGAGCTCAATATCATTGGATTGTTTCCTTGGTCATTATTTCATCTCAAGCCTCTTTAATGGCAACCAAAATATCCCAAGAAACCAAACCTCAATGAGTGTAGTATCAAGTATCTACCGACTTCAGACTGCACCAAAGCCGGTCATCTCACTACATCCTAAAGGCCAACTGAGAGACTACCCTGCCCCAGGTTATGATTAAGGGTTTTAAATTTCGAAAAGAAAAACTCCTACTTCTTTGGCTCAGAGGGGTTGACGAGGGATTATCTTCCTTATTACTCTAGTGTTTAGGAATTGAAACAATGCCTGTACCTCATCAGCGGGGTCTGTTCAAAAGCATACTGTAAAGAATCGTGGTATCGTTTTCGTCATCTTCCCTCAAGAGGCTTAGAATTATTAATCGAGAGTTGATCATCACAGAAAAAATGAAAACAATTTTGAATATGATGAAAACAATTGTATTAATTCCCAAAACAGACATATGCGATGCTTTAATAGAATAAAAGAGTTTGCTATGACATTAATTGTTTGTATGAGCAAAGAAAAATACAACTCGGAAATTCAAATAAACAAAAGGTCTTCAATGACTGGGCAACGGAGCAGTGATTATGTTCGGAGTCTCAGGTACTTCAAATTGAATCTCTCCGGCGTCGATCATGTCTTGAATCTTGTTTTTGAGAGGCCAACAATTGTCCGTAGTATGCCCCGGGCTATCAGAATGATATGCGCACCTATCGTTGGGATGATAGTTAGGAGCAGAAGTGTTCGGATTCCTAAGAGGAGCCCTTAAAGTGATCATCCCTGCCTTCAACATTTGTTGTAGCGCTTGATCCAGCGACATGTTGATCTTGGTGAACTGTCGTTTCTCCTTGCGCTGCTGCCCCTGTCCATGTTGAGCAGGTCCAGGATTGGAGATCTGGGTTGCCCCTACCTCATGACGACTCTTTTTACCATGCACAGCATTGGACTCTTTCTTTCCATGATGAGGCTTTTTATCAGAAGATGCAGCCTCTTGAATCTTCCCAGACCTGATGCCAGCTTCTATTCGCTCTCCAGTCATGATAAAATCTGTGAATCCAGCAGACGAATTCCCAATCAGGTGGTTGTAGAATGGACCAGACAGGGTCCCCAAGAACATGTCCACAAGTTCACGGTCAGTCAGCGGTGGTTGTACCCTTCCAGCCAGGTCTCTCATTTCTGCGCATACTCTTTAAAACCTTCTCCCGATCCTAGCGACATACCCTGGAGTTGGGTACGCGTAGGAGCGAGGTCGGCATTATACTGATACTGCTTGTAAAAAGCAGTAGCCAACTCCTCCCAGTTACGAACCTTGGTTCCATCCAGCTGATAGAACCATTCGAGATGAGTCCCTGAAAGACTTTCCTGGAAGAAGTGGATCCACAAGTTCTTGTCCACAGTATACGGTTGAATCTTCCGCACATAAGACCTGAGATGCAGCCTGGGACAGGATGCCCCATCGTACTTAGCAAAAGAGGGTGCTTTGAATTTGTGTGGGATCACCACGCCAGAAGTTAGACCCAAATCTCCGAAATCCAAACCAGGCACTTGTTGAATTTCCATTGCATTCAGGCGGTCTTCCAACTGTTTATACTTGTCCTCAGCAGGAGGGTATTGTTCGTCGTTGAAATCTGTCTCGTTGTCAGAGACCACTGGACTAGGCACCTCCCTCTCATGGTGACTGCCTTCCCTCACAGATGGAGTGGTTCTCTCAGCTTCATTCTGTAGTGTGTTCCCAGATCTGCGTCTAGGGCTGAACAAAACAGTCCTCTTCTTCTTTTTCTTCTGAATCAGAGTCTTCAATTCCTTTTGACCCTGGGCTAGGCTCACAATCAACTCCTGGAACTGGGCATTCTGGGCCTGGAGGGCCTTGATAGATTGTTCGTTGGATGGTGCAGAAGACATGATGATGCTGAAATAAACAGCGGAGAAGGTAAGTGAACTGTAACAAGGGTACCTGTAATGCAATGATATGTATGATATGCATGTAATGTTTTCAAGGACCGCGCGGGGTAAACAAGAAAATTGTTAGCATTTGAATTTGTGACTTGATTGAGTGAACTGCATATTGTTGAGAGTCCTTCTTCAAGAGTCAAAGGCTCACCATATCCAGTGGGTCATAGCCCTTGACAACCTTGGCTAGGGCAACCTTCTTCAAGAGTCAAAGGCTCACCATATCCAGTGGGTCATAGCCCCTGACTTTAGTCATCCATGTCTGGTTTTGATTTCCAAACAACCTTAGTTAAGGGAACCTTCTTCAAGAGTCAGAGCTCACCATATCAAGTGGGTCATAGCCCCTGACTACCTTGGCTAGAGGAAAA
Source organism: Vicia faba (assembly GCA_948472305.1). Taxonomy (NCBI): domain Eukaryota; kingdom Viridiplantae; phylum Streptophyta; class Magnoliopsida; order Fabales; family Fabaceae; genus Vicia; species Vicia faba. Next base: position 573,236,248 of record OX451737.1, on the reverse strand, counting down.
TAAATCCTCTTTGCCCCTTGGGATAGTTGATTCACCATGACCTGCATCACAAGCCCTTGAGATCCTTGAAATGGGTTAGGATGTATGCAATGGTATGATGTCTTGCTATGCATGTAAGTAAACCCTGTTATGAGTCCCAATTAAGGACTGCAAACCAAAACCTGCAAGAAACTTAGCAAACTTTATTATGAGTCCTAATTAAGGACCGCAAACCAAAACCTGCAAGAAACTTGGTAAACCCTGTTATGAGTCCCAATTAAGGACTATAAACAAAACCTGCAAGTAGTTCATGTGTCAGCTAACAAGCATGCAAGTAGGCAAGTACAAAGGCACACAAGTCACACAAGAGAAACTCTTAGAGTTTAGGCCAGCATGGAGTCTGGGTATTACCCTCTTGAAGTTGGTGGGTTCATACCTGTCCTATCAAAGTAACCGGGTTCTTAGAGGATCCCAATATCATTGACTACCCTCCATCGGTCATAACTCCAGCATCGCAATCTTTTCTTGCGGCCAGAACCATCACGAGAGTTTAGCCTCAATGGGCGTAGCATACTGCTACTGTTCTAATGGCCAAGTTGTGTCAATTAAGGTTCTAAGGTTGTTGGTGCTTAATGACTCCTCAGAAGACCCATATTCTCCTCGTTGCAACACAAGGGATATCGGTACAGACCAAGGTGCCACACCAACGTAGCCACTGTTTCACCCGTGTCGGTCTACGCCGGACAGGTCCCTCACAGCTTATGCTACCTAAACAGGGTATCCCCAGATCCAGGTTAGGATCTATGTAACTCCCATGCAACCCACAAATTTAAAGCAGACAAGGAAAGCAATTGAAAACACAGTTATGAACTAACCCTAAGGTACACCTCACTTTAAGTTAAGTCCCCAGCAGAGTCGCCAGTTCTATGATCGGTGGATCTGGAACTGACTGTTTAACGCTGGTTCGCGAAATGTCGCGGAAGCAAGAGTCGCCACCGTCTTTTATTTTCTCCACATGGAAAGGACAAAAGCACAGAAAAATTCCTTAAAGAGATTGCTCTCGGTTCGGGAGGTAGGTTATAGAAAGGGAAGGTGTTAGCACCCTTTCTATCCATGGTTATCCATGGGCTCTCAGATACTTGCTCACTTGTGTTTTCAAAAATGGTTTGTTTGCTTTTCAACTGTGGGTTTTAAAATGTTTCTTTGAAAATTCCAGTTCGACTCTTGTATCAGTCCTCAAGAGTGTTTGAAAAAATGCTTTCGAAAGCTTTTTGAAAACGTGTTGGTGTGAAAAGTATTTTGATTTGTTTTGAGATTTAGAGCAAGTATCTACGAGAACCTACCTACCTTAAGGAATTCGTCTATGTAAATTTCCTTTAAAGTAGTGCCATCCCATCATTGAGAGGTAGGTAGCACCACCGTTGGAGGTGTTCGGGTCAATTCGAAGGTTTGGGACATGGTGATCACCAGAGCAATGGGAAGACACCTTAGAAGCTACCCTCATGCCAGGTTCCCGGATCATGAGGACTTACTAAGACATCCTCTACTCGACGACCACCTTTCGAGAGGCAAGGCAACAGTGAAGCGTACCCTAGGGGTGGTGTGTGATTTGTGTGTCAGATTCAGTTATTTTGTCTTGTCATGTATTGGTGATCTACGCGTTGTTTTTATTTCAGGCCATTCATTCTTGCATGCATTTAATAGTTAAGAAATTGCGGGAAATAAAAATTCTAAACTATTACAAAGGCGCGGGTCCACATCGCCAAATTTTCCAGGACCCGATTTGACAGAAAGTAAATAATTAAAGTAAAGTGCGAAAGATTAAAATGTCCGAGTTTACAAGGCTTTGGGAGAGGTACATAAATATTAAAAGAAAAAGGAATAATTACGCGAATTGAATTAAATATTAGAAACGAGGGCGTTGGACCCTTTTTGCGAAATTAAATTAAATGATTAGATTAATGAAAATTAAAATGAAAGGGAATTATTTTTCGCATTTTTGTATTTTATGACTTTAATGAAATTGAATTAAATTGAGAAATTAACCTTAATTCTAATTTTTTTATTTATTAAGAAAAAATATTAAAGTTAAACCTAAGTTAACCTAATTAATTACATGGTAATTTAATTACAAAAATAAATAATATTTAATTATTAATAATGGTGAAAAAAAGAATAAAAGTAATTAAAATAATTAAACCTAATTTCTACAAACTTTTGAGTTAATTAAGAAAATGCTTGAATTAAACCTAATTTAATAGCTAAAATTAATGAACAATATTTATTTACAAAAAAAAATATTAAATTAAAATGCTTATTTTTGTCCTTTTTGATTTTATATTGTTTTTATGTTTTTTTATGAAAATAATTAAATTAAAGGAATAATTAAAGATAATAATTGAATCAAAATAAAATAATAAAAAAAATATAAAAGAAACTTGCAAACCTTGGGGGGTTCTGTCCCCAATTGGAGGTGTACATAATCAATTCAGGCCCAATAGCCTTTGGCCTGGTTGACCTTTTCAGGAAGCATGTGGCACGTTTGACTAGAGTCCATGGTGTTCTTCCAATCAGCGCCTTTGGATTGATCTCTCTACACGCGTGGCAAGCTTGAGATTATGGATGCATGGTGTTCCTTAGTGTTGAAACTGCATAGAATTATTAATAGAAAAAATATTGAAAGAGAGTGGGGACCTGGGGCTCGAACCCAGGTCCTGAGGATTACCAATGCTACGCTTCACCACTGAGCTATCCAACGCGCTTTGATTATATAATATGAAACAAATAATATAACATAAAAAACAATGGTCAGTGGGAAATTTAGCGCGAAATTCGAATGAACCAGTCACCGCTTGCCACATACCCTTCTTCTTCCTTTGTGCCTGAGACAGAAAAAGGTTAGCAACGGTTTTGAACCGTTCCCATATACACCATATTTCAAAATAGCGATTAGCTTGTAGTAGTTCATAAATTGAGCGCGAGGGTGGCTTTATAATCGTCCAAGCACACTGAGTTGAATGGCCTAGGTCTCACATGCTAATTTTTCCTTAACTGGGAAACCCCAATTTAAGGTTCTGAAAACCCTAAGCGTCGTCCATGGTGGTTTCTCGTATGGTGCGTAAAAATTCAATTCAGCTACATGGTTAGCTTCAGGAAGGTCCCATTAGTATAAATCAATCATAAAAATGCAATGATATGGTCTAAATAACAAAACACGATTATGCAAAAAGAATGATACAGTTTGACTTATATCTACCAATTCTCAAGGTTTCAGGCTATGATATTGATTCAATCTCCTTCCTTGAAGCCTCAGCAAGCCAATGGAATAGGTATTTTGACTTGAATCGCCCTAAAGCTTAGTTTTCAGTATTGGAGTTTTCTTGAAAAAATTCAAGTTTGCTTATGGCTTTTCTGCGCAGCTGGGAGTCTCTATGCATTAGGGTTGCACTATCTATATATGTGTGAAGGTTTTAGGTCAAAGAAATCAAACAAAAACCTTTGCATTCATGACTTTCAAGATTTGATTTTCAAAGATCTTTTCCAATATTTCTTCATGCCTATTTGGTACAAATCATGGCCAATCACTTCAATTCCTTCCATATCTGATCATGCACGACATCTTAAACCTATTCCATGCACAAAAAGATTTGATTTCATTGGTTTGGTATTTTTCATGTATTTTAATTAATTAAATGAATTATTAATAATTAAAAATCCAAATAAATAAATAAAAATGAAGAAAAACTTCCCTTTGGGCCAAATGGTCGTGCACATGCCTTGGATGATGAATTGTGGAAGAAAAAGAGGCCCATTAGCAATTTTAGGTCATTTGAATCAATGTTGACTTTTCAAAATATCCAAAAATTTCCCAACTTCCACAAGGCATAACTTGATCAATATTTAAGCTTTGCTCATGTTCTTGGACATTTTGGAAAGGTCTTTCATTCCTCTAGCCAATGTATTTGGTCCCATGTCATTTTTATTTACCAATCTCAAGTTATGGCCTTTGACTTAAAGTCCTTTTTTGTTGACTTTTGAAAATGACCTATAATGTTGAAATTGATAACTTTTTGTGAGAGCATTTATTGGACTTGAAGTATGAAGATGAGTTGTAGGAAATGTCTTTATCTTCAAAATGAGCTTTGGAGGGAATTTTTCTGATAATCCATGTGAAAGTTATGCCTTGGTCAATTTACAGTTGACTTTTTCAACTGTCCAAATATGGAAACTTTTGCATCTTGATGATTTTTGAGCCAAGCTTTGAGAATCATGATCAAGCATTGATCAAATGATGTTTGTGGCTTCAAAATAAGATGTTGATCAAAAATTTGAACTTTTGACTGTCAAATGACCATTTTGCCCCTGCAGTTGACTGTAGTGCAATTAGGGTTTTTGACTGTGCAATCTTGTGCTGTAAGTCTTGAAACTTGGTATGGGGATGCTTGACCATGTTTATAGGCATGTGGGACTTGACTGGACCCTTGGAAACTTCATTTTCTTTGTCAGAACCAAAACCCTAGTTTTGACTGTTGGGAGGCCCTTGAACTGTGCAACCCTTGGGGAGATTTTGAAGCTTTGACTTTGCAATTTCTTGAAGAATATGGGAGGGCAAATTTTGGGGTACAACACTTTGCATGCATAATATGGTCATTTTTTATATAAGGCAACCAAGTGGAGAAAGCCTAAGGGTGCTTGTGTGCAAGTGTGTTATTTTCATGCTTTGATTTTGTCTTGGATTTAGGGTTTTCTATTTGATTTGTTTTTATCTTGCCATACAAACCCTAATTACTAGCATGGTATATAAAAGCGGCAAATTGCGTAATTTAAAGATTACTACGCTATTACAACATTTTCATGGGAGGGGGGAAATACAAATTTGAATGGGGATTTGCAATAATATAAATCTAATTAAGTTATTACAACCAAATCGAATTCGTATGAAATTTGAATAAATAAATATACAATATAAATATGAAATGATATGTATGCAAGAAAAAGATTTTTGTTTTATATGTAATATAATTTTGACCTAATCCTAAGAATTTAAGAAAAGGAAATTAATTCTTAAAAAAAGGTTAACCCTAATTTCTAAATTAAAATAAAGCTCTTTAAATATTATCTTTTTATGTATTTTTATATTAAAATAATAAGTAATATTTGGTGAAAATATTTAGTCTTTTTATATGCCAAAAAATAAATATTTACAAGTGTAAAAACAAAGGATAAAAATATATCTAAGCTTAATTTATTTTTTACAAGTTTATTTTAAGAAAGATAATTAGTATATATTTAAAATAAAAATATATTTTTTATGTGAAAATAAAGTAAAATAAAATAAAATGCAATATTTATCATATTTATGTTTTTTATGGATTTTATGTTAAGGAAAATATATTTGGTAAAATAGAAATGAAAATAAAAAATGAATAAATAAAATTATGGGTCAGGGGGTATCCTGAGTAAATGGCATGTAAGCATTAGAAAAAAAGTAAGCCCAAAAGGACCAAGCCCAGCGCTGCAAAAAAGTGAGAGAATAGCAAAAAAATGATAAAATATGCAAAAGGTAGGCACCAAGGCTCGAACCCATGACCTTGGCATTCTCAGCGCGTTGCCTTGCCACTGGGGTGGCTGTACATCCGTTAGTTTAAGTGAAATAAGAAAAACATAACACAAAATAACTCCTAGCCCTATACTTCATCTTCTTCCTCAAGCCAGCCGGATCCCCTGTAACTCTTTCATCTCTCAACAAAAATGGAAATTGATAACATGAATGTTATAGCATTTTGTCTCACGATTCTAACCACGTACATAACTAAAACTATAAGTCCAAGATTAAAGAGAACTTTAATGGCCCTAATTCTTAACCTAATTTTTCCAGGAACTTCAAGTTCAAAATTCTCTCAACTCAGGCCAAATAAATGCAAGTTATGGATATGTAACGCTTTGTAGCAATGATATCTACATTTTTCTTTCACAAATCGTGGCCAACAGATGCCTGTATGAGGAGATAAAAGTTTGAGTTCTTACCTCTTTCAGCTGAGATCGTGAATGGAGTTTGAGTAAGATTTATGAAGGCCTTATGACTGCTTGAGCTTGCTTAAACCTCCCCGAGTGTGTTCCAATCCTTGCCTTGCTTTGGAAGTGCCTGGAACTCTCTATCCAAGTCAACCTGCAAGCTTAGAAAACAAAAATGGAAGATGAAGAAGGAGGAGTTACAGTGCAGGGATGATGGTCTCGATCACTTAGATATGAAGTAGGTAAAGTGTTTGGATGATTAAAACTTGAAACGCACGAGCCAATTTGTGGATTGCTATGCTTATGCTCAAACTGCAAGTTTTTGACAGGTTTTTGGTGAGAAGGAGTGTTTGAATGTTTCAGGCCTTTTTCAATCGTGTTCTTAGCTGTAATGGGTTTGTGTATTAGTATAGAGAAGGTTTCAAGTCAGCTCTCCAACAAATTTTTGAGTTGTAGGCTTTTTGCACACTTTCTTGCTTTTGAAGCAAAGTGAAGGGACAAGTCTCCACATGCTTGTACTGGCCTGCTTGGAGTTGGTACAAGTCCTATACAACTTGTATTTGGTTTATTGGACTTGTGTGTGCAGAGAAAACAGGTCCGATGCTCAAGAATTGGAAAGTTGCAAAAGTGAAGCTTTTCCAAAATGGCAATGTCAACTTTGTGCCATTTATGGAAATACAACTTGGACAAAGACTCTTGGGCTTGAATTAAAGCTTTGTCAACTGAGTAAGCATTAAATTATTAATTGAGAAACAAGTTTGAGACCTGTAAAGCAAGTATTAGGCAACATAGGTTCAGATTTGAATTTTGTTCTTCATGAAATGGCTTGAATTCAAAGTGAGAAATTGCCAATTTCATCTTTTTGATTCTCCCTACTAAAAAATGATCTCAAGGAGTTCTTGGACATTTTGGAAAGCTTGCAATGTTCTATATAACTCATCTTTGAAATTAATTTCAATATTCCACTTGGAACTAGGTGAAAAATTGCCATGAAGTTAGGTCAAAAACCTACCTAAATTAGGGCAAAATTTCACTAAGTTATTTAGTTCATGAGCATGTATTCACAAAATTATATCTTGATATCAAAGCACCTTTAGGGAAAAATGTGTGAAGTAAAGTGGTATATTTCATGGAGGTCTACAACTTTCATGTTGGGAACTTTCTTTGAATCATCTTGCATCCTGGTGAAAATTTGGCTTAAAGTTGAGAAAAAATAAGAAATTTTCTATACTTAGAAAAATTTCTAAGTTAAGAAAATATCAAATTTTAAAACCAAAACTTCAATATTTGATTTCTTGATGAAAAAGTTTCACATATTGACATGTTTTGATGAATTGTGATCCTTGGCACTTGATTTTGACCAAAAAGTCAAAGTTTGACTTTTCAGTATACAGTTGACTTTTGATAAGTTGACTGCAAATTTCATCTGTCAATCCAATGGAAATGCAATGTTTTGAACCATGTCATTAGGTCAAGATGATACAAATGTGTTGTACCCCAAAATTTGCCCTCGCATTTTTCCACAAGAAATCACAGCTTCAGGCATTTCCTGATTTTTCAGATTGGCTCAAGAATCGGTCAAACGGACTTTTCTCGTCAGTCAGACAAAATTAGGGTTTTACTGATTCTTCAGGGCTCTGGATTTGTTTCACACAATTGGCTTAGGGTTTTGGTTGATTCTGGCTCAATTTTGATCAGGCGAATGTTCGTTGGCATTTAATCAGGAATTAAGGTTTTATGGGCATATCCTCAGAAAGATTAAAATTCCACAGCACTTTGCAAGTTATTCCGAGATTCGGGTTGAATTCGCATTGTTTTGATTTAATCAGTAAAAGAGACAGTTGGTTTGAATTCACGTTGGTTTGTTTGAGCCAGTCAAAAGAAATATGCAGTATTGGATTTACAGTGCTTGGTAAGAAATCAGTAAGAAAGGAATGCGTCTGATCAGTTATTGCGTTTGACTGTGCGTTGCTTTAGATGATGGAGGCGCCAAGTTCATTTATTTTGATCAACGAAGAATCAATGTTTAATTGATTATTTATTGTTCTAAGGATTAAATATCTGAAATTTAATTTTCATTTATTTTAATTTAAGGAACTATAAATAATAAGTAAATAATTGAAAAGGAATAAAAAGAATTAAATAGATCAATAGAATTTTTATTTCATATTTAAACATTTGTTACAATTATTATTTAGATACAAGTATGCATTTACGAAGTATTTAAAATAATAATAGTTTACAATGATTAAATTGAAAATAAAAACTATCCTATTTTTCTAAATATTTTATAAGTCCCTAATTCTTCATTCTTCACTTTGTTCCTCTCCATCCAAATATTCATCTGCAAAAAGAAAAGGAGAAAAGTCAGTGACTGATAAATAAATAAAGACAGATAAAAGAAATTCATCATTAAGGGCCACTGATTGGGATCAGTTAACCCTCTCTGCAAATCACGGGATTTCTCCCGGTTCACAAAGAGGGAAGAATTTTATTTATGAATGCAAAGTTGAAAAAAATGCAAAGTGTCAAAACTGCATAAAATTCAAAATCTCAAACTCCAAGTTCAAACCAAACTGAAAAATCCAAATTGCAACTTTCTGTCAAAATACAAAAGTGTCAAACTTACTGTCAAGTATGCCAAGGGTACCCAAACTGTCAAAAGAAGATTTGGCAAGGATATGGAAAGTTCAAAAAATACAAAGTCTACTCAAAGCTGTCAAGAAAAGATAAAGAATGCAGAGGAAATCCATTATGCAAGCAAGACACTTTCTTATCATCATTTCCCATCAGGGTAGCCCTTTCAGAAAAAGTACAGAAAAGAAACATATTTTAACATATCCAACTGTACTGAGAGAGAAGAGTGGAGAGATAAGGAACAGGTTTTTAGGCTTTAGGCAGGCATAGATAGAAAGATATACAAAAGAGCAAAACACAGTAAGCAAAAAGATAGATACAAAACCTTCCATCTGCTAAAAACCAGCAGAACCTCCAAACACACAACCTGAAGCTCAATCCAAGTCCATAATCTCAAAAACACAGAACCTGCAAACAAGCCTCACAAAAAAAAAACACAAATAATACCTGCATCAGCCTTACCTGCTAAGAACCTCAAGCCTGAAACCAATCCAGAACCTCAAGCCTGAAACCAGTTCAAGCTTCACCTGAATCAGTCCAAACCAAAGGCCTAAACTCGAACCTCAAGCCTAACACTACAAGCATAACCTGCTGAAACCTCTGTCAAAACCACAACCTGCATTGGCTAAAAAACCTAAAAGCTCAAAGCCTTACCATTTTGCAAAACCAGAGCTAACCTGCTAGGCCTAAAAACCTGAAGCATAATAAACCGGTTCAAGCCTGTCCCTGCTACCTCAAACGCCTAAACATCAAAAAACCATTACCTACTGTAAAACATAAAGCCTGCATTAGCTCAAACCAACAAGCACAAAAAAAACCTGAAGAGGCCTAAACCAGCAGTAAAAACCTGTAAATCCTCACCCTAATGTCAAGGAGAGAACCTGTCAATAACTCAAACACAAAGAGAACCAATTCAAAGCCTAATCATCAAAAACCAACATCATACCTGCCTGAAGCCTAGAAGCAAAAACTGAGAAGTAGAAACCTCACAAAGCCTCAAGCCAATCTTGCCAAGAATCAGAAATGGTGCAAACATAGGATTCAAGCCTCAAGCCCTCAGAACTCGAAGAGTTCATCACAGGGACATTCATAAAACACCAAAGGCATTCCATTCAAAACCAATATTCAAAAGCAACCCAGGCATTCAACAAAGGCAACATAAAGCCCTCAGTAAAAAACATCATTGGGCAAGCTCAACAATCAAAAGGCAAATCATTCAAAGGCAACAAGGCAACTCAGAGAAGCATCAAAGACAACAAGCACACAAAGTGGTTCAACAATAACATTTCAAGCATACAGGCGAGGCCCCCTCAGAACTCTGAGTTCATCATAGGGTGGAAAAAGAAGCAGCAAGCATACAGTGGCAAAGAAGAAGAAAGAGGCGAACTCAAAAATAAGGTTTTCAGTCAAATCATCATCACGAAACCTTCAAAATGGTAACAAAATAAAGGGTACCAGGAAGATACATCAACATCCTTCACTGTCGGGCCTCCTAGCTTTCCTCATCTCCTTCCTCCGTCTCCAAAGGTACCTCTTTCCTTCTATCCTTCTTTCAAAACCTCAAACAAACATTGAAGAAAGCTTGAAGTTAAAATCAACAGGATTAGACAATCATAGCATGTACATTTGTAACAAACCCTAACGAATCAAATTGATTACCTAATTCTGTCGCCTTGACGCTATCGTTGGAGGGAAGGGGAAATAAAGGTCGCTGGTGGCTGAGGCAAAAGGTTCACGCTGGACACTCAAGAACGGATGAAGAAGATGAGGCAAGAACGATGAACGAACACCGCCGCTGCACTAACCCTAAGCGCTGTCAAAACTGGATACCAAAACAATGAACCCTAAAAAACCAATGCTTGCACTATGGGCCTTGCCCGTTTCTGAATACCCAAGGCCCATTTTAAAAAAAAGGTTTTAAACTCTTTTCTTTTATAAAACAAATATTATTCTTACTAATTAATTAATTTAACCCTTTTTAGACAAATGTTTTATTAATAACTTAATACTAACTTTACTCTATAACATTTTGTGATCGGTGGATCTGGAACTGACTGTTTTAAAGCTGGTTCGCGAAATGTCGCGGAAGCAAGAGTCGCCACCGTCTTTTATTTTCTCCAAATGGAAAGGACAAAAGCACAGAAAAATTCCTTATAGAGATTGCTCTCGGTTCGGGAGGTAGATTATAGAAAGGGAAGGTGTTAGCACCCTTTCTATCCATGGTTATCCATGGGCTCTTAGATACTTGCTCATTTGTGTTTTCAAAATGTTTGTTTGTTTTTCAAGTGTGAGTGGGTTTTGAAAAAGTTTCGTTTGAAAAATTTCTAAGTAAACTCTTGTATCTGTCCTCAAGAGTGTATGAAAAATTTGTTTGAAAACTTTTAGAAAGTGTAGGTGTGAGAAGTATTTTGTTTGTTTTTGAAAAGAGCAAGTATCTATGAGAATCTACCTACCCTAAGGAATTCGTCTGTGTAAATGTCCTCTAAAGTAGTGCCATCCCACCATTGAGAGGTAGGTAGCACCACCGTTGGAGGTGTTCGGGTCAATTCGAGGTTCGGGACATGGTGATCACCAGAGCAATGGGAAGACACCTTAGAAGCTACCCTCATGCCAGGTTCCCGGATCATGAGGACTTACTAAGACATCCTCTACTCGACGATCACCTTTCGAGGGGCAAGGCAACAGTGAGGCGTACCATAGGGGTGGTGTGTGAATTGTGTGTCATTTTCAGTTTATTATTTGTCTTGTCATGCATTGGTGATCTACGTTTCGATTTTATTTTTGGGCATTCATTCTTTCATGTTATTGTTTAACAGTTAAAGGTGCAGGAATTTAAAGTGCGGAAAAGATAAAGGTCCTACGCTATTACAAAGGCGCGGGTCTACAACGCCAAATTAATCCAGACCCGATTTAAAATAAAGTGCAGAAAATAAAAGCCTAATTAACTATTACAGGGCTTTGGAACAAGTACATTATATTTACATCAAAGAAATAAATAAAATGCGCGAAAAGAGAATATAATCGAATGCGAGGGCGTTGAACCCTTTGAAGGAATTAAAATAAAATTATTAAAACAATTAAGTTAAATAAAAAGAAAGAAACTAATTTTTTATGTTTTTTTTTTGTATTTATGACATTAAAGAAAAAATTAAATTGGGATTAAAAGTCAAATAATTATAGTTCTAACTATTTTTTAATTTATTAAAGAAAATGCATTAAAGTTAAAACCTAGAATTAAAACTAATTAATTATAAAATTTATTTACAAAATTAATGGTTAATGATACTTATAATAAAAATATTTAATAAAAAAAAGGAAAGTGCTAAAGGTCTATTTTTTTTATTATTTTTGGTTATTGTGAAAAAGAATTAAATTAATAACCTAAAATTAAATCTAAGTTAATTATGGGATTTGTTTACAAAATTAATACTAAAATAAAATATTTATCGTTTTTTATCTTTTCTGATTTTTTTTGTGTTTTTATATTTATTATGAAAATATTGATTTGAAAATTAAATGGAAATTAAGCAAACAAATAAAAATAAATAATAAAAAAGATAAGGAATAGGAGATAGCAAACCAAGGGGGTGCAGCCCAAGTAATTCTGGCCCATCAATGGAGGCCTTGTTGACTTTTTCAGGCAGCATGTGGGATCTTTGACTAGGGTTTACCACGCTCTTCAGATCTGGTCCCTTGGATGGTCTTCAGTGGCCACGTGGTGTGTTGGATGGAGGGGAATATGGTGGACTTCAACGCTGAACTTGTATACAAGCATTAATAACAAAATAATATGAAAGAGTGAGGGACCTGGGATCGAACCCAGGTCCTCTTGGTTATCCACTTACATGCCTACCAACTGTGCCACTTTGATTCTTTGTAAGTTAAATAACAAACAAAATTTATAAAAACAAAATAACGCGTTAGTGGAGAATTAGCGCGAAATTCAAAATAGGCCAATCAGCTTATGCCACCGGGGTCATCTTCTTCGTTGCCTTATTTCCTGAAACATGAAAAGAAGAAGCAACGGTTTTTTGACCGTTCCCAAAAGTGACATTACAGGAAATAGCGATTAGGCCGTGGTGGGAAAGAAATATGGCGCGATGGTTTAAATCCACTCAGTGGAAGGCCCTGATTTTAATGGTAGCAATCTTAAGCTCCAATTGTTCCTGGTATGCAAAGCCCTAAATCAAAACTCTGAAACCCTAAGCAACGGCAATGGCGAAATCGTGTACAGGCTTGGAAAATTCAATCAAATCATACTATCAGCTTCACAACATCCATATTAGTCCAAATCCGTGATGAAAACTGGAAAATACTACATGAATAATGCAATACGAATGTCAAAAAAATTGAAGGAAACCGGACTTAGTTATACCTGTTCTTGGCGTATGGAGTGTTGAATCTGATTGGAAAATGTTCTGTGATCCTTGAGGAAGGTGTTTGAACAATTCTTTTGCCTTGAATCAACCTCTAACCTTGTTTTCAGATTTGAGATTTTTTGCTAAAAGTGTGAGTTTGCTTTGAGTATTCTGGCGCAGCCTCTGGTTCAATTCTATTGTGTATCACCTGTATAGGTCTTATGCAACGTGTAGGAAGAGAAATTATGGCTCCATAATGCATAGCCTTCAATTCCAAGATTCTCCATGAACCTCCATAACCAACTTTCCATTTTTGAATCCATTTTTGAATTCTTGCTTCTTTGAGCTTTGGAACGAAAATGGAATGTGCTTAATGATGTTTCAAGGTTAATCAAAACCAAATATTCCCTTAAATTAATTTTTTTTGAATTTCTCTTGATTTTAAAAGATTTAAAATTAATTAAATCCAATAAAATCAATAAAAAATGAAAAAATTAACAAAAAAATCTGAAATAAAAGGTGGGACACGTGGGAAGCATGGCCAAGTTAATTCAAGTGAAAAAAGTGGGCCCCTTTTGTCAAAAATGAAATTTCAAGGATAAATGATTTTGGCCATTTCACAAAAATTTCCCAACTTATCCAATGCATATCTTGCTCAATGTTTAAGATTTGATCATGTTCTTGGACATTTTGGAAAGGTCTTGAAGTCCTCTAACCAATGTTTTTGGTCCCATGTCATTTTGATTTACCAATCTCAAGTTATGGTCTTTGACTTAAAGTCCCTTTTTGTTGACTTTTGAAAATGACCTATAATGTTGAAATTGATAACTTTTTGTGAGAGCATTTCTTGGACTTGGAGTGTGAAGATGAGTTGTAGGAAATGTCTTTCTCTTCAAAATGAGATTTGGATGGAATTTTTCTGATAATCCATGTGAAAGTTATGCCCTGGTCAATTTACAGTTGACTTTTTCAGCTGTCCAAATAAGGAAACTTTTGCAACTTGATGATTTTTGAGCCAAGCTTTGAGAATCATGATCAAGCATTGATCAAATGATGTTTGTGGCTTTAAAATGAGATGTTGACCAAAAATTTGAACTTTTGACTGTCAAATGACCATTTTGCCCCTACAGTTGACTGTAGTGCAATTAGGGTTTTGACTGTGCAATTTTGTGCTGAAAGTCTTGAAACTTTATATGAGGATGCTTAGCCATATTTGTAGGCATGTGGGACTTGATTGGGCCTTTGGAAATCATTTTCTTGACCAGAATCAAAACCCTAATTTTGACTGTTCAGGAGGCTTTTGCATTGTGCAAACCTTGGAGAACTTTTGAAGCTTTGACTTGGCAATATCTTGAAGAATATGGGAGGGCAAATTTTGGGGTACAACAGTTGCCCCTGTTCAATCTTCTTAGACCTGAGGATGCAGATTGGCTGACGTGCCTTTCGTAATCCGAGGGTAGAAGATGATTGAACACTAGAGTGCCCAGAAATTTGCGCTCACATAGTAGCAGCGTGATGATGGAATGGTCTTATAGATGCCATTTGGAGATTGATGGATAGGATGATGGGCTTATAGATGCCATGCTAAGAGATGCTGGAGAGTGAATGGGCTTATAGATGCCATCTGGATGTCAATCGCATAAGAGATTCCTTAGCGAGAACTTGCATACCTGCAAAAGAAAAAAGAGTACCTGACATGTTGCAGGAGCTGGTTTTCAGATGCTTTGCATAGATGTGTCCTGAATAGTTAGAGGAGCTGGATCTGGAGCTTCAACAGATGATGAATGAACCAGGGGTGGTTACTACCTCAGCATGAACGGTGAGAGAACCTTGGGTGACTTTAACCTCAGCAGCAATCGTTGAGAAAATCTTAGTGGGAATTATCGTCTCCGCAGGATTGGGGAGAGAACCATAGGAAATTATAATCTCAACAACGGACGTTTGAGAAAAACCTGGGTTGGAATTATCATCTCCGCAGCATCGGGGAGAGAACCATAGGAAATTATAATCTCAACAGCGGACGTTTGAGAAAAACCTGGGTTGGAATTATCATCTCCGCAGCATCGGGGAGAGAACCATAGGAAATTATAATCTCAACAGCGGACGTTTGAGAAAAACCTGAGATGGAATTATCATCTCCACAACATTAGGGAGAGAACCATAAGAAATTATAATCTCAACAGCGGACGTTTGAGAAAAACCTGGGTTGGAATTATCATCTCCGCAGCATTGGGGAGAGAACCATAGGAAATTATAATCTCAACAGCGGACGTTTGAGAAAAACCTGAGATGGAATTATCATCTCCACAACATTAGGGAGAGAACCATAGGAAATTATAATCTCAACAGCGGACGTTTGAGAAAAACCTGGGATGGAATTATCATCTTCACAACATTAGGGAGAGAACCATAGGAAATTATAATCTCAACAGCGGACGTTTGAGAAAAACCTGGGTTGGAATTATCATCTCCGCAGCATTGGGGAGAGAACCATAGGAAATTATAATCTCAACAGCGGACGTTTGAGAAAAACCTGAGATGGAATTATCATCTCCGCAGCATTGGGGAGAGAACCATAGGAAATTATAATCTCAACAGCGGACGTTTGAGAAAAACCTTTGATAACTTCTACTGAGTCTTCATCAGAAAAATCTGTTTGGGGCCGATTTAGCTGGACTAGAGAAGGCCTTGGACTGGATAAGAAATCTTTGGAGTCGATTAACTGAACCGGTCTAGGTCTTGAAATATGATTGAGAATTTAACTGAATCTTTCCTGAAAGATAGAGGTCAGTCATATGCAATGCATGATATGGATCAAGCGATGATGTTCTCAACATAAATGAAATTTGTATGATGCGTCTATGCATGCTATAATGATGTATGTGATGTTTTAGGAATGTATGTTTTCGTCTAGGAAAGTAAGTCCTTGACGGGTGCCGGGAAGTCATATCCTGGGCTGATGTTGAAGAATAGATTTTGCTTCCGCTGGGGATGCTAGTTGCAAGAATACCGGTAGGAGAAGATGACTCCGTTGGGGAATAGACTTGGCGAATGGATAACTCTGCGGGGAGAAAGGTACCCTGACGATCTTGCTGGGAAGCGATACTCTGTGGGGAGAGAGATACCTTGTTGAGTGTTGATGATAACTTGCTGTGGATACCATCGTTATATTGGAAGTGTTAATGGACTTCGCTGGGGATAAGAAGACTCCGTCGAGGACGCTCTTTCTGTGGCTTTTGGCTGAGGATAACCCAGTTATATCCTGTTAAGGAAATAACTCTTTAAATAAAGCCTGACGACGCGTTCGTGCTTTGCGAGGATAAGCTTCCAGAATCTACTGGGGAAATTTTTGAGATGTATTTTTGTAAGTTGAAAGAGGGAACCTATGTAGGGTTACTTTGAGGTTGGGCTCGCGTGAAGCTACATTTGGAGTTGAAGGAAACCTGTATAGGGTTTCTTGATGACGAGTTCGTGTAAAACTTCATCTTTGGAAAGAGAGGACCTGTGTAGGGTTTCTTGATGGCGAGTTCGTGTAAAACTGCATCTTTGGAGGGAGGAAACCTGTGTAGGGTTTACTGACAATGAGTCTGTATAAGACTGTATCTAGAGCTGAGAGGGAAACCTGTGTAGGGTTTACTGATGACGAGTCCGTGTAAAACTGCATCCTTAAAAATAGAGAACCTGTGTAGGGTTTCTGGGTGACGAGTCCGTGTAAAACTACATCTGGAGTTTTGAGAAGGAAACTTGTGTAGGGTTTACTAATGACGAGTCCGTGTAAAACTACGTCTGGAAAGAGATAACCTGTGTAGGGTTATTTCAGGATAAGTCCGTATAAAACTTCTTGATGAACCGGGGTAAGGTTATCTTTGAGGTAAGTCCGTGTAAGACTTCCGGATGAACCGGGGTAAGGTTATCTTTGAGGTAAGCCCGTGTAAGACTTCCGGATGAACCGGGGTAAGGTTATCTTTGAGGTAAGTCCGTGTAAGACTTCTGGAGGGAACCGGGGTAAGGTTACTTGTGGAGGGTGAGTCCGTGTAAGACTTCATGATGAACCGGGGTAAGGTTATCTTAAGATGAGTCTGTGTGAGACTTCGTCTGAAAATTGAGAAGGAACCGGTGTAGGGTTACTTTGATGATAAGTCCGTGTAAGACTTTTTTGAAAGAAAAGGAACCGGTGTAGGGTTACTTGTGGATGAGTCCGTGTAAGACTTTGTCTGAAAGTTGAGAAGGAACCGGTGTAGGGTTACTTTGATGATAAGTCCGTGTAAGACTTTTTCTGAAAGAAAAGGAACCGGTGTAGGGTTACTTGTGGATGAGTCCGTGTAAGACTTTGTCTGAAAGTTGAGAAGGAACCGGTGTAGGGTTGCCTGATGATGATCAAGTGGATGATTGTCCTGTTTGGTTTCGGATGTTAACCCTTGATCTGGAATTTGTAAAGGGAGATGGTAATCATCTTTGTATTAACCTTTCCTTGGTACTTTGGTTGACAGAGAAACTGGATCGCCTGGACGACTCATTATTGCCCCTGTTTCTGAGGTGAGGGGAAAAGATATCTTGTGGAGGTGCTGGATGACTGCCGATTGACAAATCTTCCTTTTGGTAGGCAAGTGACGAGATGACAGGACATAGTCGTACGCTTTGATCCCTAACTTTTGCCTGGACTTCCCTTTCGGGTTTTCAGTCCACCGGGATACCCATTTTTGCCCAAGCCACCTTTTCAGGTTTTCGGCTTGCCGGGTATACAGATTTTTTCATTTCATCCCTTCATTTTGCCCGAACCCTTTTGGTTCGCCGGGAAGCCCTTATTTTTTGCCTAGGTGTGTCAACCTAGCGGGTCTTTGATTTTGCGTAGTATCTTTTCGACTATGCCCATGTTCTCAGAATGTAGGGAGTTGCCCCTGTCAGAAGTGTTTTGTCATACCACCAGAAGGTGTTTGATCAGGCAAGATTAGTTGTTTGAAATGCCCCAAGTGACTTAGGCGGAGATTTGCCCCAGGCTATTTGGCCTTTGAGAGATTCTCCGAATCTTGATTGGATTGCCCCAGATAATGGACACTGGCCATGTCTGCCCCTTGATTGGAAGTGCTCTTATTCATTAGACTTTCATTATGCGAATTTCCCTGCTGTTCAAACAAAAAGTCATATGCAAACAAAGTTATGTTAAAAATGCAAAGCTCATGTCTGTCTTGAAGATTTTGAAAATGTATTCTTTTTTCATAAAACAAATGAATGTTTGTAAAACGTGATGTCAATTCTGTATTTACCGTAAGCCTTAAGGAGTCAGGATACCTTTCGTAACAGTATGCTTTCGAACTAACCCATGCTTCAGCTAGGACTTTTAAGGGTTATAACGTGGCCTGGTTCACGGTTTAAGAAACAAAGGATAAAGGCTCAAATTATTTGTACCCACCCACTCTTCGTGATGTTCTCCAAACCTAAACTCAGTTGATCATACGTTAGACCTTGTTTGAGTCTTTGCTCTGATTTTCCAGTGATGATTCGGATATTGATAACTTATTTTGAATAGGCAGTTTTTTTTTTTGTTTTTGTTGAGGGTTTGTGCGACCTCTTTCTTTTTGATTTTGCTATCCCTAAATTTTGCCTGAATTGTTTCTTTTGTGATTACAGTCAGCGGGATGCCCCAGTTTTGTAAGTCTCCTTCATAGGTTTTGACTTATTGGTTTTTTATTTTTGAGATATAATGACTTCCTATCTTTATGGTTATTTAGAACCATCACTGTCTTTTGTTTCAGAAGGACTTCTTTTGATGCCATTCGTTGTGCACTTGGATCAGCTGAGAGAACTACCCTGCCCCAGGTTATGATTAAGGGTTTTAATTTTCGAAAAGAAAAACTCCTACTTCTTTGGCTCAAAGGGGTCGACGAGGGATTATCTTCCTTATTACTCCAGTGTTTAGGGATTGAAACAATGCCTGTACCTCATCAGCGGGGTCTGTTCAAAAGCATACTGTAAAGATCGTGGTATCGTTTTCGTCATCCTCCCTCAAGAGGCTTAGAATTTTCAGTCAAGAGTTGATCATCACAAAAATATGAAAGCAGTTTTAAGTACAGTAAACATAATTAATTCAAGACAGACATGTGTAATGCATTCATGAAATAAAAGAGTTTAACATGATAATTGTTTGTTTGAACAAGAAAAGAAAAATACAACTTGAATTCAAATGAACAAAAATCTCTCAATCCTAGCCATGTTTTGGCAAAGGAGCAGTGGTCACAACGGGAGTCTCAGCAGGCTCGAACTCGATCTCCTTAGCGTCGATCATATTCTGGATCTTATACTTCAGCGCCCAACAGTCCTCAGTATCGTGCCCCGGGCTATCAGAATGATAAGCACACCTCGCTTCTGGATTGTAGTTTGGAGAGGAGGTCTTGGGATTTGCAGGAGGGTTGATCACCGCAATCAGGTTCATTTTCAACATGTGCTGCAATGCTTGTGACCATGGCATGTTGATGTTGGTGAATTGTCTTTTAGGCTCGTCCGGCCTTCGCTGATTTCCCTTTTGTGGTTGGCGGCGTGGTGCAGAACCAGAGATCATGACTGCCCCTGCCTGTTGGTCACGACGACTCTTTTGACCGTATGCAGCATTAGACTCTTTCTTGCCCATGTAAGGCTTTTGGTGAGTATCCGAAGGTGTGGCCTCCTGAATCTTCCCACTCTTGATACCAGCTTCGATTCTTTCCCCAGTCAGAATGATGTCGGTAAACCCTGCAGATGAATTACCAATGAGATAATTGAAGAACGGCCCGGATAGGGTCCCTAAGAACATATCAACGAGTTCCCGGTCGGTCAAAGGTGGTTGTACCCTCCCAGCAAGGTCCCTCCATCTCTGTGCATATTCTTTGAAACCTTCTCCCGATCCTAACGACATACCCTGGAGTTGGGTACGTGTAGGAGCGAGGTCGGCATTATACTGATACTGCTTGTAAAAAGCAGTAGCCAACTCCTCCCAATTACGAACCTTGGTCCCATCCAGCTGATAGAACCATTCGAGGTGAGTCCTTGAAAGACTCTCCTGGAAGAAGTGGATCCACAAGTTCTTGTCCACAGTGTATGGTTGAATCTTCCGCACATAAGATCTGAGATGCAGCCTGGGACAGGATGCCCCATCATACTTAGCAAAAGAAGGAACCTTGAATTTGTGTGGGATCACCACACCAGAAGATAGACCCAGGTCCCCGAAATCCAACCCAGGCACTTGTTGAATTTCCATGGCATTCAGACGATCCTCTAGTTGCTTGTACCGGTCCTCAGCAGGGGGGTACTGTTCATCATTGAAGTCTGTCTCGGTGTCAGAGACCATAGGGCTAGGAACCTCTCTCCCTTGGTGACTGCCTTCCCCCACAGATGGAGTAGTCCTCTCAGCTTCATTTTGCAGTGTGTTCCCAGATCTGCGTCTAGGGTTGAACAAAACAGTCCTCTTCTTCTTCTGAATCAGAGTCTTCAATTCCTTTTGACCCCGGGCTAGGCTCATAATCAACTCCTGGAACTGGGCATTTTGGGCCTGGAGGGCCTTGATAGCTTGTCCATCGGATGATTCAGGATTCATGATGACGGCTGTAATAAACAGCGAAGAAGGTAAGTGACCTGCAACAAGTGTACCTGTAATGAAATGATATGTATGATATGCATGCGATGTTTTCAAGGATCTCACGGGGTAGACAAGAAAAATTGTTAGAGTTGAATTTCGTAGCTTGGTTGAAGGAACTGCATGTTGTTGAGAGTCCTTCTTCAAGGGTCAAAGGCTCACCATATCCAGTGGGTCATAGCCTCTGACAACCTTGGCTTAGAGGAAAATAAATCCCCTTTGCCCCTGGCTAGGCAGTTTGGTCCATCGTGACCTGCACCACAGACCCTTGAGATCCTTGAAATGGATTAGTCCTTATGTAGGATGCATGCAATGGCATGATGTCATGATGTTATGCTATGCGTGGGATAATGTAGGTAAACCCTGTTATGAGTCCCATTTAAGGACTGTAAACAAAACTTGCGAGAAACTTAGTAAACCCTGTTATGAGTCCCAATTAAGGACTATAAACAAAACCTGTAAGAAACTCAAATGTCAGATAACAAGCATGCAAGTAGTAAAGTTGGAAGGCACACAAGTCACACAAGGGAAACCCTTAGAGTTCAGGCCAGCATGGGGTCTGGGTATTACCCTCTTGAAGTTGGTGGGCTCAACCTGTCCTATTAGAAGTAACCGGGTTCTAAGGATCTCAATATCATTGGATTGCTTTCATTGTTCATCGTTTCGATTTAGCCACTGACTGGCGATCAAAATATCCCAAGAAAACAACCCTCAATTGAGTGTAGTATCGAGTATCAACCGACTTCGGAGTACACCAAAGTAGTCATCTCACTACCCTAAAGAGGCCAAGATGGTTCAATTAAGGTTCCTAAGTTCTGTTGATGCTTCACGACACCACGCGGAGGCCCCGTACTCTCCTTGATTGACTCAAGGGTTACCGGTACACACCAAAGTGCCACATCAACGTAGCAGACTGCTTCAACCATGTCGGTATACCCCGCACAGTTCCCTCACAGCCTTGTTGCTACTTTCTAAGAAGGTATCCCCAGATCCGGGTTAGGATCTATAGAACTCCCAAGACAGTCCCACAATTTAAAGCAAACAAATCAAAGCAATTGAAAACACAGTGATCTTAGTCCTAAGGTACACCTCACTTTAAAGATTTCCCCAACAGAGTCGCAAGTTCTGTGATCGGTGGATCTGGAACTGACTGTTTTTAAGCTGGTTCGCGAAATGTCGCGGAAGCAAGAGTCGCCACTGTCTTTTATTTTCTCCAAATGGAAAGGACAAAAGCACAGAAAAATTCCTTATAGAGATTGCTCTCGGTTCGGGAGGTAGATTATAGAAAGGGAAGGTGTTAGCACCCTTTCTATCCATGGTTATCCATGGGCTCTTAGATACTTGCTCATTTGTGTTTTCAAAATGTTTGTTTGTTTTTCAAGTGTGAGTGGGTTTTGAAAAAGTTTCGTTTGAAAAATTTCTAAGTAAACTCTTGTATCTGTCCTCAAGAGTGTATGAAAAATTTGTTTGAAAACTTTTAGAAAGTGTAGGTGTGAGAAGTATTTTGTTTGTTTTTGAAAAGAGCAAGTATCTATGAGAATCTACCTACCCTAAGGAATTCGTCTGTGTAAATGTCCTCTAAAGTAGTGCCATCCCACCATTGAGAGGTAGGTAGCACCACCGTTGGAGGTGTTCGGGTCAATTCGAGGTTCGGGACATGGTGATCACCAGAGCAATGGGAAGACACCTTAGAAGCTACCCTCATGCCAGGTTCCCGGATCATGAGGACTTACTAAGACATCCTCTACTCGACGATCACCTTTCGAGGGGCAAGGCAACAGTGAGGCGTACCCTAGGGGTGGTGTGTGAATTGTGTGTCATTTTCAGTTTATTGTTTGTCTTGTCATGCATTGGTGATCTACGTTTCGATTTTATTTTTGGGCATTCATTCTTTCATGTTATTGTTTAACAGTTAAAGGTGCAGGAATTTAAAGTGCGGAAAAGATAAAGGTCCTACGCTATTACAAAGGCGCGGGTCTACAACGCCAAATTAATCCAGACCCGATTTAAAATAAAGTGCAGAAAATAAAAGCCTAATTAACTATTACAGGGCTTTGGAACAAGTACATTATATTTACATCAAAGAAATAAATAAAACGCGCGAAAAGAGAATATAATCGAATGCGAGGGCGTTGAACCCTTTGAAGGAATTAAAATAAAATTATTAAAACAATTAAGTTAAATAAAAAGAAAGAAACTAATTTTTTATGTTTTTTTTTTGTATTTATGACATTAAAGAAAAAATTAAATTGGGATTAAAAGTCAAATAATTCTAGTTCTAACTATTTTTTAATTTATTAAAGAAAATGCATTAAAGTTAAAACCTAGAATTAAAACTAATTAATTATAAAATTTATTTACAAAATTAATGGTTAATGATACTTATAATAAAAATATTTAATAAAAAAAAGGAAAGTGCTAAAGGTCTATTTTTTTTATTATTTTTGGTTATTGTGAAAAAGAATTAAATTAATAACCTAAAATTAAATCTAAGTTAATTATGGGATTTGTTTACAAAATTAATACTAAAATAAAATATTTATCGTTTTTTATCTTTTCTGATTTTTTTTGTGTTTTTATATTTATTATGAAAATATTGATTTGAAAATTAAATGGAAATTAAGCAAACAATTAAAAATAAATAATAAAAAAGATAAGGAATAGGAGATAGCAAACCAAGGGGGTGCAGCCCAAGTAATTCTGGCCCATCAATGGAGGCCTTGTTGACTTTTTCAGGCAGCATGTGGGATCTTTGACTAGGGTTTACCACGCTCTTCAGATCTGGTCCCTTGGATGGTCTTCAGTGGCCACGTGGTGTGTTGGATGGAGGGGCATATGGTGGACTTCAACGCTGAACTTGTATACAAGCATTAATAACAAAATAATATGAAAGAGTGAGGGACCTGGGATCGAACCCAGGTCCTCTTGGTTATCCACTTACATGCCTACCAACTGTGCCACTTTGATTCTTTGTAAGTTAAATAACAAACAAAATTTATAAAAACAAAATAACGCGTTAGTGGAGAATTAGCGTGAAATTCAAAATAGGCCAATCAGCTTATGCCACCATGGTCATCTTCTTCGTTGCCTTATTTCCTGAAACATGAAAAGAAGAAGCAACGGTTTTTTGACCGTTCCCAAAAGTGACATTACAGGAAATAGCGATTAGGCCGTGGTGGGAAAGAAATATGGCGCGATGGTTCAAATCCACTCAGTGGAAGGCCCTGATTTTAATGGTAGCAATCTTAAGCTCCAATTGTTCCTGGTATGCAAAGCCCTAAATCAAAACTCTGAAACCCTAAGCAACGGCAATGGCGAAATCGTGTACAGGCTTGGAAAATTCAATCAAATCATACTATCAGCTTCACAACATCCATATTAGTCCAAATCCGTGATGAAAACTGGAAAATACTACATGAATAATGCAATACGAATGTCAAAAAATTTGAAGGAAACCGGACTTAGTTATACCTGTTCTTGGCGTATGGAGTGTTGAATCTGATTGGAAAATGTTCTGTGATCCTTGAGGAAGGTGTTTGAACAATTCTTTTGCCTTGAATCAACCTCTAACCTTGTTTTCAGATTTGAGATTTTTTGCTAAAAGTGTGAGTTTGCTTTAAGTATTCTGGCGCAGCCTCTGGTTCAGTTCTATTGTGTATCACCTGTATAGGTCTTATGCAACGTGTAGGAAGAGAAATTATGGCTCCATAATGCATAGCCTTCAATTCCAAGATTCTCCATGAACCTCCATAACCAACTTTCCATTTTTGAATCCATTTTTGAATTCTTGCTTCTTTGAGCTTTGGCACGAAAATGGAATGTGCTTAATGATGTTTCAAGGTTAATCAAAACCAAATATTCCCTTAAATTAATTTTTTTTTGAATTTCTCTTGATTTTAAAAGATTTAAAATTAATTAAATCCAATAAAATCAATAAAAAATGAAAAAATTAACAAAAAAATCTGAAATAAAAGGTGGGACACGTGGGAAGCATGGCCAAGTTAATTCAAGTGAAAAAGTGGGCCCCTTTTGTCAAAAATGAAATTTCAAGGATAAATGATTTTGGCCATTTCACAAATATTTCCCAACTTCTCCAATGCATATCTTGCTCAATTTTTAAGCTTTGATCATGTTCTTGGACATTTTGGAAAGGTCTTGAAGTCCTCTAACCTATGTCTTTGGTCCCATGTCATTTTGATTTACCAATCTCAAGTTATGGTCTTTGACTTAAAGTCCCTTTTTGTTGACTTTTGAAAATGACCTATAATGTTGAAATTGATAACTTTTTGTGAGAGCATTTCTTGGACTTGGAGTGTGAAGATGAGTTGTAGGAAATGTCTTTCTCTTCAAAATGAGCTTTGGATGGAATTTTTCTGATAATCCATGTGAAAGTTATGCCCTGGTCAATTTACAGTTGACTTTTTCAACTGTCCAAATAAGGAAACTTTTGCACCTTGATGATTTTTGAGCCAAGCTTTGAGAATCATGATCAAGCATTGATCAAATGATGTTTGTGGCTTCAAAATGAGATGTTGACCAAAAATTTGAACTTTTGACTGTCAAATGACCATTTTGCCCCTACAGTTGACTGTAGTGCAATTAGGGTTTTGACTGTGCAATTTTGTGCTGAAAGTCTTGAAACTTTATATGAGGATGCTTGGCCATATTTGTAGGCATGTGGGACTTGATTGGGCCTTTGGAAACTTCATTTTCTTGACCAGAATCAAAACCCTAATTTTGACTGTTCAAGAGGCTTTTGCATTGTGCAAACCTTGGAGAACTTTTGAAGCTTTGACTTGGCAATTTCTTGAAGAATATGGGAGGGCAAATTTTGGGGTACAACACATTTTAAAATACTTTTTTTCTCTAACTTAATTTCTACAACAATACTTTAATAATAAAAATACATTTTTGCACCATATAATTAAAATTGAAAATACTTTTTTTTATTCTTTTAATTAAAATATATTTTTGTACATAACAAATAAAAACGCATTTTTCTAATTTAATCCTTGATTTTTATTAAAAACATAAGTTGTACATAACAAATGGAAAAAAATGCTTTTTGTATACATGATTAAAACTTAGAAATATTTTCTTTTCTTAAAACAACATTTTTATACATAATTTAATTAGAACTTAAACATTCAATTAAAACATATTCTTTTGTACATATTAAAAAATGCAAGATCATTAATTAAATTAAATAGACATTTAATTTTTCTTTAAGTTAAAACAATACTCAATACATATCAACATTCACATTGTCGCACCTGTAAATAATCACATACTTACACAATACATCTCACACTTACAAATACATTCACATTGCTCCTATACCCACTTGTTTGTCTTATACATTGATATACATCATTTACATTTGATCGCAAATTTGATTTGGTTGTAACTTATTGGATACTATAAGTCTCATCCCCATTTGTGAATATTGTACCCCCACTCCCGGATACTAATTTTGTAATAGCGTAGACTACATTTTCGCAATTTACCGCTTTCAATTATACCATGGTTAGACCTAGGGTTTGCATGTACATAAAATCAAACGCTAGATAACCTAATACAAGACAAATACATGAAATCAATACACAATCACACTTGCACCCTCTATGGTAATCCCACATGTTGCCTTCCAAATGGGCCATGCTTGCACGTCGAGTTTCTTTGGCAAAACGAATTCAAAATGATCATAGTCCCTCGATAACACTTTCAAAATGTTGCCTAAACAAATGATCAAGTCCCTCAAAGCAAATTGCCAAAGACACTTGGCACCATTGCATTCGTGGTCCATACGACGACCCGCGCCCGTCCCGAACAAACTTCCTAAACGCAAGATTGCCCACCAAATTCAATGGTGGAACAAAATTGTTAAAAAGGGGTTAAAACGTAACAAAAACCTTTGAGTACAATAGGGTAGAAAAAACTCTTAGTTACTTGAGATCAATTTGCAAAAACACTTGCCTTCTTTTTAAAAACCACAATCCACAACACTTTCAAACAAACTCTCAAAAAAACATTTGAAAACATCTTTTCGAAAAGATACACACTTTTGTAAAACACTCAAACACGAGTCAAATACATTGGTCGCCTAAGACAAGGCATCTCTTCAAAAACATTTTCAAAACACATACACACACCATATTTTCAAGCAATCGAAAATCAAGGCAAGTGATCTAAAAAACCAAGTAACTAAGAGCCCATGGATAACCATGGATGAAAAGGGTGCTAATACCTTCCCTTTTCATAATCTACCCCCCGAACCCACGAAATATCTCAAAAGGTTTTTGCTGTGCTTTTTTTAACCTTTCCTTTAGGATAAAATAAAAAGTCGGTGGCGACTCTTGCTCAACCGCACAAGTGCGAATACGAACGCAAAAACACTAGTCAGTTCTCCCACCGTATCACAAAATGAAACCTTGAAATCATGCTTCAAACCAAATGGTCATTGGCTAGGTCAAAAATCAGAAATTGCCCTTTCTCAGTCAAAACCCTAATTTTGACCATTTTGCCCTTTTGATGATTTGATCAAATTTCTTAAGGAATTGTGGTCCAAACTTGATCAAATGATACGTATGAGTCTAAAATGTTAATGTGGATAAAAAATTATGAAGTTTGACTGTAAATTGGCCATAGTTGACTTTTCCCCAATACAACTGATTTTTAGGTCAACTGTCCAATTGACTGGTCAAAAATGTGATTCAAGGCTTGAAACTTGACATGAGTAATCTTAGGGGTCCATGATGATACTTGAAAGTCATATGAAGCATTGATAGCCCAAAAATCCTTGTGCAAACTCAAACCCTAATTTTGGGTCATCAGTGCAAGATGAGATGTCTTGAGTTGATCAAACCCTAATCCAGTCTTGAGTCAAAGAGATCTTGTGGGGAAAATCTTGATGAATGAGAGGGAAAATTTTGGGGTACAAAAGTATGGAAAGACTAAAACTAACAAATAGAAAACCCTAATCAAAGATAAATCAAGCATGAAAATTAATACACTTGCACACAAACACCCCTAGGGTAAATCCACTTTGTTGCCTTACAAAAATGGCCATATTACGCATGCGAGATATCTTAGTAAATATAAGCAAAATACAAGATCATAGTCCCCCAATGATGCTATATGTGTTGCCTTTTCAAAATGATCTTAGTCCCTAAAGAAAAAATGCTAACATAACTTGCAACATTGCTAATCATGGTTATACGATGACCCACGCCCGTCCCGTTTACATCCAAAGATAGGGTTACTTACCAAACCAATGGTAAGATAATAATGTCAAAGGAAAAAGGAAATGAACATGAAAGACTTTTGAGTAGGTAGAATGTTCCTAGTTACTTGCTCCATTTCAAAACAAAAACATCCTTGCTATTTGCAAAAACAAACACCAACACTTTCAAAAACATCTTTCAAAACTTGAAAACATTTTCAAAAGATCAACACCTTTGTATACATTCTTACGAACGAGAATCATTACAAAAGTTTGCCTAAACAATGGCCTCTTTACAAAATACTTTCAAAAACCACACAAAGCACATTTTCAAACAAAAGCAAGTGATCTAGCAAGTAACTAAGAGCCCATGGAAAACCATGGATGAAAAGGGTGCTAATATCTTCCCTTTTCATAATCTACCCCCCGAACTCAAGAAACAATCTCAAAGGTCTTTCCTGTGCTTTTTCACCTTTCCTTTTGGATAAAAGAAAAGTCGGCGATGACTCTTGCAAACCGCAACATTTGCGATCAAACGCAAAACACCCAAGTCAGTTCTCCCACCATATCACAGAACTGGCGACTCTGCTGGGGAAAATTCTTAAAGTGGGGTTACCTTAGGGTTAGATCACATTTAGTTGCTTTTATTGCTTGACTTGTATGCTTTATATTGTGGTTCTTTGTTTGGGTTTGAATCCTCTACCTGGATTTAGGATACCTTATAGGTAAGTAGAAATACATTGTGGAAACTGTGCGGGGTATACCTACATGGCCTAAGCAATAGCTACGTTAGTGTGACATATTTGTGGGTACCGGTAGCCCTTGAGTAGTCAAGGAGAATAAGGGGCTGCTGAGTGATGTCAAGAAGCACTAATGAACTTTTAGAACCTTTACTTGACCAACTTGGACATTAGGACGTAGTGAGATGACCGGTTTTGGTGCAGTCCAAAGTTGGTAGATACTCGATACTACTCTCATTTAGGTTTGGTTTTTTGGGTTATTTTGGTCACCATTAAAGAGGCTTGCACTGAAACAATGCCCAAAGAAACAAACCGGTGATATTGAGCTCCTTAGAACCCGGTTACTATTATTAGGACCGGTTTGAGCTAACTAAACTTCAAGAGGGTACTTACCTATGAGACTCCGTGCAAGCCTAAACCTAAGGACTTGTTTGCTTTGTTTGTATATATATACTTGTACATAACATCATAAAAATCATAACATCATGCTCACATTCACTAACCATTTCAAGGATTTTGGGATTTAACTTTGTTCTGTTTTGTAGGACATGGATTATATTCGCAAGAAAACTATTCAAGTCAACCTTGTAAGGATCCCTCCTCAACTTAAAGAGCTAGCATCAAGAATTCCTGAAAACTATCCATTTACCGAAAGACATGGTCGTCTACTAAACTTGGTCACCTTCAACACTGATGAGGATATGATGAAGGAGCTCTTTCAGTTCTTTAATCCTTTACACCATTGCTTCACATTTCCTGATTATCAACTTGTGCCAACTTTGGAAGAATTCTCCCAACTCTTGAGGATTCCAATTCTCAATCAACTACCTTTAAACGGTATAGAAAGAGATCCAAAGCCAGAAGAGATTGCTCAAGCTCTACACTTACAACCACCTGATATCACAACTAATTGGGAAACAAGGAGTGGTATCAAGGGTTTCCTAGCAAAGTTCTTGTTTGAGAAAGCCCAAAACTGTTGGAACTCTTTGGATTTGCAAGCTTTTGAGGAAATTGTGGCTTTCCTCATCTATGGGATGGTTTTGTTTCCAAACCCTGACCAACTCATAGATGTGAACACCGTCAAAATCTTCATGTCTCGTAACCCGATGCCTACTTTGCTAGGAGACATCTTACATTCCTTTCACACTCGCACTATGAGGAAAAGAGGTATCCTTATGTGTTGTACTCCTCTTTTAGCAAGATGGTTTATTTCGCATCTTCCCTAATCTGTATTGAAGAACGAGCAAGGTTCAAGGTGGTCACATAGGTTAATGACACTCAAACATTCAGACATTCATTGGTGTTCCCGATCTATAGAGAATGTTACTATTGTCGACCTTTGTGGAGAATTCCCTACTGTCCCCTTACTTGGAATTAGAGGAGGTATCACCTTAAACCCCGACTTAGCCTTAAGACAGTTTAGTTACGCCCGAAGGGATGGCCCACATGAGATGCTCATTCAAGGTTTGGTATTTGACTACGCGAACAACGATCAAGGTCATCGCCAAAGATTTATCCGAGCTTGGAGGATGTTGAACAAGGTAGATAGCAAGACATTGGGGCATAAGAATTCCATCCCTCTTGAGCCTTACCTCAAATGGGTACGAGCTCGTGCTCAAAGTCTTATAATGCCTTACCCCTCCATTCTCCCAGTAATCATAGAGCCTGTTTTGGAAGGATATGTTCCTTACACTACCCTACATCTTGACATGCCCACCTCTCTTGAAGACTTACAAAGAGATTAGATACAATTTAAGGGGGAGCGAGACACTTTCGGGCCCAATTCTACACCAGCGAGAAGAAGGTTTTGGAACTCACTAAGCAACTTCATGAGGAGCGGAGCCTGAATGCCTACATCACACCAAAGAGGATGCTTACAACTTTTCATCTTAGAGTTTTTGTATTTTCCTTGTAAGCCCAAAATAGGCATGTTGTACTCAAGCTTTGATTTATTAATATAACGTGTGTTCCTTTTTTGGTCTAAAGCAAATTTAAATCTCTAATTTCCTTGAAATCATTGCATATGCATTTACCATTCATCATAACATAAGCATGTTTCTTACAACAAGTCTCCTCATCTTTCTACTGTTATTTCAGTAAGATGGATCTCGAGCAGACAGTAAAAGACCTCCAGGCGTAGAATGCTCAGTTTCAACAGATGTTCTTGACTCTAGCCAAAGGATAATAGGATTTGAAAACTTTGCTGGTTGAAGAAAAGAAGAAGAAAGCAAAGAAAATAATCGGAGTTATGAATATGGGAAGAAGGTTCCAAGGACAAGCCAGACGGACGCTAGACTTTGCAACGTCATCTGGTGAAAAGGATAATCAAGAAGTGAAAGGCAAGGAAACAGTTGCCCAACTAGAATCTGAATCGAAAGAAGAAGATTACTCTGAAGAGCAATATCCTCCAGCCGACAACAAATACAAACATCTGGAAGAACGTCTAAGTGCAATGGAAATTCAGAAAGTGCCTGGGCTGGACTTTGAAGAGCTGGGTTTGGTACATGGGATTTTTATTCCACCAAAATTCAAGGCACCAGTGTTCACTAAATACGACGGGGTTTCGTGTCCTAAAATGCATCTCCGATCCTATGTGAGGAAGATACAACCTCACACTGCTGACAGAGATTTATGGGTCCACTTCTTTCAAGACAGTCTATCCGGGACTCAACTAGATTGGTTCTATCAAATGGAAAGGGCCAATATCCATAATTGGAAAGACCTTGCCGCTTCCTTCTATAAACAGTATCAGTACAACGCAGATCTTGCTCCCACCCATACTCAACTCCAGAGTATGGCTATGGTTTCAAGTGAAGGTTTCAAAGACTACGCTCAGAAATGGAGGGACTTAGCATGAAGAGTCCAACCTCCCCTTTCTGAAAGGGAGTTAGTAGACATGTTTTTGGGTACCCTGTCCGGTCCTTTCTTCAATCATCTAATTGGGAGCTCCTCGACAGGATTTAGTGAATTAATCTTGACCGGAGAAAGAGTGGAAGCTGGGATTAAGAGTGGGAAGATTCAAAAAGACGCATCCTCTGCTGATGTAAGAAAACCATTTATCGGGAAAAAAGAAGTTGGTCTTATGTATCCTCAAAGGAATCAAGATAGAACTGAATGTCGTCCAATGGTGGGGGCTGTCATGATCCCAAAGCCTGCACCTACTCAACAAAGAAGCAACCAACCTAGAACAAAAAGACCAGTAAGAAAATTTACCCGGATTAATATGAAACTATCTCAAGTCCTGCCACATTTGTTGAGATCTAATCTTGTAACTCTGAAAGAAGCTCCGAAGAATCCTAACACAACCTCTCCTCATTACCATCCTAATGCTCGTTGTGCATACCATTCAGAAAGTACACGCCATGATACTAACAACTGTTGGGCTTTGAAAAACAAGGCGCAAGACCTTCTTGAAGCCAAAGAAATTGAATTTGATGCTCCTGAGATCCCAAATGTTATCACCGCTCCTATGCCCAAGCACAGTCGTGATGTTAACGCTGTTGAAGATGATATGTTTGTTACTTTTGTTGATGAACTTGTTACTCCTCTACTGACTATCAAGAGGAACCCGTTAAATACCGATTTATTTCCGGGCTGTAACGAAAGCTGCCACCTCTGTTTATCCCTACCAAGTGGCTGTCATTTATTAAAAGCGGGTGTTCAACGCCTAATGGACGACAAATAGATTTTGTTTGAAAAGACTCCCGTTCCAACCATTTCTTACAATGATGTTTCAATAGTAACCATTTCCGCCAATTCTTCTAGGGTCTCCACCAAAAGATCCGTTAGGATTACATCAGTTCCGAAAGTAGCTCCACTGATAATTATTATGCCTGGACCAATCTCGTACTCATCAGATAAAACTGTCCCATAGAATTATGGGGGTGATGTCTACTATCACATCGTCAAGCAGGATTGGCCGGCTATTAAAGACTTAATTTATGAGAAGGTTGACCCCGACATCAGCACATTGTGGGAACCAACAAGATAACCCGAAGTGGCAGAGTATTCTCCCCATAGATTGCTCCTCCAAAGACTGTTACCGGTCCTGTGATCATCCCTGTTTCTATTCCTGTTGACACTACTACTACTACAATCCCTATAGTTATACCTGCTGGTACTCATACCACTGAGTCAACCAAGACTCGGGGCAAAGGCATTCTAGTTGAGCCTGTCCGGATGAAGACACAATCATTATCTATCCCCGAGGCCTCCCAAAAGGAGATGGAAGAATTTCTGAAAATTATAAAGAGAAGCGACTACAACGTAATCGAACAGCTAGGGAAGACTCCGTCAAAGATTTCCATCCTGGCTTTATTGTTATGCTCCGAGGCTCATGCGAAGGCCTTGGTGAAATTCCTTAAAACTGCCCATGTACCACAAGAAACCTCTGCTGATCAGTTCCAAGACTGCGTGGCCAGTTTAACCGCTGACAATGGTTTAGGATTTTTAGATGTTGACTTGACACCTAGAGGGAGGAAGCACAACGAGGCATTGCATGTCTCTGTCGAATGCAAGGGCACAACTTTGGTCCATGTCATGGTTGATACCGGTTCGTCTTTGAACGTGTTGCCTAAGAAGGCTCTTAATAGACTTTACTGTAAAGGTTTGACCTTAAACCCAACAACATCGTGGTAAGGGCCTTCGACGGTTCAAAGAGAATGGTTAGAACCCAAACCTTTTATTCAACTTTTTATGTGATGGACATTCGTCCTTCCTATTCCTGCTTGTTGGGCTGACCATGGATTCACAATGCTAGTGCCGTCACCTCTACATTACATCAGATGCTGAAATATCCAACCGAGGGGAAAATCATTACTGTCCACGGAGAAGAGGAATATATGGTCAATCACTTAAACTTCCTCAGATACGTGGAATTGGATGGTGAATTCATTGAAACTCCGTTTTAGCACTTCGAGGAAGTCCCACAAACCGTGGTTGTAACCAAGGCTGTTTCCCAAGCCCCGGAGATTACAAGACCTCCGTTAAAGATGTCTTCTTTGAAGGATGCCAAGGCAGTGATCGAAGAAGCTGGGTGCATTATTTGGGGCCAAATCCCAAATATCCCATACAAATATGACAAATTTGGTTTGGGTTTCACTTCAGGAGCCCAGAAAGTTGTACGCCGTGTTTATGCCGGGGGACCACCCTTGAAGATCAGCAACCACAAAATCAATGCAGTGGAGGATGATGAGGACAACTACGACCTGGAGGATTGGATTTTCCCAACTGTCAGTGGAGGACTCAGCAACTGGGAAGCTAAAGATTTTGTCCCAATTACTTTTATCCAACAATAATTGTCTTTAAATTTTGTCGGATCTGTAATAATTAAACAATTCAGACTTTTAAAACCTTGTGTTTTACCCGAGGCATAACGGTCCATTTGTAAGGGTTGCTACCTCATTTTCATATGTCATCAATGAATCATGGAAGTTTTTGCATACAAACTTTGTGCTATTTGTTTTTCATTTTACATTTTTATTTCTTTCAAATATAGATATACTCTTACACACACTCACATTCAAAATGCAGATCTACATCCATTCGGGATCCCATGGGTAACGATTCTTCTATGGCCTTCTATGACTCTAAAAATCTAATCTACCAAGCCGAAGACGAAGGTGAAGAAGATTGTGAAGTTCCAGGGGAACTTTCCAGGTTATTACAACAAGAACAAAGGACCATACAACCCCACAAAGAACCAACGGACACCGTTAACCTAGGTACCGAAGAGGACAAGAAAGAAGTCAAGGTGGGTGCCAATCTCGAACCCAGTGTTAAGAAGCATCTAATTCAGTTGCTACATGACTATGTTGATGTCTTTTCCTGGTCGTATGAAGACATGCTAGGACTTGATGCAGATATCATGGTACACCGTCTACCAACAAAAGAAGATTTCCCTCCGGTAAAACAGAAAGTCCATCGCATGCGACCAGACATGTCAGAGAAGATTAAGGCTGAAGTCATGAAACAATTCAATGTTGGATTCTTGGCCGTCACCTCCTATCAACAATGGGTCGCCAATGTTGTTCCCGTGCCTAAAAAGGACGGAAAAGTACAAATGTGCATGGACTACCTAGATTTGAATAGGGAAAGCCTTAAGGACGATTTCCCACTTCCCCACATTGATATTTTGGTTGACAATACAGCATAACATAAGGTGTTTTCCTTCATGGACGGTTTCTCAGGCTATAACCAAATCAAAATGGCGCCCGAGGACATGGAGAAAACAACCTTTGTCACACAATGGGGCACATTCTGTTACAAGGTTATGCCATTCTGGTTGAAGAACGTTGGGGCAACCTATCAGCGTGCCATGGTAGCTCTATTTCACGACATGATACATCACAAAATAAAGGTCTATATGGACGACATGATAGCCAGATCTCAAATTGAAGAGGAACATCTTGACCATTTACAGAAACTATTTGAGAGGTTAAAGAAATACAAGCTGAGGTTAAACCCGAACAAATGCACATTTGGGGGGTGAGGTCCGGTAAACTCATAGGCTTTGTCGCCAGCGGTAAAGGTATCGAAGTGGATCCTGCCAAGGTGAAAGAAATACAAAAAATGCCTGCTCCTCATACTGAGAAGGAAGTCAGAGGATTCTTAGGACGACTAAACTACATTGCCAGATTCATTTCTCACTTAACAGCTACTTGTGAACCAATCTTCAAATTACTGAAGAAAGATCAAGTAGTCAAATGGAATGACGAATGCCAAACTGCCTTCGAAAAGATCAAAGAGTACCTGCAAGAGCCTCCTGTTTTAATGCCACCAGTCGAGGGAATACCCTTAATCATGTATCTAACTATTTTGGAAAATTCAATGGGGTGCGTGCTGGGGCAGCATGACTGTGACACAGTGACAAAATCGACTGTTATATACTGGTTTGCATTTTTTGTTCGCAAATGTTGCGGTAAGCAAGAGTCACCACCGACTTTTATTTCATCCAACAAAGGAAAGGAAAAAGAACAGAAAAAACCTTTTTTTCGAGAGTTTCTGAGTACGGGGGATATATTATAGAAAAGGAAGGTGTTAGCACCCTTTCTATCCGTGGTTTTCCAAGGGCTCTTAGGTACTTGTTCATTTTTAAATTGCTTGTGTGTGCTTGTTTTGAAAAGTTTTGTTTACTTCGTGATAACCCTTGTATCGGTCCTCAAGAGTGTGATGAAGTTGTTTTGAAAACTATTTTTTGAAAAGTGTTTGTGTGAAAAGTTTTTGTTTTGAGCAAGTACTTAAGAGTTTTCTACCTACTCGAAAAAAGTCTGTTCATTTTAGTTTCCTTTAGACGGTGCTATCCTACTATTAAGGAGTACGTAGCTCTGTAGTTGGAATTTTAAATGGACGTTCAAAGGGATGAAATGGTCTCTGAAGGCAACAAGTAAGGATACCTTAGCGTTTCGAAGGGACTATCGTCATAAGATCAATTCGTAGGCAACTCGAGGGACAAGTAGGAACTATGATCTTTATGATGATTTTGAATCGCGGTTCATTGCTAAGTGTTGTACCCCAAAATTTTCCATCTCACTTATCAAGAATTTGCTCACAAGATCTCCTTGGGCTCAAGACTGCACTAGGGTTTGATCAACTCAAGACACCTCCTTAGGCACTGATGACCAAAATTAAGGTTTGAGTTTGCACAAGGATTTTTGAACTTTCAATGCTTCCTATGACTTTCATGGATCATCATGGACCTCAAGATTAATAATGTCAAGTTTCAAGCCTTGGGGAAAACGTCAACTATGGCCAATTTATAGTCAAACTTCATAATTTTTGATGCACATCAACATTTTAAACTCACATGTATCATTTGATAAAGTTTGGACCATAACTCTTCAAGAAATTTGATCAAATCTCCAAAAGGGCAAAATGGTCAAAATTAGGGTTTTGACGGGGAAAAGGCAATTCTTGGTTTTTGACCTAGCAAATGGTCAATTGGTTTAAGGCATGATCTCAAGAGTTAAATTGCATCATTTTAACCTAATGACATGGTTCAAAATATTTCAAATCCATTGGATTGTCAGATAAATTTTGCAGTCAACTGATCAAAAGTCAACTAACTGTATGCTGAAAAGTCAAACTTTGACTTTTTGGTCAAATTCAAGTTCCAAAGATCATAATTCATCAAAACATGTCAAAATATGAAACTTATTCATCAAGAAATCAAAAAGTCAGGATTTCATTTTGAAAAGTCTAAATTTCTAAACTTAGAAATTTTTCTAAGTGTTGAAAATTCATGTTTTTTCCCCATAACTTTAAGCCCAATTTTCACCATGATGAAAGATGATTCAAGAGAAACTTCCAACATGAAAGTTGTAGATCTCCATGAAATCTGCAACTTTTCTTTACACAACTCCTTCCAAAAATACTTGGATCTCAAGTTATGATTTTATGAACATAGGGTCATGAAACAAAACTCTTAGTGAAATTTTGCTCTAATTTGGCCAGGATTTTGACCTAACTTCATGACACTTTTTCATATAGTTCCAAGGGGAATATTCAAAAGAAATTCAAATATGGATTGTAGAGCACATTGAAAGCTTTCCAAAATGTCCAAGAACTCCTTGAGATCATTCTTGAGTAGGGAGAATCGAAGAGATGAAGTTAGGGTTTTGTCACTTGAATTACAAGCTATTTTTGATGAACACATGAACCAAATCCATGCTAGGCTGCATAATATTTGCTTTGCAGGCCTCAAACTTGTTTGTCACTCCATAATTAAATGTTTACACAGCTGTTAGGGCTTTGATACAAGCAATTAAGCTATTATCCAAGTTGCATTTCCATTAATGGCACAAAGTTAACATTGCCATTCTTGTAAAGCAAGCTTTTTGCATAAAGTTCACATTGAGCCTCTAACTTGTTCCCTCTGATCACAGTCCATCCACAAAGTCAGAAGAAGGCTTGTTTAAAGCATAACCACTCTATCTTAGCAAGTACACAAGACTTTGAAACTTGAATTTCTCAAAAATCACATGTTATGCATAAACTTCTGATTTTGAATTCTGATCAACAAGAGGTCTCCTAACTTGTTGCTTATAAATAGAGTCACTATTTGTAAGCTAGAACATGAGCTTGAGCACCCTGAAATACACCAAAAATCTCTCAAATCAGAAATTGCACAAAAACTCCATTGTTGCACAGTTTCTGACCTTGAACATCAAACTCTCATTTCCATCGTGCGTTTCTTGGCCTTTTAGTTTCTAAAGCTTCCTTACATAAAATACAACTCATCCCTATCCTTATTCCAAAACTATAACACCATTCACCATAACTCCCATAACCAAAAAACAGAGTCTACAACTGGACTTCTCCAGGCCATTTCAGCCATCCATTGTTCAAGCTAATCACTGCATTAGCTTCCTAGGACCTCAAGGAAGCTAACCTGATCATTGCAGCACTTTGAAACAAGCTCAAACTCAAAACACGATTTCCAATTTTGAGGTAAGTTTTCTCAACTTGGAACTATTCATACAGGCATCATCAATAGTTTATTTGTGAATAAAACATGTAGATATCATTTCCCTGAAGCTAACCATGTCCTTAGTTTCCATTAATTTTGCTTGAGCTTAGAGAATTTTGAAACTGAAATTTCTGAATTTTTTAGGGTTCAGATTAGGGCCATTAAAATTCTTGCTTATCTTTGATCTATAGTTTTAATACTTTACATTTATGGAATCGTGAGAAAATTTGCTACAAGTTTCATGTTTACAATTTTCATTTTTGATGAGAAATAAGCAAGTTACAGTTGGTCTGGTTGGAGGTTGAAGATGAAGTCTTTAGAACATGTTTTTCCTTACATATTTACTGTTTTATTTGTATTAACGGATGTATATCCACCTCAGTGGTAGAAGCGCGCGCCTGTAACCTATGGGACCTGGGTTCGAGCCCCTATAGTACCCTTTTCATTTTTTCATATTTTTTACTTTTCTGATTTTGTGTTTTTGGCAGGCGCTGGGCCCTTTGGGCCTGGCTTTATTTTTGTTTTTACTAGCTGGTCAACCCCCTTGCAGACTCTTGGCACCCCCCGGGCCCAAGTTTTTTTTTCTTATTATTTTATTTATTTCATTTTTAAACATATTTTCTAAATACTAAAAATCATAAAAAATACAAAAAATATAGATTTATATCTTGACTTATTTTATTTTATTTTTCCATAAAAAAATCTTTTTATTTATTATACTTTATTTATTTTTATTAACTAAATCTTGTAAACTTAATTAATATTATGTTTTTATTTATTTATTTTTCACACCATTGGAAATACATTATTTTTAATATTTAAAAAAGGGCCAAAAAATATTTTATAATGCTATAAATGTTTTTTAAGATAAAAATACCAAAAATACTTTTCTTAAATTTATTTTCTTTTGATTAATTACTAGAACTAGGTTTTCATCTAAAATCTTTTCTTAATAAATTCAAACTTAATTAACTATTCTCTTTGTTTAATTAGGTTAAGAGAAAAAAATCTTTTTTCATGAAAACCAAACAAAATTCATTTTCTTTATATTTTACATCCTTGTACATTTATTCATTTTTATACTTTGTATTTATTTAATTTCTTGTATATTCATACCAATTCAATATGGTTGTAATAGACTAATTAGGTTTAAATTCTTGAAATCCCCATTTACAAATTATACACCCCCTCCCCACAAATGTTGTAATAGTGTAGTAACTTTAAATTTCGCAATTTATCGCTTTTATATAACATGCTAGTAATTAGGGTTTGTATGGAAAGACTAAAACCAATGCTTAGAAAATCCTAATTCAAGACAAAAACAAGCATGAAAATGATACACTTGCACACAAGCACCCTTAGGGTTATTCCACTTGGTTTCCTTATACAAAATGACCATATTACGCATGTAAGGTACTTTAGCAAAAACAAGCAAATACAAGATCATAGTCCCTCGATGACACTATCTAAGTTGCCTTACAAATGATCTTAGTCCCTAAAAAAGAATGCTAAGATACCTTGCAACATTGCTAATCCAGGTTATACGATGACCCACGCCCGTCCCATTTACATCCAAAGATAGGGTTGCTTACCAAATCAATGGTAAGACAACAATGTCAAAGGAAAAGAAAATGAACAAGAAAGACATTTGAGTAGGTAGATTTCTCCTAATTACTTGCTCCATTTCAAAACAAACGTCCTTGCTATTTTTAAAACAAACACATACACTTTCAAACATCTTACAAAATTGAAAACATTTTCAAAAGATCAACATCTTTGTATACATTCTTACGAACAAGAATCATTACAAAGATTGCCTAAACAATGGCCTCTTTACAAAATACTTTCAAAAACCACACAAAGCATAATTTCAAACAAAAAGCAAGTGATCTAGCAAGTAACTAAGAGCCCATGGAAAACCATGGATGAAAAGGGTGCTAATACCTCCCATTTTCATAATCTACCCCCCGAACTCAAGAAATAATCTCAAAGGTATTTCCTGTGCTTTTTCACCTTTCCTTTTGGATAAAAGAAAA
Source organism: Vicia faba (assembly GCA_948472305.1). Classification (NCBI taxonomy): domain Eukaryota; kingdom Viridiplantae; phylum Streptophyta; class Magnoliopsida; order Fabales; family Fabaceae; genus Vicia; species Vicia faba. The sequence goes on along the minus strand of OX451737.1, from coordinate 573,196,189 downwards.
GTCGGTGGCGACTCTTGCTAACCACAACATTTGCGATCAAACGCAAAACACCCAAGTCAGTTCTCCCACCGTATCACACTAAGGTATACCTACATTCGAGGGACACGACCATTATTTCCGAGGCAACTAAGCGGGGACAAACCCTAGGAGTGAGCATGTACAAGTGTGCCTTTTTTAAGTTAATTATCTTTGCACAATTAGGGTTGTCTACCATTTTAATTTGATTTATCTTTCGCATGCAATCCTAATGTCCATACATCTAACAGTTTAATAGTTACAGAAATTAAAAGCGAAAAATAAAACCCCTAACTATTACAAGGCTTTGGGTAGGGGATTACATACTAAAAAACCGGGGAAAAGTGATAAATGTGAAATAGTAAACCTAATTAACTATTACAACTTGGGAACAATTACAATAATTAATAAGAATAAAGAGAGTAAAGATGCGCGCGAAAGTTAAAACGGGAACAAATTAGGACCTAAGAAATCTAATTAATTCAAAAATATTTTTGTTTGTATTTTCTTTATTGAAAAATAGTCGCAATTTTCAAATTATACCTAATTTCTATTAAATTTTAATTACAAAAAAAAGTTTAAGTTAACCTAATTAAACTAATTAATTAAATGCAAATAAATATTTTATGAAAATAATTAACTAAACCTAATATTTTTGTAATTTTCTGATTTTCTGATTTAATTAAAAAAAGATTTTTATTGTGAAAGTAATTAAAATAAATTAAAAGAAAAAGATAAGTGAAAGAATAGAAAAATTGAGGAGATGGGCCTGATGTTGTAAGCAAATCAGGGGGGTGTGGAATTGAACTTGTTAGGCCCAGAATAGCTGGCCCAATTCTCTTTGCGTGTGATCCAATTTGGCTCCTGTCTGGGGTTCACCATGTGCAGCTTTTAATACACGCTAATTCTGATGGCTGGATGGATCCAATGGCTAAAGTTTAGAGTGCATGATGGGCACCTAGAAGAGGGATGAACTGAATCTGCAATATAATGTCAAGAAAATAATAAAATAACACACCTGGTGTTGTATCCAAAAATTTTCCCTCTCACTTATCAAGAATTTGCTCACAAGATCTCCCTTAACTCAAGATTGCATTAGGGTTTGATTAGCTCAAGACACCTCCTTAAGCATTGATGACCAAAATTAGGGTTTGAGATTGCACAAGTATATGTGGACTTCCAATGCACCATATGGTTTTCATGGATCATTATGGACCCCCAAGATCACTTATGTCAAGTTTCAAGCCTTGGATCACATTTTTGCTCAGTCAATTGAGCAGTTGACCTAAAAATCAGCTGAATTGGGGAAAAAGTCAACCATGGCCAATTTACAGTCAAACTTCATAATTTTTTATCCACATCAACATTTTAAATTCATATGTATCATTTGATCAAGTTTGGACCACAGTTCCTTAAGAAATTTGATTAAATCTTCAAAAGGGAAAAATGGTTAAAATTGGGGTTTTGACTGAGAAAGGGCGATTTCTGATTTTTGACCTAGAAAATGATCAATTGGTTTAAGGCATGATCTCAAGATCCCAATTGCATCATTTTGACCTAATGACATGGCTCAAAACATTGCTCAAGTTTAAAGGATTGACAGATAAATTTTCAGTCAACTGATCAAAAGTCAATTGTATACTAAAAAGTCAAACTTTGACTTTTTGGTCAAATTCAAATGCCAAAGATCATAATTCATCGAAACATGTCAAAATATGAAACTTATTCATCAAGAAATCAAAAAGTCAAGATTTCATTTTGAAAAGTCAAAATTTCTAAACTTAGAAATTTTTCTAAGTGTTGGAAATTTCTTATTTTTTCATAACTTTGAGCCAAATTTTTACCATGATGCAAGCTGATTCAAAAGAAACTTCCAACATGAAAGTTGTATATATCCATGAAATCTACAACTTTGCTTCGCACAACTTCTTCCAAAAGTGCTTGGATCTCAAGTTATAATTTTAAGAACATGTGGTCATGAAACAAAACACTTAGTGAAATTTTGTCCTAATTTGGTCAGGATTTTGACCCAACTTCATGGCACTTTTTCATATAGTTCCAAGGGGAATATTCAAAATAAATTCAAAGATGTGTTGTAAAGCACATTTCAAGCTTTCGAAAATGTCCAAGAACTCCTTGAGATCATTTTTGAGTAGGGAGAATCGAAGAGATGAAATTATGGTTTTATCACTTTAATTATAAGTCATTTTTGTGATGAACCAAATTCAAAATTCAAACTATGCTGCATAAAGTCTACTTTGCAGGCCTCAAACTTGTTAGGCACTCCATAATTAATAGTTTACAAAGCTGTTAGAGGTCTCACTTCAAGCATTCAATGTATGGACATGCTTTATATCCATTTTTGGAAGAAAGATTACATTGCCATTTTGATAAAGTGCTTTTTTACACAAAACGTGTTCTTGAGCCTTGCACTTGTTCTCTTATGATCACACAAGTCCTATAACTCATGAGAAATGGTTTAGACACTTACAATCACCCAACCCATGCTTGTACCTCACATTGAAACTTGGTTTCCCTCTTTTCTTGAAAATCAAGTAACCTAGCCAAAAGCTTGTAACTTGTACTTCTGACTTGCCAATGCACTCCAATCCTTTTGCTTATACATAGAGAAACTATTTGACACAAATACACGAATGCTCATGCCCTGAAAAGACCTAGAACTTAGAATCACATTCCATACCTCCATTTTCACATAAACTGACCAAAAACTTGAAACTCATAATCTACTCGTGCGTTTCTTGGCCTTTTGGTTTCTAAAGCTTCTAAATATCATATAGAACTGATCCCAATCCTTGTTACAGAACTGTAACACCATTAACACCATCCTCCATTTTCAAAAACAGAGCTCTGCACATTGACTTCTCCAGACCATTTCAGCCATCCATTGCTCAAGCTAATCATTGCATTAGCTTCCTGGGACCTCAAGGAAGCTAACCTGATCATCACCATCAGTTGAAACAAGCTCAAACTCAAAACACTATTTCCACTTTTAAGGTAAGTATTCTTAACTTTGAACTCTTCATATAAGCATCATTAATGATTTATTTGTGAACAACACATGTAGATATCATTGCCCTAAAGCTAACCATGTTCATAGTTTCCATTAATTTTTCTTGAGCTTAGAGAATTTTAGGATTGAAGTTTCTGAGATTTTTAGGGTTTAGATTAGGGCCAATAAAATTCATGCTTATCTTTGATTTATAGTTTTAATGCTTTACATTTTTGAAACCGTGAGGAAATTTGCTACAAGTTTCATGTTTACAGTTTTCATTTTTTATGAGAAATGAATAAGTTACATTTGGTCTGACTGGAGGTTGAAGATGAAGTAGTCATGGCACGTTTTGTATCATATATTTATTGTTTTGCTTATGTTAACAGATGTATAGCCACCCAGTGGTAGAAGCGCGCTCCTGTAACCTTTAGGATCTGGGTTCGAGCCCAAGTGGTACCCTTTTGATTTTTTCATATTTTTTGCTTCCTGACATTTGTTTTTTTTGCAGGCGCTGGGCCCCTTTGGGCATGGATTGTTTTTGTTTTTGCTGGCTAACCCCCCATTTCATTTATACACCCTTGTCTCAATTTTATTTTATTTTCTTATTTTATTTTTATTTATTTTATTAATTATTTTCATAATACTAAAAAATAATGAAAAATACAAAAATAGTAGATTTATATTTTAATTTAGTTTATTTATTTTTCTCATACAAAAATTATTTTATTAATCATACTTTATTTATTTTTACTTATTATCTTGTAAATTTAATTAAAGCTAGGTTATTAGTTATTTTCTTTTACACCAATTAAAATATATCTTCTTAATATTAAAAAAGGCTAAAAATATTTTATAATACTATAAATATTTTCAAGACAAAAATACCAACAAAAAAAAACTTTTTTCTAAACTTATTTTCTTTAATCAATTAATGAATTAGGGATTAATTAATTTCTTTTCTTAGTGAATTAGGTTTACTTTTAAGTTTAATTAATTATTTTCTTTAATTAATTATATTAAGACAAAATCCCTTTTATCTAAAAAAATCCAAACAAATATCCATTTACTTCACATTTTGCATTTTTGTACATTTATTCATTTTGTACATTGTATTCATTTAATTCCTTGTACATTGATACCAATTCAATATGGTTGTAATAGACTAACTAGGTTTACATTCTTGCAATCCCCATTAAATTTGTACACCCCCTCCCACAAATGTTGTAATAGCGTAGTAACTTTAAATTCCGTAATTTATCGCTTTTATATACAAATGCTAGTAATTAGGGTTTATATGGAAAGACTAAAACCAATACTTAGAAAACCCTAATTCAAGACAAAAACATGCATGAAAACTATACACTTGCACACAAGCACCCCTAGGATTATTCCACTTGGTTGCCTTATACAAAATGGCCATATTACGCATGTAAGGTATCTTAGCATAAACAAGCAAATACAAGATCATAGTCCATCGATGACGCTATCTAAGTTTCCTTTCAAATGATCTTAGTCCATAAAAAAGAATGCTAAGATACCTTGCAACATTTCTAATAATGGTTATACAATAACCCACGCCCGTCCCGTTTACATCTAAAGATAGGGTTACTTACCAAATTAATGGTAAGATAACAATGTCAAAGGAAAAGGAAAATGAACAATAAAGACTTTTGAGTAGGTAGAATGCTCCTAATTACTTGCTCAATTTCAAACAAACATCATTGCTATTTTCAAAACAAACAACTACACTTTCAAACATCTTACAAACTTGAAAACATTTTCAAAAGATCAAACACCTTTGTATACATTCTTACAAACAAGAATCATTACAAAGATTGCCTAAACATTGGCCTCTTTACAAAATACTTTCAAAAACCACACCAAGCACAATTTCAAACAAAAAAGCAAGTGATCTAGCAAGTAACTAAGAGCCCATGGAAAACCATGGATGAAAAGGGTGCTAATACCTTCCCTTTTCATAATCTATCCCCCGAACTTAAGAAATAATCTCAAAGGTCTTTCCTGTGCTTTTTCACCTTTCCTTTTGGATAAAAGAAAAGTCGGTGGCGACTCTTGCTAACCGCAACATTTGTGATAAAATGAAAAACCCTCAAGTCAGTTCTCCCACCGTATCACAGAACTGGCGACTCTGTTGGAGACAATTCTAAAAGTGGGGTTACCTTAGGGTTAAATCACATTTACTTGCATTCTTTGTTTGACTTGTATGCTTTACGTTATGGTTCTTTGTTTGGGTTTGGATCCTCTACCCGGATTTGGGATACCTTATAGGTAAGTAGCAATGCATTGTGGAAACTGTGCGGGGTATACCGACATGGTCTAAGCAATAGCTATGTTAGTGCGACATATTTGTGGTTACCGGTACCCTTTGAGTTAATCAAGGAGAATACGGGGCCGCTGAGTGATGTCATGAAGCACTAATGAACTTTTAGAACCTTTACTTGACCAAATTGGCCATTAGGACATAGTGAGATGATCGACTTTGGTGCAGTCCGAAGTTGGTAGATACTCGACACTAGACTTGTTGTGGTTTGGTTTTTTGGGATATTTCGGTCGCCATTAAAGAGGCTTGCACTGAAACAATTCCCGAGAAAACAAACCAGTGATATTGAGCTCCTTAGAACCCGGTTACTATTGCTAGGACAAGTTTTAAGACAACTAAACTTCAAGAGGGTACTTACCTATAAAACTCCATGCAAGCCTAAACCTAAGGACTTGTTTTCTTTTTTTGTGTATATTTAATTGTACATAACATCATGAACATCATAACATCATACTCACATTCACTAACCATTTCAAGGATCTTGGGATTTATCTTTGTTCTGTTTTGTAGGATATGGATTCTCTTCGCAGGAAAACTATTCAAGTCAACCTTGTAAGGATCCCTCCACAACTTAAGGAACTAGCTTCAAGGATTCCAGAAAACTCTCTATTCACCGAGAGACATGGTCGCCTACTCAACTTGGTCACCTCCAATACAAATGAGGACATGATGAAGGTGCTCTTTCATTTCTTTGATCCTTTACCCCATTTCTTCACATTTCCCAACTATCAACTTGTGCCTACTTTGGAAGAATTCTCCCGATTCTTGAGGATTCCCATTCTCAACCAACTTCCTTTCAATGGTACGGAAAGAGACCCAAATCCAGAAGAGATTGCTCAAGCTCTACACTTGCACTCATTTGATGTCACAACTCATTGGGAAACAAGGAGTGGTGTCAAGGGTTTCTTAGCAAAGTTCTTGTTTGAGAAAGCCCAAAACTATTGGAACTCTTTAGACCTACAAGCTTTTGAGGAAATTGTGGCTCTCCTCATCTATGGGATGGTTTTGTTTCCAAATCCTGTCCAACTCATAGATGTGAATGCTGTCAAAATCTTCATATCCCGCAACACGGTGCCTACTTTGCTAGGAGATATCATACACTCTTTTCACTCTCGCATAATGAGGAAAATAGGCGTTCTTATGTGTTGTACTCCTCTTTTGGAAAGATGGTTTATTTCGCATCTTCCCCAATCTGTATTGAAGAATGAGCAAGGTTCAAGGTGGTCACAAAGGTTGATGGCGCTCAAACATTCAGACATTCATTGGTGTTCCCGATCCATAGTGAATGTTACTATTGTCGACCGTTGTGGAGAATTTCCTAATGTCCATTTACTTGGCATAAGGGGAGGTATCACCTACAACCCATGCTTAGCCTTAAGACAGTTTGGTTATGCCCAAAGGGATGGCCGACACGAGATACTGACTAAAGGTTTGGTATTTGACTACGAGAACGACGACCAAGGTCTTCGCTAGAGATTTATCTGAGCTTGGAGGATGTTAAACAAGGTAGATAGAAAGACACTGGGGCACAATAATTCCATCCCTCTTGAGCCTTACGTCAAATGGGTACAAACTCGTGGTCAGAGTCTTATGATGCCTTACCCCTCCATTCTCCCGGTAATCATTGAGCCTGTCATAGAAGGAGATGTTCCATACACTATCCTACATCCTTACATGCCCACATCTCTTGAAGACTTACAAAGAGATTGGATACAACTCAAGGGGGAGCGAGATACTTTCAAAGCCCAATTCTACGCAAGCGAGAAGAAGGTTTTGGAACTCACTAAGCAACTTCATGAGGAGAAGACTCTGAATGCCTACATTGCACCAAAGAGGATGCGTACTACCTTTCTATATTAGAGTTTTTGTATTTGTTTTGCCCAAGGAGACACTGATGTACTCAAGCTTTAATTTATTAATATAACGTGTGCTTCCTTTTTGTCTAAAACAAATTTGAATCTTAAAATCCTTGAAATCATTGCATATGCATTTACCATTCATCATAACATAAGCAGGTTTCTAGCAACAAGTCTCCTCATCTCTCTACTGTTTATTTAAGTAAGATAGATCTCGAGCAAACGGTGAAGGACCTCCAAGCTCAGAATGCACAGTTTCAACAGTTGTTCTTAACTCTAGCCAAAGGACAAGAAGAGTTGAAGACCTTGCTGGTTGAGGAGAAGAAAATAATCGGAGTTCTAAACATGGGAAGAAAATTCCAAGGGCAAACAAGAAGGGCCTTAGACTTTGCAATGACATCCGGTGAGAAAGACAATTAAGATGGGAAAGGCAAAGAAACAGTTGTCCAGTCAGAATCAGAAGAGGAAGAGGAAGAAGAAGACTATTCTGAAGAACAATATCCTTCAGCCGACGACAAGTATAAGCATCTAGAAGAACGGTTTAGTGCAATGGAAATCCAAAAAGTTCCTGGATTGGACTTTGAGGAGTTGGGCTTAGTGTCGGGGATTGTCATTCCTCCAAAATTCAAAGCACCTGTGTTCGCCAAATATGACGGAGTCTCATGCCCCAAAATGCATCTCCGGTCCTATGTGAGGAACATCCAACCTCATACCGCTGATAAGGATTTATGGGTACACTTATTTCAAGGCAGTCTATCTAGAACTCAACTTGATTGGTTTTATCAGTTAGAAAGAGCCAATGTTCATAACTAGGAAGATCTTGCTGCAGCCTTTTACAAACAATACCAATACAATGTTGATCTTGCACCCACCTGTACTCAACTCCAGAGTATGGCCATGGTTTCAAGTGAAGGCTTCAAGGAATATGCGCAAAAATGGAGGGACTTGGACGAAATAGTTCAACCTCCCCTATCTGAAAGAGAATTAGTAGACATGTTTTTGGGCACCTTGTCTGGTCCCTTCTTCAATCACTTAATTGGGAGTTCATCGGCAGGTTTTACTGAATTGATATTGACCGGAGAAAGGGTAGAAGCCAGGATAAAGAATGGAAAGATTCAAAAAGATGCATCCTTTGCTGCTATAAGGAAGCCATTCATCGGAAAGAAAGAAGTGGTTGATGTATATCCTCAGAGAAATCATGATAGGGCCGAACACCGTCCAATGGTGGGGGCTGTTATGATTCCTAAACCTATGTCTGATCAGCAAAGAAACAACCAGCCAAGAATGGAAAGACCAGTCAGACAATTCACCCGAATTAATATGACACTATCTCAAGTATTTCCACATTTGTTAAGATCCAACCTAGTGACTTTGAAAGAAGCTCCAAAGAATCCTATTGCAACCTCTCCTCACTATCAACATAATACCCGTTGTGCATACCATTCTTAGAGTCCCGACCATGACACTAATAATTGTTAGGCTCTAAAGAACAAAGTACAAGACCTCCTTGAAGCCAAAGAGATTGAATTTGATGCGCCAGAAAAGCCCAATGTCATTTCTGCCCCTATGCCCAAGCACGAACATAATGCCAACGCCATTGAAGAGGATATGTTTGTTACTTTAGTTGATGAACTTATGACCCTGCTCCTAACTATTAAAAAGAACTTATTGAACGCCAGTGTTTTCCCAGGCTGTGATGAAAGATGTCATTTATGTTTGTCCTCACCAACCAACTGTCCTTTGTTAAAAGCAGGCGTTCAGTGCCTAATAGATAACAAGGAAATTTTATTCGAGAAGAGTTCTATTCTAACTGTTTCTTATAATGACGTTTCCATTGTTACCGTTTCCGACAATTCTTCCAGGGTTTCCACCAAAAGACCCGTTAGAATTACATCAGTTCCAAAAGTAGCTCCTTTGATAATTACAATGCCTGGACCAATCCCGTATTCGTCAGACAAAACCGTACCATGGAATTATGGATGGGATGTCTACTACCACGGTATCAAGCAAGATTGGCCAGCTGCTGAAGATTCAAGTTCTGAGAAGGTTGACTCCAATATCAGTAATATTGTAGGGACTAGAAAGATTACCCGAAGCGGAAGGACATTCTCTCCAGAAATTGCTCCCCCAAAAGCAGTTTCTGGCCCCATAATCATTCTTGTTGTTGTTGCTCCTCCAAAGGTTGTTCCCAGTCCTACAATCATCTCTGCTAGTACTCCAACTGAAAAAGCTGTTACAACCCATGTTATCACCCCTAATGTCATTCTTCCTGCCGAGTCAACCGAGAGTCGAGGTAAAAGTATTCTAATTGAGCCTGTCCAAATGAAGGCACAATCAGTAGCTATTCCTGAGACTTCCCATAAAGAGATGGAGGAAATCCTAAAGATCATAAAAAGAAGAGACTACAATATAGTCGAGCAACTGGGGTAAACTCCATCAAAAATTTCCATGTTGGCTTTATTACTATGCTCCGAGGCTCATGCAAAGGCCTTGGTAAAATTCCTAAAAACTGCCCATGTACCCCAATAAAAATTTGTCGATCAGTTCCAAGACTGCGTAGCCAGCTTGACTGCAGATAATGGTCTAGGTTTTTCGGATGTTGATTTAACGCCAACAGGAAGGAAGCATAATGAGGCATTGCATGTCTCAGTTGAATGTAGGGGCACGACCTTCACTCATGTTTTGGTGGAAACTGGCTCGTCTCTGAATGTGTTGCCTAAAAAGGCTCTTGATTGGCTTGACTGTGAGTGATTGACATTGAAACCGAGCAACATAGTAGTGAGGGCCTTTGACGGCTCAAAAAGGATGGTGCATGGGGAAGTGGATATCCCCATAAAGGTTGGAACCCAAACATTTGATTCAACTTTTTATGCAATGGATATTTTCCAGTCATATTCCTGCTTGCTAGGCCGACAGTGGATTCACAATGCTGGCGTTGTTACTTCTACGTTGCACCAAATGCTGAAATATCCAATTCAAGGGAAGATTATGACTGTTCATGGAGAAGAAGAATATATGGTCAACCATCTAAATTCCTTCAGATATGTGGACCTAGATGGTGAATTTATTGAAACTCCATTCCAGCACTTTGAAGAAGTCCCGCAAGATGTGGCAGTAACCAAGGCTGTGTCTCAAGTTCCCAAGATCACAAGGCCTCCGCTCAAGATGTCGTCTTTAAAGGATGCCAAGGTAGTGATAGAAGAAGGTGGGTGCACTATTTGGGGACAAATCCCAGATATCCCATACAAATCTGAAAAATTTGGACTGGGTTTCACTTCAGGTGCCCAGAAGGTTGTACGCCGTGCTCGTGCCGGAGGACCACCCTTGAAGATCAGCAACCACCAAGTCAGCGCCGTGGAGGATGATGAAGACAGCTACAACCTGGAGGATTGGATTTTCCCAACTGTTAGTAGAGGGCTCAGCAACTGGGCGGCTGGAGATTTCTTCCCGATCACTTTTATCCTGTAGTAATTTGTCTTTTCATTTTATTGGATCTGTAATATTAAAACAATTCAGACTCTTAAAACCTCGCGTCTTACCCGAGGCACAATGGTCCATTTGTAAGGGTTATTATCTCATTTTCATATGACATCAATGAATCATGGACGTTTTTGCATACGAACTTTGTGCTCATTGTTTTTCTTTTTACATTTTCATTTCTTTCAAAGATAGTTATACTCTTAACACACTCACACTCACAATGCAGGTCTACATCCATTCGGGATCCCATGGGTAATGGTTCTGCTATGGCCTTTTATGACTATGAAAATCTAATCTGCCAAGCCGAAGACGAAGGTGAGGAAGATTGTGAAGTACCAGGGGAACTCGCCAGGTTACTACAACAAGAGAGATGACCATTCAGCCCCACGAAAAGCCAGTGGACACAATCAACCTAGGTACCGAAGAAGACAAAAGAGAAGTCAAGGTGGGTGCCAATCTGGAACCCAGTGTCAAAGAGCATCTGATTTAGTTGCTACACGAGTATGTTAAGATCTTTGCCTGGTCGTATGAAGACATGCTAGGACTTGATGCAGATATCGTGGTACATCGTTTACCAACAAAAGAAGATTGTCCACCGGTAAAACAAAAGGTTCGTCGTATACAACCAGAGATGTCAGAGAAGATTACAGCTAAAGTCATGAAGCAATTCAACGCTGGATTCTTGGTCGTCACCTCCTATCTGCAATGGGTTGCCAATGTTGTTCCCGTGCCCAAAAATATGGCAAAGTGCGAATATGCATGGATTACAGAGATTTGAATAGGGCAAGCCCTAAGGATGATTTCCCACTTCCCCACATTGATATTCTAGTTGACAATACGGCACAACACAAAGTGTTTTCCTTCATGGACGGTTTCTCAGGCTACAACCAAATCAAAATGGCACCTGAGGACATGGAGAAAACAACCTTTGTCATACAGTAGGGCACATTCTGCTACAAGGTTATGCCATTCGGACTGAAGAATGTTGGGGCAACCTATCAGCATGCCATGGTAGCTTTATTTCACGACATGATACATCATGAAATAGAGGTCTATGTGGACGACATGATAGCTAGATCTCAAATAGAAGAAGAACATCTTGATCATTTACAAAAACTGTTTGAGAGACTAAAGAAATACAAGCTGAGGTTAAACCAAAACAAATGCATGTTTGGAGTAAGGTCTGGTAAGCTCCTAGGCTTTTTCGTCAGCAATAAGGGTATTGAAGTAGATCCTGCCAAGGTGAAAGCGATACAAGAGATGCCTGCTCCTCGTACTGAGAAGGAAGTCAGAGGATTCTTGGGACGTTTAAACTACATTGCCAGATTCATTTCTCACCTGACAACTACTTGTGAACCAATCTTCAAATTACTGAAGAAAGATCAAGTAGTCAAATGGAATGATGAATGCCAAACTGCTTTCGACAAGATCAAAGAGTATTTGCAAGAGCCTCCTGTTTTGATGCCACCAGTCGAGGGAATACCATTGATCATGTATCTAACCATTTTGGAAAATTCAATGGGGTGTGTGCTGGGGCAGCATGACGAGTCTGGCCGAAAAGAGAATGTTATTTATCACCTGCTTGAGAAAACTTGTTGCGCTCTGACATGGGCTGCTCGCCGGCTAAGACAGTATATGTTGACCCATACTACCTTGTTGATATCTAAAATGGATCTGATAAAGTACATCTTCGAGAAACCTGCCCTCTCTTGGAGAATAGCGAGATGGTAGATGATCCTGACGGAATATGACATACAGTATACTACCCAGAAAGTAATAAAGGGAAGTGTACTAGCTGATCACCTTTCTCACCAAGCCGTTGAAGACTAACAGTCCATGAAGTTCGAATTCCCAAATGAAGACATCATGATGGTAAACAATTGTGAAGAATTCAGACCATATGATGAACCTCAACAATGATCCCGATGGACCCTGGTTTTTGATGGGGCATCCAACACACTCGGTAATGGTATTGGTGTTGTACTCATATCTCCTGAAGGTTGTCATACTCCTTTTACGGCAAGACTATGCTTCAATTGTACAAACAACATGGCAAAATATGAAGCGTGCATCTTTGGTCTCAAAGCTGCCATAGATTTAGGGATCAAATCCTTGAATGTATTCGGAGATTCAGCTTTGGTCATTAGCCAGATTAAAGGGGAATGGGACACCAAACACCCTAACCTTATCTCTTACAAAGAACATGTTTTGACATTGCTCCCACATTTTGAGAAGATTACCTTCGAGCATTTCCCGCGAGAAGAAAATCAACTAGCAGACGCACTGGCCAAAATGTCATCTATGTTTAAACTTAAATGGGATAACGAGGCTCCCCATATCACCATTGAATGAATGGATGAACCAGCACACTGTCACGAGATTAATACTGAAGAAGTAGTGGACCAGCCTTGGTTTCACGAAGTCAAGAGGTATCTCGAAACCAAAGAATATCCAAAAGGAACTTTAGTAAACGATAAGAAGTTCTTAAGGAGATTATCTGCTAAATTATTCCTTAGTAATTCCATTCTTTACAAACGCAACCATGACTCTGTGTTACTTCGGTGTGTAGACAAGGTTGAAGCTGAAAGGATCATGGCTGAATTCCATGAAGGCACTTTTGGCACCCATTCCAGTGGGCATACGATGGAAAAGAAAATCCTACGAGCAGGCTATTACTGGTCTACCATGGAAGAAGATTGCTATCGACACTCTCAAACCTGCCACAAGTGTCAGATTTATGCTGACAAGGTGCACGTACCTCCGGTTCCTCTGAATGTCTTAACGACTCCTTGGCCCTTTGCTATGTGGGGGATTGATATGATTGGGGAAATCAAGCCAACAGCCTCTAATGGACACCACTTCATCTTAGTGGCCATTGACTATTTTACAAAGTGGGTGGAGGCAACTTCTTTCCCTTCCGTTACCAAGAATGTTGTCGCCCGATTCATCAAGCAGAATCTCATATGTCGTTAAGGTATCCCGGAGAGGATCATTACAGACAATGGTACGAATCTAAATAATATTATGATCACCGCCCTGTACGAGCAATTCAAGATCCAACATCATAATTCTTCCCCTTACTGGCCAAAGATGAATGGTGATGTCGAAGCCGCAAATAAGAACATTAAAAAGATCATACAGAAAATGACAATCACATACAAAGACTATCATGAGATGCTACCATTCTCTCTCCACGGGTATCGTACCACAGCTCGCACATCAACCATGGCAACTCCCTACTCTCTGGTATACGTCATGGGGGTTGTCTTGCCTATTGAGGTCCATATCCCCTCTCTAAGAATTATGAAGGATGAAGGGCTAAATGAAGACGATTGGATCCAGACTCGACTTGATCAACTAAACTTGATTGATGAGAAAAGACTTATTGTTGTCTGTCATGGTCAAATGTATCAAAAACAGATGATCAAGGCTTTCAACAAAAAGGTCAGACGCTAAGTATATCAAGTCGGGGATTTGGTGATCAAACGTATCATATTGTCGTAAGGTGATCCCAGGGGAAAATGGACTCCTACATACGAAGGACCGTTTGTAATCAAAAACATATTCTATGGTGGAGCAATGATCTTGACCACCATGGATGGCGACGACCTGCCGCACCCTGCGAACACAGACATAGTCAAAAGATACTACGCATAAGAAACCCACTAGGTTGACACACCTAGGCAAAACAAGGGCATCCCGACGAACCAAAAAGGTTCGGGAAACAATTAGGGATAAAACAAAAAAAAATTGTACACCCGACAAGTTGAAAACCCGAAAGGGCGACTTGGGCAAAAAAGGGTATCCTGGTGGACTGAAAACCCGAAAGGGAGGTCCATGCAAAATTTAGGGATTTAAAGTGTACGACTATGTCCCGTTGGATCACCTTATGAACAACCTTCGGCTTCAACTGACAAAATTGACGGTTCTGATCAATTCAATCAGCTTCGGATAAGGCAACAAATAGAAAAGATGCTCAGAGACACGAAGACTATAGCAGAATGGGAACCCCATGGGGATTATTGCACATAGCTATCTTTCTTTGTATCAAAATTTTCATTTTTATGACAACATTCTCTTACTAGAATGTTTGTCTCATTGTACAAAAATACTTACTCAAAGTCAATACAAAGATATCCCTTTGAAAGTGAAAAACTATCTGTTTTTCTTTACTCTTGTCATTTGTTTACAAAAACGTCCAATGATTTATTTTTGAACATATGCATTTGAACATAATTACTATTTACAAATGAACAAAATAAAAATACAATCACTGATGGCTTTAAGAGGTAGGGAAATCTTTCTAAGTTATCTCCATAAAAATACCCCACAATGTGCAGATTAATCCCCAGTGGAACAAAGCTTCCAATTATCAATCCCCAGTAAAGTCGTTCAATTTCTCAGGGTTTCCCAATAGGATTTTACAAGCAGTACATGACATTCCCCTTACAACAGAGTTTATTTCACTAAGTGGAAATTCATTAACACATCAACTTCACGACATGAAGACTTACACTCCATATCCTCAGCAACAGTCAGGGATTTATTTTCCCCAAATCCAACAAGCAGTACAACAGATTAGCTCACATACGCATACATCGCATCCATATATCATAAACATTGATAACACGAATACATTATACTATGCATTTCATACAACATGACATTGCATATTAGCTAACATTTTTACCCTTTTCAGGATAAGGTTAATCAACAACTACCATTAATAATGTTCAAGGATTTTCATATACAGTTCAGATACGCTCCAGACACGGATGCCATCCTGATACTCATTCAGATTCAACTCTCAGATACAGTTCAGATACGCTCCAGACACGGATGCCATCCTGATACTCATTCAGATTCAACTCTCAGATACAGTTCAGATACGCTCCAGACACGGATGCCATCCTGATACTCATTCAGATTCAAATCTCAGATACAGTTCAGATACGCTCCAGACACGGATGCCTTCCTGATAATCATTCAGATTCAACTCTCAGATACAGCTCAGATACGCTCCAGACACGGATGCCATCCTGATACTCATTTAGATTCAACTCTCAGATACAGTTCAGATACGCTCCAGACACGGAAGCTATTATGATACTCATTCAAATTCAATTTTCAAATACAGTTCAGATACGCTCTAGACACGGACGCCATTCTGATACTCATTCAAATTCAGTCTCCAGATACAGTTCAGATACGCTCCAAACACGGACACCATTCTGATATTCATTCTTTCAATTTACAGATACTGTTCAGCAACCATTTCTAGATGGCATCTACAAGCCCATCTCCAAAAACTTTCTATCATCTCTCCAAATGGCATCTTTAATCCCATTCCCTCAACCATCACATCACCGAGTGCAAATTTTTGGGCACTCTAGTGTCCAATCATCTTCCACCTTCGAGTCACGAATGGAAAAACTCGCCAATCTAACTCTCCAGGCTTAAGAAGATTGAACAGGGGCCGTTGTTGTATCCCAAAATTTTCCCTCTCACTTATCAAGAATTTTCTCACAAGATCTCCCTTAACTCAAGATTGCATTAAGGTTTGATCAGCTCAAGACACCTCCTTAAGCACTAATGACCAAAATTAGGGTTTGAGATTGCATAAGGATATTAGGACTTCCGATGCCCCATATGGTTTTCATGGATCATTATGGACCCCCAAGATCACTCATGTCAAGTTTTAAGCCTTGGATCACATTTTTGCTCAGTCAATTGAGCAGTTGACCTAAAAATCAGCTGTATTGGAGAAAAAGTCAACCATGGCCAATTTACAGTCAAACTTCATAATTTTTGATCCACATAAACATTTTAAATTCATATGTATCATTTGATCAAGTTTGGACCACAATTCTTCAAGAAATTTGATTAAATCTTCAAAAGGGAAAAATGGTCAAAATTAGGGTTTTGACTAAGAAAGGCCAATTTCTGATTTTTGACCTAGAAAATGATCAATTGGTTTAAGGCATGATCTCAAGAGTCCAATTGCATCATTTTTACCTAATGACATGGCTCAAAACATTGCTCAAGTTCAAAGGATTGACAGATGAATTTTCAATCAACTGATCAAAAGTCAATTGTATACTGAAAAGTCAAACTTTTACTTTTTGGTCAAATTCAAATGCCAAAGATCATAATTCATCAAAACATGGCAAAATATGAAAATTATTCATCAAGAAATCAAAAAGTCAAGATTTCATTTTGAAAAGTCAAAATTTCTAAACTTATAAATTTTTTTAAGTGTTGAAAATTTCTTATTTTTTCATAACTTTGAGCCAAATTTTCACCATGATGCAAGCTGATTCAAAAGACACTTCCAACATGAAAGTTGTAGATCTAAATGAAATCTACAAATTTTCTTCACACAACTTCTTCCAAAAGTGCTTGGATCTCAAGTTATAATTTTAAGAACATGTGGTCATGAAACAAAACACTTAGTGAAATTTTGACCTAATTTGGTCAGGATTTTGACCCAACTTCATGGAACTTTTTCATATAGTTCCATGGGGAATATTCAAAATCAATTCAAATATGGGTTGTAGAGAACATTGCAAGCTTTCCAAAATGTCCAAGAACTCCTTGAGATCATTTTTGAGTAGGGAGAATCGAAGAGATGAAATTAGGGTTTTATCACTTTAATTACAAGTCATTTTTGTGATGAACCAAATTCAAAATTCAAACTATGCTGCATAAACTCTACTTTGAAGGCCTCAAACTTGTTAGGCACTCCATAATTATTAGTTTACACAGTTGTTAGAGGTTTCACTTCAAGCATTCAATGCATGGACATGCTTTATATCCATTTTTGGAAGAAAGGTTACATTGCCATTTTGATAAAGTGCTTTTTTACACAAAACTTGTTATTAAGCCTTGCACTTGTTCTCTTATGATCACACAAGTCCTATAACTCATGAGAAATTGTTTAGACACTTACAATCACCCAGCCCATGCTTGTACCTCGCGATGAAACTTGGTTTCCCTCTTTTCTTAAAAATCAAGTAACCTAGATAAAAGCATGTAACTTGTACTTTTGACTTGCCAATGCACTCCAGTCCTTTTGCTTATACATAGAAAAACTATTTGACACAAATACACGAATTCTCATGCCCTGAAAAGACCTAGAACTCATAATCACATTCCATACCTCCATTTTCACACAAACTGACCAAAAACTTGAAACTCATAATCTACTCGTGCGTTTCTTGGCCTTTTGGTTTCTAAAGCTTCTAAATATCATATAGAACTGATCCCACACCCTGTTACAGAACTGTAAAACCATTAACACCATCCTCCATTTTCAAAAGCAGAGCTCTGCACATTAACTTCTCCAGACCATTTCAGCCATCCATTGCTCAAGCTAATCATTGCAGTAGCTTCCCGGGGCCTCAAGGAAGCTAACATGATCATCACCATCACTTGAAACAAGCTCAAACTCAAAACACGATTTCCAGTTTTGAGGTAAGTTTTCTTAACTTTGAACTCTTTATACAAGCATCATTAATGATTTATTTGTGAACAAAATATGTAGATATCATTGCCCTAAAGCTAACCATGTTCATAGTTTCCATTAATTTTGCTTGAGCTTAGAGAATTTTAGGATTGAAGTTTTTGAGATTTTTAGGGTTCATATTAGGGCCAATAAAATTCATGCTTATCTTTGATCTATAGTTTTAATGCTTTACATTTTTTAAACCGTGAGGAAATTTGCTACAAGTTTCATGTTTACATTTTTCATTTTTGATGAGAATTGAACAAGTTACAGTTGATTTGGCTGGAGGTTGAAGATGAAGTAGTCAGGGTGCATTTTGTATCATATATTTATTGTTTTACTTATGTTAACGGATGTATAGCCACCCCAGTGGTAGAAGCGCGTGCATGTAACATTTGGGACCTGGGTTCGAGCCTCATGAACTTTAGAATTCAAATGACTGCACATTTTTAAAGGATATACTTGTTTATGAACTTTATACTATGAAGAAAATTATAATTATTTGAGACTCTCTGTTTCATAATAAATATCTCATTTACATTTTTTCTATGTTTTAAAATAAACATCTTTTTATAATATCAATACAATATTTATTATTATTTTTCATTATTATATTTCTATTTATTAACTTTCACATTTTTTAACTATTTCACTAACTATAACAAATAAGAGTGTTTTAATAAATAATATTAATTTTATCATTAAAATCAACGCACCTAATGATTTTCTTAAAAATCGTACAAAATTCAAATAAAATATGTATTATGAGACAGTAACTACAAAGTTATAATAATGCTGGATTAAATATGTGATTTAAACTTGTTCCTGTTTGAAAGCAACTCACTGATGCATGCATTTTCTATCTGACTGACTTGCGCACTATCTCCACTTATAGAGGCAAGAAAATGTGAGACAATAAATATTTGAGCTTTATTGATAGCCTCAAATATGTCCCCGATGGTACTAGAACCGACATTACATATGCCATATATCATAGGACTGTTATGCATATTTACTTGTAGACTTTGTATGGAACATAACATGCTATTGAGATATTCCATGAGATGCCTTAAAAGAACAGACTCTTGTGATTCATAGCTTGTTTGTCCAATTTTAGATATTGACACAAAATATCTTTAAAAGAATGATCTAATGTGACTTCTGTAGAACAAGGTAAGAATACAAGTAATTGAAACTGTAAACTTTGCTTGATATTAAAAAATAGAAAGACGGGCTGCATAAATAGCCTTACAAAAAACTGAACTTCCTATTTTTCAGCACACTATGCTAAAGAATAGGTCTTAACCTAGATACTCCTTTTGAATAGGAGTTTTATTAACTGACTAAAAACAAATATTAATTCAAAAACAAATATTAATAATCCAACAATTCCTCCCCTAAGCTAAACATGCAAACATCATTTTAGTTTAATCTTCTGCTGCTTGTACTCCCAGTTGCTTCCGAAATTTCTCAAATTGGTCTAACTTCAATGGCTTGGTCATGATATCCGCAAGTTGATCATTTGTTCCACAAAACTTTATATCCACAGCTCCATCCTTAGTTAGATTTCTCAGAAAATGAAATCTCACATCGATGTGTTTACTTCTTCCATGAAAAACGGGATTCTTGGCAAGCTTAATGGTAGAAGAATTATCACAAAACATTGTAACACAGTCAGATTGAGTACCTTTACCTTGTTTTAGGATGTGTTGCATCAAAATACATTAGCAAGCACAGAACTCAACAGCTACGTATTCGGCCTCAGTCGTAGAAAGAGTAACTACTGGCTGCTTCTTGGATGCCCATGCAACAACTCCAGCACTTAACATGAATACAAAGCCTGAAGTATTCTTCCTGTCATCTATATCACCAGCATAATCGATGTCTGTGTAAGCTACTAACTCGTCTTTGCATCCTTTTCCGTAGAAGATGCCGAGATCAATTGTTGACTTGATGTACCTTAAAATTCTTTTGGCTGCAAGCATGTGTACTTCCTTTGGATTGGACATGAATCGGATAATAAGACATACAGAATACATTAAGTCGGGCCTGGTTGCTGTCATATACATAAAACTTCCCATTATCTGCTTGAAAAGAGTTCCATCAACTTGCTTCCCTTCCTCCCTTTTTGACAACTTAATACTTCCAGGGACTATTGGATTCTTTACTCCATTACAGCTTCCCATGTCGAATCTCTCGAGAACTTCTCCTTCATACTTCTTTTGTCTTATGTGTGTTCCTCTCGCATTTTGACGAACTTCAACTCCCAGAAAGTACTTCGTTTCACCTAAATCAGTCATCTCAAATTCTCTTTTCATAGAATTTTTGAAACTTTGCATCATGTTCAGATCATTACTAGTAAAAATAAGATCATCAACATAAAGACTTACAATCAATATTTTATCTTCCTCCTTTTTTATGAAAAGGGTGTGTTTATAGCAGCTCCCTTCGAAACCTTCATTTACAAAGTAACTTTCGATCCTACTGAACCATGCTCTTGGAGCCTGCTTCAACCCGTAAAGTGATCTTTTCAGCTTGTAGACTTTGCTCTCCTCTCCTTTTACTTCATATCCCTGCGGTTGTGATACATATACATTATCGTGCAGCTCTCCATGCAAAAATGCACTTTTGACATCCAATTGATAGAGTTTCCAGCCATTTCTTGCTGCTAGAGCTATCACCATTCGGATGGTATCCCATCTTGCAACTGGGGCAAAAACCTCGTCGTAGTCTACACCTTTCTCCTGTGCATAACCCTTGGCCACCGAGCGGGCTTTGCACTTGCTAACTTCACCGTTTTCATCAAGTTTTGTTTTGTAAACCCACTTTACACCTATTATTTTTGCTTCTGGAGGAGCTTGAACTAACTCCCAGGTTTGGTTCTTTCTTATTGCTGCTATTTCCTTGTCCATGGCATCTCTCCAATTTTTCTTCTTCACTACTTCTTCATAATAAATTGGATCATCAGTAGACATAAACATAAGAAAATTTTGTACCTCATCTTCTGATAATTCTCCTCCACTTGTATAGTCCTGAAGATAGGTTGGAACTCTTCTTACTCTCTTCTCTAAAGTTGGTGGAGTTACCAATTCATTTGAAGAAGAATCAGTTGCTTCTAAGTTGTCTTCTTCTGCTTCACTTGTGGTATTTTCATTTTCATGCTCATCTAATTCCTCAAGTGTTTCCTCATAAGCTTCAGCCCAATCAAGTACTTCACTTTTTGATTCGTTATTTGTCCTCCCCCAATTTCAGCAGCCATCTTCTTCAAAGATTACATTCCGGCTGATTGTTACCTTCATTGTTAAAGGGTTTATCATTTTATACCCTTTTGACTTCTCGCTATATCCAATGAAAACCTGCTTTTGGCTTCTAGCATCAAGTTTGAGTCTTCTAGCATCTGGTACATGAACATTTCCTACGCATCCGAACACTTTAAAGTGTTCACCAGTAGGCTTGAAACCACTCCAACACTCTTCTGGCATTTTGTCTTTTACAGCAGATGTGGGACTTCTGTTGAGCACATGATAGGCCCATTTTGCGGCTTCCGGCCAAAACATTCTGGGCAACCTCTTCTCTTCTAATATGCAGCGTATCATATTCACAATTGTGCGATTCTTGCGCTCTGCGACTCCATTTTGTTGCGGTGTATAAGCTGTTGTCAATTGTCGCTTGATTCCATGAGCTTTACAGAAGTTTGAAAATTCATTTGAGTTGAATTCTCCTCCTCTATATGTTCTTAAACAACACAGTGCCAAACTAGTCTCCTTCTCTGCCATAGTTTTAAATTCTTTGAAAGTAGTAAAAGCTTCACTTTTCTCATTTAAAAAATAAACCCAAAGTTTTCTACTGAAATCATCAATGAATGTCAGTATGCACCTTTTGTTTCCATGTGATTCAGGAGAAATTGGACCACATATATCCGAGTGAATAAGCTGCAGTTGTTGTTTGGCCCTCCAGATGCTTTTCTTAGGGATAGCTTCTCGATGTTGTTTTCCCACCATGCAACTTGTACAAATTTTTGATGAAGCATTTAATTTTGGAATCCCTCGAACCAAGTTCTTGTTATGCAGCAACACAAGGTTCTTATAGCTCAAGTGACCAAACCTTTTATGCCATATTTCACCGAGATCATCAACGTTTGCATTGAAACATGTAGGCGCCGATATAAGAATGTTTGTTGTCACAAGAAACATTCTGTTGGTGGTCATCAAACTTTCCATTATGCATCCCCTGCTCGGATGATATAGCTTGCAAACTCCATGCTTAATTACAATTGTGATGCCTCGATCTTGGAGCTGTCCAATACTCAGTAAGTTGTTGCATAGTTCATGAATAAAAAATACATCACTTACAACATGTTTGCTTCCTCCGAACTCCAATTTGATGTTTCCCTTTCCCATTACTTCTAGCTTTGAGTTATTTCCAAGCTTGACTGAGTGCCTGAAGCTTTCATCCAACTGCATGAACCATTCCTTGTTTCCGGACATATGATTTGAGCATCCGGAATCAAGAAACCATACTCCTTCTTTCTTGTTTTGATGAGAATCTACTTGTGCCATCAGCAACATCTCATCCTCTTCATTAAACTCGGCATTATTCACTCTTTTCTCCCAGCTTGGGCATTCATACTGATAGTGTCCCAAATTATGACACCTGTAGCATTCCACCGCAGCCCTACTCGTGAACTGTCAGCCTCTACCTCTTCCTCGGCCTCTCATTATGCCTCTGCCTCTGCCTCTTTCATATCGCTCCTCGTGTGTCACCTTCAGTGCCCGCTCCTCCTCATTTGATCCCTTCATTCTTTACTCGTGGATAAGAAGACTGCTTTGGAGTTCATCAACGGTTAGAGTTTCCACATTTTTCGACTCCTCAATGGAGCATACAACATAGTTGAACTTTGGCACAAGAGACCTCAGAATTTTTGCAGTAATGTTGTTTTCTTTCACAATCTCTCCGCAAGCTTTCATCCATTTTGCTATGGAGAGAGCTCGTCCAAAGTATGCATTGACATATTCTCCCTCTTTCATTTTCAGTATTTCGAACTCAGTCCTCAAGGTTTGAAGCTGAGCTCTCTTCACTCTAGTTGAACCTTTGAACTTTTGCTTCATTGAGTCCCATATCTGCTTTGAGGTGTCATCATTCAGTATAGCTCTCTTCACTCTAGTTGAACCTTTGAACTTTTGCTTCATTGAGTCCCATATCTGCTTTGAGGTGTCATCATTCAGTATTGTCTCCATGATTTCTCTATCAATGGCTTGATAAAGATAATTCTTCACCTTTCAGTCCTTCAACTGCTCTGCAACTATTTTTGCCTCCTCATCAGTTGGCTCCCGGTTTTGTGGACCAACAACCACTCCATCCTCGACCAAGTTCCACATTTCTTTAGATCGGAGGAAATTCTCCATCAGCTTCGCCCAATGCTCATAGAAACCATCAAATTTGAGAATTGCTGGTTGTATAAATCTGCTGCTACTGCTACTTTCTGTCATTCTCACGAATTTTCCTTCTCGTGTTTAGTTTCGTAAACCTCTCTTTATCTGATCAGGCCTCTTTGACGAGACTCTGATACCAATTGTAGAACAAGGTAAGAATACAAGTAATTGAAACTGTAAACTTTGTTTGATATTAAAAAACAGAAAGACGGACTGCATAAATAGCCTTACAAAAAACTGAACTTCCTATTTTTCAGCACACTATGCTATAGAATAGGTCTTAACCTAGATACTCCTTTTGAATAGGAGTTTTATTAACTGCTAAAAACAAATATTAATTCAAAAACAAATATTAATAATCCAACAACTTCGACGACAAAACTATTTTTCAAAATAATTTTATTCTAGATTACAAAAACCGAATTAAACTAATCCAAGTTTTTTAATTGTTTCGATTTGAGTCTTGTCTGTATTATAAGGCTTTTTTTTACCTTTGATATGATAAGATCCAAACAAATTTATCAATTTATAAACTATTATGTATTCTTTACTTCTATGTCAGGTTTATACCACAAATACTATGATGGATTAGTTCACACATGATGCAAAGACGGTGAGATGTAACAATAAAGGATTTTATGGCTTTTAGTCTTTGTGCTTTGGAGTCTCCATAAAACCTCAACAATTGAGTTTTCCATAAAACCTCAACACTCAATCATTCTCAGTCACAAGCATATATTCTAACATAAATAAAGAAAACAAAAATTCTTAATCAATTAATAATTTATTAAAGTATACTGATTAAGTTAAAATAATATCAAGAAAACTAAATACAAAAACATTTTTCATGATCCACCAGTGACACTACCGTTAAAGATTTCAATGGTATCGCCTTGACAAACATGGTGCCATCGGAAAGATTTCTCATCATCCATAACATTCTGTTTATAAATGAAAAAATAACCTTCTGGTGGAAGATGAAATTGAAGCCTTTGAGTCAATTTTTGAAGCTCTTTCCTCAATTCTCCAACATTATCATAAGCATTCATTTCAACAGGTACTTTCTTTGTTCCACTTTTAGGCAAAACCATCAACTTCAACTTCTTGGACGCTGCGCTTCCGCCTCCGCCTCCGCCTCCACCTCCACCACCAACAATCGCAGGAGCCATCGGTACCTGTGGCTTAAAACTCACCTCAATTTCGCTCTTCTCCGAAACATCACAATCACGTAGGAGTTGATTATCATGCAATTCGGATCCCGTTGCATGCAACATGACATTGTTTAATGGGACGTTATTTTGATCAAACCCTTGAATTTTTTCTTTAAGCTTTAAAATAGTATCGTTTTTATCGACTTCGATAAGAATGTGGGATTTCGATGAAGGAATTTTGACGTTGAGTTGAAATTTGGTGTCTCCATCTATTGGTAGTTTCTGATGATCAGAATCTGTGGCGGCGACCATGAGTTGAATGCGTGAGTTTTGAAAAATCGCGCACTTCCAGATATCACCATCGTCTTGGAGAATTTGGCCATTGAAAATTAGAGTTTGTTTGGAGATTGGAATTCCTTGATACTTTTGAACTTTTTCTTTGATTTCAAAAATAGTATCAAAGAAACCTACTTCAATTGAAAATTGTCTTCCTCTCTGCACTTCAAAGATTACATCCATTTTATACAAGTGTATTCAGTTCAAAATGATGATATATAAATAATATCAATAGAACTGATAATAAGAATGCATAATCAACAAGAATTTTTTTTGGTGAGAGAAGGGTGTTGCTATTCATCCGAGGAATGAAATCAGCTTAATGAAAGGAATGAATCTTGTATGTTTCAACACGTGCGAGAATATTTGAACATAAATATAGGGAATACATGCATAACTTTGTGACATGTTAGCGTTTTTGCTCAAGGTCAAATTCAGTGAAACTAATTAATTGAGTGAAGTAAGCTTTTGACTAAGCACATTAAACAACTCATTACCAAATCAATAGAAAATATCGTTACGTGGGTGAGAAAATCAAGCATGGTGAGACTATACAAATTTTTTTTTTTGTTCTATAAGCAAACAATTGTGCTTTGACGTGTTTATTATAAATATTATTGTCAATTATTTTTTAATTAAATAAATATTATAAATAATTTAATTTATATACTTTAAACTAAATACTATAAATAATAGAAACAATTTTCTTTATTAAACAACTGTAATCTTTTAAAACCGAATCATCATAATTTATAATTTTGTTTTTTTTAAAGGAAAATCATATTATAGATCACACGAAATTATTAATATAGTTATAAATTATTTGGGCCTGCGGCCTAATAGTATTTGCTATTATTTTTACAACCAAGGTCCATTTATTAAGTGCTGAAAGTAGAATAGGAAAACTTCATAAGTCATTTTTGCAATGTTCTCCATAAAACCTCAACAATTGAGTTTTCCATATAAAACCTCAACACTCAATCATTCTCGGTCACAAGCATACATTCCAACATAAATAAAGAAAACAAAAATTCTTAATCAATTAATAACTTATTAAAGTACACTGATTAAGTTAAAATAATATTAAGAAAACTAAAGACAAAAATATTTTTCATGATCCACCGGTGACACTACCATTAAAGATTTCAATGGTATCGCCTTGACAAACATGGTGTCATCGAAAAGATTTCTCATCGTCCATAATATTCTGTTTATAAATGAAAAAATAACTTTATGGTGGAAGATGAAATTGAAGCTTTTGATTCAATTTATGAAATTCTTTCCTCAATTCTCCAATGTAATACGGTGAGAGAACTGACTTGGATGTTTTGTGTTTTATCACAAATATTACTGATAGTAAGAGTCGTCACCGACTTTTCTTTTATCCAATAAAGAAAAAGGTAAAAAGAACCGGAAAGACCTTTTGAGAATTTTCTTGGAGTTCGGGGATAAGTTATGAAAAGGGAAGAGGTTAGCAACCTTTTCATCCGTAGTTATCTACAGACTCTTAATTGCTAGCTCACTTTGAAATGCTTTGAAAATATTTTAAAAAACGTTTTCGTTTCGGAAAATTTTGTAATGATTCTCGTATCGTTGAGAACGCATACAAAGTGTTGGTTTTGAAAATAGTTCAAAGAAGTGTTTGTGTGTAGAAAGATGTTTGTTTTGAAGAATTTTTTGAAAGTGTGAGGTGTTATAAAGATGGTTTTAGTTTGTGAGCAAACAATTACGAGTAATCTACCTACTCAAAAGTATTTATTCTTTTCCTCCTCCTTTAGATAGTGCTTGCCTACCATTAGTTAGTAGGAAACCATATCATTGGATGTGAAGGGACGGGCGTGGGTTATCGTACAGTCATAGAAGGCAACTTGTAAGATGTTTTAACAATTATCGTAAGGGACTAAGATCGTTTACTGTAGGCAACATCGAATGGTCATCGAGAGACTACGATCTTTTAATCGAGGGTCTTTTCTAAAATCATCTTACGTTCGAGGGACATGACCGTTTATATCTGAGGTAACAAGTGTGGGTTACCCTAGAGGTGCATGTGTGTAAAGTGTGTTTTATTCAAGTATTTTGTCTTACATTTAGGTTGTCTAGTATTGATTTTAAGTCTTGTCATACAAATCTTAATTACTAGCAATAATATGGAAAGCGATAACTTGCGGAAATTAAATATCCTACGCTATTACAATACTTTAGGGGATGTGAGATACAAATTTACAAAAGGTGATGACAAGTAAAATAAACCCTAATTACTATTACAAGGCTTTGATAATTACCTAAATTATAATGCGAAATTGTGAAATGCGCAAAGAAAATATGAGAGAAGAAATTATTTTTATGGTGATTTTTGATGGAGGAGATTTTATGGTTAAACTAATTAATCTAATTAATTTACAAGAGAAGTTAATTATTTATCAAATACTAAAGTCTAATTTAATTAAATAAAACTTTAGTCTAATCATTTTTAATTCTAAAAAGAGACTAATTAATTAAGGAAATATTTTTAGTGTTTTATTTATAAAAAATAAATAAGGTGAAGATAAAATAAAATTAGAAAATTATTTAA
The DNA here is from genome assembly GCA_948472305.1 of Vicia faba. Lineage (NCBI taxonomy): Eukaryota > Viridiplantae > Streptophyta > Magnoliopsida > Fabales > Fabaceae > Vicia > Vicia faba. The sequence goes on along the minus strand of OX451737.1, from coordinate 573,168,489 downwards.
GAAAATGTATTTGTATTTTAATTAAATAAAATTAAAAAAAAAAGAAATATAAAAAAAAAGAAACGTTGGGCCAAAGGGTTAAAAACTAGAAAGGAGGTTAAAAAGAAAAATGTTGGGGCCAAATATGATTTTTGTTGAATCAAGAAAAATAAAATAAAAATAAAAGAAATGGGCTTGGCAAGTTAGTAAAAAAGGAAGGCGAAGAGTAGCAAAAGGATACAGGCCCAAGAAGGGAAGGCCCAGTGCGCTAGAAATGAGAAAAGGGAGAAGAAAATCACAAAAATATCAAAAGAGTACCACTAGAGCTCGAACCCATGTCCCTATAGCTTAATGCCTTAGTGCGCGCTTCTCTGCCACTGGGGTGGCTGTTTCATCCGGTAATAAAACATGTTGCAATAAATTTAAAAATAAACCAAGTCCTGACTGTACTTCATCTTCTTCCTCGCGCCATAACCAGAATAACATTTTGGAACTTTATAACTTGCTCATTTCTCAACCATTTCAGAAATTGTAAACATCAAACTTGTTAGAAATTTTATCACGATTTCAAATATGTAAATAACTTAAGCCATGGATCAAAGATGAACACGAATTTTGCTTGGTACCAAATTCTGACCTAATTTTTCATAAAGTTTAAACTCAAAATTCACATCACTCAGGCAATATAAATGAAATCTAAGGGTATGGTTAGCTTCAGGGCTATGATGTCTACATTTTATCTTTACAAATCAGAGACAAATGTTGCTTGTATAAGGATTTGAAAGTTCAGAAAACTTACCTTGAAAGTGAGAATCCTGTTTTGAGTTTGAGCACTCCTGGAGGTGTGGTGATGATCTGAATAGCTTCCGTGGACTCTTAGGAAGCTAACGCAATGCTTAGTTTGAGTTGAGAGTGCTTGAATCTTCTTGGAGAAGTCAAGTTGTAGAACTGAGTTGTGAAAATGGTGAATAGTGATGGAGGTGTTACAGAAGTGATTCAAGTGTTTGGATCACTTCTATATGATGTATAGATGATGTTTGAAGGATTAAAATGAAAAACGCACGAGTGAATTTGAAGTTTTGGATTCAAAGTAAAAAATGGCAAGTTTTGGAGCTTTTGTTGCAATTTCTGGTTTGAGGGAGTTTGAGGGAGCTTCTAGGCTTTTAAAATCGTGTCCTAACTTGCAAAATGGTGTCTCTATTTATAGGGAAAGGTTGGAGAAGTTCAAGCTGATCAGAATTCAAAATCACATGTTAAGCTCAACATGTGATTTTTTGAAAAATCAAGTTTCAATGTTTTGTACCTTTGATCATAGAGTGGTTAAACACTTTAATCACATTGCTTCGACCTTGTAGATGGAGTGTGATCAGAGGTAACAAGTGAGAGTCTCAAGAATTGACTTTATGCATAAAGCTTGCTTTTCAAGTATGGCAATTTTAACTTTCTTTCCAAAATGGAAAATTGACTTGGGCAATGCTTAAACCACTTGGATCATAGCTAAAAAAATTTTGTAATCCATTAATTATGGATAGATACATAAGTTGGAAGGCATGCAAAGCAAGATTATGCAGCATAACATTGAGATTGAATTATGTGTTCATCAAGAAAATGGCTTGTAATTCAAGAATGGATGCCCAACTTCTTCTCTTCGATTCTATTAGCTCAAGAATGATCTCTTCAAGTTCTTGGACATTTTGGAAAGCTTGAAACATTATCTACAACCTTCATGTTGACCACTTTGGCTAAATCAAATTGGAGCTAGGTGAAAATTTTCTAAGAAGTTGGGACAAACAATCTGCCTAACTTGTCAAAATTTTCACTAAGTGTTTTATGAAAAATGTCATGACTTTATGAGCTTATATCTCCAAATCTAATCATTTTTTGGACATCAACCCTCCAATACAAATATGTTGATTTCACCAAGATCTGAAACTTTCATGTAGAAAGTTTTCCTTGAATCATCTTGCATCTTGGTGAAAAATTGCCATGAAGTAATGAATTTATCAAGTATAAAAACACTTAGAAAATTTCTAAGTATTGAAAACTTTGACTTTTTGTGGACTTTCTTGACTTTCTTGATTCTTGATGATCAAATTTGATATTTTTGAGTATCTTGATGAATCTTGACCTTTGAAACTCAATGTTGATCAAAAAGTCAAAGTTTGACTTTTTGTGTATCGGTTGACTTTTTATCCAATACATTTGATTTTCAGTCATCTGAGTAATTGACTTAGCAATTTTGAGATGCAAGACTTGAAACTTGGTATGAGCAATCTTGAAGACCTATAATGAACCATGAAATTAATTTGAGGCATCAAAAGTCCAATTGTCCTTGAGAAAATTGAAACCCTAATTTGGAGGCTTGGTGCTTAGGAGGTGTTCTTGTCTGATCAAGTCTTAAGAATCCTTGAGCATTTGAGATCTTTTGTGAGAAATGTTTTGAGAATAGAGAGGGAAAATTTTGGGGGTACAACAGCTGCCCCTGTTCAATCTTCTTAAACCTGAAGAGTTAGATTGGCTTGTTCGCCATTCGCGAGTTGAAGGTAAAAGATGATTGAACACTTAAGTGCCCAGAAATTTACACTCACTTGTGCACGAAGTAAAATTGTTTGTTGATTATATCGAGAATGGGCTTAGAGATTCCATTTGTAGAGGTGGCAGAAAGTTGTCAGAGATGGGCTTATAGATGCCATCCAAAGGTGATTGTTGATAGAATTTAGACTAAGTTTAAGCTTGACTTCAACCGGAAGAAACATCAGAATAAATCTTGAGTCAATTTAAACTGAACCAGGAGATGTCTGTGTTTGTCTTTGGCTGGAAAAGAATCAGAATAGATATGAACCAGAAAAAGTGTCTATCAGAAAAGAATCATAATAAATCTTTAGGCGATTGAAGTTGAACCAGCAGATGTCTTGTATTTGTCTTTAACTGGATAAGAATCAGAATAAATCTGAACCAGAAAAAGTGTATACCGGAAAAGAATCAGAATAAATATTTAGGATATTTAAGTTAAAAACAACATATATCTTGTATTTTCCTTTAACTGGATAAGAATCAGAATAAATATGAACCAAAAAAAGTGTCCACCAGAAAAGAATCAGAATAAATCTTTAGGTGATTTAAGCTGAACCAACATATATCTTGAATTGTCTTTAATTGGATAAGAATCAGAATAAATCTGAATCAGAAAAAGTGTCCACCGGAAAAGAATCAGAATAAATCTTTAGGTGATTTAAGTTGAACCAGCAAATATCTTGAATTGTCTTTAACTGGATAAGAATCAGAATAAATCTTTGGTTGATTTATACTGAACCAGAAAAAGTGTCTGCTGGAAAAGAATCAGAATAAATCTTTGGTTGATTTAAGATGAACCACCAAATGTCTGCATTTGTCTTTAACTGGATAAGAATCATAATAAATCTTTGGTTGACTTAAACTGAACCAGAAAAAGTGTCTACTGGAAAAGAATCAGAATAAATCTTTGGCTGATTTAAGCTAAACCAGCAGATGTCTGTATTTATCTTTAACTGGATAAGAATCTGAATAAATCTTTGGTTGATTTAAACTGAACCAGAAAAAACGTCTATTGGAAAAGAATCAGAATAAATCTTTGGTTGATTTAAACTGAACTAGCAGATGTCTGAGGAAGTGTTCGTCATATAGATAGTCGCCCCGTCCGGTTTCAGGAATTAATTTGGAATTATTTGAAAATCGTTGATGATATTCTTTTGTTGATTTATCTTTCCTGAAAAGGTAAAGAGTTAGTTGTATGCAATGTCATGATGTATGAAATGCATTGTGTAATGATGTTCTCAAAATAAATAAGATTGTGCTACACGCATTTCGTATGCATAGGTTATAATGAATGGATGTGCAATGTTTTTGAAGTGCATTTGTATTGAGAAATAAATCCCTGACTATTTTTTGGGGATGAAGAGTATGTGTATCTTCAGTTCTTGTCTAGAATTCTTTCGCTGGGGATTCATGTTTACTTGCTTGAGAAAACTCTGTAGGGGATGCATTGATTTATGTCCGAGGAGTAGAGTTTAGGAACATTGGTTTTCTGTTTCTCTACTGGGGAATTTATTTCCTATATACCTTAACCAGGGATAAAAGAGATGGTTAAACTTCTGACTCGTTTGGGGAAGATAAACTTAACTGGTATCTGGTCGGTTTCCAGGCTTTGCAGTAACTTTCTGGGGATAGCGGTGACTTCTCTGGGGAGAGAATTTTGTCAGTGATTAGCTGGGGAATTTGTAGGTTGTTGGGGAAATAAACCTTGTTGGGGAAATAAACCCCTGTTGATGGAGAAGTGCTCTGCGGAGGAAACCAACTCCCTTGGGAAATTGAATTTGCTAGAGAGAAGAAACTCTGTAGGTTTTCTTTTTAGTTTTGGAGGACCAAACTCAGCTAGGGAAGAGACTTTCCATGAAGTGTACTAATTAGGACTCCACAGGTAGATTTAACGGGGAGGGTATTTTTATTCCTTTATTTGTTAGAGTGGTCTTCCAGGCAGATTATGGGGAATGTACCCTTATTTGTGAAGACTACTCCATGGGGGATAATTTCATAGAAGTGGCTCTAGCGACTTCACTGGGGATAACCTTATGAAAGGGACTCTGTGGGGATTTACAGAAAGCTTGAGTATCATCCTAGTTCCTAGGATTTTGAGTAAATGTTTATTCCTGTTCTCATTATTTGTTAATTGTTAATCATGTTCATATGCATACCTTCATTCAATTTTAGTCATTGGACGTCTTTGCAAACAAAAATAGAAAAAAAGTCTGGACTTTAAAGTATATTTGTATTGATAATTTGCCTATAAATAGATGATTTTACACAAAGAGACGGAAATCCTAGTAAGAGGAAATCGTCGTGAAATTAAAGAGTACAAAGTGAAAACAAATATAGCCATGTGAAAAAAAGATCTCATTGGATCCCAACTCTGCTATTGCCCCTATGTCTTTGAACATCTCTTCTTTTGCCATCAGAAGAAGTTGATTGGACCATTTGAACTTTCACCTTGGTAATAAAGCTGGTTGTAAACGATCCAACGGGACATAGTCGTACGCTTTAATCCCTATTTTTTTCCAAGACTTCCCTTTCAGGTTTACAGTCCACTAGGATACCCTTTTTTGTCCAAGCCGCCCTTTCGAGTTTTCGACTTGCTGGGTGTATGATCTTTTGTATATATCCCTAATTTTTGCCCGAACCCTTTTTGGTTTGCCGGGATGCCCTTATTTCTGCCTAGGTATGTCAACCTAGCGGGTCATTCTTATGCATATTATTTTTTTACTATGTCCTCATTCACAGGGTGCGAGAAATCTTCGCCATCCATAGTGGTTAGCATCACAGCACCACCCGAGAATACTTTCTTGACAATAAATGGACCTTCGTAATTGGGAGTCCATTTTCCCGTGGGATCGCCTCGTGGTAGAATGATGTGCTATATTACCAAGTCACCATCCTGATATACCCGATGCTTGATCTTTTTTTTGAAAGCTTTGATCATGCGCTTCTGGTACATCTGACCATGACAGACGGCATCCAGCCTCTTCTCGTTAATCAAGTTCAGCTGATCCAACCTTATTTGAATCCATTTGTCTTCGTCTAAGTTTTCTTCTTTCATAATTCTTAGAGAAGGGATTTAAACTTCAACTGGCAGGATAGCTTCCATGCCATATACCAAAGAGAAAGGGGTTGCCTCAGTTGATGTTCGTGCTGAAGTACGGTAGCCATGAAGAGCAAATGGTAGAATCTCATGCCAGTCTTTATAGGTCACCACCATCTTTTGCACAATCTTATTTATATTTTTGTTAGCAGCTTCCACTGCACCATTCATCTTAGGTCTGTATGGAGAAGAGTTGTGATGTTTGATCTTGAATCGACCACAACCTCAGAACCCCATTCCCACTCCTGATAATACAATAATAATTTTACCTGGTCACTCCACCTACTTCACCACAACACCAAACACCAAACTCACCTACACTCTGACCCCCTCATATTCCAGAACAACAATCTTTTGAACCACCTGAAACTGTTGAATCATCCGAACCTCATGAACAATCAGCACCACCTAACTTTGTTGACCAACCTGATCATTCAGCCACTCCTGAACCTACCAAAAATCCTGAACCTGCTAGCTTTTTAAAAACTGTAGTGGATTATGAATCTCTACAATTATTGAAAAACAAAACTTTCAAGAAGGTTGTCCCAAAACCTGTTCAGCCAGATATGAATACATTGTTTCAGAATTTTTTAGCAGATGTTCAAGCATGGTTGAATCTACTGAAAGAAGATTGCTCCAGAAGCATGAACACAACTGCAACGGATCTTCTATGGGAAACCTTCAGAAGAACTTTTGATGTTGAGTCACTGAAGTTACAGGACTTATGCCATTTTCAGGTGCTGGACAACTTTTCCAAACATCTGCATGCTTTCAAGACAGAAGCTGCTGACATTTGGAATAAGAAGTCTTCATTAATGATTGCTGGTACACCAGCTGATACAATGGACATATCAGAAGATGAATCTGAAGATGCCTCTAATGATTAAAACCCTCTTGCTATTGTTCAATTGAATCAACCTTCTGTTAAGGCTGAACCTGAACCTGTGTCAACTCTTGCAATGGATATGGGCACTCTGCTTTCAACCTTCATGCATTCTGACTCAACGGTTGCTGCTTCTAAGCCTGTTTCTGCTGAAGCTTCGTCATCCTTTGCTCCTACCTCACTTATCATGGACACTATGAATGAGCTCAAGAGGGAGAATGAAGTCATACATGAACGCTTGGATAAACAAAACCAAACAAATTAAGAAATCAAGAACTGGATGGTGAAACAAGAAGAATCTGCCTCTGAGATCAAGAATCTTCTGATGGCTCTTGTTACCAAGAAATCCTAGTGTCTTTCTGTTTCTTGTCTTTTGTTTGTTGTTTTGTACTTCTGGATATTTTTGCTATTTTTTTTATGAAAAATTTTCAGCTCTTTAATTTTTTTACACTTTTTGATTATTCCAAAAAGGGGGAGAAAATGAGTATTTTTGAACTAATCATTGTTTAACAGTTATGGGACTAAGTCTCAGACATTCTAACAAAATACAAAATTTCTTCTTGTGCAAAAGAATTTTTTTTGCAGGTATCACTTTAACTCTGAAAGAATATTCCAGCTGAACATTATCTTCATAAAGAAGCTCTGAAGAAATCCAAGAAGATTTTATTTATTTATGCTCTGTTAAATAATCTCAGGAAATTTTATATATAAAAATATTCATTTCAGGGGGAGATTCTTATCTCTTATCATATTTTATTTCTATATCTGAATAATTTTTGTCATCATAAAAAAGGGGGAGATTGTTAGAACAAGATTAGTTCTGATCTATCTCAGAATTTTGATGATAACAATAAATTATATTTTAGATAATTTATACTCTGATGAACGTATTTGACTATTTCAGATAATGTTCTGACAAGAAGCATTCTGAAGTGCTAAGCAAAAAATTATGAAGAAGTTCTTTAATGAAAGAACCTTTTTGTTTTAAGCGCACCTGCTGACTCTGGTAAGACATTTTATTTAAATATATCTTCTAACATTTAGCAGGTTTCCTTGCTCAGAAGATTACCTGAAAGCAAGCGCTGATCAAGTTCTTAGCAAGCAAAGCAATGCCTATAAGATGAAGTAAAGCATGGTCTGAAATCAAGATGTTGAAGTATGTTCTGAAACAAACGTTAAATCCAACTTGTCTTGTCAAGCGCAGGAAACATGTTCTTACAAGTTGTCGTTCGCTCATTAATGCAAAGACGGCTGCAAGCACTCAAGTGTCTCAAGGTAGTTTCTTGGAAAATGGAATAGTGCAAGGAAACGCGCAAGCATTTAATGCTCTCCACTTTTCTGAAGGCAGCAACAATCATTTTGTTCTTAATATAAATAGAAGGACATTTATTGCAAGCCAACTAATGAATTACATTTCAAAAATAAGCAAGAAACTACGTGAAAGATTATGGGCTCACAAACTCTTTATTCATACACTTTGTGCAATTTATTCTAAGTGAAAAATCACAGTTGTGATATAGCTTGATTAGAAGCAAATTTATTTCACTATCTGTAAAGATTAAACTCTTGTAATTGTTCCTTGAGAGACCAAGGTTGGTCAGATTTCTCAAGCAGACTAGGACTAGATTTAAGTCTTAGTGGTGTTAGTCACTTGTAAGATTACTTGTGCATTATTAGTCACAACAGTTGTTGTGTGTTTGTAATCAGTTGATTATAGTGGATTAAGTCCTTGTTGAGAAAGGCGAAATCACCTTGACGGGTGGACTGGAGTAGTTTGAGTTCAAACGAACCAGGATAAAAATAACCTTGTCATTCCATTATTGTTGAGTTTTGTTTTGAAAAGAAAAAGAGTCACTTATTCAACCCCCCTTTCTAAGTGTTTTCCTACTCCTTCACATTGGAGACTCACGCATCTGTAGTGAAAAGGAAATAACATGCTCTCACCTAAACAGGTGTTTTAAAAAGAAAAGGTTCCCAGAGGCGGATGATGTTACATTCTCGAATCTTAGCAAGTAGACATGATACAGCCCGACCCTTGGGGAATTACGCGTCATATTGCATAGGGTACGAAAATAACACATCCTTTTCAAGTTCTGAAGAAAGGCCCGAAGACAGAAAAAGTTTGTATTGGTTGATATTTTTAACATAAAGAAGGATTTGAAATTTGTTAGATGTTTTATGCATTTTCCAAGAAAAGAGTTTTAGTCTTAATGCAAGGATGCAAAAGAAAGAAAAACATCTAAGGGAGACTAACCTAAATTTATCCCTAATGTTATCATACAATGATGGTCTTGTGGTTGAGTTTTAAAAGGGAAATACTAACCTATGTTAGCATGCATGGATACATATCCTAATGTCTAGCTCGAAAGCTACTCTAATTGAGCGATCCTAAGGGAACATGGTATAGAAAACAAATAGAACACAAATGCTTTGGAAAAATCACACAAACATGAGTAACACATACTGACTCAAAGGGATGGGGGAAACAAGAGAAATGCTTTAGCTAAGGGGAGCAGATCACTCGAAGCAAACAAGCGGGAGACATATGAAATAAAAATGTAACATCCAAAGCGATTGAACACCTAACCAAGATATAGAAGATCGAGGTAGACAACAGAAGACAATATGAACGATCACGGAGTGTCAACATCGGCCAATGCGAACTCCTGAAAAAGCGTGGGGGTTTGATTGCAAAACCCTTTCCCACTTGACAGACTCGATACACAAGATTTGCACGACTCTGAATAATCGATGTATAATATGAGCTAAAGATGACACATACTAGAATGTGCGGGGGTCGATTACGGACCCTCCCCGCCTGCCTCCTTTTGAGGACTTATCACCTGTAATATATTTGGGCACAAATGTAAATACATTTGCAGAATACCTACTGTTGTACCCCAAAATTTTCTCTCTCATTTCACCAACATTTTCTCATCTCAAGACTCTTGGAACTCAAGATCAAGCTAGGGTTTGCTCTGCTCAAGATACCCCCTTGCACTGTTGACCCAAATTAGGGTTTGAGTTTGCACAGGGATATTTTGACCTACAATGCCCATAGTGATTTTCATACTTCATTTTGGACTCACAAGTTTGTCCATACCAAGTTTCAAGCCTTGATTCAAATTTTTGCCCATTGACAGTCAAAACTCATGAAATTTGACCCACATAAACATTATGAACTCATATGAACCATTTTATCAAGTTTGGATCACAATTCCACAAGAAATTTGATCAGATCACCAAAAGGGCAAACTGGTCATTTTTAGGGTTTTGACTGCACAAAGGCAATTTTTGACTGTTTGACCTAGCCAATGGCAAATCAATATCACCCATGGACTCAAGGAATCAATGATATTGTCTTGACCCATTCAACAAGTTCAAAAGATCTCAAATGCATAGGATTGACAGATGAATTTTTCAGTCAACTGATCAAAGTTTGACTGTACACTGAAAAGTCAAACTTTGACTTTTTGGTCAAAATCAAGTGCCAAGAGTTATTTTTCATCAATACATGTCAAATTATGAAATTTGTTCATCAAGAAACCCAAAAATACAAATTAGGGTTTAAAATGGAAAAATTTCATAACTTAGAATTTTTCGAAGTTGTGAAATTTTCTTATTTTTTCCTAACTTTGTCTCATTTTTTCACCAAGATGCAAATGGATTCAAACAAAACTTGAAACATGAAAGTTGTAGTCCATCACAAAGTATACAACTTTTATTCAAAAAGTTTTCTCAAAAGAGGCTTGTATCTCAAGTTATAATTTTTGGAACAAGGGTACCTAAAACTTTTAACTTAGAGAAAATTTGCCCTAATCTAGGCCGGATTTTGACCCATCTTCTTGGCCATTTTTCACATAGTTCCACTTGGAGTTTCAAGTTTAATTTCAAATATGGATTATAGTACATGTTCCAATCTTTCCAAATTGTCCAAGAACTCCTCAAACACCCTTGTGGTTAGAGAGAATCGAATGCTTGAAGTTGGCAAAAACTCACTTTTGTCCATGGCCAATACATGTTCATACAAACTTGCATTTTCAAATCAGCATGTTTGGTACTAGCTTACAGGACTCAAAACCAATTTGTACTCCATAATTTAATGCATAACCATTGAGTTAAGATATTGTCTTGGTCATTAAGGCATTGTACACTAGTTTAAGCCTTAAATGGAAAAAGTAACAATGCCATTTTTGCGTAAACTTCACTTTATGTCAAAACAAAATCCTTGAGGCATGGGGCCATATCTCTGAATCAAGATTCAATCTACCAATTAAAAGAACCAAGAGAAAAGTATGCAGCATGATATAGGGCTTGTACAGGCTTGCATTGAGAACACACACACTTTTGCTTGAAAAAGAAAAAAAGTTACAAATCATACTCAATCTCTCGCATCTGTTAAGACCAACTTACACAAACATTATAGACAAGTTTCATACCTCCCAACAAGCCATAAACACGACCCTTCTGCCTCCCAAACCCCCTTGTACACAAAATCCCTGTTTTGCTGCAAAACAGGGCAAGCTCTGCAAACTTCAAGCCATAACCAAATTCCAACGTGCGTTTTGTCCAAAGATACTTCAAACACATTCCAACCAACATATCTAAGCTATCCAGATCATCCATTGCTAGCTGTAACACCTCTAACACACATTGCCATTTTTGTTTCAAGGCTTTGCAGGTTGAGTTCTCTGGCACGATTCAAGCTATTTCAAAACAAGCCAAGCATTGGAAAAGCTTCCTTGGACCTCAGGCAAGCTCAAAAGAAGATCAAACACCATTGAAGGTTGTCACATTGTCCAACTCGAACTCAACTGAAACAGGTATTTCATGGAATTCTATCTCTCTATTTAGGAATAATTAGGCTTAGGTTTGTGAATGAAATATGTTGTACTCATAGCTCTGAAGCCATACATATGCTTAGTTTTCATTTACATTAATCGTGCTAAGAGAATTTCATTCATGAACTTTTTGAAAAAAACTAGGTTAAGAATTAGGGCCAGAGAAATTCTCTCTGGTCTTTGAGAGTTAGTCCAAGTTTTTTATATGGTTGGATTCGTTGTTTAATGCTCTACAATGTTCATGTTATGAGTTTTGTCAAAAAATCAAAGAATCAGGAGATGGCATTTGTGTACAGAAGCGCACGTGTTTTGATTCAAAGGGAGAAGATGAAGTCTGACTGGGCTGGGCCTGGTTGTTCTTTGCTTTTGACACCCCACTTTTCTGTTTACACCCCCCTGGCCCATTTATTTGAATATTTGTCATTTTGATATTTTTATTTTTTATTCTGACTTTATTATTTTTTGACTAAATATAAAAAATGCCAAAAAATTATTTTCTATATTTTTCATATTTATTTGATATTTATTTTTATCTTACTAGTATAAACATATAAATAAACTATTTCCATTTTTTATTAAAACTCAAAAATAATACAAAAAACATACTTATCTTCATTTATTATTTTTATACACACTTAAAACATTTTTTTAATATACACATTTTTTTGTAAAATAATTAATTTTTATTTTTATATATTTAATATGTTTAATATATATATATATATATATATATATATATATATATATATATATATATATATATATATATATATATATATATATATATATATATATATATATATATATATATATATATATATATATATATATATATATATATATATATATATATATATATATATATATATATATATATATATATATATATATATATATATATATATATATATATATATATATATATATATATATATATATATATATATATATATATATATATATATATATATATATATATATATATATATATATATATATATATATATATATATATATATATATATATATATATATATATTTCTTTTAACTAATTAATTAGGACAAAATGCAAAAAAGAATACATTTTCATTTTATTAATATTTTTACACTAAAAATATCTTTTTCACAATATACTTTTATTTTTTGTATAAATCAATATATTATTGTATATAATTAATAAATAATACTATTTATTTAAGAATTAGGGTTTTGCCCTAAATAACAAAAAGAATTAAAATTGATGTCTTTTTTATTTATTTACATTTCACATTGAAAAATACTTTTTACATACATGAAAATATTTTTTTGCATAATACATTTTATTTGATATTTATTTAATTGTATTTATTTAAATATTAAATATTGCCTTGTACATTCAATATGGTTGTAATAACTTAGAATTTAATTTCTTGTCAAATAACCCCAATTCAAATTTGTACCCCCTTCCCTATATCATGTTGTAATAGTGTAGCATTTAAATTCTCGCACATTTAAAAGCTTCCAATTATGCCATGCTTAGACTTAGGGTTTGTATGCAAATAAAATCAATAACTAGTTTGACCTAATCCAAGATAAACATGCATGAAAAACAAATACAATGCACACTTGCACCCCTAGGGTTTCAATCCACTTATTGCCTTCAAAAATGGGCCATGATTGCATGTCAAGTACTTTGGCAAAAAAAAACAAACAAAAAGATCATAGTCCCTCGATGACGCTATCTGAGTTGCCTAAACAAAATGATCAAGTCCCTTAAGAAAATTGCCAAAAATACTTGATACAATTGCTATCATGGTCTATACGATGACCCGCGCCTGTCCCGTTAACATCCTAACACAAGGTTGTTCACCAAATACAATGGTGAAGTAACACTGTTAAAAGGGTTAAAAACATAAGAAAGATCTTTGAGTAAAATAGGGTAGATAGCTCTTAGTTACTTGATCAAACTTGCAAAAACATCCTTGCTATCTTCAAAACACACTTCACCACACAATTTTAAAACCCTACTTTCAAACATTGGAAACTTTTCAAAAGACAAAAACATGTTTGTATACATTCAAACAAGAATCAATACGAAGGTTGCCACAACGATGGCCTCTTTTCAAAACATCTTTCAAAACCACACGCAAAGCACCATTTCAAACAATTTAAAATTCAAAGCAAGTGTGTGATACGGTGGGAGAACTGACTTGAGGTTTTGCGTTTGTTTTCTCAAATGTTTCGGTTTAGCAAGAGTCGCCACCGACTTTTTATTTTATCCTAAGGAAAGGTCAAAAAGCACAGGAAAGACCTTTGAGATGTTTTCTTGGGTTCGAGGAGTAGGTTATAGAAAGGGAAAGTATTAGCACCCTTTCTATCCATGGTTATCCATGGGCTTTTAGTTACTTGCTTAGATCACTTGCTTTGCATTTTCAATTGTTTGAAATGGTGCTTTGTGTGCGGTTTTGAAAGATATTTTTGAAAAGAGGCAATTTGTGGCAACCTTTGTAATGATTCTTGTTTGAATGTATACAAAGGTGTATTGTCTTTTGAAAAAGTTTTCAATGTTTTTTGAAAGTTGTTTTTAAATTGTGTTGTGATGTATGTTGTTGAAAAGTAGCAAGGATGTTTTCTTTGCAAGTTTGATCAAGTAACTAAGAGTTTGTCTACCCTATTTTACTCAAAGATCTTTCCTTATGTTTTTAACCCTTTTAACAGTGTTGTTTCACCATTGTATTTGGTGAACAACCTTGTGTTAGGATGTAAACGGGACAGGCGCGGGTCATCGTATAGACCATGAAAGCAATAGTGTCAAGTATTTTGGCAATTTTCTTGAGGGACTATGATCATTTTGTTTAGGCAACTAGATAGCGTCATCGAGGGACTATGATCATTTTGTTTGTTTTTGTTTTGTTTTGCCAAAATACTTGACATGCAAACATGGCCCATTTTTGAAGGCAACAAGTGGATGTAACCCTAGGGGTGTAAGTGTGCAAGTGTGTTTTGTTGCATGTAAGAGTTTATCTTTGAATTAGGATTTTCTATTTCATTGATTTTATCTTGCCGTACACATCCTAATTACTAGCATTTATATTTGAAAGCAATAAGAAGCAGAAATATAAAATCCTACGCTATTACAGCAATTAGGGGGTGGGGATACATATTTGTACATGGGGTGGTTCAATGAGAAAAATAGATAAGAAAAGAAAATAACAAAGGAAAGATAGAGAGAAAGAGAGAGAGAGAGAGAGAGCCAGCGCGCTGCTGAGAGGCCATCAGAAGTTATGACTCAGGCCCGCTGCCAGATTATCAACCTCTTGGTTAAACTGTATGAGTCAGAACTTCTGACTCTGGCACCTGCAAAAACAGAAACCTGTTAGTGGGAAGATCAGAAGTTCTGACCCCCATGCGCTGCAAGACAAAAATTTGTTAGTGGGGATATCAGAAGTTCTGATCCTGCTGAAGATACAATAATCTTCAGAAGTTCTGATATTATTGACAGCAGAACAGGCTTCAGATGTGCTAACGTCAAAGTCAACACTTGGCTTCTCCCTGTGCTAGTCAGAACATCTGCAGTTTTGTTAATTTTCCATAAAACAGAAAACATGTTTGGGACAGCTTCAGTAAATGTCAAAGTGTTTTAGGAGACAGAACCAACAGGGTCACAGGCAGGTTCTACGCTGATTTACTTCCTACTCAAACATTCTGAGGTATGAAAATCCTCAGAACGCAAACAGCAGCAACATGATATTTACATTATGTTTATTTGAGCATGCAAAGCTGATGATGCTTAGCAGCGTGATGAAGGTCAGCAGGTGCTTACCTGGCTGTTGGAAAAGTTTGTGAGTGAGAGCTAGCTTTTAGCTCTGATGGTGTTCTGGACAGGTTCTTTTTGAAGGGGTGGATGGAGAGTATATGTGGTCAGAAGCTATAGGGGCGTATTTCTTTAATCAAGAAGCAATCTGGGTACAAATGAGGTTTTGAGACAGGAGATTCAAAGTTATGTTTGAGGCTCTTGAGACACCAATATTTTTTGACAGAGTTTCAAAGTATTTTCTTGCTAAAAAATTTCTGTTTCTCTTTTAGCAATTTCTTTCTGGTTTTTTTTTTGGACCCCTTCTTAGTGGTCAATGGTGCTCTATTTATAGGCAAAGTTCTTGTGGATTCTTGAACGTTAAAGGCACCAATAGAGGTTAAATTGTTTTTTTTTAAAATAAGTTCATGGAAAGTTGTGATAATGCACAACTTTTCAGCCTAGGCTGGAACAGCAGGAAAGGATTGAGGAGAAGTGACCTCTATAGATGGAAGGTGGCGCGTAGACCCATGCCTAAGCCTGCAGAAAGGTGTTTACCAAGCCACACGTGAAGAGACCTCTTGGATGAATGTTCAGGAGTGGTTGGGAGCATTAATGAGCATTAAATGGTGATGAGACTTATCAACACCAAAATTCTTGTAATAGGAGAAAACCTGAACCAGCAGTTCTATTTTACCAAAAACAACGTGAACCAAGCTCTGATCTTGGCCTCTTGCTGTCTCATCAAATTCTGGGGGTTCTCCTGACTTTCTAACACGTTCCTTGGATTTTCTTCTGGAAATCCTAAACTTAGAGATTCTGTGTCAGTGTAACACCCACTCTTCTGACCTTTTCATCTTCTGATTCCAGCATGTTCTGAAGGAGCCTTCAGACTTCTTTGCTTCCTTTGCATTCCTCTAGCAAACTCTGGCTGAACTTGCGTAACTGCTGAAAGAGCCATGTTCTGTTTGAGGCTTACATGTTGAACCACGTTTGCAACCTCTAACTAAGTTAATGTAGCTACTGAAGAGCCAACTTTTGACTGCGTTGAGCCAAGCTTGCAACTTCTGACCGTTTCTGTCTGGAGGTTGGTCCAGAAGTTCTGAAGTACTATTTTCTTCTTAAACACCCATTTTTTAGAGAAAAATTCCAAATGTTTATAATTTAATTTTTCAAGGTAAAAGCGCTGCCTTTAGAGCTTGTGTGATCATTTTGCTCTTGTAAATGGTTTGCTTGGGAAGAAATGATAATTCAGGACTTGGATTTGCTTCAGAGAGACTCTGGGAATCCAGGATAATTTCCTGAAGAATGAGAGGGCAAATTTTGGGGTACAACAGCTGCCCTGAAGAGTTAGATTGGCAAGTTTGCCTTTCGCGACTCAAAGGTAAAAGAGGATTGGACACTAGAGTGCCCGTAAATTTGCACTCGTCCAAAGCATAGTTGAGGGAATGGGCTTAAAGATGCCATTTGGAGATGGTAGAATCTTGCTGGAGATGGGCTTAAAGATGCCATCCAAGAATCTTTGTCAACTTGCAATGTTGTAAGTCAAAAGAATGAGTATCAAAATGGTATCCGTGTCTGGAATGCATTCGAACTGTGTCTGGAGACTGCATTTGTATGAGTAAAAGAATGGCCTCCGTGTCTGGGGCGTATCTGATCTGTAACTGTGTTTGAATGTAGAATGAATATCATAATGACTGTCGTGCCTGGAGTGTATCTGTATTGTATCTGGATGACAGAGGAATATCTGTGTATGGAGCAACTGCGTGCTAGGGATAAACTCTGAATGAGTGACAGAATGGCAACCGTGTCTGGAGCGTATCTGGACTGTACCTTGGAGTTGAGATCTATATGAGTAGTAGAATGATCGCCGTGTCTGGGTGTATCTGTACTGTAACTGGGATCTGAATAAGTGACAGAATGGCAACCGTGTCTGGAGCGTATCTGGACTGTACCTGAAGTTGAGATCTGTATGAGTAGTAGAATGACCGCCGTGTCTGGGGTGTATCTGTACTGTAACTAGGATCTGAATAAGTGACAGAATGGCAACCGTGTCTGGAGCGTATCTAGACTGTATCTGAAGTTGAGATCTATATGAGTAGTAGAGTGACCGTCGTGTTTGGGTTGTATCTGTATTGTAACTAGGATCTGAATAAGTGACAGAATGGCAACCGTGTCTGGAGCGTATCTGGACTGTAT
Organism: Vicia faba; assembly: GCA_948472305.1. Classification (NCBI taxonomy): domain Eukaryota; kingdom Viridiplantae; phylum Streptophyta; class Magnoliopsida; order Fabales; family Fabaceae; genus Vicia; species Vicia faba. The sequence continues at coordinate 573,151,144 of OX451737.1, read as the reverse complement.
CTGAAGTTGAGATCTGTATGAGTAGTATAATGACCGCCGTGTCTGGGGTGAATCTGTACTGTAACTAGGATCTGAATAAGTGATAGAATGACTTCCGTGGCGACTGCACTGGGGAGAATCAAACTGCTGGTGTAAGGGCCAGAATGGCATCCGTGGTTGGAGCATATCTGGACTTGAGGTTGATAAATGAATCTGAATGAGAGATAGAATGGCTGCCGTGTCTGGAGCGTATCTAGTTTGTATCCGATTGCTGTAGTCTGAATGAGTAGTAGAATGACTGCCGTGTCTGGGGTGTATCTGTACTGTATCTGACTTGAAATTCTGAATGAGTAATAGAATGACCGCCGTGTCTGGGGTGTATCCATACTGTATCTGACTTGAAATTCTAAATGAGTAATAGAATGACCGACGTGTCTGGGGTGTATCCATACTGTATCTGACTTGAAATAATGAATGAGTAATAGAATGACCGTCGTGTCTGGGGTGTATCCATACTGTATCTGACTTGAAATTCTGAATGAGTAATAGAATGACCGCCGTGTATGGGGTGTATCCATATTGTATCTGACTATTTGTTAGCGATAGCCTTTTAATCTTATCCTGAAAAGGATAAAATGTTAGCTAAAACACAAAGTTATGTTGCATGATATGTGTGACGCAATGAATTGCGTTTCATCAATGTTTATGATATATGAATGCAATGATTATGCATGTAAGCCGAGTAGCTGTCTTGCTGAGGAAGATAAATCCTGGACTGCTGTTGGGGATTTGAAAATCCTTTGATTGTTGTCGGGGAAATAAATCCATGACCGAAGCTGGGGATTCCAAGGATCTTTGATCACTGGAGATGAGAAATCTTTGCTGATTGTTGATTGCTAACTGCTTGGGGAGCAAGATCTTCAATTGTTGAGGGATCTTAGGACCACTACTGGGGATTGAAAATCCTTGGTGACCTGTGGGGAATGAGAATTCTGACGATCGCTACTGGGGAATTTAAAGCCTGGGAGACTTATGCTGGAGAAGTGAGACTGAGAATCTCCAATCTGATGGGAAGTATCTCTATGGGGAGAATGTTCACTGATCTGGTTCCGCTGGGGATTGATAGTTGGAAGTTTTAGCTCCGCTGGGGGCTATCAGTATTGGCTCCACCGAGGATCTTGAAACTCAACTCTGAGGGGAGTTAAGTTCTGGAAGGCTCTCTTAGCTGGGGAAATCAGTTTTTAGAAAGCTTTTGCTCTGTTGAGGATCCTGGAGTTTAACTCTATTTGGGGAATTAAGTTCTGGACTTTAACTCAGTTGAGGAACTTGGAGTTTAATTCCGCTGGGGGTTTCTTTTGAAAGGGCCTCAAGACATCTGTTTGTACCTTCGACCTATCAGCAACCATCTTTTCTTGATTTGTAAGCAAATGATTATGTTCAAATGCATATGCCTATTTAACAAAACATTGGACGTTTCTCAAATAAAACATAAGTGTAAAAGGAAAAGGAAGACAAAGCAAAATTTCTGTACTTGGAAAATTATTTGTATTAACTTTTTATGAGTATCTTTGTACAAAGGAGACAGACATCCTAGTAAGAGGATGTTGTCGTAAACATTGAAAAATTTATACAAAAGAAAGATGGCTATGTGTAACAATTCCATGGGATTCCCATTCTATTATAGCCTTCACAACTCTGAATATCTTGTCATTTCATTGCTTCGTCTGCCGATGATTGGATTGATCAGAAGCTCGGAGCTTGTCGATGAAGGGATTGTTCTTTAAAGTGACCCGACAAGACATAGTCATACGCTTTAATTCCCTAACTTTTGCCTGAATCGCCCTTTCGGGTTTTTGATCCACCGGGAAACCCTTTTTTGCCAAAGCCGCCCTTTCGGGTTTTCAACTTGCCGGGTGTATAGATTTTTTGTTTTATCCCTAATTTTTGCCTGAACCGCCCTTTCGGGTTTTCAGTTCACCGGGATGCCCATTTTTGCCCAAGTCACCCTTTCGGGTTTTCGACTTGTCGGGTTGTTTCATGCGTAGTATCTTTTGACTATGTCTGCGTTCGCAGGGTGTGGCAAATCGTTGCCGTCCATGATGGCCAGAATCATTGCACCACCAGAATAGATGCTCTTGATTACAAATGGTCCTTCGTAAGTAGGATTCCATTTTCCCCTGGGATCACTTTGCGGCAAGATGATCCGCTTGATTACAAGATCTCCGACTTGATATACTTGACGTCTTACTTTCTTGTTGAAAGCCTTGATCATCCGTTTTTGGTACGTCTGACCATGGCAAACAACAGTGAGTCGCTTCTCATCGATCAAATTGAGTTGATCAAGTCGGGTCTGAATCCAATCGTCTTCATTCAAACCAGCGTCCTTCATAATCCTTAAAGAAGGAATCTGAACTTCCATGGGTAGGACAACTTCCATGCCATACACCAAAGAAAATGGGGTTGCCTCTATTGAAGTACGTGCCATGGTACAATATCCATGCAGAGCAAACGGTAACATCTCATGCCAGTCTTTGTAGGTAACTGTCATTTTCTGAATGATCTTCTTGATGTTTTTGTTCGCAGCTTCAACAACACCGTTCATCTTCGGCCGATAGGGAGATGAATTGTGATGATAAATCTTGAACTGTTCGCATAGAGCGGTGATCATGGTATTGTTCAGATTTGTACCGTTGTTTGTGATGATCCTGTCGGGGACACCATACCGGCATATGAGGTTCTGCTTGATGAAGCGGGCAACCACATTTTTTGTAACAGAGGCAAAGGAAGCTGCTTCGACCCACTTGGTGAAATAGTCAATAGCGACCAAGATGAAGCGATGTCCGTTGGATGTCGTGGGCTTGATCTCTCCAATCATGTCAATGCCCCACATTGCGAATGGCCAAGGAGCTGTTAGAATGTTGAGAGGGACAAGAGGAATATGAACCTTGTCGGCGTAGACTTGACATTTGTGGCAAGTTCAGGAATGTTGATGGTAATCAGCTTCCATGGCAGACCAGTAATAGCTTGCCCTTAGAATCTTCTTAGCCATCGTATGTCCGCTCAAGTAAGTGCCAAATGTGCCACTGTGTATCTCAGTCATGATCAACTCTGCTTCAGCTTTGTCCATACAACGCAGTAAAACACAATCATGGATGCACTTATAAAGGATGTCATTGCTTAGGAAGAACTTGGAGGCAAATTTCCTTAAGAACTTCTTGTCATTTACTGAAGCTCCTTCAGGATATTCTCTAGTCTGGAGATACCTTTTGATTTCATGAAACCAAGGTTGTTCCACTACTTTTTCGGTATTAATCTCATGACAGTGTGCAGTTTCATCCATTCGCTCGATGGTGATTTAGGGAGCCTCGTTATCCCAGTTGAGTTTAAACATGGAAGACATTGTAGCCAGAGCATCTGCTGACTGATTTTCTTCTCGCGGGAAATGCTCGAAGGTGATCTGCTCGAAATGAGGTAGCAATGTCAAAACATCTTCTTTGTATGGGATAAGATTACGATGTTTAGTGTCCCACTCTCCTTTGACTTGATTGATAACCAAAGCCGAGTCCCCAAATACGGTCAAAGATTTGATCCCCAAGTCTATAGCAGCCTTGAGACCAAAGATGCAAGCTTCATATTCGGCCATGTTGTTGGTACAGCTGAAACAAAGTCGGGCCGTGAAAGGTGTATGGCAACCTGTGATCGGTGGGAATGAGAACTGACTGTTTTGGAATGCTCGTTCGCGAAATGTCGCGGTAAGCAAGAGTCGCCACCGTCTTTTATTTTCTCCAACAAGGAAAGGACAAAAGCACAGCAAAATTCCTTTTCGAGATGTTCCTCGGTTCGGGAGGTAGATTATCGAAAGGGAAGGTGTTAGCACCCTTTCTATCTGTGGTTATCCACGGGCTCTTAGGTACTTGCTCACTATGTTTTCAAAAAGTTTTGCTTTTCTTGTGTTTGTGGGTTTTGAAAAAAAGTTTGTTTTGAAAACTTCGCTTTAACTCTTGTATCTGTCCTCAAGAGTGTATGAAGTGTTTGTTTGAAAACTTTTGTCAGAAAAGTGTAAGTGCGAAAAGTATCTTTTGTTTTGAAAGAGCAAGTACCTGAGAACCTCTACCTACTCAAAAGAAATTAAGCTGTGTAAATGTCCTTTAGACAGTACTATCCCACTATTGAGAAGTAGGTAGCACCGTCATTGGAGTTTTTTGGGTCAATTCGATTATAGGGACATGTGGTCACCAAAGCAATAGTAGGACGCCTTAGCGGTAACCCTAATGTCCTAGATCATTTTTTATCGAGGCAACCGTTTCGAGGCAACTTTTTGATCTTTAGACAGGAGGGCAACCTCTAAAGCACCCTATACTCAATGACCACGTCGAGGCAACCAGGTGAGGTGTACCCTAGGAGTGGCATGTGCGAGTGTGTCAGGATTCAGTTAAGTTATCTTTGCACATGTTATGGTGAGCTACGATTGATTTTATTTTTAAGAGAAGTCTTATCATGCATAGCCTAGTTAGCATACATCTAGCAGTTAATAGTTGCGAAAAATAAAGCTAAACTATTACAAGGCGTCAGGTATTTACATCGCCAAAAATAACCCTTGAAAAATAAATGCGAGAAAATAAATAAAAGCGATAAAAAGGTCCTAATTAAAGCTATTACATCCTCGGAACAATTACATAATATGGATAAAAAAATTAATCAAGAATAATCGCACGCGAGAAAAATTGAATCAGAGAAGTCTTTAGGGTTTTGACCCTTTTTTTGAGAAAGAAATTGAGAAAGAAAGAGTTTTTTTTGTTATTTGGTATTTAATTAAATTAAACCTAGACTAATTAATTAATTAAATAAAAGAAAGAAATATTTTTGGTTTTTTAATGTTTTAAGGAAATAAATAAAAAAAAGAAAACATGATTAAAAGTTGTCAAGAACCCTAATTCTATGTTGATTTTAAATTATTGAAACAAGTTAGAATTATCCTAATTAAACTAAATTAGTTAATTATATTTATTTACAAAAATAATAAAAGGGTGAAATTAATTTTAATAACTAATAAAAATAATATTATTTTTAGTTTTCTGATTTTATTATGAAAAAATTAATTTGGTTAATTAAATAATAATAATAATAATAATTAATAATAAAAATAGTTAAATGGAAAATATAAAAAGAGAAAAAAGAATAACCCAGGGGGTGTTGGCCCAAGTTAGGAGGTATGTTTGGAAATCTGAAGCCCATTGACAATTCCAGCCACGTTTGACTTTCTGGATTAGCTACATGCCTGTTGATTGGGGAATATGGTGATCCTTCCATCTAGGCCATTGGATTTGAGTGTGGAGACACCTGGCGCACTGATTTTTGAGGTGTATGGTGGACAACCTTTGGAACTCTGCACGTGAATATGTTAAGAAAAATAGAATAAGCATTTTGGGGGGACCTGGGATTCGAACCCAGGTCCCAAGGCTTCCAGATCAACACGCTAACCACTCCACCAAGTTGTTTCAACTGTTATTAGAATAAAGAGCAATAATTATATGGGCAAACAATTCAATATGCTGTAAATAAAATAAAACGCGCGCTTCTTTTTAAACTGGCCAACCACGTATCAACACCTCATCATCTTCTTCGTTGTACCTGTAAAAATAATATCAGATAGCGGGGGTTTTTAACCCCCACTAACCATTGCAGCGAAAAATAGCGAATAGAAGCTCAGTATATATAAATATTTCGCGAGGTGTGGTTCTTGTTCGTCTTGTCCTCACGAATTCAGTCATGTATCTTAATAGTCTCAATTTTTTCTGGTTTAGAAATCCCCAATTCAAAGCTCAAGAACCCTAGAAAATTGATCATGGTATCTTATGATTCAGGGCATTATAATCCAATTAAACCATTCCATCAGCTTGGTATGACCTCTAGCAGTGCAAAACAATCAAGAAAACATGTTAAATATGCATGAATTAAGCAATACGATTTTGAAATATAAGTGCAAACCGTGGTTCTGTTTTCAGTGATTTCTTGAGCTTTAGTGCGTGATTTACATTGCAAATTGTCCCTGGGACCTCCTGCAATGTATTTGAATCAACAAATTGCCTTGAATTGGTATGGAATACAAGAATAGGTTTTCACTTTTCTTGAAAATTCTTGAAAATGTATGGGGTCTTTCTGCAGCTTTTTCACGTCCATTAGGGTCTGGTCAGCTTGCTTGCATATAAGGCAATTGAATTAGGTCAAAAAATTGGATCCAACCCATGAGTATTGATGATTAAATCTTTGATTGAAAATCAAATATTTTTGATTTTTCATGATTGGAAAATGTTGCCAAATTTGGAGATTTTTGTATCTTTGACTTGTGCACGAAATTGCCAGCATATCTTGACCATATTTGCTTCACAAATTGATTGAAAAATCAAATCTTCTATTTTCCTACAATTTAAATTAATTAAATGAATTAATATTAATTAAAAATCCAATTAATCAATAAAAATAAGAAAATAAATTCAATTAAGCTTGATGGGTCGTGCATAGGTCATGGGTGAAGTTTCAAGAAGAGATTTGAGGCCCATTAGCAAAAATAAGGTGTTTTGAGCAAAGTTGACTTTTGTAAATTCATGAAAATTTCCCAACTTCTCCAATGCATATCTTGCTCAATTTTGATCATATGACCATGTTCTTGGACATTTTGGAAAGCTCTTGGAGTTATCTAACCAATTCCTTTGGTCCCATGTCATTTGGATTTACCAATCTCAAGTTATGGCCTTTGACTTAAAGTGCACTTTTGTTGACTTTTGAAATTGACCTATAATGTGGAAATTGGTAACTTCTTGTGAGAGCATTTCTTGAACTTGGAGTGTGAATATGGATTGTAGGAAATTACATCCTCTTCAAAATGAGCATTGGATGGAATTTTTCTGACAAACCATGAAAAAGTTATGCCCTGGTCAAGATACAATTGACTTTTCTGCTGTCCAAAAATAGTAACTTTTTGCATCTTGATGATTTTTGAGCTATTCTTGTGGAATCATGATCAAGACTTGATCAAATGATGATTATGGACTCAAAATGAGATGTTGACAAAAAATTCTGACTTTTGACTGCAAAATGACCATTTTGCCCCTGCAATTGACTGTAGATCAAATGAGCTTTTGACTGTGCAAATTGGCACTGTGAGTCTTGAAACTTGGCATGTAGGTGCTTGAGAATGTATATAGGCCTATGAGACTTGATTAAACCATTGAAAACCCCAAATTTCTTGAAAGAACCAAAACCCTAATTTCAGCTGCCTTAGGAGGTGGTCTGACTGTCTACCTCTTGAACCATCTTGAGTCATTTGAAGATCATTCTTGACAAACCTTGAGGAATATGGGAGGGAAAATTTTGGGGTACAACAGTTGCCCCTGTTCAATCTTCTTAAACCTGAGGATGTAGATTGGCTTGCGTGCCTTTCGTGATCCGAAGGTGGAAGATGATTGAACACTAAAGTGCCCAGAAATTTGCACTCGCGTGGTGTAGTATCAGCAATATGATGTCGGGAATGGGCTTATAGATGCCATTTGGAGAGATGATGGATAGGAGGATGGGCTTATAGATGCCATTTGGAAATGTAATGGATAGTTGTGGAGATGGGCTTAAAGATGCCATCTGTAAATGTTTGTTGAATTGTAACTTGGTAGGTTGAAAGAAGGAACCTGTGTAGGGTTGCCTGATGATGAGTCCATATAAAACTGCATCTTGGAAGAGAAGGAACCGGTGTCGGGTTGCTTCATGATGGTCAAGTGGATAGTTGTCCTTTCTGATTTCAGGTATTAATCTCTGACCTGAGAAAGAAAGATAGTTTTCCTGGCTCGCTACAGGTATTAATCTTCAATCTCTTCAATGTAGATAACTTTCCTGTCTGGTTTCAGGTATAGATCTACAATCAGTCGTCCACAGATATTTCCTGGCTAGTTACAAGTGTTGATCTGGAACTTAAGAAAGGTTGGTCGAGGAGATAGTTGTCCTGGCTGGTTTCAGGTATTAATCTCTGACCTGAGAAAGAAAGATAGTCTTCCTAGCTTGTTACAGGTATTGATCTTCAATCTCTTCATGTAGATAACTTCCTGGCTAGTTACAGGTATAGATCTACAATCAGTCGTCCACAGATATTTCCTGGCTAGTTATAGGTGTTGATCTGGAACTTAAGAAGGCTGGCCGATGAGATAGTTTTCCTGTCTGGTTTCAGGTATTAATCTCTGACCTGAGAAAGAAAGATAGTTTTCCTGGCTCGCTACAGGTATTAATCTTCAATCTCTTCAATGTAGATAACTTTTCTGTCTGGTTTCAGGTATAGATCTACAATCAGTCGTCCATAGATATTTCCTGGCTTGCTACAAGTATTAATCCGGAACTTAAGAAGGCTAGCCGATGAGATAATTTTACTGTCTGGTTTCAGGTATTAATCTCTGACCTGAGAAAGAAAGATAGTCTTCCTGGCTTGTTACAGGTATTAATCTTCAATCTCTTCATGTAGATAACTTTCCTGGCTAGTTTTAGGTATAGATCTACAATCAGTCGTCCACAGATATTTCCTGGCTAGTTACAGGTGTTGATCTGGAACTTAAGAAAGGTTGGTCGAGGAGATAGTTGTCCTGGCTGGTTTCAGGTATTAATCTCTGACCTGAGAAAGAAAGATAGTCTTCCTGGCTTGTTACAGGTATTGATCTTCAATCTCTTCATGTAGATAACTTTCCTGGCTAGTTACAGGTATAGATCTACAATCAGTCGTCCACAGATATTTCCTGGCTTGCTACAGGTATTAATCCGGAACTTAAGAAGGCTGATGGTAATCATCTTTTGATTGACCTTTTCCTGAAAAGGAAAAGCATTAGTTGCATGCAATGTCATGATGTATGAAATGCATGATGTTCTCAACATGAGATCGTGTCGTATGCACTTTGTCATGCATGTAACTAGGAGATGTGAAATGTGATATGTTTATGAATGTATTTTCGTCTGGGAAAATAAATCCTTGACGAATGCCGGGGAGTTTGTTAAATTCTGGGCTGATATTGAAGAGTCGAGTTCTTTGTTTCCGCTGGGGATGATGAACGAAGATGATTGTGAGAATAGACCTGAAGGAGAAGATGACTCCGTTAGGGAATAAACTGGTGAAGAGATTACTCCGCGGGGAATTACTCTGTGGGGAAGAGATGCTTCGCTGAGATTTTAACGATAACTCCGCTGGGGACCCCGTTGATAAGCTCTGTTGGGGATTTTGATGATGAACTCCGCTGGGGGATAGAAAGAACTTCGTTGGGGATGATCTTTCCATTGCGACTTGCTGAGGATAACCCAGTTAGACTCTGGTGGGGGATAGCCTTTGTACTCTGCAGGGGACAAGCTTCCAGAATCTACTGGGGAGATGATTCAACTCTGGTGGGGAAGCCTTCTTCAGACTGTGATGGGAAAATAGCTCCACTGGGGGTATCTTGTATTCCGCCGGGGAACATTCTTATACTCTGCTGAGGAATATTAAGAACGCCGGGGATGCTTGTTGAGAAATATCTTTATACTCCGCTGGGGAATATTAAGAACGCCGGGGATGCTTGTTGAGAAATATCTTTATACTCCGCTGGGGAATATTAAGACCTACTGGGGATACCCAACTTTTCGGGACTGATGGTAGACTAACTCTGCTTGGGGGGAGTATTGCTGATTCGTCCATGGTTGCAGGTCTCAGTGGGGAGAGCTACCATTACTGTCTTACTCTCGGGGAGTGAAGGTATCTTGGTCATATTCTTCAGTCGAACCTACCTTGGTACCTTGGTGGACAGAGCAACTAGATCGCTTAGACAATTCTTATTGCCCCTACTTTCGATGTCACCCGTAATTAGTCCTTTGTTTCGCATGCAAATATTTGTGATCAACAATTAATGTCAAATGCATATATCAAAAATGAACATTGGACGTTCTTTGCAAAACAAAACAGATAAAGGAAAAATAATTTGCAATTTGTCTGAAAAATGAACTTGTATTGATTTTGAAATTTGCCTGTAAATAGGCATTTTGTACAAGAGGCTGACGTCCTAGTAAGAGAACGCCGCCGAACAAAATAGAGTTTATACAATTTGTGAAAAGGAAAACAAAACAGCTATGTGAAAAATCCCACTGGGTTCCAACTCTGCTATCGCCTTTATGTCTTCAAGCGTCTCATCACTTTGCAGCTTAGTTGGAGATGAATCTGATTGATTAGTGTCGTTGTTGTACCCCAAAATTTTCCCTCCCATAGTCCTCAAGATTTCTCAAAGGTTGCACAGTCAAATCACCTCCTAAGGCAGTCAAGTCAAAATTAGGGTTTTGTGTTGCATCAAGGTCCTTACATCCAAATGACTTCAAGTGCTCCTTAATGTCCTAACTTATGCTCAAATTCAGGTTTGTTAGAACAAAGTTTGAATCTACTACCCTACATTTAAGTTTTGATGATAACAAAGTGAAAAGATATATTATGTATATGATTCATGTATGAACTATCTGCTGCCTAAAATTACTATGTTCTGACTTGCAGATACTCTGATTGATATAAGCAAGATCACACCTATTCAGCATCAGAATTTGGTTCCTGACATCAGCATCAGAAGTTACCATATCAGAATGTCAGAATCAGATGATCAACTCACGTACATGCTGAAGCCTGATGAACAAGACTGCGCTCAATACTCTGATAAAGAAACACAACAGTTCATCAGCAGCTAAGCAGAATCAGAATGAGCCAAGCCAGAACTTGCATTAAGTAAGCAACGGTACTGTGCATTGAAAGCAAATTAATACCAACGGCCTCATTCCAGACAAGATCTGCTCGATAAGGAAAGTTTGTTAATAGCATTGAATCAAGAATATTGCATCCAACGTTCAACATCTCAGTGCTATATAAACAAGACTTTGAAGATTGAAATGGCTAATGCTCTCCAAATCTTTACACGCATAAAAGCTGATCAAAATCTTCTTTCTCTCAGTTTTGCTAAACACTACACATTCTGATATTCTATCATTGTTTAGCAATCTAGTTTCTAAGCTTTAATTTGTGTATACATCATAGTTGTGATACAGTTTTGTAGAAAACATTCACACACTTAGATTTGATTTCTTTGTAAGAAAGTGTTTCCTTGACAAACCGGGTTGTGGTTTGCATCAAGAAGGCTTTAGCAGTTGTTAAAGCAGTCTGTAATATTCAGTTGAATATAGTGGATTAAGACCTCGTTGGAGAGAGGCGAAATCACCTTGACGGGTGGACTGGAGTAGTTTGAGATCAAACGAACCAGGATAAAAATATCTTGTTCATTGCATTAGATTTCAGTTTTACAATTCAACCCCCCTTCTTGTGTTTTTCACTACTTCAATTGGCATCAGAGCGCCTGGTTCTGAGCTAAAACACTTAACCGTGTCAGTACAAGATCCAGCGTCAGAAAAACACAATGGCAGGAAACAACTCTCACATCAGCAATGACAACAATGAGGACAAAGACAGATTCAGCGGCAAACCTCCAGTCTTTGATGGAGAAAACTTTGATTACTGGAAAGACAGAATTGAAAGCTTCTTTCTGGCACATGATGCTGATCTGTGGGATATGGTGACAGATGGATACACGCACCCTGTGAATGCAAGCGGTCAGAAGATTGATAGAAAAACAATGTCTGACCAACAAAAGCGTGACTTCAAGAATCACCACAAGGCCAGAACCATCCTCCTCAGCGCCATCTCCTATACTGAATATGAAAAGATCTCCAACAGAGACACATCAAAGAATATTTTTGACTCACTCAGAATGACGCATGAGGGCAACGTTCAGGTCAAAGAAACTAAAGCTCGGGCGCGCATTCAGAAGTATGAGGCGTTCAAAATGGAAGAATCTGAATCCATTGGAACAATGTTCTCAAGATTCCAGATTCTGGTAGCTGGTCTCAAGGTTCTGGACAAAGGATACTCTACTGCTGACCATGTCAAGAAAATCATCATAAGTTTACCCAAGCAGTGGAGACCTATGGTTACAGCTCTGAAGCTAGCTAAAGATCTCAACAAAATCACTCTGGAGGAACTTATCAGCTCCCTCAGAAGTCATGAGATAGAGCTAGAAGCTGACGAGCCTCAGAAGCAAGGTAAGCCTTTAGCATTAAAATCTAACAAAAAATTTGAGTCTAAAGTTTTGCAGGCAGTTGAAGAAACATCTGATGGATCCTCATCAGAAGAAGACGAACTCTCTCTCCTCTCCAGAAGAGTAAATCAACTGTGGAAGCAAAGACAAAGGAAGTTCAGGAATCCCAGAAGATCTGATCAGAACGAGTCTTCTTCCAGATACAGAAGGACATATTCTTCCTCTGGATACAGAAGATCTGAAGGCTCCTCCAGTAGCAAAAAGCCAAACACCAAGGACATCATCTGCTATGAGTGCAATGAGCAAGGACACTATAAGAGTGACTGCCCAAAGCTTCAGAGGGAAAAGCCCAAAAAGAAGTTTGGAAGAGAGAAGAAGAAAAGTCTCATGGCTACATGGGATGACTCTGACTCGTCTGAAGCTGACTCAGAATCAGATGATGAGAGGGCAAACATAGCTCTCATGGCTAACATATCAGAAGATAGTGAAGCTTCTGAATCAGACTCAGAATCAGATACTGAAGAGGTATTTCCTAACTTTGCTGTTAACTTTACAAAGGCTGAACTTGCTGAAAGCCTTAATGAGATTCTGGAACGGTATCAGCAAATTAGAGTTAAATTCAGAGACTTGAAAAGGAATCTTGAATCTGACTCTAATAAGACTGAGAGTCTCAAATTGGAGAATTATGAGCTGAGAAATAAGATTTCAAAATTAGAAAACACTTTACAAAATTCTCAGAAGGAACCAATTTCTGAAACTCCCAGCAACGCTGATGAGATCATCAAGGAGTATGATCACAGTTTCCAGAAGTTCCTTGCTAAAAGCATAGATAGAAGCAAAATGGCTTCAATGATCTATGGAGTTAGCAGAAACGGAAGGAAAGGAATAGGATACCAAGGTAAGGTTCCTACACCAAAGAATGTCATGGACTTAACCATTAAACACACTCCTCTAAATTCACATTTTGTGTATGGTCACACACATGATATTAAATACACTAGCAGTAAGCACTCTGTGAAACCAAAATTCAACTAGAGTTTTGGTAAAACTAACAAATCAGGACCCAAGAAAATCTGGGTACCTAAGGATAAAATAATACATGTTGCAGATATCTTTAGCAGCAAGTCAGAAACACCAGTCATGGTACCTGGACTCTGGCTGCTCACGACACATGACGGGAAGAAGGCATATGTTCCAAAGCCTGGAACTTAAGCCAGGAGGCCACGTTGGCTTTGGAGGCAATCAGAGGGGAAAGATAATTGGCTCTGGAACTGTAGGTAATGGAAATCTTCCCTCTATTAATAATGTTCTGCTAGTAGATGGATTGATGCATAATCTGTTATCCATAAGTCAATTAAGTGATAACGGTTATGATATAATCTTTAATCAAAAATCATGTAAAGCTGTTAGTCAGAAAGATGGGACTATCCTGTTCAATGGTAAGAGGAAAAACAACATTTACAAAATCAAACTTTCTGAACTAAAGAGTCAGAATGTAAAATGTCTTCTGTCTGTTAACAACGAGCAGTGGATCTGGCACAGAAGATTGGGGCATGTTAGTATGAGAAGAATATCTCAGATTAACAAACTCAATCTGGTCAGAGGACTTCCTAATTTGAAGTTCAATTCAGATGCTCTGTGTGAAGCATGTCAGAAAGGCAAATTTGCAAAACCTTCTTTTAAATCCAAAAATGTTGTTTCTACCTCTAAGCCATTAGAACTTCTGCACATTGACTTATTTGGACCAGTTAAAACTGCTTCAGTCAGTGGCAAGAAGTATGGGTTAGTAATCGTAGATGACTATAGCAGATGGACATGGGTAAAGTTCTTAAGACACAAGGACGAGTCACACTCTGTGTTTGTTACCTTCTGTAACCAAGTTCAGAATGAAAAGGATCTTAGAATCATTAAAGTCAGAAGTGATCATGGTGGAGAATTTGAAAACAAAGACTTTGAGTCATTCTTTAATGACAGAGGCATTCTGCATGATTTCTCTTGTCCTAGAACTCCCCAACAAAATGGAGTTGTAGAACGAAAGAACAGAACATTGCAAGAAATGGCCAGAACCATGATCAATGAGACAAATGTTGCTAAGACCTTCTGGGCAGAGGCAATAAACACAGCGTGCTACATTCAGAATAGAATCTCAATAAGACCTATTCTGGAAAAGACTCCATATGAATTGTGGAAGAACAGAAAGCCCAACATTTCATATTTTCATCCATTTGGATGTACTTGCTTTATATTAAATACAAAGAATTATTTGAACAAGTTTGACTCTAAAGCACAGAAGTGTATTATGTTAGGATACTCTGAACGCTCAAGAGGGTACAGAGTATACAATACAGAAACACAGATTGTGGAAGAATCAATCAGTGTTTGTTTTGATGATAAGCTTGACTCTGAAAAGTCAAAGCAGAATGAAGTTTTTGCAGGTATGGAAATTGAATTTACAGGTTCTGAAGACAAGTCATCAGAAGCTCTCAACACAGACACTCCTTCAACGTCTGAAAGGAGCACTGCTAGCAATCCTACAGCAGCTGCTGATCAACCTCAGAAGAGATTACCCAGAAGCAGCTTGGATCACCCAGAAGAGACTATCTTAGGAAGAAAGGAAGATCCAATCAGAACAAGAGCAAGCTTCAGAAACTCTGAAGAAACTCTTATGGGACTTGTGTCTCTGATTGAACCTTCTTCTATTGATGAAGCACTTCTGGATAATGACTGGATTCTGGCAATGCAAGAAGAGCTGAATCAATTCACCAGAAACGACGTATGGGATCTCGTTCCCAGACCAAAAGGATTCAACGTCATTGGAACAAGATGGGTGTTCAGAAACAAGCTAAATGAACAAGGTGAAGTCATCAGAAACAAGGCACGACTGGTTGCACAAGGTTATAGTCAGCAAGAGGGGATAGACTATACAGAAACCTTTGCCCCAGTCGCCAGGTTAGAATCTATCAGACTTTTAATTTCATTTGCTGTTAATAGAGGCATCACTCTGTATCAGATGGATGTCAAAAGTGCATTCTTAAATGGTTATATAGAAGAAGAAGTTTATGTACACCAACCCCCTGGTTTTGAAAACACAAAACATCCAGAACATGTTTTCAAACTAAAGAAGTCATTATATGGTCTGAAACAAGCTCCCAGAGCTTGGTATGAAAGGCTAAGTAACTTTCTGTTAGAAAATGAATTCACCAGAGGGAAAGTGGACACTACTCTATTCTGTAAATCAGTTAAGAATGACATCTTAGTCTGTCAAATTTATGTTGATGATATTATTTTCAGTTCTACTAATCCTTCTCTTGGAAGAAAATTTGCTAAGTGTATGCAGGCAGAATTTGAGATAAGCCTCATGGGGGAACTGAAATTCTTTCTAGGAATTCAGATCAATCAAACTCCAGAGGGAACTTACATTCATCAGAGCAAATACATCAGAGATCTTCTGAAGAAATTTGACCTCTCAGAATGTAAGCCATCAAAGATTCCAATGCATCCCACGTGCATTCTGGAAAGAGAAGAGGTAAGCAAAAATGTAGAACAGAAAGTCTACAGAGGTATGATTGGTTCTCTCCTCTATCTGACTGCTTCAAGACCTGACATATTATTCAGTGTTTGTATTTGTGCTAGATTCCAATCAGATCCTAGAGAATCTCACTTAACAGCTGTTAAGCGAATTTTCAAGTATCTGAAAGGTACTACTAATCTGGGTTTGTTTTATAGAAAATCTAGTGATTACAGCTTAGTAGGCTACTGTGATGCTGATTTTGCTGGAGACAGAGTGGAACGTAAAAGTACTTCTGGAAGCTGCCAGTTTCTGGGAGAAAATCTGATCTCTTGGTCCAGCAAAAGGCAATCAACAATTGCGCTATCAACAGCAGAAGCTGAGTACATAGCAGCAGCAGGATGTAGCACACAAATGCTCTGGATGAAAAGTCAGTTTGAAGACTTCCAGATTTTTGAGAGTAACATTCCTATACTCTGTGATAATACTTCTGCTATTTGCTTAAGTAAGAATCCCATTTTACATTCTAGAGCTAAGCATATAGAAATAAAACATCACTTCATTAGGGACTATATTCAGAAAGGTATTTTGAACTTAAAATTTATAGATACAGACCATCAATGGGCTGATATCTTTACTAAACCCCTTTCAGAAGATAGGTTTAATTTCATTCTGAAACATCTCAGCATGAAAATCTGTCCATAGTGAAAATGTTTTAATTCCATATATTTACCTTCAGAATGTAATTGTTTTACTGTGAACTTCTGATCAATCTTCTTTCAGAAAGATAGAACATGCAGATTGTATCAGATGCAAGTCTAAAGATCTGAGAGTCTAAGCTCAAAGACAGACGTGCTGATCACTACATCAAACAAGTGTCATCCAATCATCAGCAAATCTCTGAAGCTGAACGCGTGCACGCTTCTGAGAAGGCAAAGCGCTGATTGGGTGCATTGAGACACATGTCTGGTAACCGTTTTTAAGTATCTTTCTCAAATCCCCCAAAATCAGCAAGCATTTAATGAAAAGTAATCATGCTTTTAAAATGCAATCATGATTTTTCTCTTTCTTAAAAACGTTTATCTTTTCAAAATATTTTGAAACTCTATTTAAACTCATTAACCTCTCATTCTAATTCTTTACAGTTTCTCACTAATACTCAAGCATTCTCTGCATTTTTTCTGTGTTCATCTCTTGCAAAACCCTTTTTCTCAGTTTCTTCTCAAAATCTTTTAGTGTGAACATGGCAACCTCCAGCAGTGCTTCTGCAGGTCATCAGAAGAAAGCATCATCTGAGCAGTATCAAGTGCCATTCAGAACACTCCTCACTCCTGTGAAGAATCTTGAAGTGTTATCTGAACTGATCATTGATTTTGGAAGCTTGAAGGAGAACGGTTTTGACCTAACTAAAGAAGTTAGGGCACAGAAGTGGGAAAGGTATTTTGACAGGTTGGTTGGACCAACATTCCCTATGTTAGTCAAGGAATTCTGGATTCACGCCAAGGCTTCAACACATCTAGTCACCTCCTTCGTTATGGGGAAGAAGATTGTGATCACTGAGGATCACATTGCAAGGTTAATCGGTTACAGTTGCGGTAGTGTCCGTTGTGTGGACATGGCTGAGAGATGTGCAGACGTGGGCGTGATAGCTGCAAGGATTTTCACCCATGGGGTGCCCAGCAGCAAGATCAAAGATCTGAAGGATCATTATAGAGTTTGGGCTAAGATAATTCTGGGGTGCTTCAACCATAGGAAGCCAACCAGTTCACCTGATTACATAAATGTGGATCAGCAGTTTCTGATCTACTTTATTGATCAGAAGGTAAAAATCAATTTGGCTCATTTTCTGTTCAACCACCTCAGAACAAGTGTGAAGGAAACCAGGGAAGAAGAAAGAACCAAGAGGGATTGGATACCCTTTGGAAGGTTGATATCAGATATTCTGACAGAGAATAGGCTGATTGAGCATCTGATAGAAGCTCAGGAGTTAAGCACCATTGAACCAACAGTTGGGAAACCTCTGAACGCAAAGAACTTGAAGAAAATGAAGTTGATAGAGAATATCCAAAAGGAACCCAGAGCTACTCCTATTGCTGACATCACCAGCAGAAGAGTTCCTCTGAGTGACTTTCCTTTATTTTCTGAGATAGAATCTAAACCAGAGGTGGTTCTCAAGTACTTGGATGCATGCAAGGCAGATGGTACAGATCCAAAATCTGATTATCAAAGCTCTGCATCAACCTCAGTAAGAAGTGACTCTGAAGAAGACGAAGAAGAGGAAGGCACCATCAGAAGGATCATCCCAGCAGACACCCAAGAAAAGAGGTAATTTATCTGCTGCTTCTGTTTTAAATTCTTCTACTATTCCAGCATCTATTCCTCCTCAAACCTCTCATAGAATCTCAATCCCCATCCCTACAATAGATGAAACTGTACCAGAAGATGACCCTTCTGAGGCATTAAAACTCAGAAGACCCAGAACCAAACATCCCAAACCAACAATCTCAACAACATCAGCAATTGACAAAGTGCTGTCTGACATTGATCAACACACTTCTGATCAACCAAACTCTGAACCACAAATTGTCCCTCCTCCACAACCAGAACAACAACAATCTGCTGAAGAACCAGAACAACAACAACCACTCTCATCAATTCCAGAAGAACCCCTTATCCCTGAACAACCAGAAATTCCAACAACTTCTCCTCAACCAGCAATTCCGTCTCCCTCTCCTCAACCAGAAATTAATCCACCATCACCTCAACCAGAGTTTCATCACTCTGAAACTCCTTCTCCTCAACCATCTGAACCTCATTCACCTCAACCATCACCTCTGGCAATCCAGCTGCCAGGTGGAACAACTATCACCTTGGCACAATTGCCATCCTCATCAGAATCTACACCACCAAATACTCCCAAAACACCACCCAGTCCAATCATAATTTCTGATTCTGAAACTCCATCTCCAAAACAAACAGCTCCCAAGAAAACCTCCGAAAACCCCAGCAGGACCTTCATAGACTTAACCAGTCTTGACCGTCTTGCTGATATGAAACATAAAATTGCCATCCCAAAACCAAAACAACCAGATGTTGGCTCTGGTATTATGAATTTTGAAACAGGTGTGCAGCAATGGATTGCTTCTTTGAAGCAAGTCTGTCCTGGAATGATTGACCCAGCTGCTTCTGATCAGCTCTGGTCACAATTCAGACTTTGGGTACGTGCTGAAGCCCTCAAGTTGCAGGATATCAACTATGAGCAGGCACAACAGAATTTCAGCAAGCTTCTGAATGAAGTTGGAAGTCAGCTTCTGAAAGAAGACGTGCTCCCTCTGGATAGTGAACCTTGGTCTGAGAAACAACTAGCTTTAAAGGTGCAACCAGAAGAAGACAAGACCATTCAAGCTAAAGAAAGTCAAGAAGAAGATGTTGCAGAAAGCTCTCAGAAGCTTCCTGCTTCTGATGCTTCTCAAGCTGCCTTGGACAGGCAGACTCTGGAAGAACTAAAGCTGAATGACATGCGTCTGCAACAGAGGATGGATGAAAATGACCAGAAGATGAAAGAAAGAATGGATGTGCAGGATAGCAAGATTGACACTGTTGTCAGCATGGTGCACAAGCAGAATGAGACTGCTGACCAGATCAAAGCCATGCTGGAGAACCTGTTCACACGCTTACCTCCCCAACCTTAGTCTTTTTTTTTTCATTCATGTCTTTTTCATGTTTTCTTTGATTTTCTGATGTACTATTTGAATATGTTTTGTACTATTTTCGTGTTTTGATTCTGAACCCTTTTAATATGACAAGTTTTTCTGATCTTAATTGTTTTAGCACTCACCTACACTTTTTGATTGCTGACAAAAAGGGGGAGAACAAGAATGATATTTTAAACAATAACGGTTAACTAAGACAGAAATTCTCAAACATTCTAACTCTATTACTTGAAAATGTTTTTTTCTGTTTTGCTTAAAGTCTACAGGTACAAGGAAGCTCCTGGACACTCTGAAGACTAAAAGCTATGAAGCTCTGACAAGAAAAGCTCTGATATGCTGATTTGAAGCTCTGCTCTGATGTGCTGATCTAAAGCCTCTGATAGTCAAAGACTCTGAAACTCTGATGTTCAAAGAAAGGCAAAAAGATCTGATCCTGAAGAACACTTGTAATCAAAGGGAAGTAATAAACTCAGGGGGAGTATCTCTCAACTCTGATATCTTTTTACTCCTTATCTTTTTACCTCTTACTTTGATGCATCTCTCTGATACCTTTTCACGTTATTTTCATTTAAAAATATCTAGTTTTTGTCATCATCAAAAAGGGGGAGATTGTTAGAACAAAGTTTGAATCTACTACCCTACATTTAAGTTTTGATGATAACAAAGTGAAAAGATATATTATGTATATGATTCATGTATGAACTATCTGCTGCCTAAAATTACTATGTTCTGACTTGCAGATACTCTGATTGATATAAGCAAGATCACACCTATTCAGCATCAGAATTTGGTTCCTGACATCAGCATCAGAAGTTACCATATCAGAATGTCAGAATCAGATGATCAACTCACGTACATGCTGAAGCCTGATGAACAAGACTGCGCTCAATACTCTGATAAAGAAACACAACAGTTCATCAGCAGCTAAGCAGAATCAGAATGAGCCAAGCCAGAACTTGCATTAAGTAAGCAACGATACTGTGCATTGAAAGCAAATTAATACCAACGGCCTCATTCCAGACAAGATCTGCTCGATAAGGAAAGTTTGTTAATAGCATTGAATCAAGAATATTGCATCCAACGTTCAACATCTCAGTGCTATATAAACAAGACTTTGAAGATTGAAATGGCTAATGCTCTCCAAATCTTTACACGCATAAAAGCTGATCAAAATCTTCTTTCTCTCAGTTTTGCTAAACACTACACATTCTGATATTCTATCATTGTTTAGCAATCTAGTTTCTAAGCTTTAATTTGTGTATACATCACAGTTGTGATACAGTTTTGTAGAAAACATTCACACACTTAGATTTGATTTCTTTGTAAGAAAGTGTTTCCTTGACAAACCGGGTTGTGGTTTGCATCAAGAAGGCTTTAGCAGTTGTTAAAGCAGTCTGTAATATTCAGTTGAATATAGTGGATTAAGACCTCGTTGGAGAGAGGCGAAATCACCTTGACGGGTGGACTGGAGTAGTTTGAGATCAAACGAACCAGGATAAAAATATCTTGTTCATTGCATTAGATTTCAGTTTTACAATTCAACCCCCCCTTCTTGTGTTTTTCACTACTTCAAGGTTCGGCTCAAGAGTCAATTCTTTAAAGAAGGTATCCGACTGTGTGAGTTTTCTCGAAGAAATATGGTGAAAAAGTGTGATGAAAGTGCAGTTTTTATGCGCTAAAAATTCATAACTTGAAGATCGTGACTCGTTTTGAACCCATTCCGGTGGCCAAAATTCCGTCTTGACATTATCTACGTTTTCATATCTCACGACTGGAAGCCAATTTCGATCAGAAGGTCTTCAAAAATGTGGATTTATCAAGTATTTTCGTACAGAAAATTTGTGACAGAAGTTTATTTGCGTCATGTTCAGAAAATCATAACTTGGTCGATTTTCATCGCATCGAGCTGGTTCCGGCGCCAAAATTTCACAAATTGAGTTGGATAAATTTTCACAGGAGGTATCGAGTTCGAACGGTGTTCAAAAGGCCTTCATTTTTTGCTCAGAGTGTGTGACACGCCGAAAATCCTGAATGCTGAATATTATTTCATCTGGGCCGAAACTTCGAAAATTCATAACTCGGTCAATTTTTATCAGATTGGACTCATATTTTTACACAAGGTCACTGACTCATAGATCTACAACTTTGCTTCAAAAGTCGAGACCAAATTATGCACCGATCAATACTAGTTTTTTATTGAAGAACGTGTCAGAGTCGACACTGGAGCCCAAAATAAGTTTGTCTGAGCTGAAACTTCAAAAATTCATAACTAATTCACCATTTATCCGATTGAGCCGATTTTCGGACAGGAGTTAGTTCTCGATGTCGGCTACATTTTGTTTTCACATTTCAACTTCAAAAATTGCACTTAAGTCCCTGCGATTTAGCCTGGAAAGTGACGAACTCAAGTAAACATTGGAGGCCCAATTGCACATTCAAAGCCCATTTTCTTTACCCTAATTTCCATTATATAATCACCTTCTTTTCACACAAACCAGGGAGGAGAAAAAAGAGAGAAAAAACCTTGCCACAACACTGTTAGAATATCAAATTCTTTCAAGAACCCTAAATCCTTGAAATCCTTATTACAAATTCCTCTCTCACTACAAACAAGCCATCACAGTTACAAACCAACACCTCACTACTTCTTCAGTAAGGATAAGGCTGGCTTGATCTCCATGATCCAAAGGGCATAAAAGCATTCAGGTCACTAATTTTCCAGTAAGGGTAAGATTGATTTGATCTCCATGATCAAAAGGGTATAATCATTCATACATGCCATATTGTGCCTAAACATTAAATTTCTTCCTATATTGGCTTTATTTGCATTTTATGATTTTATTTAATGTGTTCATGAGATTCAACACTGCAGATTTAGACAGGATCCCATGCAGGTTCATTAAGGAACGTTGAGGCCAGAATACAAATGGCCAAAAAAGAACAACTTATGCATGACGAGACAGACATCCTGAGAAGATTAAGGAACGTTGAGGCCAGAATACAAATGGCCAAAAGCCAAATGGCCAAAAAAGAACAACTTATGCATGACGAGACAGACATCCTGAGAAGATTAAGGAACATTGAGGCCAGAACACAAATGGCCAAAAGCCAAAAGTCAAAAGCCAAATGGCCAAAGTAGAACAACTTATGCATGAAACCCAATCCAATGGCCAAAGAATGCAGACCACGGTACTCAGGAGTCAATGAACACGCACGTGATGCCAGAAAGTCAAACAAGGCTTTTTGTCTAATGGGCCAAATTACTTCCAAAAAACCTCCTAAATGGGCCTGATACCCCCCATGGTTTGCATCAATTTTTAATTTTTAATTTGTTTTTCTTTCTTAATTCTATTAATTATTTTAATTGTTTTCTTTAATTTCATAAATTAATTTTCATAAATAAAAAAATCAGAAACTAAAATATGTTTAATTAATATTTAAATTAATTTATTTTGTAAATAAACTCTAACAATTAACTTAGTTAATTTAGGTTTTAAAACTTTAATATTTTCTTAAATTAATAAAATATGTAGAAATTAGGGTTTTTTAACCTTTTCATTTTTTTTAACAAATAATTTTCTCATTATTATTATTATTATTAATTACTAAATATTTTGTAAATAAATATGTAAATAATTAATTAGCATAAATTAGGTTTTAAACTTTAACCTTTTCTTTAATAATTAAAAATATTTAGAACTAGGGTTTCCTTCTAATTTTAAATTCTTTTCTTATTTCATTAAATACAAAAAACATAAAAAACATTTCTTTTCTTTTAGTTAAATAATTAATTAGCTCTTTAATTTCAATTTAATTTCAAAAAGGGTCCAACACCCTCGAACGTTCTATTTTTAGTCCTTTCGCGCATTTATTCTTATTTTCCTTTGTGAATATTATGTAATTGCTCAAGCCTTGTAATAGTAACTAGGTTTTACTTTCCGCATTTTTATTAAAAACGGGTCTTTATTAATTTGGCGATGTATAGACCCGCGCCTTGTAATAGCGTAGGATTTTACTTTCCGCATTTAAATTTCCGCACTTTTAAATTATAATTGCATGAAAGAATGTATGGCCTAAATTAAAAACAAGCGTAGATCACCATGATACATGTACAAGATAAAACATAACATGAAAATAACACACAAATTCACACACCACTCTTAGGGTACGCCTCACTGTTGCCTTACCTTCGAAACGTGGTCGTCAAGTATGGGACGTTTTAGTAAGTCCTTATGTCCATGATCCGGTTGCCTCGGAAAAGTTGCCTCGAAACGGTTGCCTCGGAATAGTTGCCTCAAAACGGTTGCCTCGAATAAAAAAAAGGATCAAGGACATAAGGGTAGCTTCTAAGGTGTCCTAAATGTTGCTTCGGTGACCACACTGTCCCTAAACTCGAATTGACCCGAACACCTCCAACGGTGGTGCTACCTACCTCTCAATGGTGGGATGGCACTACCTTAAGGATATTTACACAACCTAATTCCTTAGGGTAGGTAGATGACTCATAGATACTTGCTCTAAAAAAAACAAATCAAAAACTCTTTTCACACCGACACTTTCAAAAGCTTTCAAAACGATTTTTTCAAACACTCTTGAGGACTGATACAAGAGTCGATATGAAATCTTTAAACATAACTTTTTCAAACTCACTCACAATTGAAAAGAAAACCATTTTGAAAACACAATGAGCAAGTATCTAAGAGCCCGTGGATAACCACGGATAGAAAGGGTGCTAACACCTTCCCTTTCTATAAATCTACCTCCCGAACCGAGAAACTATCTCATAAGGAATTTTGCTGTGCTTTTGTCCTGTCCATGTTGGAGAAAATAAAAGACGGTGGCGACTCTTGCTTCCGCGACATTTCGCGAACCAGCGTTAAACAGTCAGTTCCAGATCCACCGATCACAGAACTGGCGACTCTGCTGGGGAAACTTATAAAGTGAGGTGTACCTTAGGACTAAGATCACTTGTGTTTTCAATTGCTTGCTTTGATTGCTTTATATTTGTGGGCATTGCATCAGAGTTTCATAGATCCTAACCCGGATCTGGGGATACCCTTTTAGGTAGCATAAGCTGTGAGGGACCTATCCGGCATAGACCGACACGGGTGAAACAGTGGCTACGTTGGTGTGGCACCTTGGTCTGTACCGATATCCCTTGTGTCGCAACGAGGTGAATATGGGTCTTCTGAGGAGTCATTAAGCACCAACCGACCTTAGAACCTTAAATGACCCAACTTGGCCAATAGAACAGTAGCAGTATGCTACGCCCATTGAGGCTAAACTCTCGTGATGGTTCTGGCCGCAAGAAAAGATTGTGAAGCTGGAGTTATGACCGATTGAGGGTAGTCAGTGATATTGGGATCCTCTAGAACCCGGTTACTTCTGATAGGACAGGTCTTAACCAACAAACTGAAAGAGGGTGATACCTAGACCCCATGCTGGCCTAAACTCTAAGGGATTCTCTTGTGTGACTTGTGTGCCTTCCAACTTGACTATTTGCATGCTTGTTATCTGACACTTGAGTTTCTTGCAGGTGTTGTTTACAGTCCTTAATTGGGACTCATAACAGGGTTTACCTACATTACCCCATGCATAGCATAACATCATACCATTGCATGCATCCTGCATGAGGACTAATCCATTTCAAGGATCTCAAGGGCTTGTGATGCAGGTCATGATGAATCAACTATCCAGCAAGGGGCAAAAGGGGATTTATTTTCCTCTAACCAAGGTTGATGACTTAAGTCAGGGGCTATGACCCCCTCGATATGGTGAGCCTTGACTCTTGAAGAAGGACTCTCAACAAACATGAAGTTCCTTCAATCAAGCTACTGGATCCCAAATGCTAACAATTTTCTTGTTTACCCCGTGAGATCCTTGAAAACATTGCATGCATACATACATATCATTGCATTACAGGTATCCCTTTTTACAGGTTGCTTACCTTCTTCGTTGTTTATTTCAGCCGATCGTCATGAATCCTGAATCATCTACTGAGCAATCCATCAAGGCTCTCCAGGCTCAGAACACCCAGTTCCAAGAGTTGATCATGAGTTTGGCCCAGGGGCAACAAGATATGAAGACCCTGCTTTTGAAAAAGAAGAAGAAGAGGACGGTGTTGTTCAACCCTAGACGCAAATCTGGGAATGGATCATGAAATGAAGTTGAGCAGATTACCCCATCTGTTGGGAAAGACAGTCCCCAAGAAAGGGAGGTTCCTAGTCCAGTGGTCTTCGACAACGAGACCGATTACAATGATGAGCAGTACCCTCCAGCTGAGGACAGGTATAAACAGTTGGAAGACCGGCTAAGTGCCATGGAGATACAAAAAGTGCCCGGCCTGGACTTCGAGGATCTAGGTTTGTCTTCTGGGGTAGTAATCCCGCACAAATTCAAGGCACCTGCCTTTGCAAAGTACGACGGGGCATCCTGTCCTAAGCTGCATCTCAGGTCTTACACAAGGAGGATCCAGCCCTACACGGCTGACAAGAATTTATGGATTCACTTCTTTCAGGATAGTCTGTCTGGAACCCAACTCGACTGGTTCTATCAACTGAATGGAGCTAACATCCGCAGCTGGGAGGATTTGGCCACTGCATTCTACAAGCAGTACCAGTACAATGCCGACCTTGCTCCCACGCGCACTCAGCTTCAGGGAATGTCTATGGGTGCAGGTGAAGGTTTCAAAGAATATGCTCACAAATGGAGGGACCTTGCTGGAAGGGTACAACCACCTCTGACTAACCGCGAGCTCGTTGACATGTTCTTGGGGACCCTGTCTGGTCCATTCTTCAACCACCTGATTGGGAATTCTGCTGCTGGGTTTACAGATCTGATCTTGAACGGGGAAAGAATAGAAGCTGGCATCAAGTCGGGGAAAATACAGAATGGTGACTCCTCGAGCACTGAGAAGAAACCGTCCAAGAGAGAATCTAGTGCTGTCAACGCGGTAACTATTGCAAAGCCGGCCGGTGCTCCTCGGCGTCACAACCAACAAAGGGAAGAGAGACCCAAAAGGCAATTCACTCCCCTCGGCATGACCTTGTCACAAATATTGCCACAGTTGCTGGAAACCAAGTTGGTAACTCTCATGGACCCTCCAAAGAATCCCAACAGGACGCCTTCAAGGTATAACCCCAACGTTCGCTGCGCTTATCATTCTGACAGCCCGGGGCATGCTACAGATGATTGTTGGACTTTGAGAAACAAGGTTCAGGATCTGATTGACGCAAAGGAAGTCCAGCTCGACTCTCTAGAGGCTCCCAATGTGACCACTGCTCCCCTGCCCAAACATGGCTAGGATTGGAAACTTTTGTTCATTTGAATTTTCAGATTGTAATTTTCTTTGACTGTTCAAACATTTTATTTCATGTCAAACTTGGTTATTTCATTAATGCATTACACATGTCTGTTTTGAAGTAATTATTTCGTATTCACTATATGCAAATTGTTTTCATATTTTTGTGATGATCAACTCTTGATTGAAAATTCTAAGCCTCTTGAGGGAGGATGACGAAAATGATACCACGACATCTACAATATGCTTTTGAACAAACCCCGCTGATGAGGTACAAGCATTGTTTCAATCCCTAAACACTGGAGTTATAAGGAAGATAATCCCTCGTCAACCCCTCTGAGCCAAAGAAGTAGGAGTTTTTCTTTTCGAAAATTAAAACCCTTAATCATAACCTGGGGCAGGGTAGTTCTTTCAGTTGATCCAGGTGCACAATGAATGGCATCAAAGGAGTCTTTCCAAAACAAGAGACATTGATGATTCCCTATAATCGTAAGGACATGCAGTCATTATCTCGCAAAACAAAAGCCCAATAAGTCAAAACCTATGAAGGAGACTTACAAAACTGGGGCATCCCGCTGACTGTAATCACAAAAGAAACAGTTCAGGCAAAAAGACAGGGATAATGAAAATAAAAAAGAAAGAGGTCTTACAAACCCTCGACAAAAAAGAAATGACTGCCTATTCAAAATAAACTGTCAATATCCGAACCATCACTGGTATATCAGAACAAAGACTCAAACAAGGTCTAATGCATGATCAGCTGTGTTTAGGCTTGAAGAACATCACGAAGAGCGGGTGGGTACAAATAAAATTTGAGCCTTTATCCTTTGTTTCTTAAACCATGAACCAGGCCACGCTACAACCTTAAAAATTCCTAGCTGAAGCATGGGTTAGTTCGAAAGCATACTGTTACAAAGGTATCCTGACTCCTTAAGGCTCGCAGTAAAATAACGAGTTTGACATCACAGTTTACAAAAGAACTCACTTGTTTTATTAAAAAACTGCATTTTCAAAAACTTTGAAACAGACATAAGCTTTGCATTTTTAACATAACTTTGTTTGCATACGACTATTTGTTTGAACAACATAGAAGCTCGCACGACGAATATCGGATGAACAAAAGCACTCCCAAACAAGGGGCATGACATGATCATTGTCCGTCATCTGGGGCAGTTAAGTCAAGATTCAGAGAATCTCTCAAATGCCAAATAGCCTGGGGCAAATCTCCGTCTAAGTCACTTGGGGCATTGGACGATCAAACGAAGATCTTCTGGTGGCATGGCAACACTACTGACAGGGGCACCTCCCTACATCCTGAGAGCGTGGACATAGTCGAAAAAATACTACGCAAAATCAAAGACCCGCTAGGTTGACACACCTAGGCAAAAATAAGGGCTTCCCGGCGAACCAAAAGGGTTCGGGCAAAAATAAGGGATGAATATGAAAAAATCTGTACACCCGGCAAGTCGAAAACCTGAAAAGGCGGCTTGGGCAAAAAATGGGTATCCCGGTGGACTGAAAACCCGAAAAGGGCGGTCTAGGCAAAAATTAGGGATCAAAGCGTACGACTATGTCCCGTCATCTCATCACTTTTCTACCAGAAGATTTGTCAATCGGCAGCCATCAAGCACCTCCACAGGTATCTTCTAACATCAGAAACAGGGGCAGTAATGAGTTGTCTAAAGCAATTTAATTGCCCTGTCCACCAAGGTACCGAGGTAAGTTCGGCTGAAGAGTGTAACCAAGATGTCTTAATTCCCCAGGAGAACTTAATCAAACTCCCCAGCATGAAGCTTATCCCCAGTAGATTCCGGAAGCTTGTCATCCGCACAGTACGAACGCTCCCCCGGATTTATTCAAAGGTTATTTCCCCACCAGGATATAACTGGGTTATCCTCAGCCAATTGCCACGAAAAGATCGTCCCCGACAAAGTCTTCCTATCCCCGGTAGGGTTCATCCAATCTTCTAACAGAGCTCAACAATGGTATCCCCAGCGGAGTTATCATCAAACCTCAGCGAAGTACCTCTCTTTCCCCACAGAGTTCACTCCCCGCAGAGTAATTTATTTGCCAAGTTTATTCCCCAACGGGGTCATCTTCTCCTATCGGTATTCTTGTAACATCAGCCCAGGATTCAACAAGCTCCCGGCATTCGTCAAGGATATATTTTCCTAGACGAGAATACATTCCTAAACATCGCATATTCATACATTATAGCATGCATGCATCATATCACATAATCTCATTTATGCTGAGAATATCACCGTTTGATCTGTACCATGTATTGCATATGACTGACCTTTACTTTTCAGGAAGGATACAGTTAAATGATCAGCTATGTCAAAAAAGACAAAGTCAGTCAAAGTAGACAAATCCAGTCAAAAGAAGACAAGTCCAGTTAAAATTACTTCAACCCGTCGTCATAGACACTCGTCGTTATAGACACTTGTCGTTATAGACACTCGTCGTTATAGACACTCGTCGTTATAGACACTCGTCGTTATAGACACTCGTCGTTATAGACACTCGTTGTTATAGACACTCGTCGTTATAGACACTCGTCGTTATAGACACCCGTCGTTATAGACACTCGTCGTCATAGACACTCGTCGTGATAGACACTCGTCGTTATAGACACTCGTCGTTATAGACACTCGTCGTCATAGACACTCGTCGTCATAGACACTCGTCGTCATAGACACTCGTCGTCATAGACACTCGTCGTTATAGACACTCGTCGTTATAGACACTCGTCATTATAGACACTCGTCGTTATAGACACTCGTCGTTATAGACACTCGTCGTCATAGACACTCGTCGTCATAGACACTCGTCGTTATATACACTCGTCGTTATAGACACCCGTCGTTATAGACACCCGTCGTTATAGACACTCGTCGTTATAGACACTCGTCGTTATAGACACTCGTCGTTATAGACACTCGTCGTTATAGACACTCGTCGTTATAGACACTCGTCGTCATAGACACTCGTCGTCATAGACACTCGTCGTTATAGACACTCGTTGTTATAGACACTCGTCGTCATAGACACTCGTCGTCATAGACACTCGTCGTTATAGACACTCGTCGTTATAGACATTCGTCGTTATAGACACTCGTCGTTATAGACATTCGTTGTTATAGACACTCGTCGTTAAAGACCACCCGTCCATGGAAATAACCTGTCAGTAGAGACAACTCACCAACCTTTCTGAATACCAGACTCGATTCCTGTATCTTGCCAGGGCACGTCTGAAGAGTTCGAAGATCCGATTCATGTATCTTGCCAGGGTGTATCTATTGACGACTATATTCTCCAGACTCGATTCCCGTATCTTGCCAGGGCACGTCTGAAGAGTTTAAAGATTCGATACATGTATCCGGCCAGGGCACATCTACATAAAGAGTTTGAAGATCAACTCCTGTAACAGGCCAGGTAATTATTTTTCTTTCTCAGGTACGCAAGTTCTCGCTAAGGAATCTCTTACGCGATCGACACCTAGATGGCATCTATAAGCCCATCCATATACCAACAGTCTCCAAATGGCATCTATAAGCCCATTCCCGACAAAGTTCTGTCACACCTCCAGATGGCATCTATAAGCCCATCCCCCTATCCATCATCTCTCCAAATGGCATCTGTAAGCCCATTCCCGTCATCACATTGCTGATACTTCACTATGTGAGCGCAAATTTCTGGGCACTTTAGTGTTCAATCATCTTCCACCTTCGGATTACGAAAGGCACGCAAGCCAAACTGCATCCTCAGGTCTAAGAAGATTGAACAGGGGCAACTGTTGTACCCCAAAATTTTCCCTCCCATAGTCCTCAAGATTTCTCAAAGGTTACACAGTCAAATCACCTCCTAAGGCAGTCAAGTCAAAATTAGGGTTTTGTGTTGCATCAAGGTCCTTACATCCAAATGACTTCAAGTGCTCCTTAATGTCCTAACTTATGCTCAAATTCAGGTTCGACTCAAGAGTCAATTCTTTAAAGAAGGTATCCGACTGTGTGAGTTTTCTCGAAGAAATATGGTGAAAAAGTGTGCTGAAAGTGCAGTTTTACGCGCTAAAAAATTCATAACTTGAAGATCGTGACTCGTTTTGAACCCATTCCGGTGGCCAAAATTACGTCTTGACATTATCTACGTTTTCATATCTCACTACTGGAAGCCAATTTCGATCAGAAGGTCTTCAAAAATGTGGATTTATCAAGTATTTTCGTACAGAAAATTTGTGACAGAAGTTTATTTGCGTCATGTTCAGAAAATCATAACTTGGTCGATTTTCATCGCATCGAGCTGGTTCCGGCGCCAAAATTTCACAAATTGAGTTAGCTACATTTTCATAGGAGGTATCGAGTTCGAACGGTGTTCAAAAGGCCTTCATTGTTTGCTCAGAGTGTGTGACACGCCGAAAATCCTGAATGCTGAATATTATTTCATCTGGGCCGAAACTTCGAAAATTCATAACTCGGTCAATTTTTATCAGATTGGACTCATATTTTTACACAAGGTCACTGACTAATAGATCTACTACAACTTTGCTTCAAAAGTAGAGACCAAATTATGCATCGATCAATACCAGTTTTTTATTGAAGAACGTGTCAGAGTCGACACTGGAGCCCAAAATAAGTTTGTCTGAGCTGAAACTTCAAAAATTCATAACTAATTCACCATTTATCCGATTGAGCCGATTTTCGGACAGGAGTTAGTTCTCGATGTCGGCTACATTTTGTTTTCACATTTCAACTTCAAAAATTGCACTTAAGTCCCTGCGATTTAGCCTGGAAAGTGACGAACTCAAGTAAACATTGGAGGTCCAATTGCACATTCAAAGCCCATTTTCTTTACCCTAATTTCCATTATATAATCACCTTCTTTTCACACAAACCAGGGAGGAGGAAAAAGAGAGAAAAAACCTTGCCACAAAACTGTTAGAATATCAAATTCTTTCAAGAACCCTAAATCCTTGAAATCCTTATTACAAATTCC
Organism: Vicia faba; assembly: GCA_948472305.1. Classification (NCBI taxonomy): domain Eukaryota; kingdom Viridiplantae; phylum Streptophyta; class Magnoliopsida; order Fabales; family Fabaceae; genus Vicia; species Vicia faba. The sequence continues at coordinate 573,119,527 of OX451737.1, read as the reverse complement.
TCTCTCACTACAAACAAGCCATCACAGTTACAAACCAACACCTCACTACTTCTTCAGTAAGGATAAGGCTGGCTTGATCTCCATGATCCAAAGGGCATAAAAGCATTCAGGTCACTAATTTTCCAGTAAGGGTAAGATTGATTTGATCTCCATGATCAAAAGGGTATAATCATTCATACATGCCATATTGTGCCTAAACATTAAATTTCTTCCTATATTGGCTTTATTTGCATTTTATGATTTTATTTAATGTGTTCATGAGATTCAACACTGCAGATTTAGACAGGATCCCATGCAGGTTCATTAAGGAACGTTGAGGCCAAAACACAAATGGTCAAAAGCCAAATGGCCAAAAAAGAACAACTTATGCATGACGAGACAGACATCCTGAGAAGATTAAGGAACGTTGAGGCCAGAACACAAATGGCCAAAAGGCAAATGGCCAAAAAAGAACAACTTATGCATGACGAGACAGACATCCTGAGAAGATTAAGGAACATTGAGGCCAGAATACAAATGGCCAAAAGTCAAAAGCCAAAAGCCAAATGGCCAAAGTAGAACAACTTATGCATGAAACCCAATCCAATGGCCAAAGAATACAGACCACGGTACTCAGGAGTCAATGAACACGCACGTGATGCCAAAAAGTCAAACAAGGCTTTTTGTCTAATGGGCCAAATTACTTCCAAAAAACCTCCTAAATGGGCCTGATACCCCCCATGGTTTGCATCAATTTTTAATTTTTAATTTGTTTTTCTTTCTTAATTCTATTAATTATTTTAATTGTTTTCTTTAATTTCATAAATTAATTTTCATAAATAAAAAAATCAGAAACTAAAATATATTTAATTAATATTTAAATTAATTTATTTTGTAAATAAACTCTAACAATTAACTTAGTTAATTTAGGTTTTAAAACTTTAATATTTTCTTAAATTAATAAAATATGTAGAAATTAGGGTTTTTTAACCTTTTCATTTTTTTTAACAAATAATTTTCTCATCATTATTATTATTATTAATTACTAAATATTTTGTAAATAAATATGTAAATAATTAATTAGCATAAATTAGGTTTTAAACTTTAACCTTTTCTTTAATAATTAAAAATATTTAGAACTAGGGTTTCCTTCTAATTTTAAATTCTTTTCTTATTTCATTAAATACAAAAAACATAAAAAACATTTCTTTTCTTTTAGTTAAATAATTAATTAGCTCTTTAATTTCAATTTAATTTCAAAAAGGGTCCAACACCCTCGAACGTTCTATTTTTAGTCCTTTCGCGCATTTATTCTTATTTTCCTTTGTGAATATTATGTAATTGCTCAAGCCTTGTAATAGTATCTAGGTTTTACTTTCTGCATTTTTATTAAAAACGGGTCTTTATTAATTTGGCGATGTATAGACCCGCGTCTTGTAATAGCGTAGGATTTTACTTTCCGCATTTAAATTTCTGCACTTTTAAATTATAATTGCATGAAAGAATGTATGGCCTAAATTAAAAACAAGCGTAGATCACCATGATACATGTACAAGATAAAACATAACATGAAAATAACACACAAATTCACACACCACTCTTAGGGTACGCCTCACTGTTGCCTTACCTTCGAAACGTGGTCGTCAAGTATGGGACGTTTTAGTAAGTCCTTATGTCCATGATCCGGTTGCCTCGGAAAAGTTGCCTCGAAACGGTTGCCTCGGAATAGTTGCCTCGAAACGGTTGCCTCGAATAAAAAAAAGGATCAAGGACATAAGGGTAGCTTCTAAGGTGTCCTAACTGTTGCTTCGGTGACCACACTGTCCCTAAACTCGAATTGACCCGAACACCTCCAACGGTGGTGCTACCTACCTCTCAATGGTGGGATGGCACTACCTTAAGGATATTTACACAGCCTAATTCCTTAGGGTAGGTAGATGACTCATAGATACTTGCTCTAAAAAAAACAAATCAAAAACTCTTTTCACACCGACACTTTCAAAAGCTTTCAAAACGATTTTTTCAAACACTCTTGAGGACTGATACAAGAGTCGATATGAAATATTTAAACAGAACTTTTTCAAACTCACTCACAATTGAAAAGCAAACCATTTTGAAAACACAATGAGCAAGTATCTAAGAGCCCGTGGATAACCACGGATAGAAAGGGTGCTAACACCTTCCCTTTCTATAAATCTACCTCCCGAACCGAGAAACTATCTCATAAGGAATTTTGCTGTGCTTTTGTCCTGTCCATGTTGGAGAAAATAAAAGACGGTGGCGACTCTTGCTTCCGCGACATTTCGCGAACCAGTGTTAAACAGTCAGTTCCAGATCCACCGATCACAGTCGTCTGAGCCTGGTAGTTGATACCGAAGTCTGGATGCAGGGTGATCCAATGAGACATAGTATTACGCTTATCCCTAACTTTTTCCTGGACCGCCCTTTCGGGTTTTCAGTCCACCGGGATACCCATTTTTGCCCAAGCCGCCTTTTCAGGTTTTCGACTTGTCGGGTGTACAGATTTTTTTATTTTCATCCCTTATTTTTGCCCGAACCCTTTTGGTTCGTCGGGAAGCCCTTATTTTTGCCTAGGCCAGTCGACCTAGCGGGTCTTTAATCATGCGTAGTATCTTTTTACTATGTCTGCATTGGCAGGGTGAGGAAGGTCGTCACCGTCCATGGTGGTTAGAATCATCGCACCTCCTGAGAAGATGTTCTTAACCACAAATGGCCCTTCGTACGTAGGGGTCCATTTGCCCCTGGGATCACCTTGAGGTAGAATGATGCGCTTGATTACCAGGTCCCCGACTTGATACTCTTGTCGTCGAACTTTCTTGTTAAATGCCTTGATCATTCGCTTTTGGTACGTCTAACCATGACAAATAGCAGTGAGTCTCTTTTCGTCGATTAGGTTTAGTTGATCAAGCCGGGTCTGGATCCAGTCATCTTCGCTTAAACCTTCATCCTTCACGATTCAGAGAGAGGGTATCTGAACTTCAATGGGCAGGACTGCCTCCATGCCATAAACCAAGGAAAAGGGTGTTGCCCCTGTTGACGTCCGTGCTGAGGTACGGTACCCATGAAGAGCAAATGGTAACATCTCGTGCCAATCTTTGTAGGTCACTGTCATCTTCTGCACAATCTTCTTAATGTTCTTATTAGCCGCTTCGACAACCCCATTCATCTTCGGCCGGTAGGGAGAAGAGTTGTGTTGTTGTATCTTAAATTGCTCGCAGAGCTCAGTGATCATCTTGTTGTTAAGATTGGTACCATTATCCGTAATGATCCTCTCAGGTACACCGTATCGACAGATCAGGTTATGCCGAATGAACCGTGCCACGACGTTCTTGGTTACGGTGGCGAAGGAAGCTGCTTCGACCCACTTCGTGAAGTAATCAATCGCTACCAGGATGAAGCGATGCCCGTTGGATGCCGTAGGTCTGATTTCGCCGATCATATCAATGCCCCACATTGCAAAAGGCCAAGGTGCTGTCAAGACGTTCAAAGGAACTGGAGGAATGTGCACCTTATCAGCATAGATCTGGCATTTGTGACATGTCCGAGAATGCTGATAACAGTCGGCTTCCATTGTGGTCCAGTAATATCTTGCTCGAAGGATTTTCTTTGCCATGGTATGTCCACTGGAATGAGTTCCGAAGGTACCTTCATGCAGCTCTGTCATGATCCTTTCTGCTTCAGTTTTATCCATACAACGCAGTAAGGTTGAATCATGGTTTCGTTTATAGAGAATGTCATTGCTGAGGAAGAACTTTGCCGCGAATCTTCTCAGAAACTTCTTGTCATTAACGGATGCGTCCTCGGGGTATTCTTGAGCTTCAAGGTACCTCTTTACTTCATGATACCAAGGCTTTTCTGTTACCTCTTCAGTCTCAAGATCACAACAATGCGCAGGTTCATCCACTTTCCAAATAATGATCCGGGGAGCCTCGTTGTCCCATTTGACTTTGAACATATAAGACATCGTAGCTAGCGCGTCCGCCAACTGATTCTCCTATCTTGTGAAGTGTTCAAAGGTTATTTCCTCGAAGTGGGGAAGCAACGTCAATACATACTCCTTGTAAGGAATAAGATTTGGGTGTTTCGTATCCCACTCGCCTTTGATCTGACTGATCACGAGAGCGGAATCTCCGAAGACACTCAGAAACTTGATCCTTAGGTCAATTGCAGCTCGAAGACCCATGATGCAGGCTTCATACTCCGCCATGTTGTTGGTGCAGTTGAAACATAGTCGGGCGGTAAGTGGAGTATGAGAGCCTTTAGGAGATATGATCACAGCGCCAATGCCATTACCCAAAGCGTTTGAAGCTCCATCAAAGTGCATAGACCATCGGGATCCTTCCTCAGGTCCTTCATTCGGTCCAGGTATTTCACAATCAGTCACTACCATGATATTCTCGTATGGAAATTCAAAGTTCATAGATTGGTAGTCATCCACTGCCTGATGTGCCAAATGGTCTGCCAACACACTTCCCTTGATTTCTTTTTGAGTCGTGTACTGTATGTCATATTCAGTCAAGATCATCTGCCATCTTGCTATTCTTCCAGACAAGGCAGGCTTTTCGAAGATATACTTGATTGGATCCATTTTTGAAATCAACAGAGTAGTGTGAGTCAACATATACTGTCTCAGCCGGCGAGCAGCCCATACCAAAGCGCAACAAGTTTTCTCGAGCAACGAGTATCGGGTCTCACAGTCGGTAAACTTTTTGCTAAGGTAATAAATAGCGTGCTCTTTTCGGCCAGACTCGTCATGCTGACCCAGCACACACCCCATCGAGTTGTCCAATACTGTCAAGTATAAAATTAGAGGTCTCCCTTCAACTGGTGGCATAAGAATAGGTGGCTCTTGGAGATACTCTTTGATTCTTTCGAAAGCGGCCTGACATTCATCGTTCCAACGTACTACTTGATCTTTCTTCAGTAGATTGAAGATTGGCTCACAAGTAGCAGTTAGATGCGAGATGAATCAGGCAATGTAATTCAACCGTCCTAGGAAGCCTCTGACTTCTTTCTCTGTCTTGGGAACTGGCATCTCTTGTATGGATTTCACTTTGGCAGGGTCCACTTGAATACCTTTGTCGCTCACGATGAAACCTAGTAGTTTTCCAGATCTCACCCCGAAGGTGCACTTGTTAGGGTTTAATCTCAGCTTCTACAACTTCAACCGGTCAAACAGCTTCTGTAGATGGTCAAGGTGTTCCTCCTCTGTTTGGGACCTTGCAATCATATCATCGACGTATACTTCAATCTCGTGATGGATCATATCATGAAACAGAGCCACCATGGCACGCTGATACGTTGCCCCAGCATTTTTCAACCCAAAGGAATGACCTTGTAACAGAAGGTGCCCCACTGAGTAACAAAAGTGGTCTTCTCCATGTCTTCAGGAGCCATCTTGATCTGATTATAACCGGAGAACCCGTCCATGAAGGAGAATACCTTATGCTGAGCAGTGTTGTCAACCAGAACATCGATGTGAGGCAGAGGGAAGTCATCCTTAGGGCTCGCCCTGTTCAAATCCCTGTAGTCAACACACATTCGGACCTTACCATCCTTCTTCGGCACTGGAACCACGTTGGCAACCCACTGAGGGTAAGAAGTCACTGCTAGAAAACCGGCGTCAAATTGTTTCATAACCTCAGCTTTGATTTTCTCGGACATCTCTGGACGCATACGGCGAACCTTCTGTTTTACCGGAGGGCATTCTTCCTTGGTAGGCAGATGATGGACCACAATGTCGGTATCCAACCCAGGCATATCTTTGTAAGACCAGGAAAATATTTCTACGTAGTCATGCAGTATCTGAATCAACCGTTGTTTCACACTGAGCTCCAGGTTTGCACTAATCTTGACTTCCTTTTTGTCTATCTCAGTACCCAGATTTACCGTTTCCACTGGCTCTTCATGTGGCTGAATGGCCCTCTCTTCCTGGAGTAACAGTCTTGCAAGCTCACCAGGCACTTCGCAATCATCTTCACCTTCGTCTTCGGCTAAGTTGATCGGATTTTCAAAGTCATAACTGGCAGTAGCAGAGTTGTTACCAGTGAGATCCAGAGTGGATTGGGACCTGTATATGTGAGTGTGTGTAAATAGCTGTTTTGCAATATATAATAAAGAAAGACAAGGAGCGCAAGATTTGAAATGCAAAAAACGTCCAATGCTTTTATTAACGATATATGAAAATGACACACAAAAGCCCTCACAAATGAAGCAACGGTGCCCCGGGTAAGACACCGGGCCATAAAGTTTCATAATATTGTTTGTTACAAATTCAAAACAAAGGAGTTCATTACTGAGGAATAAAAGTAATAGGGACGAAGTCCTTTGCTATCCAATTGTTCGGTCCACCGTTGATCGTAGGGTAAATCCAGCTGTCGAATTCAGATTCCTCCACGTCATCTTCGATGGCATTTACTCCCGAGTTGCTGATGAACACAGGAGGTCTTCCAATCCTTGCATTACGAACAGCCCTCTGAGCTTCTGCAGTGAAACCCAAACCAAATTTGTCAGTCTTCTGAGTGAAATCAGGAAGTCGGCCCCAGTTTGCGCACTCACCCTTCTCAATAACAGCCCGGGCATCCTTTAAGGAAGCCATCTTCAAAGGAGAATCTTCAACCACAGTCTCTGCTGATGCCAGTGTCTGAGGAACCTCTTCAAAGTGTTGAAATGGGGTCTCAATGAACTCCCCATCCATTTCTATGTACCGGAACGAGTTGAGGTGGTTGACCATATACTCTTCCTCCCCCTGAACTGTCACAATCTTCCCTTTGACTGGGTATTTCAGCTTCTGATGTAGTGTGGAGGTCACAGCTCCAGCCTTATGGATCCAGGGACGACCCAGCAAACAAGAATAGGATAGCCGAATGTCCATCACATAGAATGTAGAATCAAAGACTTGAGAGCCAACCCTGATTGGGATATCGACTTCACCATGCACCATCCTTTTAGACCCATCAAAGGCCCGGACAACAATGTTACTTGGCTTTAGTTCCAACCCCTCGCAATCCAACCTGTCTATAGCTTTCTTGGGCAAGACGTTCAATGAGGACCCAGTGTCAACCAACACATGTGCAAGAGTAGTGCCCCTGCATTCAATGGAGACATGCAGGGCATCATTATGGTTCTTCCCCTTAGCGGTCAGATCAGCGTCGGAGAAACCCAAACCATTATCAGCAGTTAAGTTGGCCACACAATCGGTAAACTGATCAGCTGACGTCTCTTGTGGCACGTGGGCCGTCTTCAGGAAGGTAATCAGGGCCTTGGCATGGGCCTCTGAACACAACAGCAGTGATAACATAGAAATCTTGGAGGGGGTTTTCCCCAGCTGCTCTACTACATTATAATCACTCTTCTTGATAATCTTAAGAAGCTCTTCCATCTCCTGCTTGGAAGCTTCAACATTGATGGTCTTTGGTGCCTCCGTCCGGGCAGGCACATCAGTGGCGATCCCTTTGCCCCGAGCATCAGATGACTCGGCCGCAGGGGTAGAAATAGGAACTTGATCAGGAAGGGAAGTAGGCACGCTTGCAGGTGTGATGACAATAGGTCTCTGGACAGTTGGTGGCGCAATATCTGGTGAGAAAAGCCTACCGCTGCGGGTGACTTTGGCAGGCCCGGTGATGTTGCTGACGCCGGTACTAGTATCAAACTCTTGTTTAACCCCAAGAACATAAACATATGCCCCATAGTGCCACGGAACAGCTTTGTCAGATGTATAGGGGATGGGCCCCAGAACAGTGATGATTATGGGAGCAATCTTCTGGACAGGCGTAATTTTGACAGGCTTCCTTGAGGGAGCCTTGGGAGAATTGTTGAAAATAGTAACAATGGACACTTCTTCAGTAGGGGTAGCAGGAACAACGATCTTCTCGAACAGGATCTTTTTATTATCCATCAGGTTTTGAATGCCTGACTTCAAAGATGGGCAACCAGTAGGTGAAACGGAACACAGATGGCAACCTTCACTACATCCCGGAAATAAACCAGCTAGCAACAGGTTCCTCTTGACAGTCAACAGCGGCGTAACGATATCATCCACAGAGGCTACAAACAGGTCTTCCTCTACAGAATTCACTCCATGCTTGGGCATGGGAGCAGTCACAACATTGGGCCTTTCTGGCGCCTCGAACTCTATCTCTTTAGCATCAATTAGGTCCTGAACCTTATTCTTCAGAGCCCAACAATCATCCGTAGTATGCCCCGGGCTGTCAGAGTGATAAGCGCAGCGGGCGTTAGGATTGTACTTTGGGGATGTTGTGTTTACAACCTTCAGAGCTTCTTTTATAGTCACCAGATTGGTTGTCAGTAACTGCGGCAATATCTGGGACAAGGTCATGCTGAGACGAGTAAACTGACTTCTGGGTCTCTCACCCCTTTGTTGGTTATGATGCTGAGGAGCAGCAGCAGGTTTTGAAATTACCACCGCGTTGACAGCTTGGCGGTGTTCCGGTCTATTCTGTCTCCTTGAACCATAGACAGCACTGGATTCCTTCTTGAATGGTTTCTTATCGGTGCTTGATGAGGCACCCTTCTGTATCTTCCCAGACTTGATACCAGCTTCAATTCTCTCACCAGTCAAGATAAGGTCTGTAAACCCGGCTGAAGAATTTCCAATCAAATGGTTGAAGAACGGACCAGACAAGGTCCCCAAGAACATATCAACCAGCTCACGATCAGTCAAAGGTGGCTGCACCCTTCCATCCAGGTCCCTCCATTTTTGGGTGTACTCTTTAAATCCTTCACCCGTTCCTAGTGACATACCCTGGAGTTGGGTATGCGTAGGAGCGAGGTCAGAATTATATTGATACTGCTTATAGAACGCAGTAGCCAAATCCTCCCAGTTACGAATACTGTCTCCATCCAGCTGATAGAACCATTCGAGTTGAGTCCCTAAAAGACTATCCTGGAAGAAATGGATCCACAAATTCTTGTCAGCAATGTAAGGTTGGATCTTCCTTACATACGACCGGAGGTGCAGCTTTGGGCAGGAGGCTCCGTCGTATTTGGAAAAAGCAGGTGCCTTGAATTTATGGGGAATCACCACCCCAGAGGATAAGCCTAGGTCTCTAAAGTCCAACCCTGGCACATTCTGTATCTCCATTCAGCAAGAGGGTACTGCTCTTCATCATAATCCTTCTCGTTGTCGGAGACCACGGGACTAGGAACCCTTCTCTCCTGTGGACTGTCTTTGCCTACAGATGAAGTAGTCAGCTCAACCTCATTCTGTAATCCATTCCCAAATCTGTGTCCAGTGTTGAACAAGACGGTCCACTTCTTCTTCTTCTTCAGAATCAGGGTCTTCAACTCCTGTTGACCCTTGGCTAAGCTCATAACCAACTCTTGGAACTGGGCGTTCTGGGCCTGGAGGGCCTTGATAGCTTGTTCAGTGGAAGGTTCAGTAGACATGATGATTGCTGAAATAAACAGCGAAGAAGATAAGTGACCTGTAAAAAGGGTACCTGTTATGCATATGATGAAATGAGATGCGTATGATTTATGTTTTCAAAGACAATCAGGATTCAACTTTGTAGTCAAAAAAGGAAACACACTTTATTAGATTGAACTTTAGAATTTAAACTGTTCAACAAATTGCCCTTAGGCGTTACATGAATGAAAATACTGAAAAGTAAATAAAAGCTGTAAAGGAAACATCAAATGCCCATCAATGCTCCCATGGCCTCTTCTTCTCAGTGTGGATATAGTCATTCAGGATCCGTTCGTTCTCCAGTTGCTTAGTCAGCTTCTGGATTTTCTGTTCTTGTTCATTGAACCTTTCCCGATAAGAATCCCGTTCTTCCTGCAGTTGCGCCCAAGACCTCTTCAGTGTGTTAACATCAGTGGGCACATGAGGACGGAGAATAGTTGGAGGAACCCCTTCTTTATCATCAGCTTCAAGAGTAACAGGTCTGACAGCTTCGTAGGGCATACCTAACTTCTGAGCACGAATGCGGACCCATCTGAAATAGGATTCCATTGGTAGAGAAGTCTTCGGTCCTAACTCATGTGGGTCAGCTTTGTGAACTCTATCCCAAGCCTTGATGAATCTACGACGCAACTCGTCGCTAACTACCTGAAACTCAAAACTGATGTGAGGTATCAACATCTCATGAGGCCCCTCTCTTCTGGCTCTTCCAAACTGACGGAGAGCTAAACATGGGTTATAAGAGATTCCTCCCTGGGTTCCAATCAATGGAACATTAGGATACTCTCCGCAACGATCAATAACGGCCACCTCATCTAAACCTTTGAGAGTCCAAATGATGTCATTATCAGTGAGAGACATTATCCTATGAGCCCAGCCCCTTCCTTCTTTGTTCTTTAGTACGAACTTAGGGAGGTGCGAAATAAACCACCTCACCAATAAAGGAGCACAACACCACAAAGTTCCCCGTCTTCGGGCAGTACGAGCATAGAGTTGTTGCAGGACATCACCCAAGAGAGTGGGTACAGGGTTCCGAGAGATGAAGATCCTTATGGCGTTGACATTAATAAAGGTATCGGATTTGGAAACAATACTAGACCATAGATTAAGAGAGCCAAAATGTCTTCGTACGCCCTGAAGTCTAAGTCATTCCAGAAACTATTAGCTTTGCCAATCAGAAACTTAGCCAAAAAGCCCTTAACTCCACTTCTAGTCTCCCAGTTATCCATTACCTCTTCTTCGGTCAAGGGAAGGGCTGCAGCAATCTCTTCAGGCCTAAGAGTCTTTTCCCAACCAGTGAATGGAGTCTGTTCCAAAACAGGGATACCAAGCAAATCAGAGAATTCTTCCAAGGTAGGGACCAGCTGGAAGTCTTGAAAGGTGAAGCAATGGTATAGGGGATCATAAAACTGGACCAAGACACTCATCAGTTGTTAGTCCCACTTTGAAGTGACTAAACCGAGAAGAGAACCATGCCTCTTGATGAAGGAAGTAGTGTTTGGAATCATGTCAACCAATTCTGTAAGCAAAGCTGGTGGTTGAACAAAGTTGAGCCGGATAGTGTTCCTACGCATGGGCATCATGATGTCCTACAAAATAGAGCAAAGATGAAACCCTCTTGTCTTTGAAATGGGTTAGTCCTTATGCAGGATGCATGCAATGTTATGATGTTATGATGTTATGGTAAAGGCACACCACAAGTATTCACAAAAGGCAAACATGGTAAAGGCACACAAGTCACACAAGACAGCCCTTAGAGTTCAGGCCAGCATGAAGTTTAGGTACTACCCTCTTTCAGTTTCAGTTGGTTAAGACCTATCCTAAAAATAGTAATCGGGTTCTAGAGGATCTCAATATCACTGACTACCCTCGATCGATCATAATTCCAGTTTGGCAACCTTTTCTTGCAGTCGGAACCATCGCGAGAGTTTAGTCTCAATGAGTGTAGCATACTGCTACTGTTCTATGGCCAAGTTGGGAAATTTAAGGTTCTAAGGTCAGTTGGTGCTTAATGACTCCTCAGAAGACCCATATTCTCATCGTTCCAACACAAGGGATATCGGTACAGACCAAGGTGTCACACCAACGTAGCTACTGCTTCACCCGTGTCGGTCTACGCCGGACAGGTCCCTCACAGTTTATTGCTACTTACCTAAAGGGTATTCCCCAGATCCAGGTTAGGATCTATAAAACTCCAATACAAGCCCACAACATTAAAGCATACAAGGCAATACAATTGAAAACATAAATGATCTAATCCTAAGGTACACCTCACTTATAATTTCCCCAGCAGAGTCGCCAGTTCTGTGATCGGTGGGAATGAGAACTGACTGTTTTGGAATGCTGGTTCGCGAAATGTCGCGGTAAGCAAGAGTCGCCACCGTCTTTTATTTTATCCAACAAGGAAAGGACAAAAGCACAGCTGTTGTACCCCAAAATTTGCCCTCCCATATTCTTCAAGGTTTGCCAAGATCAAGCTTCAAAATCTCTCAAGGGTTGCACAATTCAATGGCCTCCTAACAGTCAAAAATTAAGGTTTTTGTTCTGGCAAAGAAATTGAAGTTTCCAAGGGTCCAATCAAGTCCCACATGCCTATAAACATTGTCAAGCATCCTTAGGCCAAGTTTCAAGACTTACAGCACAAAATTGCACAGTCAAAAACCCTAATTGCTCAACAGTCAACTGCAGGGGCAAAATGGTCATTTGACAGTCAAAAGTCCAAATTTTTGGTCAACATCTTATTTTGAAGCCACAAACATCATTTGATCAATGCTTGATCATGATTTTCAAGGTATGGCTCAAAAAGTCTCAAGATGCAAAAGTTTCTATATTTGGACAACTGAAAAAGTCAACTGTAACTTGACCAAGGCATAACTTCCACATGGTTCATCAGAAAAATTCCATCCAAAGCTCATTTTGAAGAGAATTACATTTCATACAACTCATCTTCACACTTCAAGTCCAAGAAATTCTCTCACAAAAAGTTATCAATCTCAACATTATAGGTCATTTTCAAAAGTCAACAAAAAGGCACTTTAAGTAAAAGACCATAACTTGAGATTGGTAAATCAAAATGACATGGGACCAAAGGCATTGGTTAGAGGACTTCAATACCTTTCCAAAATGTCCAAGAACATGATCAAAGCTTAAAAAATGAGCAAGATATGCCTTGTGGAAGTTGGGAAATTTTTGGGAATTTTGAAAAGTCAACTTTACTTCAAATGCCTCAAAATTGCTAATGGACCACAATTTCTTCCAAGAATCATCACCCAAAGGATAGGAACGACCCATTGACCCAAAGGGGAGTTATTTTCTTATTTTTTATTTATTAAGTGAATTTTTAAATCTATTAATTCATTTAATTCAAATTAAATATGAAAAAAATACTAAATGCCACCTTTCAAATCTTTTTATGCAGCATTTCTACTCATCATAACCTCAAGATTTCGTGCATACTCAATGTGGAAAGAATCTCCAATGATTGGCATATTTGGCATGAAAAAAAAAGATTGAAAAAATCATGGAAGATCACAAAATTCAAAAGCATTGATTCCATGGATTTTGGACTTGTTTTGTTACCCTAATTCATTGGCATACATAAGCAGATCACAACCCTAATCAAAAAAACCTGAAAGCTGCGCTCAGAGTCAAGAATCAAACTTTGCATTTTTCCAAAAAAATTGAAATCTGCTTTCATAGTTTCAGTACGTTTCAGGACAAAAGAACGATCCCACAAGCTTGCCAAGACTGCCAGGAAGCTATCCCAATCAAAACCACAACCTCTAACCTCAAGAATCGGTAGAATGAAGCCGCCCTGTTCTTGATATTTTGCATATTCGTATTTACCTTTTCATGCCATATTAATGCATTCTAATGGTTGTTTTGCGCTAACATGAACTCAATAAAGCTAATGGTGCCATTGAATTGGATTAATAGTGCTTGTATAGAAAAATGCCATTGATGTTTTCTAGGTTTTCAGAGGTGTGAATTTGGGGCTTTCCTCTTCTGGAAAAATCAGACAACAAGACCTATGCCATTAGAATCAGAAGCTTCATACGAATTAATTCCACACATCGCGCTCAATTTATGATCAACGGTGTTCTATTCGCTATTTTTGTATGTGTCATTTAGTGGGGGTTTAAAACCCCCGCTATCCATGTTTTATTTGCAGGAAACATGAAGAAGAAGGAGGACGTGTCCCCTGATAATAGGCACGTTTGAATTTTCGCGCGATGGACATCACTAAGCGTTGTGTCGTGTTATGTTATCCACTGGCCAATTCCAATACAACGTGCGCGCGTAGCTCAGATGGCTGGATGTGTAATGGGTAAACGCTGAGACCTGGGTTCGATTCCCAGGTCCCCTCCCTTCCTCAATATTATTTTGCTTAACGTATTTCCCTGCAGCGCTTCAGCTAAGGTCCACCAAACGCCTTGCCTGCTTGATTGCCACATGCCCCTGAAGATCAATCCATTGACCATCATGTGAAGTCCACCATGGACACCAATCAATACTCCCTCATACGCGCCAGAAAAGTCAACCAAGCCTGATTCAGTGGGCCAAAATTGCTTGGAAAATACCTCCAAAAGGGACAACCACCCCCCATGTTTGCCTTTCTTTTCTCTATTTTTATTCTTTTCTATTATTTATTTTAATTATATTCTTTGTTCTATTTAATTCCATAAAATTAACTTTATAATATAAAAATACCAAAAAAATCAGGAATCATAAAAATAAAATATATTTTATTTAATATTATTTTGTAAATAAATTTGGTTAACTAATTTAGTTTTAATTTTAGGTTTAATTCAATGTTTTTTTTAATAAACTAAAAAATATAGAGATTAGGGTTTTAATGCTTTTATTCTTTTTCTTTTCTTTTTACCATTATTAAGTATTAATTATTTTTATAAATAAATATGCCATGTAAATAATTAATGTAAATTAGGTCAAACTTGAAAATATTTTCTTTAATAATTAAAAACAATTTAGAACTAGGTTTTTATTTAATTTTTAATTCCATTTAATTTTCTCTAATTTCATAAATACAAAAAACATAAAAAAATAAGTCCTTTCCTTTCTTTAATTTAATTAGTTTAATAATTTCAATTTAATTTCCTAAAAGGGTCCAACGCCCTCGCATTCTCGATTTTATTTCTTTTCGCACATTTACTTTTATTTCCTTTTTTAAAGTTCATGTAATTGCCCCAAAGCCTTGTAATAGATTAATTAGGACATTTATTTTCCGTATTTTATTTAAATCGGGTCTTGGTTTAATATTGGCGATGTGGACCTGCGCCTTTGTAACAACGTAGGACTTTTATCTTCCCGCACCTTTTAACTGTTAATAACCACATGAAAGAATGAATGCCAAAAATAAAAACAAAGTGTAGATCACCAATGCATGACAAGATAAACATAATTGAAAATGACACACAATTCACACACCACTCTTAGGGTACGCCTCACTGTTGCCTTGCCTACGAAACGTGGTTGTCGAGTATAGGACGTTTTAGTAAGTCCTTATGTCCATGATCAATGACATAAGGGTAGCTTCTAAGGTGTCCTACTGTTGCTCTGGTGACCACACTGTCCCTACAAACGAATTGACCCGAACACCTCCAACGGTGGTGCTACCTACCTCTCAATGGTGGGATGGCACTACCTTAAGGACATTTACACAACCTAATTCCTTAGGGTAGGTAGATGACTCATAGATACTTGCTCTATTTCAAAAAAACAAATCAAAAACTCTTTTCACACTGACACTTTTCAAAAAGCTTTCAAAACAATTTTTCAAACACTCTTGAGGACTGATACAAGAGTCGATCTGAAACTTTTAAACGAAACTTTTTTCAAACTCACTCACAATTGAAAAGCAAACACTCTTGAAAACACAAATGAGCAAGTATCTAAGAGCCCATGGATAACCATGGATAGAAAGGGTGCTAACACCTTCCCTTTCTATAAATCTACCTCCCGAACCGAGAAACTATCTCATAAGGAATTTTGCTGTGCTTTTGTCCTGTCCATGTTGGAGAAAATAAAAGACGGTGGCGACTCTTGCTTCCGCGACATTTCGCGAACCAGCGTTAAACAGTCAGTTCCAGATCCACCGATCACAATAGCAAAATTCCTTTTCGAGATGTTCCTCGGTTCGGGAGGTAGATTATAGAAAGGGAAGGTGTTAACACCCTTTCTATACGTGGTTATCCACGGGCTCTTAGGTACTTGCTCACTATGTTTTCAAAAAGTTTTGCTTTTCTTGTGTTTGTGGGTTTTGAAAAAAAGTTTGTTTTGAAAACTTCGCTTTAACTCTTGTATCTGTCCTCAAGAGTGTATGAAGTGTTTGTTTGAAAACATTTGTCAGAAAAGTGTAAGTGCGAAAAGTATCTTTTGTTTTGAAAGAGAAAGTACCTGAGAACCTCTACCTACTCAAAAGAAATTAAGCTGTGTAAATGTCCTTTAGACAGTACTGTCCCACTATTGAGAAGTAGGTAGCACCGTCATTGGAGTTTTTCGGGTCAATTCGATTATAGGGACATGTGGTCACCAAAGCAATAGTAGGACGCCTTAGCGGTAACCCTAATGTCCTAGATCACTTTTTATCGAGGCAACCGTTTCGAGGCAACTTTTTGATCTTTAGACAGGAGGGCGACCTCTAAAGCACCCTATACTCAATGACCACGTCGAGGCAACCAGGTGAGGTGTACCCTAGGAGTGGCATGTGCGAGTGTGTCAGGATTCAGTTAAGTTATCTTTGCACATGTTATGGTGAGCTACGATTGATTTTATTTTTAAGAGAAGTCTTATCATGCATAGCCTAGTTAGCATACATCTAGCAGTTAATAGTTGCGAAAAATAAAGCTAAACTATTACAAGGCGTCGGGTATTTACATCGCCAAAAACAACCCTTGAAAAATAAATGCGAGAAAATAAATAAAAGCGATAAAAATGTCCTAATTAAAGCTATTACATCCTCGGAACAATTACATAATATGGATCAAAAATTAATCAAGAATAATCGCACGCGAGAAAAATTGAATCGGAGAAGTCTTTAGGGTTTTGACCCTTTTTTTGAGAAAGAAAGAGTTTTTTTTGTTATTTGGTATTTAATTAAATTAAACCTAGACTAATTAATTAATTAAATAAAAGAAAGAAATATTTTTGGTTTTTTAATGTTTTAAGGAAATAAAAAAAAAACATGATTAAAAGTTGTCAAGAACCCTAATTCTATGTTGATTTTAAATTATTGAAACAAGTTAGAATTATCCTAATTAAACTAAATTAGTTAATTATATTTATTTACAAAAATAATAAAAGGGTGAAATTAATTTTAATAACTAATAAAAATAATATTATTTTTAGTTTTCTGATTTTATTATGAAAAAATTAATTTGGTTAATTAAATAATAATAATAATAATTAATAATAAAAATAGTTAAATGGAAAATATAAAAAGAGAAAAAAGAATAACCCAGGGGGTGTTGGCCCAAGTTAGGAGGTATGTTTGGAAATCTGAAGCCCATTGACAATTCCAGCCACGTTTGACTTTCTGGATTAGCTACACGCCTGTTGACTGGGGAATATGGTGATCCTTCCATCTAGGCCATTGGATTTGAGTGTGGAGACACCTGGCGCACTGATTTTTGAGGTGTATGGTGGACAACCTTTGGAACTCTGCACGTGAATATGTTAAGAAAAATAGAATAAGCGTTTTGGGGGGACCTGAGATTCGAACCCAGGTCCCAAGGCTTCCAGATCAACACGCTAACCACTCCACCAAGCTGTTTCAACTGTTATTAGAATAAAGAGCAATAATTATATGGGCAAACAATTCAATATGCTGTAAATAAAATAAAATGCGCGCTTCTTTTTAAACTGGCCAACCACGTATCAACACCTCATCATCTTCTTCGTTGTACCTGTAAAAATAATATCAGATAGCGGGGGTTTTTAACCCCCACTAACCATTGCAGCGAAAAATAGCGAATAGAAGCTCAATATATATAAACATTTCGCGAGGTGTGGTTCTTGTTCGTCTTGTCCTCACGAATTCAGTCATGTATCTTAATAGTCTCAATTTTTCCTGGTTTAGAAATCCCCAATTCAAAGCTCAAGAACCCTAGAAAATTGATCATGGTATCTTATGATTCAGGGCATTATAATCCAATTAAACCATTCCATCAGCTTGGTATGACCTCTAGCAGTGCAAAACAATCAAGAAAACATGTTAAATATGCATGAATTAAGCAATACGATTTTGAAATATAAGTGCAAACCGTGGTTCTGTTTTCAGTGATTTCTTGAGCTTTAGTGCGTGATTTCAATTGCAAATTGTCATTGGGACCTCCTGCAATGTATTTGAATCAACAAATTGCCTTGAATTGGTATGAAATACAAGAATAGGTTTTCACTTTTCTTGAAAATTCTTGAAATTGTATGGGGTCTTTCTGCAGCTTTTCCACGTCCATTAGGGTCTGGTCAGCTTGCTTGCATATAAGGCAATTGAATTAGGTCAAAAAATTGGATCCAACCCATGAGTATTGATGATTAAATCTTTGATTGAAAATCAAATATTTTTGATTTTTCATGATTGGAAAATGTTGCCAAATTTGGAGATTTTTGTATCTTTGACTTGTACACGAAATTGCCAGCATATCTTGACCATATTTGCTTCACAAATTGATTGAAAAATCAAATCTTCTATTTTCCTACAATTTAAATTAATTAAATGAATTAATATTAATTAAAAATCCAATTAATCAATAAAAATAAGAAAATAAATTCAATTAAGCTTGATGGGTCGTGCATAGGTCATGGATGAAGTTTCAAGAAGAGATTTGAGGCCCATTAGCAAAAATAAGGTGTTTTGAGCAAAATTGACTTTTGTAAATTCATGAAAATTTCCCAACTTCTCCAATGCATATCTTGCTCAATTTTGATCATATGACCATGTTCTTGGACATTTTGGAAAGCTCTTGAAGTCCTCTAACCAATGCCTTTGGTTCCATGTCATTTGGATTTACCAATCTAAAGTTATGGCCTTTGACTTAAAGTGCACTTTTGTTGACTTTTGAAATTGACCTATAATGTGGAAATTGGTAACTTCTTGTGAGAGCATTTCTTGAACTTGGAGTGTGAATATGGATTGTAGGAAATTACATCCTCTTCAAAATGAGCATTGGATGGAATTTTTCTGACAAACCATGAAAAAGTTATGCCCTGGTCAAGATGCAGTTGACTTTTCTGGTGTCCAAAAATAGTAACTTTTTGCATCTTGATGATTTTTGAGCTATTCTTGTGGAAACATGATCAAGACTTGATCAAATGATGATTGTGGACTCAAAATGAGATGTTGACCAAAAATTCTGACTTTTGACTGCAAAATGACCATTTTGCCCCTACAGTTGACTGTAGATCAAATGAGCTTTTGACTGTGCAAATCGGCACTGTGAGTCTTGAAACTTGGCATGTAGGTGCTTGAGAATGTATATAGGCCTATGAGACTTGATTGAACCATTGAAAACCCCAAATTTCTTGAAAGAACCAAAACCCTAATTTCAGCTGCCTTAGGAGGTGGTCTGACTGTCTACCTCTTGAGCCATCTTGAGTCATTTGAAGATCATTCTTGACAAACCTTGAGGAATATGGGAGGGCAAATTTTGGGGTACAACACAACCTTCTGGGGAAATGAGTACCGCACCAATACCGTTTCCAAGTGCATTTGAAGCACCATCAAAGTACAGGGTCCATCGGGATCCTTTTTCAGGTCCGTCATACGGTCTGTTACCTTCAATGTTGTCCAATGTCATGATGTCCTCGTCCAGGAAGTCGAATCTCATGGATTGATAATCTTCGATAGCTTGATGAGCTAGGTGTTCAGCTAGTACACTCCCTTTTATAGCTTTTTGGGTAGTATACTGGATGTCATACTCAGTCAGGATCATTTGCCATCTAGCGATTCTTCCAGATAAAGCAGGCTTCTCGAAGATATACTTGATAGGATCCATTTTGGAAATCAGCAAAGTGGTATGAGTCAACATATACTGCCTTAGTCGGCGAGCAGCCCATACCAAAGCGCAGCAAGTTTTCTCGAGCAGTGAGTAGCGAGTCTCACAGTCGGTAAACTTTTGGGTAAGGTAATAAATGGCATGCTCTTATCGACCAGACTCGTCATGTTGGCCCAGCCCGCACCCCATTGAGTTATCCAAAACAGTCAGATACATGATCAACGGTCTTCCTTCGACGGGTGGCATCAGAATAGGAGGTTCCAATAAGTACTCCTTGATCTTATCAAAAGCAACTTGGCAATCGTCGTTCCATTCGACTACCTGATCTTTCTTTAATAGTTTGAAAATTGGCTCACAGGTAGACGTCAAGTGAGAGATGAACCTGGCGATATAGTTCAAGCGTCCCAAGAATCCTCTAACCTCCTTTTCAGTACGGGGGGCAGGCATTTCTTGTATAACCTTTACTTTTTCTAGACCGACCTCAATGTCTTTGCCGCTGACAATAAATCCCAGAAGTTTACCAGACCTAACTCCAAAAGTGCACTTACTTGGATTCAGTCTGAGTTTGTACTCCTTCAGCCTGGAAAACAGCCTCTGCAAGTGTTCAAGGTGTTCTTCCTCTGTTTGTGATCGAGCTATCATGTCGTCTACGTAAACTTCGATCTCATGATGTATCATATCATGAAACAAAGCTACCATGGCACGTTGATAAGTTGCCCCTGTGTTCTTCAGTCCGAACGGCATCACCTTATAGCAGAAGGTACCCCATTGTGTAACAAAGGTTGTTTTCTCCATGTCCTCGGTGGCCATTTTGATCTTGTTGTAGCCCGAGAATCCGTCCATGAAAGAAAATACTTTATGCTGAGCTGTGTTGTCAATAAAAATGTCGATGTGTCGTAGCGGAAAATAATCTTTAGGGCTAGCCCTGTTCAAATCCCGATAGTCCACACACATTCTGACCTTGCCGTCTTTTTTGGGAACAGACACAATGTTAGCAACCCATTGTGGATAGGATGTAACAGCTAGAAAGCCAGTGTTGAATTGCTTCATTACTTTATCTTTAATCTTCTCAGACATGTCGGGCCTCATTCGGCGGACTTTTTGCTTGATCGGTGGACAGTCCTCTCTTGTAGGGAGACGGTGAACCACGATGTCTGTGTCTAACCCTGGCATGTCTTCATAAGACCAGGCGAAGATTTCAACGTATTCATTCAACAGCTGTATTAAGCGCTCCTTGACACTTGGTTCCAGATTGGCACCCACTTTGACTTCTTTCATGTCTTCCTCTGTTCCTAAGTTGACTGTTTCCAACAACTCTTCATGAGGCAAGATGGCCCTCTCTTCTTGTTGTAGAAGTCTGGCTAGCTCTCCCGGTACTTCGCAATCTTCGTTGTCTTCGTACTCAGCCTGATTGACCAAATCTTCAGAGTTTTTGAAGGATACAACAGAATAGTCACCCATGGAATCCGGAGTGGATGGATACCTGCATTTGTGAGTGTGGGTGTGTGTAAGGGATAGCCATCCTTAAACAAACAAAAATGAAAAAGGAAAGAAAATGAACACATCAGTTTATAAATGAAAAACGTCCAATGAATCATTAAACATGGCATATGAATATGAAGAGAATCAAGCCCTTACAAATGGACCTACATGCCCCGGGCAAGGCATGAGGTGAAAAGAGTGTGCGAATTGTTTTAGTAATTATTACAGACCAACAGGAAATGTTCGAAAGATAAATTACTGATTGATGAAAGTAATGGGAACGAAGTCCTTTGCCTCCCAGTTGTTCGGCCCTCCTTCAATGGTTGGAAAGATCTAATCTTCAAAGTTAGCCTCTTCATCACTATCTTCTAAAGCATTGATTCCATGAGGAGAAATCTTGATGGGTGCCTTTTCAATTTTGGAGCGACGCATAGCCTTTTGCCCCGCAACAGTAAATCCCAACCCAAACTTGTCTGTCTTTTGGGGAAAGTCAGGCAACTGACCCCACACTGTGCTCTTCCCCTCCTTCATTGCAGCCTTTGCGTCTTTCAGAGATGCCATCCTGGCCACCTGCTTGGGTACCTCAGCTACTGCCTTTGCTATTGCAACCTCGGGAGAAACTTCCTCAAAGTGTTGAAAAGGTGTTTCAATGAATTCGCCATCCACTTCCACATACCGAAAGGAATTCAGATGACTGATCATGTACTCCTCCTCACCGTGTACAATTATGATTTTACCCTTAACAGGGTATTTCAGCATCTGATGTAAAGAAGAGGTGACTGCCCCAACATTATGTATCCACGGTCTTCCTAGCAAGCAAGAGTATGATGGACGGATGTCCATCACGTAAAAGGTTGAGTGGAACACTTCAGTGCCTACCTTGATGGGAATGTCGACCTCCCCAAGCACCATTCTTTTAGACCCGTCAAAGGCCCTGACAATGATATTAGTTGGTTTCAGCTCCAAGCCTTCACAATCCAACCGGTCCAGAGCCTTCTTAGGCAGCACATTTAGAGAAGAACCAGTATCGACCAAGACATGGGCGAGAGTAGTTCCTCGGCATTCAACTGACACATGCAATGCGTCATTGTGCTTTCTTCCCTTTGGAGTCAGGTCAACATCAGAGAAACCCAGGTCATTGTCGGCGGTAAGGCTGGCTACACAATCCTGGAATTGATCGGCTGAGGTTTCTTGGGGCACATGGGCCGTCTTCAAAAACTTAATCAAGGCTTTGGCATGAGCCTCCGAACAAAGCAGCAAGGCTAACATGGAGATCTTCGAGGGGGTTTGCCCCAGTTGCTCCACCACATCATAATCACTCTTCTTGATTATTTTCAAAATCTCCTCCATTTCTTTTTTAGAGGTTTCGGGGATGACCAATGGCTGAGCCCTCGTCCTGACGAGCTCCTCTTGGATCCCTTTCCCCTTATTAGCGACAGCAGGAGGGATAACCATAGGAGTAACGGCTTCTTCAATCATTGGAGTTCTTGCAGATAGTTTTACCGGTGCAGGGGTAACCTTGGGAGCAGTTGAGGGTCCAAAGATTGCCTTTGGAGGGGAAATCTATGGAGAGAAAATTCTTCCACTTCGGGTAATTTTGCTCGTACCGGAAATGTTTCCAATGTCGGCAGTTTCTTCATCAGAGCTCTCTTCAGTTATCTCAATTTGTTTAACGCCATAGTAGTAGATTTCTCCACCATAATTCCATGGTATTGATTTGTCAGATTTGTATGGGACGGGCCCAGGTAGGGTTATCTTCAAGGGTACAGTCTTCGGAGCGGATGTAATCTTAACAGGTCTTTTGGGGACCTTGGAAAGATTGGCGGAAATGGTTATTATTGAAACTTCATTGATAGGAGTTGGAGTAACGGGAGTCTTTTCGAAAAGAATTTGTTGGTTGTCCATTAGGCGTTGGATGCCTATCTTCAACAATGGACAGTCGGTTGGTAGGGCGGAACAAAGGTAGCAGTCTTCTTTGCAACCTGGGGAAATCCCGGCCTTCAACAGATTCAACTTGATTGTCAGTAGTGGAGTTATCAGATCCTCAATAGTAGAAACAAACAAATCTTCTTCAAGAGCATGGACATTGTGACCATGTGTTGTACCCCAAAATTTGCCCTCCCATATTCCTCAAGATTTGTCAAGAATGATCTTCAAATTGCTCAAAATGGCTCAAGGGTTGTACAGTCAAATCACCTCCTAAGGCAGTCAATTCAAAATTAGGGTGTTGTGTTGCATCAAGGTCCTTACATCTAAATAACCTCAAGTGCTCCTTAATATCCTAACGCATGCTCAAATTCAGAAGGTATCCGACTGTGTGAGTTTTCTCGAAGAAATATGGTGAAAAAAATGTGCTGAAAGTGCAGTTTTTACGCGCTAAAAAATTCATAACTTGAAGATCGTGGCTCGTTTTGAACCCGTTCCGGTGGCCAAAATTCTGTCTTGACGTCATCTATGTTTTCATCTCTCACGGCTGGAAGCCAATTTCAATAAGAAAGTCTTCAAAAATGTGGATTTATCAAGTATTTTCGTACAGAAAATTTGTGACAGAAGTTTATTTGCGTCATGTTCAGAAAATCATAACTTGGTCGATTTTCATCGTATCGAGCTGGTTTCGGTGCCAAAATTTCACAAATTGAGTTGGCTACATTTTCACAGAGGGTATTGAGTTCAAACGGTATTCAAAAGACCTTTGTTTTTTGCTCAGAGTGCGTGACGCGCCGAAAATCCTGAATGCTGAATATTATTTCATCTGGGCCGAAACTTCAAAAATTCATAACTCGGTCAATTTTTATCGGATTGGGCTCATATTTTTACACAAGGTCACTGACTCAGAGATATACAACTTTTCTTCAAAAGTCGAGACCTAATTATGCTCCGATCAATACCAGTTTTTTATTGAAGAACGTGTCAGAGTCGACACTGGAGCCCAAAATAAATTTGTCTGAGCTGAAACTTCAAAAATTCATAACTAATTCACCGTTTATTCGATTGAGACGATTTTCGGACAGGAGTTAGTTATCAATGTAGGCTACATTTTGTTTTCACATTTCAACTTCAAAAATTGCACTTAATTCCCTGCGATTTAGCCTAGAAAATGATGAACTCAAGTGAACATTGGAGGCCCAATTGCATATTCAAAGCCCATTTTCTTTACCCTAATTTCCATTATATAATCACATTCTTTTCACACAAACGAGGGAGAGAAAAAAACCTGGCCACAACACTGTCAGAATATCAAATTCTTTCAAGAACCCTAAAACCTTGAAATCCTTATTACAAATCCCTCTCTCACTACAAACAAGCTATCTCAGTTACAAACCAACATCTCACTACTTCTTCAGTAAGAGTAAGGCTGGCTTGATCTCCATGATCAAAAGGGCATAAAAGCATTCATGTCACTACTTTTCCAGTAAGGATAAGGTTGATTTGATCTCCATGATCAAAAGGGTATAATCATTCATACATGTCATATTGGCCTAAACATTAAATTTCTTCATATATTGGCTTTATTTGTATTTTATGATATATAATAATTTATTTAATGTGTTTATGAGATTCAACACTGCAGATTTAGACAGGATCCCTTGCAAGTTCATTAAGGAACGTTGAGGCCAAAACACAAATGGCCAAAAGCCAAAAGCCAAATGGCCAAAACAGAACAGTTTACACATGACATCAATACATGGCGAGACAGACATCCTGAGAAGGTTAAGGACATTGAGGCCAGAACACAAATGGCCAAAAGCCAAAACTCAAATGGCTAAAACAAAACAGTTTACACATGACGCCAATAGCTGTTTCACCCCTCCAATCAGGCTCGTATACTCCTAAACTCTCTCTCTATTTGTATTATGTTCCTTTAATTAATTAATCGTTATTATTTTTATTAATCACTAACCAATTGACATTTTTCCTAATAAAATAAAAAACACAAAAAAATATTTTATTTATTAAAATTAACTTCATCACTTTTATTTTTGTAAATAAATTAATTTAATCAATTTAGCTTTAATTAGATTTAACTTTTAATATTTTTTGCAATATTTAAAATCAATTTAGAATATTAGGTTTTTATTAGCATTAATTCAATTTATTTTATTTCTTTAAAAAACTCAAAAATCCAAAAATATTTTCATTATTTTATTTAATTTAATTGTTCATTTAATTTAATTCCATTTAATTCAAAAATAACCAAAAAAAATCACTTTCTTGCAAAAAAAGGACCAAAACTCATATTTTCTCAAAAAGGGTCAAAACCATAAGGACGTCCCGATTTAATTTATTTCGCGCACTATTATTTTTTGATTCTATTTTATGTATCTGTTTCCAAGGATGTAATAGTTAATTAGGATTTTACCGCTTTATTTACTTTTCCGTATTTATTTTCCAAACAGGTTTTTGTTTTTGGCGATGTATAGACCCGCGCCTTGTAATAGTGTAGATTTACCTTTCCGTACTTTATTTTCCGCACTCTTAACTGTTAATATGCATGAAAGACTTGTATGACAACTAAAATCAATCCGTAGCTCACAAATAACATGTACAAGACAATTTAAACTGAAAAACAACACACATGCACATGCCACTCCTAGGGTACGCCTCACTGGTTTCCTCGAACGTGGTCGTCAAGTATAGGGTGTTTTAGAGGTCGCCCTCCTGTCTAAAGATCCAGTCGCCTCGAAACGGTTGCCTCGGATAAAAAGGATCTAGGACATTAGGGTTACCACTAAGGCGTCCTACCATTGCTTTGGTGACCACACATGTCCCTAATAATCGAATTGACCCGAATACCTCTAACGACGGTGCTACCTACTTCTCAATAGTGGGATAGTACTGTCTAAAGGACTCTTACACAGCCTAATTCCTTAGAGTAGGTAGATTTCTCCTGGGTACTTGCTCTCTCAAAAAAACAAAAACAATCTTTTCGCACTGACACTTTCAAAAAGTTTTCAAACAAATTTTTCATACACTCTTGAGAACAGATACAAGAGTTACTTAGAAATTTTTCAAACAAAACTTTTTCAAAACCCACATACACTTGAAAAGTAACCATTTTTGAAAACATAAGAGCAAGTACCTAAGAGCCCGTGGATAACCACGGATAGAAAGGGTGCTAACACCTTCCCTTTCTATAAATCTACCTCTCGAACCGAGAAACATTCTCAAAGAAGGAATTTTGCTGTGCTTTTGTCCTTTCCATGTTGGAGAATATAAAAGACGGTGGCGACTCTTGCTTACCGCGACATTTCACGAACCAGCTAAAAAACAGTCAGTTCTATTTCCACCGATCACAGAACTGGCGACTCTGCTGGGGATAATCTTATAAGTGAGGTGTACCTTAGGACTAGATCATTCTATGTTTTCAATTGTATGTCTTGATTGCTTTTATATTTGTGGGCTTGTCTTGGAGTTTCATAGATCCTAACCCGAATCTGGGGAATACCCTTTAGGTAGCATAAGCTGTGAGGGACCTGTCCGGCGTAGACCGACACGGGTGAAGCAGTGGCTACGTTGGTGTGACACCTTGGTCTGTACCGATATCCCTTGTGTTGCAACGAGGAGAATATGGGTCTTCTGAGGAGTCATTAAGCATCAACCGACCTTAGAACCCTAATTTGACCCAACTTGGCCATAGAAAAGTAGCCGTATGCTACACCCATTGAGGCTAAACTCTCGCGATGGTTCTGGCTGCAAGAAAAGATTGCGACGCTGGAGTTATGACCGATTGAGGGTAGTCAGTGATATTGGGATTCTCTAGAACCCGGTTACTCTTGATAGGACAGGTCTTAACCAACGAAACTGAAAGAGGGTAGTACCTGAACTTCATGCTGGCCTAAACTCTAAGGGTTGTCTTGTATGACTTGTGTGCCTTCAAACTTGAACTACTTGCATATTCTTGTTATCTGACAACACGGGTTCCTTGCAGGTTTTGTTTACAGTCCTTAATCTGGACTCATAACAGGGTTCACTTACATCACTCCACGCATAGCATAACATCATACCATCATACCATTGCATACATCCTACATAAGGACTAACCCATTTCAAGGATCTCAAGGGTCTGTGATGCAGGTCATGATGAACCAACTGCCTAGCAAGGGGCAAAGGGGATTTATTTTCCTCTAGCCAAGATTGTTCGGAGATCAAAGCACGATGACTTGAGTCAGGGGCTATGACCCACTCGATATGGTGAGCCTTGACTCTTGAAGAAGGACTCTCAACAACATGAAGTTCCTTCAATCAAGCTACCAAATTCTAACAATTTTCTTGTCTACCCCGCGAGATCCTTGAAAACATTGCATGCATACATACATATCATTGCATTACAGGTACCCTTGTTACAGGTCACTTACCATCTTCGCTGTTTATTTCAGCAATGGCTTCCCAACAAGACAACCAGGATCTTTATGCTCAAGAGACTCGGTTCAGGGAAATCCTCCTGAACCTATCCAAGGGGCAGGAAAAGTTGAGGACACTCCTCATGGGGACTTTGGTCAGGAACAGTTCTGAGGACGATAAGGACGAACGGCTGAAACGTCTACAAGCTGAAGTGGATACAATGAGAACCCAGATGCTGGGGCAAATGGCTCTTATCCAAGACTTATCTCAAAGACAAGGAGAGCTCAGGGTTCTCGTCAACCAACTGCTTCGGGATAACCAACTGGGGAAAACATCTAAGGTTGAAGAGCAAGCTATCATTCAACCACCTGTGGGGCAAGAAGACAAGGGAAAAGCTCCTCAGTTTGCTTCAGGGTCACAAGCCCCACATCAACCTCACCAGCGTCAATAGGGTAATCGGCGTAAGCGAAATACGTCTGGAAGACACTTCTCGGAGACTGGTATACCATCATCACTGATACTGAGACGCTTGTTGGAGGTCAAGCTGATTGCTTTAAAGGATCCTCCTAAGACTCTCAACATAACCTCCCTAAAGTACAATCCTGATGAAAGGTGTGCCTACCATTCTGACAGTCCTGGACATGACACCGACGACTGTTGGAGCTTGAGGAACAAGATCCAGGACTTGATCGACGAAAGGGTGCTAGAGTTCATACCGGGTGGTAAAATGAAAATCTTCTGCTGAGAATCTTCCATCTGAGATGACTAGTTCAAAAAAAAAACTTTTGTTCATTCGAATGTTCAAGTTGTATTTTTCTTTGATTGTTTAAACAATTATTGTCATAGCAAACTTTATTACTTTATCAATGCATCGCATATGTCTGTTTTGAATCAATATATTCGCATTCGCTATATTCAAACTGCTTACATTTTTTGTGATGTTCAACTCTCAATTGATAATTCTAAGCCTCTTGAGGGAGGATGACGAAAACGATACCACGATCTTTACAGTATGCTTTTGAACAGACCCCGCTGATGAGGTACATGCATTGTTTCAAATCCTAAACAGGGGAGTTATAAGGAAGATAATCCCTAGTCAACCCCTTTGAGCCAAAGAAGTTGGAGTTTTTCTTTTCGAAAATTAAAACCCTTAATCATAACCTGGGGCAGGGTAGTTCTCTCAGTTAATCCAGGTGCACAGTGAATAGCATCAAAGAAGTCCTTCCGAGACGGAAAAAAAGCAGTGATGGTTCCTATAATCATAAAGACAGGCAGTCGTCATCTTTCAAAATAAAAACCCAATAAGTCAAAACCTATGAAGGAGACTTACAAAACTGGGGCATCCTGCTGACTGTAATCACAAAAGAAACAGTTCAGGAAAAAAAACAGGGATAACGCAATTAAAAAGAAAGAGGTCCTACAAACCCTCAACAAAAAAGAAATGACTGCCTATTCAAAATAAACTGTCAACATCCGAACCATCACTGGAATATCAGAGCAAAGACTCAAACAATGTCTAATGCACGATTAATTGAGTTTAGGATTGAAGAACATCACGAAGAATGGGTGGGTACAAATATAATTTGAGCCTTTATCCTTTGTTTCTTAAACTGTGAACCAGGCCACGTTACAACCCTCAAAAGTCCTAGCTGAAGCCTGGTTAGTTCGAAATCATACTGTTACAAAGGTATCCTGACTCCTGTAGGGCTTGCTGTAAAATCTTGAGTTAACATCACATTTTACAAAAATTCACTTGTTTTATTGAAAAATGCATTTTCAAAAAATTCAAGACAGACATAAGCTTTGCATTCTTAGAATAACATTGTTTGCATATGACTATTTGTTCAAACAGCAAAGAAATTCGCACGACGAATATCTAGTGAACAAAGATCTTCTCAACAAAAGAGTCATCTCAAGTGGAAGAAACACTTCCAACCAAGGGGCACGGCATGATCATTGTCTATCATCTGGGGCAGTCAAGTCAAGATTCAGAGAATCTCTCAAAAGCCAAACAGCCAGGGGCAGATCTCCATCTGAGTCACTTGGGGCATTGGGCAGGAATTTCAGCAACGAATCTTGCAGGATCGAACATCTTCTGGTGGTATAGCAACACAATGCTACCGACAGTGACAACTCCCTGCACTCTGAGAGCGTGGACATAGTCGAAAAAAATACTACGCATAATCAAAGACCCGCTAGGTTGACACACCTAGGCAAAAATAAGAGCTTCCCGGCGAACCAAAAGGGTTCGGACAAAAATAAGGGATGAAAATGAAAAAATCTGTACACCTGGCAAGTCGAAAACCTGAAAAGGCGGCTTGGGCAAAAATGGGTATCCCGGTGGACTGAAAACCCGAAAGGGCGGTCCAGGCAAAAATTAGGGATCAAAGCGTACGACTATGTCCCGTCATCTCGTCACTGGCCTACCAGAAGAAGATTTGTCAATCGACGGTTATCAAGCACCTCACAGGCACCTTCTCCCGCGGAAGCAGGGGCAATAAGAATTGCCTGAACTGTACAGTTGCTCTGTCCACCAGGTACAAGGTAGATTCAGCTGAAGAATATGACCAAGATACCTTCACTCCCTGCAGAGTAAGGCAAGGTTCAGCAATACTCTCCCCAAGCAAAGTTGGTCTCCCGTCAGCCCCGAAAAGGCACAGTATTCCCCAGCAAGTCAGCGATACTCTCCCCAAGCAGAGTTAGCCTACTGTCAGCCTTAAGGAAGTTGGGTATCCCTAGAAGATCTCAACATTCCCCAGCGGAGTATAGATATTCTTGCAGTCATCATCCCCGGCGGAATACAAGACACCCCAGTGGAGCCACTTCCCCGGTACAGTTCAAAAGTTTATCCCCCAGTAGATTCTGGAAGCTTATCCCCAGTAGATCTGGAAGCTTATCACCTGCAGAGTACTTGCGTCTCTCCCCGACCATATTCAAAGATCATTCCCCACCAGAGCTTATAACTGGGTTATCCTCAGCTAATTACAACGGAAAGATCGTCCTCGGCGAAGTTCTTCCTATCCCCAGCGGAGTTCATCAAATTCCAATAAAACGCATCAACGGTATCCCCAGCGGAGTTATCATCAAAGTCTCAGCGAAGCATCTCTTCCCACAGAGTAATTCCCCACAGAGTAATCTCTCCACCAAGTTTATTCCCCAACGGAGTTATCTTCTCCTACCGGTTTATCCTTGCAACCATCATCCCCAGCGGAAACGAAGAATTCTACTCTTCAACATCAGCCCATAATTCAACTTCCCGACATTCGTCAAGGATTTATTTTCCTAGACGAAAATGCATTCATAAACATCACATTATGACATACGCATCATAACACACTATCTCATTTATTTTGAACATCATGACATCATGCATTTCATACATCATGACATTGCATACAACTGATGTTTTGCCTTTTCAAGAAAAGGTCAATCCAAAGATGATTACTATCAACTGTCGCAGTTCCAGATTCGATACCTGTATCTAGCCAGGGCATATCTGTGAGCGATTGATTGTAGATTCGATACCTGTATCTAGACAGGGCATATCTACATTAAAGAGATTAAAGAGATAGCTTGGAAATGCTCCAGATATGGATGCTATTCTTTTGCTTATTCAAGAGTTTCCTTTCAGATATAGCTTAGAAATGCTCCAGATATGGATGCTATTCTTTTTCTTATTCAAGAGTTTCCTTTCAGAGATAGCTGGGAAATGCTCCAGACATGGATGCTGTTCTTTTGCTTATTCAGATCCTTCTAGAGATAGCTTAGAGATGCTCCGGGTACGGATGCTAATCTACTGCTTATTCCAGATGTCCTTCTAGAGATGGTTCAGATGCGATCCAGACATGGCTACATTCTGATACTTATTCCAGATTCCCTTCTAGAGATGGTTCAGATGCGACCCAGATATGGCTACATTCTGATACTTATTCCAGATTCCCTTCTCGAGATGGTTCAGATGCGACCCAGATATGGCTACATTCTGATACTTATTCCAGATTCCCTTTCAGAGATAGCTTGGAGATGCTCCCGACCCGGATGTTATTCTACTACTTATTCAGATTTCTCTCCAGAGATAGCTTAGAGATGCTCCAGACATGGATGTTATTCTTTTGCTTATTCAAAGTTTCTTCTCAGAGATAGTTCAGATATGCTCCAAAACCGGATGCTATTCTGTTGTTTATTCAGAGTTGCTTTTCAGAGATGGCCTAGAGATGCTCCAGACACAGATGCTATTCTATTGCTTATTCAGATTTCCTTTCAGAGACAGCTTAGAGATGCTCCTGACCCGGACGCTATTCTATTGCTCATTCAGATTCAAACTTCTAAAGACAACTTAGAGATGCTCCAGACCCGGAGGCTATTCTATTGTTTAGTCCAGATTCATTCAAAAGACATTCCAAATACGATCCAGATTCGGATAATATTCTGTCACTCATTCAGATGCAGTATGGATATACCCCAAACACGACGGTCATTCTACTACTCGTTCAGACGTCAGCAATTAGACACATACTAGATATGCTCCAGACACGGAAGCTATTCTATTTCTTACTCAGATTCAACCATCCCTTACATTTCCAAATGGCATTTATAAGCCCATTCCCGACAAGATTCTGTCACATCTCCAGATGGCATCTATAAGCCCATCCTATTATCCACCATCTCTCCAAATGGCATCCATAAGCCCATTTCCGACATCACATTGCTGATACTACACCATGCGAGTGCAAATTTCTGGGCACTCTAGTGTTCAATCATCTTCCACCTTCGGATCACGAAAGGCACGCAAGCCAATCTACATCCTCAGGTTTAAGAAGATTGAACAGGGGCAACTGTTGTACCCCAAAATTTGCCCTCCCATATTCCTCAAGATTTGTCAAGAATGATCTTCAAATTGCTCAAAATGGCTCAAGGGTTGTACAATCAAATCACCTCCTAAGGCAGTCAATTCAAAATTAGGGTGTTGTGTTGCATCAAGGTCCTTACATCTAAATGACCTCAAGTGCTCCTTAATATCCTAACGTATGCTCAAATTCAGAAGGTATCCGACTGTGTGAGTTTTCTCGAAGAAATATGGTGAAAAAAGTGTGCTGAAAGTGCAGTTTTTACGCGCTAAAAAATTCATAACTTGAAGATCGTGGCTCGTTTTGAACCCGTTCCGGTGGCCAAAATTCCGTCTTGACATCATCTATGTTTTCATCTCTCACGGATGGAAGCCAATTTCAATCAGAAAGTCTTCAAAAATGTGGATTTATCAAGTATTTTCGTACAGAAAATTTGTGACAGAAGTTTATTTGCGTCATGTTCAGAAAATCATAACTTGGTCGATTTTCATCGTATCGAGCTGGTTTCGGCGCCAAAATTTCACAAATTGAGTTGGCTACATTTTCACAAAGGGTATTGAGTTCAAACGGTATTCAAAAGACCTTCGTTTTTTGCTCAGAGCGCGTGACACGCCGAAAATCCTGAATGCTGAATATTATTTCATCTGGGCCGAAACTTCGAAAATTTATAACTCGGTCAATTTTTATCAGATTGGGCTCATATTTTTACACAAGGTCACTGACTCAGAGATCTACAACTTTTCTTCAAAAGTCGAGACCGAATTATGCTCCGATCAATACCAGTTTTTTATTGAAGAACGTGTCAGAGTCGACACTGGAGCCCAAAATAAGTTTGTTTGAGCTGAAACTTCAAAAATTCATAACTAATTCACCGTTTATTCGATTGAGACGATTTTCGGACAGGAGT
Organism: Vicia faba; assembly: GCA_948472305.1. Classification (NCBI taxonomy): domain Eukaryota; kingdom Viridiplantae; phylum Streptophyta; class Magnoliopsida; order Fabales; family Fabaceae; genus Vicia; species Vicia faba. The sequence continues at coordinate 573,086,512 of OX451737.1, read as the reverse complement.
TAGTTATCAATGTAGGCTACATTTTGTTTTCACATTTCAACTTCAAAAATTGCACTTAATTCCCTGCGATTTAGCCTAGAAAATGATGAACTCAAGTGAACATTGGAGGCCCAATTGCACATTCAAAGCCCATTTTCTTTACCCTAATTTCCATTATATAATCACATTCTTTTCACACAAACCAGGGAGAGAAAAAAACCTGGCCACAACACTGTCATAATATCAAATTCTTTCAAGAACCCTAAAACCTTGAAATCCTTATTACAAATCCCTCTCTCACTACAAACAAGCCATCTCAGTTACAAACCAACATCTCACTACTTCTTCAGTAAGAGTAAGGCTGGCTTGATCTCCATGATCAAAAGGGCATAAAAGCATTCATGTCACTACTTTTCCAGTAAGGGTAAGGTTGATTTGATCTCCATGATCAAAAGGGTATAATCATTCATACATGTCATATTGGCCTAAACATTAAATTTCTTCATATATTGGCTTTATTTGTATTTTATGATATATAATAATTTATTTAATGTGTTCATGAGATTCAACACTGCAGATTTAGACAGGATCCCTTGCATGTTCATTAAGGAACGTTGAGGCCAAAACACAAATGGCCAAAAGCCAAAAGCCAAATAGCCAAAACAGAACAGTTTACACATGACACCAATAAATGGCGAGACAGACATCCTGAGAAGGTTAAGGACGTTGAGGCCAGAACACAAATGGCCAAAAGCCAAAACACAAATGGCCAAAACAAAACAGTTTACACATGACGCCAATAGCTGTTTCACCCCTCCAATCAGGCTCGTATAGTCCTAAACTCTCTCTCTATTTGTATTATGTTCCTTTAATTAATTAATCGTTATTATTTTTATTAATCACTAACCAATTAACATTTTTCCTAATAAAATAAAAAACACAAAAAAATATTTTATTTATTAAAATTAACTTCATCACTTTTATTTTTGTAAATAAATTAATTTAATCAATTTAGCTTTAATTAGATTTAACTTTTAATATTTTTTGCAATATTTAAAATCAATTTAGAATATTAGGTTTTTATTAGCATTAATTCAATTTATTTTATTTCTTTAAAAAACTAAAAAATCCAAAAATATTTTCATTATTTAATTTAATTTAATTGTTCATTTAATTTAATTCCATTTAATTCAAAAATAACCAAAAAATCACTTTCTTGCAAAAAAGGACCAAAACTCATATTTTCTCAAAAAGGGTCAAAACCCTAAGGACGTCCCGATTTAATTTATTTCGTGCACTATTATTTTTTGATTCTATTTTATGTATCTGTTTCCAAGGATGTAATAGTTAATTAGGATTTTACCGCTTTATTTATTTTTCCGTATTTATTTTCCAAACGGGTTTTTGTTTTGGCGATGTATAGACCCGCGCCTTGTAATAGCGTAGATTTACCTTTCCGCACTTTATTTTCCGCACTCTTAACTGTTAATATGCATGAAAGACTTGTATGACAAATAAAATCAATTTGTAGCTCACAAATAACATGTACAAGACAATTTAAACTGAAAAACAACACACATGCACATGCCACTCCTAGGGTACGCCTCACTGGTTGCCTCGAACGTGGTCGTCAAGTATAGGGTATTTTAGAGGTCGCCCTCCTGTCTAAAGATCCAGTCGCCTCGAAACGGTTGCCTCGGATAAAAAGGATCTAGGACATTAGGGTTACCACTAAGGCGTCCTACCATTGCTTTGGTGACCACACATGTACCTAATAATCGAATTGACCCGAATACCTCCAACGACGGTGCTACCTACTTCTCAATAGTGGGATAGTACTGTCTAAAGGACTCTTACACAACCTAATTCCTTAGAGTAGGTAGATTTCTCCTGGGTACTTGCTCTCTCAAAAAAACAAAAACAATCTTTTCGCACTGACACTTTCAAAAAGTTTTCAAACAAATTTTTCATACACTCTTGAGGACAGATACAAGAGTTACTTAGAAATTTTTCAAACAAAACTTTTTCAAAACCCACATACACTTGAAAAGCAACCATTTTTGAAAACATAAGAGCAAGTACCTAAGAGCCCGTGGATAACCACGGATAGAAAGGGTGCTAACACCTTCCCTTTCTATAAATCTACCTTCCGAACCGAGAGACATCTCGAATAAGGAATTTTGCTGTGCTTTTGTCCTTTCCATGTTGGAGAATATAAAAGACGGTGGTGACTCTTGCTTACCACGACATTTCGCGAACCAGCTTAAAAAACAGTCAGTTCTATTTCCATCGATCACACCATGCTTCGGCATTAGAGCATAGATTACATTCGGCTTCTCAGGGGCGTCGAACTCAACCTCTTTAGTATCTATCAAATCCTGAATTTTATTCTTAAGCGCCCAGCAATTGTTGGTGTCATGCCCGGCGCTGTCAGAATGATAGGCACATTTAGCATTTGGATGATAGTATGGAGATGTGGTGTTAGGGTTTTTCGGCGCCTCCTTTAAACCAGTCAGATTTAACTTCAACAAATGGAGAAGAACTTGTGCAGGCGTCATGTTGATGTGGGTGAACTGCCGTTGTGGCCGTTCTACCCGTTGCTGATTTGGTCTCGACTGATTGTTACGAGGCTGATCATTTGACGAATTTTGAATCATCACGGCCCCTACAGTTGGCCGGCACTCAGTTCTTCCCAATCCTTTCTGAGAGTATATAACAGTCGCTTCCTTCTTTGCTGGGAAAGGTTTTTTAACAGTCGTGGATGCAGAGGCATCCCTTTGAATCTTCCCACTCTTAATACCAGCTTCCACCCGTTCGCCAGTTAGAATCAGTTCAGTAAACCCTGCAGAAGAGCTCTCGATCAAATGGTTGAAGAAAGGGCCATATAGGGTTCCCAAGAACATATCAACTAACTCCCTATCTGAAAGAGGTGGCTGCACTCTTTCGGCCAAGTCGCGCCATTTCTGGGCGTATTCTTTGAATCCCTCATTTTAGGCCATCCCCATACTTTGTAGCTGAGTACGGGTTGGCGCCAAGTCGGCGTTGTATTGATAATGGAGATAAAAGGCAGCTGCCAAGTCCTCCCAATTATGCACTTCTGATCTTTCAAGCTGGTAAAACCAATCTAGCTGTGTACCAGACAGGCTATCCTGGAAGAAGTGTACCCAAAGATTTATATCGGATGAATGAGGTTGAATTCTTCTGACATATGACCTTAGGTGCATCTTTGGGCAAGACAAACCGTCGTATTTTGCAAAAGTTGGTACCTTGAACTTGGGAGGTATAACAATCCCAACAATCAATCCCAATTCTTCAAAATCTAGCCCGGGAACCCTTTGCAGCTCCATAGCTGCCAGTCTATCCTCCAGGTTTTTGTATTTGTCGTCCGCTGGCGTGTACTGCTGCTCTGAGTAATCTTCATCCTCCTCGACCTCTTCTTCTTCAGCCTCAGACTCAGAGGGTAATGCAGCTCTTTTTCCCTTACCGGTCCCCTCGTCAGATGTGGAGGGGAAATCAAGAACTCTCCTAGCTTCATTCTCAAATCTTCTTCCTAGTGTAGCTACCCCAACTCTTTTCTTTTTCTTTCTTCCTTTTTCTTGCTCTTTATTCCCTAACAGTGCTTTAAGATCCTCCTGACCCTTTGCTAAGGTCATGAGAAGTTGTTGAAACTGCGAGTTTTGTGCCTGCAGATCTTTGACCGTCTGCTCAATATCCATCTTACTGAAATAAACAGCAGAAAGATAAGGAAACCTGGTGTGAAGACCTGTTTGTGCATATGATGAATGATATGTTTATTCATGTAATGCATTCAAGGGTTTAGAAGTTCAAAGTTGTTGCAAACAAAAAGAACACCCGTCATATCAATAAGAAGAAATTTTGTCAGTACATAAATGCCCCATGGGCCAAATATTACAAAAAATTCTTAAGGTAAAAAGACGTTGCGCATCCTCTTTAGTGCAATGTAAGTGTTGAGGGTCTCCTCCTTATGAAGTCGGCGGGTAAGTTCCAAAACCTTCTTCTCACTGGCGTAGAAGCTAGCTTCGAAAGTATTTCGTTCTTCCTTGAGTTGGATCCAACTCTTCTGCATTTCCTCCCATGATGTTGGCATGTCAGGATGTAGGATGGTGTATGGAACCTCTCCTTCCTTAACAGGATCTTTGATCAAAGGGAGAATGTGAGGGTAAGGCATCATAAGACTCTGGGCGCGGGTTCGTACCCACTTGAGGTAAGGCTCAAGGGGGATGGAGTTCTTGTGCCCCAGTGTCTTGCTATCTACCTTGTTAGGCATCCTCCAAGCTCTGATGAATCTTTGTCGAAGTCCTTGCGCATCGTTGTCAAAGTCAAAAACTAGGTCAGGAATTAGCATGTCATGAGGGCCATCCCTCCGAGCGTATCCAAATTGTCTTAAAGCTAGGCAGGGGTTGTAGGTAATGCCTCCTCTAATGCCAAGTAATGGAACATTAGGGAACTCACCACAGCAATCAATGATGATGACATTTTCTCTGGACCGAGAACACCAATGTACATCAGAATGCGTGAGGGTCATCAATCGTTGTGACCACCTTGAACCCTGCTCGTTCTTCAAAACTGATTGTGGAAGGTGCGAAATAAACCACCTTGCTAGGAGAGGAGTACAACACATGAGAACACCTCTCTTCCTCATTGTTCGTGTGTAAAATGAGTGGAGGATGTCCCCAAGCAATGTAGGTATGGGATTCTTTGACATGGAAATCTTGACAGCATTGACATCTATAAGTTGGTCAGGATTTGGGAACAAGACCAACCCATAAATGAGGAGTGCCGCAATTTCTTCAAAGGCTTGCAGATCCAAAGAATTCCAACACTCTTGTGCCTTCTCAAACAAGAATTTTGCCAAGAAGCCTTTGACACCACTTCTAGTTTCCCAATGCCCCTTGATGTCAGATGGTTGCAAGTGTAGTGCTTGAGCAACATCTTCAGGCTTTGGCTCTTTTTCCGTACCGTTGTAGGGTAGTTGATTAATAGGAATTCTCAGGAGTTGAGAAAATTCCTCCAAAGTAGGCACCAATTGGTAGTCGGGGAATGTGAAATAGTGGTGAAGGGGGTCAAAGAATTGGAACAACACTTTCACCATGTCTTCTTCAATGCTGGTGTTGACTAGGCTGAGCAGTCTACCATGTCTTTCACTGAAGAGAGAACTTTCTGGAATTCTGGATGTAAGCTCCTTGAGTTGAGGAGGGATTCTCACAAGGTTGACTTGGATAGTTTTCCTGCGAAGAATTTCCATGACCTACAAAACAAGAACAAAGATGAAGATCCAAACCCTTGAAATGGTTAGTGGATGCATATGATGCTTTATGATGTTCATGATGTATGCACAAACACATGTACAAGCAAGTCACACAAAACCCTAGTTTCATACTTGCATGAGGTTTCATAGGTAAGTACCCTCTTGAGTGTAGTTGGCTTAAAACCTGTCCTAAATAGTAACCGGGTTCTAAGGAGCTCAATATCATTGGATTGTTTTCTATGTTCATTGTTTTGGTTTAGCCACTTAACTAGCGACCAAAATATTCCAAGAAAACAACCCTCGATGAGTGTAGTATCGAGTATCTACCAACTCCGGACTGCACCAAAGCCGGTCATCTCACTACCCCTAATAGAAGGCCAAGATGGTCAAGTAAGGTTCTAGGTCATTAGTGCTTAGTGACATCACTCAGCGGCCCCGTACTCTCCTTGATTGAACTCAAGGGTTACCGGTACTCACAAATATGTCGCACTAATATAGCTATTGCTTCAACCGTATCGGTATACCCCACACACTTTCCACAACGTATTACTATCTATGAATGTTTCCCAAATCCGGGTGTAGGATTTAAAGCCCAAACAAGAGAACCAAAATGTAAAGCAATCAAAGCAAACAATTAATCATGCAAAAGGTGATCTAATCCCTAAGGTTACTCCACTTTTAAAGACAGATCCCCAGCAGAGTCACCAGTTCTGTGATACGGTGGGAGAACTGACTTGAGGTTTTGCGTTTGTTTTCGCAAATGTTTCGGTTTAGCAAGAGTCGCCACCGACTTTTTATTTTATCCTAAGGAAAGGTCAAAAAGCACAGGAAAGACCTTTGAGATGTTTTCTTGGGTTCGGGGAGTAGGTTATAGAAAGGGAAGGTATTAGCACCCTTTCTATCCATGGTTATCCATGGGCTCTTAGTTACTTTCTTAGATCACTTGCTTTGCATTTTCAATTGTTTGAAATGGTGCTTTGTGTGCGGTTTTGAAAGATATTTTTGAAAAGAGGCCATTTGTGGCAACCTTTGTAATGATTCTTGTTTGAATGTATACAAAGGTGTATTGTCTTTTGAAAAAGTTTTCAATGTTTTTTGAAAGTTGTTTTGAAATTGTGTTGTGATGTATGTTGTTGAAAAGTAGCAAGGATGTTTTCTTTGCAAGTTTGATCAAGTAACTAAGAGTTTGTCTACCCTATTTTACTCAAAGATCTTTCCTTATGTTTTTAACCCTTTTAACAGTGTTGTTTCACCATTGTATTTGGTGAACAACCTTGTGTTAGGATGTAAACGGGACAGGCGTGGGTCATCGTATAGACCATGAAAGCAATAGTGTCAAGTATTTTGGCAATTTTCTTGAGGGACTATGATCATTTTGTTTAGGCAACTAGATAGCGTCATCGAGGGACTATGATCATTTTGTTTGTTTTTGTTTTGTTTTGCCAAAATACTTGACATGCAAACATGGCCCATTTTTGAAGGCAACAAGTGGATGTAACCCTAGGGGTGTAAGTGTGCAAGTGTGTTTTGTTGCATGTAAGAGTTTATCTTTGAATTAGGATTTTCTATTTCATTGATTTTATCTTTCCATACACATCCTAATTACTAGCATTTATATTTGAAAGCAATAAAAAGCAGAAATATAAAATCCTACGCTATTACAGCAATTAGGGGGTGGGGATACATATTTGTACATGGGGTGGTTCAATGAGAAAAATAGATAAGAAAAGAAAATAACAAAGGCAAGATAGAGAGAAAGAGAGAGAGAGAGAGCCAGCACACTTCTGAGAGGCCATCAGAAGTTCTGACTCAGGCCCGCTTCCAGATTATCAACCTCTTGGTTAAACTGTATGAGTCAGAACTTTTGACTCTGGCACCTGCAAAAACAGAAACCTGTTAGTGGGAAGATCAAAAGTTCTGACCCCTATGCGCTGCAAGACAAAAATTTGTTAGTGGGGATATCAGAAGTTCTGATCCTGCTGGAGATACAATAATCTTCAGAAGTTCTGATATTATTGACAGCAGAACAGGCTTCAGATGTGCTAACGTCAAAGTCAACACTTGGCTTCTCCCTGTGCTAGTCAGAACATCCGCAGTTTTGTTAATTTTCCACAAAACAGAGAACATGTTTGGGACAGCTTCAGTAAATGTCAAAGTGTTTTAGGAGACAGAACCAACAGGGTCACAGGCAGGTTCTACGCTGATTTACTTCCTACTCAAACATTCTGAGGTATGAAAATCCTCAGAACGCAAACAACAGCAACATGATATTTACATTATGTTTATTTGAGCATGCAAAGCTGATGATGCTTAGCAGCGTGATGAAGGTCAGCAGGTGCTTACCTGGCTGTTGGAAAAGTTTGTGAGTGAGAGCTAGCTTTTAGCTCTGATGGTGTTCTGGACAGGTTCTTTTTGAAGGGGTGGATGGAGAGTATATGTGGTCAGAAGCTGTAGGGGCGTATTTCTTTAATCAAGAAGCAATCTGGGTACAAATGAGGTTTTGAGACAGGAGATTCAAAGTTATGTTTGAGGCTCTTGAGACACCAAGATTTTTTGACAGAGTTTCAAAGTATTTTCTTGCTAAAAAATTTCTGTTTCTCTTTTAGCAATTTCTTTCTGGTTTTTTTTTGGACCCCTTCTTAGTGGTCAATGGTGCTCTATTTATAGGCAAAGTTCTTGTGGATTCTTGAACGTTAAAGGCACCAATAGAGGTTAAATTTTTTTTTTTTGAAATAAGTTCATGGAAAGTTGTGATAATGCACAACTTTTCAGCCTAGGCTGGAACATCAGGAAAGGATTGAGGAGAAGTGACCTCTATAGGTGGAAGGTGGCGCGTAGACCCATGCCTAAGCCTGCAGAAAGGTGTTTACCAAGCCACACGTGAAGAGACCTCTTGGATGAATGTTCAGGAGTGGTTGGGAGCATTAATGAGCATTAAATGGTGATGAGACTTATCAACACCAAAATTCTTGTAATAGGAGAAAACTTGAACCAACAGTTCTGTTTTACCAAAAACAACGTGAACCAAGCTCTGATCTTGGCCTCTTGATGTCTCAGCAAATTCTGGGGGTTCTCCTGACTTTCTAACACGTTCCTTGGATTTGCTTTTGGAAATCCTGGACTTAGAGATTCTGTGTCAGTGTAACACCCACTCTTCTGACCTTTTCATCTTCTGATTCCAGCATGTTCTGAAGGAGCCTTCAGACTTCTTTGGTTCCTTTGCATTCCTCTAGCAAACTCTGGCTGAACTTGCGTAACTGCTGAAAGAGTCATGTTCTGTTTGAGGCTTACGTGTTGAACCACGTTTGCAACCTCTAACTGAGTTAATGTAGCTGCTGAAGAGCCAACTTCTGACTGCGTTGAGCCAAGCTTGCAACTTCTGACCGTTTCTGTCTGGAGGTTGGTCCAGAAGTTTTGAAGTATTATTTTCTTCTTAAACACCCATTTTTTAGAGAAAAATTCCAAATGTTTAGAATTTAATTTTTCAAGGTAAAAGTGTTGCCTTTAGAGCTTGTGTGATCATTTTGCTCTTGTAAATGGTTTGCTTGGGAAGAAATGATAATTCAGGACTTGGATTTGCTTCAGAGAGACTCTGGGAATCCAGGATAATTTCCTGAAGAATGAGAGGACAAATTTTGGGGTACAACAAAGTGATCTAAGCAAGTAACTAAGAGCCCATGGATAACCATGGATAGAAAGGGTGCTAATACCTTCCCTTTCTATAATCTACTCTCCGAACCCAAGAAAACATCTCAAAGGTCTTTCCTGTGCTTTTTGACCTTTCCTTAGGATAAAATAAAAAGTCGGTGGCGACTCTTGCTAAACCGAAACATTTGCGAACACAAACGCAAAATCCCAAGTCAGTTCTCCCACCGTATCACAGAACTGGCGACTCTGCTGGGGAAAACTTTAAAAGTGGAGTAACCTTAGGGCTTAGATCACCCTTTGCATGATTATTGTTTGCTTTAATTGCTTTACATTTTGGTTCTCTTGTTTGGGCTTGAAATCCTCCACCCGGATTTGGGAAACATTCATAGGTAAATAGCAATACATTGTGGAAATTGTGTGGGGTATATCGACACGGTTGAAGCAATAGCTATATTAGTGCGACATATTTGTGAGTACGGGTAGCCTTTGAGTCAATCAAAGAGAATACGGGGCCGCTGAGTGATGTCATAAAGCACTAATGAACTCTTAGAACCTTACTTGACCATCTTGGCCTTTTATTAGGGGTAGTGAGATGACCGGCTTTGGTGCAGTCCGAAGTTGGTAGATACTCGATACTACACTCATTGAGGGTTGTTTTCTTGGAATATTTTGGTCGCTAGTTAAGTGGCTAAACCAAAACAATGAACATAGAAAACAATCCAATGATATTGAGCTCCTTAGAACCCGGTTACTATTTATAGGACATGTTTTGAGCCAACTAAACTCAAGAGGGTACTTACCTATGAAACCTCATGCAAGCCTGAAACTAGAGTTTTGTGTGACTTGCTTGTACATGTGTTTGTGCATACATCATGAACATCATAAAGCATCATATGCATCCACTAACCATTTCAAGGGTTTGGATCTTCATCTTTGTTATTGTTTTGTAGGTCATGGAATCTCTTCGCAGGAAAACAATTCAAGTCAACCTTGTGAGAATCCCTCCTCAACTCAAAGAGCTTACTTCCAGGATTCCAGAGAATTCCCTCTTCAGTGAAAGACATGGTAGACTCCTCAACTTGGTCAACACCAACATTGAAGAAGACATGGTGAAAGTTCTCTTCCAGTTCTTTGACCCCCTACACCACTGTTTCACATTCCCTGATTATCAATTGGTGCCTACTTTGGAGGAATTTTCTCAACTCCTGAGAATTCCTATTCTTAATCAAATACCCTACAACGGTACGGAAAAAGAACCAAAGCCTGAAGATGTTGCTCAAGCATTACACTTGCAACCATCTGACATCAAGGGGCATTGGGAAACCAGAAGTGGTGTCAAGGGCTTCTTGGCAAAGTTTCTGTTCGAGAAGGCACAAGATTGCTGGAATTCTCTTGATCTACAAGCCTTTGAAGAGATTGTGGCTCTCCTCATCTATGGGTTGGTATTGTTCCCAGACCCTGATCAACTTATAGATGTAAACATTGTCAAGATCTTCATATCCAGGAACCCTATACCTACATTGCTTGGGGACATCCTACACTCATTTTACACACGAACAATGAGGAAAAGAGGTGTTCTCATGTGTTGTACTCCTCTCCTAGCGAGGTGGTTTATTTCTCACCTTCCACAATCAGTTTTGAAGAATGAGCAGGGTTTAAGGTGGTCACAACGATTGATGACCCTCACACATTCTGATGTACATTGGTGTTCTCGGTCCAAAGAAAATGTCATCATCATTGATCGTTGTGGGGAATTCCCTAATGTCCCACTGCTTGGCATTAGGGGAGGCATCACCTACAACCCCTGTCTAGCTTTGAGAAAATTTGGATATGCTCGGAGGGATGGCCCTCATGACATGCTGATTTCGGACCTAGTTTTTGACTTCGACAACGATGCGCAAGGACTTCGACAAAGGTTCATCAGAGCTTGGAGGATGCCTAACAAGGTGGATAGTAAGACACTGGGGCATAAGAATTACATCCCCCTTGAGCCTTACCTCAAGTGGGTACGAACCCGCTCCCAGAATCTTATGATGCCATACCCTCACATTCTCCCCTTGATCAAAGAGCCTATTATGGAAGGAGAGGTTCCATACACCATCCTACATCCTGACATGCCAACATCATGGGAAGAAATGAAAAAGAGTTAGATCCAACTCAAGGAAGAACGAGATACTTTTGAAACCAGCTTCTATGCCAGTGAGAAGAAGGTTTTGGAGCTTACCTGCCGACTTCACGAGGAGGAGATTCTCAACACTTACATCGCACCAAAGAGGATGCGCAATGTCTTTTTACATTAAGAATTTTGTAATATTTTTCCCATGGGGCACTTATGTACTAACAATTTCTTCTTACTATGACGTGTGTTCTTTTTGTTTACAACATATTTGAATTTTTGAACCCTTGAACGCATTACATGAATAACATACCATTCATCATATGCATAAGCAGGTCTTCACGCCAGGTTTCCTTATCTTTCTGCTGTTTATTTCAGAAAGATGGATTTGGAGCAAACAGTAAAGGATCTACAGGCACAAAATTCACAGTTCCATCAACTCCTCATGACCTTGGCAAAGGGTCAAGAGGACCTCAAAGTTTTGTTGGAGAAGAATAAAGAGAAAAAGAAAAAGAGACCTAGAGTAGCCACTTTGGGAAGAAGATTTGAGCATCAGGCCAGGAGAGTTCTCGAGTTCCCCTCAACGTCTGACGAAGGGGTCGGTAAAGGGAAAGGGACTGCTGTGCCTTCTGAATCCGAGGTTGAAGAGGAAGAGGAGGAAGAAGACGAAGACTACTCCGAACAACAGTATCCACCAGCGGATGATAAATATAAGAACCTTGAAGATAGACTGGCAGCTATGGAGTTGCAGAGGGTGCCCGAATTGGATTTTGAAGAACTAGGGCTGGTAGCTGGGATTGTTATCCCTCCTAAATTCAAGGTGACAACATTTTCCAAGTACGACAGTCTGTATTGCCCAAAGATGCACCTGAGGTCGTATGTCAGAAAAATCCAACCCCATTCATCCGATAAAGACCTCTGGGTACACTTTTTCCAAGACAGCTTGTCTGGCACACAGTTAGACTGGTTTTATCAGCTCGAGAGATTAGAGGTTCACAATTGGGAAGACTTGGCAGCTGCTTTTTATCGTCAGTATCAATACAATGCTGATTTGGCTCCCACTCGTAATCAGTTACAAAGTATGGGGATGGCTTCCAATGAAGGGTTTAAAGAGTACGCCCAGAAATGGCGTGATCTGGCGGGAAGGGTGCAGCCACCGCTATTAGACAGGGAGTTAGTTGACATGTTTCTGGGGACCCTGTCTGGCCCCTTCTTCAATCATCTGATCGGAAGTTCTTTCGCGGGATTTACTGAACTGATTTTGACCGGCGAAAGGGTTAAGGCCGGTATTAAGAGTGGAAAGATTCAAAAGGATGCTTCCGCATCCACGGCTGTTAAGAAACCCTTCTCAGCCAAGAAGGAAGCATCTGCTGTGTATTCTCAGAAGGGACAGGGAAGAACTGAGCACCGACCGACTGTAGGGGCTGTGATGATTCAAAACTCGTCAAATGATCAACCTCGTAACAATCAGTTGATACCTAATCAACAACGGGTGGAAAGGCCACAACGGCAGTTCACCCGCATCAACAAGACGCCTGCTCAGGTACTTCCTCATTTGTTGAAGCTGAATCTAACCAGTTTGAAGGAAGCGCCAAAGAACCCTAACACCTCCTCTCCATACTACCACTCCAATGCCAAGTGTGCTTACCATTCCGACAGTGTTGGGCACGATACCAATAATTGCTGGGCGCTTAAAAACAAAATCCAAGACTTGATTGATGCCAAAGAAGTAGAATTCGAGGTGCCTGAGAAGCCCAATGTAATATCTGCTCCGATGCCCAAGCATGGTAATAATGTTCATGATGTTACGGAAGACCTTCATGTTACTGATGTTGTTGACCTGTTGACGCTGTTACTTGTGATTAAAGAAAATTTGTTGAGAGTCGGGATCTTTCCTAGTTGTGATAAAGATTGTTATTTTTGTTTGAACATACGAGGTGATTGCCCAATGTTGAAGTCAGGTGTCCAACGCCTGATGGATACCCAAGAGATACTTTTCCAAAAATCCCCCATTGATACCCTCAATCCTGTTACTCATAATACTTTTTCTACTACAACCAACGATATTGCAATCATAACCATTTCCGACAATCCTCCCAAGGTTTGTAAAAGGCCTGTCAGGATTACACCCAACTCCGAATGTGTACCATTAAAGATCACCATGTCGGGACCTGTCCCGTACCAATCCAGCATAACGATACCATGGAATTATGAGGGAGAAATCTTCTACCATGGTATCAAACAAATTGAAACAGTCCAAGAGATTTCTGAAGAAAGAAGCCCTGATATAGGGAACATCGCGGGTACAAGCAAGATAACCCGCAGTGGCCAGATCTTTTCTCCGGAGATTGCTCCCTCTCAAGCAGTTTTCGGACCCTTGAAAGCTTCTGCACCTGTTGAACCATCTGTGCAAGGCCCAGTGATTGAAGAACTGGATACTCCTGAAGTAAGACCATCTGCTGAAACTACCGACAAGGGTAAGGGGATACTGGAAGTGCCTGTCAGGACGAAGGCCCATGATGTGGTTATCCCCGAAACCACTCAGAAAGAAATGGATGAAATCTTGAAAATAATCAGAAAAAGTGACTACGACGTTGTGGAATAGTTAGGGCAGACCCCTTCTAAAATTTCAATGTTGGCTCTTCTGCTCTGTTCTAAGGCCCACGCCAAGGCCCTGATCAAATTCTTGAAGGCGGCACATGTTCCCCAAGAGACTTCGACTGACCAGTTTCAGGAATGTGTGGCCAGTCTTACTGCTGATAATGGCCTTGGCTTTTCCGATGCTGACTTAACTCCCAAAGGAAGGAAACACAACAATGTGTTACATGTTTCAGTTGAATGCCGGGGAACCACTCTCGTCCATGTCTTAGTTGATACTGGTTCTTCCTTAAACGTGCTGCCAAAGAAAGCCTTAGACCGCTTGGACTGCGAAGGACTGACTCTCAATCCTAGTAACATCATCGTTAGGGCTTTTGATGGTTCCAAGAGAATGGTTCATGGAGAGGTTTATATTCCTATCAAAGTAGGCACAAAAGTCTTTAACTCAACCTTTTACGTGATGGACATCTGTCCGTCATATTCATGTTTGCTAGGAAGACCGTGGATCCATTATGCCGGGGAAGTTACCTCCTCTTTGCACCAAATGCTGAAATATCCTGTTAAGGGTAAAATTATAACGGTGCACGGCGAGGAAGAATACATGATAAGTCATCTCAATTCCTTTCGCTATGTGGAGTTGGATGGCGAGTTCATCGAAACGCCTTTCCATCATTTTGAGGAAGTTTCTCCCGAGGTAGCAGTTGCGAAGACAATGGTTGAGGTGCCTATCGTTCCCAAGCATGTATCTAGGATGGCATCTCTCAAGGACGCAGAGGCGGTGATCAAAGAAGGGAAGAGTACAGCATGGGGGCAATTGCCTAATTTTCCCCATAAGACGGACAAATTTGGACTAGGGTTTACAGCTGCAGGGAAGAAGGTTATGCGTCGTTCCAAGACTGGAGGGCCACCCATAAGGATCACTCATCACGGAATCAATGCTGTAGAAGATGAAGATGAAGAGATCCACTTTGAAGATTGGATCTTTTCGACTGTCGAAGGGGGTTTGAGCAACTGGGAAGGAAAGGATTTTGTTCCCATCACCTTTATCCACCAGTAATTTTATCTTTGAACAATTTCCCATTTTTATGGTCTGTAATAACTAAAACAATTCGCACACTATTTTCACCTCATGCCTTGCCCGAGGCATGTAGGTCCATTTGTAAGGGCTTGATTTTCTTCATAATCATATGCCATGTTTTAATGAATCATTGGACGTTTTTCATCTATAAATTGTTCATTTTTCTTTCCTTTTGCATTTTTGTTTATTTAAGGATGGCTATCCCTTACACACACCCACACTCACAAATGCAGGTACCCATCCATTCCGGATTCCATGGGCAACTGTTCTGTTTCAGCCTTTGATAACTCTGAGGATTTGGTCAATCATGCTGCGTACGAAGCTGACGAAGATTGTGAAGTGCCGGGAGAGTTAGCCAGACTTCTACAACAAGAAGAGAGGGCCATTATGCCTCATGAAGAGTTGCTAGAAGCTATCAACTTGGGGATAGAAGAGGACCGGAAGGAAGTAAAAGTGGGTGCCAACCTGGAACCAAATGTCAAGGAGCGCTTAGTGCAATTGTTGAACGAATATGTTGAACTCTTCGCCTGGTCTTATGAAGACATGCCAGGGTTAGACACAGATATCATGGTTCACCGTCTCCCTACAAGAGAAGACTGTCCACCGATCAAGCAAAAGGTTCGTTGAATGAGGCCTGACATGTATGAGAAGATTAAGGCTGAAGTAATGAAGCAATTCAATGCTGGCTTTCTAGCTGTTACCTCCTATCCACAATGGGTTGCTAACATCGTGCCCGTACCTAAAAAGGACGGCAAAGTCAGAATGTGTGTAGACTATCGGGATTTGAACAGGGCTAGTCCCAAAGATGATTTTCCGCTACCGCATATCGACATTTTGGTTGACAATACAGCTCAGCACAAAGTGTTTTCCTTCATGGATGGATTCTCGGGATACAATGCAACCAGATCAAAATGGCCCCCAAAGACATGGAGAAAACTACCTTTGTCACGCAATGGGGTACCTTCTATTACAAAGTGATGTCGTTCGGACTGAAGAACGCAGGGGCAACCTATCAACGCGCCATGGTAGCTTTATTTCATGATATGATACATCATGAGATCGAAGTTTACGTAGACGACATGATAGCTCGATCACAAACAGAAGAAGAACACCTTAATCATTTGCAAAAGCTGTTTGCCAGGTTGAAGGAGTATAAACTCAGACTGAACCCAAGCAAGTGCACTTTTGGAGTCGGGTCTGGTAAACTTTTAGGATTCATTGTCAGCAACAAAGGCATTGAGGTTGATCCAGCTAAAGTAAAGGCTATACAAGAAATACCTGCCCTCCGTACTGAAAAGGAGGTTAGAGGATTCTTGGGACGCTTGAACTATATTGCGAGGTTCATCTCTCACCTGACATCTACCTGTGAACCAATTTTCAAATTGTTGAAGAAAGATCAGGTAGTTGAATGGAACAATGATTGTCAAGTTGCTTTTGATAAAATCAAGGAGTATTTACTAGAACCTCCTATTCTAATGCCACCCGTCGAAGGAAGGCCATTAATCATGTATCTGACTGTTTTGGATAATTCAATGGGGTGCGTGCTGGGCCAACATGACGAGTCTGGCCGAAAAGAGCACGCCATTTATTACCTTAGCAAAAAGTTTACCGACTGTGAGACTCGCTACTCACTGCTCGAGAAAACTTGCTGCGCTTTGGTATGGGTTGCTCGCCGGCTAAGGCAGCATATGTTGACTCACACCACTTTGCTGATTTCCAAAATGGATCTGGTCAAATATATCTTCGAGAAGCCTGCTTTATCTGGAAGAATCGCTAAAGCACAAATGATCCTGACAGAGTATGATATCCAGTATACTACCCAAAAAGCTATAAAGGGGAGTGTACTAGCTGACCATCTAGCTCATCAAGCCGTCGAAGACTACCAGTCTATGAGATTCGACTTCCCTGACGAGGACATCATGACTTTAGACAACATCGAAGGTAACGGACCGTATGACGGACCTGAACAAGGATCCCGATGGACCCTGTACTTTGATGGTGCTTCAAATGCACTTGGCAACGGTATCGGTGCGGTACTCATTTCTCCAGAAGGTTGCCATAACCCTTCACTGCCCGACTTTGTTTTAGTTGTACCAACAATATGGCCGAATATGAAGCTTGCATCTTTGGTCTCAAGGCTGCTATAGACTTGGGAATCAAATCTTTGGTCGTATTTGGAGACTCGGCTTTGGTTATCAGTCAAATCAAAGGAGAGTGGGACACTAGACATCCTAATCTTATCCCATACAAAGAACATGTCTTGACATTGTTGCCTCATTTCGAGCAGATTACTTTCGAGAACTTCCCGCGAGAAGAAAATCAGCTAGCAGATGCTCTGGCTACAATGTATTCCATGTTTAAACTCAATTGGGATAACGAGGCTCCCCAAATTACCATCGAGCGAATGGGCGAACCCACGCACTGTCATGAGATTAATACCGAAGAAGTAGTGGAACAACCCTGGTTTCATGAAATCAAAAGGTATCTCCAGACTAGAGAATATTCTGAAGGAGCTTTCGTCAATGACAAAAAGTTCTTAAGGAGATTTGTTGCCAAGTTCTTCCTAAGCAATGGCATCCTTTATAAGCGCAGCCATGATTGCGTTCTCCTTCATTGTGTCGACAAATATGAAGCAGAGTTGATCATGACTGAGATACACAGTGGCACATTTGGCACCCACTTGAGCGGACATATGATGGCTAAAAAGATTCTAAGGGCAGACTACTACTGGTCTACCATGGAAGCTGATTGTCACCAATATTCCCGTACTTGCCACAAGTGCCAAGTCTACACCGACAAGGTACATATTCCTCCTGTTCCTCTCAACGTTCTGACAGCTCCTTGGCCATTCGCAATGTGGGGCATTGACATGATTGGAGAGATCAAGCCCACGGCATCCAATGGACATCGCTTCATCTTGGTGGCTATTGATTACTTCACCAAATGGGTCGAGGCATCTTCCTTTGCCTCAGTTACAAAGAATGTGGTTGCCCGCTTTATCAAGCAAAACCTCATATGCCGGTACGGTGTCCCCAACAGGATCACCACAGACAATGGTACGAATTTGAACAATACTATGATCACCGCTCTATGCGAGCAGTTCAAGGTTTATCATCACAATTCATCTCCCTATCGGCCGAAGATGAACGGTGCTGTTGAAGTCGCGAACAAAAATATTAAGAAGATCATTCAAAAAATGACAGTCACCTACAAGGACTGGCATGAGATGTTACCATTTGCTCTGCATGGATATCGTACCACGGCACGTACTTCAACAGGGGCAACTCCATTTTCTTTGGTATATGGCATGGAAGTTGTTCTACCCATGGAAGTGCAGATTCCTTCCTTGAGGATTATGAAGGATGCCGGTTTAAGTGAAGACGATTGGATTCAGACCCAGCTTGATCAACTTAACTTGATCGACGAGAAGAGACTTACTGTTGTTTGTCATGGTCAGACATATCAAAAACGAATGATCAAGGCTTTCAACAAAAAGGTTAGGCGTCAGGTATATCAAGTTGGAGATCTTGTAATCAAGCGGATCATCTTACCGCAAAGTGATCCCAGGGGCAAGTGGACTCCTACTTACGAAGGACCATTTGTAATCAAAAGCATCTTTTCTGGTGGGGCAATGATTCTAACCACCATGGACAGTTATGACCTGCCACACCCTACGAACGCAGACATAGTCAAAAGATACTACGCATAAAACAACCCGACAAGTTGAAAACCCGAAAGGGAGACTTGGGCAAAAAGGGGCATCCCGGTGAATCGAAAACCCGAAAGGGCGATTCAGGCAAAAATTAGGGATAAAACAAAAAAAATTGTACACCCGGCAAGTTGAAAACCCGAAAGGGCGACTTGGGGAAAAAAGGGTTTCCCGGTGGATCGAAAACCCGAAAGGGCAGTCCAGGAAAAAGTTAGGGAATTAAAGCGTATGACTATGTCTCGTCGGATCACTTTAAGAACAATCTCTTCACCAGACAAGCTTCAAGTTTCTGATCAATCCAATCATCTACGGATGAAGCAACGAATGGACAGATACTCAGAGTTGTGAAGGCTATAGCAGAATGGGAACCCCATGGAATTGTTACACATAGCCATCTTTCTTTTTGTATAAATTCTTTCTCAATTATTACGACAACATTATCTTACTAGGATATATGTCTCCCTTGTACAAAAATACTCACAAAAGTTAATACAAATACTTCAAAGTGCAGAAATTTGCTTGCATTTCTTTTCTTTTTCACTCATGTTTAATTTGAAAACGTCCAATGTTTTGTTAAACAGGCATATGCATTTGAATATAATCACTGCTTACAAATAAAACGAAATTGAAAAAGGCTAATTACTGATAGGTTGAAGGAGTAGGAAGAAATCTTTATGCCATTCCAGAAGAAATCCCCTACGATACATCATTCGGATCCTCAACAAGGTTAAATATGGAGTATATTTCCCCAACGAAGTTAAGCTTCAAGATCCACAACGGAGCCAGTACAATCTAAAACTTGATTCCCCAGCTGAGTCAAGTTTCAAAATTTCCATCAGAGTTAAACTTCGAGATCCCCAGTAGAGCCCGAAAAAAAAATCCTATCACCAGCAGGAGCCAGAATAGTGAACATTCTCCCCATAGAGTTATTTCCCAGCAGATTGAAGATTCTCAGTCGCATTTCTCCAGCAGAAGTCTCCCAGGTTTTAACTTCCCAGTAGAGATTTTCAAAGTTTTCCTTATTCCCCCAAGCAGTCACCAGTCAGCAAGGATTTCTCATCTTCAAAGATTTTTCGGAATCCCCAGCTTTGGTCAAGGATTTACTTTCCCCGACAGCAATCAAAGATTTCATTATCTCCAGTTATCAAGGATTTATTTTCCTCAGCAAGACAGTTACTCAGCTTACATGCACAACCATTACATTCATATATCATAAACATTAATGAAACACAATTCATTGCATCATACATATCATGCAACATAACTTCGTGTTTTAGCTAACATTTTTACCCTTTTCAGGATAAGATTAAAAAGCTATCATTAACAATTATTCATATACAGTATGGATACACCCCAGACACGATGGTCATTCTATTACTCATTCAGAGCTTCAAGTCAAAATACAGTATGGATACACCCCAGACACGACGGTCATTCTACTACTCATTCAGACTTCAGCAATCAAATACAGACTAGATACGCTCCAGACACGGCATCCATTCTATCTCTCATTCAGATTCAACTATCGACTACAAGTTCAGATACGCTCCAAACATGGATGCCATTCTGGCCTTTACACCGGCAGTCTGATTCTCCCAGTGCAGTCGTCACGGAAGTCATTCTATCACCTATTCAGATCCCAGTTACAGTACGGATACACCCCGGACACGGCGGTCATTCTACTACTCATACAGATCTCAACTTCATATACAGTCCAGATATGCTCCAGACACGGTTGCCATTATGTCACTCATTCGTAGTTTATCCCCAGCACACAGTTGCTCCATACGCAGATGTTTCTTTGTTACCTAGATACAATACAGATACGCTCCAGACACGACAGTCATTCTGATATTCATTCAAAATTCAAATACAGTTACAGCTCAGATACGCGCCAAACACGAACGCCATTCTTTTGCTCATACAAACTCAGTCTCCAGATACAGTTCAATGACATTCCAGACACGAATACCATTTTGATGCTCATTCTTCTGACCTACAGCATTGCAATTCAACAAAGATTCTCGGATGGCATCTTTAAGCGCATCTCCAGCAAGATTCTACCATATCCAAATGGCATCTTTAAGCCCATTTACTCAGCTATATTTTGACAAGTGCAAATTTACAGGCACTTTAGTGTCCAATCCTCTTTTACCTTCGAGCCGCGAAAGGCAAACTTGCCAATCTAACTCTTCAGGTTCAAGAAGATTGAACAGGGGCAACTGTTGTACCCCAAAATTTTCTATCTCATTTCACCAACATTTTCTCATCTTAAGACTCTTGGAACTCAAGATCAAGCTAGGGTTTGCTCTGCTCAAGACACCCCCTTGCACTGTTGACCCAAATTAGGGTTTGAGTTTGCACAGGGATATTTTGAACTACAATGCCCATAGTGATTTTCATACTTCATGTTGGACTCACAAGTTTGTCCATACCAAGTTTCAAGCCTTGATTCAAATTTTTGCCCAGTCAATTGGACAGTTGACCTAGAAATCAATTGTATTGGGGAAAAAGTCAACTATGGCCAATTGACAGTCAAACCTCATGAAATTTGACACACATAAACATTATGAACTCATATGATCCATTTGATCAAGTTTGGATCACAATTCCACAAGAAATTTGATCAGATCACCAAAAGGGCAAACTGGTCATTTTTAGGGTTTTGACTGCACAAAGGCAATTTTTGACTGTTTGACCTAGCCAATGGCAAATCAATCTCACCCATGGACTCAAGGACTCAATTATATTGTCTTGACCCATTCAACAAGTTCAAAAGATCTCAAATGCATAGGATTGACAAATGAATTTTTCAGTCAACTGATCAAAGTTTGACTGTACACTGAAAAGTCAAACTTTGACTTTTTGGTCAAAATCAAGTGCCAAGAGTTATTTTTCATCAATACATGTCAAATTATGAAACTTGTTCATCAAGAAACCCAAAAATACAAATTAGGGTTTAAAATGGAAAAATTTCATAACTTAGAATTTTTCTAAGTTGTGAAATTTTCTTATTTTTTCCTAACTTTGTCCCATTTTTTCACCAATATGCAAATGGATTCAAACAAAACTTGAAACATGAAAGTTGTAGTCCATCACAAAGTCTACAAATTTGATTCACAAAGTTTTCTCAAAAGAGTCTTGTATCTCAAGTTATAATTTTTGGAACAAGGGTACCTAAAACTTTTAACTTAGAGAAAATTTGCCCTAATCTAGGCAGGATTTTGACCCATCTTCTTGGCCATTTTTCACATAGTTCCACTTGGAGTTTCGAGTTTCATTTCAAAGATGGATTATATTACATGTTCCAAGATTTCCAAATTGTCCAAGAACTTCTCAAACACCCTTGTGGTTAGAGAGAATCGAATGCTTGAAGTTGGCAAAAACTCACTTTTGTCCATGGCCAATACATGTTCATACAAACTTGCATTTTCAAATCAGCATGTTTGGTACTAGCTTACAGGACTCAAAACCAATTTGTACTCCATAATTTAATGCATAACCAATGAGTTAATATATTGTCTTGGTCATTAAGGCATTGTACACTAGTTTAAGCCTTAAATGGAAAAAGTAACAATGCCATTTTTGCCTAAACTTCACTTTATGTCAAAACAAAATCCTTGAGGCATGGGGCCATATCTCTGAATCAAGATTCAATCTACCAATTCCAAGAACCAAGAGAAAAGTATGCAGCATGATATAGGGCTTGTACATGCTTGCATTGAGAACATACACACTCTTGCTTGAAAAAGAAGAAAAGTTGCAAATCATACTCAATCTCTCGCATCTGTTAAGACCAACTTACACAAACATTATAGACAAGTTTCATACCTCCCAACAAGCCAGAAACACGACCCTTCTGCCTCCCAAACCCCCTTGTACACAAAATCCCTGTTTTGCTGCAAAACAGGGCAAGCTCTGCAAACTTCAAGCCATAACCAAATTCCAACGCGCGTTTTGTCCAAAGATACTTCAAACACCTTCCAACCAACATATCTAAGCTATCCAAATCATCCATTGCTAGTTGTAACACCTCTAACACACATTACCATTTTTGTTCCAAAGCTTTGCAGGTTGAGTTCTCTGGCACGATTCAAGCTATTTCAAAACAAGCCAAGCATTGGAAAAGCTTCCTTGGACCTCAGGCAAGCTCAAAAGAAGCTCAAACACCATTGAAGGTTGTCACATTGTCCAACTCGAACTCAACTAAAACAGGTATTTCATGGACTTCTATCTCTCTATTTAGGAATAGTTAGGCTTAGGTTTGTGAATGAAATATGTTGTACTCATAGCCCTGAAGCCATACATATGCTTAGTTTTCATTTACATTAATCGTGCTAAGAGAATTTCACTCATGAACTTTCTGAAAAAAACTTGGTTAAGAATTACGGCCAGAGAAATTCTCTCTGGTCTTTGAGAGTTAGTCCAAGTTTTTTATATGGTTGGATTCATTGTTTAATGCTCTACAATATTCATTTTATGAGTTTTGTCAAAAAATCAAAGAATCAGGAGATGGCATTTGTGTACAGAAGCGCGCGTGTTTTGATTCAAAGGAAGAAGATGAAGTCTGACTGGGCTGGGCCTGGTTGTTCTTTGCTTTTGACACCCCACTTTTCTGTTTACACCCCCTGGCCCATTTATTTGAATATTTGCCATTTTGATATTTTTATTTTTTATTCTGACTTTATTATTTTTTGACTAAATATAAAAAATTCCAAAAAATTATTTTCTATATTTTTCATATTTATTTGATATTTATTTTTATCTTACTAGTATAAACATATAAATAAACTATTTCCATTTTTTATTAAAACTCAAAAATAATATAAAAAACATACTTATCTTCATTTATTATTTTTATACACACTTAAAAACATTTTTTTAATATACACATTTTTTTGTAAAATAATTAATTTTTATTTATATATATATATATATATATATATATATATATATATATATATATATATATATATATATATATATATATATATATATATATATATATATATATATATATATATATATATATATATATATATATATATATATATATATATATATATATATATATATATATATATATATATATATATATATATATATATATATTTCTTTTAACTAATTAATTGGGACAAAAATGCAAAAAAGAATACATTTTCATTTTATTAATATACACTAAAAATATATTTTTCACAATATACTTTTATTTTTTTTATAAATCAATATATTATTGTATATAATTAATAAATAATACTATTTATTTAAGAATTAGGGTTTTGCCCTAAATAACAAAAATAATTAAAATTGATGTCTTTTTTATTTATTTACATTTCACATTGAAAAATACTTTTTACATACATGAAAATCTTTTTTTGCATAATACATTTTATTTGACATTTATTTAATTGTATTTATTTAAATATTAAATATTGCCTTGTACATTCAATATGGTTGTAATAACTTAGAATTTAATTACTTGTCAAATACCCCCAATTCAAATTTGTACCCCCTTCCTTATATCATATTGTAATAGTGTAGCATTTAAATTCTCGCACATTTAAAAGCTTCCAATTATGCCATGCTTAGACTTAGGGTTTGTATGCAAATAAAATCAACAACTAGTTTGACCTAATCCAAGATAAACATGCATGAAAAACAAATACAATGCACACTTGCACCCCTAGGGTTTCAATCCACTTGTTGCCTTCAAAAATGGGCCATGATTGCATGTCAAGTACTTTGGCAAAACAAAAACAAACAAAAAGATCATAGTCCCTCGATGACTCTATCTGAGTTGCCTAAATAAAATGATCAAGTCCCTCAAGAAAATTGCCAAAAATACTTGACACAATTGCTATCATGGTCTATACGATGACCCGCGCCTGTCCCGTTAACATCCTAACACAAGGTTGTTCACCAAATACAATGGTGAAGTAACACTGTTAAAAGGGTTAAAAACATAAGAAAGATCTTTGAGTAAAATAGGGTAGATAGCTCTTAGTTACTTGATCAAACTTGCAAAAACATCCTTGTTATCTTCAAAACACACTTCACCACACAATTTTAAAACCCTACTTTCAAACATTGGAAACTTTTCAAAAGACAAAAACATCTTTGTATACATTCAAACAAGAATCATTACAAAGGTTGCCACAACGATGGCCTATTTTCAAAACATCTTTCAAAACCACACACAAAGCACCATTTCAAACAATTGAAAATGCAAAGCAAGTGATCTAAGCAAATAACTAAGAGCCCGTGGATAACCATGGATAGAAAGGGTGCTAATACCTTCCCTTTCTATAATCTACTCCCTGAACCCAAGAAAACATCTCAAAGGTCTTTCCTGTGCTTTTTGACCTTTCCTTAGGATAAAATAAAAAGTCGGTGACGACTCTTGCTAAACCGAAACATTTGTGAACACAAACGCAAAATCTCAAGTCAGTTCTCCCACTGTATCACACCTACTTCAAAGGTAGGATTTTAAACAAACACAAATAAAATACAAAAAGTGGTGCCTGCTATAGGACTTTAAACAGATACTTTGAGCGCACACTCTTTATTTCCTGCTTCCTACTTCACATGATCTTTAGAAAGCGATAAATACCCCTACTATACATGATCTCTAGAAAGCGATAAAATACTGAAATGAGAAACCAGAGAAAATATCAAACGAACAAAAGTTTGTAGTGTTGCGAGCAAAAACAGAGAAATCTGGAAAACTTAGAGTAAGCTTCACCAAGCAACGAAAAAGTGTAAGAGATCAAATGCCCGGAATAAGTGTCGAAGCCTCATCAATGTGAAAATAAATCACAATCGAAATCTCAAGCATATCTGCATATCGCACAATAAACCTACATAAGACTCAAATCTCAATAAGCAAAGGTGAATTACCAATCTCAAGTAATCGGATAATCGAGATTTAATTCCTAAAATCAAATAAAAAAATCTAACAAATTTTTATATTTGATTTTATTATTTTTTATCGTGTGAAGAAAAATTTCAAACAAATCCAAACAATTATCAAAGTTATTCAAAAGAAAATTACAAACTAACAAGCCCAGGGGGTACAAGCTAGAATCCATGGTGCTGTAGGCAAATAAATTAGTGTTGAGCCCAATCTGAATGGATCCATAAGCATTTTTTTTGTTACAAGGTAAACAAGTTCCAGAAATTTCCATCAATGGGCCCAGGGAACAACGTTTCGGTCCACTCACCATATCCATATCCATTTTTTCCTTCAGAACTTTCACCAATTAATTGTTTCAATTATTTAACAAAACTAATAAACAATAATGAAAGGAAAAAACACAATGCAAAAGTTGAAGATATCAAATTTTCCGTTCGCGTTTCATTCATCTTTGACGCGACTTCGAGCTTCAGTTCACGGATTCTGCTTCGACGCTTATGGATCGGAGACGCTCTGATGACGTTTTCACAGTTGTCGAAAGTGAAACAGAAATCCAGAGATTCTTTCAGGTACTCCATTTCTTTATCTTCTTTGATTCATAATTATTCTTCTTCATTTCTTCGATTCCGTGCATTTTTGGTTATTGTGTTTTTTGTAGTGTTGTTGTTATTGCGATTGCGTTTACGCGTGAAGAGGAAGCTGTTGGGGATTGTTGAAGTTCAGTGATGTAGAGTAGATAGATGGAATAATGTTGTTAAGGAATCAGATCGAAGTTGTCGAAGAACCGTGAAGAAGTGTGATGATGAAGATTGAAGAGGCTGCGGATTCACGTTGAATTTGCAGAAACTGATGTGTGAAGTTTGGTTCAGAGTTCAATTGAGGAGAGTGAAGCAGTTTGAAGAATATGTTGCAGTTCAGAGAGACTTCAGAGATTTTTTTTGTGAAACTTCTGAGGTTTTGTGATTCTTCTGCAGAATGAATGAAGAAATGGATCCTAGAAAGCAAGAAATTTTGTTTATATATTTCTGTTAATGCTATTAGAATCTGTTAGGAATCTGTTAGATGAAATAAAAATTGGTTAGGGGTTAGAAAATAAGTTAGAGATTTGTTTTGATTTGAACTGTTGATTTTTATTTCTGTTAGAGAACTGGATGGCTGGTATTTATTCGGTTATATTGCACGGTCTCTATTTTCTGGTTTTCCTCTATTGCCTTTTCTGAACTGAAACAAAGGGTATAGTTGGATTTCTTTTGACTTTTTCTGTTAGCTGGACTTTTGGATATTGAAATTCGGTTTTCCATTTCGTGATGAAAGAAAACTGCTATAATCTGGATTTGGTGAATGAATTGGTTTCTTGTATTTGTTTTGACACTTTCTGTTTTTTTATTTTCTTCAGTGAATAGAGATTTGGTTTTAACGTGTATCCGAACTGAATTTGAAGGTGCATATGGAGTGAATCTTGAGTGGTTTAGAATGTGAACCTGGGCTGCATACACAAGCCGACTCTGAATGTGGATTTAATGGTGAATGTGGACCTGATACATGTGAGGTAATGTTACACTAAATTGAACTATGTTTGAATGTCTTGAACTGTTATGCACTGATGGAATCGACTTAGCTCACGTTTAAATTTCTGAATTGATTATATGCCATTAGTTGATGAAATGCCAATCTGTTTTTTTGCAAGATATCTTCGGTTTCCGAATTGGTTTCGGATGGCTGCTAGTCATATGCAGCATGTAGGCTTGATGTTAAGGGTGAGAACCAAGTCGCAAAGTTATCTTGGTCATGGAGGACTTGAAGAGAATTGAAGAAGTATTGGATGTAAACAGAGAAATTATTGAAAAGTCTGGAAAAAAACATGAAGAATAATTAAGATGGAGACTAGTGTTAGGGATATGCATATGTTTATGTAGTTTTTCATGTATTTGATGCATTTTGAATGTAATCATATACGATTTCTTTTCCCTTTTAAAATGATGATTGAATGATGTTTGTAGCCTTCTTGTAATGGCCTTGATGTGAATGAATGTATTTTCCTATAACTTGAATAACGTCTTGAATCATAATGGGCTTGAATGAGTTGGAGCTTCTCTTGTTCAAAAACGTTTGGATGAATCTTTGTAAAAGCTCTTGCAGAAATATTGAACAAAATCTTGAAGTTCATGAATGAATTCAATCTTTGAATCAACCACTAGCAAATCATGATCTTTGATTTTCATACCATTTGAATGCATTAGGAGATTTAGATGAATGGATATTATTGTAAAGGAACTTGATGATGAGTGTTATTCCTTCTACGCCATGACAACCATGTAACACCCTTCCAACTTTGATCCATTTTGACCGTTTGAATTCATGGAATCATTTTCCCTTAAGTAATTACTCGAATGAACAATGAAACCCAGTTCAATCCGTAAGCTCTGGACGATCAACACGATTGAGAACAACCAAGACTTTAATCATGAGGAGCCATCTGATTATGAAGCATACAGAGAAATAAATCATGATTCAAGAAATCCACTAGATCAAGTTCCTTTCCAATGACTGAACTAGCCACAGTCATCTGTTTAAGCATCAAACACCCTGTTGTTCTCGATGAGGGATGAGTCCCTGATAATCAGAATTCATGCCCTAATCTCACACTTTAATGTTCACAGAAAGAGATCGGTGAAACAAAAGAATCAGATTGTACTTGTTGTAGAAGTTCCAATCCATATGAAGCTCTAATGTACAAGCCACTGATCTTTTGAACCTCGTGCACTTTATTAAATGCGAATGTATGCTATACAAATGATATGTTAATGACCTAATGGAAAAATGTGAATGCAACACTAAGCCTAAGACAAATAAATTACAATTAGGAGGGCAAATTTTAGGGTGAAACACCATTGTACCTCTTATGAAGATCAAGATGAAGGAGGGTATTCTTACTACGCTGGTCTAGTTCTATGATCTGTTGTACTGGTGTTTCACTTTTCCTGACTATCAGTCGATGTCCACATTAGAAGAGTATTATTATTTACTTGGTTTACCTATTACTGATCGTATTCCTTTCACCGGTTTAGGAGGAGAACCCAAATCCCATGAGATTGCAGCAATTACTCACTTGAGGAAGTCTGAGATAGAGAATAACATGACTACCAAAGGTGGAATCAGAGGTTTAACTGCTCAGTTTTTGTTGGAGAAAGCTCGTTACTATGCCAAAGTGAAGAGTACAATTGCCTTTGAAGATATCTTTGATTTTCTTGCCTATGGGTTGTTCTTATTTCCTAACGTCAAAAAATTTATGGACGTTAGTGCCATTAGGATATTTCTGATCGGGAATCCACTCCCTATGTTGTTAGGAGATACTTATTATTCCATCCATCTTTGGAATTTCTACCAAGAAGGGATGAGCATCTATTTCACACAGTTGTTATATCAGTGGTTTATTTCTCACTTACCCCAGTCTGCTGCTTTTTGGGATATCAAGAAGGAACCGCATTGGGCGCCGAAGATTATGGCTCTTACTCATTCTTACATTGATTGGTACCATCAAGCTTACTGTGATGTGAAGATTATTGATAGCTGTGGTGTTTTTCCCAGTGTACCTCTTCTTGGTATAAAGGGAAGTATTAACTACAACCCTATTATTGCACGCCACCAACTTGGATTTCCAATTAGAGATAAACCAAGTAACATTCATCTGAGTGGTTTTTTTCTCAAGGAATGAGAAGATCATAAAGCAGCTAAGGAAGAGATTGAAAAAATTTGGCGCCATATTCATAGGAAGGGAAGAAAGGATTTGGGACCAATAGGAGTTATTTCCTTAGAGCCTCATCTTCGGTGAGTACGAGCAAGGGCAATTCAATTGAAGATGTCTTATCCTCACGAAGAACCTTTAGCTAATATGTTTATGATGACTACTTCTCCTCTCTTAGATGATATGGAAGAACTTCAACTTGCCTTAGTCAGGATGCAGCAAGAGAAGGAAGCATGGAAGAATAAGTACCAGACTTTGAAAGTATCATACTCAACAGAATTGAAGGAGAAAGATGATTTGATTGAGATTCTCGAGAGGTATGCCATGGACATGATAGAGAAGCAAGGTGATTTATTTTCCTCTAGCATTCAGCCAGGTCTCAGTTGTCGTACCCCAAATTTTCCCTACCTTTTTACTTTTGTCTGGCTTAGAATTTGCATCATTTTACTAAGTCGTTTGCATATCATGCATATCATGGGATCGGGAACTTTGGTTCAAAGCATTAGGGTTATGTCATCCTTATGGTTAACTTTAGTTTGAGGTTTTCTTTATCAGGTAAAAGGAAAATTCATTTGGTTCTCGATTAGTGGATTGTGGTATGAAGTTATGAGGTATCATGGGTTTCCTTCTTCATCAAGTCACAAGGATAT
This sequence comes from Vicia faba, assembly GCA_948472305.1. Classification (NCBI taxonomy): domain Eukaryota; kingdom Viridiplantae; phylum Streptophyta; class Magnoliopsida; order Fabales; family Fabaceae; genus Vicia; species Vicia faba. The sequence continues at coordinate 573,056,807 of OX451737.1, read as the reverse complement.
TCTTCAAGGTCCTGGATTAGGGTTTCAATTATCTTTAATACTTCGAGATTTTTCTTCATCAGTGTGCATCATCATGTTTGAGCCAGTTACATAATTCAGATTGTGGTCAAAGGTTGTGACTAATATTGTAAGTGTTTGAGCTATGAAACAAGAGATGATGTTGCAAACTCGTATGATAATCAAGGCATGTTTTTTTTTTGCTTCATTTATAAGTTACTGGTGGTTTGGATATCAAAGTTAAAGTTCTTATTGAGAGTGCAAGTTTAATTTGGACACGATACGAAGAGTGAGGTTAGAAGACAAGGCATGTGTTTTACTTGAAATGCAAGTTACTAAGGTCATCTGTGATTTCTTGAAGTTCAAGTTACAAAGGCAAGATATGTCATTCAAATCATTCAAGTAGGGAATTTCTAATTTCAAGCAAGATTCAAGAGTTGTCTAACTTCCATACAATAAATTTCATCATTCATAAAATTCACTCAAGTCTTGTATTCAAGTTACATTTTTTGGGGCAATTTGCAAAACGGATTACAAGTTGAAATAAAAGTTACAATTGTTTGTTTACAAAAAAGAAAGAAATGCTTCTTCTTCAAGTCTCTTTGTTTCATCTTCAAGTAACTCGTCCTCACTTCTTGCCATGACTTCTCTTCACCTTTCAACCTCGCTTTGGCCTTCCAATCCTCATGCTCATGAAATAAGAAAGAGGAAAAAATTAGCTAACATCAATATGTGAATAAGATTCAAAGAAAGAACTAATTGTTAAAAGAAAATTTGTATTTCATCATTAGGGTTTGCATTTGGAATCAGAAATTCAAAAGGGGTTTTCAATCATAGGCTATCTTCTCCTATTTTGTAAATCACAAAAAGTCTAGGTTTTTTTGGTTCACAAAAGGAAAAGAAGTGTGCAAACATTTTTCTTGCAACAACATTACCAAACCAAGCTGCAAACAAAACAAGCAAAACTGCTAAAAAAACTGGCTGTAAACAGCAAATAACAACAAGCTTCCAAACATATCCCACAGAAGCTGCAACAAAAAAGCTAACAACAACAAATATACGGGCAAAAATGCAGCACAAGCAAAATAACAACAACAAGCGCAACAAGCTAAACAACACTGCAAAACAACAACACAAAGCAAAACTAGAAAAAGCAAGCAGCAGCAAGTAAAACAAACAGCAGCAGCTGCAAACTTAGCAGCATGCTGTTAAATAGAAAACAACCCAAGATTATAAAGAAAACAACAAGCTAGCAATAGCTCACAAAACCTCAAATGCATCATTTTTATAAAATGCAAACCCTTTAGAATTATGTAAAAAGCAGGACAGCTTTATATCATAGAAAGATAAAGAGAAAAAGAATAGGGTTTAGCCCTATTATGAACCACCAAAACCAGTCCAAAAAAACTTGTTAAAACAGTCTACAACATGTCAAAAGTCAACCCTGAAACTTGTGCCACACCTGCTCCGAACAGCTTGAAAATAACATCAGATAAAGCAACACAAAACCTGCATCCTAAAGCCCAAAGTTAGCATACCGAAATTGTTCAAATTCACCAAAACCTTCCCTCAAATTTCCACCCTTATCTCAATATAATAACAACCATTGTTTCATTGACCAACACAAGGGCCAAAAAACTGAAAAGAGAAAGAAAAGAAACACACTGCAAGTATCCAACTTCAAAAACCAAATAGCCCTTCTCATCGAATAACCTCCATCATCAATAACCTTCATACAAAAAATCACACAATACTCTATTTGCAATATGCAAAGCACAAAGCAGAAAAACCTGTCAAATTCCTCACTGAACTAACAAAACTGTATGGAACAATCTAACAGAAAATATTAGAACTTGAAAAGACACTCCAAGAAGTCTCACAGCATCAAGCGAGCCAACCCGTAACACCAATAAAATCATGCCATCTTCAGAGTGGGGGCAGAGGAAAGAGTAGAGAGTCATCACCTGAGCTCGAAGGACCCATCGGAGGTGCTCCGATTTGGTACCTTGTTGAATTTCATCTTTCACTTTACCTTTTATCTTCTGTATATTTGCTCTTTTTATGAGATGACGCCATCATTGTTCTCCCATAACTTGCTTGTTTTGCTGCTTCTGTTTTGTTGATTAAACTATAAAGCGTAACAATACATTAATAAAAAGGTTCAATTATTTTAAAAAAACTAACCTAGCAAGCCTAAGAGCATGATAACCAGAGTTTGATGAAGGGGGAGAAGGATCGAATTCCATACCTGAGATTTCCCCTGCTTCTACTGATTTGAGCTTGCCGCTGTCGCGCCAGGGATCACCGTTATTGATCGAAACCATGCGTTTAAGAGAAGTCCATGAGTTGAACGTCTGATGTTGTTGGGCTAATCGCGAACAGAGTGTTATGGTCAAAGTTGAATCAAAAGAGAGAATTTTCTTTGGCATGAGGATTGTTGAACGACAGAGTCGAAGGAACACGGAGAGGAGAAGGGATGAAGTCGTGAGCGGATGGAGAGAGACGAGGGTGAGGGCGATGAGATGAGGGAAAGTGAGGATGAGATAGAATTGAGTGAGAGAACGCGAGAGAGAGATGAAAGGAGTTGAGGAAGAATAGAGGAAACAGAGGGGAGGGAGGACATTTAGGGTTTCCCACCTGTTTTGTCTCTCAAGAGGCTGTTGGGTCCGGACCTCCATGACCCGGTCTAGCCCATCACGTTTTTGGTATATAGGCATTTTATTTTATTTTTTTAAGTTTTATTTTATAATATGTTTATATAGTTACTAGGCCTTACAAATTATTTTTCAGCCCATTTCGAAATGCTAGCCATACCACCCCTTTTGCCAGCAGCACCCTCATGCCCAATTTTGTAATTTTTACTTTTTACTTTTACATTTTTATTTATTTGATACAAAAAACAAAAATGATCTTTATTTTTCTTAATCAAATTATAACTTAAAATCATAAAAAATAGATATACTTTTAGAATTAGATTTTTAATTTTCTTTCAATATTTTCTTTACCTAAAAATCACAAGAAAATAATATTAGAGTATTGTCGATTAGTTTCTAATTTACTTTTAAATTTATTGTTTATTTAACTCGATAAAAATATCAAAATATTAGAATTAAGGTTTAATTTTCTTTTAATTTTCTTTACTTGATAAAAATCATAAAAAATATATATTTAGAATTAGTTTATTAATTTTCTTTTAATATTTTCTTTAAAATAAAAATACAAAAAAATGATTACTTTTCTTTTTAATAACTTATTAACCTAAAACATTTTTTACTATTATTAGTCCCTTTAGAATAGTTAATTAATCTGTTGATTAATTTTTCGAATTGGTTGTATTGCTTGTTTAAATGGATTCTTAATCAAACTTTCGGCCCGATCCATCCCCATTCATAAAACTTGTACCCTCATTCCCATACAGTTTGTAATAGTTTAGAATTTTGTTTCTCCGTTATTTTCTTTACCTGTTTAAAATTACCGATGATACATGTTTTATCCAAATTAGAACACTTAGCCTCCTCTTGGACTGATCATCAATGAGCAGGTATCCACTTACAAATGCACCCTTTCACACATTTCATAGTTTGGTCCTAGACTTTTCTACAGTGACAGCTATTCGATCGATTGTCTCAATTGGTCGTTTAGAATACTAGTGCCACACTAGTCCCACTTTTAGGAGCATGCATATAGCCACCTTTTATGGGCTTTTGATTTGCATCTTATCCATTGTAGCAACTTATCTCCCATTGGCTCACATACCAAGCATCTTCTTAAAGGTTCTCATAGTTGAGTTTGGGCATGGCCATTCTCACGAGGTTAATCAAGTTTTGCCCTTGGTTAACCATAACCCGAATCAACCACTTTGATCCATATGCCAAGTGTTTCCATGCACAAAGGGTCTCATAGTTGAGGGTAGGAGTACCTACTCTCACAAGATTAATCAAGTACACCCCTTGGTTAATCATAACCTGATTCAATCCCCATACGCCGAATATTCCATTTACGCCTTCTATGATACTACTCATCTTGTCGTAACTTTTGCTATGATCACCATGCACAATCACTCTTCACAAACTCTGTCACCTTTTACTTATAACATACTCCCCTTAGGATGTTAGTTTCCTCTTCTTTAGGATGCGGACTAATTAGACCTAAGGGTTGAACCCATGCATGACAACATTAGGATTTCTTAGTTTCCTTCTTAACCTTTTTTTTCTTTTGTAATTAAAACTTATCATTCACAAATCAAAAATCCAAAAACATTTAATCATTACTCGAATTTATTTAAAACTTGCAAAATACTCAATAATTCAAAACTCCCCGTAAAGGGCATGTTATCTCCGTTCTACCGTGATACAGGCTGCGTCTATTGCTAGAATGCGTGCGTTAACGTCGCCCACTAAAAAACACCAACAAATCAACATTTTCTAGAAGAACTACGGTATTCTGATTCCTTCACTGGATACGTAGGCAAAGGTTCGTGAAACCCTCACGAACGCACTAATAAATACCATTTCTTTCCCCTTAAGCAAAGTATAGTTGTAGATAAACACACCCTTAGAGACAAACAAACAAAATGGATCCCATTGAGTACAACAGATGTAATGGGTGCTAATACCTTCCCCTCGCATAACCAACTCCCTTACCCTTTATCTTGGTCCCAAGACCATCTTATCCATCTTCTTGTGGTTTTCTCGATCCCCTTCCTTTGAGATAAATAAAGTTCGGTGGCGGCTTTGTGTTTTCTGCCGGTAGCTTCAGCTCGCGACTCTGTTGGGGACCTTTTACGAGTCTCTCCTAGTTTTGTTTATTTGTCCTATTTTGGTGTTTCTTTATTTTCTTTATTTTGCTTTACTGTTTTATTTCTTTATTGCTTTATTATATTATTTTGTATATATTGCATTATATTGTTGCTACTCACATATTCTAGATATGCTGTGATGTTGGGTTGGAGGATTACATTTGATAAGTCTTATACCCGGACTTGGGTTACACTTAGGATTAGGACGGGAGATATAGTCATGTTAACTTTAAGGGAGTAATCCTGAAGAAGAAGGCATGAAAATCCCCCACTTGGTGGAGGTCCCCTTGAAAGTAGCAATATTTACCGAGTAATTAGGAAGATAATGTTGCTTTTAACCTGGGAACTCGAGAAGCTGAGAGCCGTAGAACCATTAACCCATCCCGGCCTTTTTTAGGTGTAGTGTGGAGACTATAACGGAGTAATCCGGAAGTAGTTGTCACGCGATGATGCGCTCGAAGGAGTTTTTCCTACGAATATTACCGATTACCGAGTAATTGGGACGTCAGTAATATCCAAAGGAAGAGCGTAGACTTTGAGGTTTCCCTAGAACCTTGTTTGGAAGGTGATGAACCCCTAGTACATGCCTTATGGGTGGTTACTTTAACTCCATGCATGTGACGTCATACTTTTGATCCTGTTACTTTCAGCTTATGCAAAGGACTCCATGACATCATATCATCATGTATATACATCTCATATCTAAGGAAATGCCAAAGACGAGTCTCGTTGGTCGAGCTTTTCAAAAATAAGAACAAATTTTAAAAGATATATGAGTCTTTGGATTTCCTCGGAAATGAATATAAAACATTCATTCATACTATCATGCATTCATTTTTCACCACAAAAACTCATTGGGGTCCCTTTTCCAACAGACTTCAGTAACAACAAAGAGGACTTCTCCACATCCCTACCGTACAAGAAGCAATCAACAAAGACTTATGGATCTTTTTGAAGAGAATCAGAATGCTCTCTGTCGAGATATGGACACCATGGGCACTTGTATGGATCACCTTATGGAATCCCTTCATGTCATTATCAAGGGTCAAGAAGATTTACATCAAAGTGTTGTCAAACTTTCTACTGTTGCTCCCTCCACTTCTTCTAATGGGATGAATGACAATGCAAATGTTGAGACCCCTACCAGAGTTCCTCAGAATGATGTTGATGATCATCACGACGTCATTGATCTTTATGAACCCCAAGTGAATCTTACTGCTGGAGTTGCTGAAACTACAAAAATGTACCATGCTCTCGAAGAGCGTCTCAAAGCCATGGAGGATATCAAGGCTTCTGGATTCAATACTGCTGCAATGTGTCTCGTGCCTGGGGTAGTTATCCCTCCCAAGTTCAAAGTTCCTGATTTTGACAAATATAAAGGCACTTCCTGCCCATAGACTCATCTTCGTTCCTACTGTCACAAGATGGCAACCTATGCTGAAAATGAACTGTTACTCATGCACTTCTTCCAAGATAGCTTGACCGGGGCACCGTTGAACTGGTATATGCAAAACTAGAAAGAACTCACGTTAGTACTTGGGGAGATCTTGCTGACGCTTTTTTGAAACATTATCATTATAATACTGCCATGGCTCCTAGCTGTACTCAGCTTCAAGGGATGGTACAGAAATCTTAAGATTCGTTCAAAGAGTACTCTCAAAGATGGCATGAACTAGATGCAAGGGTCCAACCTCCTCTCTTTAATTGTGAATTGATTGATTTGTTTATGGGTACTCTACGAGGTCCTTATCTCCAACACATGCTCAACAGTACCTCTACTTCTTTCTCTGATATGGTCATTATTGGAGAACATGTTGAAACTTGTATTAAGGCTGGAACGACCCCAGATGTCCCTAACAATACCAACAACAATACTGGCATCGATAGAAATTCGATTTCTAGTTTCATCAAGAAGAAAGAGGGTGAGACTAGTGTCGTCACCATCAACCAAGGAAAAGCTCTCGTATATCCTCAAGTTCAGTTTCCTTATTTTCCAACACTTGTTGCTGTTCCTAATCAATTTGTTCCTCAAGTGTATGCTGCTACAACTCCAGCACCCTGGATGGCCCAACAACGGCCTTTCACTCCTCAACCACAGTATCTTCCACAACAACAATTTGCACCACCTCCAACTTATCAATAACAGAATTAGCAACCTCAAGGTCCGAGAGCTCCACAAAGACAAAGAGCGACTGAAAGAATATTTGATCCCATTCATATGTCATATGCTCATCTTATCCCTCAGTTACTTGCCAATCAATTGGTTCAACTACGCGAACTTGGTCCACCACCTAATCCTCTCCCCAGGGGGTATGACAATAATTCTCATTGTGAATTTCATTCTGGATCCCCAGGCCACACGATCGAGAATTGTAGGGCATTCAAATGTAAAGTTCAATACCTCATTGATGCCAAGGCCATCAATTTCAACCCTGTTGGTCCCAATATTCAGAATAATCCCATGCCTCCCCACCCAGGGGAAGCGGTCAATGCTATTGAAGAGAGTAGTGAACAAACTCTGGTAATCAAGGTTGACGAGATCCAGATTTCATTAGGAACTGTTAGAGAACATTTGCTGGAGCACGAGGTGCTGCAAGAACTCCATGATTTTTGCTTAACTTGTTCCTCTAAACCTGAAGAGTGTATTAGTTTGAAGACGGCTATCCAACAGTTAATGGATGAAGGTGTCCTACAAGTAAAGAAGATATTCCAAAAAGAAGAGATTGATGTCTTGGAAATTCCTTATTATATGAGAAGCATCTCAGCAACACCAGGTACCCCATTGACAATTCAGGCTTATACTACCCCAGTAATGGTTCAAGCTCCCGCTACCCCCACAACAACTCAAGCTCCTATTCCTCCTCTAAGTAACAACTCAAAGGTAGTTCCATGGGAGTATAATATGGTCTATATTCATGGGAATAAGTGTGAGTGTCCTCCAGTGGGTGACAAGAGTGTTCCCAATATTGCAGGAACTAGTAACATGACTCGTAGTGGCAAGATCTTTTCTCCCCCACCACTGCCACCCAAAGAAACTAATAGTGATTCCCTGGCTAAAGCTAGGGGCAAGTAAGTGATTGATAGTCAGCCAGAACCTTCTGTAGGACAAGAAGCGGAGCAGCTTTTGAGGATTCTTAAGCAAAGTGATTACAAAGTGGTGGATCAACTTAACCATACGCCATCCAAGATTTCCATATTGTCTCTCCTTTTGTGTTCAGAGACCCACCATAATGCTTTACTGAATATTTTGTGTTCCGCCCATGTTACTCAAGACATCTCTGTGGCCCAATTTGAGGGGATCGTAACCAATATTGTTATGGGAAATTGTTTGGGTTTCTATGATGATAAACTCCCAGTTGAAGGCAGAGCCTACAACAAAGCACTACATGTTTCCATGAAGTGTTTGGATACGGTTTTATCTCGAGTTTTGGTAGATACGGGTTCTTCACTCAATGTGATGCCTAAGGCTATTATGTTTAAGCTGAATATGGACGGGGTAATTATGAGGCTTTCCACCCTAAGTGTTCGAGCATTTGATGGTTCAAGGAGATCTGTGGAAGGAGAAGTCGACTTTCCTGTCAAGACTGGTCCCCACACTTTCTATCTATCATTCTATGTTATGGACATTCGTCCATCCTACATTTTCCTTTTGGGTCGCCCATGGATCCATGTAGCAAGAGCCGTGACATCTACTCTTCATCAACGCCTGAATTTCATTGTAAATGACCAAGTTGTCGTCATTTGTAGAGAAGAAGATATAATGATTAACAATCTGACAACCTATCGTTATGTGGAAGTAGAAGGTGAGGTGCAGGAGTTGCCCTTTCAAGCACTGGAGATTATTAGTGTTAACAAGTTCCCCGTCATGGAAGGTAAGAAGTCTGAAGCACCCATGGCCTCTTTGAAGGATTACAAAGCCCTCATAGAAGCTAGATCACCCCATGATGGTTGGGGCAAATTGATTGAAGTACCAGAGAAGAAAGATCATTATGGTCTTGGGTATTAGCCATTGTCCTCCATGCAAGATGGTTTGGTTCCTCTCAAAGGAAGGAAAGTTCCCCCAATTTCTGAAGTATTCATCAGTGCTGGTATAAGCAAAGAATGACAAGTTCTCTTGACAGATGATGAAGGAGACAATGAAGATGTTTCCAAATTTATCTATCAGATTGCGCCAGACCAGGAGCTCAACAATTGGAATGTCATGGACATCCCTGAAGTTGTTTTCCTTGATGTGTAATTTTCTATTTCCATTAAGTCATGTGCCCAGCCTAAGGCAAAGAGACAGTTTGTAGAAGGGGCCCCTTATGTTTTATTCTCCATTTAAAATTGAATGAAAAATCGCACTTTCGCATAAAAAAATTTTTGTTGTCTTTTCTTTTACTTTTACTTTTCAAGATAAAAATGGTAATGCTTTTCTTTTCATATTCTAAATATTTTCTTTCACTTTCTAAAATAAAACATAAAATCATCAACCGTGCAGATCTGTCTTGAACTCTGTTGGAAATGATAGTTCTATGGTTCCTTATATCCTTGAGAATCCAGTTGACCATGCTGACGAAGATAGTGGGGAAGATTGTGAAGTCCTGAAGAACTAGCAAGACTCTTGAGACAGGAATAGAAGGTCATCCAGCCATATCAAGAAGAAACAAAAGTTATCAATCTCGGTACTGAAGAGGTAAAGAGAGAATTCAAGATAGGTGTTGCCTTGCAAAGTGAAAAAAATAAGGGGTTGATTGAGTTGCTTCGAGAGTATGCTGACATCTTCGCCTGGTTGTATGAAGACATGCCCGGTTTAGACACTAATATAGTGATGCACAGATTACCACTCAAGCCAGAATGTCCTCCTGTAAAGCAAAAGTCGCGTAGGACTAGACCCGACATGGCTTTGAAGATCAAAGAAGAAGTTCATAAATAACTTGATGCAGGCTTCCTATCTGTGATAAATTATCCACCTTGGATTGCTAACATTGTGCCTATACCTAAGAAATATGGTAAGGTACGTATATGTGTTGACTACCGAGACTTGAATAGGGAAAGCCCAAAAGATGATTTCCCGTTGCCTCATATTGATGTATTGGTTGATAATACTGCTCAGTCCTCAATGTTCATCTTCATGGATGGATTCTCGGGTTACAATTAGATAAAGATGGCTTCTAAAGACATGTATAAAACAACTTTCACAACTCCTTGGGGTACCTTTTTCTACATGGTCATTCCTTTCGGTCTCAAAAATGCTGGTGCGACATATCATCGTGATATGGTGACTCTCTTTCACGACATGATTCATAAAGAGATCAAGGTGTATGTGAATGATATGATTGCAAAATCACAAACTGAGGATGAACATTTGGTCCATTTGCAGAAGTTGTTTGATCGTCTACGAAAGTTCAGGTTAAGGCTTAATCCCAACAAGTGCACCTTTGGGGTTCGTTCGGTCAAGTTACTTAGTTTTATTGTAAGTCAACGAGGAATTGAAGTAGATCTTGACAAGGTAAGAGCAATACAGGATATTCCGGCACCGAAAAATGAAAAGGAAGTATGAGGTTTTCTTGGAAGGTTGAATTACATAGCCAGGTTCATTTCTCATCTTACCGCTACATGTGGACCCATTTTTAAATTGTTACGCAAGAATCAAGATGTCCATTGGGATGAAAGTTATCAAGAAGCCTTCGAGAAGATTAAGAAGTATCTTCAGGAACCACCAATACTCATACCTCCCGTTCCAGGAAGACCTCTTATCATGTATTTGACTGTGCTTGAAGGATCTATGGGTTGTATGCTCGGACAACATGATGATACTGGACGAAAAGAACACGCCATCTATTACCTGATCAAGAAGTTTACTGATTATGAATCAAGGTATTCCTTACTTGAGAAGACTTGTTGTGCTCTTACGTGGGTAGCTTGACATTTGAGGCAGTACATGTTGACGCATTCTACACATCTAATATCTAAGATGGATCTGATAAAGTACATCTTTAAGAAACCATCACTTACTGGGAGATTGGCTCAGTGGCAAATGCTTTTGTCCGAGTATGACATCCAGTACGTGACACAAAAGGCTATAAAAGGTATAATTCTTGCTGATCATCTCGCCCACCAGCCGTTGGAAGAGTATCAGTCAATGAGGTTTGATTTTCCAGACGAAGATGTTATGAAACTGAATGATAAGGAAAGACCCGAACCAGGGGAGCGATGGACTCCCACGTTCGATGGTGCATCAAATTCCATAGGCCATGGTATTGGGGCAGTTCTGACTTCTCCGCGCAATACTCACATACCTTTCACATCCAGGCTATGTTTTGATTGTACGAATAATGTCGCAGAATACAAAGCTTGTGTAATGGCACTTGAAGTGGCTATTGATTTGAAGATCAAGATTCTTGAAGTTTATGGGGATTCAGTCTTAGTAATACATCAAGTACAAGGTGATTGGGATACACGACACCCTAATTTAGTTCCATACCGGGACTACATATTAGAGTTGTTTCTCGATTTGATGAGATCACCTTTGAGCACATTCCTAGAGAAGCAAATCAACTGGCAGAGGCTCTGGCCACTTTAGCAGCAATGTTCAAAGTCAGTTATCTGAATCATGCATCCAATATAAGAATATTTCATTACAAGGAGCCGACACACATTTTCCCTACTCATTGTCTCACAACTGAAGACGTGTCGGGCGAAAAGTTGTGGTACTTTGACATCAAAAGATATCTTGGGAAGCAAGAGTACCCCGAGGGTGCTACAATTTGTGATAAGCAGACTCTTAAAAGATTAGCCTCTAAGTTTTTACTGTCAGGAGACGTCCTGTACAAAAGAAACTATGATTCAGTTTTCCTCAGATGCATGAATAGACACGAAGTAAAATCCATCATACGAGAAATACACGAGGGCTCTTCTGGGACTCATGCCAGTGGACATTCCATGGCCAAGAAAATCCTACGAGCAGGTTATTTTTGGATGATGATGGAAAGTGATTGTTGTGTGTATGCAAAGATGTTCCACAAATGTCAGGTTTACATGGACAAGATACATGTTCCTCCCACTCTTTTGAATGTGAAGACTTCTCCATGGCCCTTTGCCATGTGGGGCATTGATATGATTGGACGGGTTGAGCCAAGCGCTTCAAATGGACACAGGTTCATTCTCGTTGCTATTAACTACTTCACCAAGTGGGTGGAAGCAGCTTCATACAAGAATGTGACCAAGCAAGTTATTACCCACTTCATCAAGAAAGAGATCATATACCGGTATGGAACTCCTAACAAGATCATCATTGATAACGGGTTGAATCTCAACAACAAAATGATGAAGGAAATGTGCTAAGAATTCAAAATTGAGCACCATAATTCATCACCCTATCGGCCAAAGATGAATGGGGCAGTCGAAGCAGCTAACAAGAACATAAAGAAGATCGTACATAAAATGGTGAGAACATACAAAGATTGGCATGAAATGTTTCCTTTTGCCCTGCACGGATATCAAACTTCGGTGTGTACTTCCACTGGGGCAACTCCTTTTTCACTAGTATATGGTATGGATGTAGTGCTCCCAGTCGAAGTGGATATTCCTTCCTTGAGGGTTCTGATGGATACTAAACTTGATGAAGTTTAATGGATTCAAACAAGGCTCTACCAACTCAATCTCATCTAAGAGAAGCGCCTAGCATCCATTTGTCATGGTCAGTTATATCAACAGCGTCTCAAGAGGGCATTTGACAAAAAAGATTCGACCTCGAGAGTTTCACACAGGTGACCTGGTCTTAAGGAATATTCTCCAAATCCACACTGATCCAAGAGGCAAGTGGACTCCCAACTATGAGGGATCGCACATCATAAAGAAAGCTTTCTCAGGAGGTGCTCTAATCCTGAGAAACATGGATGGCAAAGACGTTTCGCTTCCAGTCAATTCAGATTCAGTCAAAAAATACTACGCATAAAAAGATCCGTAAGTTGAAAATCCGAAAGGGAGGCTTAGGCAAAAGTTAGGGCTAAAAAAGAATAAAAAAAGAATAACCCGCTAAGTTGAAAACACGAAAGTGCGGCTTAGGCAAAAATGGGTATCCTGATGGATTGAAAACTCGAAAGGGCGATCCAGAAAAAATTAGGGACAAAAAGCGAGAGACTGCAGTCTGAAGACTCTTCACGAATAACAAGTACACCCTCATAACACGGGATGGATCAATTCAACTATTATCCTTCGGAAGCACAACACTAGGACGATCTAGGATATGGGAACTATAGCAATATCAGTTTTAATGGAAGTTTGAGATTTTCTTATTGCCATTTTACTCGTTGTATTTTATCTTTTCTTTACAACTTCCTCATTTAGGAGTTTTCTCCATGTATGAATGCCTATTCACAGGCCAAACTCATTAATAAAAATTTACCCTTCCACCCAAAAGTCTTTGTTATGTCCTTTTACGTTATTTTCGTATGCGAATTATAATTTAAATTCTTTGTTAAGCATTGCATTGAAAACAATAAGGAAATAATAATCACAAGATAAGATGAGAAACACGACATTACATGGATATAAAGGCCTCCCAAGGGAAGGTCGTGGCATTCAAGTGTTTTTTTTCTGTGCAGGTAGCAAGTCGTAATGGTCACCTCGACCAAGCTTTTGTCCTCGTCATTTCCTTACAGACATTTGAGCACCCGATTCTCCAACACCAAGAAACTTGGGGCATTTGATGAGATCCACATCTCTATTCAGTCATTCACAAGAAGTCCAACATATGAAGAAATTCAGATCAAGCTACTCCTCCTCGGTGAAACTTAATCCCTTGTGAACTCGACAAGGTTGTAATTCAATTCTCAAAGTTTTCGAGCACCAATCTGTTTTGATATCTCAGACAACGGGCAACGGACCCCAATAAGCCTAATATTTTACACTTTGCATACAGTAATCATCACTGCATGTTACATTGCATCCTCAAACGCATAGCATATCCATGAACCATCATGCCACACTTCAAAATTCATATGAAGCATGAGCTAGATTTGGTACCTTGCCCGAAAGCCCCAAATCAATCCCAAATCAAAAAAATATCCCCATGAATAATACCATCCTTATTGTGATACGGTGGCAGAACCGACTGTTAATACTGGTTTGCATTTTACGTTTTGTGTTTGCAAAATGTCATGGTAAGCAAGAGTCGCCATTGACTTTTATTTCATCCAATCATGGAAAAGTAAAAAGAACAGAAAAAAACCTTTTTTCAAGATATTCTGAGTACGGGGGGTAGATTATAGAAAGGAAAGGTGTTAGCACCCTTTCTATCCGTAGTTATCTACGGGCTCTTAGGTACTTGCTCATTTTTCAAATTGCTTGTGTGTGTTTGTCTTGAAAATGTTTTACTTCGTGATAACCCTTGTATCAGTCCTCAAGGACGTTACGAAGTTTGTTTTGAAAATTTGTTTTTTGAAAGGTGTTTGTGTGAAAAAGTTTTCATTGAGCAAATACTTAAGATTCTACCTACTCGAAAAAAGGATTGTTTGTTCTATTTCCTTTAGACAGCTCTATCCTACTATTAAGGAGTAGGTAGCACCATCGTTGGAGTTGTAAGGGACATTCGAAAGGGACAAGTACAATCACTAAAGTAATAGTTAGAAAACTTTAGTAGTAACCCTAGAGTCTTAAGATCTTTCCGAGGCAGCATTTCTGAGGCAACATTTCCGAGGCAACATTCGAGTGGGAAACTTTGATCTCTTTAGACTGGAGGGCAACCACTAAAATCTCCTATGTTTAATGATTGTTTACCAAAGGAAACCGAAGTGAGGTAAACCCTAGGAGTGAATATGTGCATATGATTTGTTTCAGTTATTTAATCTTTGCACATTAGGTGATCTACCGTTTTAATTTTCTAGACATTCTTGCCATACAATCCTATTAGCCATACATCTAGACAGTTAAAGATTGCGGAAATTAAAAGTGCGAGGAAATAAAACCTAGTTATTACAAGGCTTCAGGGAGGGGGATTAATTACATAACCAAAAATTGGAGAAAAGCGGTAAATAAAAACCCTAGTTTAAAGCTATTACATACCCTTAGCAGTTGCAAAAATATAATGAAAAGTACGTACGACAAACGTAAATGCGAGAAATTAGGGTTTTGACCCTTGAAAACCAAATTGAATTTAATTAAAGAAAAAAAATCATTTTTTGTCATTTTTATTTAAGGAAATAAAGAATAAATTGCAAAATATCCTAATCATAATTAAGTTTTAATTATAAAAAATCATTAAATTAATGGAAAAAAACAATTAACCTATTTTTGTGTTTTTGTTTTGAGAAGGAATTAAAATTAAGAATTAAACCTAATTTCTATTTGATTTTAATTATGAAAAAAAAATTTAAGTTAACCTAATTAAACTATTTAATGCAATTAAATATTTTATGAAAAAAAAACTAAACCTAATATTGTTTGTGATTTTCTGATTTTTATGTTTTGATTAAAATGATTTTTGGAAAATAAATAAAATAAATAAATTAAAACAATAAAAAGAATTGAAATAAAATAAAAAAGAAAAGATTGGGCATGTGTGGTAGAATGCAAACTGGGGGGTGTATTGTCAAATTGTTAGGCCTAAATTGGTTGGCCCGTGTTCCTTGCGTGTGTTCCCATGTGGATTAGCTTCAGAGAGTGCACCATGGACTGCTGTGGTTGGACGCTGGATCTGGACCAAGGGATGATCCAAATGGTAGGATTTGTGAGCGTATGATGGACGCATGGAATGGTGATGTACTGAATCTTTAGATACCTTAGGAATGATTTGTAATTGATGGCTTGGACTGAAAGTGGTTGGATCTTCGGTTTTGACTTTGCACTAGTTTTGACATAATTTGAGGTTTTTAGAGAGCGTTCTTGGGCAGCCAATTTCGTGTTCCCTAGTGTATGAGGGTGTTGTGTTTATATAAAGGAGGAATTTAGGTCAAAAATAATGGAAGAAATCTCATTGTATCTTGAGGAATTATGAAGATTTGATTTGATTTTGGCGTTGTATGATTTCTTTCTAAAATAGCTCCAATCATGACTTTTTCAATCTAAATCATCCTTGCACGAATTACATGCCATGCTAGCTGTATATGGACTCGTAATGTGCACAAAAATCCCAATATTTGATTTGCTTTTATTATTTTACCATTTAATTTGATTTATTTTGGTTTAAATGAATAAAAAATCAAAATAAATGATAAAAATAATAAAATAATAGGTGGAAAAGCTCAGGGGTCGTGGGTCCTATTAGAAACATGTTTCAAACAAGAAAACATGGGCCTCTTTGGAAAAAATGCAAATTTGATCAATATTGACTTTTGACAATTTTCCAAAAATTGACAACTTTGACAATGCACAACTCTCTCAATTTTGACCCTAGGAGGGTGTTCTTGGACTTTTTAATCTCAATTGGATCTTCCATGTTCATGTATAAATCTTTGAACCAAAAGGTGTTTTTGTTAACTTTTCAAAAGGACCTATAATGTCAAAATTCATATCTTTTTATGAGTGCATATTTTGAACTTGAGCGTTGAATATGAATTGTAGGGAATTTCATCATCTTCAAAATGAGCTTTGGATGTAAAATTTCTGATAAAGTATGAAGAAGTTATGCTTGGTCAAAGTAGGGTTGACTTTTACTAAGAAACCCTAATTTATCAACTTTTGGGTTTTGATGAATTTAGACCATTCCTTGAGGAATCATGATCAAACCTTGATCAATTGATGTAAGTCACTTCAAAATGTTTATGTTGACCCAAAATCTTGAGGTTTGACTGTATGTGGGCCACAATTGACTTTTGACCTAATACAGTCAATTTCCCAAGCATCTGAGCAGTTGATTGAGCAAACTTCTTATGCAAGACATGAAACTTGACATGTAGGGTCTTGAGAACATATTAAGACCATGGAGAGAATATGAGACCTTTGTGGTCCACCCATATTGATGAAAATAGAAACCCTAATTTAGGGTATACTGCCTTAGGAGAGAGTTTGTCTGTTCAACTCTTGGGCAACCTTGAGCAAATTGGGGATCTCACTTGACATTTGTTGAGTAAAATGAGAGGGAAAATTTTGGGGTGCAACAACTTCCCCTATTCAATCTTCTTAAACCTGCGGATGTAGATTGGCTTGTGTGATCGGTGGATCTGGAACTGACTGTTTAACGCTGGTTCGCGAAATGTCGTGGAAGCAAGAGTCGCCACCGTCTTTTATTTTCTCCAAATGGAAAGGACAAAAGCACAGAAAAATTCCTTAAAGAGATTGCTCTCGGTTCGGGAGGTAGGTTATAGAAAGGGAAGGTGTTAGCACCCTTTCTATCCATGGTTATCCATGGGCTCTTAGATACTTGCTCATTGTGTTTTCAAAAATGGTTTGTTTGCTTTTCAACTGTGGGTTTAAAAAAGTTTCTTTGAAAATTCCAGTTCGACTCTTGTATCGGTCCTCAAGAGTGTTTGAAAAATTGCTTTCGAAAGCTTTTGAAAAGGTGTCGGTGTGAAAAGTATTTTTGAATTTGTTTTGAAATTTAGAGCAAGTATCTAGAGTCGTCTACCTACCCTAAGGAATTCGTCTGTGTAAATGTCCTTTAAAGTAGTGCCATCCCACCATTGAGAGGTAGGTAGCACCACCGTTGGAGGTGTTCGGGTAAATTCGAAGTTCGGGACATGGTAATCACCGGAGCAATAGGAAGACACCTTAGAAGCTACCCTCATGCCAGGTTCCCGGATCACGAGGACTTACTAAGACATCCTCTACTCGACGATCACCTTTCGAAGGGCAAGGCAACAGTGAGGCGTACCCTAAGGGTGGTGTGTGATTTGTGTGTCATGTTCATTTGCATTTATCTTGTTCATGTCAAAGTGATCTATGCGTTTGTTTTTATTTTTATTCATTCATTCTTGCATGCATTTATTAACAGTTAAAATATTTGCGGGAAAATAAATTCTAAGGCTATTACAAATGGCGCGGGTCCACATCGCCAAAATTAAACCGGACCCGATTTGACGGAAAGTAAATAAAGCAAAAGAAATAAAAGTGCGAGAAGTTAAGTTACAACGCTTTGGGAGAGATACATGATTAATTAAGCGAAATAAAATAAATGTACGAAATTAAACAATTAAGAATATGGGCGTTGGACCCTTTTGCAAAATATTAAAGTTAACGAGGAATTAAAATTAAAATTAAAGGAAAATGTTTTATGTTTTTTATGTTTTTTTTTAGGTTTAATGGAAAAAGATTTAATCAAAGTATGACGCAAACCCTAATTCTAATGGCTTTTAAATTTATTATGAAAGTATTGAATTTTTAGCTAATTTAAACCTAAGTTAATTTACATGCGTTTTTAATTATGAAAATAAATAAATATTATTATTGTAAAAAAGGGAAATTAAAAGGAATCAAAATTAATTAAACCTATTTCTACATATTTTTTGTATTTTTGTTTAAAAGAATTTAAAATTTGCAACCTAATTAAACTAAATAATTACATATTAATTTATTTATGAAAGTATTGGAACAAAATAATTTATTATGTTTTTATCTTTTTCTGATTTTTTTTAGGCATTTTTTATATATTGTAAAAATAATGAATTAAATTAAAACAATAAAACAAATGAAATAATAATTAAAAATATAATATAAGAAAAATAAAAAAAAAACTTGCAAACCAGGGGGGGTGGAGGTCCCCAATATGGAGGTGTAATCCTGGAATGCTGGCCCAATAAGCTTTGGTTCGTTTGACCTTTCTGAACAGCGTGCACATGCGTTGACCATGGTATATGGTATTCACCAATCCCAACCTTTGATTAGATCTCCAGATGAACGTGGCAAGGTTTGATCTGGGGTATATGGTGTGTCTACGTTACTGAAGCTGCATGGGAAACGTTATGGAAAAATACTATTGAAATAGGCAAGACCTGGGACTTGAACCCAGGTCATGGGAGTTACCAACATCACACTTTGCCAGCTGATCTCAACGCACGCTTTGTATATATAACAACAAATAAATAACAAAAATAAAAATTGGTTAGTGGCCACTAAAAAGCACAAAAACGCGCGCTGATTTAAATGATCCAACCAGTGTTTGCCAACGCATCGTCTTCCTCGCGTATTTTCTTTTTTTTTCTGAAACAAGAACCTATTGCAACGGTTTTAGACGTGTTGTTTTAGACAGGTTTCCAAGAAATAGCGATTAGCCCCTCAACGCTCATAAATTGAGCGCGAGGGTTCCATCCTCTTCGTCTTTATGCGCTGAATCCAACCATGGTATTGAGGAGGTCTAATTTTACAGCACCTGAAAACCCCTAATTTGAAGGTTCAGAAACCCTAAAAAAACATCAATGGCAAACATCCATACATGGCACGAAAACAAAATTGGACGATATGGTTAGATTCAGAACACGTTTATTAGTATGAATGCATCAAAAAAAAACAATGGAGATGCTTGAAACATGAAATACGATTATGCATTTTTCTTGAAACCGTTTGAATCCGTTTTACCAATTCTTTGCGTTTGAGTTGATGTTAGGGATTGGAATCGCTTCTGGGAACCTTGAGGAAGCCAATGGAATGAATATTAGGACTTGAATCAACCTGAAAAGTTGTTTTCAGTTTTGAGTTTATGGAGAAAATTTTCAATGTTGCAATGGTGTATTCCGAGCTGCTGCGTCCGTATGGGCATTAGGGTTCTCTTCAGGCATTTGTAGTGAGGCAATTAGGTTAAGAAAATCAATCAAATCTCTTGTAATTCATTGTTTGAATATTTGATTTTTTTCCATTATGTTTCATATCTTTTTCATGTGCATTTGATTCAATTAGCATCCAATCAAGCCAAATCTTTCCATGTTGGGATGTGCACGAATTATTGAGCCTAAAATGTGTACAAAAAGATTGGTTAGGTCATGTTAGATATTTTTCACATATTTATATAATTTAAATGAATTAATATGAATAATAATTCAAATAAATAAATAAAAAATGAGAAAATACTTCCCTTTGGGCCAAGTGGTCGTGCACATGCTTAGAATGATGAATCATGGAAGAAAAATGGGCCCATTAGCAAATTTAGGTCATTTGAAGTAATGTTGACTTTTCAAAATATCCAAAAATTTCCCAACTTCCACAAGGCATAACTTTCTCAATTTTTAATCTTTTCTCATTTTCTTGGACATTTTGGAAAGGTCTTTGAGTCCTCTAACCAATGCCTTTGGTCCCATGTAATTTTGATTTACCAATCTCAAGTTATGGCCTTTGACTTAAAGTCCCTTTTTGTTGACTTTTGAAAATGACCTATAATGTTGAAATTGATAACTTTTTGTGAGAGCATTTCTTGGACTTGGAACATGAAGATGAATTGTAGGAAATGTCTTTCTCTTCAAAATGAGCTTTGGATGGGATTTTTATGATAATCCATGTGAAAGTTATGCCCTAGTCAATTTCAGTTGACTTTTTCAGCTGTCCAAATATAGTAACTTTTGCATCTTGATGATTTTCTGAGCCAAACTTTGAGAATCATGATCAAGCATTGATCAAATGATGTTTGTGGCTTCAAAATGATATGTTGACCAAAAATTTGAACTTTTGACTGTCAAATGACCATTTTGCCCCTACAGTTGACTGTAGTGCAATCTAGGGTTTTGACTGTGCAATTTTGAGCTGAATGTCTTGAAACTTGATGTGAGGATGCTTGACCATATTTGTAGGCATGTGAGACTTGATTGGGCCTTTGAAAACTTCATTTTCTTGATCAGAACTCAAACCCTAGTTTTTACTGTATGGGAGACTGTTGACTGTGCAACCCTTGGGGAATTTTGTGACTTGGCTTGGCAATTTCTTGGAGAATATGGGAGGGCAAATTTTGGGGTACAACAGTTGCCCCTGTTCAATCCTCTTAGACCTGAGGATGCAGATTGGCGGACGTGCCTTTCGTAATCCGAGGGTAGAAGATGATTGAACACTAAAGTGCCCAGAAATTTGCGCTCACATAGTGGTAGTGATGGTGGAATGGGCTTATAGATGCCATTGGGAGGTTGCTGGATAGGATGATGGGCTTATAGATGCCATCTGGATGTTGATCGTGTAGGAGATTCCTTAGCGAGAACCTGCATACCTGCAAAATAGAAAATGAGTACCTGACACGCTGCAGGAGCTGATTTTAGATGCTTGGTATAGATATGTCCTGACTGGTTACAGGAGCTGGATCTGGAGCTTCAAACAGCGATGAATGAACCAGGTATGGTTACTGCTTTAGCATGAATGGTAAGAGAACCTTGGGTGATTTTAACTTCAACAACGCTCGTTGAGAAAAATCTTAGCGGGAATTACCATCTTTGCAATATCGGGAAGAGAACCATAGAAAATTATAATCTGAAAGGGAATCACCTCACTCATCGTCGGAGAGGGAATCATAGGAAAAGTAATTGTCACCTCACACTCATCGTCGGAGAGGGAAACATCTGAAAAGGACTTACCACCTCACACACCTTCGGAGAGGGGACCATAGAAGACTATCACCTCACACTCATCGTCGGAGAGGGAAACATCTGAAGAAGGAATTACCACCTCACGCACTTGTCGGAGAGGGGACCATAAGAGACTATCACCTCACACTCATCGTCGGAGAGGGAAACATCTGAAGAAGGAATTACCACCTCACGCACTTGTCGGAGAGGGGACCGTAAGAGACTATCACTTCACACTCACCGTCGGAGAGGGAAACATCTGAAAAAGGAATTACCACCTCACGCACTTGTCGGAGAGGGGACCATAACTTCTGCTGATTCTTTATCAGAAAAATCTGTTGGGAGTCGATTTAGCTGGACCGGACAAGGTCTTGAAATATCTTCAATTGGAATAAGTGTCAGAACGTCGCCATATCTGGGTCATATCTGAAACTATATCTAGAAGGGAGTCTGGAAGCAGTATCAGAACGTCACCATATCTGGATCATATCTGAAACTATATCTGGAAGGAAATCTGGAAGCAGCATCAGAACGTCACCATATCCGGGTCATATCTGAAACTATATCTAGAAGGATATCTGGAAGCAGCATCAGAACGTCACCATATCTGGATCATATCTGAAACTATATCTAGAAGGAAATCTGGAAGCAGTATCAGAACGTCACCATATCTGGATCATATCTGAAACTATATCTAGAAGGAAATCTGGAAGCAGTATCAGAACGTCACCATATCTGGATCATATCTGAAACTATATCTAGAAGGAAATCTGGAAGCAGCATCAGAACGTCACCATATCTGGATCATATCTGAAACTATATCTAGAAGGAAATCTGGAAGCAGCATCAGAACGTCACCATATCTGGATCATATCTGAAACTATATCTAGAAGGAAATCTGGAAGCAGCATCAGAACGTCACCATATCTGGATCATATCTGAAACTATATCTAGAAGGAAATCTGGAAGCAGCATCAGAACGTCACCAAATCTGGATCATATCCGAAACTATATCTAGAATGAGTTGCGATAGTTGATAGTAATCATTTTGGTATTGATCTTTTTCCTGAAAAGGCAAAACATAATCGTATGCAAAATCATGATGCATGAACTGTATGTCTTCAAAATTAATGAGATTCGTGCCATATGATGCATATGCATGCTATAATGTACGAAGATATGATGTTTATGAACATATGTTTTCGTCTTAGGAAAATAAATCCTTGACGGGTGCCGGGAAGTCGTATCCTGGGCTGATGTTGGAGAATAGTTGCAAGAATTCCAATAGGCGAAGATAACTCCGTTGGGGAATAAACTTGGCGAATGGAGGATTCTGCGGGGAGAAAAGATACTCTAGCGGCCATGCTGGGAAGTAATTCTCTGTGGGAAGAGGGATGCCTTGCTGATTGTTGATAGTAACTTGCTGAGGATATCCTTGTTGTTGGAAGTATTGATGGACTTCGCTGGGGTAAGAAGACTGTATCGAGGACGCTCTTTCCGTGGCTTTTGGCTGAGGATAACCCAGTTATATCCTGTTAAGGAAATAACTCTTTGAATAAAGCCGGGCGACGCGTTCGTGCTCTGCGAGGATAAGCTTCCAAAATTTACTGGGGATATGCTTATGGCTTGGGGATATGAATCCCAAATTTCCTGGGGAAGCTGGATTGGACTCTCCTGGGGAAGTATTGCACTCTATTGGTTATGCTCTTCAATGGAACCTACCCTGATACCTTGGAGGATAGAACAATCAGATTGCTTAAACCACCCTTTATTGCCCCTGTTTCTGTGGGGGAGGCACTTGTAGGGTACTGATAGTTATTGATGGACAAACCTTCTTCTGGTAGGCAGATGGCAGGACATAGTCGTACGCTTTAATCCCTAACTTTTGCCTGGACCGCCCTTTCGGGTTTTCAGTCCACCGGGATACCCATTTCTGCCCAAGCCGCCTTTTCAGGTTTTCGACTTGCCGGGTGTACAGAGTTTTTCATTTCATCCCTTCATTTTGCCCGAACCCTTTTGGTTCGCCGGGAAGCCCTTATTTTTGCCTAGGTGTGTCAACCTAGCGGGTCTTTGATTTTGCGTAGTATTTTTTCGACTATGTCCACGCTCTCAGAATGTTGGGAGTTGCCCCTGCTAGCAGTGTTGCCATATTACCAGAAGGTATTTGATCAGGTCAGATTTGTTGTTGGAGTGCCCCAAGCAACTCAGACGAAGATTTGCCCCAGGCTATTAGCCTTTGAGAGATTTTCCGAATCTTGACCTAACTGCCCCAGATGATGGACAATAGTCATGCCATGCCCCTTGATTGGAGATACTCTTGTTTATTAGACTTTCGTCATGCGAATTGCTAGGCTGTTCAAACAAAAAGTCATATGCAAACAAAGTTATGTTAAAAATGCAAAGCTTATGCCTGTCTCAAGGATTTTGAAAATGCATTCTTTTTCATAAACAAATGATTGTTTGTAAAACGTGATGTCAACTCCGTATTTATCGTAAGCCTTAAGGAGTCAGGATACCTTTCGTAACAGTATGCTTTCGAACTAACCCATGCTTCAGCTAGGACTTTTGAGGGTTATAACGTGGCCTGGTTCACGGTTTAAGAAACAAAGGATAAAGGCTCAAATTATTTGTACCCACCCGCTCTTCGTGATGTTCTCCAAACCTAAACTCAGTTGATCATACGTTAGACCTTGTTTGAGTCTTTGCTCTGATTTTCCGGTGATGGTTCGGATGTTGAACGTTTATTTGAGTAGGCAGTCATCTCCTTTTTTGCTGAGGGTTTGTAAGACCTCTTTCTTGATTTTTGTTATCCCTTTCTTTTTTGCCTGAACTGTTTCCCTTTTTGGAATTACAGTCAGCGGGATGCCCCAGTTTTGTAAGTCTCCTTCATGGGTTTTGACTTAATGGGCTTTTATTTTGAAAGATAATGACTGCCTTTCTTTCTTGATTATTTGGAACCATCACTGTCTTTTGTCGTTTTGTAAGGACTTCTTTGGTGTCATCCATTGTGTACTTTAGATCAACTGAGAAGACTACCCTGCCCCAGGTTATGATTACGGGTTTCAATTTTCGAAAAGAAAAACTCCTACTTCTTTGGCTCAGAGGGGTTGACGAGGGATTATCTTCCTTATTACTCCAGTGTTTAGGAATTGAAACAATGCCTGTACCTCATCAGCGGGGTCTGTTCAAAAGCATACTGTAGATTGTGGTATCGTTTTCGTCATCCTCCCTCAAGAGGCTTAGAATTAAAGAGAGTTGACATCAGAAAAAATATGAAAATAATTTGCGTTTAGTGAATACGAATATATTGCTTCAAAATAGACATAAGCGATGCATTAATGTGATAACAATGTTTAACATGAATAAATGTTTGAATAATCAAAGAAAAATACAACTTGAACATTTGAATGAACAAAAGACATTCTCGATGATTTGGTGTAGGATCAGTGTTCAAACTCGACTTCCTTGGCGTCAATCAAATCCTGGATTTTGTTCTTCAAGGTCCAACAGTCGTCGGTGTCATGTCCAGGACTGTCAGAATGGTAGGCACATCTCACACCCGGGTTGTACTTAGGAGAGGACGTGTCAGGATTTTGAGGAGGATCCTTTAGTGTGATCAGTTTTACCCTCAGCAATTGCTGTAATGCCTGAGACAAAGACATGTTGATGTCAGTATACTTCCTATCTTGATGCTTTATCCTACGCCTATTGCTCTTTCTTGGTTGAACGGGCGTGGGATCAGAAATCTGGATTGCCCCTACATCATGACGACCCTTTTTACCATTTATAGCATTGGATTCTTTCTTCCCACTGTGGGGCTTTTTCTGAGCATCGACGAGTGCGGTTTCTTGAATCTTCCCCGACTTGATACCAGCTTCAATTCTCTCCCCAGTCAAGACAAGATCTGTGAATCCAGCAGACGAATTCCCAATTAGGTGGTTGTAGAACGGACCAGACAGGGTCCCCAAGAACATATCAACAAGTTCCCGATCAGTCAGAGGTGGTTGTACCCTTCCAGCAAGATCCCTCCATTTCTGCGCGTACTCTTTAAAACCTTCACCTGATCCTAACGACATACCCTGGAGTTGGGTACGCGTAGGAGCAAGGTCGGCATTATATTGATACTGCTTGTAGAAAGCAGTAACCAACTCCTCCCAGTTACGAACCTTGGTCCCATCCAGCTGATAGAACCATTCGAGATGAGTCCCTGAAAGACTCTCCTGGAAGAAGTGGATCCACAAGTTCTTGTCCACCGTATATGGTTGAATCTTCCGAACATAGGACCTGAGATGTAACTTGGGACAAGACGCCCCGTCATACTTGGTAAAGGATGGTGCTTTGAACTTCCGAGGAATAACCACACCAGTTGATAAACCCAGATCTCCAAAATCCAGCCCAGGTACCTGTTGGATCTCCATAGCATTCAGCCTATCCTCCAACTGTTTATACTTGTCTTCGGCAGGAGGGTATTGTTCGTCGTTGAAATCTGTCTCGTTGTCGGAGACCACTGGACTGGGAACCCTTTCCCCCTGATGACTACCTTCCCTCACAGATGGAGTTGTCCTCTCAGTTTCAATCTGCGGTGCATTCCCAGATCTGCGTCTAGGGCTGAACAAAACAGTCATCCTCTTCTTCTTTTCTTTCTTCAAGAGTAGAGCCTTCAGATCTTGTTGCCCTTGGGTCAAGTTCATGATCAACCCTTGGAACTGGGCGTTCTGAGCCTGGAGGGCCTTGATGGACTGTTCAGCTGATGATTCAGGATTCATGACGATCGGCTGAAATAAACAGCGAAGAAGGGTAAGCAACCTGTCAAAGGGACACCTGCAATGCAATGAGATGTATGACATGCATGCAATGATTTCAAGGACCTTGCAGGGTAAACAGAGAAACTTGTTAGAGTTGGAAACTGGCAACTTGATTGAAGGAACTTCCTGTTGTAGAGAGCCCTTCTTCAAGGGTCAAAGGCTCACCATATCCAGTGGGTCATAGCCCCTGACAACCTTGGCTAGAGGAAAATAAATCCTCTTTGCCCCTTGCTGGGATGTTTGATTCATCATGACCTGCATCACGAGCCCTTGAGATCCTTGAAATGGGTTAAGATGTATGCAATGGTATGATGTTATGCTATGCATGGGGTAATGTATGTAACCCTGTTGTGAGTCCCAATTAAGGACTGCAAACCACACCCTACAAGAAACAAGTAAAACCTGTCATGAGTCCCAGTTAAGGACTAAAACAAAACCTGCAAGAAACACGTGTTAGGTAACAAGCATGCATATAGTCAAGTACGAAGGCACACAAGTCACACAAGAGAAGCCCTTAAGGTTTAAGGCCAGCATGAGGTTTGGGTAGTACCCTCTTGAAGTTGGTGGGTTCACACCTGTCCTAATCAAAAGTAACCGGGTTCTTAGAGGATCCCAATATCATTGACTAACCTCAATCGGTCATAACTCCAGCATCGCAATCTTTTCTTGCGGCCAGAACCATCACGAGAGTTTAGCCTCAATGGGCGTAGCATACTGCTACTGTTCTAATGGCCAAGTTGTGTCATTTAAGGTTCTAAGGTCTGTTGGTGCTTAATGACTCCTTGGAAGACCCATATTCTCCCCGTTTCAACACGAGGGATATCGGTACAGACCAAGGTGCCACACCAACGTAGCCACTGCTTCACCCATGTCGGTATACGCCGGACAGGTCCCTCACAGCTTATGCTACCTAAACAGGGTATCCCCAGATCCGGGTTAGGATCTATGTAACTCCCAAGACAGTCCCACAATTTAAAGCAAGCAAAGAAGACAATCGAAAACATAGTGATCTTAATCCTAAGGTACACCCCACTTTAAGTTTAAGTCCCCAGCAGAGTCGCCAGTTCTGTGATCGGTGGATCTGGAACTGACTGTTTAACGCTGGTTCGCGAAATGTCGTGGAAGCAAGAGTCGCCACCGTCTTTTATTTTCTCCAAATGGAAAGGACAAAAGCACAGAAAAATTCCTTAAAGAGATTGCTCTCGGTTCGGGAGGTAGGTTATAGAAAGGGAAGGTGTTAGCACCCTTTCTATCCATGGTTATCCATGGGCTCTTAGATACTTGCTCATTGTGTTTTCAAAAATGGTTTGTTTGCTTTTCAACTGTGGGTTTAAAAAAGTTTCTTTGAAAATTCCAGTTCGACTCTTGTATCGGTCCTCAAGAGTGTTTGAAAAATTGCTTTCGAAAGCTTTTGAAAAGGTGTCGGTGTGAAAAGTATTTTTGAATTTGTTTTGAAATTTAGAGCAAGTATCTAGAGTCGTCTACCTACCCTAAGGAATTCGTCTGTGTAAATGTCCTTTAAAGTAGTGCCATCCCACCATTGAGAGGTAGGTAGCACCACCGTTGGAGGTGTTCGGGTCAATTCGAAGTTCGGGACATGGTAATCACCGGAGCAATAGGAAGACACCTTAGAAGCTACCCTCATGCCAGGTTCCCGGATCATGAGGACTTACTAAGACATCCTCTACTCGACGATCACCTTTCGAAGGGCAAGGCAACAGTGAGGCGTACCCTAAGGGTGGTGTGTGATTTGTGTGTCATGTTCATTTGCATTTATCTTGTTCATGTCAAAGTGATCTATGCGTTTGTTTTTATTTTTATTCATTCATTCTTGCATGCATTTATTAACAGTTAAAATATTTGCGGGAAAATAAATTCTAAGGCTATTACAAATGGCGCGGGTCCACATCGCCAAAATTAAACCGGACCCGATTTGACGGAAAGTAAATAAAGCAAAAGAAATAAAAGTGCGAGAAGTTAAGTTACAACGCTTTGGGAGAGATACATGATTAATTAAGCGAAATAAAATAAATGTACGAAATTAAACAATTAAGAATATGGGCGTTGGACCCTTTTGCAAAATATTAAAGTTAACGAGGAATTAAAATTAAAATTAAAGGAAAATGTTTTATGTTTTTTATGTTTTTTTTTAGGTTTAATGGAAAAAGATTTAATCAAAGTATGACGCAAACCCTAATTCTAATGGCTTTTAAATTTATTATGAAAGTATTGAATTTTTAGCTAATTTAAACCTAAGTTAATTTACATGCGTTTTTAATTATGAAAATAAATAAATATTATTATTGTAAAAAAGGGAAATTAAAAGGAATCAAAATTAATTAAACCTATTTCTACATATTTTTTGTATTTTTGTTTAAAAGAATTTAAAATTTGCAACCTAATTAAACTAAATAATTACATATTAATTTATTTATGAAAGTATTGGAACAAAATAATTTATTATGTTTTTATCTTTTTCTGATTTTTTTTAAGCATTTTTTATATATTGTAAAAATAATGAATTAAATTAAAACAATAAAACAAATGAAATAATAATTAAAAATATAATATAAGAAAAAAAAAAAAACTTGCAAACCAGGGGGGGTGGAGGTCCCCAATATGGAGGTGTAATCCTGGAATGCTGGCCCAATAAGCTTTGGTTCGTTTGACCTTTCTGAACAGCGTGCACATGCGTTGACCATGGTATATGGTATTCACCAATCCCAACCTTTGATTAGATCTCCAGATGAACGTGGCAAGGTTTGATCTGGGGTATATGGTGTGTCTACGTTACTGAAGCTGCATGGGAAACGTTATGGAAAAATACTATTGAAATAGGCAAGACCTGGGACTTGAACCCAGGTCATGGGAGTTACCAACATCACACTTTGCCAGCTGATCTCAACGCACGCTTTGTATATATAACAACAAATAAATAACAAAAATAAAAGTTGGTTAGTGGCCACTAAAAAGCACAAAAACGCGCGCTGATTTAAATGAGCCAACCAGTGTTTGCCAACGCATCGTCTTCCTCGCGTATTTTCTTTTTTTTTCTGAAACAAGAACCTATTGCAACGGTTTTAGACGTGTTGTTTTAGACAGGCTTCCAAGAAATAGCGATTAGCCCCTCAACGCTCATAAATTGAGCGCGAGGGTTCCATCCTCTTCGTCTTTATGCGCTGAATCCAACCATGGTATTGAGGAGGTCTAATTTTACAGCACCTGAAAACCCCTAATTTGAAGGTTCAGAAACCCTAAAAAAACATTAATGGCAAACATCCATACATGGCACGAAAACAAAATTGGACGATATGGTTAGATTCAGAACACGTTTATTAGTATGAATGCATCAAAAAAAAACAATGGAGATGCTTGAAACATGAAATACGATTATGCATTTTTCTTGAAACCGTTTGAATCCGTTTTACCAATTCTTTGCGTTTGAGTTGATGTTAGGGATTGGAATCGCTTCTGGGAACCTTGAGGAAGCCAATGGAATGAATATTAGGACTTGAATCAACCTGAAAAGTTGTTTTCAGTTTTGAGTTTATGGACAAAATTTTCAATGTTGCAATGGTGTATTCCGAGCTGCTGCGTCCGTATGGGCATTAGGGTTCTCTTCAGGCATTTGTAGTGAGGCAATTAGGTTAAGAAAATCAATCAAATCTCTTGTAATTCATTGTTTGAATATTTGATTTTTTTCCATTATGTTTCATATCTTTTTCATGTGCATTTGATTCAATTAGCATCCAATCAAGCCAAATCTTTCCATGTTGGGATGTGCACGAATTATTGAGCCTAAAATGTGTACAAAAAGATTGGTTAGGTCATGTTAGATATTTTTCACATATTTATATAATTTAAATGAATTAATATGAATAATAATTCAAATAAATAAATAAAAAATGAGAAAATACTTCCCTTTGGGCCAAGTGGTCGTGCACATGCTTAGAATGATGAATCATGGAAGAAAAATGGGCCCATTAGCAAATTTAGGTCATTTGAAGTAATGTTGACTTTTCAAAATATCCAAAAATTTCCCAACTTCCACAAGGCATAACTTTCTCAATTTTTAATCTTTTCTCATGTTCTTGGACATTTTGGAAAGGTCTTTGAGTCCTCTAACCAATGCCTTTGGTCCCATGTCATTTTGATTTACCAATCTCAAGTTATGGCCTTTGACTTAAAGTCCCTTTTTGTTGACTTTTGAAAATGACCTATAATGTTGAAATTGATAACTTTTTGTGAGAGCATTTCTTGGACTTGGAACATGAAGATGAATTGTAGGAAATGTCTTTCTCTTCAAAATGAGATTTGGATGGGATTTTTCTGATAATCCATGTGAAAGTTATGCCCTAGTCAATTTCAGTTGACTTTTTCAGCTGTCCAAATATAGTAACTTTTGCATCTTGATGATTTTCTGAGCCAAACTTTGAGAATCATGATCAAGCATTGATCAAATGATGTTTGTGGCTTCAAAATGATATGTTGACCAAAAATTTGAACTTTTGACTGTCAAATGACCATTTTGCCCCTACAGTTGACTGTAGTGCAATCTAGGGTTTTGACTGTGCAATTTTGAGCTGAATGTCTTGAAACTTGATGTGAGGATGCTTGACCATATTTGTAGGCATGTGAGACTTGATTGGGCCTTTGAAAACTTCATTTTCTTGATCAGAACTCAAACCCTAGTTTTTACTGTATGGGAGACTGTTGACTGTGCAACCCTTGGGGAATTTTGTGACTTGGCTTGGCAATTTCTTGGAGAATATGGGAGGGCAAATTTTGGGGTACAACAGCTTGTCTGCCTTTCGTAATCTGAAGGTGGAAGATGATTGAACACTAAAGTGCCCAGAAATTTGCACTCGCATGAAGTGGCACTCGACTTGTGACATTGTGAATGGGTTTACAGATGCCATTTGGAGGTTGATGATAGAATATTTGTCGGAGATGGGCTTAAAGTTTCCATCCTGGATGTGACAGAGAATTGTCTGAGATAGGCTTAAAGATGCCATCTAGAGAATGTGGATTTCCTGAGATATTCCTTTGACGAGAGTCCCTGTTGCTGTTGTTGAGGAGGAATCTGCTGAGGAATGTTGGGATCTGTCTCGGGAGATATATAATTTTAGGAGCTTCAGTTGTCCGTTACTCTACTGGGGAATTAACTCTGGAGGTGAACTGCATATTTGGTCAGTGTACAGGTTGCACCACGACTTACTGGGGAAAGGTGAAACCGATCACGTTTGATCAGGTCCAGGTCTTACAGTGTTGTGGGTTGTCGTCTGGAGATAAGAGAAAAGAAACTTGGATGGTAAGGATATGAGAAGGAACTTGGATAGTAGGGCTTCTGGGAAGGAACCTCTGTAAGGTTGTTTCGTGAGGAGTTTGGGTAAAACTGCATCTGAACCGAGAAGGAACCTGGGTAAGGTTGCTTTGTGAGGAGTTTGGGTAACACTGCATCTGAACTGAGAAGGAACCTGAGTAAGGTTGCTTTGTGAGGAGTCTGTGTAGGGCTTTAGGAGGAACCTAGGTAGGGTTACTTTGGGATAAGTCTGTGTGAAACTTCGGCAAGAACCTGGGTAAGGTTACTTTGGGCTAAGTCTATGTAAAACTTCAAGAGGAACCTGGGTAAGGTTACTTTGTGATAAGTTCGTGTAAAACTTCAGAATAAATCAGGGTAAGGTTACTTTGAGATAAGTTTGTGTAAAACTTCAGGAGGAACCTGGGTAAGGTTACTTTGTGATAAGTTCGTGTAAAACTTCAGAAGGAACCTGGGTGAAGTTACTTTGGGATAAGTTCGTGTAAAACTTCAGGAGGAACCTGGGTAAGGTTACTTTGTGATAAGTTCGTGTAAAACTTTAGGAGGAACCTGGGTAAGGTTACTTTGTGATAAGTTCGTGTAAAACTTTAGGAGGAACTTGGGTAAGGTTACTTTGTGATAAGTTCGTGTGAAACTTCAGAAGGAAATTTATGAGAAAGGACCCGTGTAATATTTTTCAGGATAAACCCGTGTGAAGCTGCATTTAGGAGAAACCCGTGTAAGATTACTTCTTGACGAACCCGTGTAAAGTTGCATTTGATTGTGTGGATAATTACTCTATTTAGTTTCAGGAGCTAATCTTGAACTTGCTGGAAGTTGTTGATGATAACCATCTTTCCTGAAAAGGTACATGATTAATCGTATATGATGCATGAAATGCATTGTATGATGACGTTCTCAAAATAAATGAGACTATGTTGTATGCAATGTGTATGCGCATGTCATGATATATGAACATGAAATGCTATTGGACATATCCGAGTGGGAAAATAAATCCCTGACCGCTGCTGGAGAGTAACGGAAATTGAGTTCCTGACCGTCATAGAAAAAGTGGTTCTTCTACTTTTGCTAGGGATGGTGAACCAAAGATGACTATGTTGGGGATTTGCCCCTTGTTTACAGCTACTCTACCGGGGTAGAGACTGTTTGAGAATAACTCTTCGGGAGAATAACTCCATTGGGGATGAGCTTCCGTATTCAAAGAAATAAACTATGCTCGGGAGAAAACTATATGAACCGCTTGCGATTACAAAATTTGGTTGGGGAATATAGACGTCGGCTCTCCGAAAGAGCTTGGCTGGGGAAAGTAACTCCTGTTTGGAGAAGCAGAGATCAAAACTTTGGTTGCTTCTACTATGTGGGGAGTGTAGATGTTACTGGGACACATGCTGAGGATATGACAAATTGAGTTCCTGACCGTCATAGAAAAAGTGGTTCTTCTACTTTTGCTAGGGATGGTGAACCGAAGATGACTATGTTGGGGATTTGCCCCTTGTTTACAGCTACTCTACCGGGGTAGAGACTGTTTGAGAATAACTCTTCGGGAGAATAACTCCATTGGGGATGAGCTTCCGTATTCAAAGAAATAAACTATGCTCGGGAGAAAACTATATGAACCGCTTGCGATTACAAAATTTGGTTGGGGAATATAGACGTCGGCTCTCCGAAAGAGCTTGGCTGGGGAAAGTAACTCCTGTTTGGGGAAGCAGAGATCAAAACTTTGGTTGCTTCTACTATGTGGGGAGTGTAGATGTTACTGGGACACATGCTGAGGATATGACAATGACTTCGCATTAAGACTTTTCTGCCCCTGTACCTGCTGGAGAAAGTGCCTGCGGAGGCCTTGTGGATTGAGTGTCATCCAAACTTATGAGGTGCTTGGCAACTTCCGATCGAAATGATAAGTCTTCTACTGATAGGCAAGTGACAAGATAACGGGACATAGTCGTACGCTTTAATCCCTAACTTTTTCCTGGACTGTCTTTTTAGATTTTCAGTCCACCGGGATACCCTTCCTTACCCAAGCCGCCTTTTCAGGTTTTCGACTTGCCGGGTGTATATATCTTTTTTGTTTTTATCCCTAATTTTTGCCCGAACCCTTTTGGTTTGCCGGGATGCCCTTATTTTAGCCTAGGCCAGTCAACCTAGCGGGTCTTTGTTCATGCGCAGTATTTTCTGACTATGTCCATGCTCTTAGGGTGTAGGGAGTTGTCACTGTCGGTAGTGTTGTGTTGCCACACTACCAGAAGATGTTTGTTTGATCGTACATGATTTGTTGCTGGAATTCATGCCCAATGCCCCCAAGTGATTCAGATGGATATCTGCCCCTGGCTATTTGGCATCTTTGAGAGATTCCTTGAATCTTGACTTGACTGCCCCAGATGATGGACAATGATCATGTCGTGCCCCTTGGTTGGAAGTGTTTTTCCACTTGAGGTGATCCTTTTTATTGAGAAGGTTTTTGTTCACTAGATATTCGTCATGCAAATTTCTCTGTTGTTGAACAAATAGTCATAGGAAAACAATGTCATTTTAAGAATGCAAAGCTTACGTCTGTCTTGAAGTTTTGAAAATGCAGTTTTTTTATAGAAAAAATAGAATTTTGCAAAGATGTGATATCAACTCAGGATTTGTAACGGACCTTCAGGAGTCAGGATACCTTTTGTAACAGTATGCTTTCGAACTAACCCATGCTTCAGCTAGGACTTTTAAGGGTTATAATGTGGTCTAGTTCACGGTTTAAGAAACAAAGCATAAAGGCTCAAATTTTATTTGCACCCACCCGTTCTTCGTGATAATCTTCGATCCTAAACTCAGCTAATTGTGCATTTAGATCTCGTTTGAGTCTTTGCTCTGATATTCCAGTGATGGTTCGGGTACTGACAAATTATTTTGAATAGGCACTCATTTCCTTTTTTGTTGAGGGTTTGTAGGACCTCTTTCTTTTTGATTTTATTATCCCTGTCTTTTTCCTGAACTATTTCTTTTTGTGATTATAGTCAGCGGGATGCCCCGGTGTTTTTTCTTAAGTCTCCTTCATAGGTTTTGACTTAATGGGCTTTTATTTCGAGAGATAATGACTGCTTGTCTTGATGATTATAGGGAACCATCACCGTCTTTTGTTTAGGAAGGACGTCTTTGATGCCACTCATTGTGTACGAAGCGGCAGATTGTGACTGAATACGCCTCTGAATTAACTGAGAAAACAACCCTGCCCTAGGTTATGATTAAGGGTTTTAATATGTGTGAAAAGAAAAACTCCAACTTCTTTGGCTCGAAGGGGTTGACTAGGGATTATCTTCCTTATAACTCCACTGTTTAGGATTTGAAACAAAGCATGTACATCGTCAACAAGGTCTGTCCAAATCATACTGTAGAGGTTATGGTATTGTTTTCGTCATCCTCCCTCTAAAGGCTTACAGTTTTTTAGTCGAGAGTTGAATATCACGAAAAGGAAATATAAAGCAATTTAAGCATAATGAAAACATTAATTCAAGACAGACATGTGTAATTCATTGATGAAATAATAAAGTTTGTCATGACAATAATTGTTCGAATAAGCAAAGAAAATACAACTTCATAATTTAAATGAACAAAAATGCTTTCAATCCTAGCCATGTTTTGGCAAGGGAGTAGTGATCATGTTGCGAGTCTCAGGAGGGTCGAATTCGATCTCCTTGGCACCAATCATATTCTGAATCTTGTATTTCAGCGCCTAACAATCGTTAGTATCGTGCCGCGGGCTGTCATAATAATAAGCACACCTTGCCTCCGGATTGTAGTTAGGAGAGGAAGTCTTAGGGTTCAGATGAGTGTTTATCACCGTAATCAGATTCATCTTCAACATATGTTGTAATGCTTGTGACAATCGCATGTTGATTTGGGTGAACTGCCTTTGAGGTCTTTACACCCTTGGCTAATTGTTTCGTTGTTATGGTCGTTGTGTGCGTGCCGAATTAGAGATCAACACTGCCCCCACAGATTGGTGGTAGTCTGCCTTGCTACGCCCCTTCTGGTTGTGCACAGCATTAGCTTCCCTCTTGCCACCAAATGACTTTTTCTCTATACTCGAAGAGGTATTTTTCTGGATCTTGCCACTCCGAATCCCAGCTTCTACTCTTTCTCCAGTCAGAATCAGCTCGGTGAAACCTGCTGACGAGCTACCGAGAAAATGATTAAAGAATGGACCATATAGCATACTCAGAAACATATCAACCAACTCCCTATCAGACAACGGGGGTTGGACTCTTCCAGCCAAGTCTCTCCACTTCTGGGCATGGTCTTTAAAGCCTTCACTTGCCCCTATGGACATACTCTGGAGTTGAGTACAAGTAGGAGCAAGGTCGGCGTTGTATTGATAATGCTTATAGAAAGAAGCAGCCATATCTTCCCAATTTCGGACATTGGCTCTATCCAGCTAGTAGAACCATTCAAGCTGAGTCCCTGACAGACTATCTTGAAAGAAATGAACCCACAGATTTCTATCAGCGGTATGGGGCTGGATTTTCCTGACGTAGGAACAAAGATGGAGCTTTGGGCAGGACACCCCATCATACTCGGAAAAAACTGGAGCTTTAAACTTCTGCAGGATGACCACTCCCGACATCAAACCCAATTCTTCAAAATCCAATCCAGGTATCCTCTAAACTTCCATGGCACTCAGACGATCTTCCAACTGTTTGTATCTATCCTCAGCAGGAGGATATTGTTCATCATTGTAATCATTATCATTGTCAGAGACTGCAGGACTAGGGTCCTTCTCTCCTTCTTGGTTCTCCCCTTCCTTAGATGAAGAGGTCAGGCCGACTTGTCGCTTCAACCGCTCTCCAAACCTTCGGCCCATGTTTAGAATACCAGTAGCCTTCTTCTTTTTCTTCTTCTCTTTCAAGATGAGGGCTTTCAAATCCTCCTGCCCCTTTGCCAGACTGATGAACATTTGTTGGAATTGGGCGTTCTGTGCCTGCAGGTCCTTAATGCTTTGTTCGGAAGATATTTCTGCTGAAATAAACAACGAAGGAGATGAGAAACCTGTAATGGTACCTGTAATGATATGTATGATAATGGGATGCGTATGCAATGATTTCAAAGACTTCGGAAAATTTAAATTTGCAAACCAAAATAAATAAAAACTTTATTAGCTGAATTTGAAGTTCAAATGCCTTTTAGGCGTTACAATTAAAAATAAATCTAAAACTAGAAAGAAAAATCAAAACTACCATGGGTGCTTCCTCTTTTCCCCGAGATAATCATTCAGTCCTTTTTCCTCATGGAGTTGCTTTGTGAGCTCTAAAACCTTCCTCTCCTGAGCATGGAACTGATCCCTGTAAGTATCCCGCTCTTTCATCAACTGAATCCAAGACCTATGTAATTCCCCAAGATCAGTGGGCATGTAAGGATAGAGAAACGTGTAAGGAATGCCTTCTTCAGTAGTGGGTTCCACAATCACTGGAAAAATAGCCACATAGGGCATCATAAGCTATTGAGCACGAGCTCTTACCCATTGTAGATAAGGTTCCATTGGAATGGAAGTCTTTAGCCCCAAAGCCCTGACACTCGATCTGTTTACCATGCCCCAAGCTCGTATGAACCTCCGGCGATACTCTTGAATATCATCCTCATACCCTCGATAAGTAACTCATGGGGACCATCCCTTCGAGCGTGACCAAATTGTCGCAGATCTAAACAAGGATTGTAGGTTATACCCCCTCTGATACCAAGCAGTGGGACATTAGGGTACTCCCCGCAGCGGTCAATGATAGCAATGTTTTCCATAGATCGAGAACACCAAAGAATATCCGTATGAGCGAGTGACATTATCCTTTGTGACCAAACCATACCTTCTTCATTCTTCAGTATGGACTTAGGGAGGTGAGAAATAAACCACCTCGGCAGCAATGGCATGAAGCACACGAGAATCCCTCTTCTCCTCATGGTACGAGTATGGAGAGTGTGCAGAATATCTCCGAGTAAAGGTAGGCACAGGATTGCGAGAGAGAAGGATCTTGATAGCTTTCACATCTACGAATGAGCCCGGATTAGGGAAGAGAACTAAACCATATATAAGAAGAGCCAAGACCTCCTCAAAAGCCAGAAAATCCATATCATCCCAAAATAGTTGGGCTTTGTCTATCAGAAACTTAGCTAGAAAACCCTTGACTCGGCTTCTCGTTTCCCAATTGGATACCACGTCGGCCCGTTTCAAATACAAAGCTGAGGCAATGACTTCTGGCTTAGGAACTTCTTCTAGGCCTGTGAAAGGTACCTGTTCAAGAATAGGTATATCGAATAGATGAGAGAATTCTTCCAAGGTAGGCACCAACTGATAGTCTAGAAAGGTGAAGCAGTGGTGCTTGGGATCAAATAATTGGAAGAGTACACTCATCATCTTTTCATCAAAGTGTGAAGTAACCAGGTTGAGAAGTTGACCGTGTCTCTTAGTGAACGCATAAGTTTTAGAAAACCTTGATGCTAGCTCTTTTAGTTGGGAAGGTATCTTTACAAAGCTGATTTGGATGGTATTTCTATGAACGGAAGCCATAATCTGCAAAACAGAACAAAGATAAATTCCTTTGGTCTTTGAAATGGTTAGTGCAATAAGCATGGATGCCATGTTATGATGCATGATGTCATGATAAAACACATGTATACCAAACACAGTCAAGTCACACCAAGTCCTTAGGTTTAAGGCTTGCATAAGGTTAAAGGCAGTACCCTCTTGAAATTTAGTTGGTTCAAACCTGTTCTAAAAAGTAACCAGGTTCTAGAGATTCTCAATATCACTGATCATCCTTTATCGGGCATTGTTTCAGATCTCAATCTTTTCTTGCAGCCAAAATATCCCGAAAGTATGATCTCAATGAGTGTAGCATCGAGTATCAACCAGTTCTCAGCTCTACACCGAGGCCGGCTATCTCGCTACTTTCTAATGGCCAAGTTGTTCAACTAAGGTTCTAAGGTCCGTTAGTGCTTCACGACACCATGCGGCGACCCCGTATTCTCCTTGTTTCCCCATGAAGGATACCGGTACCAACCAAAGTGCCACACTGACACAACCATCGCTTAAACCATATCGGTCTACGCCGTACAGTCTTTATGATTTATTGCTGTTTACCTAATGAGTGCCCCCAGATCCGGGTGTAGGATCTATAGTAACCCCAAACAAACCCTAAAAAGTAAAGCAATCAAGACAATCAAGAGAAGCAATTTTAATGACCTGGATCCTAAGGTATACCCCACTTTTTCATTCACCAGCAGAGTCGCCAGTTCTGTGATACGGTGGCAGAACCGACTGTTTAATACTGGTTTGCGTTTTGCGTTTTGTGTTTGCAAAATGTCGCGGTAAGCAAGACTCGCCACCGACTTTTATTTCATTCAATCATGGAAAAGGAAAAAGAAAAGAAAAAACCTTTTTTCGAGATATTCTGAGTACGGGGGGTAGATTATAGAAAGGGAAGGTGTTAGTACCCTTTCTATCCGTAGTTATCTACGGGCTCTTAGGTACTTGCTCATTTTTCAAATTGCTTGTGTGTGTTTGTTTTGAAAATGTTTTACTTCGTGTTAACCCTTGTATCAGTCCTTAAGGACGTGACGAAGTTTGTTTTGAAAAATTGTTTTTTGAAAGGTGTTTGTGTAAAAAAGTTTTCATTGAGCAAGTACTTAAGATTCTACCTACTCGAAAAAAGGATTGTTTGTTCTATTTCCTTTAGACAGCGCTATCCTACTATTGAGGAGTAGGTAACACCGTCGTTGGAGTTGTAAGGGACATTCGAAAGGGACAAGTACAATCACTAAAGTAATAGTTAGAAAACTTTAGTAGTAACCCTAGAGTCTTAAGATCTTTCCGAGGCAACATTTCCGAGGCAACATCCGAATGGGACACTTTGATCTCTTTAGACTGGAGGGAAACCACTAAAATCTCGTATGCTTAATGATTGTTTACCGAAGGCAACCGAAGTGAGGTAAATCCTAGGAGTGAATATGTGCATATGATTTGTTTCAGTTATTTAATCTTTGCACATTAGGTGATCTACCATTTTAATTTTCCAGACATTCTTGCCATACAATCCTATTAGTCATACATCTAGACAGTTAAAGATTGCGGAAATTAAAAGTGCAAGGAAATAAAACCTAGCTATTACAAGGCTTCGGGGAGGGGGATTAATTACATAACCAAAAATGGGAGAAAAGCGGTAAATAAAAACCCCAGTTTAAAGTTATTACATACCCTTAGTAGTTACAAAAATATAATGAAAAGTACATACGACAAACGTAAATGCGAGAAATTAGGGTTTTGACCCTTGAAAACCAAATTGAATTTAATTAAAGAAAAAAATCATTTTTTGTCATTTTTATTTAAGGAAATAAAGAATAAATTTCAAAATATCCTAATCATAATTAAGTTTTAATTAAAAAAATATCATTAAATTAATGGGAAAAAAACAATTAACCTATTTTTGTGTTTTTATTTTGAGAAGGAATTAAAATTAAGAATTAAACCTAATTTCTATTTGATTTTAATTATGAAAAAAAAGATTTAAGTTAACCTAATTAAACTAATTATAGCAATTAAATATTTTATGAAGAAAAAAAGACTAAACCTAATATTGTTTGTGATTTTCTGATTTTTATGTTTTGATTAAAATGATTTTTGGAAAATAAATAAAATAAAAAAATTAAAACAATAAAAAGAATTGAAATAAAATAAAAAAGAAAAGATCGGGCCTGTGTGGTAGAATGCAAACTGGGGGGGTGCATTGCCAAATTGTTAGGCCTAAAGCTACCGGCAGAAAACACAGAGCCTCCACCGAACTTTATTTATCCTGAAGGAAGGGGAAATATAGATAAAACCACAAGGGAATGGATAAGATGGTCTTGCGGCCAAGAGAAAGGGTAAGGGAGTCGGTTATGCGAGGGGAAGGTATTAGCACCCCTCACATCCGTTGTACTCAACGGGATCCATTTTGTTTGCTTGTATTAAAGGGTGTATTTATCTACAACTATGCTTGCTAAAGGGTAAATAAATGGTTTTTTATTATTGCGTTCGTGAGTGTTTCGCGACCCTTTGCCTACGTATCCAATGAAGGAATCAGAACACCGTAGTTCCTCTAGAAAATGGTTTGTTTGTTTGTGTTTTTTAGTGGGTGATGTTAACGCATGCATTCTAGAAATAGGAACGGCCGGTATCGCGGTAGAACAAGGATAACATGCCCTTTGGGGGAGTTTAGATGTGTTGAGTGTTTTTGCGAGTTTTAAAA
Organism: Vicia faba; assembly: GCA_948472305.1. Taxonomy (NCBI): domain Eukaryota; kingdom Viridiplantae; phylum Streptophyta; class Magnoliopsida; order Fabales; family Fabaceae; genus Vicia; species Vicia faba. The sequence goes on along the minus strand of OX451737.1, from coordinate 573,016,179 downwards.
TAAATTCAAGTAATGATTAAGTGTTTTTGGATTTTTTTTTATTTGTGAATGATAAGTTTTAATGACAAAAGAAGAAAAGGGTAAGTGGGAAACTAAAAAAAGGCCCTAATGTTATCATGCATGGGTTTAATCCTAAGGTCTAATTAGTTCACATCTTAAAGAAGAGGAAACTAACATCCTACGGGAGCATGTTATAGGTAGAGGAGGCGGTGTTTGTGAAGGGTGGTCGTGTGTGGTGATCATGGTTCAAGTAACAAAACGTGTAGTATTAGGAGAAGTGTAAATAGAATGCTTGGGGTGTGGGAATTGAATCGGGTTATGATTAACCAAGGGGTGTACTTGATTAATCTTGTGAGAATAGGTGCTCCTACCCTCAACTATGAGACCCTTTAAGAAGATGCTTGATACGTGGACCAAGGGGAGAGAAATTGCTTCAATGGATAAGATGAAAAGCCCATACAAGGTGGCTATATGCATGCTCTTAAAGAGTGGGACTAGCGTGACGCTAATATTCTAAACGACCAATTGAAACAATCAATCGAATAGTTGTCACTGTAGAATAGCCCAGGACCAAACTATGAAATGTGTGCGGGTGTGCATTTTGTCGGTGGATACTTGTTCATTGATGATGAGCCCAAGAGGAGGCCAAGTGTTATACGTTGGATAAAATATGAATGATTGGCAATTTAAACATTCAAAATAATAGCAAAAGAAACAAAATTCTAAATTATTACAGACCATATGGGGACGGGGGTACAAGTTTGGTGAATGAGGATGAATCGGATCGAAAATTCGATTAAGAATCCAATTAAACAAATAATACAACCAAATCAAAATTTAATGAATAAACTACGTCAATTATCTACAAAATTAACTATCCTAAATGATTATTCAAAATAATAAATAAAAAATTAGTTTATATATATAAAAAAGGTAATCAAATTTGTTTTGTATATTTCTTATGTTTTAAGTAAATAAAAAAAAGATATTAAAGGAAAGTTAACTAAATCTATTAATTCTTTGTATAAAAGAAAACATCAAGAGAAAATTAAAATTTTATCCCAAACACAAAATATTTTCCAGCCTAATTACTTAAAACAAAATACACTTTTTGTGAATTAGTGAGAATAGGGAATAATGGCTAAAAGAAGTAAGGAAACAGAAAAAAGGTCTGGGTGAGAGTTGAACCCGGGTTCTCTTGGTGATTAGTGATGTACTTTGCCAACTCTACTAGATCGCTTATTTGTTATTATATGATTTGATTGATACATAAAGGGATAACGGTAATAGGTATTGGGCCAGTAGCCCAATGGGCTGGCCCGGCTGGCATTGAACAATGAAATAGAAATTGTAACCCTAATACAGTAAAGGCGCCGCTAGTGTGTGTATGGGGAAGAGCAAAAAACATGTTTCATCAATATGGTTATTGGGAAAGGCAAGAAATTAATTGTATTATTGTTTTTTTTTTATAAAACTTTTCTACCGTAAAAAACAGAAATAAAACTTTATGCTGTCAACCCTTCATCTCTTTCCTTGTTCTCTTGGCTCACTGTAAGATTCAAACACTCTCTCTCACGATCTTCTCCAAACCGTAACCCTCTCTCCCTCAGTCAAAATCGAATCGCAATAATAGAAATCTGCTTAAATAGTTTACACGGTCTCTCAGTTATTCACGCCCTCACTTCCTTAATTACGCTAATCCATTTTTTTTTAGTTTTCTTTTCAAAGAGAAAATCAGCAACAACAAACCTTCAACACTAATCCCTTCGTTTGTCCCTGTTTCTAAAGGAAACGAAAACAACAAAAACAAAACCCTCTGGCCTTTTTGGTTCCATTCTCATAAGATTAACAACATTTCAATTAACAACACGGAAAAATATAGACCAGAGACGCATGATAAGGTTAAGAGCTTACCAAACCGAACGTTATTGGTGAAGAAATCCCAGGTAAACTGTTTACGTTATACTCTGCTTCTAAAACATGTGAGTTGTTGCTGCAAGCTACAAGTTGAAGTGATGTTGTTGTCGGTGATTGTGCGTCACAGGTAAGTAGTGTTGGTTTACATTGCCATGGGTTCCGTAGGTTACTTGGAGTAATGGTACTGTCGGTGTGAATGGTTAGAGTTTTGGAGATGAAGAAGGTTGTGGGATTTATGTGAATTGGTTTAATTATTTTTGTGAAAAAAACTTTTAGAATCCTCTTTTTTCTGATTTTTCTAATCTCTCTGGGAAATTTTTATGTGTTGATAGAAGGTTAGAGGAAGATGGAGGGATGTTTGAAGTGATAACCTAGTTTTTGTGTTTCTTGATTTTTGGTTTTTTTCTTTTGGCTTGGTTCTCTCACTCAGTTATTTTATGTTGGCTGTGTTTAATCTCTTTGTTGGTTTTCTGGCTATATGAAAAATCTCTTTTTTGCTCGTTGGCTCTATAAAAAAAATCCTTTTTCTGCTTCAATGAAAAAGTTGCTTTTATAATGAAACAGGGGTGGAAATTAGGGGGGAAATGGTGAATTTTGAACATTGAAGGAAAGCTGAGTTGTGGCCTTTTTTAGTGTAGTTTTTTGTCTTACTGATTTTATGCAAAGTTTAGACTGTATGATGTAGGTTTTTAGCTTATTCTGTTGGACAATTTATATGCAGGTGATATCTTTTTCTCTCTTACCTCTCTATGATGTAAAGCAACCTGCTTTTTATCCTCTAATATTTCTGAAGGGTTTGCTTTTGGGACATGATGATGCATAGAGGTTTTAGTTGTTTGTATGAACTGCTGTTGTTGTTTTTTTTGGTCAGTTTTGACTTGCAGCTGCCTTGGGCTGCTTGCTGTATTTTTCCTGTAATTGTTGTGTTGTTTGTAGCTTTGCTGCCATGCTTGCAGCTGGTGGCTTTAGCTGCTGATACTTGCTTTGGTTACAGGCCTGTTTTTCCTTGCAGCTTTGGTTTTGCTGCTGCATTTTGTTGTAGCTGCTATTGTTTGCAGCTTGACAGTTTGTTATGTTGTTGCTATTGTTTGCAGCTTGGCAGTTTTGCTTTGGCAACAAGAAAATGTTTGCAAATTTTTTCTTTTCTCCCTTTTTGTGAACCAAAGAAAACAATTTTTTGTGATTTGCAATTTGGGAGGGAAAATAAACCATGATAAAAAAAAATAACTCCCTAACTGATTCTAAATGCAAAACCCTTATGATGATATACCAATTCCTTTTATCAATTAAATCTTGCTTGGAATTTTTCATATGTTAATTGCTAACTAATTTTTCCTTTTCTTTGTCTTGTTTCATGAACACGAGTATCGGATGGCAAGCGGGGTTGTAAGATGAAAAGGCCGAGGCTAGTAAAGAACGTGGACAATTCTCTTTAAGAGGAAGCAAACAATTGAAGAAGAAACACTTAATTCCCCCCCCTTTTTTTTGTTTTGTAAATAGCAATTGTAACTTGTGATTCCATATTTGTGACATGTCTTGTAACTTGTTTCAAAAGTGTAATGAACACAAAAACTTGAATGAAATATTTTGAATGAATTGGTTGTATGAAAATTAAACAAACTCTTGAATTTTGATTGAAAGAAGCAATTTCCACTTGAATGATTTGAATGCACATCTTGCTTTTATAACTTGAATTTCAAGAAATCATGAACAAATGTTGTAACTTGTATTTCAAGCAATCATGCGCCTTATCTTTCAAAATCCAATCAAACTATTAAAAAAAATAAATGCTTGAGAATTTAATTTCACTTGGTTAATTTGAACCCAAAACAAATGGCCACTTAAACCTTATCTTCTCATCACGCTTGAACCAAACTTGCACTTCTCGACCAGAACCCTAATTTTGATATTCAAACCACAATAACTTGTAACTTAAGAAACAAAACACGCCTTGATCATCGTGACCCCCAGCCTCATTTCTTGTGCCCAAACTCCACATTTGTCAACTTAAACTTCAAACTCTTGACTCAATGGCTTAGAGACTTTAAGAAGAAAACTTGAAATGCGAGGAGATGAAATTCTTGACCTAATGCACTGAGCTTTGAGCCATCTTTGAGGCAGGTGAAAGAAACATCTTCACAGAAATCAAGGAGCCAAAACCCTAGCCTATTGACCAACAAATAGGGAAATAAACCCTAATTCAGGCCCTGATAAACTTGAGAGAGAACCAACCTTGTAACGTGATGACAAAATTCATTCCACAGTCCACTAATCGAGAACCAGATGCATTTCCCTTTTACCTGATAAGAGAACTTCAAAACAAAATTAGACATAAAGAGGGCGCAACCCTAATACCTCGAACCAAAGTGCCTGATTCTATGAGATGCGGGATATGCAAATGACTGAGTAAAAATGGTGCAAATGGGATGCAAAGTTCAAAGCCAGGCAAAAGTAAAAGAGGTAGGGCAAATTTGGGGTACGACAAGGCCCAAATTGGTTGGCCCATGTTCCTTGTGTGTGATCCCATGTGGATTAGCTTCAGAGAGTGCACCATGGGCTGCTGTGGTTGGACGCTGGATTTGGACCAAGGGATGATCCAAAGGGTAGGATTTGTGAGCGTATGATGGATGCATGGAATGGTTATGTATTGAATCCTTAGATACTTCAGGAATGATTTGTAATTGATGGCTTTGACTGAAAGTGGCTGGATCTTTGGTTTTGACTTTGCACTAGTTTTGACAGAATTTGAGGTTTTTAGAGAGCGTTCTTGGGCAGCCAATTTCGTTCTCCCTAGTGTATGAGGGTGTTGTGTTTATATAGAGGAGGAATTTAGGTAAAAAATAATGGAAGAAATCTCATTGTATCTTGAGGAAATATGAAGATTTGATTTGATTTTGGCCTTATATGATTTCTTTCCAAAATAGCTCCAATCATGACTTTTTCAATCTAAATCATCCTTGCACAAATTACATGCCATGCTAGCTGTACATGGACTCATAATGTGCACAAAAATCCCAAGATTTGATTTGCTTTTATTATTTTACCATTTAATTTGATTTATTTTGGTCTAAATGAATAAAAAATCAAAATAAATGATAAAAATAATAAAATAATAGGTGGAAAAGCTCAGGGGTCGTGGGTCCTATTAGAAACATGTTTCAAACAAGAAAACATGGGCCCCTTTGTAAAAAATGCAAATTTGATCAATGTTGACTTTTGACAATTTTCCAAAAATTGCCAACTTTGACAATGAACAACTCTCTCAATTTTGACCCTAGAAGGGTGTTCTTGGACTTTTAGAAAGCTTATGATGTCCTCTAAACAAACATTTTGGTTTCATCTCAATTGGATATTCCATGTTCATGTATAAATCTTTGAACCAAAAGGTGTTTTTGTTGACTTTTCAAAAGGACCCATAATGTCAAAATTCATATCTTTTTATGAGTGCATATTTTGAACTTGAGCGCTGAAGATGAATTGTAAGGAATTGAATCCTCTTCAAAATGAGCCTTGGATGTAAAATTTCTGATAAAGTATGAAGAAGTTATGCTTGGTCAAAGTTGGGTTGACTTTTACTAAGAAACCCTAATTTATCAACTTTTGGATTTTGATGAATTTGGAGCATTCCTTGAGGAATCATGATCAACCCTTAATCAAATGATGGATGTCACTTCAAAATGTTTATGTTGACCCAAAATCTTGAGGTTTGACTATATGTGGGCCACAATTGACTTTTGACCTAATATAGTCGATTTCCCAAGCATCTGAGCAGTTGACTGAGCAAACTTCTTATGCAAGGCATGAAACTTGACATGTAGGGTCTTGAGAACATATTAAGACCATGGAGAGAATATGATACCTTTGTGGTCCACCCATATTGATGAAAATAGAAACCCTAATTTGGGGTATACTGCCTTAGGAGAGAGTTTGTATGGTCAACTCTTGGGCAACCTTGAGCAAATTGGGGACCTCACTTGACATTTGTTGAGTAAAATGAGAGGGAAAATTTTTGGGTACAAAACTTATAATTCCCAGTTAACATCTATCATTACACTACCAACCAATAAGTCATGGTGCCAGTACATTGTATTCCCCAACTCTCAATACCCTCATGTTATCTTTATAGGGTCGTAGGTCGCTCGTAGGTCTTACCCTCATGTTATCTTTTCTAGGGTCGTAGGTCGTCCGTAGATCTTATCCTCACTTTACTTTTCTTAGGGTCATAGGTCGTCCGTAGATCTTACCCATATGTTATCCTTTTTAAGGTCGTAGGTCGCTCGTAGATCTTACCTTCGCGTTATCTTCTCTTGGATCGTTGGTCGTCCATAGATCTTACCCTCACGTTATATTTTCCTAAGGTCGTATGTGTTGTACCCCAAAATTTGCCCTCCCATATTCTTCAAGATTTGCAAAGAGCATGCTTCACAATCTCTCAAGAGTTGCACAGTTCAATGACCTCCTAACAGTCAAAAACTAGGGTTTTGGTTCTGGCAAAGAAATTGAAGTTTCCAAGGGTCCAATCAAGTCCCACATGCCTATAAACATTGCCAAGCATCCTCATGCCAAGTTTCAAGACTCACAGCACAAAATTGCACAATCAGAAACCCTAATTGCTCAACAGTCAACTGTAGGGGCAAAATGGTCATTTGACAGTCAAAAGTCCAAATTTTTGGTCAACATCTTATTTTGAAGCCACAAACATCATTTGATCAATTCTTGATCATGATTCTCAAGGCATGGCTCAAAAAGTCTCAAGATGCAAAAGTTTCCATATTTGGACAGTTGAAAAAGTCAACTGTAACTTGACCAAGGCATAACTTTCACATGGTTTATCAGAAAAATTCCATCCAAAGCTCATTTTGAAGAGAATGACATTTCCTACAACTCATCTTCACACTTCAAGTCCAAGAAATGCTCTCACAAAAAGTTATCAATCTCAACATTATAGGTCATTTTCAAAAGTCAACAAAAAGGCACTTTAAGTCAAAGACCATAACTTGAGATTGGTAAATCAAAAAGACATGGGACCAAAGGCATTGGTTAGAGGACTTCAAGAACTTTCCAAAATGTCCAAGAACATGATCAAAGCTTAAAAATTGAGCAAGATATGCCTTGTGGAAGTTGGGAAATTTTTGGGAATTTTGAAAAGTCAACTTTACTTCAAATGCCTCAAAATTGCTAATGGGCCACAATTTCTTCCAAGAATCATCACCCAAAGGCTAGGCACGACCCATTGACCCAAAGGGGAGTTATTTTCTTATTTTTTATTTATTAATTGAATTTTTAAATCTATTAATTCATTTAATTCAAATTAAATATGAAAAAATACTAAATGCCACCTTTCAAATCTTTTTATGCAGCATTTCTACTCATCATAACCTCAAGATTTCGTGCATACTCAATGTGGAAAGAATCTCCAATGATTGGCATATTTGGCATGAAAAAAAGATTGAAAAAATCATGGAAGATCACAAAATTCAAAAGCATTGATTCCATGGATTTTGGACTTGTTTTGTTACCCTAATTCATTGGCATACATAAGCAGATCACAACCCTAATCACAACAACCTAGAAGCTGCGCTCAGAATCAAAGAAAAACTTTGCATTTTTTACAAAAAATTTCAAAACTGAAAACGGTATTGCAGGGTGTTTCAAGGCAAAAGAACTATTCCATAAGCTTGCTTACATTGCCAGGGATCTTTCCCAATCAAAATCAAGTCTTCATACAGTCAGGAACGGTAGAATCACGTGGCCCTGTTCCCAAATTTTTTGATAATCGTATTTGCATTTGCACATCTTTTCCATACGTTTTAAGCATTGATTTATACTAACATGGTTGTTCTAAAGTTGTTGGCATCATTTAATTGAGTTTTTAAGCCCTATACACGAATCCACCATGGAAGCTGCCTAGGGTTTCAAAGATGTGAAATTGGGGTTTCTCGCCTGGGGAAAAATTAGACCATGAGACCAATGCCATTGGATTCGTGACATTCCAACGATTCAAAACCACACCTCGCGCTCAATTTATATGAGCCCAGGGCCTAATCGCTATTTTTGTGTTCTTCACTTAGTGGGGGTTTAAAACCCCCGCTATCTATCTCATGTTTTCAGGTAAAATGAAGCAGCCATGAAGAAGACGCTGAGGTGTCTCAACCAGACTGGGCCATTCAAACGTTCGCGCATTTTTTTTTATATTTACCAATAGCGCTTATTCTCTCTCATATTAATCACGTTCCATTAATCCTACAAACGAACGCGCTTGGCTGGTTGGTTGATGCATTGTCCTTTAAGCACTGGGACCTGGGTTCGATTCCCAGGTCCCCCATATTCTTCAATATTTTTGTTCATAATGCATTCAGGTACAATTCCTGGCGCGCCACATGTTCCAGGAGATGAATCTAAAGGCCATGGTATGAAGTCCAGGATACACACCGGTCAACACCTCCACACGCAAGTCAGGAAAGTCAACATGGGCTTGCATCTCATGGGCCAGATTGCTTGCAAATAAACCTCCAAAAGGGTCAACAAACCCCCTTGTTTGTATTTCTTTCCTTTAGTCTTTTCCCTTTTATTTTTGTTTCAATTATTTTCTTTTAATTCCTTAAATTAATTTTAATAATATAAAAATACCAAAAAAATCAGAAAATCATAAAAATAAAAATATATTTTATTTAATGCTATTTTGTAAATAAATTTTGTTAACCAATTTAACTTTAATTTTAGGTTTAGTTTTAAATGTTTCTTTAATAAACTAAAAAATGTAGAAATTAGGTTTTTAATACTTTTATTCTTTTTTTAATAATTAAATTTTTCTTCTCATTATTATTAACAATTAATTATTTTGTAAATAACTTATAATTAAATTAGGTTAAACTTCAACTTTTTTTAATAAATTAATAAACAATTTAGAACTAGGTTTTTATTTAACTTTTAATTCCAATTAATTCTTTTAAATTTCATAAATACAAAAACTCCAAAAAAATGAGTTCTTTCTTTATTTAATTTAATTAATTTTATAATTTCAATTTAATTTCCTCAAAGGGTCCAACGCCCTCGCACCTTCGGATATAATTTTCTCTTCGCGCGTTTATTTTATTTTTCTTTGTGAAATTTATGTACTTACTCCAAAGCCTTGTAATAGATTAATTAGGACATTTATTTTCCGTATTTTTATTCAAATCGGGTCTTGGTTTAATTTGGCGATGTAGACCCGCGCCTTTGTAATAGCGTAGGACTTTTATCTTCCCGCACCTTTTAACTGCTAATAACCACATGAAAGAATGAATGCCAAAAATAAAAACAAAGCGTAGATCACCAATGCATGACAAGATAAACATAATTGAAAATGACACACAATTCACACACCACTCTTAGGGTACGCCTCACTGTTGCCTTGCCCCTCGAAACGTGGTCGTCGAGTAGAGGACGTTTTAGTAAGTCCTCATGTCCATGAACATGGCATGAGGGTAGCTTCTAAGGTGTCTTCCTATTGCTCTGGTGACCACACTGTCCCGAACCCTCGAATTGACCCGAACACCTCCAACGGTGGTGCTACCTACCTCTCAATGGTGGGATGGCACTACTTTAAGGACATTTACACAGACTAATTCCTTAGGGTAGGTAGATGACTCGTAGATACTTGCTCTAATTCAAAACGAATCAAAAACTTCTTTTCACACCGACACTTTGCAAAAAGATTTCAAAAACAACTTTTCAAACACTCTTGAGGACTGATACAAGAGTCGAACTGAAATTTTAAACGAAACTTGTTAACCCACAGTTGAAAAGCAAACAAACAATTTGAAAACACAAATGAGCAAGTATCTAAGAGCCCATGGATAACCATGGATAGAAAGGGTGCTAACACCTTCCCTTTCTATAAATCTACCTCCCGAACCGAGAGCAATCTCAATAAGGAATTTTTCTGTGCTTTTGTCCTTTCCATTTGGAGAAAATAAAAGACGGTGGCGACTCTTGCTTCCGCGACATTTCGCGATCCAGCGTTAAACAGTCAGTTCCAGATCCACCGATCACAGAACTGGCGACTCTGCTGGGGATGATCTTAAAGTGAGGTGTACCTTAGGATTAGTTCATAACTGTGTTTTCAATTGTTTTGACTTGTTTGCTCTAAAATTGGGGGTTGCATGGGAGTTACATAGATCCTAACCCGGATCTGGAGATACCCTGTTTAGGTAGCATAAGCTGTGAGGGACATGTCCGGCGTAGACCAACATGGGTGAAGCAGTGGCTACGTTGGTGTGGCACCTTGGTCTGTACCGATATCCCTTGTGTTGCAACGAGGAGAATATGGGTCTTCTGAGGAGTCATTAAGCACCAACAGACCTTAGAACCTTAAATGACACAACTTGGCCATTAGAACAGTAGCAGTATGCTACGCCCATTGAGGCTAAACTCTCGTGATGGTTCTGGCCGCAAGAAAAGATTGCGATGCTGGAGTTATGACCGATTGAGGGTAGTCAATGATATTGGGATCCTCTAAGAACCCGGTTACTTTTGATAGGACAGGTATGAACCAACAAACTGAAAGAGGGTAATACCTAGACCTCATGCTGGCCTAAACTTTAAGGGCTTGTCTTGTGTGACTTGTGTGCCTTACCATGTTTGCCTTTGTAAATATTTGTGGTGTGCTTTATCATAACATCATAACATCATGAGCATTGCATGCATCCTACACAAGGACTGACCATTTCAAAGACAAGAGGGTTTCACCTTTGCTCTGTTTTATAGGATATCATGATGCCTATGCGAAGGAATACTATCCGGTTCAACTTTGTTCACCCACATGAGTTGCTTGAAGAGTTGGTTAGCAGGATTCCAAATACCACTTCCTTCATCCAGAGGCATGGTTCTCTTCTCAGTTTAGTCACTGCAAAGCGGGATCAACAGTTGATGAGTGTCCTGACCCAATTCTATGACCCTCTATACCAGTGCTTCACCTTTCAAGACTTCCAGCTGGTCCCTACCCTGGAAGAGTTCTATGATTTTCTTGGCATCCCTATCTTGGATCAGACTCCTTACATTGGTTGGGAAAAGACCCTCAGGCTTGAGGAGGTTGCTGCAGCTCTTCCTTTGACCCATCAAGAAGTAATGGAAAATTGGGTGACTAGAAGCGGAGTTAAGGGTTTCCTGGCCAAGTTTCTGATTGGTAAAGCTAACAGTTTCTGGAATGACTTGGACTTTAGGGCATATGAAGACATCTTGGCTCTCTTAATCTATGGGCTAGTCTTGTTTCCTAATCCTGACAGCTTCATCAATGTCACTACCATAAGGATCTTTATGTCTCAGAACCCTGTGCCCACTCTCTTGGGTGACATCCTGCAACAACTTTATGCTCGTACAGCCCGAAGACGAGGAACTCTGTGGTGCTGTATCCCTTTGTTGGGGAGGTGGTTTATTTTGCACCTCCCTAAGTTCGTGCTGAAGAACCAAGAAGGAAGAGGTTGGGCTCATAGGTTAATGTCTCTCGCTGATAAAGACATCATTTGGACTTTCAGAGGTTTGGATGAGATAGCTGTTATTGATCGTTGCGGAGAATACCCTAATGTTCCTTTGATTGGTACTCAAGGAGGGATCTCTTACAATCCATGCCTAGCGCTCCGTCAGTTTGGAAAAGCCAGAAGAGCAGGGCCTCATGAGATATTGGTGCCTCACATCAGTTTTGAGTTTCAGGTGGATAGTGATGAGCTGCGTCGTAGGTTCATCAAGGCTTGGGCCAGAGTTCATAAAGCTGACCCACAAGAGTTGGGGCCAAAGACTTCTTTACCTATGGAAGCCTACTACAAATGGGTTCACATCCGTGCTCAGAAGTTAGGTATGCCATACGAAGCTGTCAGACCCGTCATTCTTGAGTATCCTGACAAAGATGGGGCTCCTCCAACTGTCCTCCCTCCTCAGATACCCACTGATTATGAGACATTAAAGAGGTCTTGGTCGCAAATGCGAGAAGAGCGGGATTCTTACCGGGAAAAGTTCAACGAGCAGGAATTGAAGATCCAGAAGCTGACAAAGCAGTTGGAGAATGAGCGAGCTCTGAATGACTACATCCGTACTGAGAAAAGGAGACCCTGGGATCAATGAGGAGTTCTGGATGTTCTTTTACAATTTTATTTCCCTTTTCAATATTTCCCTTTTATGTAACGCCTAAGGGCAATCTGTTGAACAATTTAAGTTTCAAAGTTGAATCTAATGAAGTGTGTTCCTTTTTGTTTACAAAGTTGATTCCCGATTGTCTTTGAAAACATAAATCATACGCATTCCATTCATCATGTGCATAACAGGTATTCTTCTTTTCAGGTTGCTTACTGTTCTTCGCTGTTTATTTCAACATCATGAACCCTGACTCATCATCAACCGAGATGTCTATCAAGGCCCTTCAGGCGCAGAACGCGCAATTTCAGGAGCTGATCATGGGTTTGGCTCAAGGCCAAGAAGAGCTGAAGGCTTTACTCCTGAAGAAGGAGAAGAAGAAGAAGAGAACTGTTCTTTTCAACTCGGGCCGGAGGTTTGGTAACACTCTGCAGAATGAAGAAGCTGGTTCTTCTGTAGGCAAAGACAGTCCCCAGGGGGGAAAGGCTTCAAGTCCAGTAGTCTCTGACAACGAGACTGACTTTAATGAGGAACAATATCCTCCTGCTGAAGACCGGTATAAGCAGTTGGAAGGCAGACTGAACGCCATAGAGATCCAACAAGTGCCTGGGCTGGATTTCGGAGATTTGGGCTTATCTACTGGTGTGATCATTCCTCACAAGTTTAAGGCACCATCTTTCACCAAGTATGACAGGGCGTCTTGTCCCAAGCTACACCTCAGATCTTATGTGCGGAAGATTCAACCGTACATGGTGGACAAGAATTTGTGGATCCACTTCTTCCAGGAGAGTCTTTCAGGGACTCATCTCGAATGGTTCTATCAGCTGGATGGGACCAAGGTTCGTAACTGGGAGGAGTTGGCTACTGCTTTTTATAAGCAGTATCAATATAATGCCGACCTTGCTCATACACGTACCCAACTCCAGGGTATGTCGCTAGGATCAAGCGAAGGTTTTAAAGAGTATGCACAGAAGTGGAGGGATCTGGATGGCAGGGTGCATCCTCCGTTAACAGACCGTGAGCTGGTGGATATGTTCTTAGGGGACCCTCTCTGGGCCATTTTTCAATCATCTTATCGGTAACTCATCTGCAGGGTTCACTGACCTTATTCTGACAGGGGAGAGGATAGAGGCTGGAATGAAGTCCGGTAAAATTCAAAAAGGTGCATCTTCAAGTTCTGAGAAGAACCCCTTTAAGAAGGAGGCCAGTGCTGTGTATGGGCCTAGGAGGCAAGAGAAACCAGAACGCCGCCAATCTGTCAACGCGGTGATGATTGCTAAGCCTGCTGCCGCTCCTCGGCAAACCAATCCACAAAGGGCCGAAAGACCCAAAAGAGAGTTTACCCATCTAAGTATGACCCTATCGCAAATCTTGCCGCAGTTGCTATCCACCAACTTAGTGACTGTCAGGGAGGCCCCGAAGGTTGTGAATACTGCCTCTCCCAAGTACAATCCAAATGCCCGCTGTGCTTATCACTCTGATAGCCCGGGGCATTCCACTGATGACTGTTGGGCCTTGAGGAATAAGGTGCAAGACCTTATTGACATAAAATAGATACAATTTGAAGCGCCTGAGAGGCCAAATGTGGTGACTGCTCCTATGCCCCAGCATGGGGTGAATGCCGTTGATGAAGATGTGTATGCCGTTTCTGTGAATGATGTAGCTACTCCTCTGATGACTGTTAAGAGGAACCTACTGTTGGCCGGTTTATTTCCGGGTTGTAGCGAAGGTTGCCTTTTCTGTGCTGTTTCCCTTTCTGGTTGTCCGTTGCTGAAGTTAGGCATCCAAGGCCTGATGGACAGCAAGGAGATTCTGTTCAAGAAGACTGCCGTTCCGTTTGTTCCTGTGGAAGAAGTATCTGTTGTTACAATTTTCAGTAATCCGATCAAGGCTCCCCCGAGGAAGCCGGTTAAAATCATGACTGTCGCACCCATTGTTATTACTGTTCCGGGGCCCCTCCCCTATGAATCTGATAAGGCTGTCCCATGGCACTATGGGGCAGATGTATATGTACATGGTATAAAGTAAGAGTTCAACACTGGCACCAGCATCAGCAATATCACTGGTCCAACCAAAGTTACCCGCAGTGGCAGGCTCTTCTCGCCTGACATTGCACCACCAGCTATTCGAAGACCTCTCGTTATAACACCTGCAAGTGCACCTGTTCCCATTTCTGATCAAGTTGTTTCCCCTGCTGCTGAGTTATCTAATGCTCGGGGCAAAGGAATTGAAGATGAGCCTGCCCGGATGGAGGCACCAAAATCTGTGAATGTTGAGGCCTCCCAACAAGAGATGGAGGAAATTCTGAAGATAATCAAGAAGAGCGATTTTAATGTTGTTGAACAGCTGGGGCATACCCCCTCCAAGATCTCTATGCTCTCCTTGTTGCTGTGCTCAGAGGCCCATGCTAAGGCCTTGATTTCATTTCTCAAGACGGCTCACGTGCCACAGGAGACATCTGCAGTCCAGTTTACTGATTGCGTAGCCAATTTGACAGCCGACAATGGTTTGGGTTTCTCGGATGCTGACCTTACTGCTAAGGGAAAGGACCACAATGACGCCCTGCATGTCTCTATTGAATGCAGGGGCACTACTCTTGCGCACGTGTTGGTGGACACTGGTTCTTCCCTGAATGTGCTACCCAAAAAGGCCTTAGACCGGTTGGACTGTGAGGGCCTGGAGCTGAAACCTAGCAACATCATTGTCAGAGCCTTTGACGGTTCTAAGAGGATGGTTCATGGAGAGGTAGACATTCCTATTCGTGTTGGTTCTCAAGTATTCGACTCAACTTTCTATGTGATGGATATCCGTCCATCTTATTCTTGTTTACTGGGTCGACCTTGGATTCACAAAGCTGGGGCAGTGACCTCTACCCTACACCAGAAGCTAAAATACCCTGTCAGAGGGAATATTGTCACTGTGCAGGGAGAGGAGGAGTATATGGTTAGTCACTTGAATTCCTTCCGATATATTGAGATGGACGGGGAGTTTATTGAAACCCCCTTTCAGCATTTTGAAGAGGTACCTCCAACATTGGCAGCGGCAGAAACAGTGGTTGAAGAGGATGTTCCTTTGAAGATGGCTTCCCTGAAGGATGCCCGGGCCGTAATCGAGAAAGGTGAATGTGCTAACTGGGGCAGGCTCCCTGATTTCACTCTTAAAACTGACAAGTTTGGACTGGGTTTTACTGCAGAGGCTCAGAGGGCTGTGCGCAAAGCTAGAACCAGAAGACCTTCTGTGCTCATCACCAATCCAGGAGTGAATGCCATTGGGGATGAAGATGAAGTGGAAGAGTCAGAGTTTGATAGCTGGATCTACCCGACGACTGATGGTGGATTGACCAATTGGACTGCTAAGGATCATACTCCTTTTACTTTTGTTACGCAGTAATAAACTCCTTTGTTTTTGTTATTTGTAATAAACAATGAATTAAAACTCTATGGCCCGGTGTCTTACCCGGGGCACCGTGGCTTCATTTGTGAGGGCATATTAATTGTCATTTCATATATCATGAATAAAGACCTTGGACGTTTTATCACATTTCAAATCTTATGTTCCTTTTCTTTCTTTCCTTTCTTTATATATCGCAAAACAGCTGTATTTACACACACTCACTCATACATGTTTCAATCCACTCTGGATCTCACTGGTAACGACTTTGCTACTGCCAGTTATGACTTCGAAAATCTGATCAACTTAGCCGAAGACGAAGGTGAAGATGATTGCGAAGTGCCTGGCGAGCTTGCAAGACTGTTACTCCAGGAAGAGAGGGCAATTCAACCACATGAAGAGCCGGTGGAAACGATAAATCTGGGTACTGAGGCGGACAGAAAGGAGGTTAAGATTGGTGCCAACCTAGAGCTCAGCGTGAAGCAACGGTTGACTCAGATGTTACATGACTACATGGAAATCTTTTCCTGGTCCTACGAAGACATGCCCGAGTTGGATACCGACATTGTGGTCCATCACTTGCCTACCAAGGAAGACTGCCCTCCAGTTAAGCAAAAGGTCTGCCGTATGCGTCCGGAGATGTCTGAGAAGATCAAAGCCGAGGTTATGAAACAGTTTGATGTCGGGTTCCTAGCAGTGACTTCTTATCCTCAGTGGGTTGCTAATGTGGTGCCGGTACCAAAGAAAGACAGTAAGGTCAGAATGTGTGTTGACTACAGGGATCTGAACAGGGCCAGCCCCAAAGATGACTTCCCTCTACCTCACATTGATGTTCTGGTTGAAAATACTGCTCAGCACAAGGTGTTCTCTTTCATGGATGGTTTTTCAGGGTATAATCAGATCAAGATGGCTCCGGAAGACATGGAAAAGACTACCTTTGTTACTCAGTGGGGCACCTTCTGCTACAAGGTCATGCCTTTTGGACTGAAGAACGCTGGGGCAACCTACCAACGCGCCATGGTTGCTTTATTTCATGACATGATCCATCATGAGATAGAAGTGTATGTTGACGACATGATCGCAAGGTCCCAAACTGAGGAAGAACACCTGGATCATCTGCAGAAATTGTTTGACCGTCTGAAACTGTACAAGCTGAGGTTGAACCCGAACAAGTGCACCTTCGGGGTAAGATCTGGAAAGTTGCTAGGCTTCGTTGTAAGTGATAAGGGTATTCAAGTGGACCCTGCTAAGGTTAAAGCCATTCAAGAGATGCCAGTTCCTAAGACAGAGAAAGAGGTCAGAGGCTTTTTAGGACGCCTGAATTACATTGCTCGATTCATCTCCCATCTAACTGCCACCTGTGAACCAATCTTCAAGCTGCTGAAGAAAGATCAGGTAGTACGTTGGAACGATGAATGTCAGGCCGCTTTTGACAAAATCAAAGAGTATCTCCAAGAACCACCCATTCTTATGCCACCGGTTGAAGGGAGACCCCTGATACTATACCTAACAGTGCTTGACAACTCAATGGGGTGTGTGTTGGGGCAGCATGACAAGTCTGGCCGAAAAGAGCATGCCATTTATTACCTTAGCAAAAAGTTTACCGACTGTGAGACCCGATACTCACTGCTCGAGAAAACTTGCTGCGCTTTGGTATGGGCTGCTCGCCGGCTGAGATAGTATATGCTGACTCACACTACTTTGTTGATCTCAAAGATGGATCATATAAAGTACATATTTGAAAAGCCTGCTCTGTCTGGGAGAATAGCAAGGTGGCAAATGATCTTGACGGAATACGACATCCAGTACACGACTCAGAAAGCCATCAAAGGAAGTGTATTGGCAGACCACTTGGCACATCAGGCAGTAGATGACTATCATTCAATGAACTTCGAGTTTCCAGACGAGAGTATCATGATAGTGACTGATTGTGAAGTACCTGGACCGGATGAAGGACCTGAGGAAGGATCCCGATGGTCTATGCACTTTGACTGAGCCTCCAATGCTTTGGGTAACGGTATCGGCGCTGTGATAATATCCCCCTAAGGCACTCATACTCCACTCACTGCCCGGCTATGTTTCAACGGCACCAACAACATGGCAGAGTATGAGGCATGCATCTTGGGTCTCCAAGCTGCGATCGACTTAAGGATCAAGTTTCTGAGTGTCTTCGGAGATTCCGCTCTCGTGATCAATCAGATCAAAGGGGAGTGGGATACGAAACATCCGAATCTTATTCCTTACAAAAAATGTGTGTTGACCTTGATCCCTCACTTCACAGAGATAACCTTTGAACACTTTCCGAGAGAGGAGAATCAGCTGGCGGACGTGTTAGCTACGATGTCTTCTACGTTCAAGGTCAAATGGGACAATGAGGCTCCCCGGATCATCATCTGGAAATTGGACGAACCGGCATACTATTGTGATCTTTAGACTGAGTTGGTGACTGAGAAACCTTGGTACCATGAGGTGAAGAGATATTTGGAAGCTCAAGGGTATCCTGAAGGTGCATCTGTCAATGATAAGAAGTTTCTGAGAAGGTTCGCAGCGAAGTTCTTCCTTAGCAACGACATCCTGTATAAGCGAAACCATGAATCGACCTTACTGCGTTGTGTGGATAAGACTGAAGCAGAAAGGATCATGGCGGAGCTACACGAAGGTACCTTCGGGACACATTCCAGTGGACACACTATGGCAAAGAAGATCCTTCGGGCAGGGTATTTCTGGTCCACAATGGAAGCCGACTGTTACCAACACTCTCGGACATGCCATAAATGCCAGATTTATGCAGACAAGGTGCACGTTCCTCCAGTTCCTCTGAACGTTCTGACTGCACCTTGGCCTTTTGCAATGTGGGGCATAGATATGATCGGCGAGATTAAACCTACGGCATCCAACGGGCATCACTTCATCCTGGTAGCGATTGATTACTTCACGAAGTGGGTTGAAGCAGCTTCCTACGCTACGGTAACCAAGAACGTTGTGGCTCGGTTCATTCGGCACAACCTGATCTGTCGATACGGCGTCCCAAAAAGGATCATTACGGACAACGGTACCAATCTCAATAATAAGATGATCACTGAGCTCTGCGAGCAATTTAAGATACAGCACCACAACTCTTCTCCCTATCGGCCGAAGATGAATGGGGCTGTAGAAGCAGCAAATAAAAATATCAAGAAAATTGTGCAGAAGATGACTGTGACTTATAAAGATTGGCACGAGATGCTACCGTTCGCTCTACATGGGTACCGTACCTCAGCCAGGACGTCAACCGGGGCAACTCCTTTTTCTTTGGTCTACGGCATGGAGGCAGTCTTACCGATCAAAGTGCAGATACCCTCTCTCCGGATAATGAAGGATGCAGATCTGAGCGAAGATGATTGGATCCAGACACGACTTGATCAGCTAAACCTTATTGATGAAAAAAGACTTGCTTCTATCTGTCATGGTCAGACGTATCAGAAACGGATGATCAGGGCATTTAACAAAAAGGTCAGACCACAAGAATATCAAGTTGGGGATCTGGTAATCAAACGTATCATCCTTCCTCAGAGTGATCCAAGGGGCAAATGGACCCCTACGTATGAAGGGCCATTTGTGGTTAAACATGTGTTCTCAGGAGGAGCCATGATCCTAACTACCATGGATGGTGATGACCTTCCTCACCCCGCCAATGCAGACATAGTAAAAAGATACTACGCATAAAAAAGACCCGCTAGGTTGACATACCTAGGCAAAAATTAGGGCTTCCCGGCGAACCAAAAGGGTTCGGGAAAAATGAAGGGATGAAATGAAAAAATCTGTACACCCGGCAAGTCGAAAACCTGAAAAGGCGGCTTGGGCAAAAATGGGTATCCCGGTGGACTGAAAACCTGAAAGGGCGGTCCAGGAAAAAGTTAGGGATAAAGCGTAATACTATGTCTCATTGGATCACCTTGCATCCAGAATCCGGTATCAATACCAAGTTCAGACGGCATCGATCAATCAGCTTCATCTTCAGCTAGGTCATCAAGTGATGAGACACTCGAAGATATAAAGGCGATAGCAGAGTTGGAACCCAGTGGGATTATTCTTTTCACACAACTGTTTTATTTTCCCTTTGTACAAATTGTATAAACTCTTTTGTTCGGCGGGTTCTCTTACTAGGACGTCAGCCTCTTGTACATGAACGCCTATTTACAGGCAAATTCAAAAATCAATATAAATTCACTTTTCAGTTAAAAATTGCCAATTGTTTTCCTTTTCTGTTTTGTTTTGCGAAGAACGTCCAAGGTTCAATTTGTGATATATGCATTGACACTAATTGCTAACTCATAAATATTTGCATACGAAACAAATGATTAATTACAGGTAACATTAGAAACAGGGGCAATAAAGAGTTGTCTAAGCGATCTAATTGCTCTGTCCGCCAAAGTATCAAAGTAGGTTCAGCTGAAGAACATAACCAGTATGTCTTAATTCCCCAGAGAGTGAATCAGCAAATCAATGCACTCTCCCCAAGCAATGTTATACTATTGGCCTTAAGGAAATCAGGTATCCCTAACAGATCTCAACATTCCTCAGCACAAGACATTCTTAGCAAGCATCCCCGACAGTCTTGATCTAAGATTGTTCCCCGACGATATATCAAACATTCAACGGAGTCACTTCCCCAATATAGTTCAAAACTTCCCCAGGAGAGTCCAATCCAGTTTCCCCAGGAAAGTTGGAATCCATCTCCCCAAGCAGGAAGCTTATCCCCAGTAGATTCTGGAAGCTTATCCCCGTAGAGCACGAACGCGTCTCCCGGCTTTATTCGAAAGTTATTTCCCTATCAGGATATAACTAGGTTATCCTCAGCCAAAAGCCACGGAAAGATCGTCCTCGACGAAGTCTTCCTATCCCCAGCGGAGTCTATTAACACTTCCAACACAACAATGGTATCCCCAGCGAAGTTATCATCAACATCCCAGCAAGTACCTCTCTTCCCACAGAGTATTGTTCCCCAGCAAGATCGCTAGAGTAAGTTTCTCCCCGCAAAGTGTTCTATTCACCAAGTTTATTCCCCAACGGAGTTATCTTCTCCTACCGGTATTCTTGCAACCATCACTCCCCAGTGGAAACAGAAGCTCTACATCAGCCCAGGATTTAACTTCCCGGCACCCGTCAAGGATTTATTTTCCTAAGACGAAAACATACATTCAAAAACATCACATACATCATGATACATGCATAAACGCATCATACCTTATAGTCTCATTTATATTGAGAACATCATTGCTTGATCCATATCATACATTGCATATGACTGACCTTTACCTTTCAGGAAAAGATCCAGTTAAGTTCTCAGCTATGTCCAAGACTTTAGCCTGGTTCAGTTAAATCGACCCTAAGATTTTCCTGATTCTTATCCAGTCAAAGGCCTTCTCTGGTTCAGTCAGATCGACCCTAAGATCTCCCTGATTCTTATCAAGTTGAAGATATTCCAAGACCTTGCCCGGTTCAGTTAAATCGACCCTAAGATTTTCCTGATTCTTATCCAGTCAAAGGCCTTCTCTGGTTCAGTCAGATCAACCCTAAGATCTCCCTGATTCTTATCCCAGTAGAAGACATCCAAGATTCTCTCAGCGTTCTTGTTGAGGTAGTAATCGCCCCAGATTCTCTCATCGTTACTGTTGAGGTAGTAATCGCCCAAGGTTCTCTCATCGTCCCGTTGAGGTAGTAACCATCCCTGATTCATTCATCACCGTTTGAAGCTCCAGAACCGATTCCTGTAACCAACCAGGGTGCATCTATACAAAGAGTTTGAAGACCAGCTCCTGTAACAGGCCAGGTACTCATTTTCTTTTTCAGGTACGCAAGTTCTCGCTAAGGAATCTCTTACGCGATCGACACCCAGATGGAATCTATAAGCCCATCCACCTATCCATCACCTCTAAGCATGGCATCTATAAGCTCATCTTCCTATCCACTAATCTCCAAATGGCATCCGTAAGCCCATTCCCATCATCACACTACTATGTGAGCGCAAATTTCTGGGCACTCTAGTGTTCAATCATCTTCCACCTTCGGATTACGAAAGGCACGTCAGCCAATCTACATCCTCAGGTCTAAGAAGATTGAACAGGGGCAACTGTTGTACCCCAAAATTTTCCCTCCCATATTCTTCAAGATTTGCAAAGAGCATGCTTCACAATCTCTCAAGAGTTGCACAGTTCAATGACCTCCTAACAGTCAAAAACTAGGGTTTTGGTTCTGGCAAAGAAATTGAAGTTTCCAAGGGTCCAATCAAGTCCCACATGCCTATAAACATTGCCAAGCATCCTCATGCCAAGTTTCAAGACTCACAGCACAAAATTGCACAGTCAGAAACCCTAATTGCTCAACAGTTAACTGTAGGGGCAAAATGGTCATTTGACAGTCAAAAGTCCAAATTTTTGGTCAACATCTTATTTTGAAGCCACAAACATCATTTGATCAATTCTTGATCATGATTCTCAAGGCATGGCTCAAAAAGTCTCAAGATGCAAAAGTTTCCATATTTGGACAGTTGAAAAAGTCAACTGTAACTTGACCAAGGCATAACTTCCACATGGTTTATCAGAAAAATTCGATCCAAAGCTCATTTTGAAGAGAATGACATTTCCTACAACTCATCTTCACACTTCAAGTCCAAGAAATGCTCTCACAAAAAGTTATCAATCTCAACATTATAGGTCATTTTCAAAAGTCAACAAAAAGGCACTTTAAGTCAAAGACCATAACTTGAGATTGGTAAATCAAAAAGACATGGGACCAAAGGCATTGGTTATAGGACTTCAAGAACTTTCCAAAATGTCCAAGAACATGATCAAAGCTTAAAAATTGAGCAAGATATGCCTTGTGGAAGTTGGGAAATTTTTGGGAATTTTGAAAAGTCAACTTTACTTCAAATGCCTCAAAATTGCTAATGGGCCACAATTTCTTCCAAGAATCATCACCCAAAGGCTAGGCACGACCCATTGACCCAAAGGGGAGTTATTTTCTTATTTTTTATTTATTAATTGAATTTTTAAATCTATTAATTCATTTAATTCAAATTAAATATGAAAAAATACTAAATGCCACCTTTCAAATCTTTTTATGCAGCATTTCTACTCATCATAACCTCAAGATTTCGTGCATACTCAATGTGGAAAGAATCTCCAATGATTGGCATATTTGGCATGAAAAAAAGATTGAAAAAATCATGGAAGATCACAAAATTCAAAAGCATTGATTCCATGGATTTTGGACTTGTTTTGTTACCCTAATTCATTGGCATACATAAGCAGATCACAACCCTAATCACAACAACCTAGAAGCTGCGCTCAGAATCAAAGAAAAACTTTGCATTTTTTACAAAAAATTTCAAAACTGAAAACGGTATTGCAGGGTGTTTCAAGGCAAAAGAACTATTCCATAAGCTTGCTTACATTGCCAGGGATCTTTCCCAATCAAAATCAAGTCTTCATACAGTCAGGAACGGTAGAATCACGTGGCCCTGTTCCCAAATTTTTTGATAATCGTATTTGCATTTGCACATCTTTTCCATACGTTTTAAGCATTGATTTATACTAACATGGTTGTTCTAAAGCTGTTGGCATCATTTAATTGAGTTTTTAAGCCCTATACACGAATCCACCATGGAAGCTGCCTAGGGTTTCAAAGATGTGAAATTGGGGTTTCTCGCCTGGGGAAAAATTAGACCATGAGACCAACGCCATTGGATTCGTGACATTCCAACGATTCAAAACCACACCTCGCGCTCAATTTATATGAGCCCAGGGCCTAATCGCTATTTTTGTGTTCTTCACTTAGTGGGGGTTTAAAACCCCCGCTATCTATCTCATGTTTTCAGGTAAAACGAAGCAGCCATGAAGAAGACGCTGAGGTGTCTCAACCAGACTGGGCCATTCAAACGTTCGCGCTTTTTTTTTATATTTACCAATAGCGCTTATTCTCTCTCATATTAATCACGTTCCATTAATCCTACAAACGAACGCGCTTGGCTGGTTGGTTGATGCATTGTCCTTCAAGCACTGGGACCTGGGTTCGATTCCCAGGTCCCCCATATTCTTCAATATTTTTGTTCATAATGCGTTCAGGTACAATTCCTGGCCTAGGGTCCATCATGCATCCAATATCCTGGCGCGCCACATGTTCCAGGAGATGAATCTAAAGGCCATGGTATGAAGTCCAGGATACACACCGGTCAACACCTCCACGCGCAAGTCAGGAAAGTCAACGTGGGCTTGCATCTCATGGGCCAGATTGCTTGCAAATAAACCTCCAAAAGGGTCAACAAACCCCCTTGTTTGTATTTCTTTCCTTTAGTCTTTTCCCTTTTATTTTTGTTTCAATTATTTTCTTTTAATTCCTTAAATTAATTTTAATAATATAAAAATACCAAAAAAATCAGAAAATCATAAAAATAAAAATATATTTTATTTAATGCTATTTTGTAAATAAATTTTGTTAACCAATTTAACTTTAATTTTAGGTTTAGTTTTAAATGTTTCTTTAATAAACTAAAAAATGTAGAAATTAGGTTTTTAATACTTTTATTCTTTTTTTAATAATTAAATTTTTCTTCTCATTATTATTAACAATTAATTATTTTGTAAATAACTTATAATTAAATTAGGTTAAACTTCAACTTTTTTTAATAAATTAATAAACAATTTAGAACTAGGTTTTTATTTAACTTTTAATTCCAATTAATTCTTTTAAATTCCATAAATACAAAAACTCCAAAAAAATGAGTTCTTTCTTTATTTAATTTAATTAATTTTATAATTTCAATTTAATTTCCTCAAAGGGTCCAACGCCCTCGCACCTTCGGATATAATTTTCTCTTCGCGCGTTTATTTTATTTTTCTTTGTGAAATTTATGTACTTACTCCAAAGCCTTGTAATAGATTAATTAGGACATTTATTTTCCGTATTTTTATTCAAATCGGGTCTTGGTTTAATTTGGCGATGTAGACCCGCGCCTTTGTAATAGCGTAGAACTTTTATCTTCCCGCACCTTTTAACTGCTAATAACCACATGAAAGAATGAATGCCAAAAATAAAAACAAAGCGTAGATCACCAATGCATGACAAGATAAACATAATTGAAAATGACACACAATTCACACACCACTCTTAGGGTACGCCTCACTGTTGCCTTGCCCCTCAAAACGTGGTCGTCGAGTAGAGGACGTTTTAGTAAGTCCTCATGTCCATGAACATGGCATGAGGGTAGCTTCTAAGGTGTCTTCCTATTGCTCTGGTGACCACACTGTCCCGAACCCTCGAATTGACCCGAACACCTCCAACGGTGGTGCTACCTACCTCTCAATGGTGGGATGGCACTACTTTAAGGACATTTACACAGACTAATTCCTTAGGGTAGGTAGATGACTCGTAGATACTTGCTCTAATTCAAAACGAATCAAAAACTTCTTTTCACACCGACACTTTGCAAAAAGATTTCAAAAACAACTTTTCAAACACTCTTGAGGACTGATACAAGAGTCGAACTGAAATTTTAAACGAAACTTTTTAACCCACAGTTGAAAAGCAAACAAACAATTTGAAAACACAAATGAGCAAGTATCTAAGAGCCCATGGATAACCATGGATAGAAAGGGTGCTAACACCTTCCCTTTCTATAAATCTACCTCCCGAACCGAGAGCAATCTCAATAAGGAATTTTTCTGTGCTTTTGTCCTTTCCATTTGGAGAAAATAAAAGACGGTGGCGACTCTTGCTTCTGCGACATTTCGCGATCCAGCGTTAAACAGTCAGTTCAAGATCCACCGATCACAGTATGTCACTCATAGATCTTAACTTCACGTTAACTTCTCTTGAGTCGTAGGTCATCTGTAGATCTTACCCTCACCTTGTCTTTTTTTAAGTTCGTAGTTCGCTCATAGATCTTACCTTCGTGTTATCATTTTTAAGGTCGTAGGTCGCTCGTAGATCTTACCGTCACATTATCTTTTCTTAGGGTCGTAGGTCGTCCGTAGATCTTACCCTCGCGCTATCTTTTCTAGGGTCGTAGATCGTCCGTAGATCTTACCCTCATATCATCTTTATTAAGGTCGTAGATCATCCGTAGATCTTACCATTGCTTTATCCTATTTTGGGTTGTAGGTCGTCCGTAGATCTTACCCTCGTGCTATATTATCTAGGGTCGTAGGTCGTCTGTAGATCTTACCCTCGTATCGTCTTTTCTAGCATCATAGGTCATCTGTAGATCTTATCGTTGCTTTACTTTTCATAGGGTTGTAGGTCGTCCATAGGTCTTACCCTCATGTTTTCATTGTTAAGGTCGTAGATCGTCCGTAGATCTTACCTTCGCTTTATCCTATTTTGGGTCGTAGGTCGTCTGTAGATCTTACCCTCGCGCTATCTTTTCTAGGGTCGTAGGTCGTCCTTAGATCTTACCCTCATGTCATCTTTTCTTGGGTCGTACGTTGCTCACCGGTCTTACCCTCACGACCTCCTTTTTCTCGAGTCATAGATCATACGTCAATCTTTACCCGTGGTCTTTACTTTTCTTTTGGGTCGTGAATCCCTCACGATAACTTTTCTGTTGTCGTCGAGTTCTACCCATCGTCTTTAAGTTATCATTTTGTCAGTAATCCTACTCCCAATCACTACAACATCTTCAACCATATATTTTCAGTCACTTTAACACCCACTTCCATGGGGACCCGGTATTGGCACCATTACCCTAGTGCAAGCTATCATTATTAAACCCCATTTATCCTCATGACCAGCTCACCAGAAATTCATTTCTTTCCCCAGCATACATCACAAACAAATAACACTCACACCATCTCTCCAGGACAAATTTCAGGTCCTGGTATTTAATCATCTTCTACCTTTAACTTTCGAAAGACTGACGCCAATCTCATCTTCAGGTTTAAGACGATTAAATAGGGGCAGTTGTCGTACCCCAAATTTTCCCTACCTTTTTACTTTTGTCTGGCTTAGACTTTGAATCCCATTTTCATCATTTTTACTAAGTCGTTTGCATATCATGCATCTCATGGATCAGGCACTTTGGTTCAAAGAATTAGGGTGGTGCCATCCTTATGGTTAACTTTAGTTTGAGGTTTTCTTTATTAGGTAAAAGGAAAATTCATCTGGTTCTCGATTAGTGGATTATGGAATGAAGTTCTGAGGTATCGTGGGTTTCCTTCTTTGTCAAGTCACAAGGATATTCTTCAAGGTCCTGGATTAGGGTTTCGATTATCTTTAACACTTCGAGATTTTTCTTCATCAGTGTGCATCATCATGTTTGAGCATGTTACATAATTCAGATTGTGGTCAAGGGTTGTGACTAATATTGCAAGTGTTTGAGCTATGAAACAAGAGATGATGTTGCGAACTCGTATGATAATCAAGGCATGTTTTTTTGCTTCAGTTACAAGTTACTGGTGGTCTGGATATCAAAGTTAAAGTTATTATTGAGAGTGCAAGTTTGATTTGGACACGATACGAAGAGTGAGGTTAGAAGACAAGGCATACGTTTTACTTGAAATGCAAGTTACTAATGTCATCTGTGATTTCTTGAAGTTCAAGTTACAAAGGTAAGATATGTCATTCAAATCATTCAAGTAGGGAATTTCTAATTTCAATAAAGATTCAAGAGTTGTCTAACTTCCATACAACAAAGTCCATCATTCATAAAATTCACTCAAGTTTTGTATTCAAGTTACATTTTTTAGGGCAATTTGCAAAATAGATTGCAATTTGAAATACAAGTTACAATTGTTTGTTTACAAAATATAAAGAAATGCTTCTTCTTCGAGTCTCTTTGCTTCATCTTCAAGTAACTCGTCCTCACTTCTTGCCATGACTTCTCTTACCTTTCAACCCTGCTTTGGCCTTCCAATTATCATGCTCATGAAATAAGAAAGAGGAAAAAGTTAGCTAACATCAATATGTGAATAAGATTCCAAGCAAGAACTAATTGTTAAAAGAAAATTTGTATTTCATAATTTGGGTTTGCATTTGGAATCAGAAATTCAAAAGGGGTTTTCAATCATAGTCTATCTTCTCCTATTTTGAAAATCACAAAAAGTCTAGGTTTTTTGGTTCACAAAAGGAAAAGAAGTGTGCAAACATTTTTCTTATAACAATACTACCAAACCAAGCTGCAAACAAAACAAGCAAAACAGCAAAAACAGCAGGCCATAAACAGCGAATAACAGCAAGCTGCCAAACATAGCCCACAACAGTTGCAACAAAATAGCTAATAGCAGCAAATATACGGGCAA
The DNA here is from genome assembly GCA_948472305.1 of Vicia faba. NCBI lineage: Eukaryota > Viridiplantae > Streptophyta > Magnoliopsida > Fabales > Fabaceae > Vicia > Vicia faba. The sequence continues at coordinate 572,988,490 of OX451737.1, read as the reverse complement.
AAATGCAGCACAAGCAAAATAACAACAACAAGCGCAACAAGCCAAACAACACTGAAAAACAACAACACAAAGCAAAAATAGCAAAAGCAAGCAGTAACAAGTAAACCAAACAGTAGTAGTAGCTGCAAGCTTAGCAGCAGGCTGTTAAAATAGCAAACAACCCGAGATTAGCAAGAAAATAACAAGCTAGCAATAGCTCACAAAACCTCAAATGCATCATTTTCCTAAAATGCAAACCCTTCAGAATTATGTAAAAAGCAGGACGACTTTATATCATAGAAAGATAAAGAGAAAAAGAATAGGGTTTAGCCCTGTTATGAACTACCAAAACCAGTCCAAAAAAACTGTTAAAACAGTCCACAACATGTCAAAAGTCATCCCTACAAAACCTGTGTCACACCTACTCCAAACAGCCTGAAAATAACATCAGATAAAGCAACATAAAACTTGCATCCTAAAGCCCAAAGTCAGCATACCGAGATTGTTAAAATTCACCAAAACCTTCCCTCCAATTTCCACCCTTATATCAATATAATAACAACCATTGTTTCATTGACCAACACAAGGGCCAGAAAAACGAAAAGAGAAAGAAAAGAAACATACTGCAAGTATACAACTTCAAAAACCAAACATCCATTCTCATCGAATAACCCCCATCATCAATAACCTTCATACAAAAAACACACAATACTCTCTTTGCAATATGAAAAGCACAAAGCACAAAAACCTGTCAAATTCCTCATTGAACTAACAAAACCGTATGGAACAATCTAACAAAAAATATTAGAAATCACAATAGACACTCCAAGAGGTCTCGCAGCATCAAGCGAGCTAACCCGTAACACCAACAAAATCGTGCCATCTTCAGAGTGGGGGCAAAGGAAAGAGTAGAGAGTCATCACCTGAGCTTGAAGAACCTATCGGAGGTGCTCTGATTTGGTACCTTGTTGAATTTCATCTTGAACTTTACCTTTTATCTTCCGTATATCTGCTCTTTTTATGAGGTGATGCCATCATTGTTCTCCCATAACCTACTTGTTTTGCTGCTTCTGTTTTGTTGATTAAACTATAAAACATAACAATACATTAATCAAAAGTTCAATTATTTAAAACAACTAACCTAGCAAGCCTAAGAGCATGATAATCGGAGTTTGATGAAGGGGGAGAAGGATTGAATTCCATACCTGAGATTGCCCCTGCTTCTACTGATTTGAGCTTGCCGATGTCGCGTCAGGGATCACCGTTATTGATCGAAACCATGCGTTTAAGAGAAGTCCATGAGTGGAACGTATGATGTTGTTGGGCTAATCGCGGACAAAGTGTTATGGTCAAAGTTGAATCAAAAGAGAAAATTTTCTTTGGGATGGGGATTGTTGAACGACTGAGTCGGAGGAACACAGAGAGGTGAAGGGATGAAGCCATGAGCAGATGGAGAGAGACGAGGGTGAGGGCGATGAGATAAGGGAAAGAGAGGATGAGATAGAACTGAGTGAGAGAACACGTGAGAGAGATGAGATGAGTTGAGGAAGAACAGAGGAAACAGAGGAGAGGGAGTACATTTAGGGTTTCCCACCCGTTTTGTCTCTCAAGAGGTTGCTGGGTCCAGACCTCCCTGACCCGGTCCGGCCCAGCACATTTTTGGTATATAGGCATTTTATTTTATTTTTTAAGTTTTATTTTATAATCTGTTTATATAGTTTCTAGGCCTTACAAATTGTTTTTCAGCCCATTCTGAAATGCTAGCCATACCACCCCTTTTGCTAGCAGCACCCCCAAGCCCAATTTTGTATTTTTTTTACTTTTTAATTTTACATTTTTATATATTTGATACAAAAAACAAAAATAATCTTTATTTTTCTTAATCAAATTATAACATAAAATCATAAAAAATAGATATACTTTTAGAATTAGATTTTTAATTTTCTTTCAATATTTTCTTTATCTAAAACTCACATAAAAATAATATTAGAGTGTTGTCGATTAGTTTCTAATTTAATTTTAAATTTATTATTTATTTAACTCGATAAAAATATCAAAATATTAGAATTAAGGTTTAATTTTCTTTACTTGATAAAAATCATAAAAAATATATTTAGAATAAGTTTATTAATTTTCTTTTAATATTTTCTTTAAGATAAAAATACAAAAAATAGATTAATTTTCTTTTTAATAGCTTATTAACCTAAAACTTTTTTTACTATTATTAGTCCCTTTAGAATAGTTAACTAATTTGTTGATTAATTTTTCGATTAGGTTATCTTACTTGTTTAAATGGATTCTTAATCAAACTTTCGGCCCAATCCATCCCCATTCATAAAACTTGTACCCTCATTCCCGTATGGTTTGTAATAGTTTAGAATTTTGTTTTTCCGCTATTTTCTTTACCTGTTTAAAATTACCGATGATACATGTTTTATCCAAATTAGAACACTTGGCCTCCTCTTGGGCTCATCATCAATGAGAAGGTATCCACTTACAAATGCACCCTTGTACACATTTCATAGTCTGGTCTTGGCTTTTCTACAGTGACAACTATTCAATCAATTGTCTCAATTGGTCGTTTAGAATACTAGTGACATGTTAGTCCCACTTTTTAGGAGCATTCATATAGCCACCTTGTATGGGATTTTGATTTTCATCTTATCCACTGAAGCAACTTCTCTCCCCTTGGTTCACATACCAAGCATCTTCTTAAAGGGTCTCATAGTTTAGTTTGGGAATGGCCATTCTCACGAGGATAAGCAAGTTTTTCCCTTGGTTAACCATAACCTGAATCAACCACTTTGGTCCATATGCCAAGTTTTTCCATGCACAAAGGGTCTCATAGTTGAGGATAGAAGCACCTACTCTCATGAGATTAATCAAGTACACCCCTTGGTTAATCATAACCCAATTCAATCCCCATACGCCGAGCATTCCGTTTACGCCTTCTATGATACTACTCATCTTGTCATCACTTTTGTTATGATCACCATGCACAATCACTCTTCACAAACTCCGTCACCTTTTACTTATAACATGCTCCCTTTAGGATGTTAGTTTTCTCTTCTTTAGGATGCGGACTAATTAAACCTTAGGGTTGAACCCATGCATGACAACATTAGGATTTCTTGGTTTCCTTCTTAACCTTTTTTTTCTTTTGTAATTTAAACTTATCATTCACAAATCAAAAATATAAAAACATTTAATCATTACTCAAATTTATTTAAAATTATCAAAACACTCAACAAATTAAAACTCCCCCTAAAGGGCATGTTATCTCCGTTCTACTGCGATACAGGCTATGCCTATTGCTAGAATGCGTGTGTTACTATCGCCCACTAAAAAACACCAATAAATCAACATTCTCTAGAAGAACTATGGTGTTCTGATTCCTTCACTGGATACGTAGGAAAAGGTTCGTGAAACCCTCACGAACTCACTAATAAAAACCATTTATTTCCCCTTAAGCAAAGTATAATTGTAGATAAACACACTCTTAGAGACAAACAAACAAAATGGATCCCGTTGAGTACAATGGATGTAAGGGGTGTTAATACCTTCCCCCCGCATAACTGACTCCCTTACCCTTTCTCTTGGTCGCGAGACCATCTTATCCATCCTCTTGTGGTTTTCTCGATATTTCCTCTTCCTTCAGAATAAATAAAGTTCGGTGGCGGCTCTGTGTTTTCTGCCGGTAGCTTCACCAGTCACCCATTTCCTGATTCTGGTGGATGGAAAGAAGTTATCGACAAGTATGCAGAAGAGAATAAGAAGTTAAAGGCTCAGATTGTAAGACTCAAGGGGAAGCATTAGTGTGTGGAGAGATCTTCATCAACTTTGGCTCTTTAGGACTTTTAGATTTTATCTTTTATTGTTGAAACTTGTACTGAAAAGTTGTAATCCTTTCCAAAGTAATTAAATGAGATTTTTCAGTATTTCAAAATGTGTTGCTTCTTTGGTATTTGCAATTTTTTACAATTATTTAAGTTCCTTGAAAAAAATATAAAAAAATAAATCATGTGTGCTTTATATCATGCATCATTTCACACATAATTTTGCATTCATGTTCTTTCCCAGATGTCTTACTTATTTCTCTGCTTCATTCAGTCAACAAGTTGTCTCATCACTACAACAGTCGCGATCTTTATAAGGAAGCGACTTCTTTGAGGACTGGTATGGCCAACCTTATTGCTTTGGTGGAATCGTTGGTGGCTGCTCAGAATTAGCCACCACCACCTCCTCCTCCTCATGCTACTCAACCGCAATAGACGACTTTCATTTCTGAAGTTCCGTTTGTTCCCGTTTCCGTTACTCCAGTTTCTACTGCTTCTCAATAATGTATGTCTCCTAGTTATCTATGGGGAATTCCTAAAGGTTATATTCCATAAGGATACAATCCTACTGCTCAAGTCGTTCCACTTGTTCAACCTGGTGCAGTTTCTACACCTCCTATGGTGAATGATGTCCCTGTTATTAATGATAAGGTTTATCCTGTCGCTCCTCTACCAAGTGAAAGCTTGGTCTTTTATGATAGAATGGATGATTTTCAGGATCAATTCAATGAAATGCAAAAATAAATGAAGACCCTCAGGGGGAAGGAGTTATTATTGTAAAGTAATCAATGGCGACGAGGATGAAGTGATGTCTGTTAGAGGCTAAGGGTTTGATTTCTCCAATCATATCAATCCCCCACATTATGAATGGCCAAGAAGCAGTCATGACATTCAAAGGTACTGGAGGCACATGAACTTTATCAGCATAAATTTGGCACTTATGACAAGTTCTCGAGTGGTGGTGACAGTCAGTTTCCATATTCGACCAATAGTAACCAGCTCTCAAAATATTTTTAGCCATAGTATGCCCACTGGAGTGAGTACCGAAGATGCCTTCGTGTATATCTTGCATAATCTCTTATGCTTCCTTCTTTTCCATGCAACGGAGTAGAGTTTAATCATGATTGTGTTTGTATAGAATTCCATTGCTCAAGAAGTACTTAGATGAGAACCTCCGTAGGAACTTCTTGTCATTGATGGATGCCCCTTCAGGGAATTCTTGAGCTTCAAGGTACCTTTTCACCTCATGAAACCAAGGTTTTCTTCTACTCCATCAGTGTTGATTTCATAGCAGTGTGTCGGTTCATCGAATCTCTCAATGGTAATTCTAGGAACCTCATTGTATCATCTGACCTTGAACATGGATGACATGGTAGCCAATGCGTCCGCCAACTGATTCTCTTCTCTTGGTATGTGTTCAAAGGTAATCTCCTCGAAATATGGAATCAAGGTTAACACATGCCCTTTATAAGGAATGAGATTTGGGTGTTTTGTGTCCCAATCTCCATTAACCTGACTGATCACCAGGTCCGAGTCTCCATACATGCTTAAGAACTTGATTCTCAGGTTAATAGCATCCCTAAGACCCATAATGCACACTTCGTATTCAACCATATTGTTGGTGCAGTCAAAGCATAGTCTGGCGGTGAATGGCGTATGGAAACCTGCGGAGGAGATGATCACAGCACTGATTCCATTTTCAAGTTCATTGGATGCTCTATCAAAAATCATAGTCCATCGGGACCCTGGCTCAGGTCCTTCATACGGTCCAGGTTCTTCACAATCTGCTACTAGCGTAATGTTCTCGTCCGGGAATTCGAAGTTCATAGACTGATAGTCGTCTACAACCTGATGCGCCAAATGGTCGGCCAGTACACTTACTTTGATTGCCTTTTGAGTGGTGTACTGAATATCATATTTTTTTAAAACCATTTGCCATCGGGCTATTCTTCCGGAGAGAGCTGGCTTCTCGAATATGTACTTGATGGGATCCATTTTAGAAATCAACAAGGTAGTATGGTTCAACATATATTGTTTTAGTCGGTGAGCAGCCCATGCCAAAGGGAAACAAGTTTTATCGAGCAGTGAATATCTTGTTTCACAATCAATAAACTTTTTGCTAAGGTAGTATATTGCATGCTCTTTTCGACCAGACTCGTCATACTGCCCCAGTAAACACCCCATTGAATTCTATAGCACTGTTAAGTACATGATTAGAGGCCGTCCTTCAACAAGTGGCATCATAATAGGAGGTTCTTGTAGGTACTCCTTAATTTTATAAAAGACTATTTGACAATCAATGTTCCATTTTACTACTCGATCTTTCTTCAGCAGCTTGAAGATTGGCTCACAGGTAGCAGTCAAATGAGAAATGAAACGGGCAATGTAATTCATCCATCCTAAGAAACCCCGGACTTCCTTCTCAGTACGAGGAGATGGCATTTCTTGAATGGCTTTGACTTGTGCAGAATCAACCTCAATACCCTTACCATTGACGATAAAACCCAGAAGTTTATCGGATCTCACCCCAAAGGTGCACTTTTTCGGGTTTAACCTCAGTTTATACTTCCTCAGTCTTTCAAACAGTTTGTGCAGGTGATCAAGGTGCTCTTCTTCAGTTTGCAACCTTGTTATCATGTCGTCAATGTAGACTTCTATCTCGTGGTGAATCATGTCATGAAATAAAGCTACCATGGAACGCTGATAAGTTGCCCCAATATTTTTCAACCCAAAAGGCATAACTTTACAGTAGAAAGTGTCCCACTGTGTGACGAAGGTAGTTTTCTCCATGTCTTCAGGTGCCATCTTGATCTGATTATAACCTGAGAAGCCATCCATGAAGGAGAATACCTTGTGTTGAGCGGTTTTGTCGACTAAAACATCAATATATGGTAATGGGAAGTCATCTTTAGGGCCCGCCCTGTTCAGATCCATGTAATCTAGGCACATATGTACCTTACTGTCTTTCTTTGGCATCGGGACAAAATTAGCAACCCATTAAGGATATGACGTCACTGCTAAGAAACCTGCGTTGAATTGCTTCATAACCTCAACTTTGATCTTTTTTGATATTTCAGGATGCATTCGACGAACCTTCTACTTTATTGGAGCACAACCCTCTTTCATTGGCAGACGGTGAACCACAATATCGGTATCAAGCCCTGGCATGTCTTCGTATGACCAAGCAAAGATTTAAACATATTCATGCAGCATCTGGATTAACCTGCTCTTGACACTGCTCTCCAGGTTGGCACCGATCTTGACTTCTTTCTTGTTTGTCTCGGTACCCAAGTTTACAACTTCAATCAGCTTTTCATATGGTTGGATAGCCTTTTCTTCTTGTATCAAGAGTCTGGCAAGTTCTCCGGGTATTTCACAATCTTTCTCACCTTTGTCCTCGGCTTGGTAGATCAAATTTTCGAAGCTATAAGCGACAATAGCAGAATCATTATCGACGAGATCCAGAGTGGATGAGGATCTGCAATGTAGTGTGTCGATGTGTGTAAGAACACATAGATATTTGAAAATGCAATAAGATAAAATAAAAATAGAGATCACAAAATTTGCATGCAAAACATCCAATGTTTTTATTGAATGAACAAATGTTTATGAATTATCAACCCTTTAACAAATGAACCATTGTGTCCCGAGTAAGACACGTGGTTTTAAAGTCAATGTTTATTACATAGCCAAAACTTTTGAAAAAGGAAAGATAGGAATATAGCTATTACTCCTGACTAAAGGATATCGGAAAGATGTCTTATGCCTTCCAGTTATCCAGTCCATCACCAACAGTAGGGAATATCCAACTGTTGAAGTCACAATCACTGTCTGCATCCTCTATAGCATTAACTCTGTTGTTGTTAATGCGGAATTGAGGTCTTCCAGCCCGAGCGCGACGAACAGCCCTCTAACCTTCTACAGTAAAGCCCAGACCAAACTTGTTATATTTATAAGGGATATCAAGAAGCTGACCCCAAATAGTATTACCACTTTATTCAATAGCAACCTTAGCATCTTTCAAGTAGGCCATCTTGTGTGGAGTTTTAGTGATCTTAGGAATGGCTGAAACATCTTCAACAAAAGCAAGAGAAATTACTTTGAAGGTTTGACAGGGTGTTTCAATAAATTCTTCGTCCATATCCATGTATCGGAATGAATTGAGATGGATAACCATATATTCCTTCTTTGGGAAGATAGTAACTACTTTCCCTTTTACCGGATATTTCAGTTTCTGGTGCAAGGTGGAGGTGACAGCACCTGCCCCATGGATCCAAGAGCGTCTCAATAAACAAGAGTAAGTCGGCCGGATGTCCATGACATAGAAAGTGGACTCAAATATTTTTGAACCCACCATGATCGGGATATATACCTCTCTATGCACCATTATTTTCGATCTGTCAAAGGCTCGAACTATGATATTGATGGGCTTCAATATAACCACTTCACAATCTAATCAGTTTAGAGTGCCTTTGGGCAGAACATTTAGAGAAGAGCCAGTATCAATTAATACATGGGTCAGTGTAGTGCCCCTGCATTCAATGGAGACATACAAGGCCGTGTTGTGATTTCTCCCCTGCGGATTCAAGTCAGCATCGGAGAAACCCAAACCATTGTCAGTTGTCAGACTAGCCACATAGCTCCTAAATTGAACAACCGAAATTTCTTGCGGCACATGGGAAGTCTTCAAGAACTTCACTAAAGCTTTCGCATGGGCCTCAGAACACAGTAGTAGTGACAACATAGATATTTTTGATGGGGTCTGCCCCAATTGTTCAACAATTTTATAATCACTTTGGTGAGTGATCTTCAAGACCTCTTCCAAATCATGTCCAGAGGTATCTTTGACCGAAGCTTCCTTTGGCGCTTCCATCTGGGCAGGATCTATCACCGGCTCTTTACCCTGAGCCCTAGCAGTTGTCTTGGTAACCGTAACCTGAGCAGGTGGAGAGATTTCCTGGGAGAAAATCCTTCCACTTCTTATAATTTTACTGGTCCCTGCAATATTGATGCCATGGTAATAGACGTCAGACCCATAATTCCACATAATGACTTTCTCCGAGGAATATGGGATAGGCCCAGGTGTTATAATAACCAAAGGATCAGCTTTCGGATTAGCGGTAATCCTTATAGGACCTTTGGGAGGGATCCTGAAAGGAGTACCGGAGATGATAGGCAGGTCTTGGCACACATTCTCAATAGAAGAAATCTTTTCAATTAAAACCACGTGTTCATCCATCAGGCATTGAACACCTTCCTTCAGCAACCTGCAGCCATTGGGTTGGACCGCACATCAATAACATCCTTCACCATACCTTGGAAATAAACTGGCCTCTAACAGATTAATCTTGATTGTAGAGAGGGGAGTAACCAGATCATCAATAGAGGAAATATACAACACATCTTCAATAGAACTTATTCCCTTGTCATGCTTAGGCATAGGTGCGGTAATCACATTTGGAGTCTCCATAGGATCAAACTTAATTTATTTATTATCGATCATGTCCTGAATCTTGCTCTTCAGAGTCCAGCAATTATTGGTGTCATGACCAGGACTGTTTGAATGATAAGCACACCTCGCATTTGGATTATACTTTGGATAAGAGGTGTTAGGATTTTGAGGAGGATCCTGCCGTGAAATGAGCTCAGCTTTCAACAAATTTTGTAATGCCTGAGATAAAGGCATTCCAATTTTGGTAAATTGCCTCGGCGGAGCGTCTGGATTTCGTCGGTTAACCTGCTGTTATTGTTGAACAGGCGTCGGGTTGGAAATTAACACTTCTCCCACAGATTGATGGCGGCTACTTTTACTATGACTCTTCTGGCCATAAACAACATTTACTTCCTTTTTACCTCCAAATGGCTTCTTCACAGCATTCGAAGATGTAGCCATTGGGATCTTCCCACTCTGGATACCATTTTTAATTCTCTCCCCCATCAAAATCATCTCTATAAAACCCGGAGAAGAGATTTTGATCAGCAGATTAAAGAACGGGCCTATTAGAGTTCCCATGAACATATCCACCATTTCCCGATCAGTCAAGGGAGGTTTCACCCTTCTAGCCAAGTCTCTCCATTTCTGTGTATATTCCTTGGACCCTTCATTAGAGCCCATGCACATATTCTGCAATTGCACTCGAGTCTTGGCCAGGTCAGTATTGTATTGATACTGCTTATAGAAAGAAGCAACCAAGTCTTCCCAGGTATGAATATTAGTTCCATCTAGCTGATAGAACCATTCCAATTGAGTGTCAGCTAAACTTTCTTGGAAGAAATGGACCCACAATTTCCGACCAGCAATGTGAGGTTGTATCTTCCGAACATATGACCTCAAATAGAGTTTAGGACAGGAGACCCCGTCGTATTTGGCAAAGACAAGAACCTTGAACTTAGGTGGGATGACCACTCCCAGAATCAGACCTAGAACCAAAATCCATTCAAGGTACCTTATGGACTTCCATTGCCTTGAGTATGTCCTCCAATTGCTTATATCTATCATCTGCAGGAGGAGACTGTTAGTCAGAAAAGTTCTCATCTTCAGGAGTATTATCATAACCCTGATTGTTCAGGCCTTCATTCTTGATGCTTCTACCCTCTTCATCTTGGTTGTCATCTTCTTTAGAGGAGACATCTTCCACCTGGACTGATTGAGCAGGACCTTTAAACCTTCTCCTCATATTGAGGACAACAGTCGGCTTCTTGGTCTTCTTTTTCTTGGCGACGAGCGCCAACAGCTCTTTTTGTGCCTGTGCCATATTCATGAGAGTCTCTTGGAATTGTGCATGTTGAGCCTGAAGATCCTTAACAGTTTGTTCGAAGGCCATTTTTTTGGTGAAATAAAGTGAGAAAATATGAAACTTGTATAATAAACCTATTATGAAATGATGCATGATATGTAAATGCAATGATTTCAAGGACTTCAGGAGATTTAAATTTTCTAACCAGGAAGAAACAAGAAACAAAGATTTTATTAGTGAATTCAAATTACATTTTCCTTTTAGGCTTACAATAAGGTCTCAAAGAGACAACAAAATGAACTCCTAAAATCTAAGAATCAAGTCTCCCATGGACGCTTCCTCTTTGTGCTGATGTATGCATTAAGACTCTGCTCCTCATGAAGTTTCCTGGTGAGCTCCAACACTTTCTTCTCACATGTTTAGTGAGCTCTAACACTTTCTTGTCACATATTTGATACTTGAATTGAATTGAGTATCAAAGGTGTCCCGTTCTTCCTTCAGTTGAATCCAAGACTTCTGCAACTCTTCAAGGTTAGTAGGCATTTCTGGATGAAGGATGGTGTGAGAGACGTCTCCTTCGACAACAGGCTCCATGATCACTAGTAAGATAGCTGGATATGGCATCATAAGGTTTTGAGTGCGAGCTCGTACCCATTTGAGATAAGGCTCCAGAGGGATGGAATTCTTCTTCCCTAAATCCTTACTATCAATATTTCTTACCATACCCCAAGCACATATAAAAATCTCCAATGATAACCTTGAAGATCACCTTCATAATCGAACATAATACCCTAGATAAGTGCATCATGAGGACCATTTCTTCGAGTGTAACCAAACTAACGTAAAGCCAAGGAAGGGTTGTAAGTAATACCTCCCCTAATGTCGAGGAGTGGAACATTAGGGAATTCCCTGCAGTGATCAATGATAGTGATGTCTTCATGAGATCGGGAACACTAGTGGATATTTGTATCAGAAAGTGACATTATTCTTTGCGACCACCTCAAACCTTGTTCATTCTTCAATACTGGGTGAGGAAGGTGCGAAATAAACCACTTATCTAGCAAAGGAATACAACACATGAGAGTTCCTTGCCTCCTCATAGTACGAGTGTGAAGAGAATGTTGAATGTCTCCGAGCAAGGTAGGCGCATGATTACGAGCGAGAAAAATCTTGACGGTGTTCACATCAATGAGTTGGTTTGGATTAGGGAATAGTACCAGCCCATAGATTAGAAGAGCCAAGATATCCTCAAAGGCCTGGAAATTCATAGCATCTAGGAACAATTGAGCTTTCTCCAACAGAAATTCAGCTATAAAACATTTGACTCTGCTTCTTGTTTCCCAGTTGGATATAATGTCAGACCGCTTCAAATGTAAGGCTACTGCAATAACTTCTGGCTTTGGAGCTTCCTCTAAACCTGTGAAGGGCATCTGATCAAGAATAGGTAATCCCAGTAATTGAGAGAACTCCTCTATAGTGGGTACCAACTAATAATCGGGAAAGGTGAAGCAATGATGTGCAAGGTCAAAGAACTAGAATAGGACACTCATTATATCTTCCTCAAAACCTGGAGTAACCAAACTGAGAAGTCGACCATTCATTTTGATAAATGAAGAACTTGTTAGAACATAATTTGATTCTACAACCCTTGATTAGAGTTTTGATGATAACAAAATACAAAGAATAAATTATTTCAAAGATATATACAAAGAACAATTATGGTCCTTAAAAATTATGTTTTGTATATGCAGAAGTTCTGATGGAATCAGCATCAGAATGGAATCAGCATCAGAAGATCAGAAATATGTGCTACACGCTGAAGCTACCAGATCATATGCTAAAGCTTGATGACTAGAATCTGAGCCTAAATCTGACTCTGATCAAAGACATATTTACCAAGTCATCAACACTCTGAAGCGTTATCAGCAGGTACAACAAAGAAGACTCTGAAGCATTACTGGTTATTCAAGACAAAATTAAATGCTAACGGCTTTCTTCAGACAAAGATCTTCTACAAAAGGAAAGTATGTTATTATCATTAAAACCGGCTTTATGGACAACGTATCCTTGCTTGCCTATATAAACAGGTCTGCTTGTGAAAAGAAGCATGTACGTACGCACTCAACAATTTTCCAAGCTATCCAAACCACGCATATTCAAAGCTTTAGCAAACTCATTTTATTCCAAGCTTATTTTGTGTAATTATCACATTTGTGATATACAGTTTTGTAAGAAAACAATAACACATACTTGTTCAATCATTTGTAAAAGAAGTTCCTTGAGATTAACCGAATTGTGGTTGTACTCAAGAAGACTTTAACAGTTGTTAAAGTAGTTGTTGTAATCCTTTAAGAATAGTGGATTAAGACCTCGTTGGAGAGAGGCAAAATCACCTTGACGGGTGGACTGGAGTAGTTTGAGATCAAACGAACCAAGATAAAAATACTGTGTTGTTAAGCCTTTTGATTTAAGTTTTTCAATTCAACCCCCCCCCCCCCCCTTCTTGTGTTTTTCACATCTTCAATTAGTATCAGAGCGCCTGGTTCTGAGCTTCAACACTTAACCGTGTCAGTACAAGATCCAGCGTTAGAAAAACACAATGGCAGGACCAAGTCAAAACATCAGCAATGACAACAATGAAGAAAGGGACAGACTCAGTGGCAAACCTCCAGTATTTGATGGAGAAAACTTTGACTACTGGAAAGACAGAATTGAGAGTTTCTTTCTGGCCCATGATGCTGATCTGTGGGACATGGTGACTGATGGATACACGCACCCAGTGGATGGACGTGGTCATAAGATTGACAGGAAAATGATGTCTGATCAGCAAAAGCGTGAATTCAGAAATCATCACAAGGCCAGAACAATTCTTCTCAGCGCCATCTCATATTCAGAATATGAGAAAATATCAAACAGAGAAACTGTCAAGAATATGTTTGATTCTCTGAGAATGACGCATGAAGGCAACATTCAAGTCAAAGAAACCAAAGCCCTTGCGCCCATTCAGAAGTATGAGGCATTCAAGATGGAAGATAGTGAATCAATAGAAGCTATGTTTTCAAGATTTCAAATTCTTATTCCTGGTCTAAAAGTTCTTGACAAAGGATATTCCACTGCTGATCATGTCAAGAAGATCATCAGAAGCTTGCCAAAATAGTGGAGGCCAATGGTCACAGCGCTTAAGCTAGCCAAGGATCTCAACAAAATCTCTCTGGAGGAACTTGTCATCTCCCTCAAAAGTCACGAGATAGAGCTAGAAGCAGATGAACCTCAAAAGCAAGGTAAGCCATTAGCTTTAAAATCTAACAGAAAATCTGACTCCAAATTTTTGCAGGCTGTGGAAGAAACCTCTGATGGATCCTCATCAGAAGAAGATGAACTGTCTCTTCTCTCCAGAAGGGTGAACCAACTGTGGAAGCAGAGGCAAAGGAAGTTCAGGTATCCCAGAAGATCAGAAAATTAGAATGAATCTTCTTCCAGATACAGAAGGTCAGAATCCTCCTCTGGACACAAAAGATCTGAAGGCTTTTCAGGATACAGAAAGCCAAACAACAAAGACATCATCTGCTATGAGTGTAACGAGCAAGGGCACTACAAAAGTGATTGCCCAAAGCTTCAGAAGGAGAAGCCCAAAAAGAAGTTTGGCAAGGAAAAGAAGAAAAGTCACATGGCTACATGGGATGATTCTGATACATCTGAAGCTGACTCAGAATCAGATGATGAAAGAGCAAACATAGCTCTCATGGAAAACATCTCTGAAGACAGTGAAGCTTATGGTTCAGACTCAGAATCAGATACAGAAGAGATATCTTTAGCAGCAAAGCAAAGACACCAGTCATGGTACCTGGACTCTGGCTGCCCACGGCACATGACGGGAAGAAGGCATGTGTTCCAAATCCTGGAACTTAAGCCTGGAGGCCACGTAGGCTTTGGAGGCAATCAGATGGGAAAGATTATTGGCTCTGGAACAGTAGGTAATGGAAATCTTCCCTCTATAAGTAATGTTTTATTAGTTGATGGATTAATGCATAACCTGTTATCCATAAGTCAATTAAGTGATAACGGTTATGATATAATCTTCAATCAAAATTCATGCAAAGTTGTTAGTCAGAAAGATGGGACTATCCTATTTAATGGAAAGAGGAAAAACAACATTTATAAAATCAAACTTTCTGAACTGAAAAGTCAGAATGTAAAATGTCTTATGTCTGTTAACAACGAGCAATGGATCTGGCACAGAAGATTGGGACATGTTAGTATGAGAAGAATATCTCAGATTAACAAACTCAATCTGGTCAGAGGACTTCCTAACTTGAAGTTCAATTCAGATGCTCTGTGTGAAGCATGTCAGAAAGGCAAGTTTGCAAAACCTGCTTTCAAATCCAAAAACGTTGTTTCCAACTCTAAGCCATTAGAACTTCTACACATTGACTTATTTGGACCAATAAAAACTGCTTCAGTCAGTGGCAAAAAGTATGGGTTAGTAATCGTAGATGACTATAGCAGATGGACATGGGTAAAGTTCTTAAGGCACAAGGACGAGTCACACTCTGTGTTTGTTACCTTCTACAACCAAGTTCAGAATGAAAAAGATCTTAGAATCGTCAAAGTCAAAAGTGATCATGGTGGAGAATTTGAAAATAAAGATTTTGAATTATTCTTTAATGAAAAAGGTATTATGCATGATTTCTCTTGTCCTAGAAATCCCCAGCAAAATGGAGTTGTAGAACGAAAGAACAGAACATTGCAAGAAATGGCCAGAACCATGATCAACGAGACTAACGTTGCTAAGATCTTTTAGGCAGAAGCAATAAACACAGTGTGTTACATTCAGAATAGAATCTCCATAAGACCTATTCTGGAAAAGACTCCATATGAATTGTGGAAGAACAGAAAGCCCAACAATTCTTATTTTCACCCATTTGGATGTACATGTTTTATTTTGAATACAAAAAATTATTTGAACAAGTTTGACTCTAAAGCACAAAAGTGTATTATGTTAGGATACTCTGAATGCTCAAGAGGGTACAAAGTATACAATACAGAAACACAGATTGTTGAAGAGTCAATCAGTGTTCGGTTTGATGATAAGCTTGACTCTCACAAGTCAAAGCAGAATGAATTCCTTGCAGGTATGGAAGTTGAACTCACAGGTACTGAAGACAACTCAGAGGCTCTCAACAGAGACACTCCCTCAACATCAGAAAGAGTCACTACAAGCAACCCAACACCTTCTGTTGATCAACTCCAGAAAAGACCATCCAGAAGCAACATTGATCACCCAGAAGAAACAATCTTAGGAAGGAAGGAAGATCCAATCAGAACAAGATCTACCTTCAGAAACTCTGAAGAATCCCTCATGGGACTGGTTTCTCTGATTGAACCAACAACAATTGGTGAAGAACTTATGGACAATGACTGGATTCTGGCAATGCAAGAGGAGCTAAATGAATTCACAAGAAATGACGTATGGGATCTGGTTCCCAAACCAAATGGATTCAACGTCATTGGTACAAAATGGGTGTTCATAAACAAACTAAACGAACAAGGTGAAGTCATCAGAAACAAAGCACGACTGGTAGCACAAGGTTATAGTCAGTAAGAGGGGATAGACTATACAGAAACCTTTGCTCCAGTCGCCAGGTTAGAATCTATCAGACTTTTAATTTCATTTGCTGTTAATAAAGGCATCACTCTGTATCAGATGGATGTCAAGAGTGCATTCTTAAATGGCTATATAGAAGAAGAGGTTTATATGCACCAACCCCCTGGTTTTGAAAGTTCCAAAAATCCAGAATATGTTTTCAAACTAAAGAAGTCACTTTATTGTCTGAAACAAGCCCCCAGAGCTTGGTATGAAAGACTAAGTAACTTCCTGTTAGAAAAGGAATTCACCAGAGGGAAAGTGGACACAACCTTGTTCTGTAAGATAGTTAAGAATGACATCTTAGTATGTCAGATTTTTGTTGATGACATTATATTTGGATCCACTAAACCCTCTCTGGGAAGAGAGTTTGCTAAATGTATGCAGGCAGAATTTGAGATGAGCCTAATGGGAGAACTAAAATTCTTTTTGGGATTTCAGATTAATCAAACTCCAGAAGGAACTTACATTCATCAGAGCAAATATGTCAGAGAACTTCCGAAGAAATTTGATCTCTCAGAATGTAAGCCCTCAAGGATTCCAATGCATCCCATGTGCATTCTGGAAAAAGAAGAGGTAAGTAAAAAGGTAGAACAGAAGGTCTACAGAGGTATGATTAGTTCTCTTCTCTATCTGACGGCTTTAAGGCCTGACATTCTATTCAGCGTTTGCATTTGTGCTAGATTCCAATCAGATCCTAGAGAATCTCACTTAACAGCAGTTAAGCGAATTTTCAAGTATCTGAAAGGTACTGCTAATCTGGGTTTGTTTTATAGAAAATCAAGTGATTACAGCTTAGTAGGATACTGTGATGCTGATTTTGCTGGAGACAGAGTAGAACGTAAAAGCACTTCTGGAAGCTGCCAGTTTCTGGGAGAAAATTTGATCTCATGGTCCAGCAAAAGACAATCCACAATAGCTTTATCAACAGCAGAAGCTGAATACATAGCAGCAGCTGGATGTAGCACGCAAATGCTCTGGATGAAAAGTCAACTTGAGGACTTCAATATATTTGAGAGTAACATCCATATCCTCTGTGACAATACTTCTGCTATTTGTCTCAGTAAAAATCCTATTTTGCATTCTAGGGCTAAGCATATAGAAATAAAACATCATTTTATTAGGGACTATATTCAGAAAGGGATTCTCAATTTAAAATTCATTGACACAGACCATCAATGGGCTGATGTCTTTACAAAACCTCTTTCTGAAGATAGGTTTAACTTCATTCTGAAACATCTCAGCATGAAGCTTTTCCCAGAATAAACTGTTTTATTTATATATCTTAATCTTCAGAATTTTTATCATTTTCTGTGAACTGCTGATCAACCTGCCTTCAGATTGTTAGAAGTACAGATTGTATCAAAGTCTATCCACAAAGATCTGAGCATTTCATTTCAAGGATAGAAGTGTGTTGTTCACGTAAGCAAACAATTGTCATCCATTCATCAGCTACCTTTTGAGGCTGAACACGCGTTCATTTTTCTGAAAGGTCAAAAGCGCTGATTGGATGCATTGAGACACATGTCATGGGTAACCGTTCCATTATCTTTCTGAATCCCCCAAAATCAGCTGCCATTAATGCTTATAATCATTACAATTTAATTCTCTCTCTTGCAGTTTATGTTTTCAAAATCTATTTAAACGTTTTTTTACTCTTTACACTCTTCCTTAGCAACGGCATCTTGTACAGGCGAAACCATGATTCAACCTTACTGCGTTGTGTGGATAAGACTGAAGCAGAAAGGATCATGGAAGAGCTACATGAAGAGACCTTTGGTACACATTCCAGTGGACACACTATGGCTAAGAAAATCCTACGGGCAGGATATTACTGGTCTACAATGGAAGCTGACTGTTACCAACATTCCAGGACGTGCCACAAGTGCCAGATTTATGCAGACAAGGTGCATGTTCCTCCGGTTCCCCTGAAGGTTCTGACTGCGCCTTGGCCGTTTGCAATGTGGGGCATAGACATGATTGGTGAGATTAAACCTACGGCATCCAATGGACATCGCTTCATCCTAGTGGCGATTGATTATTTTACGAAGTGGGTTGAGGCAGCATCCTATGCTACGGTAACCAAGACTATCGTGGCACGGTTCATTCGGCACAACCTGATCTGTCGGTACGGCGTCCCTGAGAGGATTATTACAGACAACGGTACCAATCTAAACAATAAGATGATTGCTGAGCTCTGCGAACAGTTCAAGATACAACACCATAATTCTTCTCCTTACAGACCGAAGATGAATGGGGCTGTAGAAGCAGCAAATAAGAACATCAAGAAAATCGTGCAAAAGATGACAGTGACTTATAAAGATTGGCACGAGATGTTACCGTTCGCTCTACATGGGTACCGAACCTCAGCTAGGACGTCAACCGGGGCAACTCCTTTCTCTCTGGTTTATGGTATGGAGGCAGTCTTGCCGATCGAAGTACAAATACCCTCTCTCCGGATAATGAAGGATGCAAATCTGAACGAAGATGATTGGATCCAGACACGACTTGATCAACTCAACCTCATTGACGAAAAGAGACTTGCTGCTATCTGTCATGGTCAGACGTATCAGAAACGGATGATCAGGGCATTTAACAAAAAGGTCAGACCACAGGAATATCGAGTTGGGGATCTGGTAATCAAGAGAATCATCCTTCCTCAGAGTGATCCAAGGGGCAAATGGACCCCTACGTACGAAGGGCCATTTGTGGTTAAGCATGTGTTCTCAAGAGGAGCCATGATTCTAACCAACATGGATGGTGACGACCTTCCTCACCCCGCCAATGCAGACATAGTAAAAAAATACTACGCATGAAAAAGACCCGCTAGGCTGACATGCCTAGGCAAAAGTTAGGGCTTCCCGTCGAACCAAAAGGGTTCGGGCAAAATGAAGGGATGAAATAAAAAAAATCTGTACACCCGGCGAGTCGAAAACCTGAAAAGGCGGCTTGGGCAAAAATGGGTATCCCGGTGGACTGAAAACCCAAAAGGGCAGTTCAGGCAAAAATTAGGGATAAAAGCGTAATACTATGTCTCATTGGTCACTTTGCATCCAGAATCCGGTATCTACATCAAGTTCAGACGGCATCGATCAGTTAGCTTCACCTTCAACCAAGGTCATCAAGTGATGAGACGCTCGGAGTTATAAAGGCAATAGCAGAGTTGAAACCCAGTGGGATCATTCACTTCACACAGCTGTTTTATTTTCTTTTGTACAAAATTTGTATAAACTCTTTTGTTCGGCGGCGTTCTCTTACTAGGACGTCAGCCTCTTGTATACAAAACGCCTATTTTCAGGCCATTCAAAAATCAATACAAATATATTTTCAGTTAAACGTGCCAAGTGTTTTTCTTTTTCTATTTTGTTTTGCGAAGAACGTCCAAGGTTCAATTTGTGATATATGCATTGACAATAATTTGCTAACTCATAAATATTTGCACACGAAACAAAGGAGTTAATTGCAGGTGACACTAGAAACAGGGGCAATAAAGAGTTGTCCGAGCAATCTAATTGTTCTGTCCTCCAAGGTACCAAGGTAGGTTCAGCTAAAGAATATAACCAGATACCTTAATTCCCCAGAGAGTAAATCAGCAGGTCAATACATTCTTCTCCAAGCAGAGTTATCAAACCTTAAGGAAGTTGAGTATCCTCCAGCAGATCTCAATGCTCCTCCAGCAGCATACATATTCTTAACAAGCATCCCCGGCAGTCTTGGTCTAAAGATTGTTCCCCGGCGGCATACCAGCATTCAAAGGAATTACTTCCCCAGCATGTCAAAACTTCCCCAGAAGAGTCCAATCCAATTCCCCAGGAAATTTGGAACTCATACCCCCAAGCAGTGAGCTTATCCCCAGTATATTCTTGAAGCTTATCCCCTCGCAGAGCACGAACGCGTCGTCCGGCTTGATTTAAAGAGTTATTTCCTTAATAGGATATAACTGGGTTATCCTCAGCCAAAAGCCACGGAAAGAGCGTCTTCGATGAAGTCTTCTTACCCCAGCGAAGTCCATCAACACTTCCTATACAACAAGGGTATCCCTAGCAAGTTATCAACAATTCAGCAAAGCATCTCTATCCCCACAGAGTATTGCTTCCCAACATGGTCGCTAGAGTATCTTTTCTCCCTGCAGAATCTTCCATTTGCCAAGTTTATTTCGCAACGGAGTCATCTTCTCCTACCGGTATTCTTGCAGTTATCATCCTCAGCGGAAGCAAAATCTATTCTCCAACAGCAGCCCAGGAGTGACTTCCCGGCACCCGTCAAGGATTTACTTTCCTAGACGAAAACATACATTCATAAAACATCACATACATCATTATAATATGCATAGACATATCATATCATACAAGTCTCATTTATATTGAGAACATCATTGCTTGATCCATATCATGCATTGCATATGACTGACCTTTACCTTTCAGGAAAGATCCAGTTAAGTTCTCAAGCTACATTTCAAGACCTAGACCGATTCAGTTAAATCGACCCTAAGATTTTCCTGATGCTTATCCAGTCAAAGGCCTTCTCTGGTTCAGTCAGATCGACCCTAAGATCTCCCTGATGCTTATCCAGTTGAAGATATTCCAAGACCTAGACCGGTTCAGTTAAATCGACCCTAAGATTTTCCTGATGCTTATCCAGTCAAAGGCCTTCTCTGGTTCAGTCAGATCGACCCTAAGATCTCCCTGATGCTTATCCAGTTGAAGATATCCCAAGACCTTGTCCGGTTCAGTTAAATCGACCCTAAGATTTTCCTGATGCTTATCCAGTCAAAGGCCTTCTCTGGTTCAGTCAGATCGACCCTAAGATCTCCCTGATGCTTATCCAGTTGAAGATATTCCAAGACCTTGTCCGGTTCAGTTAAATCGACCCTAAGATTTTCCTGATGCTTATCCAGTCAAAGGCCTTCTCTGGTTCAGTCAGATCGACCCTAAGATCTCCCTGATGCTTATCCAGTTGAAGATATTCCAAGACCTTGTCCGGTTCAGTTAAATCGACCCTAAGATTTTCCTGATTCTTATCCAGTCAAAGGCCTCCTCTGGTTCAGTCAGATCGACCCTAAGATCTTCCTGATTCTTATCCCAGTAGAAGACACCCAAGATTTTTCTCAACGAGCGTTGTTGAAGTTAAAGTCGTCCAAGGTTCTCTTACCATTCATGCTAAGGCAGTAACCATCCCTGGTTCATTCATCGCCGTTTGAAGCTCCAGACTCAGCTCCTGTAACCAGTCAGGACACATCTATACCAAGCATCTAAAAATCATCTCCTGCAACGTGTCAGGTACTCATTTTCTGTTTTGCAGGCATGCAGGTTCTAGCTAAGGAATCTCCTACGCGATAAACATCCAGATGGCATCTATAAGCCCATCATCCTATCCAGCAATCTCCAAATGGCATCTATAAGCCCATTCCCCCATCACACTGCTAACATGTGAGCGCAAATTTCTGGGCACTTTAGTGTTCAATCATCTTCCACCCTCGGATTACGAAAGGCACGTCAGCCAATCTGCATCCTCAGGTCTAAGAAGATTGAACAGGGGCAACTGTTGTACCCCAAAATTTGCCCTCCCATATTCTTCAAGAAATTGCCAAGTCAAGCTGCAAAATTCCCCAAGGGTTGCACAATGCAAAGGGCTCCCATACAGTCAAAACTAGGGTTTGTGTTCTGATCAAGAAAATGAAGTTTTCAAAGGTCCAATCAAGTCCTATATGCCTACAAATATGGTCAAGTATCCTCATATCAAGTTTCAAGACATTCAGCTCAAAATTGCACAGTCAAAACCCTAATTGCACTACAGTCAACTGTAGGGGCAAAATGGTCATTTGACAGTCAAAAGTTCAAATTTTTGGTCAACATATCATTTTGAAGCCACAAACATCATTTGATCAATGCTTGATCATGATTCTCAAAATTTGGCTCAGAAATCATCAAGATGCAAAAGTTTCCTTATTTGGACAGTTGGAAAAGTCAACTGAAAATTGACCAGGGCATAACTTTCACATGGATTATCAGAAAAATTCCATCCAAAGCTCATTTTGAAGAGAAAGACATTTCCTATAACTCATCTTCATACTTCAAGTCCAAGAAATGCTCTCACAAAAAGTTATCAATTTCAACATTATAGGTCATTTTCAAAAGTCAACAAAAAGGGACTTTAAGTCAAAGGCCATAACTTGAGATTGGTAAATCAAAATGACATGGGACCAAAGGCATTGGTTAGAGGACTCAAAGACCTTTCCAAAATGTCCAAGAACATGAGAAAAGCTTAAACATTGAGCAAGTTATGCCTTGTGGAAGTTGGGAAATTTTTGGATATTTTGAAAAGTCAACTTTGATCCAAATGACCTAAAATTGCTAATGGGCCCACTTTTTTTCCACAATTCATCATTCCAAGCATGTGCACGACCACTTGGCCCAAAGGGAAGTATTTTCTCATTTTTTATTTATTTATTTGAATTTTTATTTATATTAATTCATTTAAATCATTTAAATATATGAAAAATATTTAATTCACCCTAACCAATCTTTTTATACATGTTTTAGACTCAATATTTCGTGCCTAATCAAATAGGGAAAGATTTGGAGCAAATTGATTGTAATTGACACAAGAACACATGGAAAAGATATGGAAAGATCTTAACAAATCGAATTTTCAAAAACAATGAATACAAGAGATTTGATTGAATTTTTTTGACCTAATGCACTCACTACATATGCCTGATCATAAACCTAATCATGCTAGACACGCAGTAGCTCAGAAGAGGCCATTGCAAACTTGAATTTTTTCTCTAAAGAACTCAATTCTGAAAACAAGGTTAGAGGGCGATTAAAGACCTAATTTTCATTCCAATAGCTTCCTCAAGGATTACTGATCACATTCCAATCAGAAACATCCATTTAGACTCCAAGAATTGGTAACATGAACGCAAGTTGTGTCAAGAAAATTCCATAATCGTATATCATATTCCATGCATTCTTTGTGAAATTTAATTGTGGATTTATATTCCTCATGATATTCTGATGCTAACCAACATAATTAATTGCGTTTTTGCGCTGTATACTCGATTTCACCATTGTTGATATTTAGGGTTTACAGAGCTTCAAAATAGGGCTTTTGTAATGGGGAAAAATTAGCCCACGAAACCATGACCATTCAACTCAGGATGCTCTGACGGTCATAAGGGAACCCTCGCGATCAATTTATGAACCCTATAGCGCTATTCGCTATTTTCTCTAAAGCCACCTAATGGAACGCGTCTAAAACCGTTGCTCTATACTCTTGTTTCAGAAAAAAAATAAAACACGCGAGGAAGATGATGCGTTGGCTAACGTTGGTTGGTTCTTTTAAATTTCACGCGCTTTGATCCACTAACGCGTTGCTTTCTTTTATATTATTTATTTGTTATTTATATATCAAACGCGTTGACATGGCTCAGTGGCATAGGTGTTGATTGGTGATGCTAGAGACCTGGGTTCGAACCCCAGGTCTATGTTCTTTCAATATTATTTTTCAATCCATTATCACATGCAGGCACCATACTGAGAACCATCATAGTCCTTCATCATCTATCCACCCACGTGTACACTGAGATCAAGCCAAGGGCGGAGATTGGGAGAGCACCATAAACTCAGGTCAACGCTTCAGCATGCTAGCAAAAAAGTCCAAACAGGCCAATGCTATTGGGCCAGAATTGCTTGGACTTAACCTCCTGTTTGGGGACTTCCACCCCCCCTGGTTTGCCATTTTCTATTTTTCTTATATTTTATTTAAAATTGTTATTTTATTTTCTTTATTGTTTTGATTTAATTAATTATTTTTACCAAATATAAAAAAATACCTAAAAATCAGAAAAGACAAAAAATATAATAAATACTTTATTTTAATTATTTTTATAAACAAATTGCATGTAAGTAAATTAATTTAAATTAGGGTTTTAATGTTAATTCTTTTAATAACAAAAATACAAAAAAATGTAGAAATAGGTTTAATAATTTTTTTATTCCTTTTAATTTTTCTTTTTCACCATAATGTTATTTATTTTATTTATTTTCATAATTAAAATTGTAAATAAAAAATTTAGGTTTAATTTAGGTTAAATTTTAAACGTCTTCTTAATAAATTAAAAATAATTAGAATTAGGGTTTGCATCTCATTTAAATTTCAATTAATTCTTTCCTTTTTTTTTCTATTAAATCTTAAAAATATTAAAAACCCAAAAAACAAATTCTTTCCTTATTTTGATTAATTTTAATTCCTCGTTAATTTTAATATTTTTTGCAAAAGGGTCCAACGCCCTCGTTCGTTTAATTGTTTAATTTCGCATATTTATTTTATTCTTTATATTTATGTACCTCTCCCAAAGCCTTGTAACACTTACTTCTCGCACTTTTTAATTCTTTATTCGCTTTTATTTATTTTCCGTCAAATCGGGTCCTGGTTAATTTTGGCGATGTGGACCCGCGCCATTTGTAATAGCTTTAGATTTATTTTTCCTTGCAACTTTTAACTGTTAATAAAAAAGGCATGAAAGAATGTATAGACCAAAATAAAAACAACTCGTAGATCACTCATAACATGACAAGACAAATACAAATGAAAACGATACACAAATCGCACACACCACCCCTAGGGTACGCCTCACTGTTGCCTTGCCTCGAAAGGTGATCGTCGAGTAGAGGATGTCTTAGTAAGTCCTCATGATCCGGGAACCTGGCATGAGGGTAGCTTCTAAGGTGTCTTCCCATTGCTCTGGTGATCACCATGTCCCGAACCTCGAATTGACCCGAACACCTCCAACGGTGGTGCTACCTACCTCTCAATGGTGGGATGGCACTACTTTAAAGGACATCTACACAGACGAATTCCTTAGGGTAGGTAGACGACTCGTGGATACTTGCTCTAATTCAAAACAAAACAAAACAAAATACTTTTCACACCAACACATTTTCAAAAAGCTTTCGAAAGCAATTTTTCAAACACTCTTGAGGACTGATACAAGAGTCGAACTGGAATTTTCAAAGAAACTTTTTTAAACCCACAGTTGAAAAGCAAACAAAACCATTTTGAAAACACAATGAGCAAGTATCTAAGAGCCCATGGATAACCATGGATAGAAAGGGTGCTAACACCTTCCCTTTCTATAATCTACCTCCCGAACCGAGAGCAATCTCTATAAGGAATTTTTCTGTGCTTTTGTCCTTTCCATTTGGAGAAAATAAAAGACGGTGGCGACTCTTGCTTCCGCGACATTTCGCGAACCAGCGTTAAACAGTCAGTTCCAGATCCACCGATCACAGAACTGGCGACTCTGCTGGGGATATCTTTATAAAGTGAGGTGTACCTTAGGACTAAGATCACTGTGTTTTCAATTGCTTTCTTTGCTTGCTTTAAATTGTGGGACTGTCTTGGGAGTTCTATAGATCCTAACCCGGATCTGGGGATACCTTCTTAGAAAGTAGCAACAAGGCTGTGAGGGAACTGTGCGGGGTATACCGACATGGTTGAAACAGTCTGCTACGTTGATGTGGCACTTTGGTGTGTACCGGTAACCCTTGAGTTCAGTCAAGGAGAGTACGGGGCCTCCGCGTGGTGTCGTGAAGCATCAACAGACCTTAGGAACCTTAATTGAACCATCTTGGCCTCTTTAGGGTAGTGAGATAACTGACTTTGGTGCAGTCCGAGGTTGGTTGATACTCGATACTACACTCAATTGAGGGTTGCTTTCTTGGAATATTTCGGTCGCCAGTTCAGTGGCTAAATCGAAACGATGAACAATGAAAGCAATCCCGTGATATTGGGAACCTTAGAACCCGGTTACTTGGATTAGGACAGGTTGAACCCACCAACTTCAAGAGGGTACTACCCAGACCCCATGCTGGCCTTAAACCTTAAGGGCTTGTCTTGTGTGCCTTGTGTGCCTTACATGTTTGTCTTTGTAAATATCTGTGGTGTGTTTAATCATAGCATCATGACATCATCCAGCATCATATGCATTGACTAACCATTTCAGGGGTTCAAATTTTCATCTTTGTTCTTATTTTGTAGGACATGGAAATTGTTCGTAGAAAGACAATTCAAATCAGTCTTGTAAGGATCCCTCCTCAGCTTAAGGAGCTTATATCCAGGATTCCCGAGAACTCTTCATTCAGTGAAAGACATGGAAGCCTCATCAGCTTGGTCAACACCAACATTGAGGAAGATATGATCAAGGTCCTGTTCCAATTCTTTGACCCTCTGCATCACTGTTTCACCTTCTTGGACTATCAGTTGGTACCTACATTGGAGGAGTTCTCCCGGCTCCTGAAGATCCCTATCCTTGATCAGCTACCCTTCAACGGTACAGAAAGGGAACCTAAGCTTGAAGAGATTGCTAAAGCCTTGCACCTACAGTCATCTGACCTCAAGGGACATTGGGAAGTTAGAAGTGGTATCAAAGGGTTCTTAGCCAGGTTTCTGTTTGAAAAAGCCCTTGAATGTTGGAACTCCCTTGACTTGCAAGCTTTTGAAGAGGTTGTGGCCCTCCTTGTCTATGGTTTGGTGTTGTTCCCTAACCCAGATCAGCTTATTGATATCAGTGCTGTTCAGATCTTTATGTCCAGGAATCCTATACCTACGTTGCTGGGGGACATCCTTCACTCATGTTACACTCGAACCATGAGAAAAAGAGGTGTCCTTATGTGTTGCACTCCTCTCCTGGGAAGGTGGTTTATTTCACACCTTCCGCAATCAGTCTTGAAGAATGAGCGGGGTTTGAGATGGTCACAGCGATTGATGACTCTTACACATGCAGATATACATTGGTGCCCTAGGTCCAGAGAAGATGTCACCATCATTGATTGTTGCGGGGAGTACCCTAATGTTCCTTTACTTGGAATCAGAGGAGGTATTACTTATAGCCCATGCCTGGCTTGGAGACAGTTTGGTTATGCTCGGAGGGATAGTCCTCATGACATGTTAATTCCTGATATAGTTTTTGACTTCGACAACGATACTCAAGGACTTCGCCAGAGATTTATCAGAGCCTGGAGGATGCCAAGTAGGATAGACAGCAAGACATTGGGGCACAGGAACTCCATCCCTTTGGAGCCTTATCTCAAGTGGGTACGCGCCCGTTCCCAGAAGTTAGTGATGCCCTATCCTCATATGCTCCCTGTGATCAAAGAACCAGTCTTGGAAGGAGAAGTGTCCTACACTATTCAGCACCCTGATATGCCCACATCCTGGGAAGAGATGCAGAAGAGTTGGATCCAGCTTAAGGAAGAACGGAATTCTCTTGAGACTAGTCTACATGCCAGTGAAAAGAAGGTCTTGGAGCTCACTCGCCTGTTGCATGAGGAGAGGAATCTCAACACTTACATAGCTCCAAAGAGGATGCGCAGTGTATTTTGGGATTGATTTGATTTTTGTACTTTTGCCCATGAGGCCTTAATGTATTAAACAATGATTTCTCTAATGATAACGTGTGTTCCTTTTTGTCTACAACAAAGTTGAACTTTCGAACCCTTGAATGCATTGCATGAACACTTCTCATTCATCATGTGCATAGCAGGTTTTTCCTCTTTTCAGGTTGCTTACAGTTCTTCGCTGTTTATTTCAGCATCATGAATCCCGAATCTGCATCAACTGAGACATCAATCAAGGCTCTTCAGGTGCAGAATGCACAATTCCAGGAATTAATCAAGGGTTTGGCTCAAGGCCAAGAAGAACTGAAGGCTATGCTCCAGAAGAAGGAGAAGAAGAAGAAGAGAAGAACTGTTCTGTTCAACTCGGGCCGAAGGTTTGGCAATACTCTGCAGCATGAAGAGGCTGGTTCTTCTGTTGGCAAGAGTCCTTCTCAGGCAGAAGCAAGGGTTCCTAGTCCGGTAGTCTCCGACAACGAGACAGATTTTGATGAAGAACAGTACCCTCCTGCAGAAGACAGATATAAGCAACTGGAGGATAGGTTGAAAGCTATGGAAGTTCAACAGGTACCTGGGCTGGATTTCGGAGATCTGGGTTTGTCAACTGGTGTGATCATCCCTCATAAATTCAAAGCACCATCCTTCTCTAAGTATGACGGGGCGTCTTGTCCCAAGCTGCATCTAAGGTCCTATGTTCGGAAAATTCAGCCGTACTCTGCGGATAAGAATTTATGGATCCACTTCTTCCAGGAGAGTCTTTCAGGGACTCATCTCGAATGGTTCTATCAGCTGGATGGGACCAAGGTTCGTAACTGGGAGGAGTTGGCTACTGCTTTCTATAAGCATTATCAATATAATGCCGACCTTGCCCCTACACGTACCCAACTCCAGGGTATGTCGCTAGGTGCAAGCGAAGGTTTTAAGGAGTACGCTCAGAAGTGGAGAGACCTGGCTGGCAGGGTGCAGCCACCGTTGACTGATCGGGAGCTGGTAGACATGTTCTTGGGGACCCTATCTGGGCCGTTTTTTAACCATCTGATCGGGAATTCTTCTGCTGGGTTCACTGACTTGATTCTAACTGGAGAGAGAATTGAGGCTGGGTTAAAATCTGGAAAAATTCCGAAGGGTGCATCATCCAGTTCTGAGAAGAAACCCTTCAAGAAGGAGTCTAGTGCCGTATATGGTTCCAGGAAATCAGAGAGACATGAGCACCGCCAATCTGTCAGTGCGGTAATGATTGCTAAGCCTGCTGCCGCTCCCCGGCCAAACAATCCTCAGAAGGTTGAAAGACCCCGGAGAGAATTCACCCGCTTAAGCATGACTTTGTCGCAAATCCTGCCACAGTTGCTCTCAACCAATTTAGTGACTGTCAGGGAGGCGCCGAAGTTTCCAAATACCGCATCTCCCAAGTACAACCCGAATGCTCATTTTGCTTACCATTCAGATAGCCCGGGGCATGCCACTGATGACTGTTGGGCATTAAAGAACAAGCTGCAGGACCTCATTGACGCCAAGGAGGTACAATTTGAGGCATCTGAGAAGCCTAATGTAGTGACAGCTCCCCTGCCTGCTCATGGAGTGAACGCTATTGAGGACGAGGATGAAGTGGATGAAGCTGAGTTTGATAGCTGGATCTACCCGGCAACCGACGGCGGATCTAACAATTGGAGTGCAAAGGACAACCTATCTGTTTCTCTTGTTACTGAGTAATGAATTCCTATGTTTTGTTATTTTGTAATAAACAATGATAAACTCTATGGCCCGGTGTCTTACCCGAGGCACCGTGGTTTCATTTGTGAGGGCATATAAATTGTCATTTCATATATCATGAATGAAAATCTTGGACGTATTTTCGCATTACAAATATTGTGCTCCTTTTCTGTCTTTCTTTCCTTTACATATATTTCAAAACAGTTGTATTTACACACACACTCACTCATACAGGTTCCAATCCACTCTGGATCTTACTGATAACAACTCTGCTACTGCCAGTTATGACTTCGAAAATCCGATCAACTTAGCCGAAGACGAAGGTGGAGATGATTGCGAAGTGCCTGGCGAGCTTGCAAGACTGTTGCTTCAGGAAGAGAGGGCAATTCAACCCCATGAAGAGCCAGTGGAAACAATAAACTTGGGTACTGAAGCAGACAGGAGAGAGGTAAAGATTGGTGCTAACCTAAAGCTCAGCGTGAAGCAACGGTTAACTAAAATGCTGCATGATTATGTGGAGATCTTTGCCTGGTCCTACGAAGACATGCCCGGGTTGGATACCGATATTGTGGTCCATCACTTGCCGACTAAGGAAGACTGCCCTCCAGTTAAGCAAAAGGTCCGTCGGATGCATCCAGAGATGTCTGAGAAGATTAAAGCCGAGGTCATGAAACAGTTTAATGCTGGGTTCCTTGCAGTTACTTCCTACCCTCAGTGGGTTGCTAATGTGGTGCCGGTACCTAAGAAGGACGGTAAGGTCAGAATGTGTGTCGACTACAGGGATCTGAACAGGGCCAGCCCCAAGGATGACTTCCCCTTACCTCACATTGATGTCCTTGTTGATAATACAGCTCAGCACAAGGTATTCTCTTTCATGGATGGCTTTTCAGGTTACAATCAGATCAAGATGGCACCTGAAGACATGGAAAAGACTACATTTGTTACTCAGTGGGGCACCTTCTGTTACAAGGTCATGCCATTCGGGTTGAAGAACGCTGGGGCAACCTACCAACGTGCCATGGTTGCCTTATTTCATGACATGATCCATCATGAGATAGAAGTGTATGTTGACGACATGATCGCTAGGTCCCAGACTGAGGAAGAGCACCTAGATCATCTGCAGAAGTTGTTTGACCGGTTGAAACTGTACAAGCTGAGATTGAACCCGAACAAGTGCACCTTCGGGGTAAGATCTGGGAAGTTGCTAGGCTTCGTGGTCAGTGATAAAGGTATTCAAGTGGACCCTGCTAAGGTCAAAGCTATTCAAGAGATGCCGGTTCCTAGGACAGAGAAGGAAGTCAGAGGCTTTTTAGGACGCCTGAATTACATTGCTCGGTTCATCTCACACCTGACTGCTACCTGTGAGCCAATCTTCAAGCTGCTGAAGAAAGATCAGGTAGTACGTTGGAATGATGAATGTCAGGCTGCTTTTGACAAAATCAAAGAGTATCTCCAAGAACCACCTATCCTTATGCCACCGGTTGAAGGGAGACCTCTGATACTATACCTGACAGTACTGGACAACTCAATGGGGTGTGTGCTGGGGCAGCATGACGAGTCTGGCCGAAAAGAGCACGCTATTTATTACCTTAGCAAAAAGTTTACCGACTGTGAGACCCGATACTCACTGCTTGAGAAAACTTGCTGCGCTTTGGTATGGGCTGCTCGCCGGCTGAGACAGTATATGCTGACTCACACTACTTTGTTGATCTCAAAAATGGATCCTATAAAGTACATATTCGAAAAGCCTGCTCTGTCTGGGAGAATCGCAAGATGGCAAATGATCTTGACGGAATACGACATTCAATATACAACCCAGAAAGCCATCAAGGGAAGTGTATTGGCAGACCACTTAGCTCATCAGGCTGTAGATGACTATCAGTCAATGAATTTCGAGTTTCCGGATGAAAGCATTATGATAGTGACTGATTGTGAAGTACCCGGACCGGATGAAGGACCTGAACCAGGATCCCGATGGTCTATGCACTTTGACGGAGCCTCCAACGCTTTGGGAAACGATATCGGCGCCATCATCATATCTCCACAAGGAACTCATACTCCACTCACTGCCCGGCTGTGTTTCAACTGTACCAACAACATGGCGGAGTATGAGGCGTGCATCATGGGTCTTCAAGCTGCGATCAACCTAAGGATCAAATTTCTAAGTGTCTTCGGAGATTCCGCTCTTGTGATCAATCAGATCAAAGGAGAGTGGGATACGAAACATCCCAACCTGATTCCTTACAGAGAATGCGTGTTGACCTTGATCCCCCACTTCACAGAGATAACCTTTGAGCACTTTCCAAGAGAAGAGAATCAGTTAGTGGACGCGTTAGCTACAATGTCTTCAATGTTCAAGGTCAAATGGGATAATGAGGCTCCCCGGATCATCATCTGGAAACTGGACGAACCGGCATACTGTTGTGATCTCGAGACTGAATTGGTGACTGAGAAACCTTGGTACCATGAGGTAAAGAGATACCTAGAAGCTCAGGAATACCCTGAAGGTGCCTCTATCAATGATAAGAAGTTCCTGAGAAGGTTCGCAACCAAGTTCTTCCTTAGCAACGGCATCTTGTACAGGCGAAACCATGATTCAACCTTACTGTGTTGTGTGGATAAGACTGAAGCAGAAAGGATCATGGAAGAGCTACATGAAGGGACCTTTGGTACACATTCCAGTGGACACACTATGGCTAAGAAAATCCTACGGGTAGGATATTACTGGTCTACAATGGAAGCTGACTGTTACCAACATTCCAGGACGTGCCACAAGTGCCAGATTTATGCAGACAAGGTGCATGTTCCTCCGGTTCCCCTGAAGGTTCTGACTGCGCCTTGGCCGTTTGCAATGTGGGGCATAGACATGATTGGTGAGATTAAACCTACGGCATCCAATGGACATCGCTTCATCCTAGTGGCGATTGATTATTTTACGAAGTGGGTTGAGGCAGCATCCTATGCTACGGTAACCAAGACTGTCGTGGCACGGTTCATTCGGCACAACCTGATCTGTCGGTACGGCGTCCCTGAGAGGATTATTACAGACAACGGTACCAATCTAAACAATAAGATGATTGCTGAGCTCTGCGAACAGTTCAAGATACAGCACCACAATTCTTCTCCTTACAGACCGAAGATGAATGGGGCTGTAGAAGCAGCAAATAAGAACATCAAGAAAATCGTGCAAAAGATGACAGTGACTTATAAAGATTGGCACGAGATGTTACCGTTCGCTCTACATGGGTACCGAACCTCAGCTAGGACGTCAACCGGGGCAACTCCTTTCTCTCTGGTTTATGGTATGGAGGCAGTCTTGCCGATCGAAGTACAAATACCCTCTCTCCGGATAATGAAGGATGCAAATCTGAACGAAGATGATTGGATCCAGACACGACTTGATCAACTCAACCTCATTGACGAAAAGAGACTTGCTGCTATCTGTCATGGTCAGACGTATCAGAAACGGATGATCAGGGCATTTAACAAAAAGGTCAGACCACAGGAATATCGAGTTGGGGATCTGGTAATCAAGAGAATCATCCTTCCTCAGAGTGATCCAAGGGGCAAATGGACCCCTACGTACGAAGGGCCATTTGTGGTTAAGCATGTGTTCTCAGGAGGAGCCATGATTCTAACCAACATGGATGGTGACGACCTTCCTCACCCCACCAATGCAGACATAGTAAAAAAATACTACGCATGAAAAAAGACCCGCTAGGCTGACATGCCTAGGCAAAAGTTAGGGCTTCCCGTCGAACCAAAAGGGTTCGGGCAAAATGAAGGGATGAAATAAAAAAAATCTGTACACCCGGCGAGTCGAAAACCTGAAAAGGCGGCTTGGGCAAAAATGGGTATCCCGGTGGACTGAAAACCCGAAAGGGCAGTTCAGGCAAAAATTAGGGATAAAAGCGTAATACTATGTCTCATTGGTCACTTTGCATCCAGAATCCGGTATCTACATCAAGTTCAGACGGCATCGATCAGTTAGCTTCACCTTCAACCAAGGTCATCAAGTGATGAGACGCTCGGAGTTATAAAGGCAATAGCAGAGTTGAAACCCAGTGGGATCATTCACTTCACACAGCTGTTTTATTTTCTTTTGTACAAAATTTGTATAAACTCTTTTGTTCGGCGGCGTTCTATTACTAGGACGTCAGCCTCTTGTATACAAAACGCCTATTTTCAGGCCATTCAAAAATCAATACAAATATATTTTCAGTTAAACGTGCCAAGTGTTTTTCTTTTTCTATTTTGTTTTGCGAAGAACGTCCAAGGTTCAATTTGTGATATATGCATTGACAATAATTTGCTAACTCATAAATATTTGCACACGAAACAAAGGAGTTAATTGCAGGTGACACTAGAAACAGGGGCAATAAAGAGTTGTCCGAGCAATCTAATTGTTCTGTCCTCCAAGGTACCAAGGTAGGTTCAGCTAAAGAATATAACCAGATACCTTAATTCCCCAGAGAGTAAATCAGCAGGTCAATACATTCTTCTCCAAGCAGAGTTATCAAACCTTAAGGAAGTTGAGTATCCTCCAGCAGATCTCAATGCTCCTCCAGCAGCATACATATTCTTAACAAGCATCCCCGACAGTCTTGGTCTAAAGATTGTTCCCCGGCGGCATACCAGCATTCAAAGGAATTACTTCCCCAGCATGTCAAAACTTCCCCAGAAGAGTCCAATCCAATTCCCCAGGAAATTTGGAACTCATACCCCCAAGCAGTGAGCTTATCCCCAGTATATTCTTGAAGCTTATCCCCTCGCAGAGCACGAACGCGTCGTCCGGCTTGATTTAAAGAGTTATTTCCTTAATAGGATATAACTGGGTTATCCTCAGCCAAAAGCCACGGAAAGAGCGTCTTCGACGAAGTCTTCTTACCCCAGCGAAGTCCATCAACACTTCCTATACAACAAGGGTATCCCCAGCAAGTTATCAACAATTCAGCAAAGCATCTCTATCCCCACAGAGTATTGCTTCCCAACATGGTCGCTAGAGTATCTTTTCTCCCTGCAGAATCTTCCATTTGCCAAGTTTATTCCGCAACGGAGTCATCTTCTCCTACCGGTATTCTTGCAGTTATCATCCTCAGCGGAAGCAAAATCTATTCTCCAACAGCAGCCCAGGAGTGACTTCCCGGCACCCGTCAAGGATTTACTTTCCTAGACGAAAACATACATTCATAAAACATCACATACATCATTATAACATGCATAGACACATCATATCATACAAGTCTCATTTATATTGAGAACATCATTGCTTGATCCATATCATGCATTGCATATGACTGACCTTTACCTTTCAGGAAAGATCCAGTTAAGTTCTCAAGCTACATTTCAAGACCTAGACCGATTCAGTTAAATCGACCCTAAGATTTTCCTGATGCTTATCCAGTCAAAGGCCTTCTCTGGTTCAGTCAGATCGACCCTAAGATCTCCCTGATGCTTATCCAGTTGAAGATATTCCAAGACCTAGACCTGTTCAGTTAAATTGACCCTAAGATTTTCCTGATGCTTATCCAGTCAAAGGCCTTCTCTGGTTCAGTCAGATCGACCCTAAGATCTCCCTGATGCTTATCCAGTTGAAGATATCCCAAGACCTTGTCCGGTTCAGTTAAATCGACCCTAAGATTTTCCTGATGCTTATCCAGTCAAAGGCCTTCTCTGGTTCAGTCAGATCGACCCTAAGATCTCCCTGATGCTTATCCAGTTGAAGATATTCCAAGACCTTGTCCGGTTCAGTTAAATCGACCCTAAGATTTTACTGATGCTTATCCAGTCAAAGGCCTTCTCTGGTTCAGTCAGATCGACCCTAAGATCTCCCTGATGCTTATCCAGTTGAAGATATTCCAAGACCTTGTCCGGTTCAGTTAAATCGACCCTAAGATTTTCTTGATTCTTATCCAGTCAAAGGCCTCCTCTGGTTCAGTCAGATCGACCCTAAGATCTTCCTGATTCTTATCCCAGTAGAAGACACCCAAGATTTTTCTCAACGAGCGTTGTTGAAGTTAAAGTCGTCCAAGGTTCTCTTACCATTCATGCTAAGGCAGTAACCATCCCTGGTTCATTCATCGCCGTTTGAAGCTCCAGACTCAGCTCCTGTAACCAGTCAGGACACATCTATACCAAGCATCTAAAAATCATCTCCTGCAACGTGTCAGGTACTCATTTTCTGTTTTGCAGGCATGCAGGTTCTAGCTAAGGAATCTCCTACGCGATCAACATCCAGATGGCATCTATAAGCCCATCATCCTATCCAGCAATCTCCAAATGGCATCTATAAGCCCATTCCCCCATCACACTGCTAACATGTGAGCGCAAATTTCTGGGCACTTTAGTGTTCAATCATCTTCCACCCTCGGATTACGAAAGGCACGTCAGCCAATCTGCATCCTCAGGTCTAAGAAGATTGAACAGGGGCAACTGTTGTACCCCAAAATTTGCCCTCCCATATTCTTCAAGAAATTGCCAAGTCAAGCTGCAAAATTCCCCAAGGGTTGCACAATGCAAAGGGCTCCCATACAGTCAAAACTAGGGTTTGTGTTCTGATCAAGAAAATGAAGTTTTCAAAGGTCCAATCAAGTCATATATGCCTACAAATATGGTCAAGTATCCTCATATCAAGTTTCAAGACATTCAGCTCAAAATTGCACAGTCAAAACCCTAATTGCACTACAGTCAACTGTAGGGGCAAAATGGTCATTTGACAGTCAAAAGTTCAAATTTTTGGTCAACATATCATTTTGAAGCCACAAACATCATTTGATCAATGCTTGATCATGATTCTCAAAATTTGGCTCAGAAATCATCAAGATGCAAAAGTTTCCTTATTTGGACAGTTGGAAAAGTCAACTGAAAATTGACCAGGGCATAACTTTCACATGGATTATCAGAAAAATTCCATCCAAAGCTCATTTTGAAGAGAAAGACATTTCCTATAACTCATCTTCATACTTCAAGTCCAAGAAATGCTCTCACAAAAAGTTATCAATTTCAACATTATAGGTCATTTTCAAAAGTCAACAAAAAGGGACTTTAAGTCAAAGGACATAACTTGAGATGGGTAAATCAAAATGACATGGGACCAAAGGCATTGGTTAGAGGACTCAAAGACCTTTCCAAAATGTCCAAGAACATGAGAAAAGCTTAAAAATTGAGCAAGTTATGCCTTGTGGAAGTTGGGAAATTTTTGGATATTTTGAAAAGTCAACTTTGATCCAAATGACCTAAAATTGCTAATGGGCCCACTTTTTTTCCACAATTCATCATTCCAAGCATGTGCACGACCACTTGGCCCAAAGGGAAGTATTTTCTCATTTTTTATTTATTTATTTGAATTTTTATTTATATTAATTCATTTAAATCATTTAAATATATGAAAAATATTTAATTCACCCTAACCAATCTTTTTATACATGTTTTAGACTCAATATTTCGTGCCTAATCAAATAGGGAAAGATTTGGAGCAAATTGATTGTAATTGACACAAGAACACATGGAAAAGATATGGAAAGATCTTAACAAATCGAATTTTCAAAAACAATGAATACAAGAGATTTGATTGAATTTTTTTGACCTAATGCACTCACTACATATGCCTGATCATAAACCTAATCATGCTAGACACGCAGTAGCTCAGAAGAGGCCATTGCAAACTTGAATTTTTTCTCTAAAGAACTCAATTCTGAAAACAAGGTTAGAGGGCGATTAAAGACCTAATTTTCATTCCAATAGCTTCCTCAAGGATTACTGATCACATTCCAATCAGAAACATCCATTTAGACTCCAAGAATTGGTAACATGAACGCAAGCTGTGTCAAGAAAATTCCATAATCGTATATCATATTCCATGCATTCTTTGTGAAATTTAATTGTGGATTTATATTCCTCATGATATTCTGATGCTAACCAACATAATTAATTGCGTTTTTGCGCTGTATACTCGATTTCACCATTGTTGATATTTAGGGTTTACAGAGCTTCAAAATAGGGCTTTTGTAATGGGGAAAAATTATCCCACGAAACCATGACCATTCAACTCAGGATGCTCTGACGGTCATAAGGGAACCCTCGCGATCAATTTATGAACCCTATAGCGCTATTCGCTATTTTCTCTAAAGCCACCTAATGGAACGCGTCTAAAACCGTTGCTCTATACTCTTGTTTCAGAAAAAAAATAAAACATGCGAGGAAGATGATGCGTTGGCTAACGTTGGTTGGTTCTTTTAAATTTCGCGCGCTTTGATCCACTAACGCGTTGCTTTATTTTATATTATTTATTTGTTATTTATATATCAAACGCGTTGACATGGCTCAGTGGCACAGGTGTTGATTGGTGATGCTAGAGACCTGGGTTCGAACCCCAGGTCTATGTTCTTTCAATATTATTTTTCAATCCATTATCACATGCAGGCACCATACTGAGAACCATCATAGTCCTTCATCATCTATCCACCCACGTGTACACTGAGATCAAGCCAAGGGCGGAGATTGGGAGAGCACCATAAACTCAGGTCAACGCTTCAGCATGCTAGCAAAAAAGTCCAAACAGGCCAATGCTATTGGGCCAGAATTGCTTGGACTTAACCTCCTGTTTGGGGACTTCCACCCCCCCTGGTTTGCCATTTTCTATTTTTCTTATATTTTATTTAAAATTGTTATTTTATTTTCTTTATTGTTTTGATTTAATTAATTATTTTTACCAAATATAAAAAAATACCTAAAAATCAGAAAAGACAAAAAATATAATAAATACTTTATTTTAATTATTTTTATAAACAAATTGCATGTAAGTAAATTAATTTAAATTAGGGTTTTAATGTTAATTCTTTTAATAACAAAAATACAAAAAAATGTAGAAATAGGTTTAATAATTGTTTTATTCCTTTTAATTTTTCTTTTTCACCATAATGTTATTTATTTTATTTATTTTCATAATTAAAATTGTAAATAAAAAATTTAGGTTTAATTTAGGTTAAATTTTAAACGTCTTCTTAATAAATTAAAAATAATTAGAATTAGGGTTTGCATCTCATTTAAATTTCAATTAATTCTTTCCTTTTTTTTTCTATTAAATCTTAAAAATATTAAAAACCCAAAAAACAAATTCTTTCCTTATTTTGATTAAGTTTAATTCCTCGTTAATTTTAATATTTTTTGCAAAAGGGTCCAACGCCCTCGTTCGTTTAATTGTTTAATTTTGCATATTTATTTTATTCTTTATATTTATGTACCTCTCCCAAAGCCTTGTAACACTTACTTCTCGCACTTTTTAATTCTTTATTCGCTTTTATTTATTTTCCGTCAAATCGGGTCCTGGTTAATTTTGGCGATGTGGACCCGCGCCATTTGTAATAGCTTTAGATTTATTTTTCCTCGCAACTTTTAACTGTTAATAAAAAAGGCATGAAAGAATGTATAGACCAAAATAAAAACAACTCGTAGATCACTCATAACATGACAAGACAAATACAAATGAAAACGATACACAAATCGCACACACCACCCCTAGGGTACGCCTCACTGTTGCCTTGCCTCGAAAGGTGATCGTCGAGTAGAGGATGTCTTAGTAAGTCCTCATGATCCGGGAACCTGGCATGAGGGTAGCTTCTAAGGTGTCTTCCCATTGCTCTGGTGATCACCATGTCCCGAACCTCGAATTGACCCGAACACCTCCAACGGTGGTGCTACCTACCTCTCAATGGTGGGATGGCACTACTTTAAAGGACATCTACACAGACGAATTCCTTAGGGTAGGTAGACGACTCGTGGATACTTGCTCTAATTCAAAACAAAACAAAACAAAATACTTTTCACACCAACACATTTTCAAAAAGCTTTCGAAAGCAATTTTTCAAACACTCTTGAGGACTGATACAAGAGTCGAACTGGAATTTTCAAAGAAACTTTTTTAAACCCACAGTTGAAAAGCAAACAAAACCATTTTGAAAACACAATGAGCAAGTATCTAAGAGCCCATGGATAACCATGGATAGAAAGGGTGCTAACACCTTCCCTTTCTATAATCTACCTCCCGAACCGAGAGCAATCTCTATAAGGAATTTTTCTGTGCTTTTGTCCTTTCCATTTGGAGAAAATAAAAGACGGTGGCGACTCTTGCTTACCGCGACATTTCGCGAACCAGCGTTAAACAGTCAGTTCCAGATCCACCGATCACACCCACCAAAGAACAATCCAAATGACAACGCCAAAACTGTCATTGATTTAACTGTTTTTGAACGCCTTGCTGCCATAACCCACAAAACAGCCATTCCAAAACCAAAACCATCTGAACCTACACCAGATGTTGGTACTAGTTTATTGATATTTGAAACAGAAATGCATAAGTGGATAACTTCCCTGAAGCAAGCTAGTCTTGAGATGATTAATCCTGCTACATCAAATTATCTTTGGACAAGTTTCAGAAAATGGGTATGTTCTGAAACCCATAAGATGCAAGAACAAAGCTACGGACAAGTTCAATAGAACTTCAGTAATCTGCTAAAAGTAATTGAAGATCAAGTTCTGAGCCAGCTGCTCAAGGAAGAAGTTCTCCCTCTAGACAATGCTCCCTGGTCAGAACATCGTCCAGCAGACAAAGTTCAACCAGAGTCAGAAGATCTTACTCTGACTACTGCTCAAGAGCAAATGATTCCTGCAGAAGAACTGGGTCAAAAAGATGACATTGCAGAATTCTCTGAGAAGCATCCAGTTACTGAAGATTCTCAAGCTTCTTCCTATGAAAGGCAGACTCTGGAAGAACTGAAGAGATCTGATATTATTATGCAGGAAAGGATGGATAAACAGGACGATAAAATTTTGGAAATCAAGAGCATGTTAACCAAACAAGAGGAAACCAACATCCAGATCAAGGGCTTGTTGGAAGCTTTGTTCACGCGTCTTCCTCCTCCCTCTTAGATTTTCCTTTGTTTTAAAATTTGTTTATCTGTAATATTTTCTACATTGCTGCTCTTCTGACCCTCTTATCGTTGCTTCTAATTTTAATATAAACCCTTTTTGACTCTGATTATATGTTCTTTTTGATAACTGACAAAAAAGGGGGAGAAAGAATAAGATATTTTCAATAACGGATTACTGAGACATAAGTCTCAAACATTCTGATAACTTAATTTCTCTCTTCTGAAAAGCTTGAACAGGTACAAAACTCTGATGAAAGATACAGTAAGATTCTGATGCTCAAAGACTCATGGAATTAAAGGGAAGTAATCAACTCAGGGGGAGTTTTTCTTCTTAATTCTATACTTTTTATTCTTTATTTCTAATTGAAAAATATGGTTTTTGTCATCATCAAAAAGGGGGAGATTGTTAGAACATAGTTTGATTCTGCAACCCTTGATTAGAGTTTTGATGATAACAAAATACAAAGAATAAATTATTTCAAAGATATAAACAAAGAACAATTATGCTCCTTAAAAATTATGTTTTGTATATGCATAAGTTCTGATGGAATCAGCATCAGAATGGAATCAGCATCAGAAGATCAGAAATATGTGCTACACGCTGAAGCTACCAGATTATACGCTGAAGCTTGATGACCAGAATATGCGCCTAAACAAATATACTCTAACTCTGATCAAAGACATATTTACCAAGTCATCAACACTCTGAAGCGTTATCAGCAGGTACAACAAAGAAGACTTTGAACCGTTACTGGTTATTCAAGATAGAATTAAATGCTAACGGCTTTCTTCAGACAAAGATCTTCTACAAAAGGAAAGTGTGTTATTATCATTAAAACCTGCTTTATGGACAACATATCCTTTCTTGCCTATATAAACAGGTCTACTTGTGAAAAGAAGCACGTACATACGCACTCAACAATTTGCCAAGCTATCCAAACCACGCATATTCAAAGCTTTAGCAAACTCATTTTATTCCAAGCTTATTTTGTGTAATTATCACAGTTGTGATATACAGTTTTGTAAGAAAACAACAACACACACTTGTTCAATCATTTGTAAAAGAAGTTCCTTGAGATTAAATGGATCGTGGTTGTACTCAAGAAGACTTTAACAGTTCTTAAAGTAGTTGTTGTAATCCTTTGAGAATAGTGGATTAAGACCTCGTTGGAGAGAGGCGAAATCACCTTGACGGGTGGACTGGAGTAGTTTGAGATCAAACGAACCAAGATAAAAATAATGTGTTGTTAAGCCTTTTGATTTAAGTTTTTCAATTCAACCCCCCCTTCTTGTGTTTTTCACATCTTCAGAACTTTCGGGAACCTTTGAGACTAACTCTTTATGTTAAGGAGGCACCCTTACAAAGCTAACCCGAATAGTGTTTCTGCGAGCGGAGGCCATAGTCTGCAAAACAGAACAAAGATAAATTCCATGGTCCTTGAAATGGTTAGTAAAAATGAAATGGTATGAATGTTATGATGCATGATGTTATGTTCGAACAATTTAATCATACACAATAAAAATACACAAGGCCTTAGGTTAAAGCTTGCATGGATTTATAGGTAAGTGTAGCGGTAGAAATGTGCAAGACTAAGCCATTGGATTGACTATACTTTATACAAATCAAAATAAAAATCGCCATTGCACTTTATTGTTTCCAAAGGAATGGGAAAAGAGGGAATAACCCAAAAAGAGGGGGAAAGATTCAAGTTAAGGGGGTTGGTTATGCAAAGGGAAGGTATTAGCACCCTAAACATCCACGGTACTCCGTAGGAACCTCTTTGAAAAA
Source organism: Vicia faba (assembly GCA_948472305.1). NCBI lineage: Eukaryota > Viridiplantae > Streptophyta > Magnoliopsida > Fabales > Fabaceae > Vicia > Vicia faba. The sequence goes on along the minus strand of OX451737.1, from coordinate 572,946,468 downwards.
TCTGTATATTTGGCTATAAAAATGTGTTATATATAAAATGGATGGTGGAGGTGAGAAAAGAAATATTTTTATGATTTTTGCAACCGCCGCGGTTGCGAACCTTTAGTGCCTACGTACCACCTTTCGTGCAATAGGGGATCAGGGTACACGTAGTTCCTCTTTTAAAAATTTGAAACACAAGTGTGTTGGTTGATTTTATGAGATAAGACATCATCGCAATTGTCCATGTGAAAAACATACTTACTACCCACAATCATAAGAAAGGAGAATTTGCATAATCTCAAAGTGGAGGATATGGCTTGGATTTTAAAATCAACAATGCCTCACTCAACACCCAAGTGGAAAATATCTCATTTCACTACATATTATAGAAGTATAGTTGTTTGCATCACTACAAGGATTGACAAGAGTCTAATCTTTTGAGAAAAGTTTAAAGATAAAAGCCAAAGTGGCAAAATGGTTTGAAATGAGATTGATTGACTTTTAGTCTTCTCACAAAAAAAGGTCAAGGTATTATTAAATTGATTGAAATTTATTTATGAAAATGTTTCGAAGATGCATGGACCTAAGTCCAAGTTTATTATGAAAATGTTTCAAGTTTCAAAACAAGAAGAGTTTTTTTTTAAGGAGGGAGAAGATTTTTGAAATTAAAGAAGATGGGAGGAGAAGAAGAGGCTATCCTAAAGCATAAGGTAAAAGCTAGGGATAAGAACCATCTAACCAACAAGAAGCCAATACTTGACATTATGAGTCAATATAGAATTCTCATTCTTCGGATTGAAACCAAGCAAGCAAAGATACTAGACCTCTTGCGAGAACCAAACTTCAAGTGTTTTAATTCTTTGCAAAAATTGGGCAGAGTAACAGCTGTATACGGGTGAATTCCAGATTACAAACAAAGATCGTAATCTCAATAACCTGCACACAAAACAAACAAACAACCCAATGTCTTAAGGTAAACCTCAAGAACTCCAGACAAAATATCAAATAAAGTCACAAAGTCTCCAAGATAGGCCAAGGTCTCTAATCCTAAGTCCAAGAAGTCCATCACTCCATAATGCAAAGGATAGTAACCATGTAGTCCAAGTATCATTAATGATTTTTATGGTTCATGTTGATTATTATGTGTCTTTAAAAAGAAAGAAAAGCTCAAGTGAGCAAAATAAAAATGACATAAAAGTAAATGCTCAAGTGAGCAAAGATGAAAATAGCATGAAATGTAAAAATGCTAAAAGTAAATGGTACATAATGCATGAAAATAAAAGCGTAAAGTAAAGTTAATTGTTAGTAATTAGTGGTTAGTTGGATGACCATCTTGAAACTTGCATTTGGAACTCATTAGAGGATTGGTAGAACCAAAGCCTCCACACAACAAGTTGCATTTGCTTTTTGTCAAGTATATCATCCATTTTGGAATTCTCACAAGGCAACATGTAATGATCAACGATGTTTAAGTGATCCGCGTTGACCAAAGGTGTTGTAGATCCATTAGAGGATTGGTAGAACCAAAGCCTCCACACAATGAATCTCAAGGTTATTGGATCAACGAGATCAAATTAACATACTTGGGCTTGCAATCATAAGTTTGGGCCACGAATGATCATTTATTTGAATCGGGACAAAATTTAGCGCTATGTTAAGCAATCGTAAGTGGACTTATGTAGAAGTCACACCTATTTTGAGGCCGGTCAATAGCAATCTATGTACTTCATGTTTGGATAAATGATATAGAGATCACCACCCCTTAACATGTAGCACAATTAAAAAAGAAAGGGATAAGATGAAGAGGGAGGGAAATGATAAGCTAATTTGGATCACCATTTCAAAATTCTTTCATCTTTAAATTCAACCACTCCTCTAGATGGATTAAAGCACTAAACATATCATTAATCCAAAGCACCAAAAATGAATTAAATAATTCACTCTTAGGTAGATTTGAATTTATGAACATTTATCCAACTTCATCTACATCACAAAGTCCATTGAGTTTAAAGACAAATTGGACATTTAAAATTGCAATCCAAACCAACAATCAAAAGGAGTGAGTAGAAAAAGCATTTTGGATCAAAGCTGCCCCAAAACAAGGCAAAAAATGCATTATGTCCTGGTGTAAATCGATTTACACTACTATGTAAATCGATTTACACAGTACAATTTTCAAAAATTCGCATGAAATTGCTTTTGTGCAATCGATTTACACTTAGTGCAAATCGATTGCACACAGTAACAATAGCAAAAACGACATTTTAAAAGGGCAATTTCTTGTTCAAACTTTCCATCAAACACCTTATGATCATGGATCCACTTGAGCACGAAAATTCCATCAAATTATGAGAAAATAACACCATTGAAATCACAAAATAATGCTCAAAGAATCAATCCCAAAGATCACCAAGAGATCACATTGTGAAAGATGAATTATCTAACTTACCAAATGTAGATCTAGAGAATTATCAAAACAACTTCAAGAATTTGCTTCAATTCAACCACAAGAATCAATTGACCAAGCTTGGATGTAAAGAATTGATGGAGAAAAAGTGTTTGGATGAAGGTTTAGCTCAAAGATTAGTAAGCTTCAATGCAAAGCTTACTAACTTTTTGAAAATGGAGCTTTGAGTGAATTTGGTAGATGGAGAGAATTGAGAGATTTTTTAGCAAGGTGGATTTGGCTATCAAAAGCTTGAAATTTGAATGAAATGAGAGCTCTATTTATAGAGTTTTAGTATTGGGATTAGTGGTAATTTGGTAATTGATTCTTGGAGCCAAAATTTGAATTAATGATAACTCTTTCAAAAATTAGAGCAAAAATTTGAATTAATGATAATTCTTTTAAATATTAGAGCCAAAATTTGAATTAATGATAATTCTTTTTTTTTTAAATGAAAGATTGGCACTAAAATTTGAATTAATGATACATCTTTCAAAAGTGAAGGAAAATTAGAGCCAAAATTTGACAAGTTTAAAATGATGATTTTTTTTTAATTTTCACGATGTGCAATCGATTGCACTACAGTGCAAATCGATTGCACAGTATATTTTTTTCAAAAATGGCGCAAAATACACTATGTGCAATCGATTTCACTTTAAGAGCAATCGATTGCATCAGTGAAAAAAAATGAAAATTTTTAATTCTTTTTCTTTGCTAATAGAGATTTTAGGAAAATAATACCAGAAATCCTTATTTGTCAGATGCTTCGACTTGGTACCTACAAAACAAAAATATACAAAGACAAAGACAAATATTTTTTTGTATTTTGATTAGAAGTTAGTCAACAACACATATACAAAATACACAACCAAGGTGCTTGGAGATTCCTCAAGAGCAAACTTAAAGATAGGAAAAAAGAGGAAGAACCAACCCTAATGTGATCTTGTTATGATCGAGTTGATATGATATGATAGAGGAATCTTAGGGGCAAAAATTGGGGTATAACAGCTGCCCTTATTTAAGTGTCTTCTATCCGGAGATACGAAGGTTACAAATCTTCGTGTCGACGAGATTGAAGATACTTAAATATAAAACAAGCCCTATTTTTGTCTCTAAGATGCCATGCAATGCTTATGATTATGGATGCATATGAACAGAACAAAAGAGACGCAAAGTAACACTAGGGATGCCACAAAAATGAAGAAATAAAGGAGCAACCCCACCAGGAATATAAATCACTGGTGGACCAAAAGAATAGAACCAGAGAGGAGGATAACAAGCATCGACGTTCACTGCCGATGTCTACCAACGTTCACTGAAGGTAGAGAGGAGAAGATATACCAACTCACAGATGATGGTAAACTACCAACTCAATAGTTGAAGGTAGAAGAGAAAATATATCATGCCATCACCGTTCACTGACGAGGAACTATCACCGTTCACTGATGATAGAAAAAAGATAAGAAACACCGACGTTCACTGCCGATGTACTACCAACGTTCACTGAAGGTAGATTTTGAAAATATCATACCATCGTCGTTCACTAACGAGGAACCACCACCGTTCACTGATGATAGCAAAAAGATAAGAAACACCGACGTTCACTGCCGATGCACTACCAACGTTCACTGAAGGTAGACTTTTAAAATATCATACTATCGCCGTTCACTGACGAGGAACCACCACCGTTCACTGATGATAGCAAAAAGATAAGAAACACCAACGTTCACTGTCGATGCACTACCAACGTTCACTGAAGGTAGATTTTGAAAATATCATACCATCACCGTTCACTAACGAGGAACCACCACCCTTCACTGATGATAGCAAAAAGATAAGAAACACCGACGTTCACTGTCGATGCACTACCAACGTTCACTGAAGGTAGATTTTGAAAATATCATACCATCGCCGTTCACTGACGAGGAACCACCACCGTTCACTGATGATAGCAAAAAGATAAGAAACACTGACGTTCACTGCCGATGCACTACCAACGTTCACTGAAGGTAGATTTTGAAAATATCATACCATCGCTGTTCACTGACGAGGAACTACCACCGTTCACTGATGATAGCAAAAAGATAAGAAACACCGATGTTCACTGCCGATGCACTACCAACGTTCACTGAAGGTAGATTTTGAAAATATCATACCATCGCCGTTCACTGACGAGGAACCACCACCGTTCACTGATGATAGCAAAAAGATAAGAAACACAGACGTTCACTGCCGATGCACTACCAACATTCACTGAAGGTAGATTTTGAAAATATCATACCATCGCCGTTCACTGACGAGGAACCACCACCGTTCACTGATGATAGCAAAAAGATAAGAAACACCGACGTTCACTGCCGATGTACTACCAACATTCACTGAAGGTAGATTTTGAAAATATCATACCATCGCCGTTCACTGACGAGGAACCACCACCGTTCACTGATGATAGCAAAAAGATAAGAAACACCGACGTTCACTGCCGATGCACTACCAACGTTCACTCAAGGTAGATTTTGAAAATATCATACCATCGCCGTTCACTGACGAGGAACCACCACCGTTCACTGATGATAGCAAAAAGATAAGAAACACCGACGTTCACTGCCGATGTACTACCAACGCTCACTGAAGGTAGATTTTGAAAATATCATACCATCGCCGTTCACTGACGAGGAACCACCACCGTTCACTGATGATAGCAAAAAGATAAGAAACACCGACGTTCACTGCCGATGCACTACCAACGTTCATTGAAGGTAGATTTTGAAAATATCATATGTTCCCCAAACTTCTGGTGTTTCACCTAGAACGGGTCTCAACTTCTTCCTTAACCAAGGAATTCCGCCTGGAAAGGGTAATATGTAAGCTGTTTCAAATAAAGAGACTTCCACTTACAAAGATTTCACAACGAGCAATTTCTGTGAATTTGAAAGTCTTGCCATCCACTGGCGTAAACTGACGACGGACTGCAAGCTAACCACTCATAGAGGAAATAGCAAAAAAAGTTACGTCGACTTGTACAGGGAAGCACGAGTTGCTCAAACAAAGATACCTGTTGCTTGTTATCATGGAGGATTGCAAAAAGAAACGACTTTCTGGGGATAGAAATGTGGCTTCCAGGGGAAAGAGATATGACTTCCTGGGGAACTAGATATGACTTCCTGAGGAAATGAGATATGACTTCCTGGGGAAATTCCACATTATTCCTGCTGAAAAGATAAAGTCTTCTCGTGCAAAATAAATGCACAAATCAAAGCTCAAAGTCCTCAAAAATCCAGAGTAAATAATATTGTCATGCAACCACGAATCCAATTAGAAACAAACTGGAGCAAGACGGCCAAAGAAGATACATCCTTTGAGAAATAAACTCAAGAGGGAAAACCAAATCCAACTAAGCAAGGAGTGCTATTGGAAGGTTTGAACACAATGTCAATAAAAAAATGATTTGTAACAATGCATGATGCATGTATGAATGTATGAGTGATATCGTGCATATGCTGGTAAAAGGATACATAATCGAACAAAACTGCCTCATGTACTAACAACATTGGTCTAAACTTCAACCAGAAAGATCAATCCAAGAAAGGTAAAAGCAACCGCGGAAACCAAACTTATTTCCTGTCCTAACTTCACTGAGGAGAAACATAATCCGGATGTAGCTAAATCAAACAGATACCGGGATAGAACATCTTTCTTCCGTTTTCATCGGAGAAACCAGTTTTCCAAAAACAACGTGCCTGCTGAAGATTGCAAAACTAGTCTCAAATAAAGCAGACTGACGCTGAAACAACCAAACCTCACTGAGGAATTCAAACCCACTTCCCTGGAGAGAAAAAAAACTGAGGATTAAAAACTTTTCATCATGAATACTCATTCCAACAAGAGATGCCCTGGGATAACCTTCCCAGGGAATAACACACTGGCTTCCATGGGGAAAACAAATGTTTCACAGTCCGTACTCCTACTGGGGATTTCGATACTGATTGTGAATAAGGCAAATGGAAACCAAATTGTCAAAACATTCACTGGGGAAATCAGGCCCACTTTGAAGGAAGAAAAACATACATACTTCACTAAGGGAGACAATACTTCATCATCGAGACCTCTACCGGGGACTTCATGCTGACTTCATTGGGGAGGGCGACACCACATCATCGAGGGGAAACCAAGATACGTTCTTCACTGGGGAAAAAGGACTTCTATCAAATAAACAAGGCCTTCACTGGGAAATACTGGATTAAGTCTTCATATCAACCAAACCTATTCCAACAAAAGATGCCCTGGTGTAGTCTTCCTGGGAAATCAAGAAGTCAACACTAACACCAATACTGCAAAAAGAGCGATATCTTAGCACACCAAGGGAATAAAACCTTTCATCATATGAGGGAAAACTTCGCTGGGGAACCTGGGACAGAGGCTTCTGACCATGCAAACCCAAAATCAAAAGCGAACCAAGACTTGGCCGGGGATAATAGGATCACAAACCAAATATTGTACCTTGCACCCATTGGTATCGTCTTTAATATACAAAAAATCACGCGTATTCCAGCGAAAATGACCTGAGAAAACCTTCCTGGGGAACCAAGAAGTTAACAGTACAACAAGAAGTCAAAGTTATAGGGATTTTAAATCAAACTCAACACTTGGTGAGAGAAAACCCAAAAACTTGACAGTTGTCTCAACACCTCTTAGAAAATATATTGCCCTTGTCTAGCTACTTGGGAAGCACATAACAACAATAATGTCGTAACAAGAGAAAGCACTTCTCTACAAGAGACTCCATATCAATAAAAAGGGAGAAAGAACTCCATCAAATGAGCAAAGGCTTCGTAGCTCTTTTTAATCTCCGTTTGATCACCACTTGGATGGGTAAAGAATCACACTCAGCTGGAGAAGTCTGCAGCAAGACTGGAAAAAATGGGATTATGAACCCAACATCATAACATAACTTGAGGAAGGTTCTCAGCTTGGGTTAGACATAGCAGCTATCTTGACAAATCTGGATATGCCCTTGGAAACCAATCTGGTGTCCCAAGCTTACTGGGCTGATCAAGGTAACTTTCATAACTTGCCCTTGGCTGCATGCTTTTAAGATAATCTTTCTGATCAAATGACTTCTAGCGATTTGTCGAATCTTGACGTAACTGCCCTAGATTGGCTGAATGTTGCATCCTCTTTGCTCCACAACTCTTCTCGGCAACATGCCTTTTGCTGATACTCAAATGTAAACTTTCATGATATCAAGCAGTTGTTTTACAAGCAGAAAATGTTTATTCTAAGAATGAAAAATATAATGCAACAATTATGTAAGTCTTAAAGATTTTATTTGAAGAGATGTCGCAAAACCCTGTGAACGAATCACTAGCCAGGATGTGACATGGATTTTTTGTGTGAAAGATAACAAAAGCATATGATACCAATCACAATAATTTATCAAAATTAATGGGAGTCATGAAACACTATTTTATTGGAGTATGCTTTCAAAATAAACCATGTTTCAATTAGGACTTTTGAGGGTTGTAACGTGGCCTGGTTCACGGTTTTAGAAAAAAGATTTAAGGCTCGAAAATATTTGGTGCCCACCCCCTTCATGATGTTCTTCAGTCCTAAGTTCAGTTAACTTGACACGAACATTCATCTCTCAAAAGAAGTTTCGAGATGGTTGAGGAATCAAACAAGGTTTACTTTGGACATGCAAGTCACTCATTCCTACTTCTTTTGGGTTTCTTGTCACGCGACTCTGTTCTTTGCTGAGGATTTCACATTGTAATCCTTTATCGCATTTCAGGCTTTCCATTTCTTTCTTGCCTTCTGGACAAATTCCTTTTGATTTTGACTTTGAAGTGCAACAGGATGCCCTGACTTTTGCCTAAGCAATTTGTTTTTTCAAGTTCCGACTTAGCGGGGATTTTTGTCTCTTTCTTTTTCATCCTAATTTTTTTTATTCATATTATCTTTTTCTTTTTTTTAACATGTCGCGTGACTTTGAGTCATTTGTGACTTGTCGGAAGAATTGTGACTGCCCTATTTCTGGGTAGATGAAAGATAACCATTGTTGTATCGTCATCTGCTGATCCCCTGATATGTGAGAGATACCCATTGGGATAACATCTTCTTTTGATGCACACTACTGATATGCGGAGGTTAAACATTGCGGTTTTGAATTCCCTCAACCTTTTGAAGGATAACTATTATTGTATCCTTAGATGCGCACTCCTGATGAGTTTTGAATGCTCGGTCAAATTAACTGAACACTACCCTACCCCAGGCTAAAAAATGAGGGTTTTTTTAATAGAAAAAGAAACTCCTACTTCAAGTCTCAAAGGGGTTAACAAGGGTTTCACTCCCTTATATCTCCAGTGTTTGAGGATTTGAAACAATGTTTGTACATCGTCAACAGGGTTTTATCCAAAAGCATACAGACAAAGAATGTGTGTTTTAATATCATCATCCTCCTCCCAATCTCTGGCTAGGCAAGAGAATGAGTAACAAGTTGGTATCATAAAGAAATTTAAAATTGAAAACAAATACGAGTGAAACGAATGAGTTTCTTCAAGACCAACATACTCATTGTATTAAGATTAAACATTCAAATGCAAACAAGTTCTTACATACAAACAGTGCAATGATAAACAAGAAAAATTACAAATGAGAAAACAGTAAAAATGATAATAAACTGAGAAGGCTAATCATCCTTAAACTCCAAGGCATTCTTCAATCAAGTTTATTCTTCGGCAAAGATTTGACTTGAACCTCAAGAAAAATATCCTTAAATGACAAGATACCACTTTGGACCAACCTCTGAACTTCAACCTTCAAAGCAAAGCAATCTGCCAAACCATGCCCAGGAGAATCCTGATGAAAGGCACAAGAAGCGTCAGCCTTATAACCTCTTGGCAGTTTTTTGGGAACAACTGGTCGAGCTCGAGTTTGAACCAGATTCTTCTTCAACAAAGAAGGATTCAACTTTGTGTATGTCATTGGAATTGGATCAAAGCTCATTTTCCTCTGATGACATTGCCCTTGATTTCCTTGTTGAGGTACCCTCTGATATGCAACAGCAGTCAGAGTCTCATTGATGAATGGAGTCACAGAAGCAACTTGCTGATTCCTATTATGAGATCCTTGATCGGGACTTTATGAGTCTGTCGGGATACTAACTGCAAGTATACAGTTCAGTCGTTCTAGTTTTAAAAGATTATCGAACCCACAGAGACTGAGGATCAATCGCATACGATCTAATGCTACAGTTTGTCTAACTAAGCGATGAATATTCGATTTTAGGGGGAAACAGTTTAATCAAAAATAATAGTACTAGTTATACTGGTATGTGATAATCAGACTTAGGGAATTCGGTGAATCGCTTGGCCTATAAAGTATTTCGGTAAAAGCTAATTGTTTAAAAACCTGAGACATACACTCTCGTGTTTATGAAATAAGTCATGCTACTAAACCTAGTGGATGCACTTTAAATTTAATAACACTTTTTGAAAACAATTTGAGTTTAATTAATTTATTAAAACACTCTCGTGTATTTAAAAATCAATGTTTCGTTACCACTATCTGGGTTGAACCCCAGCTCTCGCATGCAGGTTCTTGCCTTAATTAATTTCCCACTCTCGTGGCAAAATCGTGTTAATTAACCTCTCACTCTCGTGACAAGGTTAGTTAAATTAATCTTGGAAATTGGAAACCAGAAATTTGTTTTATAAATATTTTTGGCCAAGGTATCACTGAATTCCTTTAGTTCTTACGGGTCACATACCGGTATTAATAATTTAGCCGGACATAATTGTTGTACCCCAAAATTTGCCCTCCCATTTCCTCAACATTTTCTCATCACAAAAACCTTGAAGATCAAGATCCAGTTAGGGTTTCCTCTGCTCAAGGCTTCTCCTTGCACTGTGGACTCAAATTAGGGTTTGTGTTTGAACCAAGATGTTTTGACCTAAAATGCCTAAGATGACTTTCATGCTTCATATTGGACTCCCAAGTTTACCCATACCAAGTTTCAAGGCTTGATTCCAAGTTTTGATTAGTCAATTGGACAGATGACCTAGAAATCAGCTGTATTGGGGGAAAAGCCAACTGTGGCCAATTGACAGTCAAACCTCATGATTTTTGACCCACATCAACATTATGAACTCATATGTACCATTTGATCAAGTTTGGATCACAATTCCACAAGAAATTTGATCAGATCACCAAAAGGGCAAAATGGTCATTTTTAGGGTTTTGGCTGCACAAAGGCAATTTTTGACTGTTTGACCTAGCCAATGGCAAACCAAGCTCACATATGGACTCAAGAACCCCATGGAATTATCTTGACATGATCAACAAACTCAAAAGATCCCAAGTACACAAGATTGACAGTTGAATTTCCCAGTCAATTGATCAATTTTGACTGTATACTGAAAAGTCAAACTTTGACTTTTTGGTCAAAATCAAGAGTCAAGATTCATTTTTCATCAAAACATGCCTAATCATGAAACTTGTTCACCAAGAAATCACAAATTGCAAATTAGGGTTTGGAATGGAATTTTTCATAACTTAGAATTTTTCTAAGTTATGAAAAACCCTAATTTTTTCCCAACTTTGCCCCACTTTTCCACCATGATTCATTTGGATTCAAACAAAAGTCAAAACATGAAAGTTGTAGCTTGTTGGATAATCTACAACTTTGATTCACAAAGTTTTCTCATTTGAAGCTTGTATCTCAAGTTACAAATTTTTGAATAAGGGCACTAAATATTCTTAACTTAGTGAATTTTTGACCTATTTTGACAAGTTTTTCTACCCCACTTCAAGACCATTTTCCATACACTTCCACTTGGAATTTCAAATTTCACTTCAAAGATGGATTGTAGTACACATTCCAAGCTTTCCAAAATGTCCAAGAACTCATCAAACAACCTCATGGTTAGGGAGAATCGAATTTCACAATATAGCAAAAACTCACTTTTGAATTGGCCATTTTTCATGTTCATAAGTTATGCAAACTTCTCAAAACCAGCATGCCCTTGATTACAGGTCCTTAAACCAAGTTACACTCAATAATTAAATGCCAATCCATTGTGTTTTAGCTTTGTTTTGTTCATATAGTCATTACACAAGGAATTAAGCCTTAATTGGAAAAAGTGGTTTATCCATTTTTGAAAAGAAGAACTTTATGTCAAGTTTGCAAATCAAATGGTACAATGCATATCTTTGGACACAAGATTCATGGACATAACACTCTGATCAAGACAAAAAGATGCAGCATAGTGTGAGGGCCTGTACAGGCTAGAAGGATCAAGTGGCTTTTGTTTGCTTCAAGTTCAAGAAATATGGCATAACTTGTACCAACTGAGAAACCAGCTTACAAACACTTAGACAAAGTTATCAAACACATTACACACATCATAACCAAGCTATTGCACGAGCCATTTACCTCCCAAACATCATCAAACCAAAAAACACCATCAAACTGCAAAAACAGAGTTGCCTCTGCAGTTTGAGTGCCAACTTCTATTTCTCTCAAGCATTCTTGCCAAAACCAGTTCACACACCTTCCATACCATCTATGCAAGCTAACCAAAAGCAAAAGCACGACCTGTAATCACTCTAACCACTTCCACCATTTTCACATTTCTGACTTGCAGGTGAAGTTCTCTAGCTCGATTCAGAAGCTTTCAAGACAAAGTAAACATTGGAATAGCATCCCTGGACCTCAAGGAAGCTTCTCCAATCATCACCTTGCATTGAAAGTTCCTACATCTCCAGATAGAACTTCAACTGAACAGGTAAGTTTTTGAATTCGTATCTCTCTTATTAGGCATCATTAGCTTTAAGTTTGTGAAGAAACAAGGTTCTACTCATGCCACTGAACATGTACATTCTTTTACTTTTCATTTCTTTTGCTTGAGCTGTGAGAATTTGGAGTTTGAAAATGGCAGAAAAACTAGGTTAGGATTTGGGGGAGGAGAAATTCTCCCTCATCTTAGAGAGTTAGATCAAGTTATGCATATGGTTAGAATCGTCTCTTCATGCTGAACATCTTTTATGTTATGAGTTTTTGTTAAAAAGCCAAGAATCAGGACTTAGCAATGGAGGAAAGTGGCGCGTGTTTTGTTCAAATAGAAGGCTGGAGGTTGAAGACAGTGGTCTTTTGGGCTGGGCCTGTGTATTTTTCTTATTCACACCATGCTAATTGCTTTTGCACCCCCTAGGCCCATTTGCTTATTTCTTTGACTTTTTGACCTTTTTCTTTTTGAGTGACTTTGTTTATTTTTCCTCATGGCATAAAAAATATAAAAATATTTTTTCTCACCATTTTTAATTTATTATGTATTTATAAGATTTTCTTTTGATTAATACTTAGATAAATTAAATATATACATTTCATTAAAATAATGAGAAATATGTAAAAATACTTTTATTTTCATTTTTATTTTTTTTTACCTTCTGAAAATATTATATATAAAAAAAATACTTTTTTTTACAAATATTAAAAATTATTATTATTTATATATATAACACATATTTAAAATAATACATATATACATATATTTATTAATATATTTAGGGTAAAATACAAAATATATATACTTTTTGTTTTTTTATTATTATTAATATTTAATATAAGAATATATTTTTGACAAAATACTTCACTTTATTTTATTTTGTACCTAATAAATAAATACTTATATTAAATTAAACAATAATACATTTCATTTAATAAAATTAGGGTTTTGCCCTAAATTCAAAAATACTACAAAACTAATCTCTTTTTATTATCTTTTATTTTTACATAAATAATACTCTTTTTCTTTCATAACATATACAAAATATTTTTGCATCTTGCATATTTTATTCCATTTTATTTAATTATTGTACATTAATTAAATTGTATAAATTCAATACTGATGTAATAGTTTTAGGTTTACATTACTTGTCAAAATCCCCATTTGAACATTTGTATCCCCCTTCCCATATTTGGTTTTGTAATAGCTTAGTAAATTTATTTTCGCGCTTTATTGCTTTCTAATTATGCCATGTTAGAATTAGGGTTTGTATGCGAAAAAACGACAAAATAGTTATGACCTAATCTCAAGACAAACAAGCATGAATATGGACACACAAACCACACTTGCACCCCCTAGGGTATTCCACTTGTTGCCTTTCAAAATTGGGCCATATTGCATGTTAGGTCTCTTTGGGCAAAAACAAACAACCAAATGATCATAGTCCCTCGATAACATTTTCAAAAAAACTTCCAAAACAAATGATCAAGTCCCTCAAAGAAAATGCCCAAAGATACTTGGCACTGTTGCAATTATGGTCTAAACAATGACCCGCGCCCGTCCCTTTCACATCCTAACATGAGATTGTCCACCAAATACAATGGTGGAACAAACTCATTAAAAGGGTTAAAACATAGCAATAAACTTTGAGAAATTTAGGAGCAGACAACCTCTTAGTTACTTGAATCAAACTTGCAAAAACAAAACACTTGCCTATTTTCAAAAACCACACATCACTACACTTTCAAAACAACTTTCAAAAACAAATGAAAACCTTTTTCAAAAGACGTACCCCTTTGTATACATCCCCACATGGATCATTACAAAGGTTGCCACCACATTGGCTTCTTTTCAAAACATTTTCAAACTCACACACACAAGCACCATTTAAAACAATTGAAAATAAAAGGCAAGTGGTCTAAGCAAGTAACTAAGAGCCCATGGATAACCATGGATAGAAAGGGTGCTAATACCTTCCCTTTTTATAATCTACTCCCCGAACCCAAGAAAACATCTCAAAGGTTTTTGCTGTGCTTTTTGACCTTTCCTTAGGATAAAATAAAAAGTCGGTGGCGACTCTTGCTCAACCGAAACATTTGCGAAAACAAACGCAAAACCTCAAGTCAGTTCTCCCACCGTATCACAGAACTGGCGACTCTGCTGGGGAAAACTTAAAAGTGGAGTAACCTTAAGGTTTAGATCATCTTTGTTTTCAATTGTTTGCTTTGTTTGCTTTTATATTTGTGGGCTTTGCATCGGAGTTTCATAGATCATAACCCGGATCTGGGAAATACCCTTTTTTAGGTAGCATAATCTGTGAGGGACCTGTCCGGCGTAGACCGACATGGGTGAAGAAGTGGCTACGTTGGTGTGGCATCTTAGTCTGTACCTATATCCCTTGTGTTGTAACGGGGAGAATATAGGTCTTCTAAGGAGTCATTAAACATCAACCAACCTTAGAACCCTAAATTGACCAACTTGGCTATTAGGACAGTAGCAGTATGCTACACTCATTGACGTTAAACTCTCGAGATGGTTCTGGCCGCGAGAAAAGATTGCGATGCTGGAGTTATGACCGATTGAGGGTAGCCAATGATCTGAGATCCTCTAGAACCCGGTTACTTTTGATAGGACAGGTTTTAACCAACAAAACCAAAAGAGGGTAATACCTGAAATTCATGTTGGCCTGAAACCTAAGGGTGTCTTGTGTGACTTGTGTGCCTTATCATGTTTGCCTGTGTGAATACTTGTGGTGTGCTTCATCATAGCATCATGCCATCATACCATTGCATGCATCCTGTATAAAGGACTAACCCATTTCAAAGACAAAAAGGTTTCATCTTTACTCTGTTTTGTAGGACATCATGATGCCCGTACGTAGGAATACCATCCGGCTCAACTTTGTTCAACCACCAGTTTTACTCAAGGATTTGGTTGGAAGGATTCCAAACACTTCTTCCTTCATCAACAGACATGGTTCTCTCCTTGGCTTGATCACTGCAAAATGGGACCAACAACTGATAAGTGTTCTGACCCAGTTTTATGATCCTTTGTATCATTGTTTCACCTTTCAAGACTTCCAGCTGGTTCCTACCCTGGAAGAATTCTCTTATCTACTTGGGATCCCTGTTTTGGAACAAACTCCATTCACTGGTTTGGAAAAGACTCCTAGGCCTGAAGAGATTGCTGCAATTCTCCCCTTGACCAAAGAAGAGGTATTAGCTAACTGGGAAACCAGAAATGGAGTTAAGGGATTTTTGGTCAAATTTCTGGTTGGCAAGGTTAATGATTTCTGGAATGACTTGGACTTCAGGGCATACGAAGATATTCTGGCTCTTTTGATCTATGGTCTGGTATTGTTTCCCAACCCTGACACCTTTATCAGTACCCATGTCTTAAGGATCTTCATGTCTCGGAATCCTGTACCCACTCTTTTGGGTGATATTCTACAACAACTTTATGCTCGTACTGCTCGAAAACGGGGAACTCCGTGGTGTTGTGCTCCTTTGCTAGTAAGGTGGTTTATTTCGCACCTTCCTAAGTTCGTGCTGAAGAATGAAGAAGGAAAAGGTTGGGCTCGGAGGTTAATGTCTCTCACTGATAATGACATCACCTGGACTCTCAGAGGTTTGGGTGAGGTAGCTGTTATTGACCGCTGCGGAGAATACCCTAATGTTCCGTTGATTGGTATCCAAGGAGGAATCTCTTACAATCCATGCTTAGCCCTCCGTCAGTTTGGAAGAGCCAGAGGAGATGGGCCTCATGAAATGCTGGTTCCTCACTTCCATTTTGAGTTCCAGGCAGACAGTGACAAACTACGCCATGGGTTCATTAGAGCTTGGGACAGAATTCACAAAGCTGACCCACATGAGTTGGGACCAAAGACTTCTCTACCAATGGAGCCCTATTGCAAATGGGTCTGCGGCCGTGCTCAGAGGTTGGGTATGCCGTACGAAGCTGTTAGACCTCTCATTCTTGAATCTCCTGATGAAGATGGGGTTCCTCCAACTGTCCTCCCTCCTCATATACCCACTGATTTTGACACGATGAAGAGATCTTGGGGACAGCTAAAGGAAGAACGGGATTTCTATCGGGAGAAGTTCAACGAGCAGGAACGGAAGATCTAGAGGCTGACTAAGCAATTGGAGGAAGAACGGGTCCTGAACAACTACATCAGCACTGAAAAGAGGAGGCCATGGGAGCATTGATGAGCTTGGGATATTTCCTTTTATAGTTTTATTTCCTTTCCAGTATTTTTCATTCCTGTAATGCCTAAGGGCAAATTGTTGAACAATTGAAAATTTTAATCTAATGAAGTGTGTTTCCCTTTTGTCTACAAAGTTGAATCTTGTTTGTCTTTGAAAACATAAAACATACGCATTCCATTGCACCATATGCATAGCAGGTACCCTATTTCACAGGTTTCTTAATCTCCTTCGCTGTTTATTTTGAACAGTCATCATGAATCCAGACTCCTCCAGTGAGCAAGCAATCAAGGCCCTTCAAGCCCAAAGTGCACAGTTTCAAAAGATGGTCCTAAGCCTAGCCCAAGGTCAGCAAGAGTTGAAGACTCTACTCCTGAAGAAGAAGAAGAAAAAGAGGACTGCGTTGTTCAACGCCGGACGCAGATTTGGGAACACACTCCACAATGAAGCTGAACCAACTACTTCTTCTGCTGAGAAAAACAGTCCCCAAGGGGGAGGAGCTCCTAGTCCCGCAGTCTCCGACAACGAGACGGACTACAATGACGAACAATACCCACCTGCTGCTGACAGATACAAGCAATTGGAAGACCGCTTGAGCGCCATGGAAATTCAGAATGTGCTGGGACTGGATTTCGGAGATCTGGGGTTATCTTCTGGGGTAGTAATTCCTCACAAGTTTAAGGCGCCTGCCTTCGCCAAGTATGATGGGGTCTCCTGCCCAAAGCTGCATCTGAGGTCGTACGTAAGGAAGATCCAACCTTACACGGCAGATAAGAACCTCTGGATTCACTTCTTCCAAGATAGCCTCTCGGGGTCCCAGCTTGAATGGTTCTACCAATTAGATGGAACTAGCATCCGACACTGGGAAGATTTGGCAACCGCATTCTACAGACAATATCAATACAATTCTGATCTCGCTCCTACGCGTACCCAACTTCAGGGTATGTCTCTATGAACGGGTGAAGGGTTCAAAGAGTACGCACAAAAATGGAGAGATTTGGCTGGCAGGGTGCAGCCTCCATTGACTGATCGTGAGCTGGTTGATATGTTCCTAGGGACTTTGTCTGGTCCATTTTTCAATCATTTGGTTGGTAACTCCTCCGCTGGGTTTACGGATTTGATTCTAACGGGAGAAAGAATTGAAGCTGGCATCAGGTCAGGCAAGATACAAAAGGCTGCCTCTACAAGTACTGAGAAGAGGCCGTTTAAGAGAGAAGCAAGTGCCGTCTATGGTCCTAGAAGACAAGTCAAGCCCGAAAATCGCCAAGCCGTCAATGCTTTGGTCATCTCAAAACCTGTTGTTGCTCCTCAGCAGTACAATCAACAAAGAAGTGAAAGGCCCAAGAGGCAGTATACTCGGCTGAGTATGACCTTATCTCAAATCTTACCCCAACTGTTATCAACCAACTTGGTGACCCTCAAAGAAGCTCCTAAGGTCGTCAACACTACATCTCCTAAGTATAACCCAAATGCCCGGTGTGCTTATCATTCTGATAGTCCCGGGCACACTACTGATGATTGTTGGGCCTTGAGAAACAAAGTGCAAGATCTTATCGACGCAAAGGAAATTCAGTTTGAAGCGCCTGAGAGACCGAATGTTGTAACTGCTCCTATGCCCTAGCATAGAGTAAATGCCATTGAGGAAGAGTTGTATGCTATTTCGGTAAATGAAGTTGTTACCCCTCTTTTGACTGTTAAGAGGAACTTGCTACTAGCCAGTTTATTTCCGGGTTGTAGTAAGGGTTGCCTCCTGTGTGTTGTTATCCCTACCGGTTGTCCACTGCTAAAATCAGGCATCCAAGGCCTGATGGATAGCAAGGAAATTCTATTCAAGAAAACGGTTGTTCCGTCTGTTTCCGTTGAAGAAATATCTGTTGTCACAATTTATAATCCTGCCAAAGCTCGCGTAAAGAAACCAGTCCAGATTATGTCTGTTGCACCCATCACTATTACTGTCCCGGGGCCTCTCTCGTATGAGTCTGATAAGGCGGTCCCATGGCATTATGGAGCCGACGTGTATGTGCTTGGGGTGAAGCAGGAGTTCAACACCAATACCAATATCAGTAATATCACTGGTCCCGCAAAGATTACCCGCAGTGGCAGGCTCTTCTCGCCTGACATTGCACCGCCAGTTATCCGAAAACCCCTCACCATCACACCCGCAAGTGTGCATGTTCCAATTCAAGTTCCTGTGTCTACTACTGCCGCCGAGTCCTCTGATACTCGGGGCAAAGAAGTTGCTACTGATTCGCCTGCCAGGACGGAGGCACCAAAAAAGAAGACTGCTGTGAAAGCCTCCCAACAAGAAATGGAGGAAATCCTTAAAATTATCAAAAAGAGTGAATTTAATGTTGTTGAACAGTTGGGGCATACTCCCTCCAAAATCTCTATGTTATCATTGCTGCTATGCTCAGAGGCCCATGCAAAAGCCCTGATTTCATTTCTGAAAACGGCCCATGTGCCGCAAGAGACCTTCGCGGATCAATTCACCGACTGTGTGGCTAATTTGACAGCTGACAATGGCCTAGGGTTCTCGGATGCTGACCTTACCGCCAAGGGGAAAAATCACAATGATGCCCTGCATGTTTCCATAGAATGCAGGGGCACTACTCTTGCACACGTGTTAGTGGATACCGGCTCTTCCCTGAATGTTTTGCCCAAGAAAGCATTGGATCGCTTGGATTGTGAGGGCCTGGAGTTGAAACCTAGTAACATCATTGTTAGAGCCTTCGACGGTTCTAAGAGGATGGTGCACGGTGAAGTAGACATCCCCATTCGTGTGGGTTCCCAAGTTTTCAACTCAACATTCTATGTAATGGATATTCGTCCATCTTACTCCTGCTTGTTGGGGCGACCCTGGATTCATAAAGCTGGGGCAGTAACATCCACTCTACACCAAAAGCTCAAATACCCTGTCAAAGGGAAGATTGTTACTGTGCAGGGTGAGGAGGAATACATGGTGAGTCACTTGAATTCATTCCGGTATATCGAGATGGACGGGGAGTTTATTGAAACCCCCTTTCAGCATTTTGAGGAGGTACCCCCAGTGTTGGCATCGGCTGAGGCAGTGGTTGAAGAAGATTTTCTGTTGAAGATGGCATCTTTGAAAGATGCCCGGGCTGTAATCGAGAAAGGCAATTGTGCAAACTGGGGTCAGCTTCCTGACTTCACTCAAAAGAACGACAAGTTTGGGCTGGGCTTTACTGCAGAGGCTCAGAGGGCTGTGCGCAAGGAAAAGATCATAAAGGCTCCGGTGTTTATCTCCAACCCAAGGGTGAATGCTATCGAGGAGGATGTAGAAGAAGCAGAGTTTGACAGTTGGATCTACCCGACTGCCGGCAACGGACCGAGCAACTGGACGGCAAAGGATTTTACACCTATCACATTTGTCACGCAGTAATTAATTTCTTTTGATTTCCAATTTGTAACAAACAATATGTTAAAACTTTGTTGGCTCGGTGTCCTACCCGGGGCATCGTAGCTCCATTTGTGAGGGCTTTTTGTATGACATTTCCATATATCATCAATCAAAACATTGGACGTTTGTTGCATTTCAAATCTTGTGCTCTTTTTCTGTGTTATATATTGCAAAACAGCTATATTTACACACACTCACTTATACAGGTTTCAATCCACTCTGGATCCCACTGGTAATAGCTCTGCTACCGCCAGTTATGACTTCGAGAATCCGATCAACTTGGCCGAAGACGAAGGTGAAGATGATTGCGAAGTGCCTGGTGAACTCGCAAGACTGCTACTCCAGGAAGAGAGGGCTATTCAACCACATGAAGAACCGGTAGAGACGATTAATCTGGGTACTGAGACAGATAGGAAAGAGGTCAAGATTGGGGCTAATCTAGAGCTCAGCGTGAAGCAACGATTGATCCAGATGCTACGTGATTACATGGAGATATTTGCTTGGTCATATGAAGACATGCCTGGTTTGGATGCCGACATTGTAGTTCACCACCTGCCAACCAAGGAAGATTGCCCTCCGGTAAAGCAAAAGGTCCGACGTATGCGCCCAGAGATGTCTGAAAAGATCAAGGCCGAAGTTATGAAGCAATTCGATGCCGGGTTTCTTGCAGTGACTTCTTACCCTCAGTGGGTTGCCAATGTGGTGCCAATACCAAAGAAAGATGGTAAAGTCAGAATGTGTGTAGACTACAGAGATTTGAACAGGGAAAGCCCCAAGGATGACTTCCCCTTACCTCACATCGACGTTCTTGTTGACAATACTGCCCAACACAAGGTTTTCTCCTTCATGGATGGTTTTTCAGGGTATAATCAGATCAAGATGGCTCCGGAAGATATGGAAAAGACTACCTTTGTGACTCAGTGGGGCACCTTCTGTTATAAGGTCATGCCATTCGGATTAAAAAATGCTGGGGCAACCTATCAATGTGCCATGGTTGATTTATTTCATGATATGATCCATCATGAGATTGAAGTATACGTTGATGACATGATTGCAAGGTCTCAAACTGAGAAGGAGCACCTTGACCATCTGAGGAAGTTGTTTGACCGACTCAAGTTATACAAGCTGAGGTTGAATCCCAATAAATGCACCTTTGGGGTAAGATCCGGAAAATTGCTAGGTTTCATTGTGAGTGACAAAGGTATTCAGGTGGACCCTGCCAAGGTTAAAGCCATTCAAGAGATGCCGACTCCAAAGACAGAGAAAGAAGTCAGAGGCTTCCTGGGACGACTGAATTACATTGCCCGATTCATCTCACATCTGACTGCTACTTGTGAGCCAATCTTCAAATTACTGAAGAAAGATCAAGTAGTACGCTGGAACGATGAATGTCAGGCCGCCTTTGAAAAGATAAAGGAATATCTCCAAGAGCCACCCATTCTTATGCCACCGGTGGAAGGAAGACCTCTGATATTATACTTGACAGTACTTGATAATTCAATGGGGTGTGTGATGGGACAGCATGACGAGTCTGGCCGAAAAGAGCACGCTATTTATTACTTGAGCAAAAAGTTTACCGACTGTGAGTCTCGTTACTCACTGCTTGAGAAAACTTGTTGCGCTCTTGTATGGGTTGCTCGCCGGCTGAGACAGTATATGCTGACTGACACCACCTTGTTGATTTCAAAGATGGATCCCATCAAGTACATATTTGAAAAGCCTGCTCTGTCTGGGAGAATAGCGAGATGGCAAATGATCTTGACAGAGTATGATATCCAGTATACAACTCAGAAAGCTATTAAGGGAAGTGTACTGGCAGATCATTTGGCACACCAACCTGTGGACGATTACCAATCATTGAACTTTGATTTTCCGGACGAAGACATCATGGTGGTAACTGACTGTGAAGTACCTGGACCGGATGAAGGACCTGAGGAAGGATCCCGATGGTCTATGCATTTTGACGGAGCCTCCAATGCTTTGGGTAACGGCGTCGGCTCTGTAATCATATCTCCCAAAGGAACTCATACTCCACTCACCGCCCGATTATGTTTCAGCTGCACCAACAACATGGCAGAATATGAGGCATGTATCATGGGTTTGCAAGCTGCAATCGACTTAAGGATCAAATTTCTGAGTGTCTTCGGAGATTCTGCTCTCGTGATCAATCAGATCAAAGGCGAGTGGGATACGAAACACCCAAATCTTATTCCTTACAAGGAGTATGTGTCAACCTTGCTTCCCCACTTTGAGGAAATAACTTTTGAGCACTTCCCAAGAGAGGAGAATCAGCTAGCAGATGCACTAGCTACGATGTCTTCAATGTTCAAAGTTAAATGGGACAATGAGGCTCCCTGGATCATTATCTGGAAGTTGGATGAACCGGCATACTGCTGCGAACTTGAGGCTGAAAAGGTGACTGAAAAACCCTGGTATCATGAGGTGAAGAGGTACTTGGAAGCTCAGGAATACCCTGAAGGCGCATCTGTCAATGACAAGAAGTTCATAAGGAGGTTTACTGCAAAATTCTTCCTCAGCAACGGCATTCTCTATAAACAGAATCATGATTCGACTCTACTACATTGTGTGGATAAGGCTGAAGCAGAGAAGATCATGATAGAACTGCATGAAGGCACATTTGGGACACATTCCAGTGGACACACCATGGCTAAGAAAATCCTTCGGGCAGGATATTTCTGGTCCACAATGGAAGCTGATTGTTACCAACACTCCCGAACTTGTCACAAATGCCAGATCTATGCTGACAAGGTGCATATTCCTCCAGTTCCTCTGAACGTCCTGACGGCACCTTGGCCTTTCGCAATGTGGGGGATTGATATGATCGGTGAGATCCGACCGACGGCATCCAATGGGCATCGCTTCATCTTGGTGGCGATCGATTATTTCACGAAGTGGGTTGAGGCAGCTTCCTACGCCACAGTAACCAAGAGCGTCGTGGCACGTTTCATCCGGCATAATCTGATTTGTCGGTACGGCGTCCCAGAAAGAATCATTACGAACAATGGTACCAATCTCAATAACACGATGATCACTGAACTCTGTGAACAGTTCAAGATACAGCACCACAATTCTTCTCCCTACCGGCCGAAGATGAATGGGGCTGTAGAGGCAGCTAATAAGAATATCAAGAAAATTGTGCAGAAGATGACAGTGACCTATAAAGATTGGCACGAGATGTTACCGTTTGCTCTTCATGGGTACCGTACCTCAGCAAGGACGTCAACCGGGGCAACTCCTTTCTCCTTGGTCTACGGCATGGAGGCAGTCTTGCCAATTGAAGTCCAGATACCCTCTCTCCGGATAATGAAGGATGCAGACTTGAGTGAAGATGATTGGATCCAGACTCGACTTGATCAATTAAATCTGATTGACGAAAAGAGGCTCACTGCTATCTGTCATGGTCAAACGTATCAAAAACGGATGATCAGGGCATTTAACAAGAAAGTCAAACCACAAGAGTATCAAGTTGGGGACCTGGTAATCAAACGCATCATCCTTCCTCAAAGTGACCCCCGGGGCAAATGGACCCCTACATACGAAGGGCCATTTGTGGTTAAACATGTGTTCTCAGGAGGAGCCATGATTTTGACCACCATGGATGGTGACGACCTTCCTCACCCCGCCAATGCAGACATAGTGAAAAAATACTACGCATAAATAAAAGACCCGCTAGGTTGACATACCTAGGCAAAAATAAGGGCTTCCCGGCGAACCAAAAGGGTTCGGGCAAAAATAAGGGATGAAATGAAAAAAATCTGTACACCTGGCAAGTCGAAAACCTGAAAAGGCGGCTTGGGCAAAAATGGGTATCCCGGTGGACTGAAAACCCGAAAGGGCGGTCCAGGCAAAAGTTAGGGATAAAGCGTAACGCTATGTCTCATTGGATCACTTCGCATCCGGAATTCGACATCAACTATCTGGATCAGATTTCGGCATCGACCAATCAGCTTCATCTTCGACTAGGCAGCAAAGCGATGAGACGCTTGGAGACATAAAGGCGATAGCAGAGTTGGAACCCAGTGGGATTGTTCACATAGTTGTTTTGTTTTCTTTTCAAAATTGTAAATTCTGTGTTATTCGGCGGCATCTTCTTACTAGGATGTCAGCCTCTTGTACAAAAAAAAAACGCCTATTCACAGGCAAAATTCAAATCAATACGAATTCACTTGTCCATACAAATTGCCATTGTTTTTCCTTTTTCTGTTTTGTCTTGCGACGAACGTCCAATGTTCATTTTTGATATATGCATTTGACATTAAATTGCTGATTCATAAATATTTGCATATAAAACAAGAGATTAATTACAGGTGACATCAGAGACAGGGGCAAGGTAAAGTTGTCTGATGCAGTCTGGTTGCTTTGTCCTCCAAGGTGCCAAGGTAGGTTCGACTGAAGATTGTGACCAAATCATTTCAACTCCCCGCTGAGTAAAACAAGATTCAGCAGTACTTTCCCCAAGCAGAGTTGACTCCCTGTCAATCCTGAAAAGGCACAACATTCCCCGGCAGGTCTTGAAGCTTATCCCCAGTAGATTCTGGAAGCTTGTTCCCTGCAGGGTACAGACGTCTCTCCCGAGTCTTATTCAGAGTTATTTCCTCACAAGGGCTTATAACTGGGTTATCCTCAGCTAATTGCCACGGAAGATCGCCCTCGGCGAAGTTCTTTCATTCCCCGGCAGGAGTCTATCCTCGGTTATCCCCAGCGGAGTTTATCATCATTATCCCCAGCGGAGTCCATCATTGAAGTCCTCAGCAGGCCTCTCGTCAAAACTTCAGCAAAGTATCTCTTTCACAGAGCAATTCTCCGGCCGATCGTCAAGGATTTATTTTCCTAAGACGAAAATACATTTATAAACATTTCACATTTTCATACATCTTGCTTACATACATGATAAAGTGCATACAACACTATCTCATGTTGAACATCATGACATCATGCATATCATACATCGTGACATTGCATACAACTTATGTTTTTGCCTTTTCAGGGAAAAAGACAATCCCAAAGACAACTACCTTCAACTGTCACAATTCCAGATTCGATACCTGTATCTAGCCAGGGCACATCTGAGAGTGATCAGTTTCCAGATTCGATTCCTGTATCTATCCAGGGCACGTCTGAAGATTTCCAAATTTGATTCCTGTATCCAGCCAGGGCATATCTGTTGACCACATTTCCAGACTCGATTCCTGTATCTAGCCAGGGCACATCTGAAGAGTTCGAAGATTCTATTCCTGTATCCGGCCAGGGCATATCTAACAACTATCACAATTCCGGATTCGACTCCTGTATCCAGCCAGGGCATATCTGTTGACCACATTTCCAGACTCAATTCCTGTATCCAGCCAGGGCACATCTGTGAGCAACCAATTGTAGATTCGACACCTGTATCTAGTCAGGGCATATCTGCATGAGGAGATTGAAGATCAAACACCTGTAACAAGCCAGGAAAACATCTGTCTTTCTCGAATACACAAGTTCTCGCTAAGGAATCTCTTGTGCGATCAACACTTCCAAATGGCATCTATAAGCCAATTCCCGACAAGGTTCTGTCACATCTCCAGATGGCATCTATAAGCCCATCTCCCTATCCACCACCTCTCCAAATGGAATCTATAAGCCCATTCCCGACATCACATTTGCTGATACTTCAACATGCGAGTGCAAATTTCCGGGCACTCTGGTGTCCAATCTCCTTTTACCCTCGAGTCACGAAAGGCAAACTTGCCAATCTAACTCTTCAGGTCCAAGAAGATTGAACAGGGGCAACTGTTGTACCCCAAAATTTGCCCTCCCATTTCCTCAACATTTTCTCATCACAAAAACCTTGAAGATCAAGATCCAGTTAGGGTTTCCTCTGCTCAAGGCTTCTCCTTGCACTGTGGACTCAAATTAGGGTTTGTGTTTGAACCAAGATGTTTTGACCTAAAATGCCTAATATGACTTTCATGCTTCATATTGGACTCCCAAGTTTACCCATACCAAGTTTCAAGGCTTGATTCCAAGTTTTGATTAGTCAATTGGACAGATGACCTAGAAATCAGCTGTATTGGGGGAAAAGCCAACTGTGGCCAATTGACAGTCAAACCTCATGATTTTTGACCCACATCAACATTATGAACTCATATGGACCATTTGATCAAGTTTGGATCACAATTCCACAAGAAATTTGATCAGATCACCAAAAGGGCAAAATGGTCATTTTTAGGGTTTTGGCTGCACAAAGGCAATTTTTGACTGTTTGACCTAGCCAATGGCAAACCAAGCTCGCATATGGACTCAAGAACCCCATGGAATTATCTTGACATGATCAACAAACTCAAAAGATCCCAAGTACACAAGATTGACAGTTGAATTTCTCAGTCAATTGATCAATTTTGACTGTATACTGAAAAGTCAAACTTTGACTTTTTGGTCAAAATCAAGAGTCAAGATTCATTTTTCATCAAAACATGCCTAATCATGAAACTTGTTCACCAAGAAATCACAAATTGCAAATTAGGGTTTGGAATGGAATTTTTCATAACTTAGAATTTTTCTAAGTTATGAAAAACCCTAATTTTTTTCCCAACTTTGCCCCACTTTTCCACCATGATTCATTTGGATTCAAACAAAAGTCAAAACATGAAAGTTGTAGCTTGTTGGATAATCTACAACTTTGATTCACAAAGTTTTCTCATTTGAAGCTTGTATCTCAAGTTACAAATTTTTGAATAAGGGCACTAAACCATTCTTAACTTAGTGAATTTTTGACCTATTTTGACAAGTTTTTCTACCCCACTTCAAGGCCATTTTCCATACACTTCCACTTGGAATTTCAAATTTCACTTAAACGATGGATTGTAGTACACATTCCAAGCTTTCCAAAATGTCCAAGAACTCATCAAACAACCTCATGGTTAGGGAGAATCGAATTTCACAATATAGCAAAAACTCACTTTTGAATTGGCCATTTTTCATGTTCATAAGTTATGCAAACTTCTCAAAACCAGCATGCCCTTGATTACAGGTCCTTAAACCAATTTACACTCAATAATTAAATGCCAATCCATTGTGTTTTAGCTTTGTTTTGTTCATATAGTCATTACACAAGGAATTAAGCCTTAATTGGAAAAAGTGGTTTATCCATTTTTGAAAAGAAGAACTTTATGTCAAGTTTGCAAATCAAATGGTACAATGCATATCTTTGGACACAAGATTCATGGACATAACACTCTGATCAAGACAAAAAGATGCAGCATAGTGTGAGGGCCTGTATAGGCTAGAAGGATCAAGTGGCTTTTATTTGCTTCAAGTTCAAGAAATATGGCATAACTTGTACCAACTGAGAAACCAGCTTACAAACACTTAGACAAAGTTATCAAACACATTACACACATCATAACCAAGCTATTGCACGAGCCATTTACCTCCCAAACATCATCAAACCAAAAAACACCATCAAACTGCAAAAACAGAGTTGCCTCTGCAGTTTGAGTGCCAACTTCTATTTCTCTCAAGCATTCTTGCCAAAACCAGTTCACACACCTTCCATACCATCTATGCAAGCTAACCAAAAGCAAAAGCACGACCTGTAATCACTCTAACCACTTCCACCATTTTCACATTTCTGACTTGCAGGTGAAGTTCTCTAGCTCGATTCAGAAGCTTTCAAGACAAAGTAAACATTGGAATAGCATCCCTGGACCTCAAGGAAGCTTCTCCAATCATCACCTTGCATTGAAAGTTCCTACATCTCCAGATAGAACTTCAACTAAACAGGTAAGTTTTTGAATTCGTATCTCTCTTATTAGGCATCATTAGCTTTAAGTTTGTGAAGAAACAAGGTTCTACTCATGCCACTGAACATGTACATTCTTTTACTTTTCATTTCTTTTGCTTGAGCTATGAGAATTTGGAGTTTGAAAATGGCAGAAAAACTAGGTTAGGATTTGGGGGAGGAGAAATTCTCCCTCATCTTAGAGAGTTAGATCAAGTTATGCATATGGTTAGAATCGTCTCTTCATGCTGAACATCTTTTATGTTATGAGTTTTTGTTAAAAAGCCAAGAATCAGGACTTAGCAATGGAGGAAAGTGGCGCGCGTTTTGTTCAAATAGAAGGCTGGAGGTTGAAGACAGTGGTCTTTTGGGCTGGGCCTGTGTATTTTTCTTATTCACACCATGCTAATTGCTTTTGCACCCCCTAGGCCCATTTGCTTATTTCTTTGACTTTTTGACCTTTTTTTTTTTGAGTGACTTTGTTTATTTTTCCTCATGGCATAAAAAATATAAAAATATTTTTTCTCACCATTTTTAATTTATTATGTATTTATAAGATTTTCTTTTGATTAATACTTAGATAAATTAAATATATACATTTCATTAAAATATTGAGAAATATGTAAAAATACTTTTATTTTCATTTTTATTTTTTTTTACCTTCTGAAAATATTATATATAAAAAAAATACTTTTTTTTACAAATATTAAAAATTATTATTATTTATATATATATAACACATATTTAAAATAATACATATATACATATATTTATTAATATATTTAGGGTAAAATACAAAATATATATACTTTTTGTTTTTTTATTATTATTAATATTTAATATAAGAATATATTTTTGACAAAATACTTCACTTTATTTTATTTTGTACCTAATAAATAAATACTTATATTAAATTAAACAATAATACATTTCATTTAATAAAATTAGGGTTTTGCCCTAAATTCAAAAATACTACAAAACTAATCTCTTTTTATTATCTTTTATTTTTACATAAATAATACTCTTTTTCTTTCATAACATATACAAAATATTTTTGCATCTTGCATATTTTATTCCATTTTATTTAATTATTGTACATTAATTAAATTGTATAAATTCAATATTGATGTAATAGTTTTAGGTTTACATTACTTGTCAAAATCCCCATTTGAACATTTGTATCCCCCTTCCCATATTTGGTTTTGTAATAGCTTAGTAAATTTATTTTCGCGCTTTATTGCTTTCTAATTATGCCATGTTAGAATTAGGGTTTGTATGCGAAAAAACGACAAAATAGTTATGACCTAATCTCAAGACAAACAAGCATGAATATGGACACACAAACCACACTTGCACCCCCTAGGGTATTCCACTTGTTGCCTTTCAAAATTGGGCCATATTGCATGTTAGGTCTCTTTGGGCAAAAACAAACAACCAAATGATCATAGTCCCTCGATAACATTTTCAAAAAAACTTCCAAAACAAATGATCAAGTCCCTCAAAGAAAATGCCCAAAGATACTTGGCACCGTTGCAATTATGGTCTAAACAATGACCCGCGCCCGTCCCTTTCACATCCTAACATGAGATTGTCCACCAAATACAATGGTGGAACAAACTCATTAAAAGGGTTAAAACATAGCAATAAACTTTGAGAAATTTAGGAGTAGACAACCTCTTAGTTACTTGAATCAAACTTGCAAAAACAAAACACTTGCCTATTTTCAAAAACCACACATCACTACACTTTCAAAACAACTTTCAAAAACAAATGAAAACCTTTTTCAAAAGACGTACCCCTTTGTATACATCCCCACATGGATCATTACAAAGGTTGCCACCACATTGGCTTCTTTTCAAAACATTTTCAAACCCACACACACAAGCACCATTTAAAACAATTGAAAACAAAAGGCAAGTGGTCTAAGCAAGTAACTAAGAGCCCATGGATAACCATGGATAGAAAGGGTGCTAATACCTTCCCTTTCTATAATCTACTCCCCGAACCCAAGAAAACATCTCAAAGGTTTTTGCTGTGCTTTTTGACCTTTCCTTAGGATAAAATAAAAAGTCGGTGGCGACTCTTGCTCAACCGAAACATTTGCAAAAACAAACGGAAAACCTCAAGTCAGTTCTCCCACCGTATCACAATAATTAACTTGGAAGCAATACAATTCAAAATATAATTCATAACAACAATTGGCATAATATAAAAACTGAATAAATATTAATTTCAATAAAAACCTGGAATCAAAGTTGCTATGGTAATCTTGAAGTATTACAATAATCCTTGAGCTTGATTGCAGTAAATAATTCGTGTTAATTCTTGAAGGAAGAATTAACACTTAAAACTAAAAACTAAAACTTGGAATGAAAATTACAGGAACGTGAAAACAATATTCCAAAACAAGCAAATTGGAAAATAATTGCAAAAGAATAAATAATATTTGTTCTGAGGAAAATTCTTCGACCCCTGAACTATGCACTGGTACACATATATATAGCATAGGAAAATCAGCAGTTCAGAATTCTTGATGAAGTCTTCAATGGAGAAAATATAGGAGCACTAATAGTGGTGGCAGGAAAATAGGAGACTCAGCAGAAAAAGGGAGAACGAGTCTGCCCTTAATGCCCACGTCTCAATCCATGTATAACGTCCACCTTCACGCACGTGACGGTCGTCACAGGTGGGTGACGGTCGTAACGCGCTGAAGTAGTGCATTACGCTCGTCAGTGGTGTGTGACGAGCGTTTCTTCATGTTGCGGGGTGTTACGCCCGTCACAAGGATGTGACGACCGTCATTGTTCCAAAAATCTAAACTTTGTATTTTTTTATTCTTTTTATCTTTGTTTATGTCTAGCCTTCTTCATGTTGTCCTTTTCCATCGGTTTGAGTCGACAAATGTTACACCTGTAAAAAGACAAATAATCTCGGAATAATCGGGGGTTAGATGACTTAATGAAATATAAAATCGGTAAAAAGCATGGTAATTATATGATATGTTTTCTCGTTATCAAATTCCCCCATACTTAAACCTTTGCTTGTCCTCAAGCAAATAGTCATTCGAAAGGTCGGACAAGTTTTGTCAAGCGCATAAGCATGACATACCTTGGATTTTTAAAGTAGTCTCGGGAAATCCTCGTCGGTTCGGCCAATACTTGAGTAAAACACTAAAGATACGCTAATGACATAAGCAATAAGCTTAGCCATAGACTTCCATTTCAAACAAGCTATCCAACAGTTCCGTTATAATTCTTCCCGGAGTTCCTCGTATCTATTTCACTCGGTTTCGTTCTGGCGCAATCACATTAAGCCCTTTATCTTAGCACGCACGTAGTGGAGTAACCGGTTAGTGACTTTGATCCTTTTAGCACGGGGTCTGGTACATGAATGTGGCAACCCTACATATGTTATCCAAATTGGAGGTTGTGGGGGATCGGGCCGTAGCACGCCCTACCGAGTTCAGAACCAGATACCTCTGAACCAACCAACACTGGATTCCTTCATTATTTGCTCAGCTCTTATATGTGCCCGTCTATTTTGGTACACAAATTTTCTTTTCTTTTAGCAGCGAGATAGGAAGGATATTTTTAGAATCAGGCATCAAACACTTATATTCATCGATTCTCCACGTGGTTTATGTCAAGACGGTGCTGACTGCTAGTATAAACTACTAGGGGTTACTTCTAGAACTTGAAACTCCAGATATCGGTATAATGGTTATTGAAACGGATCGCGTAAGTAGGAAGTCTACGGTGTCAGAACCGTATCGATCTTGTTATGTCGTTTTCGGCTTCCTCAACCGGGATTTCGTTAAAATAGGTATGTCGGGCTAATGCGAAAATAAAAATTTTTCGGTATGGCAAAATAGAGCGAAGAATTTGAATCGAGACATATCGTAAGAATTTACTAGTTTATAAAAGATTGAAAGGTACCTCTCCCACACAAAATCCGACATTATCCTCAATGTTGCGGTATATAGGCGGGGAAGTGCCATTACAAAACAAACGGAAAAGAAATGAAACAGAAAAATAATAAATTACATAGAAATTAAAGAAAGACTACTGGTGACCACGTCCTCTACTCCTGGTGCGAGAGCATCTGGTAGGAGTGGCTTCAGTGTCGGTGTCTTGGAAGCCAAGGGTGCTCACGTCCATCCTCAAGGCGTTAAGCTCTGACAGGGCCTCATCTAACCTCTCATTCATGTTGCGCTGCCCAGTCAAGATCTGAGCATTTTGGGCGCACAGAGACTCAAATTGCTCGGCTTGCCTCCTCTCAAGCGCCGCATTCATTTGGTTTTGCATGTGGAGGGCGCGGAGGATGTCTTCAAGATTAATAGGAGGAGCTGCAGATGAGGATCCTGGAATGTCGTGGACTGGAGGAGCACTATCCAACTCTTCTTGTATTTCGTTTACAGCGGCTGCAGGTTGGTCTTCATGGGCAGGTGCACGCTCTGCGGGAATTTCAGGATCGAACAACCAGTTTGCTCGGTTACTTGGATCGATTTGGTCCCTGTTCGGCAAAATGATATTCTGATAGACAGTGTTCCTGATTACAGGGTGGAATCTGCCGTCTTCCCACTCGTAGATGAGGTGTGCGGCTTTGCAGTGATCCATAGTTAGCAAAGTCGGTACCATAGAAGGCAAGGTTGCGAGAGCAGCACCGTAGTTCAGACCAATGGCAAGTGAAGTAACCAGCCCTCCGAAATAAAATGGTTTTCCACCTCTAGCACAAATAGATTGGATGTGAGCAAGTAGGAACGGGGCGGCATTGATCTTTTTCCCAGTGAACGCGCAATGTAAAAAGAAGAGCTCCTTGGAGTTGAGCTTATGGTTGCTGTCGCGGGCGAAGATTGTGTTGCTAAGGATGCGATGGAAGTAGCGGATGGCCGGATTGTGAATGTGGGTGGCATTCAGGTGGTCGTAGGATCCGGCACGGATATTCGTCAAACTGTGCCATAAGTTGAAAGCATCCTCACCAAAATTATCCGGCACCCGGAGATGAGCACCTTCGTCCGAACAAAAGCCTAGAAGTCTCGCGATGTCGGATTGAGGCAACTCGTGCTCAACGCCAAACATGCGGAATTTTGCCAGGCCTGACAGTTGGTTTGTGACACCTGGCGGAGTGAGGTAAACAAATGAACTCAAGAACTCAAGAGTAAGAGTTTCGTAGATCGGTCTTGGTTCGCGGCACAGGTTCCACAAATCCACACTTTGCAATAATCAGCGGACACTGTCAAGCAGTCCCAAACTCTTCAGGCAGTCGATATCAACGTACCGTGTGGGTTGGAGACCTCGACGTTGGAATTTCTGAAACTTTGCCCGTTGATTCTCTCCCTGTTCGCCGATTCTGAAATTGAGGTCTGGAGCGTGTGGGTTGTTTGCCATGGTGGAGGTAGGATTTGATTTGGGAATATGAAAATGGGGTACTGTATGGATGGTAATTTGGTGTCGGGAATTTAGAAGTTAGAAGAAAGATGGAGTGGAGTGCTTTTCGTATGATGTGGTAACAATAGGGGGGAGTGGGTTTATGAAGGAGATGGTTGAAAGCTGGAACGGTTCTGTAATAGCCGTTCTGATACACTGTATGTGTGACGGTCGTCACGAGGGTGTGACAGTCGTCATGAGGCAAAAAGGCGTGTTACGCTCGTCACAAGGGTGTGACGGTCGTAATGCGCTCAGCGTCATTAATGAAACGACTGTTACAGGACCGTTGGGGTGTTTATATTTTTATATTTTATTAATTTCTTGGGAATAAGGTTTTAAGTATATAGTATATATTTTTTTCAATTTTTGAAATATTTTAATTAATAAGAGTTTTAAATATAAAGGTGATCTAATAATTAAAGTTTGTAATATTTGTTACCAGTACATAACGAAATAGTAATAACATTACAGTAAACATAAACAATAAACAGTAAATAAATGAACTTGGTACTTTAAATAATTGAATAAATTCATAAGAAATTATTTCAAAATAACTAGGAATAAAAAATGATAATGCTGAATAATAACTGAAATCCCTCCCACACTAAAACTAAACAGTGTCCCCACTGTATGGATAAATGCGAGAGAAAAGAAAATGAATAACAATGGCAAGTCTAGCCACGGGGAGGCGGAAACATGTGCTGATGCATGTAGTCCAACTGATCGGTCACCAAGTCCATGAAGGTTATGAAGTCCACCCGGAGAGAAGTCAGCTCGCCCCGCATGTCAGTAATTGCTTCATGTAAGGAGTGCAGGGTAACAGTAGGTGGAGGTGGTGTAATCTCAGGAGCCTGGGTCGCGGTCTCAGCAGAAGTAGCCTGTTGTTCCCAAGGATCAGGGGACTCATGGTATCCTGGCGGAGTGGCAGGATCTTCATCAGCATTAGTAGTGTTTGGGACCTCATAAATGTCAACAGTAGATGGTGAGGAGGGCGGTGAAGCAGGATGGTGAAGGTCAAACAGCCAGTTATCTCTGTTGTGCACACTGGTGATAGGGTCCGGAAGCTTAAATTGGTGGACGATCTGATGATTAACTAACAGGTCAAAATGATCTGGTCCAAGGTTCCCAATCACGCTAGTGTTGAAACAGAAGGCAATGTCCATCGGCTTTATTCCATAAAGCGGAGCTGATCCGAGCATAGGCCGGCGGAGTCCAATTGCATTTGATAGCATGGTAACTAACCCACCCAACAAGATCGGTGCATTCGGATTCTGGATGATACGCTCCATATTAGCGAGTATATAAGTTGCACCGTTCACCGGACGGCTCTGGGATGCACAGTACATAATAAATAGCTCATCGCGGGATACAGATGTGACATTCTGCTGTTTGCCAAAGATGGTGTGGGCGATGATCTTGTGGAAATACCTGATAGCCGGGTTATGGATGCATTCAGAGTAAAGATCAGACGGCTCAGGATGGTTATTACCAGTGATGCTTCCCCAGAAATAATCAAGATCAGATTCAGGCAAGAAGTTCTCCTGGGTCATAGTGATAACATCAGGACCAAAAGGGAACCCAAGCAGCTGGCTAAACTCCCTTAGGTTATAAGTGTAATCCATGTTAAACATCCTGAATGTGATCAACCCACGGTTGAATCGCATCCCATGATTTGGAATGAAGCTCAGGGTGCTTGGGAACTCAAGGGTCAGCCTCTTGTAGGTACAGAACCGTCTTCGGATAGGAGCAGTGTCCCAACCAATCTGATGCAGCAAGTACATGACACTCTCACGAATGCCAAGGGCGGTCATAGCATGATCATCTGCGTAGATAGTAGGCCACATCTCCCATTCACCCAGGTCTGCAAATCGTCTTCTTTGGTGTCTGCTTCTCAATTTGACATTCATGAAGTTTACACAATCCATAGCGCTAAATATGAAAGCAAAAGAATTACCCCCCTGAAAATATTTAATAAATGTTTGAAAAAAGAGAAATTAAGTAAGTATTTTCGGGTTAAGAAATTGCCAAAGTTAAATTAAAAAGAAAAAGAAAGATAAAAGGGAAAAATAAAAACAGAAGAAAAATAGAAAGGAGTAAGAGATGCAATCATGAAAATGTTTTAAAGGTTAAGAAAAAGAAAAGAAAAATAAAAAACATGTTAAAGCAGTAAAAATAATTAAAGTAAAACATGGGTTGCCTCCCACGAAGCGCCTTTATTTTATGTCGTCGGCTCGACAGTTAATACCTATTCAGTTAGGTATTTGGGGTAAGCGGCTCACTTAACTGAAGATAAGCCGAGTAGTCGATATTTCCAACGTTAAAGTAGTGCTTTAGGCGCTGGCCATTGACTATGAATGGTTCGATAGAACTGCCTTTAATTTCTATCGCACCGCTTGGGAAAACTTTGTTAATTTCGAACGGTCCGGACCATCTGGAACGTAATTTTCCCGGGAAAAGTTTCAGTCTAGAGTTGAATAGGAGTACGATGTCTCCTTCCTTAAAGTCTTTCCGCGAGATACGCTTATCGTGCCATTTTTTTGTTCGTTCTTTATAGATTTTAGCATTTTCATAAGCGTCTAAACGCAATTCTTCTAATTCATGGATATCTAACACTCGTTTCTGGCCAGCACTCTTATAATTTAAGTTAAGGGTTTTTATGGCCCAATAAGCTTTATGCTCTAATTCTACTGGCAAATGACAAGATTTTCCATAAACTAACTTGAACGGCATTGTTCCGATAGGGGTTTTAAAAGTTGTCTGATATGCTCAAAGAGCATCGTTTAGCTTGGAGGACCAGTCTTTTCTGGATGAAGTTACGGTTTTCTCAAGGATTTGTTTTATCTCCCTATTTGACACTTCCACTTGTCCGCTCGTTTGAGGATGGTATGGTGTGGCTATGCGATGTTTAACGCCATATTTGGAAAGTAATTTTTTGAAGATTCTAGAGATAAAATGGGAGCCACCATCGCTGATCACTAGTCTTGGTACACCGAATCGTGGGAAGATAATATTCTTGAATAGTTTTAGTACCACACGTGTATCGTTTGTGGGTGCGGCGATGGCTCCAATCCATTTTGATACGTAGTCGACGGCTACTAAAATATATTTATTTCCAAAAGATGCGGGGAAAGGTCCCATGAAATCAATTCCCCATACATCGAAAATCTCTACTTCGAGGATTCCTTTTTGTGGCATTTCGTCGCGTCTAGATATATTTCCCGTGCATTGACATCTATTGCAGTTTATAATTGCTACGTGGACGTCTTTCCATAAGGTAGGCCAAAAGAATTCAGCTTGAAGTATTGTTGCACAGGTTTTCGACGTACTAGCGTGTCCACCATAAGGGGCGGAATGGCAATGGGAAATGACGTCGTCTATTTCATCGTTAGGGACGCAGCGACGGTAGATACCATCGGCGCCTCTTTTAAAGAGTAATGGTTCATCCCAAAAGTAGTGTTTAAGATCATGGAAAAATTTCTTCCGTTGTTGGTACGTTAAATCGGGTGGTAAAACACTGGCAGCTAAATAGTTGACGAAGTCAGCGTACCATGGTAATGTGGTATTAGTACAAATGGATTTTACTACCGCAGTTGTTAAAGGTTCGTTGTGTCGATCTAAACTGTCGGTAGGGTTTATCTCTAGCTCAGCAACAAGGCATTCATAAGGGAAGTCTTCGTTTATGGGAACACTCTCGGTTTGGATTCCATCTAATCTCGATAAATGGTCAGCTACCACGTTTCCAGTTCCTCTCTTGTCTTTTATTTCTAAATCAAACTCTTGTAGGAGTAAGATCCATCTGAGTAGTCGTGGTTTGGCGTCTTTCTTGCTTAGTAAGTATCGGATCGCAGCATGATCCGTATAAATAATGATCTTGGCACCTACTAAGTAGGAATGAAATTTATCCAATGCGAATACCACAGCTAAGAGTTCCTTTTCCATAGTGGCGTAATTCATCTGTGCGGGATCGAGCGTTCTGCTTGCGTAGTAGATAACGTGAAGCTTTTTTTCTTTGCGTTGTCCTAGGACTGCGCCTACAGCATAATCGCTCGCATCGCACATTATTTCAAATGGTAAATTCCAATCAGGAGGTTGCATAATAGGTGTTGAGATTAAGGCCTCTTTAAGTGTCTCGAATGCGTTCAAGCATTTATCGTCGAAAATAAACTCAGCCTCTTTCATTAATAATTCAGTTAGTGGCTTGGTGATTTTAGAGAAATCTTTTATAAAACGTCGGTAAAAACCCGCGTGTCCTAGAAAACTTCGTATTTCTCTAACTGTTTTGGGTGGTTGAAGGTTTTTGATAATTTCGATCTTTGCTTTGTCGACTTCAATCCCTCTGTTTGATACAATGTGACCCAACACAATTCCTTGTCTCACCATGAAGTGACATTTTTCCCAGTTGAGCACTAGGTTGACACTGACACAGCGTTTCAATACTAATTCAAGGTTTGATAAACATCCGTCGAAACTCTCTCCACAGACAGAGAAATCGTCCATGAATACTTCCATAATTCCGTCTAAAAAGTCTGCGAAAATCGCCATCATGCATCGTTGGAAAGTTGCAGGTGCATTACATAGTCCAAATGGCATTCTTCGGTATGCAAAGGTACCATAGGGACATGTGAACGTGGTTTTCTCTTGATCATCAGGATGAATGGGAATTTGAAAGAATCCTGAGTATCCATCAAGGTAGCAGAAATGGGAATGTTTGGCTAAACGCTCGAGCATTTGATCAATGAATGGTAATGGGAAATGGTCTTTGCGCGTAGCTTTGTTTAATTTTCTATAATCGATACACATTATCCATCCTGTTTGAGTATGTTGTGCTACCTATTC
Organism: Vicia faba; assembly: GCA_948472305.1. Lineage (NCBI taxonomy): Eukaryota > Viridiplantae > Streptophyta > Magnoliopsida > Fabales > Fabaceae > Vicia > Vicia faba. Next base: position 572,908,590 of record OX451737.1, on the reverse strand, counting down.
TCCTTTTGTGTTCGTTATAACCGTAACACCTCCTTTCTTAGGCACCACGTGAACTGGACTGACCCAGTTGCTATCTGATATTGGGTATATGATGCCTGCTTCTAGTAATTTCTGCACTTCCTTCTTAACGACTTCACTTAGGATAGGAATTATTCGTCTTTGATGTTCTCTAGAAGTCTTGTAGTCCTCCTCCAGCATAATGCGGTGCATACAGAGAGAAGGGCTTATTCCTTTGAGATCTGAGATATTATAGCCTAATGCGGCTGGATATTTCCTTAACACATTAAGAATTTTTTCGGTTTCGATCTCTCCTAATTTGGCATTGATTATAACTGGTCGTTCGAGTTCTTTATCTAAGAATTCATACCTAAGATCTTCAGGTAATGTTTTAAGTTCTATACCAGGTTTCTTATTAGTTGGGGCAGGATCGGGTGTTAAGGCTAAACATTCGCTTAGGTCGGCATCTAAGTGTTCTTGTTTCCAGTCCTCGTTCTTAAGGATAGTTGGTGTCTGAATTTTCAGCATTGCAGAATAGGTGTCCTCTTGGAATTCAAGTTCTTTGACACATTCATCAATAATATCTAGGAGACAACATGAGTCATCTATAGCAGGGGCTTTAAAGAATTGGGAAAGAATGAATTCTACTTTTTCTTCTCCTACCTCGAAGGTAAGTTTTCCTTTCTTGACGTCTATGATGGCTCCTACAGTAGCTAAAAATGGTCTTCCTAGTATGATGGGAATGTTTGAATCTTCCTTGATGTCCATTATTATGAAGTCAGTCGGTATGTAAAATTGTCCTATTCGGACAGGAATGTTTTCTAGCATACCAACAGGAAATTTGACTGACCTGTCGGCTAGTTGTAGGGACATCTTGGTAGGTCTCATGTCGCCTAATTTGAGCTTCTCGCAAATAGATAAGGGCATTAGACTGACACTGGCTCCTAAATCGCATAGAGCTTTATCTATGACAGATTTTCCAATTACACGTGGTATGGAGAAACTACCAGGATCTTTTAGCTTTGGAGGCATGTTATTTTGAATTATGGCGCTACATTCGGCAGTTAGCATAACGGTTTCGTTCTCAACGATTTTTTTTCTTATTAGCCAATATTTCTTTTGGGAATTTAGCATATGACGGCATTTGGGTTATAGCTTCTATAAACGGAATAGTGACGTTTAATTGTTTCAGAAGTTCTACAAATTTCTTGAATTGTCCCTCGTTCTTGGATTTTGCAAGTCTTTGGGGGTATGGAATTGGTGGTTTATATGGTGGCGGAGGCACATAAGGTTTTTTTGAAGCCTCTTTGTTCTCATTCGCGTCTTCCTCTACATTTTCAGATTGATCTTTCGACTTCTCCATTTCTTTTTCGGGCTTTTGATACATGGTCGGGTTTTGGAGTCTAGGATCTACCGGTCCATCAAGGGCTGTCCCACTTCATAATGTGATAGCATTTGCATGTCCTTTAGGATTGGGCTGTGGCTGTCCAGGAAATGTACCAGCAGGTGCGGCAGAACAAGCTTGGTGTTGTGCTACTTGGGAGATTTGGGTTTCTAACATTTTGTTGTGAGTTGCTAGGGCATCCACCTTGTTTGCTAATAGCTTCAATTGTTCACCGGTGTGAACGTTTTGATTGAGGAATTCTTTGTTTTGTTGGGCTTGATTAGCGATAAAATTTTCCATTAGGATTTCAAGGTTAGATTTCTTAGGAATGTTAGAAACATTAACAGCGGGTTTTTGATACCCTGGAGGTACAGCAGGTGCTTAGCCAAGTGCATATAAAGCGTTATTGCTCTTGTACGAGAAGTTAGGATGGTTCTTCCAACCAGGATTATAGGTATTGACATAAGGATTTCCTTGAGCGTAATTTACCTGATCAGCTGATATTCCTGCTAAGATTTGACATTCGGTTCCAACATGACCAGGAACTCCACAAACTTCGCAGCTTGGGGTAACTGCAGCCACGGTAGTTGCAGGAGGTAAGGTCAAGCTTTCTATCTTTTGGGTAAGAGCATCTACCTTAGCATTAACTTTATCTAGGCTACTAACCTCGTACATCCCGCCTTTGGCTTGAGTTTTCTCCACAGATGTTCTTTCTCCTCCCCACTGATAGTGGTTTTGAGCCATGTTCTCAATGAGTTGGTTAGCTTCGTCATAAGGCTTGTCCATTAGTGTACCACCTGCGGCGGCATCTATAGAGAGTCTTGTGATGTACAAGAGTCCATTATAAAACGTGTGGATTATCAGCCATTTTTCTAATCCGTGATGTGGGCACATTCGCATCATATCTTTGTAGCGCTCCCATGCATCGAATAGCGATTCAGTATCCTTCTGCCTAAATCCGTTGATTTGGGCTCTTAGTGCAGCGGTCTTGCTTGGGGGAAAGTATCGTGCCAAGAATACAATCTTCAGTCCTTCCCACGTAGTGACGGAATTTGATGGCAAGGATTGCAACCAAGCCCAAGCTCTATCTCTTAGTGAGAAAGGGAAAAGACGTAATCTTATCGCATCTTTACTAACACCATTCGCTATAACTGTGTCGGCAAATTGAACGAATTTTGTAAGATGTTCATTTGGATCCTCAGAAGGATCTCCAGAGAATTGGTGTTGTTGGATAGCTGATATCAATGACGGTTTCAACTCGAAATCGTTTCAGTTTATTGCTGGAGCAGCAATGCTGTTATGGGGTTCTTGTTGTGATGGAGTTGCGTACTCCTTCAGTGGGCGGGTCCTTTGTTCTTCGGCCATGTCTAATTCTGGATTGGTTTTGGTTTCAGAGGAAGAATTAGAATCTATTTCAGAATCAATCTTGATTTCGGGTTTAGATAAAGGAATATCGTGATTTAAACAGTAATCCCTGACTGCACGTCTTACGGAAAGAATGCGTTCAGGTTCGTCCGTCGATTTGTCAAGTGGTTCGCCTTGTGAGCGAGTCCTTGGCATACAAATCGAAAAAGGGTATCTGTTGCTTAGTCTAAACGCGCAACAGAAGAATCATAATTAATTGACTACCAGTCCCCGGCAACGGTGCCAAAAACTTGATCGGGACTTTATGAGTCTGTCGGGATACTAACTGCAAGTATACAGTTCAGTCGTTCTAGTTTTAAAAGATTATCGAACCCACAGAGACTGAGGATCAATCGCATACGATCTAATGCTACAGTTTGTCTAACTAAGCGATGAATATTCGATTTTAGGGGGAAACAGTTTAATTAAAAATAATAGTACTAGTTATACTGGTATGTGATAATCAGACTTAGGGAATTCGGTGAATCGCTTGGCCTATAAAGTATTTCGGTAAAAGCTAATTGTTTAAAAACCTGAGACATACACTCTCGTGTTTATGAAATAAGTCATGCTACTAAACCTAGTGGATGCACTTTAAATTTAATAACACTTTTTGAAAACAATTTGAGTTTAATTAATTTATTAAAACACTCTCGTGTATTTAAAAATCAATGTTTCGTTACCACTATCTGGGTTGAACCCCAGCTCTCGCATGCAGGTTCTTGCCTTAATTAATTTCCCACTCTCGTGGCAAAATCGTGTTAATTAACCTCTCACTCTCGTGACAAGGTTAGTTAAATTAATCTTGGAAATTGGAAACCAGAAATTTGTTTTATAAATATTTTTGGCCAAGGTATCACTGAATTCCTTTAGTTCTTACGGGTCACATACCGGTATTAATAATTTAGCCGGACATAATTAACTTGGAAGCAATACAATTCAAAATATAATTCATAACAACAATTGGCATAATATAAAAACTGAATAAATATTAATTTCAATAAAAACCTGGAATCAAAGTTGCTATTGTAATCTTGAAGTATTACAATAATCCTTGAGCTTGATTGCAGTAAATAATTCGTGTTAATTCTTGAAGGAAGAATTAACACTTAAAACTAAAAACTAAAACTTGGAATGAAAATTACAGGAACGTGAAAACAATATTCCAAAACAAGCAAATTGGAAAATAATTGCAAAAGAATAAATAATATTTGTTCTGAGGAAAATTCTTCGACCCCTGAACTATGCACTGGTACACATATATATAGCATAGGAAAATCAGCAGTTCAGAATTCTTGATGAAGTCTTCAATGGAGAAAATATAGGAGCACTAATAGTGGTGGCAGGAAAATAGGAGACTCAGCAGAAAAAGGGAGAACGAGTCTGCCCTTAATGCCCACGTCTCAATCCATGTATAACGTCCACCTTCACGCGCGTGACGGTCGTAACACGCTGAAGTAGTGCATTACGCTCGTCAGTGGTGTGTGACGAGCGTTTCTTCATGTTGGGGGGTGTTACACCCGTCACAAGGATGTGACGACCGTCACTGTTCCAAAAATCTAAACTTTGTATTTTTTTTATTCTTTTTCTCTTTGTTTATAGTCTAGCCTTCTTCATGTTGCCCTTTTACATCGGTTTGAGTCGACAAATGTTATACCTGTAAAAAGACAAATAATCTCGGAATAATCGGGGGTTAGACGACTTAATGAAATATAAAATCAGTAAAAAGCATGGTAATTATATGATATGTTTTCTCGTTATCAATCCTCCTCGCCTACCACGAAGTATAGCGTAGGGGTCTTGCTCTTTCTTCTTGGAACAATTATCACCATACTTCTTAGCACCATTTGACGAGTCCCCGTCTTCAGATAAATGACTTTCACGGACAGTTTCCTCTAAATGTACTCCCATGCTTACCATTTCGTTGAAATCAACGGAAGCACTTGCAACCATCTTCTCATAGTAGAAGGAACTAAGAATTTTCAGGAAGATCTTTGTCATCTCCTTTTCTTCCATGGGAGGAATCACTTGTGCAGCCACTTCGCTCCATCTCTGCGCATATTCTTTGAATGATTATATGTCCTTCTGAACCATGGCCCTAAGCTGGTCACGGTCAGGCGCCATGTCCACATTGTACTTGTATTGTTCAATGAATGCTTCTCCTAAATCATTAAAAGTATGGATGTTGACGCTGTCTAAACTCATGTACCATTTCAACACAGCACCGGTCAGACTATCCTGGAAAAAATGAATCAGCAGACGTTGATCATCAGTATGGGTAGACATCCTTCTCACATACATCACCAAATGAGCACGGGGGCAAGTGTTGCCCTTGTACTTCTCAAATTCCGGGACCTTGAACTTAGCAGGCACTTTAACATTCGGGACCAAACACAGCTCATTCACATTCTTCCCGAACAACTCTTTTCCCCTAAGAGCCTTCATCTATCTTTGCATTCTATCAAACTGCTCTTGGAAATCATCCATTCTGTCATAAAGACCCAAGTCTTCACTCGGCGGAGGGAAAGGACGACACACATCTTCATTAACAAACGGAACCAAATTCACTGAAGGAGGTGCAGTAGGAACAGTATGCACCACAGGAGGTGCGGGAGTAACAACATTTGGAACCACTGGAGCATCTTAAGGACCCAAATTGAAACCTTCAGGTGCAAAATTCTCTGGCATTCCCCACGGATAACCCTGAGGCATACGGTTTTGAACAACAACCGGAGTAGCAGATACAGGAACAGTCAGAACTTCAGTACTTGCCCTTGTTGGTTGAGGTTGAACACTCGGTGGCTGATTCTGAGCAACCACCAGAGCTTCCATCAGAGTAGTCAAGTTGGCCAAGCCATCCTTCAAAGCAGAAACTTCTTCGTGCAGCTCGCGATTCTCCTGTTCTAAGTTGTCCATCTTCTTTTTGAAATTAGCTCGAGTGTTGTAGTGATGAGTCAGCTTGCTGAATGAAGTAAAGAAGTTGGGTAAGGCACCTGGATATGCATAACAAATGCAAAAACATGTGCAATATGATGCATGATATGCAATGTATATGATTATTATTATTTTATCATTTAATATTTCAAGGGATTTAAGATTTACAGACATATTGCAAACATCAAAATAACAACGCATTTGAAATACTGAAAACTTTTATTATAATAACTTCGAAATGGGTTACAAGTTTCAATGATCCCAAGTACAAGATGAAAATACAATCTAAAATCCTGAGAAAAGGAACTGATAGAGATCAATTTGTACGAATGCGCTTCCCTGTGAGCCTGGCAATCTGAGCTCTCAACCTCTGGTTCTCTTCCACATGTCTGATGGCAACCTCCTTCCAATCATCTGAATCAGGAAGTGAACAAACAGCACCTGTTTGAGGCTTAGGAGAAAATAAATCTCCTTGCCTCTCCATAGACTCTACTGCTCGACTCTCAAGGATCTCGATCAAATCATCTCTCTCCTTCAGGTCTGCTCTGTAGGAACTCTCTAAAGTCTGGAACTTGTTCTTCCAAGCATCCCTTTCCTGTTGCATCATAACCAAAGCAAGCTGCATCTCTTCTAGATCATCTAATAAGGGAGGAGTGGTCTTCACAAACAAATCAGGCATGGGTGTCTCCCAAGTATACGGCATCTTCAACTGAATAGCTCTCGATCGGACCCACTGAAGATATGGCTCCAAAGAAACAACACCCCTAGGTCCCAAATCCTTCTTACTATTCTTATGAATGTGACGCCAGGCCTTCGCAATATGCTCCCTAGCTTCCCTGTGGTCTTCTCCTTCCTTCAGAAAGAAATTACTCAGATGAATATTGTTCGGTTTATCCCTCATCGGATAGCCAAGCTGTCACCGTGCAAGAACAGGGTTATAGTTAATTCCTCCCTTTGTACCCAGAAGAGGCACATTGGGGAAACTACCACAACTGTCAATAATCTCCGCATCCTGGTAAGCTCGATGATACCAATCAATATCCGAGTGAGTAAGTGCCATGATCTTAGGAGCCCAACGGGGTTCCTTCTTGACATCCCAAAAAGCGTCAGACTGAGGCATATTAGAGGTAAACCACTGATACAACAAAGGCGTGCAACAGATAATCATTCCCCCATGATAAGAATTCCGAAGATGAACAGAGTAATAAGCATCACCCAACAGTGTAGGAACCGGGTTTCCAATCATGAAAATCTTGATAGCGTTAATGTCGACAAACTTGTCCACATTAGGAAATAAGAATAACCCATAGGCAAGTAAAGCAAAGATGGCCTCAAAAGCAACCGTACTCTTCATCCTGGAAAAGTAACGAGCTTTCTCCAATAAGAACTGAGCTGGTAATCCTCTAATCCCTCCTTTGGTAGTCATATGAGCTTCCACCTCAGACTTCCCCAGATGAATCAAAGCAGCAATCTCATGTGGTTTTGGCTCACCCTCCAAACCAGTAAAAGGAACGCGATCGGTAACAGGTAAATCCAATAGATAGGAATACTCTTCCAGTGTTGGCATCAACTGATAATCGGGAAAAGTAAAGCAGTGATACACCGGATCATAGAACTGGACCAAAGTTGAGAGAAAACCCTCATTCATCTTCAGCTTCATGAGAGGAATAATGGATCCATACTTCTTTCGAAAGTCTGCAGAACACTCGATCTCGAGAATTAGAATGATCAACTCATCTATCTTAGGATCCTTGAAACTGTATTTCCCGGTCTTTCTCTTTCCAGAATCCATGGTTTAAAAGTACCTGAGATATTCACAAATAGTCAACCTTTAAATCCCTTGAAATATTGCTTTTTCAAAAGATGCTTATGAGTGCATGGATGCATGATGCAACAATCACACACAAGATCACACATATAGGGTTCATAGGTTCAATGTCACAAGCATGAGGTCGAAGGTACTACCCATAAGGTATTGGTCTAAAAAGTTATCACCTGCCGAACAAGGTTCTAGAGGTTCTCAGAGTCTACATCCTTCCTTCAGATATTACCAACTTCCCGATTAACTCGGTAATTAGTACTATTCTCAAGAAAGACTCGTCTGAGCGTAGTATCGCGTGACAACTACTTCCAGATTACTCCGTTATAGCTTCCTCACTACACCTAAAAGGCCAAGAAGGGTTAGGTAATCTACGGTCCTCAGCTTTAGCAGGCTCTCAGGTCGAAAGTAGTACGTCTTCCCGATTACTCGGTAAACGATACTACAGTCAAAGGGGCCTCCACTGAGTGGGGGATCTCATGCCTCCTTTTTTGGGATTACTCCCTCAAAGTTAACATGACTATACCGCCCGTCCTATCTTAAAGTTTGCCCAAGTCCGGGTATAGAACTTATGAGTAATCACCAAGCACCTTGTAAACCAGGAAAATCCAGACAAACATATATACAAAATATAACACATAAACAACAATAGCACATATACAGATATAAACAAAGATAGGTTTAACCCACTTAGGGATGGACCAGCAAGAGGTCAATCTTTCCCCAGTGAAGTCGCCATTTTTTCTGTAGCGGTAGAAATGTGCAAGACTAAGCCATTGGATTGACTAGACTTTATACAAATCAAAATAAAAATCGCCATCGCGCTTTATTGTTTCCAAAGGAATGGGAAAAGAGCGAATAACCCAAAAATAGGGGGAAAGATTCAAGGTAAGGGGGTTGGTTATGCAAAGGGAAGTTATTAGCATCCTAAACATCCACGGTACTCCGCATGAACCTCTTTGAAAAATCTGTATATTTGGCTATAAAAATGTGTTATATATAAAATGGATGGTGGAGGTGAGAAAAGAAATATTTTTATGATTTTTGCACCCGCCGCGGTTGCGAACCTTTAGTGCCTACGTACCACCTTTCGTGCAATAGGGGATCAGGATACACATAGTTCCTCTTTTAAAAATTTGAAACACAAGTGTGTTGGTTGATTTTATGAGATAAGACATCATCGCAATTGTCTGTGTGAAAAACATACTTACTACCCACAATCATGAGAAAGGATAATTTGCATCATCTCAAAGTGGAGGATATGGCTTGGATTTTAAAATCAACAATGCCTCACTCAACACCCAAGTGGAAAATATCTCATTTCACTACATATTGTAGAAGTATAGTTGTTTGCATCACTACAAGGATTGACAAGAGTCTAATCTTTTGAGAAAAGTTTAAAGATAAAAGCCAAAGTGGCAAAATGGTTTGAAATGAGATTGATTGACTTTTAGTCTTCTCACAAAAAAAGGTCAAGGTATTATTAAATTGATTGAAATTTATTTATGAAAATGTTTCGAAGATGCATGTACCTAAGTCCAAGTTTATTATGAAAATGTTTCAAGTTTCAAAACAAGAAGAGTTTTTTTTTTAAGGAGGGAGAAGATTTTTGAAATTAAAGAAGATGGGAGGAGAAGAAGAGGCTATCCTAAAGCATAAGGTAAAAGCTAGGGATAAGAACCATCTAACCAACAAGAAGCCAATACTTGACATTATGAGTCAATATAGAATTCCCATTCTTCGGATTGAAACCAAGCAAGCAAAGATACTAGACCTCTTGCGAGAACCAACCTTCAAGTGTTTTAAGTCTTTGCAAAAATTGGGCAGAGTAACGGATGTATACGGGTGAATTCCAGATTACAAACAAAGATCATAATCTCAATAACCTGCACACAAAACAAACAAACAACCCAATGTCTTGAGGTAAACCTCAATAACTCCAGACAAAATATCAAATAAAGTCACAAAGTCTCCAAGATAGGCCAAGGTCTCTAATCCTAAGTCCAAGAAGTCCATCACTCCATAATGCAAAGGATAGTAACCATGTAGTCCAAGTATCATTAATGATTTTTATGGTTCATGTTGATTATTAGGTGTCTTTAAAAAGAAAGAAAAACTCAAGTGAGCAAAATAAAAATGACATAAAAGTAAATGCTCAAGTGAGCAAATATGAAAATAGAATGAAATGTAAAAATGCTAAAAGTAAATGGTACATAAAGCATGAAAATAAAAGCGTAAAGTAAAGTTAATTGTTAGTAATTAGTGGTTAGTTGGATGACCATCTTGAAACTTGCATTTGGAACTCATTAGAGGATTGGTAGAACCAAAGCCTCCACACAACAAGTTGCATTTGCTTTTTGTCAAGTATATCATCCATTTTGGAATTCTCACAAGGCAACATGTAATGATCAATGATGTTTAAGTGATCCGCGTTGACCAAAGGTGTTGTAGATCCATTAGAGGATTGGTAGAACCAAAGCCTCTACACAATGAATCTCAAGGTTATTGGATCAAAGAGATCAAATTAACATACTTGGGCTTGCAATCATAAGTTTGGGCCACGAATGATCATTTATTCGAATCGGGACAAAATTTAGCGCTATGTTAAGCAATCGTAAGTGGACTTATGTAGAAGTCACACCTATTTTGAAGTCGGTCAATAGCAATCTATTAACTTCATGTTTGGATAAATGATATAGAGATCACCATCCCTTAACATGTAGCACAATTAAAAAAGAAAGGGATAAGATGAAGAGGGAGGGAAATGATAAGCTAATTTGGATCACCATTTCAAAATTCTTTCATCTTTAAATTCAACCACTCCTCTAGATGGATTAAATCACTAAACATATCATTAATCCAAAGCACCAAAAATGAATTAAATAATTCACTCTTAGGTAGATTTGAATTGATGAACATTTATCCAACTTCATCTACATCACAAAGTCCATTGAGTTTAAAGACAAATTGGACATTTAAAATTGCAATCCAAACCAACAATCAAAAGGAGTGAGTAGAAAAAGCATTTTGGATCAAAGCTGCCCCAAAACAAGGAAAAAAATGCATTATGTCCTGGTGTAAATCGATTTACACTACTATGTAAATCGATTTACACAGTACAATTTTCAAAAATTCGCGTGAAATTGCTTCTGTGCAATCGATTTACACTTAGTGCAAATCGATTGCACACAGTAACAATAGCAAAAACAGCATTTTAAAAGGGCAATTTCTTGTTCAAGCTTTCTGTTGTACCCCAAAATTTGCCCTCCCATATTCTTCAAGAAATTGCCAAGTCAAACTGCAAAAAGTTCCCCAAGGGTTGCATAGTTCAAAGGTCTCCTACACAGTCAAGATTAGGGTTTGTGTTCTGATCAAGAAAAGGAAGTTTTAAAGGGCCCAATCAAGTCTCATATGCCTACAAATATGGTCAAGTATCCTCATATCAAGTTTCAAGGCATTCAGCTCAAAATTGCACAGTCAAAACCCTAATTGTACTACAGTCAACTGTAGGGGCAAAATGGTCATTTGACAGTCAAAAGTTCAAATTTTTGGTCAACATATCATTTTGAAGCCACAAACATCATTTGATCAATGCTTGATCATGATTCTCAAAATTTGGCTCAGAAATCATCAAGATGCAAAAGTTTCCTTATTTGGACAGCTGAAAAAGTCAACTGAAATTGACCAAGGCATAACTTTCACATGGATTATCAGAAAAATTCCTTCCAAAGCTCATTTTGAAGAGAAAGACATTTCCTACAACTCATCTTCATATTCCAAGTCCAAGAAATTCTCTCACAAAAAGTTATCAATTTCAACATTATAGGTCATTTTCAAAAGTCAACAAAAAGGGACTTTAAGTCAAAGGCCATAACTTGTGATTGGTAAATCAAAATGACATGGGACCAAAGACATTGATTAGAGGACTCAAAGACCTTTCCAAAATGTCCAAGAACATGAGAAAAGCTTAAAAATTGAGCAAGTTATGCCTTGTGGAAGTTGGGAAATTTTTGGATATTTTGAAAAGTCAACATTGATTCAAATGACCTAAAATTGCTAATGGGCCCATTTTTCTTCCACAATTCATCATTCCAAGCATGTTTACGACCACTTGGCCCAAAGGGAAGTATTTTCTCATTTTTTATTTATTTATTTGAATTTTTATTTATATTAATTCATTTAAATCATTTAAATATGTGAAAAATACTTAACTTAACCTAACAAATCTTTTTGCACATATTTTAGACTCAATAATTCGTGCACATTCCAATATGGGAATATTTGGTTTGATTGGATCCTAATTGATACAAAATTGCATGGAAAAAGATATGAAAAAGATCCTTAAAATCAAATTTTCAAAAACCATCATTGCATTGGATTTGTGCTACTTTCCTTGACCTAATTCACTCAATACAAATGCCTGATCACAACCCTAATGAGAACACACGCACAGCTGCTCCAGAAAGCTATTGTCAAACTTGAAAAAATTGCAAAAAACTCAACTGTAAACACCTTTGCAAGGCGATTCAGGTCTCAAGACTTGTTTCAATAGCTTCCTCAAGGTCCACTGAACATATTCCAATCAAGAACAACCATTAAAACGCAAGGAATTGGTATACAGCATTCAAGATACCTCATGAAAAATTCATTATCGTGTTTCAATATTTACTCACATTCATAGCATTTTGATTGTAGATTCATGTTCCTTGTGAAATTTTGAAGCTAACCAATGCCTTTAATTGTCTTTTTATGCTGTATACGCGATTTCACCATGTTTGCGTTGTAGGGTTTACAGGACCTCCAATTGGGGATTTTGTAATGGGGAAAAATTAGCCCTCAAGACCACCACCATTAGAACCATCATGACTGGACGAAGAAGATGCGACCCTCGCGCTCAATTTATGAGTGACTGAGGGCTAATCGTTATTTTCCTTAAAGCCACCTAAAGCAACGCATGAAAAACCGTGGCTCAATGTTTTTGTACTTCAGGGATGATGAAGAAGATGAGTCTGTGGCACACGCTGACTGGCTTGTTTAAATTTCGCGCGCTAACCACCACTAACCGTTACTTTCTTATTATATTGTTCTTGGATTATTTAATATACAGATAAGCAAATTGGCACGGTTGGCAAGCGCGTTGGCTGGTGAAGTACATGACCTGGGTTCGAACCCCAGGTCTGCATTATTCTTCATATTATTTTTCAAACAAGGTTCACATGCCGTTTCACTTACTGAGGACTATGATGCACTTCCAAATCAAGCGTGACACGTCCCTCTCCAGATCAATCCAAAGGCATAGGGTGGAGAAACACCATAAACTCAAGTCAACATTGCTACACGCTAGTGAGAAAGTCAAACGGACCTGAAGGTCATTGGGCTCAAATTCATGGGCTACACCTCCACTTTGGGGACTACCACCCCCCCTGGTTTGCAAATTCTCTATATTTTTAATTATTATTTTATTGTCTTTATTGTTTTGATTTAATTAATTATTTCTACAAAATATAAAAAATGCATAAAAATCAGAAAAAGATAAAAAACATAATAAATATTTTATTTTTAATATTTTCTTGTGAATAAATGCATGTAACTTAATTAGTTTAAATTAGGGTTTTTAATTTTAATTCCTTTCATAACAAAAATCTAAAAAATATAGAACTAGGTCTAATTAATGTTTTATTTCTTTTAATTTTTCTTTTTCACAATAATATTATTTATTTAGTTATTTTCATAATTAAAATTGCATATAAAAATTAGGTTTAATTTAGGTTTAATTCTAATGTTTTCTTAATAAATAAAAATAAAATAGAATTAGGGTTAGTAGTTAATTTTAATTAATTCTTTCTTTTTCTATTAAATCTTAAAATACATAAAAATACCAAAAAACAAAAACAATTTCTTTTCTTAATTAATTAATTCATGTAATTGTAATATTTTGCAAAAGGGTCCAACGCCCTCGTTTCGTTCTTAATTTCTTATTAATTCGCGTATTTATTTTATTTCGCTTAAATAATTATGTACCTCTCCCGAAGCCTTGTAATTACTTCTCGTACTTTTAATTTCTTTATTTTTCTGTTAAATCGGGTCCTGGTTAATTTTGGCGATGTGGACCCGCGCCATTTGTAATAGCTTTAGATTTACTTTTCCTCGCAACTTTTAATTGTTAAACAAAGCATGCAAGAATGAATGGCCTTAAATAAAAACAAGCGTAGAACACCAATAACATGACAAGATAAATGCAAATGAAAACGACACACGAATCGCACACACCACCCCTAGGGTACGCCTCGTTGTTGCCTTGCCTCGAAAGGTGATCGTCGAGTAGAGGATGTCTTAGTAAGTCCTCATGATCCGGGAACCTGGCATGAGGGTAGCTTCTAAGGTGTCTTCCCATTGCTCTGGTGATCACCATGTCCCGAACCTTCGAATTGACCCGAACACCTCCAACGGTGGTGCTACTTACCTCTCAATGGTGGGATGACACTACTTTAAAGGACATCTACACAGACGAATTCCTTAGGGTAGGTAGACGACTCTAGATACTTGCTCTAAATTTCAAACAAAATTCAAAAATACTTTTCACACCAACACATTTTCAAAAAGCTTTCGAAAGCAATTTTTCAAACACTCTTGAGGACCGATACAAGAGTCGAACTGAAATTTTCAAAGAAACTTTTTAAAACCCACAGTTGAAAAGCAAACAAACAATTTTGAAAACACAATGAGCAAGTATCTAAGAGCCCATGGATAACCATGGATAGAAAGGGTGCTAACACCTTCCCTTTCTATAATCTACCTCCCGAACCGAGAGCAATCTCTTTAAGGAATTTTTCTGTGCTTTTGTCCTTTCCATTTGGAGAAAATAAAAGACGGTGGCGACTCTTGCTTCCGCGACATTTCGCGAACCAGCGTTAAACAGTCAGTTCAAGATCCACCGATCACAGAACTGGCGACTCTGCTGGGGACTTAAACTTAAAGTGAGGTGTACCTTAGGGTTAGTTCATAACTGTGTTTTCAATTGTATTAACTTGTCTGCTTTACTATTGTGGGTTGCATGGGAGTTACATAGATCCTAACCCGGATCTGGGGATACCCTGTTTAGGTAGCATAAGCTGTGAGGGGCCTGTCCGGCGTATACCGACATGGGTGAAGCAGTGGCTACGTTGGTGTGGCACCTTGGTCTGTACCGATATCCCTCGTGTTGAAACGGGGAGAATATGGGTCTTCCAAGGAGTCATTAAGCACCAACAGACCTTAGAACCTTAAATGACACAACTTGGCCATTAGAACAGTAGCAGTATGCTACGCCCATTGAGGCTAAACTCTCGTGATGGTTCTGGCCGCAAGAAAAGATTGCGATGCTGGAGTTATGACCGATTGAGGGTAGTCAATGATATTGGGATCCTCTAAGAACCCGGTTACTTTGATAGGACAGGTATGAACCAACAAACTGAAAGAGGGTAATACCCAGACCCCATGCTGGCCTAAAACCTAAGGGCTCTCTCTTGTGTGACTTGTGTGCCTTCGTACTTGACTATCTGCATGCTTGTTACCTAACACGTGTTTCTTGCAGGTTTTGTTTTAGTCCTTAACTGGGACTCATGACAGGTTTTACCGAGTTTCTTGCAGGTTTTTGTTTATAGTCCTTAATAAGGGCTCATAACAGGGTTTATTCATATTACCCCATGCATCATGACATCATACCATTGCATACATCCTAACCCATTTCAAGGATCTCAAGGGCTTGTGATGCAGGTCATGATGAATCAAACATCTAGCAAGGGGCAAAGAGGATTTATTTTCCTCTAGCCAAGGTTGTCAGGGGCTATGACCCACTGGATATGGTGAGCCTTTGACCCTTGAAGAAGGACTCTCAACAACATGAAGTACCTTCAGCCAAGTTACCGGTTTTCAACTCTAACAAGTTTCTCTGTTTACCCCGCGAGATCCTTGAAATCATTGCATGCATATCATACACATCATTGCATAACAGGTATCCATTCTCTGCAGGTTGCTTACCTTCTTCGCTGTTTATTTCAGCAGTCTCGTCATGAATCCTGAATCCTCAACCGAGCACACTATCAAGGCCCTCCAGGCTCAGAACGCCCAGTTCTAAGGGCTGATCATGAATTTGACCCAGGGGCAACAAGATCTGAAGGCTTTGCTCTTGAAGAAGGAAAAGAAGAAAAAAAGGACTGTTTTGTTCAGCCCTAGACGCAGATCTGGGAACACCCTGCAGGATCAAGCTGAGAGGACAACTCCATCTGTGGGGAAAGGCAGTCATCAAGAGGAAAGGGTTCCCAGTCCAGTGGTCTCCGACAAGGAGACAGATTTCAACGACGAACAATACCCCCCTGCTGACGACAAGTACAAGCAGTTGGAAGACCGTTTGAATGCTATGGAAATACAACAGGTACATGGGCTGGATTTTGGAGATCTGGGTTTGTCTACTGGTGTGATCATCCCTCGGAAGTTCAAAGCACCATCCTTCACTAAATATGACGGGGCGTCTTGTCCCAAGCTACATCTCAGGTCTTATGTTCGGAAAATCCAACCATACTCAGCGGATAAGAACTTGTGGATCCACTTCTTCCAGGAAAGTCTTTCAGGGACTCATCTCGAATGGTTCTATCAGTTGGATGGGACCAAAGTTCGTAACTGGGAGGAGTTGGCAACTGCTTTCTATAAGCAGTATCAATATAATGCCGACCTTGCTCCTACACGTACTCAACTCCAGGGTATGTCGTTGGGATCAAGTGAAGGTTTCAAGGAGTACGCGCAGAGATGGAGAGACCTTGCTGGAAGGGTGCAGCCTCCATTAACTGACCGGGAACTCGTTGATATGTTCTTGGGGACCCTATCCGGGCCATTCTTCAACCACCTGATTGGTAATTCATCTGCTGGATTTACCGACCTCATCCTGACCGGCGAAAGAATTGAAGCTGGTATCAAGAGTGGGAAAATTCAAGAGGCCACACCTTCTGATACTCACAAAAAGCCTTACACGGGAAAGAAAGAATCTAATGCTGCATACAGCCAAAAGAATCGTCGTGACCAACATGCAGGGGCAGTCATGATCTCTGGTTCTGCACCACGCTGCCAACCACAAAAGGGAAATCAGCGAAGGCCGGACGAGCCTAGAAGACAATTCACCAACATTAACATGCCATGGTCACAAGCATTGCAGCACATGTTGAAGATGAACCTGATTGCGGTGATTAATCCTCCTACAAATCCCAAGACCTCCTCTCCAAGCTACAACCCAGAAGCGAGGTGTGCTTATCATTCTGATAGCCCGGGTCACGATACGGAGGACTGTTGGGCACTGAAATACAAAAT